>CM069524.1:13611125-14861125 GCA_035773235.1 Eospalax fontanierii
ATACATGGAGCAAATGAGCGTCTCAAAATGACATGAGCAAAATAAAAACAGATTTTACAGCTTTATGCTATTTATGAACTAAAGGAAAAAGTAAATACTTTAAAAAAATGAGTTTCTGTGCTGGGTAGTTTTAGTGTCAACTTGACACACCTGGCTTGAGAGAGCCTCAACTGCAGAATTACCTCCATTGGACTGGCCTTTGGCCATATGAGCTGTTTACTTGATTGTTGCTGATGTGGTTGGTCCCATCCTTGGTCAGGTTGTTCTGTGTTGAATAGGAAAGCAGGCTGAGCATAGGCCAAGGGGAACAAGTCACTAAGTATCTTCTTTCATGGTCTGTGCTTCACTTCTGTCCCCAGGTTCCTGCCTGAAGTTACTACCTTGGGCTACCTGAGTGATGAACTGTTGAGTTGTAAGCTAAGTAAACCCTTTCCTCCCCAGGTTGGAATTGGTCAGAGTAGTTTGTCACAGTCATGGAAGGCAAACTAGAACAGCTTCTAAATGCTTTTTATTTTAAAAATTGATTAGTTTACATTTGTTAGTTCAACCAGGGATCTCAAGGACTCTTTTGCCTGTATTTATAACTACAAAATATTTAAGATATAAAATATATGTTTTCTAAGTTTCAGATATAACTTTCTGTGTTTTCATAGAAATATAAGGTAGTATAATTCAATAGGAAAATAGTATGCTTTTATAAAAATTTTCTTAAAAAAACAAAGATTTGGGGTGTTTTTAAGGTAATTGATTATAGTTTATACTAAGACAGCCAAGCTTTTAATTAGGAAAGTGAGTCTTCATTGCTTATTTAAATCTTATCTAAAAATATGTCATTGTCAATCTTCGTGTAAATGTTACACAACATTTATATTTAAAATCGGTACTGTTGACATTGACCTTGTGTTCAAAAACCATATTTGGAGGCCAAATCCATTGAAGATAGAAAGTCTAAGAGGATAACCAGTATTTGGGCCTCTGGTTCCAGACCAGTGAGGTTGTGGGGGCAAAAGGCCTCCTCTCAAGGGCATTTAATCTTTGGCAATTCACTCAACCTCTTGATCAGAGGGTGCTGTGCAGACCCAGAGGTAGGACTCTAAACAGAATACATTCTGAAAATACAAGTTTTACCTTCAAAACATACATATGAAATGACCAACTCTTTGTCCTGCATACTCTATCATGGTTGAGCGCGGGTGGTCATTCATTGCAGAATGGTTCATCTCTGTCCTTCCTGACAACCTTCACATATAAGACCTCATTTATCAGTGTCGTGGACTTTTGCCCTCCAGACCACTGGAAGGAAGCAGGGTCTGTCATGCACATTTCTTGAGTGTGTCCTTCCTTTCATGGCACATAAAATGTCTTTTCATCCTCAAGCTGGGGAAAAACAGATTAACAAGTAACTGATACCCGCTACACCTCAGAGGATGAAAACACCCTATTCTCATTCAAGAGTTGTCAGCAAAATGATGGCTGTCATCTGCCTTCCATGCACACAAATTCTTGGGAATTAAGTTTGGAGCCATATTGATTGCTTTTGGGATATGATAGAGCATTAAATAATAAGCTTTCAATTATAAATGTTGAAACCAATATCTTTTATTTAGTTGCAGAATGAGAAAAAAATTAGTATTTTTCTTCCTCAACTGCGGAGTACCTCCAGGAGAATCTGAGTTTCTTAGAATAGAAGACACATTCCAAACATCCTGCAGCATGGCCCCAGCAGAAAGCATGGCTCATTAGTATTCATCAGAAAAAGGAAAGTTAGGGTGGCCAAAGAAACTAAAAAGACAAAGAGGAATGGATAAGACACTAGAATATTTCGTTTCTAGAAACTGTGATTTCCATGAAGCTAATACTACTGGGAAAGTACATAAATTTTCTTTTCTGGTAGTTTAGTGAGAAATGTCTCAAACAGGCTTAAATATATGAATACTTTGATCCCAGTTGGTGGCAAAGTTTAGGGGGTCATGGAATCTTTAGGAGGTGTAGCCTTGCTGGAGGAAGTGTGTCACTGGGCTCAGGCTTTGAGACTGCATTACCTGTTTGTGATTGAAAAAGTGAGCTCTCAACTTCCTGCTCAATCCCTCATGCCTGCCACTTCCTGCCAGGCCCTCCATATGCAATGCACTCTTATTCCTCTGAAACAGCAGAAACTTATCTTCTGCAGGTAGCCTTAATCATAGTGCTTTATCACAATGTCAGAAGAGTAATTAATATACGGTACAATCTGTCTTTCTTCCTTTCATAACCATTACTTTATAATGGGAAAGAAAAAAATTATTCAGACCATGCCTGTTTGCCAGGAATTTAACACATGGAAAAAACAGAGGCAAACGGTCAAATGTACATCTATTAAAAAGCAAAGTGATAACAGTGCTTTTCATTACAATTTCTTAACGAAAAAAAATTGATCTATTCGTTTTGATAAGAAGTCTTTTACATACTCTATAATAAAAATTAGCTGAGGGAAATATGGATTAATAGCAACAATTTCATTACAACTTTATGAATTAATTGATCCATTAATTATTAACTAGCTATCACATACAGCCTCATGGCTTTGATTCAGAAATTGAAACACATACTGTACAAGATAAAATTTCATATCTAAACAGATAACTATAAAAGATTTCTGTACAGAAAAAGTCACACATACTATGAAGGGATAAGATATTAATTATTAAAAATAAAAATAGGAATAATGTGTGTTCTAATATAATATTTGTGCATCTTAGTACATTAGTCATATATTATTAGTTCTCAATATAAAATGAAAGTCCACAAATTGCAAGCCATGTGTTTTCGTCAGTCCTTCCCTGACTTTTAAACTTCTCTATGACACTTTAATCCTCTGCACCAACCCCTATATTGCAGAAAACTAATACCAAGTGTTCTCTTGAACACAGCAAGACAATTCCCAAAATAGTGTGTCTAATTACTAAAAAAATAAATAAAAGCAAGAAAGAAGCAAAGTTTTCAAACTGTTAAAGCCCTAATGTTGCCAAAAACCAACGGAAAATTTCAGATGGAGATAATGATCACAAGGTTGATGGTCCAGCATTTAATATGAGCAATTAGGCAAGTGTTGGAGAAAAATAGCAAGACACCGAGAATAGTAATGTTTCAACAGCTTACTGACATGCCCAGAGCACACAGCTTCAGGACACACACAGGTTCAGAAATCTACAGCAATGGTGTTGATTGACCCAACACTCCATTACACAGTAGTACTGTGCAGGCACAGCAGATCAGGACTCTCCTGAGTTCTCTGACCCTCCTGCTGTGTGAGCAGAAATTTGAGCAAGCTAGAACCTCAGAAGTCTCTTTTCTCATTCTGGGCTCAAAAGTGCCTCAGTCATCTTTGTTTTTACTGAGTCAAACTCAAAAGCTTCTCTCCAGGAAAAATACATTTAGAAAAACATATTCACCAAATATACTTACATAGTACCAGATAGGTATCTGAGATTCTTGTTCAGTCCATCAAGGACTTTCATATCCTCTGAGGTCAACTGGAATTCAAAAACCTAGCACAGAAATAGGAAACATTTTATTATATTGAGACACTACATTTACAAATCTGCACATCCCAAATTCATCGACTGAAGGTATCAGCAGAACTGAGAAATCTGAACGTTACAAAATTCAGACAATCAGGAAATCATTTGAGTGTGAAGTGAGTGTCAGGTGCCTCATCATCTAACATCCGGTGCACATACTGGATCCATTCACACACAGTTGAGCAGGAACAAGGAAATCTGAAAAGAAGGCAAGAGACAAGCCTGACAACATTCAAAGAAGAAAGCATGTGCTTAGAAGGTCTAACACAGAAGAACATTTGTTTAAATGCGGAACACAATTCAGTAACTGTGATTGGCACAGTTTTAATTCTATGTCTGAACAAGGAGCATTTAGAATATGAAAACCTCATTTTGAACAGAGTTTAAGCACGCATTCCACAAATATGAATGATGAATTATTCAAAGATGCTAAGACCTGGATTCCAGAAGATCATGTTCTATAAAACTTGGGCATTTTGATTACCAAGAGGACGGTCTCCAATTGTTAACTTATTGGAACCAGTGGATTCTTAAATATTTAGAACTGGTGTAAACAGCAATACCAAAAATGATAGAGAGAATAAAAATGCCAATTATATACCAGCAGATGCAGCCAAATAGCAGACATTAATTGTAAAATTCCTAAAACTTCCTCTATATTTGAAATTCTTCAAAATGAAAATTAAAACATTACTGGAATGACTTTCCAGGACACAGACACAATGCATGAAATATACAAGGGTGTCTCCTTACTTCGCCTTCAAGTACCCACACTCTGCATTTTGATGATCTAGAGCTACATGCATTAGGATGTAGAAGAAACAAGTCCCACATATTTTCAGACATCCATAACATGCAGACATTGTAGCTATATTTTCCAAAAGGGTTGATATTCCTGACTGAAGATTAGACATGAAAAGAGTTTCTAAGAATTCAGAAACTGTCTTTAAATTGTGCAGTGTGATGAAGTAAAGGTCAGGCCAGCTGGAAGGAGGATTGATAACTAAGCAGAGAAATATAAAAACAGTAGATCAAAAAGAGACCAAGGAGGTACACACAGGAGAAACCAAGGAACTATATAAAGGAGAAAACAAGAGCTACATACAGGAGAGACCAAAAAGGTATTCACAGGAGAGGGCAAGGAGCTATTCACTGGAGAGAACAAAGAGGTACTCACAACTTATCTGCAGAACATCAACACCTAAATAAGAACACCATGTGTATCTCACAGCAGAGGGTCCTCACTGCTCTTCAAATGCATGAGGGACTTCACTGTAGGTATTAGAGACCCAAGACAAAAGCAGGATAGCCTCACTGATGAAACAACATTACATCTCAGAGCTACATAAACAATTTTTATACGGACTCCATAGAAGAGTATGGGAGGTTGTCACTATGCAAAATATTTGAAATGAAAATGCACTTACTCTCTGCCAGAACAGTATTTGAAATAACACTTGATATAAAATGAAAGTCAAAGTGATTTTCAATCCTAGTCCTATCTACCTATACACACAAGCATGTTTCTATGGACTAGGGTCTTAAATGTGTGTAAAGCACACAGCAACAAAAAATATAGAATAGGAGGACTAAGTTGAAAGAAACCTCCTAAGTTTGCAAGGAAGTCAGTATGATAACTCTATGATTGCAACTGACAGCCATGACCACATTCTGCACCTGTGTGTTCTCCTTGATCCGCTTCTCATTGGTACTCTTGGCCAGGACCACAACCCCACGCTGCAACTGGTAGCGCAGAGCAATCAGGGCTGGAGTTCGCTTGTACTTTTTCGCCATAGAAGCAAGAACTGGGTCATCCAGGAGAACGGGGGAATTCTGGTCCACCCTAGAAGAAAATACCTCAAAGACAGAGCCACAGAGACCAGGGTTTCCCAAATATGATCCCGGGACCAGCAAAACCATTAACATCTTTTATCCTCTCCAAAATGCCAGCTCCCCACTTCCCATTCATTTGAGAACCTTCTCCAGAAAGTTAGAATTTCAACATTAGAACTATATCATCAAAAATGACTTTTTAGTTTTAATTCCTAATGACAATATTACCAATTCTTCGGTCGGTGGCTTCCCAGTGCACTGTAAGCAACCAGAGCAATGTCCTTTGACTTGCAGAAATCCAGAAGTTTGCTTTGATTCAAATAAGGATGACATTCTACCTGCAGAGTGATAGTAGAATGATTCTGTATTACATCGAAATCCCATATTAACTAGAAAGAAGAAATACAAAAAATAAAAAATAAAACCACCCAGGTAATTCAGGAAATCATAGAAAACATAAAGTTTGAGTTGAATATTACAACATCAGACTGATGTGATGACATGTGCATGTTGTCCCAAAACGTAAGTGGCAAGATGCTGTCAATATTTGCAGGCCTGAGCTGCAGACTGAGCTACCTCAAAAGCAAAAAGATAAAAGAAAAGTAGAACCCACAGACACCAATCTATGGTCAAACACTTCTTCAATTAATATATAAATGCTGAAGTTGCATTATTTCCAAGCTTCTCAGTCCCCCGCCAACTCATCTCATGCCCCGCCCCACTCCTTCGCATTTCCCGTCCTTTACCATATATATATATATATACACCATATATATATATATATGTGTGCATATATATCCTGTTGTTCATTTAGTGGTGCTATTGTGTACTCGTGGTTAGAGCTCTTTGTTTATCCAGTTTTCAATTGTATTAACTTTTGGGAACTTCATGCAATACATTTTTATCATATTTAGATTCCCTCCCTACCTGTATCTCCACCCTGCCCTTAGAATCCTCCCACCCAATTCCATGGGCTTTGTTGTATGTAGGCCTGTGGAGTTAAATTGGTGTCCCTGGATGATTTGAAGCTATTTTTCACAGGCATGTAAGACTAATACCACACAGAGAAAAATAAAATCAAGCTTATGTATGTGGAAAACAGTGTGCTGAAACAGCACAGGAGAGCCAGTCAGCCTCAGGGAAGCAGAGGAAGAAGGGAATTAACCTCAAGGAAGGGATACTATGCTTCTCACCTGGTTGCAGACGGGCTTATACTTCAGCCTTGGCTTGTTCAGGATCATCTCCAGCTGCCTGCGGTTAAAGTTGGACACCCCGATGGACTTGGCCAGTCCTGCATCCTTACACCTCTCCATGGCCTGGGGAGGGAAAAGGCAGGGTAAAATCACTCACACAGGCACAGATTGTCATAAACACAAAATGTCTACTGCGAGAATGAGCACAGTCAAGAAACAAAGAAGGAGCTGAAATTAAGCCTAAAGAAAAATAAAAGTTGTAAGAAAAATGATGGTATTAACCATGTGAAAGATCCTATGTCTCCTTGGACAATCAGAACCTTCGTTAAATAAACCCTTTCCTCAAACTACTTCCTTCCTGTCTGCTTCCTTACAGCCATCTGTTTCCCCAAATCCTCAATAAAATAACTCTTAGGAGGTGTTACTTTCACAACAGAGAAGGCACACCCCACTCTTACAGCGCTCTGTCTGCACCTCCTCTGGTTCTCAAGTCTCACCACTTACTTCCCAGGTCTCACAGAGATCCACTGTGTCAAATAGGATTTTTCCATGTTCGTCCTTTGGGAAATGGTCCTCACCAGGCTGTAAGAGAAACAAATAGTAATTTAATCTCTTAACAACTCCATTCCCCAACAAAAAGGCTTCCAGGTAGAGAAAGGGCTAGGACCAGACCCCTATTCAAATGGTGGAACATCCAAAGTTCACCATAATTTTGTATTGAATTAAGGGCTGTAAGGAATGTCCTTGGGTGGAGGATTCTATTATTTTTGTATCTTTTATATATATTCATAAGTAATATACGGCATCATTAGTAGTTCTTACTGTGAAAGCTGACATGGGCATTGCCATGGTTTCAAAAAACAAAGATTTCATTATTAATCCCTGCTAAAACTCAATATTCCTTATGTTTCCTTGATCAGGAAAGGCTCACTGTCACCAATGAAGATAAAAGACGATCAAGCAAGGTTACTGACAATCATTGTTGTATGAAGGTGTACATGTTTCTGTGTGTGCCTTCATGAGTTTATACAGGTATGCACATATGTGTATGTATCATCTTTTAGAGATGCTTGGCAAGAGACTATCCATCTTGATTTTTTCACACAGGGTTTCTCACTGTCCTGTAACTCAGGTACTCATTCAAGCTGGCTGGCCAGACAGAGCCTGAGATATCCTTCTATTCCATTTCCCAGCACTGGGATTGAAAGCATCCATCACCAACCATAGGTTTTTAAGGGTCAATCTCAAGGCCTCATCCTTGTATGGTAAGTACTTACCAATGGAGCTTTCTGAACAGGCCAAACATATTTTAAGTTCATTTTGATACTTCAAAATAAAGAAGCATAAGAATATCAGTGGCCTACTTGATCATATGCATCACCAATGGAAATTGCTAGAACAAAACTAAATTAACTTGCAGTAATAGACTGGGAATGTATGACTAACTGAGGTATTTTTCAAGACTACTTTAAAGGCCTAATCTTGGCAAGGTTTTGTGTTCCTCATTTATGTAAAACACCCTTTCAAATTAAGAAAACTGAGCTTGTATAAACATACAGAATGCGAATCAGTCAGCCATGAACAAGATGACCATGTTTGGTGATCCAAACTGCCTACCTTCAGAGCCATCGGAAAGTGAATGATGTAGAGGTCCACGTAGGTGAACTGAAGTGCCTTCAGTGACCTTTCCAGGCAGGTTCGCACCAGCTCTGGGCGATGGAAGGTAGACCAGAGCTGCGAAGGTGAAGAGTGGAATTCAGGTTGGACTGCCGCATTCTAAAAATTGTGAATTTACTTCATCTAATAGACATTTCTCTATTGATTTTAAATTGATGATCATAGGAGAATATAGTCTACTTCTTTCTGAATCTAGCTAAGTAATCTCTCTTATATGTGTATTTATTATGAGGGTTTAGCCTAGGAAATTGTTCAAGACCCCAAACTTTTTATCAATTTTATAAATGTTAATCACCAAAATTATGTTTCACCAAATTAGAAAAGCACTTTAAGAGTAAAACACTTTTATTCACTTAACTCACGGTGGAAGAACTTATCTCTTTCTCTGTTTGTGTGTGCTGAAGACATATGTGTGTGATATTGCACTAACCTGGGCATGTACATGCTAGGGTCGAATACTGCTGTTTGGTATCTACTCTTTTTACTTCCTGCCTTATGTCACTTTATGTAACCACAGAGAAAAAATTGAACATTACATTGAACAGTTCAAACCATAGTAGCTGTATCTTGTTAAACACCAAAAGCTTCATCTTATTATTGCCAAAAATTACTAAAGATTTTCAGATTGATTATAATTATTACATTCCTATGAAATGAGACATAAAATGTATGGGCAAGAAATTAAATATATCTAAAGATAGGAATGACTTGAAAGACATCATCCTTTGCTCTGTTCAACAAAGTGCAATATATAAATATATGTGAGTAAAACAGTTCAATAACAATTACTGATACAGTCATATAAACAGCCCTTCACACATGATAGTTTGTGAATGTGTACAGTACCTTTGAGGTGAAAAATATATCTTCTCTTCTCACAGTGCCATCTTCAATCTTGCTTTTGATGGCTTCCCCTACGTAAACTTCAGTGTTATAGAGATAAGCTGAATCGAAATGGCGGAAGCCAGCATCTATAGCTATTTTCGTGAGCTCCTTAGCCTTGCTATAGGGACACTAGAAGAATAAGCAAATGTAGTATGTATAGAACTTCATGATTCAGAACTTATTAAGGACAAGAAGCAACTTTCTCAGGAATCAGCTTTTATCCACATGTTGGGTAAGTTTTTGATTTGCAGGAAAGATTCGACCTGGCTTATCCTGACCTTTTCCCTACAGAGCACCAAGATAAGAGAATCCAGTAAGTGGAGGGATGGCTCAGAGATTAAGAGCACTGGTTACTTGCAAAAACCTGGGTTAGGTTCCCACCATCCACATGGTGGAGGCTAACAGCTCTCCCTAACTCCAGTTCCAGGTGATCCAACACCCTCTCTTGACTTCTATTGACATTGCACTTAGATATGTGCAAGCAAGACACTCATGCACATAAAAACAAAATAAATAAATATTTAAATAGAATAAGACAGTCCAAGAATGTCTTTCTTACTAGGCAGTCACAGGCTGCTCATTTTCATTGCAGGTCCCCACTGTCACCTAAGATCAATAACTTACTAGAAAGAATCATATATTAACGTAAGGCCTTAAACCTTGGATGTACTATAAGAATGGGATCAGGAATTACAGTAAATAATTTTGGACTATGGACTTTCCCAAAGTACACTAAATAAAAACAGAAATAGATAACTCACTCCATGAAGTTCAGAAATGTCTAAAGGTCAAACAAGAGAAGAGGCAATTGACACAACAGAAGTGTTGGCTGAGTACTACCTTACAAAGAATTAATACTCAGAATATGTTGTAAAAGCCAAAAAGGTGACTAAAAACAATGATTTTCATGCCGGGCAAATATATGAATAAATACTTCTAAACCTAAGAAAAATGGCCAAAAAATGATTTTTTACAATATGCTTAAAAGCTTTAGTTGTCGGGCAATAATCATGGCTACCAGGTTCCATCATTTCTGCTGAACAGGGAAACAGACAGAAACACAAGGAAATCTCAGTACCAAAGTAATCAAGAGCAAAGCTCATGATCATCTTCAGATGCTAGGTAGATGCTCTCCTTTATGCATGGAATATTGTAGCCTGGTAGAACAGAAAACAAGTTAGTTCCACAGAGTCACATGGGAAGTCAGTGACTTGATAGCCCATGTTAACTCCACTCATTTTAATCTACATTCCTTTCAAGTCTCAGCCCAAACATCACTGTTAAATTTCCGTAGGACTGCAGTAATAAAGGAGCCATCATTTACATACACATACTGAGGTACAGAATCCATGATTTCACAATCTCTTAGCAGGCAGTGTCTGGAGGACATAACACAAGTCCAATCATATTGATTTTTATTGCACAAAGTGCTGAAGGCCATTTGCTACAATCAATGCATTGACATTTCAGTGTTATCTTATCTCATCAATGGCTTTTGATGTCGCTCCCATGTAAACAGTTCATCTGAATACAGCTAAAGGAATAAATACAATAAAGCTCATAATAAGAAACTTCCCAATTAAGCTAATACTTACCTCTTACAATGAATACTAAATTTTAAATAATTAAACAAGAATTAGTTAAAATGCTTTCTATGCTCTTCCAACAGCAATCACAGAAGGTGGAAATATTTTTAAGCCTTTCTATGATATCAAGATTACCTGATTTACAAAGCTAAACAGAGACTTTATAAAGATGAAAACTGCTAGGTATAGCACACATTTAATCCTAGTACTTGGGAGGCAGAGACAAGGTGATCTCTGTGAGACTGAGGCCAGCCTAGTCTACATTATGAGTTCCAGAACAAACGGAGCATAAATAACCAAGGGAAAATGTTAAAACAAACATCAGGGCACCAAATTGTGAAGTTTATTGAGGTGATACAGTATAATGTCATGTGGGATTTATACCGGGAGTTCAAATACCATAGAGCATAAAAATACAATCAATGGACCATACCCCTTGAACTGAATGAGAGAGAAAAATGATCTTCTCAATTGACAGAAAACTGTATTTGACAACATTCATTATTTTTAGGAAATAAATATTGAAGAAAATAAGAATAAAAGGAACTATAGCCATGTGCTGCAAGGCATGAGTTTAAAAACTAAACAGGGGACTAGGGAGATGGTTGAGTGGTTATGAGAACAGACAACTCATGCAGGGGACCTGTGGTCAGTTCTCAGCATTCACATGGTGCCCAACAACTGTACATAACTCCAGTTCCAAGGGATCTGACACCCTCTTCTAACCTCCTTGGCATTGCATGCATGACATATGTGCACTTACATGCCTCTACCCTCCTGGAACTGCTTAAAATCACTGCTGTTCTCAAGGGCTTGTGGCTGCTTTGCTTTCTGTGCTCTCTCCCTGTCACAAGTGCTGATGGACCCCCTCCTGAGAAGCCCTCTCCCTGCCCATTCCAGGGTCACTCTCTGACCCCTTGAAGCAAAGGGTTGAAGTTAACATTTCCCTGTTAAGCATTAATCTTTGTCCCAATCCTCTGGGAACATTTGTTTTGTTTTCTACCTTGGGGTTAACACAGTCTCAGCTATGGTATTCATGGAACCTGATGGTCTGTTTACACATCCCAAAGAAAAATTAATGCTCTATCTGTCTTCTTTCCAGGTGACGTCTTTGTTCTTGAGTTCCTTCCCTGTTTGTCTGCCCCTTCTGTGCTGGTGAGATAAAAGGTAAGAAAATGAAATGGTTTGACTCAGGATGGACTACCCCAGTCTGGGATCCATTTCTCTTCTCTATGATAGTGTTCCTGGGTGTTAAGGCATCTGATGGACTCTTTACATCTTCCTCGTACCCCTTTCTCCAGTCATCAGAGAGCCTGGGAAATCATTTACCTCTAGATGACTATTCCGAAGACGAAGCTGTTTTAGGCTGCCTTATTATTAGGAGAGAAAAAAAGTCCATTCACTTTTTATCTGCTCAGAGTATTCTCTTGGTCCTCCCCTTCCATCCTTAGATATGCTCCTCACACACCGGAAGAAATGTGGGAATAATAATATTCGTATGTTCGGACCCTGAATATATAGGAACGGAACCTGGTATGGTAAAGGCCTCGAGTTCTAAAGTTTTGATGTCTGATAGCAAGAGTGAAAATCTAAATATAAACTAACTCTAAATATAAAATAAATCTAAATATAAAATAAAAATGACTGGTTGTACAGGAATATGAAGAAAGAGAGAAAAATTCCAACCTGACAGTATATAGTAAACTGTAAAAGACCATAGAAAATATAAACTTTATTTCATTTATTTTATTTAGATTTCTTCATATTTTTTAAACGGATGGTGAAGCTTTACTACGAAGTGTTTGTGTTTACAATGGGATTATCCTCCTTAAAGTGGAGCAGAATGAGGACAAATGCCCTGTGCCATCCCAGATTTATAATGGTAATCATTTCAATCATTGTTAACCATTATGTGAAAAATGTGACAGTGAAAATGGAAATTGGAAAAGACTGAATGAATCTCCCCATCAGAAGCTGAGGCCTGGAACAGGACTGGTCCTGCCTTCCTGTACTCCCACATCTGATCTTGGGTGCTGAATGCTTCCAGCTGCTCTTTTCAGAGACTTTCTCATCTAGGTCATGCTGGCAATGCCACCCTTCCTATGCCCTCTCCTGCATTTCAGTGAGTTGCCCAAACCTCCTAGAAATGGATCTGGGCATGTTAAAATGAGAAAAGAACTGAGTAATTGTTAATGCTGGTGGGATACAGTGATCATCAGGGTCCTGCCTCCTTTATTCTATAGGTATTCATAGAATTCCGCTAATATACCTCTGTCCACTGGGGGCGCTGGTCCCTTAAGTGCTTGCCTGGGTTCTGACTCAGTGTTGGTGTGAAGCTCTGACTATTTTATGGGCTCCTGTATGTACTGGAAGCACCCTGAGTTCCAGGACAGCTGCTCATAACCTTTCCCCATGTGGCCAGTTTTCCTTCTACCATTGTCTATAGCAGACAGATCTCAGAGACCAGTGAAACCTCACCCAACCTCCTGCCCCTGATTTTCCACTGTGGTAGTTGTATTCACTCTAAGGTGTGTTTGATGGCTCCTTCCCCTACTGCCTAGACTAAGGGACCTATTCTGAAAAATCATATAATAATCAGTCTCTCTTAACATCTCTACTCTCCAACAAGTCCAAGCTAATGTCTGTCCTAACCACTCAGAAATCTTCCCAGTTTCCTCTACCATATCCTGCAACCCATTCCGTCCCCAACATCTGGTACACCTCAAAAAGTTCAAAAAAATTTAAGAAATAGCCAACAGTTCTTGGTTTCATCATTTCAATTCATTGAAGTCCATGGCTGACCACATTGTACACAGGCCTATCAAGGCCTCTTATCCTTCTCCTCCTGGCTCTAACAATTGGAACTTGCCTAAAGAAATATTTGTTAAATTTTGTCAAACAACTTATAACCTCACTCAAATTAGCATATCTGAAAGTCCAGTATAATCCTCTGTCACCTGAAGATACTGAGTCAATTTTTTGACCCTGCCCTGAGAGGAGTATGAAAGGAAATGGCAAAACTGACTGCATTTTGATCTAGCAGACGTTTGCTTTATCTGTATTTTTGCCCAATAGTCGAACTCCCACCAGTCCCATGCTTAGGCTACCTGTAGCTGGTCAGCCAGAACCACCTCCATGGAGGCCCAAACTTCCAAAACTACAATACTAGGAAACTTATAAGTAGCCATATAGAAAAGCCTTTCATCCTGCTATACCTGCATCTCTATGGACTTCATTGTTTTCACATTCTGAGATACTTCTTATCCTAAATGAAACTTTGAAACTTTTTGATAACTGAAAATCTCATTGCTAACTGACCTGCCTCTGGTATGGTTTAAGTAGAATGATCTGATGGAACTCTGATTATTGACTTTTCTCCTTTGCATGATATAATTGTACTGTGAAATTTGTAACTCTAAATTGTTTTCTCCTTCAGCTCAAAGTCCTTTCTGGCAATAACCCCTGAGAACACCTACTATTGTAAAAGCACTCTTAATTTTACCATCACATTGTGGTGTTCTCTGTGATTCCTGCTCAATATTACAATATTCAGAAAGTCATACACATTTTTCAAGCATATTTACAACTAATCAAATATTCAGTTTCTTAAATTTTAGAATGAAATGCATCATATGCAAAAGCAGTATATTCTTACATGATCAATAAACGGAAGGGAAATAAAGAAAAAAATTCATTCAAATAGGACCGAAACAACAAAATCAAAGAGGTAAAGGAAATGCACAACAAAAGTCACAAAATTCTTTAAAAGTAAAATTAGTAAACACAAAAATGAAAAAAAATTGTAAAAAATGATAGTGGATTAGAAGTCTTAATATTGCTATAATGACAATATTTTCAAGAAAGGTCTTGCAATCCTTAGAACTACTTATCACATTACTATGAAGTTAGTTACAATTAAAACAGGTGTGCTCATTTAAAGATTCATATGAAATATGAAAAAAAACAACAACTCTGAATAGACTAGGATAGCTCAAAAGAGAATAACATGGGAGAAATTGTGCTGCTTCATCATTAACTGGCACAAATCTGCAAAAATCAGCATAGTATTATCATCTAATAAGGCAAGTGCATCAATGGCATAGGACTGAAAAATCCAGAAATACACCTCATTCCAATGGTGAGACACTGGCACAAAAGTGGGGAAGATGGAGGAGTGGACAGATCTATTTTTCAGAGTCTTCCCCATGCCGTCTCTAGACATTTACATTGATAACCTGACTATACAGGTATTTACTGACAGACTGAAGTTGAATCAAGGCCTCACATTTCATACTGTGCCAATATCATTCATAGATGGATCAAAGATGCTACAGTCCACAAGCTATAAACAGTTATGTCATATATCTGTGCAGGCAACAAGTTCTTGAATATGTCCTGAAAAGCATAGGAAACAGTAACAGAAAGAGAAAACTGCAAAAAGTTTAAATTTTCAAGCTTCTACGCAGCAAAGATAACAGCCATCAGAGGGAAGAGAAGGTCCAAGGAGCAGGAAGAACTAGTCACCTCCTAAAAGACTAGTATCTGACATATGTAAGGAATTTAAAAAAAAAAACTAACAAAAACACTGTAATCTGGATTTAACAGTGGAGAGTTTATCTGAACAGACACTGCTAAAAAGGAGAAATGTAAATATAAGCAAAAACAAAATGGCTTAATAATATTCATTTCTAGGCATTGGAAGAGAATAAAGTAGACTTAAACTAAAGGAAAATAATGGTGCCAGGATATTCAGCAGCTGTCTACATGGGCACACTCTGTCTCTGAGCACAGCTTTCTCTGTCTTACATTACATAACTAAAGTTTCCTAAACAAAATGTCTCATGAACCCCAGAGTCTCTAGGACTTGACTAACTTTGCTTGTCAGATTAGTTTTCCACTCATCCTGGCTCTACTCCTCCTGAACCCTCAACGTGCATGATTGTCTTTACCTCTTCAGTAAGAGCAGTGCCAAAACCCAGAACAGGCATGGAGTGTCCATCATTGAGTTCCACATGTTGATATTTGGAGTTCATCATTCTGTAGGCTAAGTCAACTCCAACTCTGTTGTTCTATTTGAAAGTCAGTGGAGTCATAGAAGTTTCTGCCCTGCCTAGCTAGCTAATGATTAACTCGTGATTTAGAAAAGAGTGACTTAAGAGTAATTCCATTATGAGGACGGAATGAAAGCAAGTTCACATACTCATATGACTGATCATTCTTAAGAAAATTTTATTGATTTCACTGTATTTTCTTTAGAAAATTCAGTGTAGCCATTTTAGTTGTTAGACAATATTGACCAAACTATTATTGGTTGTTTTTGACTAGAAAATCTGAGATTCATGTTTTCATTATTCTTGTTGTGGTGTGTCAGTTCCTGCAGAACACAAGAAGAAAAATATGCCTACCAGTAACCCATGATTTTGCAGCTTTTCAAATACAGACCCTCAAAAAAGAATAAAAACATAAATTTGAAGAAAATATACAGTTTCTCATTTTCCCACTTAAAAAATATGTTCTATATTTTCTCTCTTTGCACTCCAGTAAAAATGTTCATTTCCCATTGGGTTGCAGTCCTGACAAGAGTGCAGTGGAAAGGCAGAGCCTCATATTCTTACTGGAGAATGATGGTCAACAGGCTCTCCACATTTCTCTCTTCCTCAGCAATCAGACACGCTTGGGTTTCCTCATCAAAGACAGTTATTTGCTGCCTGAGCACATGCAGATTTCACTTTCTTTGAGGGCATCACTCAGGACAGGCACCATACTGCAGTACCAGGGATTCTCCAATATGTTGATTTCCCACAGGGTTTTACTGTGGGTAAAAGATTTGGGACCTCACATCAGTTAGCAGGCCTCCAACTCAAGATTTTCTAAGTGGCAGAAACACAACTTTGTACTGTGGGGAAAGCAGGCCTCCCAGCATAACCCGCCTCTTGTACATAGCTGCCTCTACTCTAATGCCTTGTTATTGAGATCACAGAGTTTCCTCAGTGATGTTTATGAGAACTGGCTGTTTCACAGAGACCTTGGTATCGAGAACTTGTGGTTATCTTGCTTAGCCACTCGCGACCTTGGTCCCATGTCTCAACCTGCACCTGGAGGCCTTGTTTATGCAGATCAGGTATTTGTGTGAAGGTCAAGTTCCTCCTACCTGGTGGTTTGCTGAGGAGGGCCAGGGAAAAAAGGATAGATATGAGCCAGGGAAAAGGAACAATAAAGAGCTCTTTTTTCGTTCAACCTGACTCAAGAGTGTCCTGCATCTTTCTTCATTCCCGATGCCCCTCGCAGAGACTCAGACCCAGGGCCATGCAGGCACGGCATTTGGAGGTTCTGAAAGATCTGAAAGAAGGGGTAAGCAGATGGGGTGATCCCTAGGCCAGCAGGGACGTATTGGGGTGGAAATTTAAACTTAAGTAAGTCTTATAAGTTAGAGAAAATGGGCAATAAGCCATGTAAAATACAGCTGCAGCATCAACTCAGAAGACTACTACAGGAACAAGATACCACAGTAAAAAATAAGACTCTTGAGGAATTCTTAAAATCTATTGAGAGAGCGAGTCCTTGGTTTTTCAGTACCGGGGACCTAAAGATTTCAGATTGGGAAGAGGTCCGAAGAGACCTACAAAAACTTTTGACTAAAGAAGGTGCAGAGGTTTTCCCTCTTTCCATCTTTTCTCTTTGGAGGCTTGTAAAAGACACTCTCCTAACTGACAAGGTATGGCTAAGACAGTTAGTCCAAGAAGCAAAGTCTCTTTTTTCTGAGCTCCAAGAAACTGAAACCAAAGAATCATTGCATTCTGAAATTTCAAGTGGGGAGGAAGAGGGTCCCTCTGAGAGGATTCCCCAGAAAGATGAGAAATCTACCAAGAAAGGGGGCACCCCCCGTTTATACCCCTCACTTTCTGACTATGAGGACCCAGCCAACTGCGCTTTGGCCGAGGATTCAGAGGAGGAACAGTTGGAGGAAGAAATAGCAACTTTAGAAAAGAAACTGAAAGCGACTCACATAAAGGCGGGTGCTGCAAAAAGCCATTCCTTTCCAAAATATCAAAGAGGGGCCCTGCCGGCACCGTCCGCCCCTCCTCCTTACCTTGGGGGGTCCCATACTGGTACGATGGCTCAGGGCCACCCCCCCCCAGTAGAACGGGACAGGGCACCAGCTGGGGGAGTCCAGTTTTGCCCTATTGTGGCACCCGTGGCGGAGGTCCCGGACCCCCAGCATCCTAACCAGGTCATAAGGCATCATAATCCTTTAGCCTTTAAGGATATAAAACAGCTTAAGGATGCTGTACTTAATTATGGATCCCAAGCCCCTTTTACAGTCTCGCTTGTGGAATCCTTTATCCCCCTTAATCTCACACCCAGAGACTGGCAGCAACTCTGTCGTGCAGCCTTGTCCGGGGGAAACTTTTTAGTTTGGAGAGGAGAATTCCAGGAGAGATGTTCCCAAACAGCCCTGCTGAATGTCCAAGCAGGACAACCCCAAAGAAACCTTGAGATGCTGACTGGAATGGGACAACATGCTACCATTGCACAACAAATACAGTATGATGTAGCAGTTTATGCTCAAATTGCCACAGCGGCTACTGCTGCATGGCGAGCGCTCCCCAATAAGGAAGGAGGTGACCAGCTCTCCAAGATTCTTCAGGGGGCATCTGAGCCTTTTCATGAATTTGTAGACTGTCTCTTGCAATTAGCAGAGTGGATGTTTTGGGGACTGGGGCAGGCAATGCCTGTGGTTAAACAGCTGGCCTTTGAAAATGCAAACAAATACTGCAAGGATGCCATTCACCCCCATCGAAACAAAAGTCTCAATGATTGCATAAAAATCTGCAGAGAAATAGACACCACTTTTATACAAGGCCAAGTCCTGGCTGCAGCCCTTAAAGGGACAGAGACCCACAGCACTTCCAGAGACGCCGTTAAAGGCCAACACTGTTTTGAATGTGGGGAAGCTGGACATTTTCGCAAGGAATGTCCAAAGAATAAACAAGGGCCCCAACCGGGAAATGTCAGATGGCCCAGTTTATGTCCCTGATGCTGGTGTGGATATCATTGGGCTAATGATTGCCACTCTAAGACAGATATCCAGGGCACTCCACTCCCAATGCCCCACCAAGCACCACAGCCGGGAAACGGGACACGGACTCCGCCCCAGGGCCCCAGAGCCACTGTGTATGGGGCAATGACTCCCTCATTGGGCAGCGGGCAGATTCGCTTTGTCCCTTAGAGCCGTCCTCACCAGAGCAATCCCTTCACCTCACCAACCTCTTCAGAGCAACCCCAGGGAGTGCAGAGGGGAACTCAGTCCCTCTGCTAGAACAATTTTAACACCAGAAATGGGGTTCAGGCAGTCCCTACCGGAGTCCATGGGCCTCTTCCCTCTGGGTTGGTTGGACTCATTTTAGGGCATTCCAGTACCATCCTCAGGGGTATTCAAGTGCACCCTGGAATTGTTGATCAGGACTGTCATGGAGAAATTAAAATGATGACTTCTGTGGCACACGGGATCATTGCCATCCCAAAAAGGGAGCATATAGCCCAATTGTTTCTGCTCCCGGGGATCCCGGTTAAAACAAGGTCTCTTCGCACCAAGCGCAGGGATCAAGGCTTTGGGTCCTCAGGGCCCGCGATTTTTTGGACAGCCGCTATGACAGATCTTCCTCAACTTACACTACATATTGAGGATAAACCTTTTCAAGGAATTTTGGATACTGGGGCAGATGTCTCAGTCTTATCTGATGCCTTTTGGCCTGATGCTTGGCCTAAGGAAACCGCCCCTGCCACCCTTCAAGGCATAGGACAAGCTAGACCCCAAAAGAGCCTCAAAATTCAAAAATGGAAAGATGATGAGGGGCATTTTGGATACTTCCAACCTTATGTGTTAAAGGGTCTTCCCGCCAATTTATGGGGGAGAGACCTACTACAAGAGATGGGAGTCATGCTCACTACCCAGCCGGCTCCTCTGTCTCTCAAGGCCTCTCAAATGATGAAAAACTGGGGATGGCAGCCCGGAACAGGGCTAGGAAAATGGTCACAAGGGGAGGTACAACCAGTCTCTATTCTCCCCCAAGAAACACGTCCCCCAAGGGACAAAAAGGGACTAGGATATTTTTACTAAGGGTCACTGTGCAACCGCCTGCCCCTATACCTATAACTTGGCTTTCCAGCAGCATGGTATGGGTGGAACAGTGACCCGTATCCCAACAAAAATTGCAGGCGGCTCATGACTTTGTACAACAACAATTAACAGCAGGACATATCATCCCTTCTGTGTCTCCCTGGAATACACCCATTTTTGTGATAAAAAATCTTCAGGAAAGTGGAGACTTCTCCAGGACCTGCAGGCCATTAATGCCATCATGCAACCAATGGGGGCCCTGAAGTCAGGACTACCCATACCTGTGGCAGTGCCCAAGGACTGGCATATAATAAAAATTGACCTTAAAGATTGCTTTTTCTCGATTCCCCTACATCCAGCAGATAGCCCTCAGTTTGCCTTTAGCCTTCCGTCTCTCAATTATCTGGAACCTGCACTTCGCTTTCAGTGGATGGTGCTCCCTCAGGGAATGGCTAATAGCCCTACCATATGTCAGGCCTATGTGGCCGCAGTTTTAGATCCCCTCAGGCAAGAATTTTCTTCCTTGTATATTGTACATTATATGGATGACATCTTATTGGCTGCACCTAATAAAGATCTGGCCTTGCAGGTCTTTGCTGCCTTACAGGGTTATTTGGAAGATAACGGCCTGGTGCTTGGCCCCTGAAAAGGTACAAATGTAGCCCCCCTATAATTATTTGGGCCATGTCCTTCATTCACAGGGAGTAAGACTGCAAAAAATGTGCATTACTACCTCCCAACTTAAAACCTCACATGATTGGCAAAAGTTTTGGGGCGATGTACAATGGATTCGTCCCTCCCTTTCCCTTAAAACAGGTGATTTGAAACCCTTATATGATATCCTCCCAGGAGATCCAGATCCTACTTCACCATGTGCCTTGAAACACCCCTCCCACCCCCCGGCCAAGGCTGCTCTTCAATTGCTTTCTCAAAGCCTTAATGATACTCAGGTCTCTCAGATTGACTATGATAGGCCCTTGCAGTTAACTGTTCTTTCTTCACATTTTACCCCTACTGCTGTTTTTTGGCAACAGAGTCCTATCTATTGGGTGCATCTATCAGCATCACCTAAGGAGGTTGTGGTTCCATATTATGAATTAGTTTTGCAATTATTATGGAATGCCTTAAAACTTAGCCTTCAGATGTTTGGAAAGCCACCTGATAAAATCCTAGTGTCCTATAATAAGGAGGAGCTCCAACATTTACAAAATAATTTTGATGGCTGGACCTTGTTTGTAACGTCTACAGGAGTTACATTTGACTGACATTAGCCCCCTAGCCCACTTTTGTCATTTTTAAGAGACATCCCGTGATTTTTCTCGCTATTGTGAAGGAATCCCCTTTACCCCAGGTTTGTACACTTTTCACTGATGGCTCCTCAGTAGGATGTGCGGTCGTTATCTCCCCTCAAGGGAGTTTTTGTGTACCAATTGCAGGCTTATCTGCCCAAGGAGCAGAACTTCAAGCATGTTTGCTTGCCTTTCAATTACTTCATTCTGAAGCCTTTAATTTGTATACTGATAGTGTTTATGTTTCTCAAATTGTGAGGCCCTTGGAAACAGCCTCATGCATTTCACCCTCCTCTAGGGTTCAATCACTATTACTTCAGCTACAAAATATGATCCGGGATCGAACACACCCAGTATTTGTGGGATATGTTCACACTCATACTGATCTTCCTGCCCACATTCTATGGGCAATGCTGAGGCAGACACTCTTACCAGACCGCTTGTTACTTCTGGGGAGGAGCTTGCTTCCATAAAAAGTACCATCTCAATGCACAATCTCTTAGCCATCATACAAGCTGCTCAAAATCTTTGGCCACTCAAATTACTACTCAATGCCTAGACTGTGCACTCTTTCATAACATCCCCAATGATGGGATTAATCCCCGAGGTTTAAAACCCAATCACATTTGGCAAATGGACGTCACCCACTTAAAAGAAACAAAAAAAAATAAAGTTTATGCATGCGTTAATGAATACGTTCTCCAGGATAATCTTTGCTTCCCTCCACTCGGGGGAAAACATTAAAGATGTCATTTCCCATTGCATGCAGGCCTTTGCCTATATGGGGTCCCTAATATTCTCAAAACCAATAATGGACCTGCCTATGCTAGCCATAAATTTGCTGCCTTTTGCAAAGATCATGACATTTGTCATAAATGTGGAATTCCTCACAATCCTACAGGCCAAGCCATTGTGGAAAGGACCCATGCCACCCTGAAATAATACTTTAATAAAATAAAAAGGGGGGAGTATGTCTTCTCCCCCAATGTACAACTTGCAAGAATTTTGTTTATTCTAAATTTTTTAACAGTAGATAAACATGGCCACTCAGCCATGGAAAGACATTGGAGCAATCCCACCCAGCAACTGGGTTGGGTCAGATGGAAGGATCTTTTGACCAGCCAATGGCAACCAGCCATGCCTATGCTGGCTAGAGTCCGTGGAACCGTGTGCATCTTCCCACCTAATAAAGAAAAACCCATTTGGGTTCCAGAAAGATGCATACACCCGGTAGAATCCACTCTTGATTCAAACCAGGGAGAAGATCTCCCTGAGTAGCAAATGTTTCTCTTTTTGTTTCAGGCAATAATGGCATGGAGAATCCCCCTCGTGATATTAATGGTTCTTCAACCTCGGGTCGTCTCTGGGAGTGACTCGCAACATCATCCCTGGAACTACACCTGGCAAGTTTATTCCCAGGCTGGAGAAGTCATCTGGTCCAACTCTACAGTGCAGCAGAACGTTCCATGGCCAGTTTTGACACCGGATCTCTGCAAAATGGCACTGGGGAGCCTTAATGGGTGGGGAGAAGAGGCACACTTTGCCCTGGGGAGCGCCCCCCTCTGATACCAGTTTTGATCCTTTTAATATAAGGACTCCAGGATGCAATAAGAAAAATAAGCAAAATTTTCTCCGAGTCCCACATTGTGTGTAGCCCCCCAACATCAGCTTAAGGAGAAGAGAGCCTCTTGTGGAGTTGTGGAATCCCATTTTGTAGCCAAATGGGGATGTGAAACCTCAGGGGATGCATACTGGAAGCCATCTTCTAGTTGGGATTATATCACCTTGACACCGACATATCCCCACTCGGCAGGAGGAGGACAGGATTCGGATTGTAATTCCTGGTGCATCCCCTCCGCATTAATTTTACTGATAAGTGTAGGCAAGTTTTAGATACAGAATGGTATAAAGGAAAAACATGGTCTATTAATACTTACCCAACGTGGACTTCAATACATTTCCAGATAAGGCTTACCAAGTCTCTGCCGATTGCTAATATGAAAGAAGCCACATTAGTTAAAACCAAAACTCCTTCAACAGTTATTAAAAAATTGGGGAGTTGTTGCTCCAACCTTTTCTCCCCTACACACTACCTTTCAATTTGTTCTTGATTTGATAAAGTCCACCTTTAATATTCTTAATTCTTCTTCCCCTGATCTTACTGACTCCTGTTAGCTCTGTGTTGCCACCACTCTGCCAATTTATGAAGGGGTGGCCCAGACTATTTTTGGGCCTCCAAATGTTACAAATGATTATGCCCAATGTCCCTGGCATCATAAACTTAATGTCTCCCTTTCCTTGCCTACAGTTTTGGATATGGCACTTGTTTATATTCTCCAGGTCTTAATGTATCATTGGTAACCTTTTGTAATAATAGTGTGAGAATTAACGCCTCCCTTTTAGAATATTATTATAAGCAACCAGAGGGACATTGGTGGGCCTGTCAGGATTCCTTGACAGCATGTGTTTCTGTTGACAAGATGATAAAAAGACCCCAAGTTTGTTTGTTGATGAGGATTTTTCCCCGTATTTCTATATATCCTGAGACTGAGGATGGAGGCTTTCCTTTTGCTCCCTTTACATTGACCGACTCCTTGGGGCCTTCCCGAGTTAAGAGAGAACCCATTCCCACCTCTGCCCTGTCCTTGACACTGATTTTGGGCGTGGGGGTTGCTGGAGCCAGTACAGGCATTGCCTCTTTTGTTAACATCAACAATATGTATAGCCAACTAAGGGAGCAACTGGATAAAGATATTAATAATTTGGAAAAAGGAATTACGGACCTTGAGCAGTCCCTAGTGTTCTTGTCTGATGTAGTTTTACAGAATAGATGGGGATTGGATTTATTGTTTCTTAAACAGGGAGGATTGTGTGCTGCCCTTGGAGAAGAATTCTGTTTCTACACTGACCACACTGGGATCACCCGTGATAGTGTGAGAAAAGTCTGAGAATCCCTAGAAAAGAGAAAGAAGGGGCTTGCTAGCTGGGATATGGAAGGCTGGTGGAAAGGCTTCTGGCTCACGTGAATCTTGCCATCAGTGTTGAGCCCCCTTGTTGGAGTGTTGTTAGTACTATCATTCGGACCTTGACTTTTTCGAAAGCTCACAAAATTTATTAAAGATCAGGTAGACCGGGCCACCTCACGGTCTGTCCAGGTACATTACCAACAACTCTTGCTGTTGGAGGAACTGCAGGATGTTGAGCACGGACATAAGCATAAAATCGGTCAAGCCAGTCTTAAGGCGTGCGAGTGATAAATTATGGGCGTCTCCATGATGGGCAACTTATGGAAGGATCGCCATGCCTAAGACAGGAGAGGAGGCCCTCCAGAGTAGGGTAAAGGGCTGATTTCCCATACGACCTAAAACAGAACGCCCATAATAAAATAAAGGGGGGGAATTGTGGGGAAAGCAGGCCTCCCAGCACAATCCCCCTCTTGTACATAGCTGCCTCTGCTGTAATGCCTTGTTATTAGATCACAGAGTTTCCTCAGTGATGTTTATGAGAACTGGCTGTTTCACAGAGACCTTGCTATCGGGAACTTGTGGTTATCTTGCTTAGCCACTCCCGAACTTGGTCCCATGTCTCAACCTGTACCTGGAGGCCCTGCTTATGCAGATCGGGTATTTGTGTGCAGGTCAAGTTCCTCCTTCCTGGTGGATTGCTGACGAGGGCCAGGGAAGAAAGGATAGATATAAGACAGGGAAAAAGAACAATAAAGAGCTCTTTTTTCGTTCAACCTGACTCAAGAGTGTCCTGCGTCTCTCTTCAGCCCCGACGCCCCTCGCAGAGAATCGGACCCAGGGCCGTGCAGGTGCAGCATTGTAAAATTAGCCTCTAGTTTATTTACTGAACTATATATCGTTTCAGGTTCCTGTTGATGTGGAAGGCTGCATTTAGGGCTTTACAGACAGCGGATAATGATGATGGCCGGGCTTAACCTGAGCATACTGTGCAGTGACTGCTCAGAGCCCCACCTCTGGCAAAAGAGGTGGTCCAGGGTGCAGCACACTGGGGTGGTTGCTAGCACATCCTGGTTGTGCCCACTGCTTGGTACCTTGCTGGAATTTGATGCTGCCCCTCATTCCCAAGAAGGGACCTGTCAATGCAGCCAGTCCAAGCCTGGCTGTGTGCAGAGAAAGGTTTTGTTTGCTTGCTTCTTTTTTTCACTAGGGTAAAAACAAAATTCATGCACAGCTTTCTTCATATACTTCTAAACACACCTATAGTAATGTTAGGAACTAATAATTAGATATTTATGAAGATAAGAAATGGCAAAGGCTACGTAGATCAATTTAAGCTACTTATCATGCCAAAGCTAGTCAAGGCTTAGCCTCCTCATTCACATAATCCAATCAATTTGTTTGTAAAATCAAATTTAAGTAACTCTCTTTGTATCACATAATAGAAGCTTGCTTTAACCAAATAGGAAAACAGAGTCTCATGCTGACAGTTGATTTGAAGTATGTTTGAAGATCCAACTGTCTTATCTTCAGAGACACTTGAAAATGAATGGCATAGGGGTACACAAAGCCCAGTTAAAGTTATTTCAGTGACCTTTCCAAGCAAGAACCTACCAACTCTGTGTTATAGAAAGGAGGCCAGAGTTAATAGAGGTTGAAGAATAGGATTTGTGCTTGATTAATAAATAATAGGTTCATGAATTTATTTTATCTAATAGTCTGGCATCTTTCTACTAATCAAACACTGATGACCATAGGGAAAAGATTTACTCCTATCTTGATTTTCTTTCATTGAAACTAAATAAGTTAACACTGTTGTATGCTTGGTTGTTAGGAATAAGTTTTGTGAACAATGAAGATTTACTCAGGAGACAAAGCTGATCAAACAGTAATCATTGTTTGAATTACATTCATTATACTGATAAAGTAGGTTATGAAATCTTATAGTCGATCAATTCAATAAGGAATAATTTGGGTCCATGTTTAATAGAACTGAATGAATATTTTTAACATCTTCTGGACTCCATCTAAGACAAGTAAGTTCATTTTACTTGGTGCCAAAAAAATAAAATTCTCAGAATAGTTTCCCTTTATAAGCATGGTAGATCATTTACAGAGTGAGGAAATGTTTCTTCCTGGTTTCTTCCTCAGGATGCCTCTTAAGTCCACAGTTACTTTAAAAGCTATCAATAAACAAAACAAAACTCCACCTCTACAAAGAGTAATTATCTGTGCTTCTTAAGTCGAGGCATACTCAACATACCTCTGCTTGATCTCCCCACATCTGAAACCTCATGATCCATGAAGGATATATTCCCTTTGGCATCTTACTGTCCTCCTTCCCCCAGGAAGGCTTCAATGTCCAAGATCCTGGAGGAACCCTGGGACTCTAGGTGTGGTCATTTGAAAGAGAATGTATCCCATCAGAGCACATATTTGAATACTTTACGGCTAGCTTGTGGTGCTGTTTGGGGAGGTCATGACTTCTTTGGGAGATGTAGAGGAATCCACCTCATAACCTTGCCTTCCAATTCTCTCATCCTCCAACTTACTACTGAAGATGCCAGGCCTCAGCCTTCTCCCCAAGCCACCGGATGCCATGAGCCCCCTGCTAGGATTGGTTTTAATACCTCTGAAAAGTGTAAGCAGAAATAAACTCTTCCTTTTGTAAGATGCCCTAGTCATGGTGCTCCATGACAGCAACAGGAAACTAACCGTGTTAATACACTAAGTCACCCACCCTTCTGAGTACTTCATTCTCGAGACCACGTGGGCTGTGGTTACTTGTTCCGCAGCAGACTGCAATTAATAAATACTTGTAACTGATACTCTGCAGTGGATGACGCTATTTATCACAATGTTGGAAATGTTTCTAAAATGCCTGTTATCATTGACTGCCCCATGCAGGAAGATTTCTAGGCAAACAAACTGAGAGTCCAATAGTTCAGGAAAAAAAATATCAAATACCACAGACCAGCATAGATAAATATTAAAGCAGAGAATCCTTTTATTTCTTCTCAGGAAATGGCAAACGTGCACAGAATTCACGTACTGAATAGCACTGCAGCTTCTGTAGAGTCTGAGCTGCTCAGCAGCATTAGGGTGAAGTGTGCATTCAGCAGCCACTGAGGATCCTCCAGGGGCACCATTTACCTACTTGGGCTTCCAGCAGGAGGTGGGCCCAGAACACATGCCTCTCTGTAAGTATTCATCAGAATATGGAAAGTTTGGGTGACAAAAAAAACTGGAAGAACAACAGAAACGCACAGCAGGTGTGAGATTACTGTCTAGCAGGAGTGGGTTCCATAATGCTGCTACTGGAGTAAATGTATAGACAGGCTAGCCTGGAACTCACAGAGGTCTGCCTGCCTCTACATCCCAAGTGCTGGGATTAAAGTTTTGTGCCACCACACCTGGCTTCCTGAAGTCTTACTCAAAATATGCAGGCAAACACCCAGACATTTATCTATCAAGAAAACAAGGAGATAGCTATTCCTTTTTATTACACTTTTTATATTAAATCACCAACTGATCACCTTATTTATTATGAAAGAAGCTCATTTATGATTAGAGAACCTCTCAGGAAGCTCTACTTAGAGAAAGCTGACTCTTCCTCTCAGCATCCACTCATTGCCTGCAGTTCTTCATCCTGAGGTGGGGCCCCATGAAGTTTCCTCCATCTACTTTGGCATGGCACATGGATCTGTCACTATGCAGCTCTTGTTAGACTACCATACTATGGAAATTTCATTGGTATAGCTTCCCTGTGACCTTCAGAATTCACTAAATAAAGACAAGTTCACAAGAGCACTGCTAAGGAGACTCAGTACAGTATATACATACATATATATATGTAAATGTATATTTATGTATATATATTTAGAAAAGTATGTGTCTATATTTAACAATAATAATCAGAGTATAAGAAATTGAGAGGGAGTGGCAAACCTAGGAGGAGTTTTATGGGAACTGGGAATGAAATAATGCAGGCATAATACCTATGTATGAAATTTTTAAAAATAAAAAGCCGGTATTCATAATTTTCCAATAAAATATTTTACTTATCAAAAATGTAAGTAAAAACTAAAGAAATAGCCCAACTACGTCATCAGCACTAGGAAATACTTTGGGAATTTACAGATTATTGTCTTAATTTCCTAACTGATTATTTGCTAACTACATACACACTCAATATATTAATTGTGGTTCCAAAATAGAAGAAAGGTAATGCAGACTGAGATTAGTGGAACTCAGATGCACAGCACCTTTCTAAACCTGAACTCTGGGATGTGTGACTGTAATACATGCACTCGAATGGAGAAATGGGAGATAGAGACAAAGAATTTCTAAAGCTTGTGTTTAACTTGGCACACAGTGGCTTAAGACAAGACTATCGCAAAGTAGAAGATGAAAACCATATCTCAGGTTGTCTTCTGGCTCCCACATATATGTGATGGGACACTCATGGGCACATACTAAAAATTGCTCACAATAACACACACATGCATATGCACGTAATACATACACATGAAGACAAAAAATTGGAGCAATGGGCCTGTAGAGATGAATCAGCTGTTAAGAGTACTTCCTGAAAGGAAAACCTAAGTTTGATTCCCAACACTCACATGACCACTAATAACCACCTGTAACTCCTGTTCCAAGGGATACAGTGGCCTCTTCTGACGTCCATGGGCATTGCACAACATGAGTTCACTATATACATGCAGGCAAAATATTCATATGCATAAAATGACAAGTAGTAAATTAAAAAAGGTTTTAAATGAAGGAGAATTGGGCATGAGATGAAAGTCATAGAGGTAAGCCCTTCTCAGTGGGTCTACAAGAATAACAGATGCTGAGGAGATTTTTAGACCAACCTGCCTAGAATTTGTAAAGTCAAGAAACTCACCAGTATATTAAGCTAGACTTAGGTAGAATTGTTTTCTCAGTCTGAAGTTTGTTCATGTTTCCCAGGAAAAGTCACACAAAAACCAAGCTCAGGAAGTTTTGTACATAGTGTCAGAAGATATCAAAACATAATTTCAAGATTCTGTCCCTCAGAGTGGCAAGAGATCAAGAATAACTTGTTCATGTTTTCTGAAGGTTCGTAAAACTCATCTTTGGACACATTTGGAAAGATATTACCTAAGGTCATGTATATTTTTTTGATGACACCGATTTTTTCCCATATCCAAGGATTAAAAGTGACTTTACAGACAGTGTTTGGATAAACAACAACTCTGTGATTCAGGCAAAAACCTAGTCACAACAGAGTGAATAAGATTTCACCACTATTGTGTACAGCTCTCTAACATGGCTACCCCATTATATGTATCTCAACAGTATTTTTCCACAGTAGATTTTGCATAACAGAGAGAAATAAGAAGAAAGGAAACTGATACACTACAGTACAATAGGATATTAAATAACATTGATCAGCCATCCCAAGTGTGGATAGTCACAGTAACTAAGGTGGGCCTAGTGTTAAAGACAATTGTTGAATTTAATATTTATCATACAATACCAGAGATATTGTGGTGCAGAAAGCAGAAACAGTATCAGTGATAACAAATAACATTGGGAATGATTTCTAAATACAAACAAGGACTCATAATCCTCACAAAAAACTGAGTGAAGTCAATTCGCCAAGCAATATATCTTAAAATTAATGACACATAAAGAGTTAGTGGCTTACCCAAGGTCACTTGACAATAAAGGATTATCTTTAATTGTTGATGAAGATGTCTGCTCTACCCATATCTCATATCAACCTTAAATCATCTTCCTGCCCATTCCCATTCATTCTTCTTGTCTTAATCTAGCTTTAGTAAATAACAAATTGGAGGGTTGGAACTTACAAATCTTTTCTCTACACCTTTTATCAAGGGCTACACATATTGAATATTGATGAATATTGTCCCATTGCTTCCAGGAGCACATTTTGTTTTCCATCATCAAGTTATAAAAGAGCTAAAAATGTTTCATTCTTCATATCCATGAATCATCTCCTTCTCTCATTTTTGTACCTATACAGATTTTTACAAATTTTGCTATCAGCACCCAGGTTACATAGTCTGAGGAATATGCCACAGTCAGTAGGAAACTGTACAGAACTACCTAGTCTGAGAACTGGGGACCATGATGGGTTCACAGAGTCTCAGTTAATGCAGATTATATCTTGCTAGAATTGGGATTAATATTACACCATCTGATATTCCTAGGCTGATCTCCTTTTTGCACTCTCTGATTATAGATCTCTTCCCAATGTGGAAGCACCTGAGGAATAAGGATATCCAAGGTTGTTCTCTGACCAAAACACATGTGAATATGTACATTCACATACATGCAACAGACACATGAACATGTAAATGACTATGTCTTTACACTATTAAATATTCCAAACCTTTGGAAATGTGTCAATACTGGGCTTGGTGGTCAGCTTTTTCATCCGCATTACTGAGGAGGCTAACAGCAAAAGGCAAGTCAGAGCAAGTCACCACAAGTGAGGGAGTTCAGGAGCATCCTGGGAAACTGAGCAAGACCTTGGCAAAAATTAAAGTGGTAGAAAGGAGCAATGATAGGCAGTTAACACAGTAGTGAGTTTTCACAGCATGTTTTAGACCCATTGCTTAAAAATGATGAGGAAGAGTATCTACACCACTGTCTACTCAGAGGTCACAGATGATGGTTTGCTATCAAAATGAAGTGGGAAGAAGAATTGTCACAATGTCTAGGACAAGATTGTTAGAATGTTTCTCTTACATAATATATCCTTGCAGTCTAGTGTAACCCCAACTATTTTCCAGTGAAGATTTTGGAGCTCAACTTGTCTTCCTCGAAGTATATCTCATGGCAAGTGTGACAGCCAAATGGGACTTATAACAGCATATTAAAATTATTAGCATTCCCCTTAAAACACAACTTTGTAAACCTACCAGACAAAATAATATTTTTACAGAAAGTTTTTACTTAATAAAATCAATATTTTTACCATATTTACCAATGGCAGAAAATACATTTCACCACACTATTACACAGGCAACAAAGTGAACTCAGAAGTGAAACAGGAAGATTAAACAACCACGGTATTATTAAAATTCATCATTTATTTATTACTATTGTTTATTTTTTTAACTTCTTGGACGGAGAACCCTTAATCTTTTCTCCCATTCTCTTTTGTAATCTGCATTCCAGTTTCTGTTCAGTGGCTTCAACTAGGACTTCAAGCTATAGGTACCAGATTAGAAAGAATCTGAGACTTGGCAAAAACTGCACAAAGTATTGTATAGATCACAACAACACAAAGTACTCAATAAATCAGATATACAACATTTATGTGTGCCACGCCAGCCCAGATGCTGCAGATCTGGCATTGATGCCCAAGAACTCAGTGGCCATACCTTAGTGTTGACCCACGGACTTTCTACTAAAAACTTTGGAGAGTCACCTGGTGTTTGGATGCATGTATGATGTACAGCTGTAGCTGAGAGGTTCCCAGGAAAGGTTTAACTGCTACTCTTGTCTTCAAAGTCAGAACTGTTAATTCTGTGGTTTATGCTCCTGAGCATAAATTCAAACTGAAATGTAATACAAGGAAAAAAATTTCTGGCGTTCATGATGGGACAGCTATAAAATGTAAGCAGCTATCATCTAACAAAATGTGCTTTCTATCTATTACTTGAAATAATAAACATGACTAAAAGCATTTGTTTGTTCGCCTTAGCTTCTAATGGATACACCATCTCTGACATCCCAACATGAAGGTAAGACCCTATTTCTGAAGACAGGACATACTTGGAGCAATAGACTAGAACTGAGACTAGCTCTCATAATATCAGAGGACACTATGTAAGCTACTAAGGTAAAAAATCAATCAATAGTCCAACAGGGCTATCATGCCTAATAACTAAGCAATGCCTGCCAGAGACAGCTAACTCTGTTAGTACAGCAGTGGGGTAGTCAACAGCTCTCCAATTGGACTTAAGGCCTATTCAATGGGAAAGAAATCATGTGTGGTGCTGTAAACCAAGCCAAATACACATAACTAGGGAGGTCATAGATCCTAGAGAAAAATCTATACCGATTTATCCCTTGAAAAAATAACTTACTACCATATGATAAATATGGGTCCTTATATATACAGACAAGTACACCTACTACCACTTATCAAAGAAGCTTCCTTTTGCATAGATGGCGAATAATACAGAGTTCCACAACTGATCAAATGCAAAGAATAAGTGTCTGTGAGATGCCCAGACCTAAGTGTTTTATCTTCAATACAACCTCTGTATTGAGGTTCAAGGAACATAGTGGAACATGGGGCAGAAAGAATGAATTTCTCAACTTTCCCCAGCAAAGCTTCTTCATGCAACAGAAGATTAACCCAGAAAGTCACAATTAGCTGAAATGTAGAAAAATAAAATCACAATTAGCAAAATGTAGAAAATAAAAGACTGCAGAGTGTGTGTCCTAGACAGGAATCTATATTAAACTTCACTCACAGATTGTTCAGGGACAATTGCAGAAGAGGGGTAAGAAATATTGTAAAGAAACAGTTGAAGAGGAAGACTACAAGTAAACAAAGCTTCCAGGAACTTGCTCTATGAATTTACAGCACTGATAGCTGCATGCACAAGACCATGCGCTCTCAAACCAGATAAACTCCCAGATGGAACAAGAGAAATAGCTGAGAAGTCTCAACCTTGTAGAGCAACCATGGGGAGGAGAGAGAGCTGATCTTCTTTAAGAGATGACCAGGCTGCAGTGGATGAACTCAGACTATGTTGGGACCTGGCCTCCCTACATGCCTTTATCTCAGATAGGTTCCCGGCCAGTAACTCGCTTCAGTTTGTCAGATACAGTTTCTATGTGAACAACTTGACCTTTAGAGGCCTAACCGCAACTCCTTTGTTCTGATACCATGTGCACGTCATGTACTCAGATGTTTCCTGGAAACCTTAACTGTTGCCCCCTACCAAATTTCTCACAATTTTTCACTGTCACCTGCTGGGTGCATATATATGAGCACCTTTTCAGAATAAACAGAGATTCCTTTTGTGTTATGAGTGTGTGTGTGTGTGTGTGTGTGTGTGTGTGTGTCTGTCTGTCTGTCTGTCCTTAATTCTTCAGCCCCTTGCCGATCAGACTTGGGTGCAGTTGTAGTGTGGGTGCTACAAGTGGAGGTCCTACCGAGATCCGTAAAGAAGGCAGATGCTGAAGGATCGCCAAGGAAGGCTGGCCAGCACTTCAAAGTAAAGTAAGTAATTAAGGGGCGCATTTAAAATGGGAGCAATAAACTCTCATGATCTGCTGACAGATCATTGGTTTCACTTTTACAGAAACAGGGCACTGGCATAAAGTACAAAACTGCCTGAGATTTCATAAAGACTCTTCATAAAATGAGTCCTTGGTTTCTTGCTACAGGAACTTTAACAGTCCCTGATTGGGAACAGGTTAAACAAGACTTACAACTAGCCCTTCAAAAATAAGGTACAAATAGTGTCCCTGTTGCCACATTCTCTCTCTGGCGACTTGTCAAAGACACTCTCCTCAGTGACAATACCAATGATCGAGGTTTAAAATTACGGGGTTGCAAGCCTGTTCACATGGACCACCGAATCCCCCTTATGGGTGCCTGAATGTTTTGTTCGTGTTGCCATACCCTCTCTTTCTACCGATTGATGGCAACTTTTATCCTTTACCAGAACACTCATCATGAATCCTTGGAGAGATAATCCCTACATGCTGTCCTGGCTTGCAGCGCTCATTACTATCATTATTTGGTCCAGCATTCTTGGCCTTTTTGTTTGGATTCTTATTATCATTCTTGATATGTTGATGACTTTGGCCACTAAAATTTTTTATGGTCCTGTTGTTGCAGCATTGCTATAAACTAACACTCCTTGACCCAGGTGAACTGGTTTCCCCTGAGGCATTTTACTTTACTTTTTTTCAGAAAACCTTGTGGACATAAAGGATGATGATTTTTTGGAAAATGATGTGGATTTGGGGCCTGGTGATTGTTAGCATTGGACCCTTCTATTCAAAGGCTTCCATTTTGGCCGACCCCTCACCCCACCAGGTTCAGAATCTTACTTGGATCATCAGCAATACTGTATCTGGTAAAATCATTAATCAAACTTCTGGCAACCATCCCCTTAACACCTGGTTCCCCACACTTCAGTTTGCTTTGCCCCTTAGCAGATGGAGTTTGGGATCAATCCCTTTACAACCCCACCTCAATGGCTTATGGGTGTAATACTGGGTTTGCTCATAGCCAGACTAGGAACCATTATTTCTATGTCTGCCCTGGCAATGCCAGTTCTACAGAGCATAAACAAAAATGCGGGGATCCGTCTGCCTTTTTTTGTGCCTCTTAAGATTGTGTATCCACCAGATACATTTCTTGGACAGCTCCGGTTACTACCGATTTAATTACAGTAAATAAGGCTCCAGGCTCCCATTCCCTGGGATGGGGAGGCAAATGGGGTGGGGGATTCGGTGGTCCATGTGAACAGGCTTGCAACCCCGTAATTTTAAATTTTACCACCCAAGGTCAAAATCAGGCCAATAAAGATAAATGGATTAATGGGCTTACCTGGGGCTTGAGACTTTATGCTTTAGGTGCTGACCCTGGGGTACTTTTTACTGTCCACCTCCATGTGGGTCCGTCTCATTCTACTCTTCTATACCCCATCTCTTCTGAGCCTAATCCTACTCCTTCTCCTTCTCTCCCTACCTCTCCTCCTGTTATCCCCAATAATTCTTCTCCTTCTCTTATCCCCACCTCTATGCTTTTCTCTTCCTTGCGCCCTTCTCTTAGACCTTTCAGCCTGCTTGATTCTACCTTTACAGTTCTTAATGCTACCAACCCTGATCTTACTACACAGTGTTGGTTTTGCCTGGATTGCAGACCTCCCTTTTATGATGGGTTAGCTGTTAATGCCATTTATTCTTTTTCCTCAAACTCCATCTCTTGCAGAGTTTTTCCCTGTATGAGCCACTGCGGATTTCTTTTTACCCAAATTTGTGGTTCGGGGCTTTGCGTGGTTCCTATCGGGACTTCTGTCCCTGGTCCTTATAGTCACCTTTGCAATTCCGCCTATCTTGTTGCTTTTAATGCTTCCTCACCCTATCTTGTTGGGCCCAATTCCCCCTGGTGTGCCTGCACTTCTGGAGTGACACCCTGCCTTCATTCCCTCATCCTTAATCATACTCAGGTCTTTTGTGTTTTAGTACAGTTGGTGCCTCACCTATTTTATCATTCCGATCTCGAGGTTGAGGCTGGACTCACTCCTGGACATTGCTCCAAGTGAGCCCTAGCCATGGCTGCTGTCGTTCAGGCTACTCTTTTGGGTGTTGGCACAGTTCCCACCACAGAAGTCAGAACTTCAGCCCTAATTCTTCAAGACCAAAATTATCAAGCCCTCCAACAAGCGATTGACCTAGATATCAAATCAATCAAAGGCACCATCCATTGCCTTGAGGAATCCCTCTCCTCTTTGGCTGAGGTGGCCCTCCAAAATCAGAGAGGTCTTGACTTGCTCTTGATGGAAAGGGGGGATTATGTGTGGCTTTAGGAGAACAGTGCTGCTTTTATGTGAACCATTCTGTAGTGATCAGACAGTCCTTAGATGAAATCAGATGAAGGTTACAGGAGCGAGAAAATGGAAAAGTTTCCAATCAGAACTGGTATGAGTCACTCTTTTTAAGATCCCCCTGACTCACTTCCCTACTTTCAACAATAGCAGGGCTGTTTTTTATTTTTGTACTTACTATTACTTGTGGCCCTTGCATTTTTAAATGCCTGGTGGGTTTTATCAAGGCTCGTTTGACATCTATGCAGTTGATGATACTTAGAACCCAAGAGGGCTAAATTTTAAAGGAGGATGTTTATTGTGCCTTCTTTTTTTGTTACTAACCTTTTATATTTTTCAGCATAAGAGTAAGCCTTTGCTACATTACTGGAATAATCTCCGCGATGCCTGATTTCCCTGGATTTGCCCCTGTATTCCCTCTTTTTATGTGAATCAGAGTTCATTTCTAAGGATTCTGGGTTATGACTCGCTAGCCTCTGGTTAACTTGCAGGTCCCAAGCCCACCACCCTACATTACAACTGCTATAATTCGCTGACCTATGTGAAATGAGTAGCCAGAGATGGGTAAACACAAGGGGGTGTCCACCAACCTAAGACATGGAATCAGCCTCTATGGCCAGACATTGTGTCTGGTTTTCCAATGACGGGTAAGATGGACACTAATGTCCTTGGTAACCTAAGACAAGCACTCATTTACTAAAAGAAAAAGGGGGACATGTAGGGCCCTGGCTTCCCTGCATGCCTTTTTCTCAGCTAGGTTGCTGGCCAGGAACTAGCTTCAGCTTGTCAACTGCAGTTTCTATGTGAACAGCTTGACCTTTAGAGGCCTAACTGCAACTCCTTTGTTCTGATACCATGTGCACATCATGTACTCAGATGTTTCCTGGAAACCTGAACTGTTGCCCCCTACCAAATTCCCCACAATTTTTCACTGTAACCTGCTGGGTGCATATATATGAGCACCTTTTCAGAATAAACAAAGATTACTTTTGTGTTACAAGGGTGCATGTGGGTGTCTGTCTCTGTATCTGTCTGTCTGTCCTTAATTCCTCAGCCCCCCGCTGGTCAGACTCGGTCAGACCACTACAAGACTGTGGATATCTGGAGATGCAAACTTCACTAGACAGGCTATACCTCTATGACAAAGCACATGAAAACTCAGCATGTACTACACACGGTGCACAGGCATACATTCAGGCAAAGCTCTAATACACATAAGATAAATTAGGTAACTCGAACTGGAGACATGGAGAGAAATTAAGAACAATAAATGCTCCTGCAGAGGACCAGGAACAATACCCAACACCTACATGGTAGCTAACAACTGTCCATAACTCCAGTTCCAGGGGATACGACACCCTCTTCTGGCCTCCAGCTGATATTCATGACACAGGCGTACCTACCTATATGTAAGCAATACACTCATACATATAAAATTAAAAAAAAAAAGTTGTTAAAATAGATAACTCTTAAACTTCGAGGAAGCCCACAAAGATCAGGTCCCTTGAAGGTAAGTATACCATGTGCACATGCAATACCTACTGAGGCCTGAAGAGTACATTGGATCCCATAGAACTGGAATTACACTTTTTAGACACCATTTGGGAGCTGGCAATTAATCCAGGGGCCTCTGAAAGAGCTGCTACTGTGCTATGTCTCCAGTGTATACGATTTGGGGTTTACGGCTGAGTGGTGGTGAATTATTTTTGCTGAGTTAGGATTTCTCTTTAGATAAATAATGTTTAGCTACTACTTTGGAGTCATCAAGTGATATTTGTGAATGATAATTTGTTGTTTTACTAAGCCATGTTGGACATTTTATTTGTCCTCTTTGACAGTTTGGTGAATCATGGTTAAGTGGGGTTTTTTGAGTCATGTTCCATCTCCTGGCTGAGTCAGCCCATCAGTCATGATTTGCTACTTTGTCTTGGTTGGATATTTTGTTGGCTCCTCTCAACACATTTGGCAGTGCTTAGAAATATATCTCTGTGAGGGATGGGGAAATTGTAAGGTTTGTTTCAGCACAAGATCCAGCAGAATGGGCAAGAGACTCCAGCAGAGGAATTAGCTTGACCAATTCATTAAGGCACAGGGCTAGATTCCCAGCTTGGGAGTGGAGAACCTACAAGGTCCCAGCTACTTGGGAGGTTTATAAGGAGGGGATTTGAGTGATATGTATAGATGTGGTTGATGTGTGTAGATCCCATTGATGTTCAGAGTAAGTAGTTAACACATGGTTATTAGGAAGCTTATCTGGTCAGGAAGGGTTTCTTCTCAGGAACTTGCAGTCAGTTCCTTTTCACAGATGCTCATGAATTCTGGAAGTTTGGCTGGAGTCACCAAAGTGTCTGTCAATCTTTTTGAGTCCTGGAACTGCTGGAGGATTTCCTTTAGTGGCATCTTACAGGAATAACCCAGTGGTTAACAGCACTGGATGCTCTTATTGAAGACCAAGATTTAATTTTCAGCATCCACATGAGACTTACAACCATCATAGCTCCAGTTCTAGAAGATCAGAAGGCCTCTTTTGACCTCTATAGGCATTGTACAACATGAGACCACTTACATACAAACAGGCGATGCACTCATATACATACATTTAACATAATAAATAAAAATATTTTTAAATATATGTGTATGACTATAAGTATGTGTTTGTGTCTGCACACTCTGTTACTGTTTGAGTTTCTACAGAGTTTTCATGACACCAATCTGGCTTGAACTTAAAACTCAATATATATTCAAACTGTGAAGTTTGCCAAAATACTTTTGTGTAACTCTGTTACCATAAAGTCAACGAAACTTTAAAAAAGATAGTGAATGTATATGCAGTTAAACAGTCTTAGTCAATTTTCTTCATTAGTGATCTGAGGAGTCCCTTTTAGGAGAAATGAACAAGCTCTCAGAATGCAGTGACTCCTGCTCCATGATGCAACCTTTCATGCATGAACAAGAATCCTCACCTGGGTTTTAACAGACTGAGGCTCTGCTGTTGCAAGAATCAAGAACTGAGATTTTCCTGAAGAAATTGCTATGTATACATGGAGCAAATGAGCTCCTCAAAGTGACAGAAGCAGAATAAAACAGATTTTACAGCTTTATGCTATATATGAACTAAAGGAAAAAGTAAATATTTCTGAAAAAATTGAGTTTCTGGGCTGGATAATTTTAGTGTCAACTTGACACACCTGGGTTGAGAGAGCCTCAATTGCAGAATTACCTACATTGCACTGGCCTTTGGCCACATCTGTGGGCTGTTTACCTGATTGTTGCTGATATGGTTGGTCCCTGCCCACTGTGTGTGGTCCCATCCCTGGTCAGGTTGTTCAGGGTTGTATAGCAAAGCAGGCTGAGCGTGGGCCAGAGGAACAAGCCAGTATCTTCTCCCATGGTCTGTGCTTCACTCATGTATCCAGATTCCTGCCTGAAGTTACTACATTAGGCTCCCTGAGAGATGAACTGTTCAGTTGTAAGCTAAATAAACCCTTTCCTCCCCAGGTTGGAATTGGTTACAGCAGTTTGTCACAGTCATGGAAGGCACACTAGAACAGCCTCTAAATGCTTTTTATTTTAAAAATTGATTAATTTACATTTATTAATTAAAAGCAGGGATTTCAAGAACTCTTTTGCAGGTATTTATAACTACAAAATATTTAAGATATAAAATATATGTTTTCTGAGTTTCAGATACTACCTTCTATGTTGTCATAGAAACATAAGGTAGTATAATTCAACAGGAAAATAGTATGCTTTTATAAAAATTTTCTTAAAAAGATAAAAAGTTGGGGTGTTATTAAGGTAATTGATTATAGTTTATACTAAGACAGCCAAGTTTCTAATTAGGAAAGTGAGTCGTCATTGCTTATTTAAATCTTATCTAAAAATATGTCATTGTTAATCTTCATGTAAATGTTACACAACATTTAAATTTAAAATCGATACTGTTGACACTGACCTTGTGTTCAACAATCATAATTGGAGCTCAAACGCATTGAAGATAGAAAGATTAAGAGGATAACCAGTATTTGGGCCTCTGGTTGCAGATCACTGAGGTTGTGGGGGCACAACGCCTTCTCTCAAGGGTGTTTAATCTTTGGTAATTCACCTATCCTCTTGATCAGAGAGTGCTGTTCAGACCTAGAGGTAGGACTCTAAACAGAATACATTCTGAAAATACAATTTTTACCTTCATATCATACATATGAAATGACCAACTCTTTGTCCTGCATACTCTATCATGGTTTGAGAGCGGGAGTCATTCATTACAGGATGGTTTATCTCTTTCCTTCCTGACAACCTTCACATATAAGACCTCATTTGTCAGTCGGGGAGCTTTGCCCTCCAGACCACTGGAAGGAAGCCTGGTCTGTTGTGCACCCTTCTTGAGTGTGCCTCACCTTTCATGGCACATAAAATGTCTTCTCAAGCTGGACAAATACAGATTAACAAGTAACTGATACCCGCTACACCTCAGAGGATGAAAACACCCTACTCTCATGCAAGAGTTGTCATCAAAATGATGGCTGTCTGGCATCTGCCTTCCATACACACAAATTCTTGGGAATTAAGTTTGGAGTCATATTGCTTTTGGGAGAATATAGAACATTCAAATAATAACCTTTCAATTATAAACTTTAAAAACAACATCTTTTATTTATTTGAAGAATGAGACAAATTTTTAGTGTTTTTCTTCCTCAACTGCAGAGTAGCTCCAGGAGAATCTGAGTTTCTATAGAACAGAAGACACATTCCAAACATCCTGCAGCATGACCTCCATCAGGAAGCATCGCTCATTAGTATTCATCAGAAAACTGAAAGTTAGGGTAGCCAAAGAAACTGAAACGACAAAGAGGAATGTATAAGACCCTCAAACATTTCGTTTCTAGAAACTGATTTCCATGAAGCTAATACTACTGTGAAAGTATATAAAATTTCTTTTCTGGTAGTTTAGTGAGAAATGTCTCAAACAGGCTTAAATATATGACTACTTTGATCCCAGTTGGTGGTAAAGTTTGAGGGGTCATGGAATCTTTAGGAGGTGTAGCCTTGCTGGAGGAAGTGTGGCACTGGGCTCAGGCTTTGAGACTGCATTACCTGTTTGTGATTGAAAAAGTGAGCTCTCAACTTCCTGCTCAATCCCTCATGCCTGCCATTTCCTGCCAGGCCCTCCATATGCAATGCACTCTTATTCCTCTGAAACAGTAAGCCTGAAAGGTAACCTTGATCATAGTGCTTTATCACAATGTCAGAAGAGCAATTATTACACCGCACAATCTATCTTTCTTCCTTTCATAACCATTGATGTATAATGCCTGTTTGCCAGGAATTTAACACATGGAAAAAAACAGAGGCAAACAGTCAAACATACATCTATTAAAAAGCAAAGTGATAACAGTGTTTTCACTACAATTTCTCAACAAAACAAAAAAATTGTTCTATTTGTTTTGATAAGAATTATCCTACGTACTCTGTAGTAAAAATTAGCTGGAGGAAATATGGATTAATAGCAACAATTTCGTTACTACATTGTGAATTAATTGATCCATTAATCATTAACTAACTATCACATACTGCCTCATGGTTTTGATTGAGAAATTGAAACACATAGTGTATAAGATCAAATTTCATATCTAAACAGATAACTATAAAAGATTTCTGTACAGAAAAAGTCACACATACTATGAAGGGATAAGATATTAATTATTAAAAATAAAAATAGGAATAATGTATGTTCTAATATAATATTTGTGCATCTTAGTACATTAGTCATATATTATTGGTTCTCAATATAAAATGGAGGTCCACAAATTGCAAGCCATGTGTTTTCGTCAGTCCTTCCCTGACTTTTAAACTTCTCTATGACACTTTAATCCTCTGCACCAACCCCTATATTGCAGAAAACTAATACCAAGTGTTCTCTTGAACACAGCAAGACAATTCCCAAAATAGTGTGTCTAATTACTAAAAAAAAAAGTAAAGCAAGAAAGAAGCAAAGTTTTCAAACTGTTACAGCCCTAATGTTGCCAAAAACCAACGGAAAATTTCAGATGGAGATAATGATCACAAGGTTGATGGTCCAGTATTTAATAAGAGCAATTAGGCAAGTGTTGGAGGAAAATAGCAAGACGGCTTACTGACATGCCCAGAGCACACAGCCACAGAACACATACAGGTTCAGAAATCGACAGCAATGGTGTTGACTGACCCAACACTCCATTACACAGTAGTACCGTGCAGGCACAGCAGGTCAAGACTCTCATGAGTTCTCTGACCCTCCTGCTGTGTGAGCAGAAATCTGAGCAGGCTAGAACCCCAGAAGTCTCTTTTCTCATTCTGGGCTCAAAACTGCCTCAGTCTTCTTTGTTTTTACTGAGTCAACCTCAAAAGCTTCTCTCCTGGGAAAATACATTTAGTAAAACATATTCACCAAAGATACTTACATAGTACCAGATAGGTATCTGAGATTCCTGTTCAGCCCATCAAGGACTTTCATATCCTCTGAAGTCAACTGGAATTCAAAAACCTAGCACAGAAATAGGAAACATTTTACTATGTTGAGACTGTACATTCACAAATCAGCACATTCCAAATTCATCAACTGAAGGTATCAGCAGAGCAACTGAGAAATGTGAACGGTTACAAAATTCAAAGACAATCAGGAAATCATTTGAGTGTGAAGTGAGTGCCAGGTGCCTCATCACCTAACACCCCGTGCACATACTGGATCCATTCACACACAGTTGAGCAGGAACAAGGAGATTTGAAAAGAAGGCAAGAGACAAACCTGACAACATTCAAAGAAGAAAGCATGTGCTTAGAAGGTCTAACACAGAAGAACATTTGTTTAAATGCGGAACACAGTTCAGTAACTGTGATTGGCACAGTTTTAATTCTATGTGTGAACAAGGAGCATTTAGAATATGAAAACCTCATCTTGAACAGAGTTGAAGCAGGCATTCCACAAATATCAATGATGAGTTATTCAAAGATGCTAAGACCTGGCTTCCAGAAGATCACATTTTATACAACTTGGGCATTTTCATTACCAACAGGATGATCTACAATTGTTAACATATTGAAACAAGTAGGTTCTTAAATAATTAGAACTGGTTTAAACAGAAATACCGTAAATGATAGAGAGAATAAAAATGCCATTTCCATACCAACAGATGAAGCCAAATAGCTGACAATAATTGTAAAATTCCTAACATTTTCCCTATATTAGAAACTCTTCAAAATGAAAATTAAGACATTATTGGAAAATCTAAGAAGTATTTAAAATTATAAGAATCATCTTTTCTATGAATAAGTCAAAGACTACAAATTGCATACTGTGGAAATATAGAAGTTGGTGTATTATGTAAAATGATATCTAAATAATAGTAATTCCTATCAGAATTGTGAGTTAGACACCACTGTAGCATTCCGGCTATGCTCATTGACCGAGTCCGGATCGGCAGAGGCCTGTGGATTGAATGAAAACATACAAGACAGACACACAGACACACACACACAACACAGACACCAAAAATGGTGGAGAAGCTTCCAATTTATTCCAGCAAGGTGCTCAATATATATACACCAAGTAGATGCCAGAACCATTGCTTAAGAAACATTATCTCTGACCTTCGGAGCTCATCATGAATAACTATGTGTTTGCCAGGAGAGAATGAATAGCTATGTGTTTGTTAGGAGAGATGGCACTAAGAAGAGAAACAAGGGCTTTGGACCAGACAGAAGTGATAGAGGTAGTGCCTCTCAGGCCTTCCTAGCTTGGCTTGGGTGAGATAAGGAGGTGAGTGCTGGACATTCCAGTGCAGCTCAGCTCCTGGTGCAAAGGTTAAGCATGCTTATCATAGTGCAGGAAGCTGCAGGGAGGATTTTTCCTAGGGCTAGTTTTTCTCTAAGATGGAGTCAGGCTGTAAGCTGGCTATTCTCTGACTTGTGGCTTCCAACATCTCCTCCCTTTTGTTCTTATTGTAGAAAGGCCAGGTAGAGAGAGAACTATTACCTTGACTATTCACCATGGGAAAGGTATTGGCTTAATCCCTCTATGTACATGTGCATGTCTTTTGTGAGGGGGAGGGTTTTTATGGCATGAACCTCCATGTAATTAAGCTTGCCCTTTAAGAGAGCCCACTAAGGCATGATTGTGCCTTCTTCTCTTTGCGGTACTTTGTCTAACACCCATGGGATTGTCAGAGGCTGGGTCCGAGCTGCGGGTAAGGCTTGGGCCATTCAGGAGAGGGGGCTGCACAGGCCGCTCACCTGTCAATACCTAATCCTCAAGTGCCAAGTGGTGATAATGCACTTGAATGGGACAAGCCGTGGCTTCATCAACCTGTGTCTTTATGAAATTTGTAAGTTTTTTAAACAGCCATGGGCCAAAACTAATTACCAGTAATAAGCCAATTAAAGGGCCCAGGATGTAGAACAGGAGTGAGGAAAGCCAAGGGTGAGAGAAAAAGCAACCTGTTGGTTCTGTAAAGGCTTTGTTAAAACCCACAAGTTTGTTAAACATAACTGATTGCCATTTTCTGTTTTTAAACAGTTTAACTTTGGCAGTACTATCACTAATACATAGGAATTATTTTTTCTCTGAAAAAGGTTTGCATTGATACATGGAGTTAAGCCTGTTTTTGTACATTACTTTAGTCTCCCGGGGGTTTAGGCATTCTACCTCCCCACATCTGTCCAGCTATTAATGTCCCAGTTCCCTCTGGCCAAATAGGTCAGGCCGTCAAGTGTCCAGCATTGTGAAGGTGGTAGTCTGGCTGGCTATTCATGAGGTGCTGGACTTGATTCTCCATTGGACTGTAGCCTGTTGGTGGATGTTGGAGGTCTGTCCTGTCCAATTCCAAGTTGAACTCCATCATTATCCATAGTAGGTCTTTGGCAGTTATAGTAACCTGTAAAAAGAAGGCAAAGGCCTCAGGGGGTTCTACCTCCTGGGCTAAGGGGTTAAATTTCTTTCTTTTAATTTCTATTTGATCTCTGGTCCTGTAATATTTTAAATTTTTTGCCAGGATCCAAAAAAGGCTGTGGCTCATCCATAGAGCCATGTACTTCTGGTCGTTGTTCTTGTTTACTCCAATGTTTTACAAATTTAGGTTTCATTTTGGATTTTTGAAGATTTTAAACAATGCTAGTTGGAGCTGAATGTGGGGTCATAGGCTCTTTTCCTTATTAAACAGTATATGATGATCTATCATTATTTACTCAAAGAGGCATTTGTTTCTTTTTAGGATTTAACTCTGTAGTTTGCATTGCATAGGAGAGTTGTTAAGTTTAATCATTACCAGTGTAAATAAAAACACCTGTCCTTCTTATGATTTGTATACATTTATCAAGGCAGGCGAGTCTTTTCTTATTTTTCTGGGTAACTTAATCCAAAATAAGTGTTGATCAATTAAAACAGAACGTTTAATTAGTTTGTTTATTTATGTTAATCATAACCTGAGAGATTTAATAAGTTATAAACTATTATTTTTAGCTAAACAAGAGGCAAGACTACTGGCTCACAGGGTACTTTCTTTTAAAAGAGAGGTTTTAGTTTTTCTGAAAAACCATGTTATAATTTACCATGTAAACTTTGAACTAAATACCCATAATAAAGAACATAGAAAAAAATAATACCTAAAGAAACCTGGTGTTAGACATCACTCTCAGCCCAGGGGACTCGAACCCCTGTAGGCTGCCTGAGAGCCCAATGTCGGGGAGCCTCAAGCCCACTGACCTCACTCTCAGCCCAGGGGACTCGAACCCCTGCAGGCTGCCTGAGAGTCAGTCCCAAGAATCCAGACCATCAGATGCAAACAGCAAGAGGAATTTATTCACTTGCGCAAGTGGGTGACTTGACCTTGGGGAGCCAAGCACACCCGACTTCTGCCAGGCCAGGTTTTTATAGTAGAAACTCACAGGATTATCATGCATTTAACATATGGGGTATTTGTTACATTTGGATTGGCTCTTGGCCCTTAGGCCAGGGTCACAGAGGGGATAATTTTACATAGTTCAACCTTTTCTCAGGAATTCCACAAGCATTGTTTCACATATCACAAGATATTGACTTAACAAGATGTTATAACCATAAACTTTGTTTTACAATATTGACGTACATTTTGGGGCCATAAACTTTGTTTTACAATATTGACGTACATTTTGGGGCTTTTCTGGTAAATAGCATAGACATTATCTCACATACCATGTAATGTTGACATAGCCTTTTGTGACCCTGGGACTCTCCAGTTAAGAGAGGGCAAGTTAACAGAGGGCCCAGGTGTTTTTCCACTAGAGCAGGGGTCTTACATTTTACATTTTACACTGGAAAGGGTTAATTTAAAAAGTTTTTCTCTTTTAGTCTGTGTAGGACATTGTAACTAGAAAATGAAAAGAAGTGAGGCTCAGGACATGGAAAAACAACCAAACATCAGGGAAGTACTCTATTTTGGAAAAACAGGCTTTGGATCACAATGCAAAAAGGCAGGAATTAAAGTCAGTGAAGGCTGTATCTGATATCTTTCACCCAAGCCATCTATTTCTCTTTACTTCCCATTGATGTACTATTGATGTAGTTGTTTCCTGGTAGCAGCTTGTCTTGTGTAAAGTTTGGTACTGGAGTACTGTAAATTCACATGAGCTTTCTAGGTTTAGCCATTACAAAACATCAGCTCACTTTGTACCTAATTAGTTTTGGAGGCTTATGGCTAGAAAAACCTTTTTAAGTTCCCTTTAAAACTGACACATACATTATGCAAAACAATTTAAGATTTTAAACAGTTACATTTATAAATCAGTAACTATACCATATAAAGATGTTAAAACCCAAAATAATTTCCTTTAAAAATAAAGATGTTATATAAACAAATATCAGAATTCAAAATAGTTTCCTGTAAAAACCAGTAAGTACAAGACAATGTAAAAAGAGTCATTTTATAAATCAGTAAATACCACATTAAAAGTTAAGATTTAAAGTACTTTTCATTAGAAACAGACCAAAATGATATTAAAATGCTGACATTGTCTCTTTTTAATTTGACATAGAAATGTATTAACTTTGTTACAAAAGCCCTGTGTGAGAAGCTCTTGCTTTTTCTATGATCTCATCAAGAATTAAAAATGAAAACCCAAACAAAAAAAGAGAAAAAACAAATTGCAATAGGATTAAGACATGTGATTAAATACCTGTGGTCCAGGAAATTGTTAGATTATCATGATCTCCTGGAGTTCTACAGAACCAGCAAATTCCTGGGTGTGGTCTTTTGGAAAATTTTTGTCTAAGGTGGTGTTGTGCCCAGGTTATAGAATCCTCTCAAAAGACCACCAGGGAGGTCAAATCTGATGCAAGAACAAAGGGTCTTTATTTACAAGCTCAAGTTCGGTCCACAATCTGACACACCAGCGCAGCAGGTGATAAGACAGTGGCCCCGAGTGGAGGGTAAGGTGATGTTTTATAGGGTTAAAACAAAGAGAGGAGGGAGGGGAAGTATATGGGGAGAACATACGCAATGAGCAGTATACACCTGTCTCACTAAATAGAGTTACATGGACTCCTTAACCACAAGCTGAAGTCTGAGATTTCCATTTCCAATAATATGAAAAGACATATGTGCAAATTTATTATTGCATCATGTAACATGGTACCATGAAAAAAAGGAACACATACATGAAAAATATCAGAAGTGCAGATAATTTTGCAACCAGATTTACATTTTATCTGTAATGAATTCAAAGACTGTGAATTCTTTGGTTTTCCATTTTATGATCTTTGTGGTCATAATTTAATTCTGTACTGTTGATACGTTTGTTTGTCTGTGGATAGGATTGCTCTAGACTCTCCATCTGAATGTTCTTAAGGTTTCATTTCTAGCCTTTACATATATTCTGAAAAGACACTGATCAATTAATATCAATTAAAAATTAAAGAACTTTATAAAAAGAAATACTTTTTATATGACAAATATTTGCAGTATATTTCACAGGTAAACAGCTAGCATCATTAATATACAGATAATAGCTATATAAGCTGTGGTTTAAATGTCCCCCATAGGCTCTTTTGTCTGACTACTTAGTCCTTAGCTGTGGTGCTGTTTGGAAATGCTGTGGACTCTTTAGGAGATGGAGCCTTGCTGGATTATAGAGGCAAGTGCCCTTACCTACTGAGCCATTTCACCCACCCAGTTGTGAAAGTATATTTAGTACCTATATTGAGACTTTTGGTTCTGGTGGAGACACTGAAAGTTAGGAATTCCTGTTTTGCAGCAGTTTGCAATCCCTCGCTTAACTTATTTTGCCATTCAAATTATCCGTATTCGACCACGGGACAAGGGTTGGGATTGGTTAAGGAAGCCCACTGGCATGAAAAACATCTTACTCATATTAAGGTTACAGGGCTCGTGGAATGTGCTGACCAATGGATGTTACAAGGTCTTGTTTATGTCTCTAACTTTAGCCTTGGTCAACCTGACCAGATTTCATGTAGTCCTAAGTAGGATGGTTTTATAAAACCATCTGGTATTTGAAGGCTACGTCCTTGCAGGTGTTTTCCTATGAGTGTGGGAAAGACTGTTCATGGTCTTTCCTGGAGCTGGGAAATCAAGCTTACATAGCAGAGGTTTTTCTCTAGCAAAATGGAGTCAGGTTTGCTGCAGCCTTCACTTTTCATTTCTTACAGTGGCAGTCAGGCCACGTGACTGTCACCATATTGATGAAATTACACACTTAAAACATGGCCTTACTCTCCCAGTAAGGGCACCCAGTTACATATTTTATACTATATAGTATATGACTCTCCTGTTTACAAGAACTTAAAATGTTTAGTTCTAGTTAGAATAACATTTAAAGTGGCAGCCAGCACTACCTTGAGTATAGGAGGAAGATGAATAATATTCTGTTGAAATTAGTCTATCCCTTAGCTATTCATCAAGGACATCACAATTCTCAGGACAGCACAATGTCCCTACACTGAGACTGTATTGTTTTTTCTTTTATTTGTTATAGGGTAAGGTGGCCAGCCTTATCCCATAACAGGTTTTGAAGAACATTTTGAAGTAGAATTCAGTCTGAAGCGGGAGGGCCAATCCAGCTCCAGAGTCAATCTCTCCATGTTATTAAAAATTTACATACAAAGATTTATTTCTTTTAAACTCAGTGGTTTGCATGGGACAGAAGAGCTGTTGAGTTCAGCAATTACCAGCAGGGATGGAAAAAACTGTTTTAATTTTGTTGTTATTACTTTTGCTGTGTAGCAAAATACCATAGCACAAAAATTACCAGGTGCACAACAGATTGACTGGGAAAAGATCAGTTGTGCTTTGAAATGCAAGTATAGAGCTGGTAGGGATCGAACTCACAACGTTGTGTACGCCAGGAAAACACATTACCATTAAGCTACTCCCTCACTGTTGTAGAGTGCAAGCTGAAGAAGGGCTGAAACCTTAATCTGTAATTGTGGTAATTAGAGCACCCTAGGGCCAGGTGAGAAGTTGGTGGAATTTACATGATTTACCTGGTAACTAAGTAACAGAACCCAGAGTAATTAACAAAAGAAAAGGCCTGCTCGACCTTGAGCTGTTGTAGGAAAATGTGTTCCTTAAGACAGAGATTTAACCACACCCTGTAAATGAAACCTTTTTTTAAACATCTTTTCTTTAACTCAGCCTTGCCGGGCATAAATGGTGGAAAATTCTTCTCTAGATATCTAACAGTTTCTTTTTCTCTTTTTCTTTGGGATCTAAGAACTCTTGAATAACTGCTTGATTTTACATTTAAAGTAGTGGCATTTTGACATTTTTTTAACTCACTCTGGCCACAACAAAACAATCACAACATTTAAGACAAAACAGACATAGACAAATGATAAAATCCGGATATTGCCAAACCACAAGAGATGGAATGAAAGATAGACATGAAAGCTCTTAGGTTAGCCATCTTTACAACTAGGGGAACGCTGGTGGCAAGAAGCTGAAGGAATAGAGTGCCTTTTAACCATTTTTTAACTCTAGAGGCAAGGAAGGTATTTACAACTTTAACATGCCCTGGGGCAATGAGCTCTGACAGAGCTCACTCCTTTACCAGCAGCTTTGAAGGAGCTTCCAGGCAGGTTGAAAAGTTTTACCTCAGAACATAAACCAAAACACAGTTCCTGACAACCCACAACATAAGGAAATTGCCAAATGATAAAGACTGAGACCCAGATGAATTCCCAGCAAAATTCTACCAAACATTTAAGCTCCATTAGCCAGTTCAACAGGAAAGGGAATAAACAGAGAGACATCTTACTTAAAGAATACCATCAACTGAATGAACCTAACAGACATCTACTGAATATCCTATCCAAATACCAAAGAGTACACATTCTATTCAGCACTGTTGAAACTTTCTCCAAAACTGACCACATACTGGGGCATATAAACCTCATCAAATCCACAAATACTGAACAATTCCGTTCATTCCCTTAGACCTCAATGCAATAAAATTTAAAATCAACACTGAAAGAAGCCTTATTAATTTCACAAACTCGCTGAGACCAAACAGCACACTCCTGAATGATTAACGGGTCAAAGGAGAAATTAAGAAAGAAATAAGTTTTCTGGACAGCACAACAAAACTTCTGAGACACTTTAAAAGAAATCCTAAGAGGGAAATTTAAAGCTCTGAATACCTACATCAAAAATCAGAAAGAGCACACATAAATGATTAGACATTGACTGAAATCTCTAACTATCCTGTCTCTTAAGTACGGTTACCAATCGATCATGTAAAAAGATCATGAGAGCCTGAAGCACCCATTTTCCAATACACCCAAATACTTACGTTTTCCAGCCCGCCTTCCCCGGAGATCCATCAGCAAGTCCTCTCTTTCCGATCTCGGGGGGACCTCCAGCTGTAGCACCCCGGCTACGCTCATTGACCAAGTCCAGATCAGCGGAGGGCTGCGGATTGAATGAAAACACACAAGACAGAGACACAGACACACACACATACAACACAGACACCAAAAATGGTGGAGAAGCTTCCAATTTATTCCAGCAAGGTGCTCAATATATATACACCCAGTAGATGCCAGAACCGTTGCTTAGGAAACATTATCTCTGACCTTCAGAACCCATCATGAATAACTATGTGTTTGCCAGGAGAGAATGAATAGCTATGTGTTTTTAGGAGAGATGGCACTAAGAAGAGAAACAAGGGCTTTGGGCGAGACAGAAGTGATAGAGGTAGCGCCTCTCAGGCTTTCCTAGCTTGGCTTGGGTGAGATAAGGAGGTGAGTGCTGGACATTCCAGTGCAGCTCAGCTCCTGGTGCAAAGGTTAAGCATGCTTATCATAGTGCAGGAAGCTGCAGGGAGGATTTTTCCTAGGGCTAGTTTTTCTCTAAGATGGAGTCAGGCTGTAAGCTGGCTATTCTCTGACTTGTGGCTTCCAAAACACCACAATATTGTCAAAAAGTCATGAGTCACCAAATTAGTGAATGAAGTAACAAATATTTATCTACTCTAGATGGAAGTTGGCAAATTTATTCTAAACTTTTATAATAGAGAACCCCATAATACTCAGAATAGGCCAGTTGTGGCGACATATGCCTCTTATCCAAGCATTGAGATGTTAGTGTTAAAAAAAAAAAAATAGCTCAGAATGGTCTTTAGCTACATAGCAAGTTGAAGGACAGCCAGTCTCAAAACCAAGAACAGCCAGATATAAACCATGAGAAAAATCAAAACAAACAACAACAAAAAATAAAAGCCTCACAAAAATGCCAGAAAAGCACACAAGTAAATACATCCACCAGAAATCACCTACAATCTATAAACATCAGGAAACCAAAGATAATAAGAGGCCAAGGTTCCCATTTCCCCCTCTCATTCGATATCAACACTAGGGCCAGCAGTAGTTTATGTAAGCCATTTGCCTGAGGCTTCCGGATAACAATGTTATGCATCTGTTTACTAGAAATGAAAATAAATAAGCTCTGGTGTAAACATGGAAATATAAAATGGAAAAAACACCAAAGAATAATCAAGATGTGCTTAAATAAGACTAGGAATTAGGAAAGCTGCTGTTTCAGACAGCTAGACCCATTTCAAGATAATTAACACTTTAGGCAAAAGTCAGTAGGTTAATTGATGGTAGGGGAGAGGAAGACATGTACTTATTGACATGAATTGTGTTTTCTGCTTTAATATTTCAAGTGTATTTAGAGACACACTTGAAAATGTAAAAACATCACTTCTGGTGGAAATTAACACCAAAATGGATGGGAAGGAAACTGAAGTTTTGCTTCTGCAGAAGAACACCTGCCAACCACAAAAAAAGACCATGAAGAATCTGAATATGTAAAGAGAGGAATTCTGGCTCATACTATAGGTCATAAAAATGAGAAAGATGAAGTTTGTAAAGGTATACGTCAACAAGCAAAAGTGAGTTTAGATCTAAGATGAATGGCTTTCCAGGACACAAACACAATGCATGGAACCATACAAGGGTGTCTCCTAACTTCGCCTTCAAGTACCTACACTCTTCATTTTGTGAATGTAGAGCTACTTGCATTAGGATGTAGAAGAAACAAGTCCCGCATATTTTCAGACTTCCCTAACATGCAGACATTGTAGCTGTATTTTCCAAAATGATTGATAATCTTGATTGAAGATTAGACATGAGAAGAGCTTCCAAGAATTCAGAAACTGTCTTAAAATTGCGCAGTGTGATGAAGTAAAGGTCAGGCCAGCTGGAAGGAGGATTGATAAATAAGCAGAGAAATATAAAAACAGTAGGTTGAAAAGAGACCAAGGAGGTACACACAGGAGAAACCAAGGAACTATATACAGGAGAGAACAAGGAGCTATAAACAAGAGAGACCAGGGAGGTACTCACAGGAGAGGAAAAGGAGCTATTTACTGGAGAGAACAAAGTGGTACTCACAACATATCTACAGAATATCAACACCTAAATAAGAACACCATCTGTATCTCACAGCAGAGGGTCCTCACTGCTCTTAAAATGCATGAGGGACTTCACTGTAGGTATTAGAGACCCAAGAAAAAAAAAGGATAGCCTCACTGATGAAACAAGACTACATCTCAGAGCTACATAAACAATTTTTATATGGACTCCATAGAAGGGTTTGGGAGTTTGTCACTATGCAAAATATTTGAAATGAAAATGCAGTTACTCTCTGCAGGCACAGTATTTGAAATAACACTTGATATAAAATGAAAGTCAAAGTGACTTTCAATACTAATCCTATCTACCAATACACACAAACATGTTTCTATGGACCAGGGTCTTAAATGTCTGTAAGCACACAGCCATGAAAAATGTAGAGTAGGAGGACTAAGTTGAAAGAAACCTCCTACGTTTGCAAGGAAGTCAGAATGAAAGCTCTATGGTGGCAACTGACAGCCATGGCCACAATCCACACCTGTGTGTTCTCCTTGATCCACTTCTCACAGGCACTCTTGGCCAGGACCACAACCCCACGCTGCAGCTGGTAGCACAGGGCAATCAGGGCTGGAGTTCGATTGTACTTTTTCACCATAGAAGCAAGAATTGGGTCATCCAGGAGAATGGGGGAATTCTGGGCGCCCTAGAAGAAAATACCTCAAAGACTGAGCCACAGAGACCACGGTTTCCCAAATATGACCCTGGGATCTGCAAAACCATTATGATCTTTTATACTCTCCAAAATGCCAGTTCCCCATTTCCCATTCATTTGAGAACCTTCTCCAGAAAGTTAGAGTTTCAACATTGGAAGTATATCATCAACAATTACTTCTTTAGTTTTAATTCCTAACAACCATGCTACCAATTTTTATCTCGTTGGCTTCCCAGCGCACTGTAAGCAACCAGAACAATTTCCTTTGACTTGCAGAAATCTAGAAGTCTGCTTTGATTCAAATAAGGATGACATTCTACCTGCACAGAGATAATAGAATGATATCATATTACATGAAATCCCATATTCAGTAGAAAGAAGAAATACTAAAAAAAATAAATAAAAAATAAAAACCACCCAGGTAATTCAGGAAATCCTAGAAAACATAAAGTTTGAGTTCAATATTTGAACATGAAGACTGATGTGATGACATGTGCATGTTGTCCCAAAACGTTAGTGGCAAGATTCTGTCAGTATTTCAAAATCTGTGCTGAACAACTGAGCTACCTCAAAAGCAAAAAGATAAAAATAAAACAGAACCCATGGACATCAAGCCATGGTCAAACAGTTCTTCAACAATTAATGTGTGAATGCTGAAGTTGCACTATTTCCGAGCTTCTCAGTCCCCCTCCAACTCATCTCATGCCCCCTGCACTCCCTGGATTTTCCTGTCCTTTACCTTGTTATTGCTGCACACACACAGACATATGTGTGCATATATATCACGCAGTTCATTTAGTGGTGCTGTTGTGTACTCATGGTTAGAGATCTTTGTTTGTCCTATTTTCAATTTTATTGAACTTTTGGGAACTTCATGCAATACATTTTCATCACATTTAGATCCCCTCCCTCCTGTAGCTCCACCCTGCCCTTAGAATCCTCGCACCCAATTCCATGGGCTTTGTTATATGTAGGCCTGTGGAGTTAAATTTTTATGCCTGGATGATTTGAAGCTATTTTTCACTGGCATGTAAGACTAACACCACACAGAGAAAAATAAAATCAAGTCTTACGTGTGTGGAAAACAGTGTGCTGAAACAGCACAGGAGAGCCAATCAGCCAATGGGAAGCAGAGGAAGAAGGGAATGAACCTCAAGGAAGGGACACTATGCTTCTCACCTGGTTGCACACGGGCTTATACTTCAGCCCTGGCTTGTTCAGGATCATCTCCAGCTGCCTGCGGTTAAAGTTGGACACCCCGATGGACTTGGCCAGTCCTGCATCCTTACACCTCTCCATGGCCTGGGGAGGGAAAAGGCGGGAGTAAAATCACTCACACAGGCACAGATTGACATAAAGACAAAATGTCTGCTGTGAGAATGAGCTCTGTCAAGAGACAAAGAAGGAGCCTGCGGAAATTGACCCTCAAGAAAAATAAAAGTTGTAACAAAAATGTTATTAACCATGTGAAGATCCTATGTCTCCTTGGACAATCAGAATCTTCGTTACATAATCCTTTTTCTCAAACTATTCCTTCATGTCTGTTACCTTGGAGCCATGCCTGTTCCCTGAACTCCTCAACAAAACAACTCCTAGGAGGTGTTACTTTCACAAGAGAGAAGGCACACCCCACTCTCACAGAGCTCTGTCTGCACCTCCTCTGGTTCTCTAGTCCCAGCACTTACTTCCCAGGTCTCACAGAGATCCACTGTGTCAAATAGGATTTTTCCATATTTGTCCTTTGGGAAATGGTCCTCACCGGGCTGTAAGAGAAACAAATAGCAATTTAATCTCTCAACAACTCCATTCCCCAACAAAAATGCCTCCAGGTAGAGAAAGGGCTAGGAACAGAGCCTCGTTCAGATTGGTGGAACATCCGAAGTTCACAACAATTATGTATTTTGAATTAAGGGCTGTAAGGAATGTCCTTGGGTGGAGGATTCTCCTAGTTTTTGTATCTTTTATATATATTCATAAATAATATATGGCATCATTATGGACTGATTTAATTGATTATTTAATTATTGCTGTGGAAGCTGACATGGGGATTGCCATGGTTTCCAGAAACAAGGATTTCCTTATTAATCCCTGCTAAACATCAATGTTCCTTATGTTTCCTTGATCAGGGAAGGCTCACAGTCACCAATGCAGATAAAAGATGATCAAGCAAGGTTATTGAAAATTGTTGTTGCTGTATGTGTACATGTTTCTGCATGTGCATTCATGAGTACAGATATGCACATATGTGTATGTATCATGTCTTAGGGATGTTTCCAAAGATAGTATCCATCTTGATTTTTTTCCCACAGTTTCTCACTGTCCTCTAACTCAGGTTAGAGGTTCTCAGTAAAGCTGGCTGGGCAGACAGAGCTTGAGATCTCCCTTCTCTTTCACTTCCCAGCACTGGGATTGAAAGCACACATCACCAACCATAGGCTTTTAAGGGTCAACCTCAAGGCCTCATCCTTGTATGTAAGTACTTACCAATGGAGTTTTCTGAACAGCTCAAACACATTTTTAAAGTAATTTTGATACTTCAAAATTCAAAGAAGCATAGGAATATCAATGGAATGCTTGATCATATGCATCACCAATGGAAATTGCTAGAACAAAACTAAATTAACTTGTAGTAATACACTGGGAATGTATGACTAACTGAGGCATTTGTCAAGACTACTTAAAAGGCCTAATCTCATTTTAATCTATATTCCTTTCAAGTCTCAGCCCAGACATCACATTTAAAACTTCTGTAGGACTGCAGATTCCAAAGCCTGGACAGTAATAAAGGAGCCATCATGTACATGCACATACTGAGGTACAGAATCCATGACTTCACATGTCTCTTAGCAGGCGGTGTCTGGAGGACATAACACAAGTCCAATCATATTGATTTTTATTGCACAAAGTGCTGAAGGCCATTTGCTAAAATCAATGCATTGACGTTTCAGTGTTACCTTATCTCATCAACAGCTTTTGAAGTCGCTCCCATGTAAACAGTTCATCTGAATACAGCTAAAGCAATAAATATAATAGTAAGAATCTCATAATAAGAAACTTCCCAATTAAGAAAATACTTAGCTCTTCCAATGAATACTAAATTTTAAATAATTAAAGAAAAATTGAGAAAAATGCTTTCTATGCTCTTCCAAAAGCAATTACAGAAGGTGGAAATATTCTTAACCCTTTCTGTGAAATCAAGATTACCTGATGCACAAAGCTAAACACAGACTTTATAAAATAAAGATGAAAACTGCTAGGTGTAGCACACATTTAATCGCAGTACTTGGGAGGCAGAGACAAGGTGATCTCTGTGAGACTGAGGCCAGCCTAGACTATATAGTGAGTTCCAGACCACATGAAGCATAAATAACCATGGGAAAGTCCTAAAACAAACATGAGTGCACCAAACTAAGAAGTGTATTTTAAGTGATACAGTATAATGTCATGTGGGATTTTTACTGGGAGTTCAAATACTATAGAGCATAAAAACATGATTAATGGAGCATACCCCTTGAACTGAATGAGAGAGAAAAATGATCTTCTAAATCTACTGAATACTATATTTGACAATATCCATTATTTTTAGAAAATAAATATTGAAGAAAATAAGAATAAAAGAAACTATAGCAAAGTGCTGCAAGGCATGAGTTTAAAAACTAAACAGGGGCTAGGGAGATGGTTGAGTGGTTATGAGAACGGACAACTCATGCAGGGGACCTGTGGTCAATTCTCAGCACTCACATGGTGCCCAACAACTGTACATAACTCCAGTTCCAAGGGATCTGACACCCTCTTCTAACCTCCTTGGCATTGCATGCATGACACAGGTGCACTTACATGCCTCTACCCTCCTGGAACTGCTTAAAATCACTGCTGTTCTCAAGGGCTTGTGGCTGCTTTGCTTTCTGTGCTCTCTCCCTGTCACAAGTGCTGATGGACCCCCTCCTGAGAAGCCCTCTTCCTGCCCATTCCAGGGTCACTCTCTGACCCCTTGAAGCAAAAGGTTGAAGTCAACATTTTCCTGTTAAGCATTAATCTTATGTCCCAATCCTCTGGCAACATTTGTTTTGTTTTCTACCTTGGAGTTAACACAGTCTCAGCTATGGTATTGATGAAACCTGATGGTCTGTTTACACATCCCAGAGAAAAGTTAATGCTCTCTCTGTCTTCTTCCCAGGTGACTTCTTTCTTCTTGAGTTCCTTCCTGTTTTTCTGCCCCTTCTGTGCTGGTGAGATAAAAGGTAAGGAAATGAAAGGGTTTGACTCAGACCAGACTACTGGAGTATGGGACTCATATCTCTCCTCTCTGAAAGTAGTGTTCCCAGATGTTACAGCATATGATGGACTCTTTACATCTTCATTGTACCCCTTTCTCTAGTCACCTGAGAGTCTGTAATGGCATTTATCTCTAGATGACTACTCTAAAGGAGAAGCTGTTTTAGACTGCCTTGTTATTAGGAGAAAAAAAGAGTCCATTCACTTTCTATCTGCTCAGAATATTCTCTTGGTTCTCTGCCTAAATCCTTAGATATAGTCATCAGACACTCGAAGGAAAGTGGGAATAATAATATTGGTATATTTGGGGCCAGAATATATAAGTACGGAACCTGTTATGGAGAAGGCCTCGAGTTCTAAAGTTTTAATGTCTGAAAAGCAAAAGCGAAAATCTAAATATAAAAGAAATCTAAATATGAAATGAAAATGACTGGCTGCACAAGAATATGAAGAAAGAGAGACAAATTCCAACCTTACGGTGTATAGTAAGCTGTAAAAGACCACAGAAAACATAAACTTTATTTCATTTAGTTTAATTTTATTTGGACTTCTTCATAAGGTAATTTTTAAAAGGATGTTGAATCTTTACTATGAAGTATTTGTATTTAAAATTGGATTATCCTCTTTAAAGTGGAGTGGAATGAGGACAGATGCCCTGTGCCATCCCAGATTTATAATGGTAACCATTTCAATCAGTGTTAACCATTATGTGAAATATCTGACAGTGAAAATGGAAATTGGAAAAGACTGAATCAATCTCCCCACCAGAAGCTGAGACCTGGAACAGGACTGCTCCTGCCTTCCTGTACTCCCACATCTGATCTTGGTTGTTGAATGCTTCCAGCTGCTCTTTTCAGAGACTTTCTCATCTAGGTCATACTGGCAATGCCACCCTTCCTGTGCCCTCTCCTCCATTTCAGTGAGTTGCCCAAACCTCCTAGAAATGGATCTGGGCATGTTAAAATGAGAAAAGAACTGAGTAATTGTTAATGCTGGTGGGATACAGTGATCATCAGGGGCCTGCCTCCTTTATTCTATAGGTATTCATAGAATTCTGCTAATACACCTCTGTCCACTGGGGGCGCTGGTCCCTTAAGTGCTTGCCTGGGTTCTGACTCAGTGTTGCTGTGAAGCTCCACTATTTTATGGGCTCCTGTATGTACTGGAAGCACCCTGAGTTCCAAGACAGCTGCTCACAACCTTTCCCCATGTGGCCAGATTTCCTACTACCATTGTCTATAGCAGACAGATCTCAGAGACCAGTGAAACCTGACCCAACCTCCTGCCCCTGGTTTTCCACTGAGGTAGACCTATTCACTCTAAGGTGTGTTTGATGGCTCCCCCCCTTACTGCCTAGACTAAGGGACCTATTCTGAAAAATCATATATTAATCAGTCTCTCTTAACATATCTCCACTCTCCAACAGGTCCAAGCTAATGTCTGTCCTAACCACTCAGAAATCTTCCCAGTTTCCTCTACCATATCCTGCAACCCGTTCCTTCCCCCAAATCTGAAAAAGTTCAAAAAAATAAAAAAAGAGGCCAACAGTTCTTGGTTTCATCACTGCCTTTCATGGGAGTCCATGGCTGTCCTCATTGTACACAGGCCTATAAAGGTCTCTTATCCTTCTCATCCTGGCTCTAACAATTGGAAATTGCCTAATTTATCTGTTTGTTAAATTTTGTCAAACAACTGATAGCCTCTCTTAAATTAGCGTATCTGAAAGTCCAGTATAATCCCCTGTCACCAGAAGATACTGAGTCAATCCTTTGACCCTGCCCTGAGACCAGCGGGAAATGAAATGGCAAAACTGACTGCATTTTGTTCTAGCTGACTTTTGCTTTATATGTGTTTTTGCCAAATAATCAAACTCCCACCAGTCCCATGCTTAGGCTACCTGGTAGCTGGTCAGCCAGAACCACCTCCATGGAGGCCCAAACTTCCAAAACTACAATACTTGGAAACTTATAAGTAACCATATAGAATAGCCTTTCATCCTGCTACAAGTACATCTCCGTGGACTCCAGTGGTTCCACAATTTTGAGAAACTTGGTTCCTTAAGTGAAACTTTGAACCTTTTTGTTAACTGAAAATATCATTGCTAACTGATCTGCGTCTGGCCTGGTAAAACTAGAATGATCTGATGTAACTTTGGTTATTGTAACTTTGTAACCCTACCTTTTTCTCTCCTTGCGGTCAATGTCCTTTCTGGCAATAACCCCTCAAGAACTCCAACTATTGAACTATTGTAAAATCATCTTAATTTCACCATCACAATGTGGTGTTCTCTGTGCTGCCTGCTCAATATTACAATATTCAGAAAGTCATACATATTTTTCAAGCATATTTACAACTAATCAAATTTTCAGTTTGTTAGATTTTAAATTGAAATGCAAACTATGCATTTCATATAGATGATAAATAAATGAAAGGGAAATAAAGAAAAAAATTCTTTTAAATAAGACCAAAATAACAAAACCAAAGAGGTAAATGAAATATACAACAAAAGCCACAAAATTCTTTAAAAGTAAAATTAGTAAACACAAAAATGAAAAATTGTTAAAAATGTTGTAGATTAGAAGTCTTAATATTACTATAATGACATTATTTTCAAGAAAGGTCTTGCAATCTTTGGAACTACTTATCATATTACTATGAAGTTCGTTACTTTTAAAACCGTTGTGCTCATTTATAGATTCATATGAAATATGAAAAAAAAACAACTCTGAATAGACTAGGATAGCTCAAAAGAGAATAACATGGGAGAAATTGTGCTGCTTCATCATTAACTGGCACAAATCTGCAAAAATCAGCATAGTATTATCATCTAATAAGGCAGGTGCATCAATGGCATAGGACTGAAAAATCCAGAAATACACCTCATTCCTGTGGTGAGACACTGGCACAAAAGTGGGGAAGATGGATGAGTGGACAGATCTATTTTTAGAATTTTCAGACTCTTCTCCATGCTGTCTCTACAGATTTACATTGATAACCTGACTGTACAGGTATTTTCTACTCTACACATCCTAATTGGCATTAATGATATGAATCATATAGATGATAACGATTCTAATGGGTAAAATGAAATTTATTTGCTCTTTGGATTTGTGAATCATTCTTCAGAGCTTAGAGACCAAAAGAAGGGTCGGGGCATAAAAAGGCACTCATAGACCACTGGAAGATATACTCATAGACCATCTGAAGATGTCTTCATAGACCATTGGAAGAGAATAGATCATGAAAGACTAACAACTGTACAAGAAACTGATTCTACACAGGCACCAAAACTATGCCTCTGAGAAGAATCAATGTCTTCACAATTTGGGGACAAGAGAATTTACTGACAGACTGAAATTGAATCAAGGCCTCACATTTCATACTGTGCCAATATCGTTCATAGATGGATCAAAGATGCTAAAGTCCACAAGCTATAAAACAATTGTCATATATCTGTGCAGGCAATGAGTTTTTGAATATGTCCTGAAAAGCATAGGAAACAGTAACAGAAAGAGAAAACTGGAAACAGTTCAAATTTTGAAGCTTCTGCACAGCAAAGATAACGACCATCAGAGGTAAGAGAAGGTCAAAGGAGTGGGAAGAACTAGTCACCTCCTAAAAGACTAGTATCTGACATATGTAAGGAATTAAACCTAACAAAAACTGTGTAATCTGGATTTAATAGTGGAGAGTTTATCTGAACAGACACTGCTCAAAAGGAGAAATATAAATAAAAACAAACATAACATGGCTTAAAAATATTCATTTCCAGGCATTGGAAAAGAATAAAGTAGACTTAAACTAAAGGAAAATAATGGTGCCAGGATATTCAGTAGTTGTCTACATGGTCACACTCTGTCTCTGAGCACAGCTTTCTGTCTCTTACATTACATAGCTAAAGTTTCATAAACAAAATATCTCATGAACCCCAGAGTCCTAGGAGTTGACTGACTAACTTTACTTGTCAGATTAGATTTCCCTCATCCTGGCTCTATTTCTCCTGAACCCTCAACGTGCATGACTGTCTTTACCTCTGAAGGAAGAACAGTGCCAAAACCCAGAACATGAATGGAGTGTCCATCATTTAGTTCCACATGTTGACATTTGGAGTTCATCATTCTGTAGGCTAAGTCAACTGCAACTCTGCTGTTCTATTTGAAAGTCAGTGGAGTCATAGAAGTTTCTGCCCTGCCCAGCTAGCTAATGATTAACTCGTGATTTAGAAAAGAGTGACTGAAGAGTAATTCCATTATGAGGAGAATGAAAGAAAGTTCACATATTCATATGACTGATCATTCTTAAGAAAATTTTGATTTCTATGTATTTTCTTTAGAAAATTCGATGTAGCCATTTTAGCTGTTAGAAGATATCGACCAAGTTATTATTGGTTGGTTTGGACTAGAAAATCTGGGATTCATGTTTTCAGGATTCTTGTTTAGTATTGTCAGTTCCTACAGAACACAAGAAGAAAAATATGCCTAATAGTATCAAAAGATTTTGCAGCTTTTCAAACTCAGAGATCAAAAAAGAACAAAAACAGGGTTATACTGTGGGTGAAAGATTTGGGACCTCACAGCAGTTAGCAGGCCTCCAACCCAAGATTTTCTGAGTGGCAGAAACACAACTTTGTACCATTAGCCTCTAGTTTATTTTCTGAACTATATAGGCTTTCAGATTCCTGTGGCTGTGGAAGGCTGCAGTCAGGGCTTGACAGCCACTGGATAATGACGATGGCTGGGATTACACTGAGCATACTGTGCAGTGACTGCTCAGAAGCCCACCTCTGGCAAAAGAGTTGCTCCAGGGTGCAGCACACTGGGATGGTTGCTAGCACATCCTGGTTGTGCCTGCTGCCTGGTACCTTGCCTGAATTTGACTCTGCCCCTCATTCCCAAGAGGGGACCTTTCAAAGGCAGCCAGGCCAGCCTGGCTGTGTGCAGAGAAAGGTTCTGTTTGCTTGCTTCTTTTTTCACTAGGGTAAAAATGCAATTCGCACACAGCTTTCTTCATATATCTTCTAAACACTTTGTAGTAATGTGAGGAACTAATAATTAGATGTTTATGAAGATAAAAAATGGCAGAGGCTACTTAAATCAATTTAAGCTACTTATCATGCCAAACAAGTCAAGGTTTAGCCTCCTCATTCACATAATCCAATCAACTTGTTTGTAAAAGCAAATTTAAGTAACTGTCTTTGTATCACATTATAGAAGCTTGCTTTAACCAACCAGCGAAAGAGAGTCTCATGCTGACACTTGATTTGAGATGTTTGAAGATTCAACTGTCTTATCTTCAGAGATACTTGAAAATGAATGGCATAGGGGTACACAAAGCCCAGTTAAAGTTATTTCAATGACCTTTCCAAGCAAGAACCTACTGACTCTGTGTTATAGAAAGGAGTCCAGGGTTAATAGAGGTTGAAGAATAGAATTTGTGTTTGATAAATAATAGGTTCATGAATTTATTTTATCTAATAGTCTGGCATCTTTCTACTAATCAGACACTGATGACCATAGGGAAAAGATTTATTCCTATCTTGATTTTCTTTCATTGAAACCAAATAAGTTAACACTCTTGTATGCTTGGTTGTTAGGAATAAGTTTTGTGAACAATGAAGATTTATTCAGGAGACAAAACTGATCAAGTAATAATCATTGTTTGAATTACATTCACTATACTGATAAAGTAGGTTATGAATTCTTCTAGTCGATCAATTCAATAAGGAATAATTTGGGTCCATGTTTAATATAGCTGAATGAATATTTTTAACATCTTCTGGACTCCATATAAGACAAGTTAGTTCATTTTACTTGGTGCCAAAAAAGTGCTCAGAATGGTTTCCCTTTATAAGCATGGTAGATCATTACAGAGGAAGGACAAGTTTTACAAGTTAATTCAAGCAATAAAAGAATTCAAAATAGTTTGTTGTTAGTATGAACTCATAAAGCAATAACTGCACATTCTAACTTTTCAGAGATTTGATTTCCTTAAGTCTTTGAGAATTTCGTACCCTGTGTTTTGATCATATTCACTCCCCCACTGCTCTCCCACCCCCCCCCCACAATCCTCTCTCACTTCTCTACATTCTCCCAAAGTTTGTGCCCTCTTTTTTTTAATCCACTGAGTTAAAACTGTGTTTTGTATACACTCCTGATTGTGGTGTTATCCACTGGATCATGATGGACATAAAAGGGGCAACCCCTTTAAAGAAAACTGACAGTGCCTCCCCAGAAGTTATCAATTACCAGTAACTCCTCAGCTAAAGGTTGGGACTTCCTATGCACCTCCCCTGTCCATGTTGGGATTTTGTCTGGCTTGACCTTGTGAAGGGGTTATGCATGCTATATCAGCTTCTGTGAGTTCATATTGCGAATCTGTCCTTTTTGTTCAGGAAAAACTGTTTCCTTGTAGTCACCCACCACTTCTTGCTCTTCCAATCTTGCTGTTCTCTGGTTTCATAATGATCCCATAGTCTTGGGAGGAGTGGGATGGGATGTAGATCTCATTTAGGCTGAGCAGTTTTCAGCCTTCCCAATCAGCTACTCTAACTAGGTATCTTGCCTTTCTGATCCTGTCTCTGCGACCCTGATGGCCGGATTACAGACAACCACTGCACCTGCCCAGCTTTAAATGGGTTCTGGGGATTTAGATTCTAATCTCTGTGCTTGTTCTACCAGTGCTTTGTCATCTCCAGCCCTAAATGTGAAAGTTTAGACAACAATGTACTTATCTTCTCTAAAGGTAGAATCTTTTTATTAATATATATTTCTGGTACACCATGTTAATGAAGTTCTGTGAGATATCTGAACACAGGTAGACTATTTATACCAATCAAGTCAGAGTAATGAACATTTACCTCTCTATCATTTTTTTTCTTTTTTTGGGGGGGGGGGATGGGAGTAGGAGCCATTGTCTGATCTGTTCCCTTGCCAATTTTACAATATATTTATTAGGTTACTTTGAACTATTCTATTCTTTGGAGGAACCCAGAAAATATTTCATATGATTTAAGACTTTGTTCAGCATTAGTCCATTATGGAAAACTTACCTAAAATTGTTAACAATTTGAAGATAATTCTGTAAATTATTCTGACACACTGGTACAATAGGACACAACAGTTAAAATGGAGCATGTGGGTTTTATAGTAGTGAAGAATTTTATACTGTCAGACAAATGTCATCTCAAGCGGAAAGTAAAATGAAGAGAGAAAGTAATAACGTTGTGTTATGTGATCAACATGGATTCTAAGGAAATGGAAAAGAAGTTAACAATGGGACTGTCAGGAGAAATCATACCACCTATCTATATTTTTTACTACTATGGAATTCATGGTTATTGGCTTATAATTTGAAAAATATTCACTAGAAAACTGAAATATTCTTTGGGAAAACATGCATTTGTGCTTTATTTTCCCATTATTGACTTCATTATACTAATCTATATGTAAAGTTACTTAATTGAATAACCTTTTTTATGGACGATGGTCCTTGACCATGCTCTATGATGTCATTATTTTCTTCTTTGCAAAATATGACTTGCATTTCTTCTTTACCCTTTTTAGTAACTTACCTTGAAGTTGAATGTTAATTTAAGACTAATTGATAATATAAGACATGAAGATGGAGTAGGCGTGTGGTGGGGATGGGGAAGAGGCTCTGAATATGGTCAAAGTACATCATATGGGATTATTTTTAAATTTATGTGTATATGCCTGCTGGTAAGTAAGTGTACCCATTGTCATGCAGTGCCCCCAGAGGTCAGAAGAACACATCAGATTCCTCTGGAACTGGATTGCTGGTGGTTTTTAGTTGCCATGTGGGTGTTGGGAGTTAAACCTGGGTTGTCTGCAAGAGCAGCCAGTGCGCTTAACTACTGAGCCATCACTACAGCCCCAATAAAAATCTTTTTAAAAAGCAATTTCCTTCAAACTACACTATATCACCAGTTCAAGAACAGCTAGAAAATGGTTATACAGAGCCTTCTAATTCACCAATTTTTGTCATAAAAAAGTCACAAAAATGGAGGTTATTATAAGATCTTAGAAAGGTTAATGAAACAATAGAACTTTAAAAAGTCAATTACAAAAAATAATGGCCCAAACCCAGTATTAATATGGGGAAGAGGGCATGTTTGTATTTTTCCACAGGACCCTGAGAATGCCAGGTGGCTGCCAGAAAAGCTGGTTTGGTTCGCAGGGACTGAACAAGGGAAGAGTGATGTTGCTGTTGCTGTGGAATCAGTTTCTGTTGACACAGGAAGAGCTATATTGGACTTATGCAATAAACTCAATTATGCTACCTCTAGCCATATACAAAGAAAAGGATTTTGTGGTGATGGTGAATGATACTCAACTGATGGGACATCATTACATGGAAAGAATAACAGTAAATCATTATTCTACTGCAGGGAATGCTGATGAATGAGAAAAAGGACTAAGTGCAGAGCTTTGGTGATCAGATGACAGTTTCCCACAGATTTATATAGGGAAACAGGCAGCAGCCATGGACAAAGTCAAGGACGAGTGATAGCTTGCATAAGTCAACCTTATGTAACGTTTGGACAGTTAAATATTGCTCATAATGGTACCAGGGTTGATGTTTTCTGTGTTCAATTTATTTTTTCTGTTTCAATGTAACTTGCTTCGCTCATAATGGTACCAGGTTTGATGTTCCCTTTGTTCAATGTATTTCTTGTGTTTCAATATAACTTCTTTAATTGCATTTCAGTCATTCCTATGAGAATGAAAGTTATGGTATTTTAGATTATGATTTCTGTAAATGTTACAAAACCTTAGTATGTGGATTGAGACCAGAATTTGCTGACTTTCATAAATGAGTAGCCAGAAACAGGTAAGTCCAAGGGGGTGTCTGTCAACGTAAGACAGGGAATCAGCCTCTGTGGCCAGAAATTGTGGCTGATTTGCCAATGACAGGTAAGACAGGCACTGACTTCCTTGACGACCTAAGACAGATGCTCATTTATGTAAGAGAAAGGGGGGAGATGTAGGGTCTGCCCCCCTGCATTCCCTTTTCTCTTAGTGCTAGGCTCTTGGCCAAGAGCTAGCCGGATGTTGTCAGTTGCAGTTCTGAAGTAAACAACTTGACCTTTAAGCTAGCCCTCAGTTTACATCAGATGTGTATCATGTGGCTGGATGTCTTCTGAGAACCTGAACTTTTACCCTCCTGCAAAGCCCCGCCTCAGGGTATATAAGGCTTGCTGCCTCTCAATAAAATCAGTCAGTCATTCTCCTTTCCTCCTACCTAGTGTGTGTGTCTGTGTCTGTCTTATGTGTGTCATTCCATCCCCAGCCCTCCGCCGATCCGGACTCAGTCAATGAAAGTAGCCAGGACGCTACAACCTCATTTATAAAAGGAGTAATAAATGAGTATTTCCAGTTTCTTCTGACTGACCCTTACCAAATAATTACATTTTATTTATATATAAAGTATCACCAACAAGCGTATAGTTGCTATATATGTTGAGCAAGTATGTTTGAAAATTAAGAATGAAGTGGTTAATCTGTCTTCAGTTTTTTCATTCTCCCATGCTCAGTCACCTAAGCCTGTTTCATACCCAGACATATTGCCATCTTCCTTTCTCCCAACATATTTTGCTACTTAGGTCTACTGATGACATGGGTTCGAATGTATAAGATACTCTTTAGACTGGCAAGATGCCTCATCAGATTTGCTACCAGTTCAGCAGGCTGGCCATCAACAAAGCTTGATGATCTGAGACTGAGTCCCAGGACAACTTGGTGAAAGATGAAAACCAAGTCCAGAAAGCAGTCCTTCGACCTCCATGCCTTAGAGGCACTAGCACCCTTCCTCAAAATGGAAATAAGTAAATGTATAAATAAATAACAATTTAAAGTTCTTTAAAATATTTATCATATTTGTAAGATAACCTTGCTGGATATAGTATTTTCAACTGGGATCTTTTCCTTTCAACATCTGAGTATTTTCCTCCGCTGTCCTTGTTTGTATGGTTGAAAGGCGGTCTCATGGTTCTGATATTTGCTGCTCTTCAGCAGTGTATCATCTTCCCTCTATCTGTTTTCAGATTCTCTTTAACATTGATTTTATGCACTTTGGATAAAATGTACCTCAGATTAGTTTTTGTTTTCTCACATATGTGAGTTTCTGAATCTGTGGTTTTCTATCATTGCTTTTCAGTAACAATTTCTGTTGTTTCAAATATTCTCTGCTATGTTTGTTCATTGTTCTTTAGTGTTCCTATTGTAGAAGTGCAACTCTGTGTAATTGTCCAAGAGATTTGAATAGTCTAGATTTGTAACTTTCTTTCATTTTCTTTGTATACATGTTTGGGGACTTTCTATTGCCATGTGTCCAAGATCCTTGACACACTTGTGTGCACACCAAGACTGCCCATGAGCCATCTTGAAATCATACCAGCTGTGATTACATAGCAGAGACTCTTACAAGGCTACTTCCCCTAATGGAAGAAGTAGAAGACTGGTCATTAGACCCTTACTTGAGATGCCAGTCGATCACTCCCTCCTGAATCCCCAGCCAGCACATGCAATCCTGCCCCAGCTGCACCTGGCCATGGGAGGAGCTACATGGAAAGCAGGAGGTGAGCTAAAGGGGAACTCCACCTATGCGGTTTTGGAAGGTCACGACCTATGCTGAGAAGTGACTTTCCTGTAATGCATCTGCTTTGGGGCCACCTATACTCCTGAAAACTCACCTATACTCAGGAACTTCTAAGGCATTCTAATAAACTCATTGGCTCACCACGATGGATCTGAGTGGCATCATTCTCTTGGCCTGTTACCAGGGCCTTCTCTAGGATGAATGGACATTTGTTCATGTAACCCCAGGGGAAGTTGACAACAGCTTGTCAAATGCATCCCTAATGTCTGCTACTGTCTATGAGAGTAGTATTCTATGATTCTTCCTCAGAGTTTCCTTCTCCACAAGGACAGTGTTCGCCTGACGCTACTGACATTTCTACTTTTTCCACTAATATCATGATTAGCCAGAGCCCATTATTTTCAGTCACATAGCCCCAACACCTCTGTCATATCTGTGTGATTTTGATATTCATATTAATCTTTGTAGAGTGGATTGATTCTCCAAGGGAAAAGGTGGACAAACTCCCCTCCCAGAGTGGTATCACCCAGGACCACCTTGAGCAGAAAGACAAGGAGCTGGGAAAGTCCTATGACCCACCTGTCTATTGGCCTTGGATGGGAGAAGAGGAGGGGCTAAAAGTATTTAAACTGGGGCATCAGAGGTCAGCCCTTTTTCACCCCTCCCCCATGGGCCATTTGGATCTGTTCACCAGGAAGTTGCAAGATCCCAGCCACGTGGATTTACTAATACAACTTGCCGAAGGGAGGGTGGGCGCCCATGTTCTGTAATTAACCCCTTACCCATTGCTCTGTTAGTAAGCCCAAGTAAACTAAATAGACTCTGTTTAACTCTGAGTGGAGAAATTTGTGTGTTTGTTGTAAGACCTGAGGAGAGGCAGGTTAAGTTGGTCTGCTCCTCCCAAAGAGAATTTTAATAACAATCTTTAATATTAATTTGGAAATTTTGGCTGTGTAACTGTAAAGTGTAGAAGTAATCCACAAAGCAGTAGGAAAAATAAAAATAAGAGTTAACAGCATCAGACCTCAACTTCCACCTGTAAATCCATCCAAAAGGATGGAATAGAAGTTCTTCAAGTCTACAGGCTTCCCTCACACTGGGGCATTGGAGCTGGCAGAAGTACAGGCTGAATGATACCCACAGCATCAGGAAAGACAGCACAGCCCAGATCACTCCACCTGGGTAGGGATTGCACACTTATGGAAGTGAAGGGATTTCTTTCTGAGGAGCTGATACTTGGGGATAGACCAGGATTAGACTTCACAGTTCTAGGGACAAAAGAAGCAAACATGATTTGAGAAGAAGTAATTAAATGGACACTTAAGACACTCTGGGACAACAACTGAGAACATTCAAGATGGCAGATGGCAGAATGAGGAGTGCCCCTTCCAGCTGGCCTCAGAGCCCAGGCTTTGCCAGGTCATAGAGATTAGATGTGTGTTGGACCATGGAGGATCCCTACAGAACAGGTCGGATATTTTCCTGGATTTAGATGTTCTTATATTGATTTCAAAATTCTGGACTTAGAGCCAGACTTGCGGAGCAGAAGCAGGAGGACCGTGGTGAAGACGAGGCCAGTCCAGCTTAGAGAGGGGTTTCGGACAGGCTGGGGCTACCAGAAGACCCTGTTTCAAAAAGATTAAAAAAAAAAAAACTTAACTCAGGACTTGGAAAGTAATATAGAAAATAAGAGGAGAGGCTAAATGGTGGCAGCCCAGCCGTGGGTTCTGGAGTGACAGTGGCTGTAGTGCTTCCCAGAAAACCACCGAGGAATGTGTGAAAACAGCAGACACTTGAAGCAAGCCAGATTCCTGACCACGAGAAACAACAGCACTCGATCCACCTATCTAGAGCAAAGGCAGAAAGTGTTTTATTCCACTATTGATATCATTCTAGTGAGAAATTTAAGCCAGCAGGAGGCCTTTTCCTCTGTTTGTTGCACAGAACCCAAAGTGCGCTTTCATAAACACAAGTATAATCATATGGACCGAGTCATGGACACAAGACAACAGTAGGGACCAGTGTGATTAAAATTATGACCCTTCCCATGTGCCTGGAAATGTCACTCTTCCTGTGACCCTGAAGCAGTGGTTCCCCTCCCCTGAGCTGCAGCTGTGGTCCCCTCCCATTAACCTGGAGATGTGGTTCCCTTCCAGGAGCCACAGTTCCACATCCCTCTAGTGGTGAGCTGATGGTGGAGCAGATTGGAGAAAGGAGGAGTTCTCAGTGATTGGGACCAGCTTCAGCCTTGTCTTGCTGACTGCACTCTCCACAACCCGATCCTCCAAGGTCCCAGATTGTGCACAGCAGTGGCTCTGGGTCTGTGTTGGGCTTATGCTGGAACAGGGGACCTTTCTTTCATTTGCAGATTCGAGTCTTCAGAGAATATAATCTCAAGAATGAACTCTCATCTCCCTTGATGCAGCTACGGTCTTGATTCCACACATAGTTCCGGGAACCCATACCTTGATGTTGGACCTTTCCCATTCCTAGGAACCATAAGGGTGTCTATCACTTTTCAATGACGCTTCTAAACCCCACTGTATCTTCACCCTTGCCCTACAGAAAAGTGTAAATGACACATTGTATTTCTAGAGATAAAATTCAGTCTGGGAGTTAAAAAAAAAAAATGGCTTCACGCGCTATACTTGAGACACACAGCATTTGGTAAACTCAACAAGGCCCAGGGTTCAGTCACCAGTGATGTGTGGGTATGGGTGGAACTAAATAAAACTATTAAAGGACTGGGGTTGGGGGTGGGGGATTCGACAGCATATTCAAGGCTATGGGTTTCCCCACAAATGAGAAATAATCTAACTGCAAAATCTTATCACTGGAGAACATACTGTAAAATACAAAGAAATGTGGTTTCTTCCTCAGGATGCCTCTTAAGGCCCAGTTAAAAAGCTATCAATAAACAAAAGAAAACTCAACCTCTGCAAAGAGTATTTATCTGTGTTTCTCAAGTAGAGGCATACTCAACATACCTCTGCTTGATCTCCCTAAGTCTGAGACCTCATGATGCTTGAAGAATGTCCCCGTCTCCCCCCACTGCACCTTACTGTCCCCCTTCCCCCTGAAGAATTCAATGTCCTGGAGGAACCCTCGGGCTCTAAGTGTGATGAATCGAATGAGAATGTCTCCCATCAGCTCACATATTTGAATACTTTATGTCTAGCTTGTGCTGCTGTTTGGGGAGGTCATAACATCTTTGGGAAGTGTAAAGGAAGCCGGTTCATAGCCTTGCCTTCCAGTTTTCTCTTCCTCCTGCTTACTGCTGAAGATACCAGGTATCAGCCTTCTCCCCAAAACACGGGATGCCAGGAGCCCCCTGCTAGGATGGGTTTTTATACCTCTGAAAGAAAGGTGTAAGCCAAAATAAAATCTTCCTTCTGTAAGCTGCCCTAGTCATGGTGCTCCATCCCAGTAACAGGAAACTAACCACGTTAATACACTACTACGTCACCCACCCTTCTGAGTACTTCATTCTCCAGACCACGTGGGCTGTGCTTTCTTGTTCCACAGCAGACTGCAATTAATAAATACTTGTAAGTGATACTCTGCAGAGGATGACACCATTTATCACAACATTGGAAATGGTTCTAAAATGCCTGTTATCATTGACTGCCCCCTGCAGGAAGATTTCTAGTCAAACCAAGTGAGATTCCAAATGGGTCAGGAAAAATATATTCAAATAGCACAGACCAGCATACATAAATGTTAAAGCAGAGAATCCTTTTATTTCTCCCCAGGAAATGGCAAACGTGCACAGCATTCGCGTTCTGACTAGCGCTGCAGCTTCTGCAGAGTCTGAGTTGCTCAGCAGCATTAGGGTGAAGTGTGCAATCAGCAGAGTCTGAGGATCCTCCAGGGTCACCATCCAAGTACTTGGGTTTCCAGCAAGAGGCGGGCTCAGAAACCAGGCCTCTGTGTTAGTATTCATCAGAATATGGAAAGTTTGGGTGTCCAGAAAATCTGGAAGAACAAGAGTAATGCACAGCAGGTGTGAGGTTGCTGTCTAGCAGAAGTGAGTTCTACAGTGCTGCTACTGGAGTAAATGTATAGACAGGCTAGCCTGGAACTCACAGAGGTCTGCCTGCCTCTGCATCCCAAGTGCCAGGATTAAAGGCGTTTGCCACCACACCTGGCTTCCTGAAGTCTTACTCAAAATACACAGGCAAACACCCAGACATTTATCTATCAAGAGACCAAAGAGATAACTAGTCCTTTTATTACACTTTTTAAATTAAATCAGCAGCTGATCACCTTTTTTATTACAAAAGAAGCTCATTCGGGATTAGAGAACCTCTCAGGAAGCTCTACCTACAGAAAGCTGACTCTTCCTCTCAGCATCCACTCATTGCCTGAAGTTCTTCATCCTGAGGTGGGGCCCCATGAAATTTCCTCCATCTACTTTGGCATGGCACCTGGATCTGTCACTATGCAGCTCTTGTTAGACTACCATACTGTGGAAATTTCATTGGTATAGCTTCCCTGTCACGTGCAGAATTCACTACACAAAGACAAGTACACGGGAGTACTGCTAAGTAGACTCAGTGCAGTATATACATACATACAAACATACATACATATAAATGTATGCTTATGTATATATATTTATAAAAGTGTATGTCTACATTTAACAATAATAATCAGAGTATGAGAAATTGAGAGGGAGTGGCAGAACCTGGGAGGAGTTTTAGGAGAACTTGGAAGGATGAAATAATGCAGTCATAATACTTATCTATGAAATTTTTAAAAATACAAAGCTGGTATTCATAACTTTCAAATAAAATATTTTACTTATCAAAAATGTGAAAATAAAAGAAAAGCCCAACTATGTCATCTGCACTAGGAAATACTTTGGCAATTTACAGATAATTGTCTCAATTTCCTAACTGATTATTTGCTAACTACCTACACACTCAATATATTAATTGTGCTTCTAAAATAGAAGGAGTGTACTGCAGATACAGATTAGAAGACTCATATGCACAGCACCTTTCTAAAGCTGGACTCTGAGATGTGTGACTGTAATACCTGCACTCAAATGGAAAAATGGGAGATAGAGACAAGAGAATCTCTAAAGTTGTCCACAAATTAGAAGATGAAAACACATCTCAAGTTGTCTTCTGGCTCCCACATATACGTGATGGCACACTCATGAGCACACACCTAAAATTTCTCAAAAGAACACACACATACATATGCACATAGTACACACACACATGAAGATAAAAATTGAAGGAATGGGCCTATAGAGATGACTCAGCAGTTAAGACTACTGACTGCTTTTCAGGATGACCTAAGTTTGATTCCCAAGATTCACATTACAACTAACAACCATCTGTAACTCCAGTTCCAGGGGATTCAGTGGCCTCTTCTGACCTCTGTGGGCATTGCAGAACGTGGGTACACTACATACATTCAGGCAAAATATTCATACACATAAAATGACAAGTAGTAAATTTAAAAACGTTTTAAATGTAGGAGAATTGGGCATGAGATGAAAGTCATATCCATGGAGATAATTCCAGATCTCCATACAGTAATAGTCACACAAGATGCACATGGATAAAAGTGATTAATCATTAGTTTTTAAAATGAAGAGTATTATCTGACTGATAACTGTTCCATTTCTTTGAAATATATAACTTTTTTAACTTTTCATATCATAATAAAAGCAGTAATAATAATTAAAACATATCTGGTAATTTTTCACTGTATCCATGTGGGCATTACTCTCCTCAGTTCCCATAAATAGTCACCGTACATCTTTTCAGAAAAAAATTCCCAGTGAAAGAGGGAATACATGCTAATAATCTTTCCTCATTAATAGAAGACTTTCTGTCTTACTTTATGAGACTTGAACAGCATGAAGGAAAAGTAAGGTGTCCTGTTGACTATAACCTCTCTACAACACAGGGATGTTTCCTCCACATTAATCTCTAGATTAAAGTCTTGGACTCTAAAACTTCTTATTCTTCTTCATTAAGATTGCCACAGTCTAGAAATCCATATGAAGTGAGTCATAGACACCATTAAACCACTGATGCATGTATGTAGTGTACCCACGTTCTGCAATGCCCACGGAGGTCAGAAGAGGCCACTGAACCCCCTGGAACTGGAGTTACAGATGGTTGTTAGTTGTTATGTGAATGTTGGGAATCAAACTTAGGTCATCCTGAAAAGCAATCAGTAGTCTTAACTGCTGAGTCATCTCTATAGGCCCATTCCTTCAATTTTTATCTTCATGTGTGTGTGTACTATGTGCATATGTATGTGTGTGTTCTTTTGAGAAATTTTAGATGTGTGCCCATGAGTGTGCTATCACTTATATCACCACAAACATAGTGAAAAGACCCTGACAAATGTGCAGTATAAAAGAAGTGAAGTTGCAAATTATCAAAAGATTAAATTGCCTGAATTCAATGAGTGATTTCATAGGGAGATAAACAGACTAACGAATTGAGTGTTCATGCATTTAATACCAGCAAGAATTAAGCAGTTGCAAAAAGTGACAAGATATTGATTTTGATAATGTTTTACAAGGGCTTGATGATCTGCCTGCAGTGCGTATCCACAGAACATAAAGATTCATAGCCAACACGAAGGTATAAACTCAGTTGTGACACAGGCTGACCCAGAATATTCCATGAAGCAGGTGAAGCAGATCAAGCTGAACCTGAGCCGCTCACCCCGCTGCAGTGACAAAAGACAAGATTCTTAATAGACTAGAGTGTGTTCTAGAAGACTTTTGTCTCATTCTTAATTTTAAAAAGCCCCTGTCCTCTGTATTCCAATTAAGGTCAAGACTGACAAACATGTTACATTCACCTCAGAAAAAAAATTGAGTAAAGTACATTTACTAAAGTTGCTTACCTGACACCATTAATGTATCGGAAATTTCTGTTCAGACCATCAAGGATTTTCATGTCCTCTGGGGTCAACTGAAATTCAAAAACCTATCACAAAAACAGGAAATGTTAATATTGCAACAAACACAGGAGTCCAAGGCTAATGACTTGCAGAATATGAAAAGATAGAGATGGACTCTAAGAATGTTTCCTCTCCTTCGATCTTCCAAGTCCACACTAGTTGTATTGCGTTATCAGAGCTGTTTACATTGAGAGGGAGAAGCTGTTTTCACATGTCTTGAGACTTCTCTGACCTGTAGGCCACTTTGCCAACTGAATTTCCAAAAGGTTTAATGTCTTGACCTAAGATTATACACGAAAGCCTTTTAGAAGTGGAATACACTATCTTGGAATTTTGCAGTCTTATGAATGAAGCCAGGGCTGGTTGGCAAGAGGAGAAAAATTAAGAAAAAAGTTTCAGTGGCAGCTTTGTTAACAATAGTATTATCGTCACCTGGACCAGAGAAACCTTGCTAATTTTCAAATGCAAAAGAGACTTCACTAGAGCTACCTCAGAGCTCCCAGTCAAGATCATGCCTTCCAGGGTCTAAATTCTTCATTTTGTGAATATAGATCTGCTTGCATTAGGAGGTAGAAGAAGCTACTTGCATATTTCTTGAGACTTCCCTGACTTGTAGTCTACATGGCTAGTTCAATTTTCCTGAAGGAATCGTGTTCTTTTTGTAAGACTAGATATGGAAGCACTTTCTGAGTACTGAGAAACTACCTTAGACTTGTGTGATGCGATAGAGTGAAGAAACTGATTGTTGGCAGAAGGAAAAATTATGAAGAAGAGAAACCACCCCTACTAACAACAGTAAAATCTGTATCCTGGAGCAGAGATACCTCGTTGCCCTTCAAGTGCATGAGACACTTCACTGCAGCTATGAGAAAGAGCCCAACGAAACTCAGAATAACCTGACTGAGGTCAGATCAGGAAGGACAAATTTCTAACTTTGTGACAATAAGCTAAATAAATAATGCTTGTATGGAGTCTGTAGGAGGAGTGGTTTGATTTCACTAATACTAATGGTATAAAGTATCACCTATTTGAAATGAAAAGACAGCCACTCTCAAAGCGGTCATGAAATGAAAAGATACTTGATATCAGAGAATATGAAAAGTGATTAAATGCTTGAGCACTAAAAGATATGTGTACAGGAAATATCACCTGGTCTCAGTTGCCTCCTTTCAGAAAATGCTGAAAAGAGCATATCACTCACACAGGGTTATTGGTTATATCGTCAGTGTGATTCTGAGGATTCTAATGATTGAAACAGTGGTGCTTCTAAAGGGCAGAATTTAAACCATTAGAAATGCCTGTAAAGCACTCAGGGATGGAAACGTAAGGCAGACTGACCAGGAACATATGAATCTCCTGAGCTGTCAAAGAAGCACACAGGCAATTTTGTGAGATGTCCAGTACCCACAGCCACACTCCACACCTGTATGTTCTCCTTGATCCGCTTCTCAGTGAAACTCTTGGCCAGGACCACAACCCCACGCTGCAGCTGGTAGCGCAGGGCAATCAGGGCTGGAGTTCGCTTGTACTTTTTTGCCATAGAAGCAAGAACCGGGTCATCCAGGAGAACAGGGGACTCAGGGTTCACCCTGGAGAGAAAGACAGAAATGTAAATTCTTCCACCCATGTATTGGATATGTTCGGACACTTGCAGTCCACATAAGAGTGGACACAAACCAAATTCCCCAAATTTGGGGCATAAGTCTGTAAAACCATTATCATGTTTTATTCTCCCCTAAGCACTAATTCTCCATGCTTCCAGATCAATTAAGAATGGGACATCTGTATCACACCCCCTCTTCCCAAGTCTCAGTGATCACTGCAGAAGAGGGTGCAGAAAATTTGTCAGAGTCAGAGGTGATGAATAACTACACTATTTTCCAGATACAACAGAGCAAGTATTCACATAAACTCATATATGTTTGTGACAACATGCATATACAAGATCAAGCCAGACAAAATTCTAATATGGAGAGGAGAGGTGAACAGGAAGTCCTACTCCTACCTGCAGAACTGTTGGCAACTAACAGCTTCTGAGAGAGGGAGAGTCTGTCTTCCTTAAGGATGCGGTCCCTAAAAGATCCACCAAGCTCCATGAACATACCAGTTATATTTGATTTGATGGACTATATAAAAAATGAGATAAATAATTCCTAGCTAGTGTGAAATACCAGAGGGAATCTTATTAGTCTAACAACCTAACGACAAATTCCACATATAACACCTGTGCAAGAGCCCATGTACATAGCTGAAGGCTACATAACAAGAAACAGTGCCAGACAGGAGAAAGCTTCCTTTGAGTTATTGGCCAGGATGGTCCAAGAGACTCCCAAACTTACATGGCTACTGCCACAGCCCTAGAGTGCTTCTCAGAACTTGAAGGTAAGACCCTATTGCTGAAGACAGGACATTCATCAGAGACCAATTAGGAACAAGGGAAGCTAGAAACTGATCAGGAAGCCACTTCCCCTAAAGGCCAACACACATAGCTCAAGAGTTGAGAGATTCTTTAGTGTCTCCTTTATGTCTTCTTCTATATTGAGTGAGCCTTGTTTATAGAGGCTGCATTGTAGATCTGCCTATTACTTACGGGCAATTCACAGACAATGTCTGTGTGTGTGACCAGTTGTGGTACTCTGTAGTAGCCTCCATCTGGTGCAAAAGAAGCTTCTTTGATGAACTTCATCAATGAAGTTCCCACATGCAACAAACGGTCAGTAACCAAAAAAGTCACAAATGATTAAACCATTGAGTTTAGGAATCTGATAGTGTGGGTCCCTGGATAGGACTCTTATATTAAGGTTCACTGCCCCAGGACTCAAGAACCATTGCAGAAAAGGGACAGAAAGATTGTAAGAACCAGTGACAAGGAGTGTGTCCATATCAAAATAGAATCCTACAAGCTTCTGGGACACTGCTCATAAGAACCTACAGCAGTTGTTTCAGCATACTGAAGACCCATGCAAACAAGCAGACAAGAACCCAACATGGCACTATGGAAATGGGTAGAAGACCCCAACCTTTGCTTAAGAAATATTGACAATTGATTTCTACTGGATGAGAATGAGCTAGTCTTCCTAAAGCGAGGGACTTTATGTAGGCTGATTAGACTTCAGTGGATAAACCTGCACTGAGGTCACTTGTGGACTCTCACTTGGCACAATAGACTGTAACATGGATGAAAGAATGTTTGGATTCCAGTTGGGAGACTATAAGGAGTTCCCGGTGGGTATAAAGATGATTAAGGTTGATTGAGATGTTCTGTATGAAACACAGAAAGTTTTAACATAAAACATTTTTAAAAGAACTTATAACAGTGTTCTAGTTACATTTTCAGTTAGATGGTATGTGTATGCTAATCTCTACTGCCAATTCTAATTACCAGCGGTTAAGTTCATTAAAAAATCATTTTTTCCAAGAAAAAAGAAATGAGGATTCAAAGTTTAGGGTACAGAAGTGATTGGTGGGTCGGGGAGAAGTTGGAGGAGGACGTGGTGAGTATAGACAAAATAAATTGTAAGGAATTCTCAAAGAATTAATAAAGGAAAAGAATGAACTACAAAAAATAGTATTATGGGATGGAAAATATTTAATCAACAAATTTTTCTTAGGTTTCATTCTCATTATCTGTATTACCATGGTTCTTCTCGGTGGCTTCCCAGAGCACTGTAAGCGACCAGAACAATGTCTTTTGACTTGCAGTAATCCAGAAGTTTGCTCTGGTTTAAATAAGGATGACATTCTACCTATAAATGGATAAAATAGGAACACATCTATTTGTAGAAATACCACATGAATATAAAGAAGAAATATTAAAGGTAAAAGAAGCTAAATTAGTAAAACCTGTGTAATATAAAATTGGAATTAAATGTACCATCAACTCTGGTGTGGTGACTTATTGTAATTCTAGCATGCAGGAAGCCGAAGCAGGAAAATTGCCATAAATTGAGGCTATCCTGGGCTACGTAGTGAGTTTTAGACAAGCTTGGGCTACAAAGTGAAACCATATCACAAAATCCAACAAAGAAGGAAGAGAATGAGAAAATGGAGAAGGCAGATAAGAAAGAAGGAAAGGAAGGAAGGAAGGAAGGAAGGAAGGAAGGAAGGAAGGAAGGAAGGAAGGAAGAGAGGGAGAGAGGGAGGAAGGGAGAAAGAACAAGTACATATGTTTTTACACTGATTTATATTGGGGGGTTTCAAGCCAGTGTGTGCATGCCACAATACACATGTGAACTTCAGAGGATAACCTGTGGATTTCTGTTTTCTCCATCCACCCTGTGAGTCCCAGATAGAATTCAAATTGTCATGCATGGCAGAAAGCATTTTACTCACAAATCCATCTCACCAGCCACACGATTAGATAACTTAAGTGATGTGTGTTCAGTGTACATATTGATGGGTTTCACAAAGACATTTTCATGTAGTTGCTGTATATTTTGACCATATCCACCTCCCTTCTCCTTCCTCAACGCTCTAATCATTCTTCCGCTGATTACTCCAGATTTTTATTTTTAATTAATATTTATGTTGATGTGAACAGTTGAAGAAATAACACTTCTGAGATGAGCCAGCCTTATATCCTGCTCGATGAGTACCAACATGAATCTTCAATCTGAAGATTCATGAATAATTCTGGATATGGGTCAGGAAATGAATTCACTTAGTTTTGATTATAAAAAAGAAAAACAAAAATGAGATAACCTGTCATTACACGGTACTCAGGTACAATTTCAGGTTACACATGATAGGGACATATTCTTGAAAAAATTGATATTAATGGAATAACCCATTGTGCCTTAAAGTTTAATTTTTAACCCTTTTCAATAGTGCATCAAATAACTTTCACTGAAGCAAAAATTTCAGGTCCATCCGGAATACCCGAAGGATTCCTCCAAGCTGTCAAGTGAGACTAGATGAACGAGCCCTCAGCTCCTAAACAGCAAGAGTAGGAGGAGGGAAGGCTGCATGCGAGTGACAGCTCTGCCTCCATGAACAGTGAAGACATAGAAACAGGAGAAACACTTGGAAATTTCATTATGAACCAAAAATGAATGCTCAGGTAGAAGAGCTATTAACTTCCTCCAATCTCATAACGGAAATAGAATTATAGAAGAAAATACTTTCAGTCCTAGAACAGGCTTTCTGGATTCATTAAGAGTTGATGGTCATGCTGTAGAAACTTTGAAAAACACAGCTTCATAGTTCGCGTGTGCCTATAAATCATACCTACACATAGCTACACTTGCCATGACACAGATAAAGAAATGTGATTGGCCTTTTCCATCCATTCAATTGTTCACCATAAAACTTGCTTAAAACAAAAATTTAGTGAAAATCCAAATTTAATATTTGAAAAGTAGCTCTCTTATTAATAGCAAATATGTATAATAACTTTAAATTATTATTTGCCATATAGGATCCTTACTTTGTGGCTAAAAATAACTTAGGGAACAAGGCTTGGAAACCAGAAAGAGGAATTGAAAGATGCAAAGAAATAAGATCAACTGAAAGCTTTGGTCAACGAGTCTAATATCATTTCATCCCTTAAATGGAGACCTGGCAGCCAGAAAGGAAGGTGCTTGACCACAAAGTAAAGGAGGCTGAGTGTTTTTACCTGGTTGCACACAGGCTTGTGCTTCAGGCCTGGCTTGTTCAGGATCATCTCCAGCTGCCTGCGGTTAAAGTTCGACACCCCGATGGACTTGGCCAGTCCTGCATCCTTACACTTCTCCATGGCCTAGAGAAGAAAAAGATGACGCACTACCATCTTGTTCAATCAAAGGTTGGAATGCTAGAAAGAACTCTGCAAAGAAATGCAAAGGGCACTATCTGCCATTGACCCTGAAGAAAACAGTAAGGAATATTATCCACTGAAAGAGTCCTGTGCTCACCTTAGTAGATCAGAGGCTTTATTTATGTTATGATTTTAGCCAAACCTCCCCTTCCATTTCTATCACATCACAGGCATGTGTGCTTCCTCACAACTTAAGTAAAACATTCTAGATTAAGATCATTTATTTTACATCAAAGAAGTCACACCCCACTCTCACAGATAGAGCTGTGACCCACCCCCACCACTTCCTCTGTGTTCTCTAACCCACGTACTCACTTCCCAGGTTGCACAGAGATCCACTGTGTCAAATATTAATTTTCCGTGCTCATCTGTTGGGAATAAATCCTTTCCTGGCTGAAAGAGAATCAAATATTAAAGTAATCTCTCAACCAATGTGCTGTCCCAGGAACATCAGGCAAAGAGAAAGCTGGGAACAGAACCTCCAACATATAAGATGGATCATATTTCATGTAATACTTGTCATGTGTTTTCAATGGAGTATTGTAAAGAATATCCTTAAATACCAGGTTCTATTTTCTTACATATTTGTCTTCATAAATCATTTATTTGACTTGCGGCCTTGTGTAATACTCAAAGGGTCACATCAGGTTCTTGACTGACTCAGGGTAAACAGTCAATGGTCTTCATGGTCCTTGACTTGTGTATGATTCAGGTCAGGCACCTGAACAAAATTTGTCGGCTAAGGCTGTGTTAACTTTTTATTTTTTATTTATGTGTGTTCATGTGTTTGTGTAGTACATATGCCACATTATGTGAAGGTGCTCACAGATGAAAGAAGTGGGCATAAGGTCTATTTGTAGGAAGAATTAAAGACCATTGAGAGCCACTCAAAGTGAGCTCTGGAACTGTGCTTCAATCCTCTGGAACAGCAGCAAGTGCAAGTGCTCTGAGCCATCTATCTAGGCCCAGATAGGGCTCTTTTAAATATTTTGATGATTTAAAGTTCAGATAATCCATAAGATATCACTGAACTATAACTTTGAACTACATGAAAATAAAATTTTCCACCAATGGAAATTGTTAGAACAAAATCTATGTGAATTTGTAATAATACAGAGGTAAGGACTGATAACTAGGAAACTTCTGCTTAATAAATGTCAATTCTGTTCATGGATTAGATTGGTAATTTATATAATCCTTTCCCATAAAACAGAATATTTACTAAAATTAAGTAAACTATATTTATAGAGATTTAATAAATATAAACAAGTTGAATTAAACAAACCAGGAAAGTGGATGGTCATGTTGACAACAAAGATGAACTATTTTTGGTAATCCAAACTGCCTACCTTAAGAGCCATTGGAAAATGAATGAGATAGAGGTCCACGTGGTCTAGCTGAAGTTTCTTAAGTGACTCTTCCAAGGAAGGTCGCACCAGCTCTGGGCGATGGCAAGTACACCAAAGCTACAATGCTCAAAGAATGGAATTTATGTGGGATTAGTAAATTATAATATTTTTTTCAGTTACTTCACCTGATACAGAGATATTTTTCTACTGATTTGTATTAGATGAGCACAGGGTTTAAATATTCCACTTCTTCCTAAATTTCCTTTAATTTAAGCTAGTTATGTAACACTCATATGTTTAGCTATTATGAGATAATCTAGGAAATTATTGAAGACTCAAAACTTTTATCAACTACTAATAATGTTTATTGTCAAAATGTCTCACAGAACTGGCAAAGCATTTTAAGAGTATTAATTGGTTGATGATTCGGACATACTGACGCAAACACAACAGCTCTACAAGCCGTTCTATACAAGTGAATTGGCAACATCGGCTCTATTCTAGCTATAATCTGACTTGCTCTAATTCAAACTCATGAGAACTTCAACAAATTTTATTACCTCTACTGAAACTAATATTCTCCCCCTCTTAGGTCTCTGATATTCACCAAAATAACCTATTGCTCTCCCCACTAATCATCATTTCCTCCCTAGCCCTTCCACTATTTCCTATCATTAGTATTTCATATTAGAAGTTTAGGATAAATATCAGTCCAAGGGCCTTCAAAGCCCTAAGTAAATTGATCCATTTAACTTCTGCATAAGGATTACAAGAATTTATGTTGCGTCTTCTGAATGCTTTAATTAAGCTAAATCCTCCTAAACTTGTGGGCTCCAACCCCACGAAAATTTAGTTAACAGCTAAATACCCAAAACAACTGGCTTTGGTCTACTTCTCCCACTTAAGGAAAAAAATTAAAAGGAGGGAGAAGAAGCCCTGGCAGCAGCAAGCTGCTCCTTTGAATTTGCAATTCAACATGAAAAATCACCTCAAGACCCTGATAGAAAGAGGATCATCCTCTGTTTTTAGATTTACAGTTTAATTCTTTACTCAGCCATTCTACCTATGTTCATGACCCGTTGATTGTTCTCAACTAACCATAAAGATATTGATACTCTTTACCTTATATTTGGAGCTTGAGCAGGAATAGTAGGAACTGCTCTAAGCATTCTAATCTGAGCAGAACTAAGTCAACCAGGAGCTCTTCTTAGAGATGACCAAATTTATAAAGTAGTAGTAACAGCACATGCATTCATTATAATTTTCTTTATAGTAATACCAATAATAATTGGAGGGTTTGGAAATTGACTTGTCCCATTAATAACTGGAGCACCAGATTTATCCATGGATAAATAATATAAGTTTCAGACTCCTTCTACCCTCATTTCTTTTACTATTGGCATCCTCTTTAGTTGAAGCCAGAGCTGGAACTGGGTGAACAGTATATCCTCCACTAGCCGGGAATCTTTCCCATGCTGGGGCTTCAGTAGAGTTAACAATTTTCTCCCCACATTTAGCAGGGGTTTTTCATCCAACTTAGGTGCCACTAATTTTATTACTACAATTATTAACATGAAACCACTAGCAACTACACAGTATCAAACCCCATTGTTTGTATGATCAGTCCTTATTACAGCAATTCTCCTGCTATCTCTCCCAGTCCTAGGAGCAGGGATCACCATATTACTCACAGATCGTAACTTAAATACAACTTTCTTTGACCCAGCAGGAGGAGGAGACCCTATCCTCTATCAACACCTTTTTTGACTCTTTGGACACCCAAAAGTTTACATCCTAATCCTATCTGGATTTGGCATTATCTCTCACATCATTACTTATTATTCTGGAAAAAGAGAACTATTCAGTTATATAGGAATAGTTTGAGCAATAATATCCATTGGATTCGTGGGATTTATTATATGAGCTCATCATATATTCACCATAGGACTTGACGTTGAAACCCAAACATACTTCACTTCAGCTACAATAATTATTACAATTCCTACCAGAGTAAAAGTTTTTAGCTGATTAACTACACTTCATGGAGGTAATATCAAATGTGAAAGAAAAACTGCTTTTGCACACAATTTGCTATGATGTGCTGTTTTCAGTTAAAGTATCTGAACAAACTCTGGCCTCTTCGAGAGTTATGGTTTGGAAAGTATATGGCCTAATTACATTTGTGTAACTCTCTTGGAGCTGTCTCAGTGTTCCTCAGAACTCCATGGTAACAACCGCTCCATAGCAAACTGCAGTGGAGGAATTGCTCTTTAGAATTTAATGTTTTCTGCTCCCATAGTTCTAAGCCAACATTTAAAATCCTTCCATCAGGAAAGACTATGTTACGAGCAGTAAAACTGGGTACTTTGTATTTGCCCACTCTGTACTGTTAGTTGGGAGTCTTTTTTTTTTTTTCAGTTTTTTTAAAATAACTATTTCTTTTTAGGAAAAAGAAAGATGAAGGAGTAATTGATTACCACGTGTGTTTTCAAGTTTCGCTGAGTTCCACAAGAACAGGACGTAATGTTGCTGTGTCTATATCAAGTTATACTGATGAAAGTACATGAAAGCAAAATAAGCAAGAAAGGCTGAAGAGACAGCTCAGTGGTTAAGAACACTGCCTGCTCTTGCAGAGGATCCGGGTTTGGTTCCCAGGACCCACATGGCAGCTAACAACTGTGGATAACTCCAGCTCTAGTGACTCAGGTGCCCTGTACTGGCCTCCATGGGCATTGTATGCATGTGGCACAAAAACACTGGTACACATATAATAAAAATAAACAAATATTAATTCAGTATCTACTTAATTTAGGAATGTGAGCCTTTTTGCAGGGGTTCTTTTTGAGACAGGGTCTCCCTATAGGCCCAGTTGTCCTGGAACTCGCTCTGTAAACCAGGGTTGCCTCAGTGTCTCAGAGATCCACCTGCCTCTGCCTGGGATTAAAGGTGTGCGCAACCATGACTGGCTGGAATGTGAGACTTTTAAATTGTGAAGAATATACTTGTACATGCCTCTGTTTTTATACGACGCTTCTTAGGAAAACATCAAAATGAAAATATAGAACATATACAGTCATGTGCCACATATCAAAATGTGGTCCGTGCTGAAACACATATATAATGGTAGTCCTGGAGGCAATTATTGAGCTGAAAAATTCCTATTGCCTGACTTTGCATCCATCATAATGTGGTAGCACATTGCATTACTCATGGCTCTCTAGTGATGCCATCAGTAACAGAAAAGCATACCACGGAAGTATATTCAGGTGATAATAAACAATAATAATAATAACCCTCATGGCTGCTGAATGTACTATATTTCGTACTGCTTCTGGTGGACTCCTCTTACTTGACAAAATAAAACTCACTGTCGAAAACACATTCCAATACAATTAGCCAATCAATTCAATGTGGAGGAATTCGAGTCTCAGTTGTTTATGTTAAATATTTTGAACATGTAATCATCTGCAAGAAACGCCAGTTGTAATGTAACACTGAAATGTTCTCTTAAGACATTAAAAATCATTGATGAAAGAGACAAATGATTTTCAGAGTAATGAGAAGTCTGGCAAAGTTATTGGGGAGATTTTAAAAGGCCATAGCCTTGCTCAATCCATTTTAAGCCATACACCAGTGAACTGAGAAATAAAAAAGAAGATACTGAACTTTAAATTGGTGAATTTAAAGAGAGCAAAGATAATAAAGCTAGCAGAGTTCTCTATGTTCAGTACTATAAGTAATATACAAATATAGATGGATAAAATATTGGCTAAGTTATGTAATTAGCCAAAAAAAGGTCCCTTCGGCAACCATAGTCCATTTGGTTGCATCCATATGTATAATACCTTTGAAGTGTAGAATATGTCTTCTCTTCTCACAGTGCCATCTGCAATCTTGCTTCGGATGGCCAGTCCTACCTCCTCTTCATTTTGGTAAAAATAGGCAGCATCAATATGGCAAAACCCGGCATCTATAGCTATTTTTGTGCTCTCTGTAGCCTTACTCTTGGGTACCTAAAAAGAGCAACTCCAAAATAATTAGATTCAGAATTTGTTCGGGCAAAAGAAGAAACAAGATATCTTCTTAAATATCAACTTTTCCTCTTGGATGAGTTCATTTGCAGTTAAAAGTCCAACCAAGTTCATCTGGATATTTCCTATTGTGTAATAAGAGTATGCAACTCATCACCTTTTTAATTCAATCAATTACGGGTTAGTCATTGGCAACGTTAGTGGAGCCACAGATCCGCCTAATAATCCATGATTATTGATTTGCTAATAGGACACAGAGGAGTGTGAACTCATAAAATTTACACAGGAAAATGGGCATGATATGAGAGAAAAAAGAAATATTATGAACTCTTCTATGAACCTTCTCCCCAGGAAGTCACACAGAGAACAGCAAATTCCCCAAACACTGAATTTACAAAATGTAAATATTATTTAAATAGAAGCTATTTAAATTCTCCATTCCCAAGATTTTCACTTTTAGCTTGTTACACAAAGCACCTGACCTAAGAAATTCTCAGATGCTGCTCTCCTAAATGAAAGCATGTACACAAGTTTGTACAGGCAGTTCATGGATAACCTCCTTCCTTGTGTTGTGAAATAAGGAAAAATCAGTATTTCTGGGTTCTATCTAAGGTTGACTGTAGCAAGTAGAACTGAGATAAATAGCAGTGTGTGATGCCAACTCCCCCTTGTAGGTACCCTATCTACATAACAGAAGTAAATACCAGAAGCAAACACATCTTCTCAAAGACGTAGATCCATTCATAAGACTCGATGGATAGCAGATTAAGTAGAGATCATCCTGTAAGCTAAAGTTTCAAAATTTGGGGGAAACATGATTAGAATTTCAGACTTTTGTCTCGTTGATTAAATTTCAATTAAGAATGTTGAAATGCATTAGTCAAAAGATGAAAGTGGTTTATGATGTAATAGACAGTGAGCATGGCTATATCAAATTTAAGGGAAATCAGGAAAGAGTGGGATCTCATTCTCTTGAGTTCATCAGTGTAAAATCAGTAGAAAAATGTCTCTGTATTAGATGAAACAAGCAAACAAATTTTGATAATTTCTTAATCCAACATAAATTTGATCCTTCAACTTCTGTCATTTGGATCTGTTTCCCTTGAGCAGATCCGGTATAATCTTGCTTGCAGGGGTCAATGAAGAAGCTGCAACTGAACAATGTTGAGCTGGCCCTGAAGGGAGAGGTCTGTATCTATTTCTTCTCTGCTGTCATCGTGTTCAATACTTTTCAGGTAGGCTAAATTTACTAAGAATTTTTTAGTGGTGTGCCTTGTATTTTCTTACACTTCATTCCATCACTAATTTTCTCCAAAATTTAAGCAACTTCTGTCACAGGAATTTAAAATTCAGACATATTTTGATATGATTTTAAAATCTTACAGAAAGAATAAAACATGAATTTGAAGTTCTGGGAACTAGTCCGGAGTCCCACTGGTAAGTGATTTGAGGACAACATTCCTGAGTTCATTCCAGGCAAGTGAACTCTCCATCTGCTCACTTTCACTTCAGAGAACTGTTTCTACAATCGTGCACTAAATTCAGTATCTTATAACATGAACCTAGTATGTACACATACTACTGTTACGTTCACATCTTCCCTGATTACGTGTCATAGCTTTTAATATAGAAATGAAACCAGGTATCCAACAACTAACTGTGTATCTGTAAAGGCATCAAAGACAGACAGTGTAACATGGCATCATCTTCAATACATTTTACAATGAAAATCACATGCTCAGACAGAGATTTAAAATTACCTCCAGCTTTCATCTTGTGCAAATATCAACTCAAGTGGATCAAAACTTAAAATTATATTTTAACCTTGGAGCATTTCGAAGAATGTATAGTATTAGAATAAGTGATAATTTTGGAACATGTCCCCAGAAGTAGAGGAAACAGGAACAGAAATACATAAATGAACAATTACAACAAATTGAGAAACTTCTAAAGATCAAAGAAAACAGAGACAATGAGGCAATAGACAGAAGAATGGAACTGTCAAGTACACATCTCACGAAGAACTAAAATCCAGAAGAAAAGAAACTAAAAATATTGAATGAAACAAGACAATTTTTTAATGAGCATGTATTTGAATAGATATGTACCAAAAAAAAAAACCCACAAATGGATAACAAATTCATTAACCCCATGGAGCCATGCAGAAACTCAGTCACTGGACATACCATACAAAACCCACTCATCTTAGGTACATAATTTCTGGAGCCCTCAACCCCAGAATCTTGTCTTTACCTCTTTAGGTGCATAGGTACCAAAGCCCAGTACAGGCATGAAGCGGCCATCACTTAGTTTTACTTTCTGATGTTTAGAATTCATGGCTTGTCAGTCCTCTTACCAAGCAGATTCAGTTCTTCTCCTTCACAGGGCAATGAAAAATAGCTTGGCCTAGGCACAGCTGTCTGTAATGAGTAACCAGTTTGGGGGGAGGACTGAAATGAACGCAGAGTGCCACATGTGAAGAAATGATTGGAACCAGTCCATTTATTTTCACTAGTGAGAAATTCTTAATAAAATTATGAATTTAGTCCAGGCACCAGAAAGACAAGAAAAGGAAACCAGGAATCTGAAAGCACACTCATTATCACTACATTGCCTCTTTCGAATTTACATGCATTCCTGTAAATGATTACTTGTTTGCACTATTACTGATTATTTCTATACTGTGAAAACTCGTATATATTTTCAACTCTTTCTTACTCAGAAGTGATCAGCTGTCAATAGTTCCTCACCAAATTTGGGGCCTCCTCCCACTTCCCCTGTTCTATGTTGGTTTTGGTCTGAGTCTGCATGGGTCTTGTAAATGCTCTCACCACTGCTGTAACTTCATATGAGCAAGGTCCCCGGAGCTTATTTGACTCTATTTCCTTATGTTCATGCACCTTGTCCCTTGGTTCTTACAATCTTTCTGTCCCCTCTTCCGCAATGGTCCTTGAGCCCTGGGTAGGTAAATTTAAATATACAGTCTTGTCCAAAACCCTCACTCTGAGGTCTCTTATTCTCAACACTTGACTGATTGTGATCTTTGCTGTTCATTGTCCTCTGTTGCATGAGGAAGCTTCACTGATGAGAGCTGAGAGATGCATTAGTATTCTCTATACACCTTGCTCCACTATGTTCTGTGAGTCTTAGGTGTAGAGGTTCCATTGTAGATGTGTCACTTAGGGTTGAGCATCTCACAGACACTTATTCTCTGTGTGTGACCAGTTGTGGAACTCTGTAAATAGTCTCCATCTGTTGCAAAAGAAGCTTCTTTGATGAGTGATGACTGGCATACTTTATAAATTAAAGATTCATATTTAGCATATAGTAAGAAATTACCTTCATCTAGTGATGTGACAGACTTAGGGTTTTTTCTAAGATATATGACCTCTCCCGTCATGTGTATTTGGTTATGTTTACAGTACCACATAAGAATTCCCTCCCATTGCACAGGGTTTAAGTTCAATTAGGAAACTGGTGATTACCCCAGGATAAAAGTATGACTACTTGTTTAAATTTAGAAGTTAAAATTAAAGAAAAATTAGAATACTGAACTTGCTCATTTGTAAAATATACACTATTTCTCTCCATTTCGTTAGAATATTCAGTGTTGACTTGAGTGCAGTTCTGACAAATATGTAGTGAAAATTCTTTATCAAAAGATAATAGTGTGTACAAAACATTTACTTGTCCTATGTTTCAACAAGAACAGTTCATGCCCATCAAAAGCTCACCAAGGAGCAGCCTTCAATAGAAGATGGTACAGGAGAGTGTGTCCCTGCCTGCCTGAGAGAACTCTGAGGGAAGACGCCCCTGCATTCCAGCTCTGCCTTTCTTGGCAAGAAGGCAGAAGAGACCAGACCTTGTGATGACTCTGGTGGTCCAGCAAGGCAGCCGCACAGTGCCATCCATCATCCTGGATGTAAGGTTCAGGGTTCGAGAGATGCAGCAGACAGAAGGGACCAGACTCCGCTGGCAGCTAACAGGACCCAACTTTATTGAGAGAAGACCAGATGGGACTAGCTCCTCCGTACCCACGAGTGGAGAAACGCTAGTCCCCCTTGGGGACTAGCCTCTCCGAAGAGATGGGGGAGGCTAGCCCCCTCACCCCCATCTTGGGGCTGGGGCTCCGGGGAACCAGGCTGGCGTGATCAGCCCAAGTCTGAGTCTCAAAGCCCAGTGCAGCGCCAGCAGCAACACCAGCCCAGCAGCACCAGCAGCAGCAGAAGCACCAGCAGCAGAAGCACGTTGTCCAAGTCCCCAAAACCTTTTTAAACTTTCAGTCCCCTCCTGGCTTTTAGGGGAGGGGGGTGCCATGACATCTGATTGATGTTTCAGGCAAGCTTCTGGCCAGGAAGTAGTCCTTTTCCAGAGCTGTTCATGAATTCTTTGCTTATCTGCCAAGGAATTTGGGATCTGGAGCGCTTTGCAAGGCTTAGATAAGCTCTGGCTCCAGGTTTCTTCCAGAGTCGGAAACTGTTGGGGGTCTCGTTCACACCTTACACTGGATTACTGCCAGACTTCAGTGTCAGTGCTGTAGTGGGCCACGACTGGTATCACTGGCCTCACCATCCTCTAAGGCTTCATCTTCTACAAGCTTGCTTTGGTCCTGCTCACCCTGCTTCTGATTCTCAAAGCAGGAAGGAGAAAGAACAACTATTTGAAGTCTCAAAGATCTCTCTACAGTCTGAGGCCTCACTGAAGCCCCCTCATCTATGTCCTTTTCTGGAAATTCCTCTACCTCATGATATACATCTATTGAAATGGGGGTACGGGTGACTTTATTTTAAAAAAGACTGGGAACACTGTTGCCTGAAATTAACATTGTGTAGACTTATGAGTTTCTAAATTGTTGCATTTTCTGCTTGTCCTTTAATGTTATAATTTATATCCAAAGACAAACATCCTGTGATAGTCTTCAGATTAAATGAAGTGTGACACTTTGTGGAGTTCTTTCCTACCTTAATGCATGTTTAACCATGATTTGAAATAGCCAAGATTTGACTCTTAGAGAACAGGCACTAGACCATCGCCTGTAATTTCCTTGGCTTTACATCAAGTAGGTCCAAAGAGACTGCTGGGTTTTACATGGAAGCATTTAATGTTAACATCCTAAGAACTGACAAAAGTTCATGGTTATTAAGCATTCTCTGTTGCCAGGTATCGTGTCTTGTACTTTTTACATCTGGTATCATTTAATTTTAGCAATAAATAATTTTATGGAGATGTTACTGTTAATCTTCTATTGATGAAGAACCTCAGACTCAGAGAGGTTAGATTCCTTTGCCAGAGGTGGCTCAGCTGGGAAGAGGCAGAGCCAGGGTCTAGTTGCATTTGCTCTTGCTGTATTGGCTAGCTCACCTTTTTAGCATCCCCTCCCACTAATCACCACTTTCAAATATGAATAAAATCAATTATGTTCCATTTCATTTGGTCACAGTTAACTGTCTTTCTCATAAGAGAGAGAATGCAAGTTGTTTTTCTAAAAAATGTCCTATGGGGATTAAATAGATTATTTGGACATTTAAGCAAAATTATGCATTTGTTTGAGGGTAGTGCCTCTTAATATATGTTAGTTTGTTATCTTTAGAATGAAAATACGATCGATTTAAAAATAAATAATTTTATCAGATTTGTTTTGAAAAAAGAAAAGATCACTAAGATATTTAATTGAAAAGAAAATAGCGTTATACTCAGTAATAGATGCCATCCAAATATTAACAGTTCTCACACATAAACATAGCCAAGTCTAAAGTGCTTTCCCATCAGTTATATTGATATTGTTTCCAGCTTACTCATTAAAGGAAAATATTAAGAGAGAAGTATGCTTTCTTACAGATTAAGCTTAAGCTGTTCTGTGGACCCTCTTCTCACAAAGAAGCTTCTACCATTACAGTCACTGTCCCAAACTGTTTAGTCCATGCAGGTCAATCTTCTCTGCATAGTTGTGACTGTCAGTCCTGCCCTTTGGAATAATGTCCTGATAGACAAATAAATGTCCTTACCTGTAGTTTTTACTTCTAAATAGGAAAGTAGATTAGCAAGAAATTGGAAAAGCTTCGCCTATAATAGGCTAGATGATTAAGATAGGTATATGATGTGTTGTATCTCTGCTAAGAGAAAAGGCTTTCCTGAGTGTCCAGATTGTCCAGATTAAAAACTTTCTTTCGCCCAGAGAGTGTCCTGGGCATATCATCACACAAACACAGAGTATTGGCATTACTGAAAGAAAGCAGTGAAGGGAAGTTGGTCAACTTTACTGAAATTTCGGTGCTGTTTGATCTCTTGTTATTTGAATACAAGCCTTTGACCTGGTTCCTGAAGATCTGGACACACCATAAAGACACATACATTATTATTAAAAAAATAATAATAACTTGCCTATGTAGAAAATGTAAAGACCAGAAATCTAACAAGAAAGCTTTCTTAGTGACTTTTTCCTTTGGTTTTTTTTTAAGACAGGAGCCCATTGTGCAGGACAAAAGCTAGTTTCTGACTCATGAAAATTCTCTGAGTTCCAGGATTGTAGCCCTGAAGAATGCCCAGGTTTTCCTAATGAATTCAGGTAAATATTTTTAAAAGTATTTGAACAAGTGCTTTCCAAAGTCTTGCAAAACAAACACAAAAGATCAAAGAAGATCAAACACATTCTGCAAAATGAAGATTATCCTAATATCCAATCTAAACACACATGAAAGAAAGAAAGAAAGAAAGAAAGAAAGAAAGAAAGAAAGAAAGAACAAACTAAAGAATAATATAGTTTATGAATCCTGAGGCAAAAATCCTCAACAAAATACTAAGGCAACAATGTAAGGAGTGCATAAAAATAAGTGAACAGAGCTGTAAGTTAGATTGATTAGCAGAATTCAAAGACGAATCAGAATTCAAAGTTTAAGTACCATACCATATTGACAGAACGAGGGGAAAATAACACATGATCTTCTCAGTTGATATAGGAAAATATTTGAATTTATGGGAAGTATGATTTCTTGTAGTTTCATAGATTGGCTTTGAGAGTTTTCAGTCTGTTACATGTATATGTACATTAAAAATCATGTCTTGAGGATGAGCTGGTCTTCCTAAAGCAAGGGACCCTTAGTAGGCTGATTGAACCTCAGTGGATAAACCTGCATTGAGGTCCCTGGAGGACACTAACTTGACACAATAGACTTTAACACAAATGAAAGAATGTATGGATTCCAGTTGGGGGATTATGAGAGTGCCCAAAGGGAAAGAGATGTAAAGATGACTAAGATTGAAAAATAAATAAATAAAAACACAAATTTGATATAAGAAAGAAAACTATACTGAAGTGATACAGAAACAACTTTAGTAAGAGAGTACAATTTCAGAATATCAAAGCTCAATACAAATAAAATATGTAAATCAAAACAAATAGTGTCTTTTTGGAGCACTGACCCCATATCCATTCTAGTAACTACTCTAGTTTAAAATTTTAACTATCATGTTATTTTAGTTAGTTGTCTTGTTGCTGTGACAAAAATCTGAACAGAAGCAACTTGAGAGGCTTTATTAAGGGTGGAAAGAATTATTTCAGCTTGCAGTTTAGGGGGACACGGTCTATCATGGTAGCAGCAGTGTGAGCAGCTGATCACACTGTATTCACAATCAGGAAGCTGAAAGAGATGAGTATTTCTGGTCAGCTCATTTTTTTCCTCTTTATTGGGTCTGAAACCAAACCCCACAAAATGTTGGTGCCCAGTGAGCAGATTTCCCACCTCAATTAGCCTAGGACTTTCCATTCTAGAGTGTTTAACTAGATTTATCTTGTGTAGCTAATCACAACTGCTCTGGGTATGCAATAACCATGTCATGTCCAGTGAATGAAATTTCACAGCAGTCCTCTCCATCCTCTGGTTCTCATAAGTCTCTACTTCATTCGTGTTGCCTGTAAACTGGGGGTGGGGGGAGGGAGAATGGATATAGACATTTCCTTTATGGCAGAACATTCACAGTCCCTTGTTCTCATCCATTTGAAGAGTAATGAGTCTCTGCATTAACCCCTACACATTACAATAAGAAGCTTCTCTGACCAAGGCTGGGAACAGCACAAGTCTATAGACATAAACATAAATACTTAGAAATCAATTTGACAACATTACCATTTTTAAAAACACCATCAATAAATCCTCCCCTTCAGCATATGGCTTCCGCAGCCATGGGTTCTCACTATGTCTACCGTACCAGGCATCAACTCCAAGTTTGAGGAACAGAGCATGAATCCAATCAAGAGAGCATTTGGGTGTCTGGAGAGATAACTCAGCAGTTAAGAGTACTGCCTGCTCTTGCATAGGACCCAGGTCCAAGTCTCAGGATCCACATGGTGGCTAACAATCGTCTGTAACACCAATTCTAAGGGAATCAGATGCCCTCTTCTAACCTTCGTGGTCATTGCATGACCTGGGTGCACTTACATACATGCAGGCAATACACTCATACACATGAAAAATAAATAAAATATTTTAAAAAGAGAGCATTTGGTTACCATCATTGACAGTCTTACCACTATTAACCAGTGAGTACATCTTTCCTAACAGTTCAGTATTGCAGCATGAAGAGTTCAGTGTTGGATAAGCCATCAACATTTTTTCTCCCATTGCACCATGAAAGGGAGAAAGTTTGGTGATAATTCCAAATGGATTTTTATGTACCGTGTGACCCAAGTACACGATGTCCTCAGCAATGGGGTCATAACACCCAGTCATTGTGGCAATCTAAAGGCAATTGTAATAGCCTGCATTATATTCTTGTGGGTGCTTCTGGGACTTCTCTGACCAATAACTCATAAGGATGTGATTCATGCCTGTCACTGATATTTTTATTTGATAATATTCCAAGTCTTCTGGTAACAATATTACTCACTACATGGATTAACTCTGTTCAAACTCTGTTTATAAAAGTATACATTAATTAGCTTACAAGCTAGAGTGGTTTGATAATGTTTTTCACATATCCCGAGTGTTGATTAGTTCACCCCTTGAACTTCTTTTCCCAGGCCCTACACCTGTCCCTGGGTAAACATTTGTCTTCTGGTGAACTCTTCTGTTCTTTCACTGTGGGGCCAGTGTTCGTTGCAATAAGGTATTGAGCAAAGCCCAGCAACCCCGGAGACCCTGAAGGGACGGCAGGTGTCTGGCCTGCTCTGCCTGATGTGTGATAACCTGGCCCCAGGAATTCACTATAGATATGAATCTTCCTTTCCCCCATCCCAGACCAGGTTTTTGGGTTTCGTTTCCCCATTCCTAAAGTTCCACAAGCTTCCCACCTTTAATCCCTTAACCCCACCTCTAACTTTCCCAATACCAAAATGCCTTCTTATAAAAACTCCTGTCTTGGTCCCAATAAACGATCTGCCCACCGACGCAGTTTCCCGGGTGTCATTTCCCGTCGCACTCTGAGCCATTCTGAGGACCTGTTTTACTCTCCGTTCTCTGGGACCGCCGGTGCGCAACGGCTGTCTCTGGAGAAGGAGTCCCACATTTCACATCACATGTGTCCTACTATTCCTTCTTATTATATTTTTACGTGGCTTTCAAGGCCTTAGGCTCCAAAGTAGCTTGTCATATACACTTCATTTTGATGAACCCTTCCTCTGACCTGACATATCTCCATCCCCATCACTCAGCTATCTGCTTGAACATTTCCATCCCCAATATTCCTCCTCTCCACCCTCATACACCAAGATTCTATCATGCCACTCTCTAAACACATCCCACTGCCCATGGTCTGTTTCTACTATCCAAGCTTCCACATGCACCCCATTCTAAGTACACAAAACAAAAGACTGAAGCTAGGGCATCCATACGAGAAAGAAAGAAGACAGTCTTTGGGCTGCATGACTTCACTCAATAGAATGTTTTCCAGTTCCATCAATTTCCCTCAAAATTCCATGATTTCATTAGACGCTACAAAAGGCCCCAGACTCTTAGAGCTGATAAGTATTTTCAGCAAAATGGTAAGATTCAAAATTAACATGCAAAAATCAGTAGCCTTCCTTTGAAAAGCTTAGTGAAAAAGAAATCAGAGGAACAATTTTATTCACAATAGCTACAAAATTAAAAATTCCTGGGAGTAAACCTAACCAAGAAAATGAAAGGCTTCTACAATGAAAACATTAAAATACTCAAAAAAAAATTAAATACTCAAAAAAAAAATGAGGAAGACACCAAAAATCGGAGAGATCTTCCAGACTCATGGATTGGAAGAATTAATATTATGAAAAGTGACCGTGCTATTAGAAAGATAATGTAAATTCAATGTAATTCAAATAAAAAATACTAGGGCCTTTCCTCACAAACATAAAAATCAATCTTTATCTTAATATTTATACAGAGACACAAAAGATCAAAAAGAGACAAAGCAATCATGAGCAAAAAGAATATTGCAGAAAGTATCAGCATACCTCATTTCAAACTATACTACAGAACCATAGTAATAAAAAAACAAGCCACTGGAACAAGACACATAGTTTGATAGACTAGAACAGAAGGCCCAATATAATGTCACACAGCTGCCTCATCTTTGACAAAAATACCAAAATATAACTGGGAGTAAAGACAGTATCTTCAACAAATAATGCTGGGAAAACTGAATATCAAACTGGAGGGAAATGAAACCAGGGCTGGAGAGATGGCTCAGCAGCTAAGAGCATTGGCTGTTCTTGCAGAGAACCCGGGGTCAAATCCTAGCCCCCACATGGTAACTGACAACCCTCTGTAGCTCCAGTTCCATGGTATCCAGTACCCTCTTCTGACCTCTGCAGGCCTTGCATGTCAGGAACACACTTACATACATGCAGGCAATACACTCATAAGCATAAAATAAAAATAATAAGTGAAAATATTTTTAAGAAAAAAAAGAAAGCTAGATTTTTATCTTGCACAAAACTGAACTTCAAATGAATCAAGTGTCTCAACATAAAACCTGATAAGCTGAAACTTCTAGAGGAAAAAGTAGGGGGTACACTTTAATCTGTAGGCATTAGTAGTGACTTTCTGAATAGGAATCCAGTAGCTTAGGAAATAAGACCAACAATTCACAAATGAAACTAAAACGCTTTTCATGTACAGCAGAGAAACTGACGGTTGACTGAAGCAGCAGCCCACAGGGTGGGAGAACATTTTTAACTAGCCATACATCTGAGGATTAGTGTCTAGAATAGAGAAAGAACTGATAAAAATGTTCTATCTCCCCCGAGTCAGAATGGCCATCATCAGAAATGCAGATTACAACCAATGCTAGAGTGGATGTGGGCAAAGAGGAACTCTTACACACTGTTGGTATAAGGGCAGCCACTTAGAGAGTCAGTCTGGAGGATTCTAAAAAGCCCTAGAACTAGGACTGCGATAGAACTCAACCACACCACTCCTGCACAAACACCCAAGGGACTTTACACAATATTTAACATCCTCCACTGTTTGTTTTTCTGTTCAAGAGAGATTTGGTGTGCTTATCATGCCCCTCTGTCAATAATGAACCACATTTATCTCCCTGTTTTGAAAATAATCCTTGACACATTGATTTTATGCTGTTTGTAATGTGTTGTAAAACTTGTACTTTGAGCAAGGCAAAAACCAATGCCCTCTGAACTCTCAGGAGCTATGATTATTTACAGAAAATATCACAGATTTGGTCCATTAGAAATCTGTCATGAAAAGGGGGAGAAGTCAGGAGACCTCACCTTCCCCAAGTACTTAAAAGTAGCTAATGGTTTCTGGAGAGAAAGAAGACATTCTCTGTTTTTCTCTTTTTCCTACATTTATTGACTTTTTATATGTATGTATGCATATGTGCATGAAGCACATGCCACGGAGTGCTTTCGGAGGTCAGAAGACAACCTTTAAGAGCTAGAGAGTACACTTCAATCTGTAGGCATTAGTAATGACTTCCTGAATAGGAATCCAGTAGCTTAGGAAATAAAACCAACAATTCACAAATGAAACTTAAAAGCTTTTCATGTACAGCAGAGGAAACTTCCAGTTGACTGAAACAGCAGCCCATATAATGGGAGAAAATCTTTACTAGCTATACATCTAAGGATTCATGTCTAGAATAGGGTAGTGTGGGCAGTGTGGGTACTAGTAAGTTGCCCATGCCCCTGTAGGCAATCACGCACCAATACTTCTATAAAGAACTCCAATTAAACTCATTTATTCACTAAATTAGACTTCCATGGAGTTGTTATTTGATTATGTAATTGGTGTCCTACTTGGGGTATATAACTATTAATTCACATCCCTCCTGGAAAAAGTTTATACTGCAATATGACATGTCTGAATAAATGCATTTTGTCAGATATACATACTTGTATTCTCTAAGCTTCCTGAATCTGTTTTCCATCATTGATTTTGAAGAATTGTTAGTTTCACTGATTTCTGGTAGTTTTGTTCCTTTTCTTCAATTAGAATTCCCATTTTTTTCAGTATTATTCCTCTTATAATGATGATATAAATTTTCAATATTCTGAGCCTTTTGTCTTTCAATTTATATTTGTTTGAAACACTTCTACTCACGTATCCAAGGTCTTTAACTTTTTTAAATGCTGTCTTTTTTGAATGCTGAGCCTGAAAGAGCCATTTTTGATTTCTGTTAGTGTTTCTTAGTTGTATTATTTCTGCTGGCTGCTTTGCAGGAGTTTCCACCTATGTAATTACATTGCCTGTCCGTTCTTAGATACAGTATCCATTCTATAATGTTTCTCTTAGCATGTCGCTCAGAGTAATTTCTCAGACTTTCCAACACCTCTGACATGTGTGTAGCTTGGATGTTTTAGTTACCCTCTAAAACGATTATTTTTGCATTTTGTGAATCTTGTGCTTAATTTTAAGAGCAATAGATGACATATTAGGCCTAAATATAGGAAAATAGGTGTGACAATATGTTTTGTGTTACCTTGTCAGGCACTGGTCTCTTTCCTATTTACTGTAGCTGTAGATGCTAACCCAGCAAATTTCTGTGTTGCCCTTGTTTGAATCCCAGGTTGTCTTTGGTTTATCCTAGAAATTTCTTGACTAGGGTCTGCAACATGTAGATATTTGGACATAATCTTCTTTGTCATATATGACCCTGTACAGGCTTCTATGTGTGAGGGAAGAGGAAGGATTCTATTGTCCAATAGTTAGGTTTTGGTCATTTAGTGACTCGTGCCTTTGAACTACAGCACTTCCATGACTTTCTCTCTCTCTCTCTCTCTCTCTCTCTCTCTCTCTCTCTCTCTCTCTCTCTCTCTCTCCTCCACAGGTTACTCAGGAAAGCATTGGGGTATTTCACTGCCCTCTCTTCTTGGAAAACCAAAGAGATCTGAAGTTATGTCTTTTCTTTCTGCCTATACACAGGGATCCAGAACTTGAGGTTGATATGGTTTGTTAAATTTGTTTTCTTAAGGGTAGTTTTTGAATACATAATTCAACACTCTTAGATTTACATCAAAGTAGATCTCTTCCTGTCTCCTTGATTTGAAACCATGATATTGGTTCTGAGATCTCAGTTTTCTGATGACTTTGAAGGAATTGGTTATTTCTGTTTTATTTAACATTTTCCTCACTATGAGGTTGGAAATAGCTTCTCAGTTCTTGTCAACTGGAAGTCTAACCTGTTGTTTAGTATGTTAATATTTGGTCCTCTTTTTTGAACAATTCTGAATTGGTAAGATCCTATGCTTTTCTGAGATTTTGAATCTTTTTCTTTATACTATTCATCTGTCCTTGGGAGTTTAGAAGCCTGCCTTTGGTCATATAAGCTGGTCTTCCCAAAGAAAAACTCTCAAAAATGGGTTTCTAAAAACTGACAGATAATAAAGGCTTATTCCCTTAGCAGCTGAATAATATTCCATTGTGTGACTATATTATACTTTCTTTTTATACACTATTGGAAAAATTCTTTCTGGGAGGCACGAGTAGAGTTCTGTCCTGCCTTCCTCTCCAGGTCCCAAATGACAAAGCGAGGTATAGTTTTGCCAGACTACAATCTGGGAAACCAGAGTTTATTTGGGCTTACTTACAGAGCAATGGCAGGGAAGGAGGGTTCCTTTACTAAGGCCATACAGCAAATTCTACATTTCTTCCAGGGACCCTGCCAGCCCCCAAAGATGCCGAAGGGAGACTAGTCTCCTCCCAGCTTCTTCTGCTCACACCTTAATCCCTCCCTTATGCACAACTCTAGTCACTGGTTGGTTGGGAGGAGTAGCTGACTCTCCCATGTCCTCCCTTTTTACAGAGCACCAAGAGTCAAGTATATTTGTGCTGCCCCAAGCAGGCAGCTGTGGCTGAACACGCAGTCTACTGTGGCAGCTTTTGATGAATGGAGGACCAATGCAAGCCACATACACATTTTGATTGTTTCCAGAATTTCATGCAATGTATTTTGACCACATCTGTGCCCCTTCCCTTCCTCCACCCTCTCCCCACTACATGCACCCCAACTTCATGTTCTCAGTTATTGTCTGTCCTTTGCTTTTTGCTTTCTTTGTTTTTAAAGGCCTATAGACTCCAACCCATGCCTCCTAAGAGCCCCTAAGTGAGTGTCCATCCTCTGAAGTATGGTCAATGTACCAGACATCACACCATGTAAGAAAATAAACTCTCCTTCTCAAAGCATCCACCAATTGCCAATAGATTCTCAGCTAGGCCTGGGGTGTCCTGCCCACATCCTCCTTGCATGCTCGGCTCTTTCACTTGAATTTGCACAGCTCTTGTACAAGGTATCTTAGATGTTGTGAATTTATATGTTCCACTACCCCATGGTGTCCAGGCAACACATTTTCCTGGTATTGATCTCCCACCTCTGACTCTCATAATCTTTCTGCCCCGTTTCCAATAATGATCCCTGAGACTTGGGAGGAGAAGGTGCCATATAGGTGTCCCATTTAGGGAGGAGGACTCTATAGCTCAGATTCTCTGCATGTTGATCATTTGTGGGTCTCTGTGTTAATCACCATCTGCTGCCAGGAGAAACTTCTCTGGTGAGAGCAGAAAGTGCGCTAATCTGGATATAATAATAAGTCATTATGAATTCATTTAATATTGTGTTTATTTAGCATAATGATAGTGGTAGGTTCTCCTCTTTGCCTGTGATCTGTCTAACTACAAATTCTTGACTCTGCTAACAGTGTCAGATATGCACTGCCTATTGTGAAGTGGGCCTTAAATCTGATTAGAAGGTGGTTGGTTACTCCTATGTATTCATGCCACAATAATATCACGGGTCATATTTTACCAAGCCAGTTGTGACTGAAGCTCTCAGGATTCACAGCTGGGTAAGGTTGATGATTATGTTTCTCTGCCAGTAATATGCATAGCAACATCTACTACTAGAAAGCAATCCAGCAGAGATGCAGCTTCAAGATCAGTACCAGCTTAATTTCTCCTTGTTTGCTCTGCACCTTGGGTCATGTAGTGTGTTCAGCAATAGGATTGTACTATCAAGATCTGGTGAGTAACCAAGAGTAGAGGCAATAGCCAGCACTGCTTGAAGATTTATCTCCATTCCTGGCAATGGGCTCTTCATTTGCTAGTCTGCAAGGAATATTGAACTGGAACAGGAGTTCAATAACTACATTTAAACTCTTTTTCAATTTTTATTCAGTTTTTGCAATGTTCATACAATGTATTTTGATGGTATTTAGATCCCCTCTCCTTTCTGCACCTGCCATTACTACCCCTGTCCAATTTAATGTATTCTATTATATATAATAATGTCTATAGAGTGTACTCTGTTCCCCAAATATCATTCAGTGTCCACTGAATCCTGGCTAACCTACCAAGAGCCATTTAATCTCCTTTTACTTTGTACATGTATATCCTGAGAAAGGTTTCCAGTGAGTTTCACAGTCTTTCCGATGTGTTTTGGTGATTAGTTTCCCTCATCTTACTCCCTCTGCAGCCCTACCCGATTCATTCCCCATCCCAAGAGCCATTGCTCCCCATTAGTCCCCTTTCCCACTGATATCACTGCATTCTACTTCCCCTTCCATGAGCCACCCCTACAGTACCTTATTAGTTTTCTGTTCTCTAAGTATTTTCCAACTGAAGCATACCCATTTAAAGATTGTAACCTAGCATCCACTTCTGAAAGAGAAGATGTGATGTTGACCTTTGTGGGTCTGGGTTACCTCACTCAGGATGATTATTCTGACTTCATCCATTTACCTGTGAATTTCATTTTTCTATTTATTTATGTATTCTTATTTTGCATGTATAAGTGTTAGACTTGCATGTATGTATGTGTATCTTCATTGTGCAGTGCCCACAGAAGACAGAAGAGGGCATCAAACCCTCTGAAACTTGAGTTTATGGATAGTTGTTAGCTGCAATGTGGGTGCTGGGATTTGAACCCAGGTCTTCTGCAAAAGCAACCAGAGTTTTTAACCACTGAGCCATCTCTGCAGGCCCAATTTCATTTTTCTAAATGTTTGAATAATATCCTACTATGTAAATATACCATACATTATCCATTGACCAGTTGATGGATATCCAGGCTGTTTCCATTTCCTTGTTATTGCAAATACAGAAGCCATGAAGAAGGATGAACAGGTACCTCTGTAGTGAGATGGAGAGTCACTTAGGTTTATATCTAGGAGTGTTGTGACTAGATCATGTGGAAGATTTAGTTTCAGCTTTTTGAGAAACTTCTCCATGCTGATTTCCATAATGACTGCACCAGTTTGCACTCCCACCACTAATGAATAAGTGTTCCCTTGCCAGTATTTGCCATTTTTTATTTTGTTTGTGTTCTGGTTTTTGATTTGGGGTTTTGAATTGCTTTGTTTTTAAATTTTGGTCTTTCTGACTGGGGTAAAATGAAATCTCAAAGCAGTTTTAACTGGCATTCCCTCGATGGCTAGAGATGTTGAACATTATTTAAAATGTCTCCCATCCATTTTCATTTAATCTTTTGAGAACTTTCTGCTTAACTCCTTGCTCCATATTTTAATACTGGTTTTTTATGTTTATTTATTTATTTAATTTCTTTGTATATTCAAGATGCTAATAGTCACCTGTCAGAGATTTACTTTTGCATTCTGTAGATTGCCTAGTCCCTTAAATTATGGTATCTTTTTACGTACAATAACCTTTTAGTTTCATGAAGTTGTCTTTGTCAATTGTTGGTCTAAATACTTGTATGACTGGGGTCCTGTTCAGAAAGTCCTTTCCTGTGCCCATAAGTTCTACTGTATCCCCTACTTTCTCTCCTGTCATATTCAAGATATCAGGTCTTATGTTGGAATCCTTGATCTCTTTAGACTTGAGTTTTCTTCAGAGCGAGAGACAGGGATCTATTTGTATTCTTCTATATGTAACGATCCAGCTTGATCAGCATCATTTGTTGAACCTGCAGTCTTTTCTCCAATGTGTGTTTTGGTCCCTTTGTCAAAATACATTTGTTTGTAGAAAAAAAACAGCATAGTAATGATAAAATGGGTAAAAAGCCCCAATCATAACTAAGGAGCTGCTGGCAGCTGATCACTGTGGGGTGAGAGAAGCTGGTCTTCTTCAAGGGAGTGACACTAGATGGGCTGACCACGCCCCAGTGGAAGAGCTTACACTGAGGAACATCTGGGAACACAAACCTAACATACATGACAGAATGCATGACATTTGGTGGAGGACTATAGGGGGTGCAGATAGGGGAAAGGAGTTATAAATATAATTAAAATATATGATATAAAATGTACAATTCAACACAAATATATTAAAAACCTTTAAACATTAAATAAAATTTCATTTAAAAGGGTAGAGAAATCAATTGGTTGTAACAAGATGCTGCGCATGTTAATTGCAAGGAAGGTGATCATCAACTTTATCTTCCTGGGGATGCTGTGAGCTACAATGTTGATTGACCTGATAAACTATGCCCGTTATTGCAATATTGGCACAGATGTTATGGGAGTAAACAATCATCTTCTGAGGCCCACATCACAAGATGGAGCCCACACCTGACAATGTTATCAAGGCAAAGGACGGGTGGACAGACAGGTCACAGGTTATAGCGAGAACCTACTACTATCTTTCAGTAAAACAGACAGCACTAAACTGACTCCCAACGACTTATTGTTACACCCAATGATTAGTGCGTCTCTCAACTCTCACAAAAGAAGGTTCTTCTTTCATCAGATGGTAATTTACACAAAGACACATAAATGGTCAACATGCAGAGAATATGAGATTGCAGAATACTCATCCCTCGATGCGACACCCATATCTCACCCTGTACTCCCTTCCAAGGCTCTGAGATCATTGTAGGAGAGGTGGAAAACTTGTAAGAGCCAGAAGTGGTGGATAAGTATAAGAAAACCCTGTTATCTGGAAACCACAGGTATGAACATACTTTGTTTGCTGTTTTTTTGTTTTTTGATACACTATCTCTCTTTAGTCCCAGCTGACCTGGAACTGGCTTTGTGGACTAGGCTGGCCTCCATCTCGTAGAGATCCATTGCCTCTGTCCCCTCAGTGTTGGGATTAAAGGCATGTACTGCCAGCATGACCAGCTGTTCACTGCACATATGAGCCCATGACAATTGCAACAGCATTCACAAGACTTCTACAAGCCCATACCAGAAAAAACTAAAAAACAAACAAAAAAGACAGCATAGGAGGCATTCATGAAACCCCAGCCAGTGTTCAGGATCTGTTTGCAATCGAGAACTGACAAGAGAGTCAGTTTCCTTTACTTGTGTGACAAATGTTTGACGAAATTCTAGGGATATGCTCATACCCCAAAGCATTTCCAGAGCACAGATTAGACATGGCAGGCCTTAAAAAAAAATAATAATAATAGAGAAAGTAAATTCAAGAGGGTGGTGTAATGTGGGGGTGGAGATATTGGAAAGGGTCTGAATATAAACAAAATACACTGTTTGAAATTTTTAAATCAATAACAATTTACTAAAATAAAGAAAGAAATGCATTTTTAAAAGATATTATAAAGATTACCAGGTGTGGTAGCGCAAGCCTTGAATCTCAGAATTCAGGAGGCAGAGGCAGGTCAGTCACTACAAGATCAAGGCCAGCCTGATCTACATAGTAAGTCCTAGACTAGCTGGGGCTAGTGAGACCCTGTCCCCCCCACAATAAAACTCAAGATATTAAAAAGATTAAATACATTGGTAAGCTTAGTTAAGGGTCCTGCTACTGAGGAATACACCACTGCTCCTGGACACAACCTTCTGCCCCAAATTTGGCAGAAAACAGTGGCTCTAGGGATATTACCAGGCAAAGCCTCCTTTCATCAGCAGCATATAATTTAAAAGGGGGACCTATCAGTATTTCCCAAGCAAAGACATGCCCATTATGCCTCTCCTTAACTTCCCACATCTGAGTCTTCATTATTCTTGTAGTCTGGCTTTCCCCTCTTTTTCTGTCACACTTGTTTGCTAAAACACTGGGACTGCAGGTCACTTTTCCCATGTGTTCTTCACTTTCCGGACCACATGTGGCATGCCCTCTTATTCCTTGACCAGAGAAACACAGATGAATAAATACTTGCAAATCACTACTCCCCACGGGATCACAATTTTATTTACTACCTCACCGGATATGTTTGTAAAATGGCTGCTGTCATTATCATCCCTGCGTGGAGAGTTTTAGGCAAACTATTTGGGATCCTAATGGGTCAGGAGAAAACAAAATATTTGGATAGCACAGACCAGCATAGACAAACGACGAAGCAGAGAATCCTTTTATTTCTTCTCAGGAAATGACAAGCGTGCACTGCGTTCGCGTTCTGACCCGCGCTGCAGCTTCAGCAGAGTCTGAGTTGCTCAGCAGCATTAGGGTGACATGTGCAATCAGCAACAACTGAGGATCCTCCAGGGGCACCATCCACCTACTTAGGCTTCCAGCAGGAGGAAGGCCCAAGACCCAGGCCTCTGTGTCAGTATTCATCAGAATATGGATAGTTAGGGTGATCAGCAAGACTAGAAATACAAAGATATGTGAAAGTGATTTGAGATTTCTGCATTTAGCAGGCGTGATCTGTATGATGCAGCAAGTAGAGTAAATGCACTGAACTTTACTTTCTGGTAATTCATGCACCCTCCTTGAGAATTTTCATAAGAATTACTTTACAAACATTTAAACAAATAAAAAATGAAGTACTCATATCATTCTCCTTTTCATAGGAAATAAAACATAGAAATACGAGTCAAATGGCCAAACCTACGCCTATCAAGAAACCAAAAAGACAACTAATCCTTTGCATTACAATCCTTAGTGAGAGATGACTCAGCCATGAAGAGCACAGGTTGTGCTTGCATGAGACCCAGACCTGAATCCCAGCACCCTCAAGGAAACTAATTCCAGTTCCAGGGGATCCACAGCTCTCTTCTGTCCCCTCAGGCACTGTGCGACATGGGTGTATTTACACACATGCAGGCATAACACTCATCCACATAAAATAAAAATAAATGAAATAAAATCCTCAATGAAAGAAGAAACTGATCATCTTGTTTTGAAAAAAACAAGTTCAACTATGTGCTCTGCACTAAGAAGAACTCTTCAGAGTAACGGATCACTGTGTTGATCTCATTTCAGTTTTCCGAATTGTTTACTAACTAACACAAAAACATATAATTTTGATTAAGAAATAGAAAGAATGGACTGGATAGATGATTCATTTTAAAAAGTAGTTGTTGGTGAAGCATGTGGCCTGAGTTCAGGTCCACAGAAACCAACTAAAGCTGGAGAGCAGCACACATCTTTAATATAAGTGCGCCTGTGGCAAGATGTGAGGTGGAGACAGAATAGATGGAAGGTCAAGGTCATTCTGATACACACAGGAAATTGACAAGAGAGTCTATCTCAAACAATTGGAAAGGAGACACTCAAAGTGGTCCTATGACTCCTGATACATGTGGTGGCACACACACACACACACACACATATATATATGTGTGTGCATTCACACAAGAAGACACACAAATTTACATGAGTAATGCACACACATAAACACAAATAGAAGAATTATTAGAAATAACATTATGAAAGCCCATATCCAAGGAGATAACTACAAATCTTCATGCAGTAATAGTCTCACAAACTATGCAGGGAGAAAAATAATCAGTTTAGAAAATATTTTATTCATTATTTTTGTTTTAAGTGCATGAGTGTATTGTCTAAATGTGTGTAAGTGCACAGGTACAGTGTAGTGGCCCGTGGAGGTCAGAAGAGGGTGTTGGATCCCCTGAAACTGGAGTCAGGAATGGTTGATAGCTCTCATGTGGGTGCTGATAATCAGACCAGTCAGTGCTCTTAATCACTGAGCTATCTCCCCTGTCCCTAACCATTAATTTTTAATATGAATAATATTAACTGATTGCTTGGGTCTCTGTGCCTTTGGACTATGGGCCTATTATTCTCCACTTCTCCATACAATAGTAAAGTGTTATTATTGATTAAAATATAAAATTTTTCATTATATGTTATTTTACATTATTCTTCAGTTCTCATAAATTATTATATTTATATTTTTTATAAATAAATTCCCCAGTAGGAGAGGAAATACATGTTACTTTTCCTCCCTCATGAATAAAGTATTTTCTGTCTCACTTGAAAAGCATGAAGGAAGAGTAAGGTTTTCTCTTGACTATAACTCTTCCACAACACAGGAATGTTTCCTCCACACTAATCTCTAGGTTAAAACCTAAGACTCTAAAACTTCTTATTCCTCAGGATTGAGATTGCCATATTCTAGAAAATCAATATGAAGTAAACTATCGAATACATCAAGGCATCGATTATCAACACAAATATACTGATTAAGCCCTAAACAAATGTGTAGTATAAAAAAAGTGGAGTCCTTCAAACTATTAAAACCATTAAACTGCCGACATTCCATAAACAGTTTCATTGGGAGGAAATAACCTACCTAGGCTGCCAAGTTGATATTCACGAATTGAATGCAACAGGAACTAAACAGTATTGGAGAAAATGACAGGATTCTGTTTTGTTTTGTTTTGAAACAGGGTCTCCGTGTAACCTCAGCTGGCCTGAAACTCTCTTTGTGGACCAGGCTGGCTTTGATCTCACAGAAATCTGCCTATTTCTGATTCCAAACTACTAGGATCACAGACAGGTACCACCAGACACAGCCCAAGGAAACTGATTCTGATAATGCTTCAATGGGCTTGATGAAGGGTGCTTATCCACATGATACACAGATTCAGAGCCAACGTGGAACTCAAATTGAGCAGTGATGTTGACTGACTCAGAACTCTCTGTAAGCTGGTGCAGAGCAGAGAAGGAGCAACAGAACCAGCTGACCCTGGGCCACTCCTCCCTGCTGCAAGTGACAAAAGACAGAGCTCTAAATGAACTAGAAAGTATTCTAGAAAGCTTTTGTCTCAGTCTTGATTTAAAATGGTCTCTGCTTTTTCTTTTACCTGAAGTAATTTTTAGAAAATATGTTATAGCCAACTCAGAAAAGAAATTGAATAAAACATGTTTACTGAAGTTACTTACTTCTGAAGATGGAAGTATCGGAAATTTCTGTTCAGGCCCTCCAGAACTTTCATGTCCTCTGAAGGTAACTGAAATTCAAAAACCTAAAACACAATGGAAAATATAGCATTATATTTATACCATACGTGATAGTCTGTATATTCCAAATGCAACAGACTGAATGATACAGGCAATATATATAAAATATTTCAGAAGTTATAAAATTCAATAGATAGTCAGTAAATCACTCAAGTGCTTATAGGATACCAGGTATAGAAATTCTGGAAATTCTTTCCTATACTGAAACTGCATAACCTGACAGGCAAAGATTATTAAAGAGGCTGAAGAAGAAACAAATCCAGTAAGGTTCAAATACGATATGGTAATATAGTTCAAACAAATTAATTAACTTAATATAGTTCAAACAAATTAATTGATTTAATTCAAACAAATTAAACAGTTGTTGAAATTTGTAACATAATTCAGCAATTTTCATTAATACAGTTTTATTTGAAGTCCCAATATGTGTGATTAGAGGATGAAAATGTCATTTTCAAAATATTAATGTATTCTTCAAAGGAACTCAAATAAGTGACTTCAAGAAAGTTACTTAAATAAAGTATGGCCAATTTAATAAACATGATGGTCTTCTTTTGTTAACATATTGAAATAAATGGGTGCATGACTCCTTATTAGTGCTAAGACAGAGAAAAAAAGGAAGAAGATAACAATTTCAACTGCATAATACCAGTACACAGAAAAAAAGATTTTCAAACTTTAAGTATATAAAAAGCTAATGAATTTAAGGCTGGAGAGATGGACCAGCAGTTAAGAGCATTGGCTGTTTCTGCAGAAGACGCAGGTTTGAATCCCAACACCCATATGGCAAATAACAACTATCTGTAACTCCAGTTCCAGAGGATCCAATGCCTTCTTCTGTCCTCTGTGGGAACTGCATGTCATGGGGTGCAAATATATATTTGCAGGCAATACATCCATATACATAAAATATAAATACTAAATAAGATTTTTTTTAATCTAATGAAAACCCTTGGACTTTTACTTGCATTAACCTCTAGAACTCAGAGGAAGGAATGATATGCTAATTATTTGCCTAGGTTTGAAGTTTAGCAAACATCTACTAACTGCATTTAGGCAGGACCATGTTGGCTAATAGGTAAGATTTGAAGCTAAAGAGCCTGAGGCAACAGTCCAATCAATAACCTGAGCAGAGAGGCCAAATTATCTTCCAACTACAGACGAGTTCCAGGAACACCCTGAGTGAACTCAACAGGTGACTCTGAGGTCAGGATGAGCTGTGGAAAAATCCAAACCATAAAAGCCTGAGCTAAATGAATCCTCTTTATATTAAAGCTCCACACTGAGGCTGTTTCCAACTAATGTAGTTAATGGTACAATAAAGATCTCATGGTCAAAAATAAAAGCTCAACAGCCTAGGTAAAAGGCAACACAAGAATGTGCCCTTAAGTGAAGAAAAATAAATAAATATATCATCATTAAAATATGCATGCAGGCAAGTACAAAATAAATCAAGAAATAATTTGTGATACCTAAAATTCCAAACAATCCTGAAATCATGTTTCAGGAAACAGAGAAGACACCCTTCTTAAAGGTGAGCACAGTGGACACCTGACTTAATGGCAAAGCCCAAATCTTTGCACAGTTTCTAAATCTAAATCTAACAGATTGTAGAGCCACACAGAGAGCTTCTGAAAGCTCACATACACATGAAATGTTCGGGAGACTGATTTGACCCAAAAATGTCCTGAGAGTGTTCAAGGAAGGAAATAGATGAGAGGTTATAGGTATGTGAGCTCGCTGATGCCCGCAGACCCGCTTACCTGCAAGTTCTCTTTTATCTCTTTCTCTTTGTAGCTCTGGGCCAGGACCACAACCCCACGCTGAAGATGGTAGCGGAGAGCGACCTGGGCAGGGCTTCGCTTGTGCTTTTTTGCTACATCACAAAGAACTGGATCATTCAAGAGAACTGGAAAGCTCGGGTCCACCCTGGGAGAAAATAAGAAATGTTCAGCTCCAAAAGTTGATAATGTAATTTGGTAGGAGACTTTCAAAAACACTGGGGTGCCCACTCTAAACCAGGGAGCCCCAGAGCAGTCTGAACCAGCATTGTCTGGACCACCAGGGATCTTCTCAGAAATTCAGATTCTACCCTTTCCCTCTGCAAGTTCACAATGAACTTCTGAAAACTGAGTTTATAATATTGACAGTATCACAGCAACATGAGTCTCTGAAGAGAACTCCTGATGGTCCTTACCATCTTTTAGGTCGTTGAGATCCCAGAGCACAGTAAGCAACCAGAACAATGTCTTTTGACTTGCAATAATCCAGCAGTTTGCTCTGGTTGAGATAAAGATGACATTCAACCTGTGGATGGACAGGTGAGGAGGGATCAGATTGTATAAAATTCTAATGTTAATATAAAGGAGAAATGTCAAAAGCAAACTAGCTGCATAAGGAAAATAAAGGTATCATATTTGAATTAATAAGATCAACCTAATTTGCTTCTCAAACACTAATTTCACATCACTATTACTAATATGATTCAAAATAATTTTCTTATGAAGAGTCAGTTCTATGAACTAGACCTTGATGTAAAATTCTCATTTACACTACAGAAAGAGACAGCAGGGCTACGAAGATGGCTCAGTCCATAAAGTGCTTGAAAGTCATTTCAGAAAAGTATTGCTAAATTTAAATATGGGTAGTTTTGGATTATGTAAGATATGTTGCTAATTTCTCTACATATAAATTAGACCCCACTTTGAACAAGTTCACAAAATGTTATAGGGTTTCGGTGGGTTAAGGTGCTTGCCACCAAGCCTGTCAAACTGAGTTTACGCCCTGGGACCCAAAAGTTGTCCTCTGCCACACATGCACCATAACACATGAACCCGTGCATGGACAAACACACACAAATGGTTAAGTAAAGGTTATAAAACATTCTTAAAAACAATATTACAGACATATGTGGAAATATGCCCACACAAAATATATGACCCTAGGGCAACTGTCAATATTTGAATATTGGTTTGGAAATGAAAATATTCTGGGTCATAACATTGATTATTCTCTTTTTTTGACAAAAATGATGTCAAGAAATTACTTAAAAATTAATATTAAAGTCACATAATGTTTTAATATTTCTATTAGAAAGTCATGGTGATACATCATTGCCTAAAAAACTTAAGGCATTTTACAAACTGTATTTTTTGGAAATCAACACAGCAAATTGGAAACTAGATTCCTAACAGACATATTACAGAAAAAAGCCAGGTGCCAAAAACAGAGGAATGGATGACATAATGTGATTTATATATACAATGGACTTTTTTCAGCCACAAAGAATGAAGCTATGCTGTTAACAGAGATTGGTACAACCCTAAGAGAGAGAGAGAGAGAGAGAGAGAGAAATAGAGAAATAGAGCAAGTCCCCCTTAGGTTTTTAGGTTTTCACAGTTTGTCCTAGAAATCCCTAACAGCAAAGCCTCACCTCTGGCCAAACTGCCAAGACAAAACTGTAACCTGACACCACAGGACTTCTGATCCTAGCCAGACACCAGGTCTGAACTTGGACCTACTGAGACTGCCCCTATTTATATGTCCTGATTTGTGCTACAAAAACTACATGCACAGTAGTTCAGGCTAACCTACCAAACCTGTTCCCTGGTCAAGCTGACAGGTCTCATTCAGAGGGCTGACTAACCTCCAGGAAACTTCACACAATGAAACTCTCAGTAACCAAACCAGAACTTCAAGATGACAAAGCCTCCTTCACCCACTTCTTGTTGCAAGCAATGTTCCTGTTACTTCCAGTCACTGCTCTCTTGTACATTCAGTGAATTGTCATTCATATTTTGTAGAAAGAAGGAATTCATTTGCTGTCTTGCATTAAAATAGTGACAAATCTCTTCCATTTCTCAGTCAAAGACCTATACAACAAGATGGGAATTTGTTGAACTGTTGTAGGAGTTGACAAATCCAGACTCGGGGCGGGGGGTAGTATGGGTTATTTTTCTGTTGCTATATAAAACACTGTGACCAAGGCATCTTTACAAAGGAAGAGTTTTTGGCTTATGGTTCCAGAAGGATGAGTCCATCACTGTGGGTGGGAAGGGACAGCAGGAGGCAGCGGGAGCAGAAAGCTGAGCACTCACATCGTCAAGAAGTCACAGCGAGCAGAGATCAAAATTGGAAACAGGTTGTGCCATGAACTTCAAAGCCCACCCTCAGCGAAGTGCTCCCTCTAGCCAGGACAGACCGCCCAGGGGTTCAAAGACTTTGCCAAACAGCACCACCAATTGACCAAATCTTTAAATATTAGACCCTATGGGGGATGTACCTTATCAAACCACCAGAGGGACCCCACTTACACCACCCAAAACACCCAAAAACCCCAGGCCTTCCTAGGGATTTTGAATTCTGTCTTCTGAATTCCTCCTCCACTTGGAAAGTCCTTCTTTGTGTGTTGGAGTGAGGATGTGTGTATCTTCACTGGTGATAATTTGCTGACTACTGTGCCTGAGATGCATCCTGCCTTTTAATCCTTTAATTGGGAGAAGAAAAAAACAACCTTGATGAAGGCTCTAGATGGAGCGTTAGTGTCACCGTGGGTAACTGGATTTTTATAGCTTCCCTGTACTTTCCCTGCCACAGTTCAGAGTTTCAGACCTCCAGGACCAGATACGACATGATGAGGGAAAAACCCTCAAACTCCCCACACGCTGTTACTATGGAGCTACCTCATTTTTCACTCTCCTTTTTCTGAACTTCCTGCTGTACATCATCAAGTCCATGCACAAACACCTTCACCCATCTAACAACTGTCATTCCTCCCTATATCAGGGACAAATCCACTACGATCCTGAAATATAGTTAATGACAACTGCACCCTGGACCATTGTAAATCTCGCCATCGGCATTTATTGCGACCTATATTATGTCTGCCTTGTCACCAAGACTTTAACAGTCCAGGGTATAATATAGAGTCTCCAATTCATTTAAGACAGTGACACTGGTCCTAGAATCTTCTTTTCCTGAGGTGAATTGGGAGCATAGAACCTGGCAGGGTCAGCAGAGAAAGGCAGGAGAGGAGAACCGAGGCTGGGGGTTCTCACCTGGTTGCACACAGGCTTGTACTTGAGCCCTGGCTTATTCAGGATCATCTCCAGCAGCCTGCGGTTAAAGTTAGACACCCCGATGGACTTGACCAGTCCTGCATCCTTACACTTCTCCATAGCCTGGGGAAGGAGAATGTAAGAGTAGCATTTACAACTGGCTGCATTGATATACATGCAAGATGACCAGTGAAAAGGAACAGTGTCCAGCCCTGAAAGCAGAGCTCAGTGCAGAGAACTTACCAGCATGTGCCAACCCGATGTTTGATCACCAGCACCCCAGCACAGGAAAAAGTCAGAGGGAAACTCCCCAAATGATCATTAGAATTGAATATGAAGAAGGGAAGACTGAAGACAATAGAAAGACGTGAAAGCCGTAAAGAATTCCTGTGGCCTACCCTACTGCATAGGGTGGAAAATATTCATATTCCTATCGTCTCAAGTACTCTTTACTTTTGTCTATTTATTATAGTAATACACATCCTCCAGTTTATCCAGCAAGACACTTAAGTAAGCATAATGACTTCACTTCCAACTCACATATCCCACTTCCTCAAGCACAAGTGGGTTCTCCCTCTCAGCTTCCTCTGTTGTCCCTCCTTAAACTACTCACCTCCCAAGTGGCACATAGATCCACTGTATCCAATAATGGTTTTCCATGCTCATCTTCTGGAAAAAGATCCTCCCCTGGCTGGAACAGAAGTGTTCAACACAATAATCTCACCAAACACATGTGCCTCATGCATAGCAATACTCAAAGGAATATCTAGAGACAAAGCACCAAGCACCCATTTAGAATACTGACATTTATAAAGTGATTTGCATGAAATTATGAGGACTATTTTAGGTGCTCAGGTTACTCTGTTATCTTGCTTAAGTAATATACTATTGAATACTTGTGGAGATCCAGCTGAGGTCTCCTAGCTGACTTACGTTACTTTGCTACCTGTACACACTTCAAGTGAGATATTTGTTTCACAGCGAAATTCATTCATTTAACCTTGACAACCAGGAATAACGGATTTCGGTTCTGTTCATGGTAAACAAGTGGTGATCTATTTCTATGTGGACACATGTGGTAATGGGGAACTATGTTATCTAATTATGGTCAGTCAAGCTTGTATATAAGACTATTGTGATGGTGGAAGATAAGGAGAGCTACAAATTGCCGGTGACCACGAGCCAGAATTTTCTCAATGCCGTATGTGCCACTAATAGAAAAAGCTGGATCCAAGCAAGCATCTGTTGCTGCCGACATAAGGAATGTACAAACAGCAACATCTCTAAAGCTTACTAGTACTATGTACTAGTAGTATGTACTTCTAGTCATTTCTGGGCTTCCCATTTCATATTTCAATAAACACTTGTATAATCTGCCTTGAGTAGAATATGTATATTTTTCATATTGACTTTATATGAAATTGTAATAGATATTAATCTCTGCCATTCATGAAAAAGATAACCAGGCCCCTGACAAAGTTAATTAGATTTGATCATTCAAATTTCTTACCTTCATTGACACTGGGTGATGAATAATATAGAGGTCAACATAATCCAGTTTTAGGCTTTTCAGTGATCTTTCCAAGTTCAATCGAACCATCTCTGGTCTATGGAACGTGCACCAAAGCTATAGACATGGAAGGAGGAAGCAGTGCTGATTAGAACGGGAGCCACCCATGGAGGCTGCGGCAAGACGCTGCTACTACACAGACACTTACAATCATAATAAGGATCCCTGTGTGCTGGGACTTCCATTGATCTGACCTATCCATGTGAACATGAGTGCATGTTTATTTTCAGTCTTTTGAAAAATGGAATTCTATTTCTCAAAAGATGAAATTTCAACCTGATTTTCAACTAATAATAATATACAATTGTGAATTGTATTGCATATTACAGACATCATAAAGTAATTATTAACGTAATTATTTGATCTACTCATATCGCTACAGAAGAATTAGCAAACCTTCTTTTACATAACTGACTTGAAACACCATGTGAACATGTGATGGAGACAAATCTACTCATTATAGTTTAACATACAAAAACTCATGTTGGTCTTTTATAACTACAAATTAATAATTAGAATAACATAATTTAGGAAGTTACACAGGAAATAACAGGAAGCCGTGATTTCAGTTTTATCTGAGTTCACAGCCCATGCTAAAACACTGCTTTGACCTGAGGCTTAGAAAAGTGAAGGACTTTAAAGTTATTTACACATTCGTAGACCATAGACAGGAAGTCATGATGTTTCTCTGCTTTTCATGCTGCCTCTCATCTGAAAACTTTATGTGAATAGGAGTTGTGCCCATATGTACATGTCAACAGTTAATGATCCAGCAATATATTTACTCCATATACCACAATGCGTTGCCTTGTACACCCACACTTTATACACACAATACCTTTGTGGTGATGAACATGTCTTCTCTCTTCACAACACCAGCTGCCACCTTGCTCTGAATGGCCTCTCCCACATCTCTTTCAGTTTCGTACACATGAGCAGTATCAATGTGGTGGAACCCAGCCGCAATTGCTAAGTTTACAGACTCCAGTGGTTTTTCTGGAGGAACCTAAAGCAGGAACAAGAAGCACTGTGTGAAGACTCAGAAATGACAAGTAACTCAGAAAGAATCTAAAGGACAGTTCTCTAGAACAGAAGGAATTTTATGTTCCAAAGTCATTCTCAGACCCCCTCAGTATCTAACCAGAGACTCCTTCTCTGATCACTGTATTTCCACTTTCCCGCTAAACTAATGAAATCTACAAACAGTAAGTGTATTGGTCAGATAGAGGAAGTGATTCAGAAGACATAACTTTTCCCTATTTCTTAGTTTAGTTGAGCTTTTGGGGTAATAAACGTAATCTCACTTCCATTGGCACTTCATAATTAGCAACAAGAATTTCATATCCTGTAATGGTCAGCCATTTAGGTCACAAAGGGACCTTAAATTAAATGATTTTCTGGACTTTAGGACTGACCCTATACAAATTGTCCTGCGATAATTTATAAAGTCAGGTCACACAGTAAAGTGAATTCAGGAGAAGTGTGCTTGAAATAAAACAGAGAAGAACTAGGACTATGGGACAGCATCACATGGCTCTGCACCCAGGGAAGACACGTGGGAAACACCAAACTCTTCTGTACTGAGAGCGGAGAGTACATGAGAGATCTTCTCTGTACAAAAGGCAATTTTGTTCTTCATTTTCCAAGAGATTGTTTGTCTTGAGTGTAGCCCTTAAAACTGTAGCTCCTTTGTTGAGAAAAGATAAGTTACAGTCAAATTCAAAACTATTGCCAAGCTTGACGTGAAAGTTCTCACATTTAAGAACTTCAGAAGGTTTCTTTTCGAAGTAAAATTATAGTGAATGAAAAAGAGGACTCAACCCGGAATCCTGTCTTGAAGCCGACTTGTAAGAGCATTCAGAAGCTCAGACTTTTGTAGTGACATTCATACTTCGTTCCCCTTGTATTTTGCCACTTATCCTTAAAGGAATTAAGTTGTATAATATTTCATCACGGTTGCTTCTTAGATAGCTCTGAGCAGATTGTGTGCATTCAGGGTGTATAGCAATAGGCACTCCCTAGATTACTATAAATCATAAAGACAGGAGATGAATGTATTCAAAGTTCAGTGTCAAATATAGTTATCCTGAAATGTTGGGTCCTGAGGAAAATTCTATATATGATTCAAATTCTTTCCAGGGCTGTCAACTGATGACTTTGGTCACTTCACTGAGAGAGCCTTTAGGATCACTGTAACTCTAAACATAACGTGTATTCACACGCACAGACAGTCCACACTGAACTCTGATGAGGTCCTGCTTTCCCCCATCATGATGCTGTGTCGTCCATTCAGGTAAATGTCTCACAGTTGAAAATAGCACATGATAGTTCCTACTTAGCTCGGGTGAAACATTTACTGAAAGATGCTACCGAAAGTTGGACTGTAGCACACCTTGAGCATTCATTTCATGCATCTCCTCTACATAACCTTTAAGTGTGCTGATTTCCATACATCTTGATAATGGTAAAAATGTCCTTGATTATAGAAATGAACAGAACTCCCCACTCCTCTGCATTGCAATCAACATCAAATCAAGGAAGCTGACAGACATTCTGGACTGAGAAACACTGAAAGAGGGAGAACGGTTCCAGAATGACCAATGGGTGGTTATGTGATCACACCCTGCTGCAGATCCAGATCTAGTTATCCTCTTTCCTCTTGTACAGCAAAGTTTCTACCCCAGAGGATCAATGCAGAGAACCCAATGTCATGCAGGAATTGGTGACTTGACAGTCTAATCATCTCATCTAATTCTATGACAATTTTCTTGGAGCCCTCCATCCCAGCACCACAGATCTTACCTCTTCTGGTCTGTAGGTACCAAAGCCCAGAGCAGGAATGAAGTGGCCATCGTTAAGCTTCAGACACTGCTGTTTGGAACCCATTTGTCACTGCTCTGGCAAAGCTGGTTCTTTATCTTCTGCTGCCCTCAACAGACAAGGATTATATAGAAATCAAGCATCACCTTCTTTTCTAATGATTAACGAGTGCTACTCCCTGTCCAATGATTAAACAGCACTACTGCCTGTCTAACGGTTAACCAGTGGTAGAACCTGTTTAATGGTTAGCCAACAGAAGAGGGAAGGTTATGCAATATCCCACCTGTGAGTGGAGAACTGAAGTCATTCACTTATATAAAAGATAATCTATATGTGAATTATTGCATAGTCATGATTTGTTTTAGTTAATTTTCTCCTTACAATCTCCTATGAACTAATGTAAGCTATTACAAGAGGTTAATTGTACAATTACTGATCATAATTTAGACCAAAATCTTCACCTAGTGTCCTGTCACCTGGATGCCTCAGGATTCTTCTCGTCTCAACCTCGGCAGCAGTGTCAGTTCTTGTGCTCCTAAGAGAATGGAAAGAAGACACAGAAACTGGGCACGCTGCCAAGACATGAACTGTCGCAAACAAGGAAGCAAGAACAGGCTCCGGAATAGGAGCAGATCATCCAGGAAGCCGCGGCCTTGATCTTCACAGGCAGGGCGTGTATTCCCTCTCCTTGTTGCCCTCCGCTGTGTCTTCCTACGTGTGGACACTTTAAGAAGAGGGATGTGCTGCTTAGGAAGCCTGCTCTACCCAAAGGCTGTGTCCAAGTTGCTACATATAAGGATTTAAATACCCCCAAACTTGAAAAGTTCCCGAAGATAAAGGGCAACAGCACTGTGAGCTTCCCTAGCGAGGAAATTCCCTACGCCACTTTGAGCTGACCCAGGAAATTCTCAGAAGGTTATTAAGATATATTGAAAGGCTACATAAGCTTGAAAGTCCATATCACAATTATGAGTTAAAATTCTCATTATTTAAAAGAGTTCATTCTCCCTAAATTGTCAGACAAGTCTAGTACCTTATTTAAAGGCTTAGATACCTAAATATGAAAGGCTTAATATCGGTAAAATTAATAAATGATTAAATTTTTATGTATAATCATTATCTGTCTGCAATGGTCGTGATATTTTTAAATAGGAGAAGGAGCTATCAAAATAACTGGCATTTTGTTCAGCAAGACTGATTTTCCATCACACTTCCAGGAGGGGGAAGAATGAGACAGTTGAAGAGAACCATGAATGTAATTATTCTTGTTGATAACACTGTAGAGTCATGTAGAGAACTAAATATTCAAATTTTTAATTTCACATAATTTTAAAAACTTCACTTTAATGAAAGAAGAGTTTGGAAGGAAACACTGTAACACTTTTGTTAATGAAAAGGCATAGACTGTTCTGTTCCCAACAAGGAAACAGACATGACCCTTAACCACAAAGAACGGAAGAAAGGATCAGGACTGTGAGAAACATTTCCTAGGAATACACAATAAAGAGAAATGGAACACTGGAATTGTATGCATCACCAAATACACCTGACTGTGCAAGATCATTAATATGGTGAATATGTAAATGTGGCAAATTGATTCCACCAATCTCTTCCCAGTCTCCATACTCTGATTTTGAGCTTCATCCTCTGCCAGGGGATGTCTACTCCATCCTAGTGACTCCCTGGTGCTCTACCAGAGCCAGTATTTCCCCATCCCTTTCATCTTGACTATGTTTTTTCTCCTTTTTCTATTTTCATGTGTGGACATGTGTGTATAGAGAGAGAGTCTCTTAATCAAATCGGAGCTCACTGACACGGCTAGGGTCAGTGGCCAGCTTACTCTGGAGGAGGGAAGCAGCAGTGTCAGCCATTTCTGAGGGACTGAATCCCCCACCATCCCTTCACCTAAGGATCCAAGTTGTGCATCTCAGGGGCTCTGCCTCTGTTGGACTTATGGTGGAGACAGAGCAAGTTTCTGCCATTTGCAGTTTCTAGTCTTGGGAGGACTCATTCTCCAAGACTGGACTTGCTACCTCCTTTCATGACCAGCTAAGTTCTTGAGTCCACATTTTCTGAGTACCCAGACCCTGACATTTGACCTTTCCCATTCCTAGGCACCTAGAAGTTTTCCATTATTTTTCTATTACTCTTCTGCAGCCCCAGTGTACAATTACCTGTGCTCTATAGAAAATACTAAGCACCTTATTGAACTTCTAGAGAGAAAAAAAGAACACTACACAGGGAGTTGTAGAAGTTGGGGTGTGAAGGGTTAACATACTAAAAGTACATTACACTCATGTATGAAATTCTCAGAGAATTCATAAAAATATTACACTTCGGGAATTAGAAGAAGTCCAAGGCTTTTAGCACTTTTCCTATGCCAACTGTGCCATCTGCAGGAATGAGGCAGAATCCTGGTGACTATGTGACTCATAAGCACAGGAATGTTTCCATTTCCATTGACTCCTCTTCCTGTAGGATCTGTGCTGTTCACACAGTGTGAGTTCAGTCTCAGCATTCTTCAAGGTTCCTCTGATTAAACGGTCATGTGGCTTACCAGAGTAACAAGCCTTTTTTACATGAGACCCTTTGTCTTCTGAGACATGAATGACTTTGGAAGTCAAGGGTCAAAATTTTGGCTGTCTTTTTAGCCCTGTTATCCTCATTGACTCAAGCATCCAAGCTTGGTTTTGAATACAGAAGGATAATTTTGTAAGATGTGAGTGAAGATAAACTCCCCAGCAGTTCTAGAACTCAGGGGGACTGATAGATACCTTGGAGACTCCAGCTAACTTCAGAATTCACAAGCATCTGTGAACAGGGATGGACTGCAGCTCCCTAACACTGATAAGATAAGCTTCCTGAGAACATTAGCTTCCTGACACCAATTATAGACTGGTTTTTGTTAATTACCTCCCGCCCCCTTAAAAATTTCCACCAAGCAGCCATGGAGCTAGCTTCTCCATTCCTGACCTAGGAGGCTAGCCCTGTGCCCTATGCCCTTAGTAAACTGGACCTGTTAACACCCATGCAGGAGTCTCTTGTTTGTTTTTACTGGGTCTCACTCTGAACCAAACCCAAACCCAAACCCAAACCTTACAAATCTCAAGTATTTTGTAGAGTGAGAGAAATACTTTGAGTTTTTTGTGTGACATTCAGGTTTTAGATAAAAACAAACAGTTTTAGCAAATTTGGTAGAAAATATAAACAGTTCTCTAGCAATTATAATTCTGACTTTAGGATAATTTCTATAGAAGTTACCAAGAGCAGATCATTTAAGAGAACCCCATTTAAACCCAGGTGTTACATCAGTGCATTGAACTTTGGCTGTAGAAATTTTAATATTTGACTGTCATACATACGATATCGTCAAAGATCTTCCTCCATGAATCTTTGCAATGTACACCTTTATCTTTCTTTCTTTCCTAATTACTGGTTCCTCTCTAATATCATTTCCTTCATTAATATCATGAGACAGAATAACACAAATCTATCAACCTCCTAAAAGATGACTGAATCCAAATTACTATCATAGCATAATGTAACCTAAGGGTACCTGTCCACATACTGTTAAACTATAAGTTTCTTGACTATTGGTAAGATTTAAACTGACATAACAACTACTTAAATCTTTTAAAAGGTCTTTTACATATTTTTCTTGGTCTTCTATTCGTCTGAGAATTCAAGAATGTTTATATTCCAGCAAGAACTGACTAAGATAAATTAGTTTCCAAGGACCTTGGACAGCAAACTGCCATATAAGCAAGAAACACAGGAGAGAAAATGCACAGAGAGCCAAATATATTTCTATGCTAATATTGTAATTGCAGTTTTGATGCAAAATGCATTCTTCCCTAAAAAAGTGGGGGGATACCAAATGGTTACTTTATTGTAGAGGGAACAGAGGAAAGAGAATCCAGTAGTGCTGACTATATAGGGGATTTATTATTGAGTCCAGTGGAATGCAGGCCACTTGTCCTATTTATAAGATGCATAGAATTGTTCATATGAGCTGCTATGCTACAGACTGGAAATAGTTATTTACAAGAGAGAGCAAACAGCCCTTTCCACCCTCAAAGTGATCATCCCTTTCATCTGTACGTAAAGAGAAGCTTTCAGAGAAAGAACATTTTTTTCAGGACTGTCCTCTGACATTTTCATATTTCAAATTGTCTAGTAGTCTCTGTGTTGCAATACTATCAGGTTGTATTAAATCATTCCCCACAGAATTTCGAATCATTATCAAGTATGTCAGTTCGAAAGCAGAGTAATATAGATGAGTAAATCCTGTAAAGCGGCATCTGCATTCCAGCTATTGGAATGGTTTTAGTTATTTCTTAAGGAGAAGAAAACTTGACATGGAGAACATCTAACCATTTGCCTTTTCATCTGCAGAATAAATCAAGCTAGAAGATGGTACTGTGATTAACATAAAAGACTTAAACATATAAATGCCAGCAAGAAGCCACGTTTTCCCACCCCAACTCATATTGGAGCCATATTATACTGCAAAAGAAAGTAAGCTGCCTCCTTTGGAAGATGCTTGTGTTTAACCTCTCACAGTTCTTTAGGGTTCAACCCAGATGAATGGAGGCAAGCCTGATTTCCCGCCTACAAGGGGAGGGGTAATGTGGCCCTCTGGCCTGCCAGGCTGTCCTTTAACCAAGGAGAACGTACACACCTCTATGCATGGTCTAGTTCCTAAAATACAGTCCTAGAGCCCTCTAAGTGGCCTCAGGCATTCACCCATAGGTCCCAACAGTGTGCTTGAATTGTCTTTACTGGATGGCCACCCTTCATGTTTCTCTTTCCTCTTACCTGACCTTTCCTCTCAGATATTAACCATCTAATTCCAACATAAGTACCACAACCTAGAAATTTCCTCATGGAAATTTTGTGATCTTCCTCCCAGGATTCAGGGATCATTGTAGAAGAAGGAGGAGAAAGATTGTAAGAGGCAGACGTGATGGATAACCAAAAAGAAACAGAATTTTCCAGACAGTAGGGCAGCCACTCACATGAACTTGCAGCAATGCTGACAGCACGCACAATTCCCACGGAACTGGGGAGGTGGGTTGGAAGCCCCAGCACTGCTAGCTGAGGAACCTTTGACAACTGATGGATGCTGAGAGAAAGAGTCAGTTCTCTTTAAAGGTGTGACACTGGATAAATGGCTTGACCACCAGGTACCACCAATAAAAAAGCTAAGAATGTCATCAGATAACACTAAGACCTTTGTTGCCATCATGGCTGGTGACCTCACTGGTCTCCATCTTGGGTGATGACATCATCAATATAGGAACAGTCATATGGCTTGGCCGCCATTTTGGACAGTAATATTTTCAAAAATGACAGTGACCTTTTTCACCTTGCTGCCATCTTAATCCAACCACATGGCATAATTCAAAATGGCAACACCCAGGAACTGACAGATATTTCTGAACTCTGGGGGATCATGGTAAGCTGGGGATTCCCTGGACTGCAAGCATTTAATCATATGCCTTAATCCTCTTGCAATTTATTTTTTGTTTTGGTTTTCATCTCAGATTCTTGACAGGATTATAGAAAAACAAGAGCTTTTAGCACATTCTCTATTGCCTTGTAACAAGTTTGGTGCATTTTTTATGTCAGACTAGGGAAGCAATTCTAGACCTCCACAATGAGAGCTTAATTTTTAACATTGTTTGGTCTGCTTCTAAAGGGGATTATTTTGAGTTTTAAATTCTAGTACGGTATATTTGCTGTTTTTTTAAATGACTATTTAAACTTTTTACATTGGCTTATGTATTACTGATTTTGACAGGAAACTATTTTGGGTTCTAACATTGTTTACCAGACATCTGTTTTTAAGGGAATGGTTTTAGATTTTGACATATTTTATATGGTGTAATTGTTGATTTTCAATTCTTACATTGTTTTGCATAAAATATCTGTCAGTGAAAAAGTAATAGCCTACTTAGGTAGGAGGCTTGAGATGCGGCCTCCACTGGCCTCAGTTCCTGCCCTTTCTGCACTGTGATTCCAAACCTGTTTTTCTCTGAAATAGAGTATGTATCCTTGCTTTGGTTCCAGCCCCGTCATGCCTTGGGCACCTCTACTTTTCACTTTCTAGTTATAATGTCTTGGACAGACTAAAGAGAAAGAACATTCTGGCATTACCTCTTTCTAGGTTTTGGAGGGTACCATTGTTTTCTATGTCCCTTCATAAACGGTTTTAATTTGTTACAATTTTCACTGTTCTAAAGTTTAGAGTCATATTTCATTCTAACCAGAATTTTCATCAACATGTTGTTGTTAAAGTTTTGTTTTTTTAAAAAAATAGTTTGTCATAGCATGTATCTGAGAGTATTTATTGTATGTGACTGTTGTGAATGGATGTGTGGGCTTATGTTTAATACCCAGGGAACAACTATTAAAAATAATAATTTAGTTGATATCAAATTGACTTAGAAGTAATTTCTCATGTGAGCTAAAATTGTTAAATTACAGCATGGTTCCTATTACTTAAGGCGATAAATTAATTGTGAGATGATTATTTATGCTCCATGGTTCAACTTGTCTCTGCTCTTAAATATGTTTTATATAAAATAAATATTTTACCACTATGGCCTCTTTAGAGCCAAGAAACAGGTTTGCTGAGGTCCATATCTTTACCAAGCCTATGTAAAAACATCTCTAAACTTTTAAAAAGAATTGGTTATTTAAAATTTGCTTCAAGGCTTACAAGGACATAGCAAATAGTATACTTGAGATTACTGTTCCTATATACGTATATGTGTATATATACATATATACATATATAGATAAATATTAATTGCTTAGTGAATTCTTACAACAAATGTTAAACTTGTTTGTATATGTTATTATGTCTCAGGTATCAATAAACAAAATAAAAAATTGATGAAAGGATATAAAATGAATATATTATAATAAAGAGAATCTTATGTGTAAAGATTAAGATCACTAAATATTTCCAGAATAAGTGAACAATGAAAACATTTAAGCAAGTCTACTAAAGTTCTAAACAGGTTTGTAGATACACAGGGTTGACGTTATAATAACTGTTGTTGCAGCAAAACATTTAAGCTGTTAAATCTCTTCCAATCAGGGTTTATTTAAGAATACTGGAGTTTTATTGAAGCTTTACTTACATATCACACAGTAATTAAAGATATCAGATTGTGCAACTGCACTTCTTTGACGTTTAATAGCCATATATTGAGACTTATACTAATCTGGACAAAGAGACTTAAAGAGATTTAAAGAGATAATTTTTTTGTTGATTGTCCTCAAAAGTGAACTAAGTTCCAGAGGACTACCGGGCATCTCTCAAAATGTCCTGTAACTGTGATGAGTCACGTGTTTAGGGAGGTCATGGAGCCCCCAGTGGAAGGACTCAAACCAGTGTCCAGTCTGGAAAGAGAAAGATCAGCACAGGAAAAAGCTTCCTCAGTTCTTCCAAGTGAAGCCACAGTTTAGCAAGCCCCTCTGACTTATCTTCACATAGGTGGAACTGATAAAAGAAAGGTCTAAGGAGCCAGAGGCTCCTCCCAAATCCATGTGACCTGAGGAACAGATCTGCAACAGACATTAAAAGTAAAAATAAATTGGTTTATTTGGGCCAAATGTATGTTCTTAAACACCCAGCAGGAAAGTATAACCAAAGATTAAAATGATTGGAATAGTCTTTAAGACTATTGCACTTCCCATACATTAGCCTTAAGTTCACATAAAATTTTATTTAAACAATTTCTCACTAATGATTTGGTTGTTAATAAGAAAATGCTGCTCAGGTGTAAATCTTCAAATCTAGGTCTATATCAACTGTAGTGCCTATCTGCAGCCAAAAGGAAAAATCCACTATTGTTCTTATCTAAATAATTTAAATGATGGCTAAATTTCTTCTCTCTCCCCGTCTAGAGGCTTTTCCTTATTGGTTTGACTTATTGAGGACTTGTGGCTTGTTAGTGCTTTCAGGGACACAGGCTCTGATCCCAACTCTAGTAACAATAATTCTACTATGTACTATACAAGAAAAATGAAACAGAACACTTAAGTTCTGTTGTCTTAGTTTTCCTACATTCTAGAAGGAAATCAGAAATAGAAATTGGTGAAGAAAAATGGATTTCTTTAAAGTGATGGCCAAACTGGGAAAAATAAAAGTTTTCCAGTTTCTTTTTAACCTTTTTGTGGCAGTGTTTTCTTTTTATAGAACAGATGAAACCAAAGCTGGGCAGTATGTGTTTGTAGATCCAGCTGTGAGGCAGATGACTACATCTGTTAGACTTTTTTTTCTGGAAGGGAAGCCCTGGTCTGAAGTCAACATTCCGACTGTCAGCATTTGATGTCCTGCAATGATTCCAATGGCCCTGTTTGTTCCTTGGGGCTCCTGTTACTGTGTTGTTTCCTCTTTCTTGAGGCATTTGTGATGGTATGTGATGCTATGCTCTCTACTTGAGATAAGTGCAAATACTTGAGATAAGTCTGTGTCTGAAAGAAATACCATGAGAAAAATACTATTAAGAGCCAGAGTTAAAAGTCTTTCCGTTAATAGGAAGTCACTGTTACTGGAGAAATTGAGTTCTCTCTGGGGATTCTTAATGTTATTAATAAAAAATTTTAAAACGGGAGCTGATGAAATGGCTCAGTGGTTAAGAGAACTGGCTGCTGTTGCTGAAGACCAAGGACCTACTCCCAGGACCCACATGGTGGCTAACAACCTTTCCTAACACCAGTTCTAGGAAATTTGAATGACGTCTTCTGACCTCTGCAGGCATTGCATGTATGGGTACATTTACGTACATGAAAGCAAAGCATTCCTATCCATAAAATTAAAAAACAAATTTAAAAACCTTTTTAGTGAATTTTAAAATGGGCTCACATTGAAGCCTGAGGACAATTTTATTAAAGTTTGAGAGAGAAACACGATAGGCAAGCTGAAAAATCCAGCAGCTTCCAGAAGGAGACACGTGGAGGAAAAGTCATACCTTTTAAATTAGAAGTTGAAGTCAGCAGTGAGAAAGATCAGAATGTCAGGAAAGCATGTCCAGGCTTTAGGCCAGTATCCAAAAAAGAGACAGAGAAAGAAAAGGAAAAAATGGCTAGTGTCAGACTGCAGATTAGGGATCTGAGTTCATGGGCACTAGATTCCCAGGAGAAAAGACTGCACAAGAGTCACATAATCAGAAATAGAAATAGAGATCCTATATTGAGAAAGGAAGCTGAGCATAGTAGCACAAGCCTTTGATCCCAGCACTCCAGAGGCAAAAGCAGGCAGAGCTCTGTTAGTTCAAGGACAGCCTGTTCCAGGTCAGCCAAGGATACATAGTGAGACCCTGTCTCAAAATAAGAAAAAAGGTAAAGAAGGAGAGAGAAGAGGAGCACTCCAATAGTATGCATGATCTAATGAACTGCAAAAGGAGCCTAAAATGCACTAAGCCATGGGTTGTACAGTCTTTTATGAGACCTTTACATAGCCCCACTTCTTTTTGTATTGCCTGGGCTTTTGACATATTCTCTGTTAGACAAAGTCCAGTGATGAAACCAGTGTTCTTCTGAAAACTGGCTTCTTTCATATGCTAATCTTAATGTTTCAGGCTCCAGTGTCTGTTTTCCTACTACATAGCCAAACATACGAATTTTTTAAGGTTTATTTTACTTTTTTTGATGGGGAGTGTGTTCTTTTTGAAACAGGGTATCCCTGTAGTCCTAGCTGGCCCAGAGCTCACTGTGTAGACCAGGTTGGCCTTAAACTTACAGAGTTCCCCCTGCCTCTGTCTCCTGAGATTAAAGACATGTGCCACCACACCTAGCTTAAGATTTATTTTACTTTTTAATTCACTGTATGAGTTTATTCACATGTGACTGCCAGTGCCTTCGGAGCCCTTAAGACGGTGCGTAGTCTCCTGGAGCTAGAGCTACAGATGATTGTGAGCTGCACCATGTGGGTGCTGGGAAATGATCTTGGATTCTCTGCAAGAGCAGTATGTGCTCTTAACCACTGAACCTTCTCTCCAACCTGTGGGGAGAAATAAAGATGGCATCCTGCTGCTGCTTCCTCCTAGAGCTGGGAGGTTGCCAAGGTTACAGGAAGGAAGTATGACTGGTTGCTAAAAGCATGCAGGCCTTGTGACCTGCGTGTGATGTTTACCATGATTGGAGGCTCGCTGCCCACGACTTGACCTTTTAGGTGATTGGCTAAGCTAGGAGATATAAAAAGGAGAAGAAGCCCAGGAAGTCAGAGAGTTTGAGTTGCTGTCAGAGAGTTCAAGTTGCTGTCTGGGGGAAGAGTTCCTGTCTTGGAAGAAGGACTGAATAAAACTGCTTGCAACCGGTATGTCTGGAGGTGGAGGGACCCAACACAGCCTAAGAACATTTTTCTTATAACATCTTGTGGAAGGAGAGCAGGATTTAGAGAAACCCTTCACCACCTGGGTCACGTGCAATTAAAAAAACACTATGAGAAAAGTCCAGTATCTGTAATACAGAGAGGTGAGTGCTGTGTAAAAGATCTGTAAAACATCAGGGGCATCTTGGCTAAGAGCTTTTGAGCACACATCTTTCTCTAACTCACTAGTCCACTCCCATCCTCAGGAATGCTTTCTCTATCAATAAACTGTCACTATTTCTACTACCTGTCAATGTATCCCTGGTACAGTTGTTTGGACTGAGATACAAGGGCCTGGAAACTTGAGCAGGTGCCCTCCCCATTCCCTTGGGGACTCAGATCCACACCATGCAAGTTGCTTTTGGTAGAGCTAGCACAAGTAACGTCTGTGTTCATTGGTCTCTGTCTTTTCTGAGTGCTTCACCTCTAGCTTTATTTGCCTCCAAGACAATTTCTGTCCTCATCTCTGTACAAGTTCTTAAGACAACATTGTTAACTGTTGTTGCTGGGATGAGCTTCTTTTCTTAAGGTTGGTCTGATAATATTACAGTAAAGAATAAAATCTTACACCAGAGGAGACACACCATGATCTTCTTCCATAGGAGTTAATCCGGTTGGACAGGTCATTTGCCTGGTCAAAGGAACACCCCTCAAGAAGGTAGGTCCACCTTAAGCTATGCTAAAGAGGTAGGAGGAATTGTTATCTTTTAAATAAGATAATATAATTTTCCTTCCCAGAATTTCCAGTCCCCAGCACCGTGGCTCCAGAGTACTTACAAGGTTCAGTGGGGTCTGCTTGCCTCTCTGAGCACTGACTCAGAGAAGTGTAACTTTTCCTATTGCTCTGTCTTCTTCTATTGTATACCGGTTGGAGTTTATGCATTCTCTGGTACACTGAGCATTTTCACTCTTTCTCTAATTTACTGTTATGACCATTTGGGGCCACTTGTCTGGCATGTGGCAGACATCCATGCTGGCTTAGTCTAAGGCACATGGCAATCTCACTTTCTCCATCTTCTTCCTCAGAACAACTGTGAGATTTACAGTTTGTCTGCTTTGGACTTTTTCTCTTAAACACTAATAACATTGCCCTTGAGTTTTCATTTGGGCCCACTCTTTAATCCTTTTTTAATGAGAGTAGGAACCCCAAGAGGGGTCCCTGGCTTTTTCAGTGACAGCTGTTGACTTTGGTGAGAATCCCCAAAATTTCTAGTGGCACGTGATCCCATTTCAGGAGAAGTGGTAAATGGAGATCAGTGTCAACAGACCATTTTGGGGAAAGAGGTGGAAAATTTAAGCAACTAAGAGGCTTGGAAGGAAAGACTTTAATGTCTTATCTGGAATACATTCTTAAAATTTGTTGATTTGTAGGTGTAAAAAACCCCAGTTCCTACATCTCTGTGTCATAGGGTTCGCTGTCTCCAAGTTCATTTGTCTTTTTCTTAGAGGCTGGCACTTTGCTGACCTCATTCTGACATCTGTTATTTTCCTGTTCTTGACTCCCCTATTTTTCCTGCAGCTTTGTTTTTGATATAAATTGAATCATTAATCTTACTATTCTTACTAAAGGTAAAGGAGTGCTTTTCTGAGTCTTGATGTATGTATTCTTCATATTACATTAACGAAGGGTATTCTAATCAAGAGAACACAGAGGCTGGTCAGAGCTGGCCAACTGTGACCTGTGAAACTGACCAGCCCCAAAACTAACCAACCCCTATGTTGTGGAATTTTTGAGAGACTCTTTGCCAATAAGTTAATGCTAAATTGCTAACTGCATATTTCTGCTTTTGTTCCAAGATTGCTTGCTTTCTTGCAGGGAGTCATGAAAGACTTTTTAAAAGACTCTGACACCTCAGTTCATGGCCTCTTTCCTCTCCTACTCCCATGGAGAGTAAGAAGGCCTGAATCATAATAAATTCCTTGCTTTGCTGTATATCTGTTTCTGAGCCCAATTGGATCCCTACTCTGAGACCATAACATTTTCTTTGACACTTCTTAGGGTAGAAGTTACTCTTTATTTGTGCCTCTGAAGGTTATTTTATCTTGGCACATTGAAGGGCAGATTTTCCTTACTTTTCTCTCTGTATTTTTGTGTTAGAATGAAATTTTATACAGAACTTACAAAATGAAAAGTAAAAAGGAAGCTCAAAAAAAAAAAAAACTCTAGTTATTTATGTCACTGGGAGTATGATGAAGATGTGGGAAGAGAAAGGAATCCCTCACTCCAGAGTCTGGTTGAAGTTTCTCCATAGAGTGAGTTAAGATCAGGCACAATTAATATTAGCTATGATGACTGTCAACATACAGATAGTATTTCTCTCAAGAATTTTAAAATAACAGTAATCCAGCCCTGTGCCCTGGGTGTACATGACCTCAAGTAGGACCTCTCCCCTCTCCCAGATTTTTTTCTGGGAATCCCATGAACAAGATTGTTAAATTTCTTCACAGATACCCCAACTTCCTGCATCTCTGTGATCTAGAGTTTCACTGTATTAACTGCAATATTTTCAGGGACATCTCAAGAAATATTTTATGATCTTATTAAATTTCTTAGCAATCCATTGAAAATAATAACTTCAGAAATCTCCAGATTCCTATCTATAGCTATTATAAAGCCAATGAATCCCACCAGTGCTTGACTGAGCCTCCCTCTGCCCCCAAGTGCATTTGCTCATATTGGCAAGGACATCTAAGAAGAAGGTCCTTCTTAAAACTGTTGAAGACTTAAACCAAGACCTCAGCAAAGGCAAGGAACTAGTTCAGAAGGTGTTAAGTAAATCATTCCTGTTTTTAAGGGGATCTAACCCTAAAATAATTATTAAAAGACAGACTACCACTCCTAGGAGAGATAATGAACCTGGATAAATAATTGAAATAGTTCAAAATGAAGATTATTGTAGAGAAGAGCTGCACAGGCTCAAGCAGGATTTCACACAGACAAGTTTTACAGAAGAAGAACAACTACTGAAATTATGGGAGGATGGGGCACAGACTACACAGCTAAATCAGGAAGAGATGATACAAATGTGTGCCATTATAGCACATCCTAAGTGAAGGATGTGACCATGAATATAGCCAAGGTTTTAACTCAAGTCTGGAACCTGCTAGACTTTGTATATGTTGCTTTCATGAAAGCAGTCCCCCAACTAGATATAAACATGCTAGGGTCCCAAGCTAGATGAGAAAGTACTAAAGAAGCTATAAACGCATGTAGAAATTTGGGAGTCCTGTTCATGGTCTATGAAGACAAGTCAAACCCCTAGGGCCAAAGGCCCACATAGCTCAAAAGGCATACTGATACGACAAGAAGCCAACATCAAAAGCTTCCTCTGTCCTCCGCAGTGATACACACCATCATGTGACAAGAGGTTCCAAATGTTTTGCAGTTCCTACTTGAATTAGAAGTACCAGCTAAATATGCCTTCATGCCATAAAAAAACAAAAATTCGGTTCTCCCATTTTAGACGAAAAGTTCCTAACACAAGCTGTACTGAATGGCCTTGAACAACAGAAAAAGTCCCCAAACCTTTATGGAACCAATATAATATTTAAATGATACTCCTAGAGGACCCCCAAGGAGCTCACCAAGGTGGACTAACACTCATAAAAAAAGAAGGGAGCTCCCAAAATGAAGAGGAACACAACAGAACATCCCCAATCCAGCCAGAAGATGGACCCAAAACCCAAGGTTTATACCCATAAGGCAAAAGACAAACCGTACAATTCAAATTAGTAGGAGAAATGCCCATACATCCAAAATACAGACAGTGTCCTCCATGGCCATTCAAACATCGGGAATGGTAAATAAAATAATATGACAAAAGCATGCTAACAGACCTTGAATAAACCTATGTACATCTGCCATACCATTGCAAGAAATGTATATCAGGATCTTAATTGATACAGAAAGTGAAATAACTATAGTAAAAACCTGAATTCAAGAAACCACCATCAAGGTTCTGGACACAAGGTGTCACTGGACATTTAATGGAGGCAGTTAAAGTACCTACAGAAATAAGAAGACATAACTTATTTCCACTAAAAATGCCAGGGTTTCTACACCCACTGGTGGCACCACAGTGCCCGGAATGGGTGCCATCCAACTCATATGAAAATGTTTATCCGTTAAAAAGAATTAAAGGAATAAACTGCTGCCTAACAGTGGTTTCCATAAGACCAATGGATCTTCCACTGCCTGCACCAACATTTAGTAAACAATACCTTCTAAGAGGGGACATAAAGAAATTACTGAGAAAATTAAGAGCTACAAAAAGAGGGGATCATCAGGCCTTCCATTAGTGCTAATTTTATAGTCTACCATAACTGGCACTAAAACCATCTGGAGGATACAGATTAACCACGGACTTTAAAAAATTAAGTGAAAATGCCCCTACTATTAAGGGAGCCCTACCAGGCACATAAGAATGCATCAAATAGGATTATATCATCTGATTCCAGATATTCTGTAACTATTGATATGGGAAATAGGTTCTTTGCTATTCCCATTACTAAAGAAAGCTGAGGACTATTTATATTTAGATGGAAAGGTAGACAATATGCTTTCAATAGACTACCTCAAAGGTATAAGAATAGTCCCTACTCTCCAATGATGTAACAAATATAAAACTACAAAATGAATGTATTACATACATAGATGCCATTGTATTTGGGGATGACATAAATACTTTAAAGGAAGACAAAAACACTTTCATCAAAGAATTAGGGTCAAGGAGAACAACAGATCCATCTGAAACAACAGGCGCAGATACACAGCAAAACTTTTAGGAACAGAGGGGAATTCACAGAGAAGGAAAATCTCAGAAACAGTCTTAGATAATTTTACATGCATTGGACCACCATCCAATAAGATGAAAGGCCAGAAGCTGATAGGGGTATTTGGATACTGAAGATAACATATACCCTCTTTGAAACTGGTATTAAAACCAATTTATAAGGTAATCAGAAAAGCACAGGATTTTGAACGGGGCCAATTCCAACAAGATAGCTTAAATCCAGCAATTGGATATTGTTTCATGTTTCAAAAACTATATAGCCTGGACTCCACTGATGACTATATAATTGATGTGGTCTAGTCAATAATTAAGGTAATTGGGCACTAAGGCTAAAATTAAAAGGAAAAAAATTTACCAATAGGATTTTGTTAAAGATGTTTCCTTTACTTGACCAATACATATTCCATGTTTGAAAAGCACATATGGACATTATTTGATGCCTATAAACATTTGGAACCATTATCACCTAACAGGTCAATTGCCATAAGATATAGCCTACCACTGTTACCATGGGTAAAAGTGCCTAGAAAAGCACTCCACAGAATACAGGTGTAAACAAAGCTGCTAGTCTAGAAATGGTGCCTCTGGGAGAAGAGCCTATGGCTGTCAGGGGATATTTTCCAATGACAGAGGCCATTTCTTCCATAGAATCTTCTTACCCAAAGCAGAAATCAAGGAAAAGGACACCAGCTCGCCTATGGGTAGTTGGGCCCCACCCTGGTCTAAGGACTTACAAAATGCCTGGCTCATGGATGACTCTGCTATGGTAACAAACAATATGGTATGATGGAAAGCAGCAGCCTTCCGACTCTCTGATGGAATGACGCTACAGAGGAGGAAGGGCACATCTAAATCTGCACAACATGCAGCTGGACTGGCAATAGAACAACTCTAAAGAAAAGCACAAAAATATATACTTCTACACCATATATATTACACTTTGTGTTTAGCTGATAGAATTACAATTTGGTCAAGGATAAGGAAAAATACTGATTAGAAAAATCAATGGAAAAACCGCCATTGGTCTCTAGTTGTAAAGGTTAAAATGGCAGATTCCAAACAAAAAATCTATGTTAGACATTTAGATGGACACACAAACAAGATGAAGAAATTCAACCCCAAAGTAGATGAATAAAGCAAGATTAACTGCGCTAAAATAACCCTAAAAGAACAAACTATGGAACATGGTGTATTAAACAACCACCATAAAATATAAAAGGTAATGGAAACTTGTAACCTCCACAGGAGATGATAGCTGCACACAAGACACAGCTTGGATGCCTTATCCACAATAGCAGCTAGAGCACACAGGGACCCATGCACTTCAAACATGGATAGATAAAAGAAGTCTAAGAATCCTTTGGCACCTCCTTCAAACAGCAATTAGAAACTGCCCTACAGTCTCCCAAAGCCCATCAAGGTTTAATAAAATAGGGTAATATGATATCTACAAATCCTCAATTCTTCATTACATATTTCAAATAGACTTTATAGGACCTTTAACACAGTGGAGAAAGGCATGTTCTTGTACCATGGTAGAAGTATTCCTGGGACCAGATATCACTGTGGCAGGTCCAAAACCAACACAAATCCTCACAATTAAAATCATGCATTGATCTGCATGTTTTGGTGCCTTTACTGAGAGTGACCAAAGTTCACATCTTACACACAATTAGCAAAAAATCTTAATATTATCTGGAACTTCCATGTCATATACAACACAAGAGCTACAGGCTTTGTTAAAAGATTTCATGGAATGCTTAAAGAGAAATTAGTTTTGATAATGAACACCTCAAATTTAAAACTGGCATTACATATGGTAATGCAAAGGCTGAACTGCAGACCTGGATCACAAAGAGATTCAGCACATACACCCTTTCTCCAACTAATACTGAACACCCACTCTTATCCTATAAAATTGTGGTTAAACATATAAGATAACTCTATTCACAGGAAAGATATTTTAACTGCTGGAGACGGTAACATATTGGACAACAGGAACATGTAAGGAACTACAACCAATGACCAGAAGACAGGCAGTGAGTGCAAATTTGCCTTCTGATAGCCCTGCTGATTACTACTTTTCTTATCATCTTTCCACTTTTTGAACACTACTCCTGTGATGCAAGCTCCTTTTTCCACTGTGTTAAAGGTCCTATAAAGTCTATTTGCAATATGTAATGAAGAATTAAGGATTTGTAGATATCATATTACCCTATTTTATTAAACCTTGATGGGCTTTGGGAGACTGTAGGGCAGTTTGTAATTGCTGTTTGAAGGAGCAAGCTCAACTACACTCTTCACTACTCCATCTGCTTCCTGGATGCTTTGTCATTAAAACTTAGATCCAAGTAAGATTTTATGGATTTCCCTTGGTACCTAATTATTCCCAGACCTTACTTATCATTTCCTTTACACAGATTAGAATTGATATCTTATACTTCAGATTGCATACAACATCTATTTGCTACATCCGAGTTGGATACCTTGATAGGTTGGTATAGCCTCTTACTACATTATGTAAATATTAGTTTATTCTTCTTATTATTATTTTATGTGTATGCATGTATTGTCTGCATGTATGTAAATGCACCCATGTCATGCAGTGCCCATGGAGGTCAGAAGAGGGCACTGGATCCCCTGGAACTGGAATTAGAAATGGTTGTTAACTGCCATGTGGGTGCTGGGAATTGAACCTAGGTCCTCTGCAAGAGCAGTCAGTGCTCTTAACCACTGAGCCATCTCTTCAGCTCATGTGAATATTGGTTTTAAAGCTAGATTACTAAATACCCTTCTCCTACAGCTGTCTACCATCTTATTGTTTATCTCTGCCATCCCAACTTACAACATGCAGCCTTACTTTACTAGATAAGGCAATGCCTGATATTTGAAGCAAACCCACCATGATCTCTGACTTCACTAACCCTGCTTCTCTCTGACTAAAACCTACTGTCTATAAATATAAACATGAATTTTCCCCCAATGACTTTGATGTGGTTAAATATTTTCCCCCTGTGGGAACTGGGAATATGTCCACACAAAATCCATTTTTTCAGTTACCCAGCACTGGAAACATAAGCTATTATAGTTTGATGCTATAGCAGCCATCACTATCTCAACTTTAGCAGTTTAGAGGCAATAGTTATTGCCTCTAAAGTAAATGAAAATAGAAAATTAATCAATAAATTACAAAGCTTACAAGGAGACCACACATGAGACTTTACAAACCTCTCATAGAATTTTTACATGGCATTCAAAACTGTAGATGAACTTAACTCAATAACTAAAATACCTCACAGGTTCAGAATCTAATCAACGCAGAAAAGACTACACAAGATTCCCTTACTGTTCTTAAACATCACTTTGAGTTTTAACACTTATACACAGCTACATCTCATGTTTACTCTAGCAGCTAAAGACATATAAGAAATTTGCAGGACTGGCCTAGGAACAACCACTGACACAATTATTGTGGTCCTCGACCCATCTGAACCACAGGCTTCGATCCCCGTGGGATTCGCCATCTTTCCATGGTTATTTCTGACACTACAGCCTTTACCTCATTTAAAGCTATCCTTTCCTATTAAGAAAGGAGGCACTGGCTTTTTCCTTCCTAAATTTTCCCTTATTGAGTTGACTGCATATGTATATGTTTTTGGTGTATTATCTTTCCCCACCGATGATCAAGATGCATATAGAAATTGTTCCTCATCATAACAAAATTGTTAATCCAGTACCATTCCTATTTGTGGCTTGTGCACCAATGTAACTTTTGGTTAAAAAAATGCCTAGATTTGACCTACATCTTTCAATTCACATTACTAGCTGTTATACATTTATAGGGCCCTGGAAATGATGTATTGATGCTTTTGATTGTACAGTTACCCACTTTCATGTAATTGCAAATGCCTCTATCAACCCATCAGTAGGCATGAACCTCCCAGAATGATCTCCAAAACATATGGAACATAGAACAATCTCGCTCAGACATTCAGAGGATAATCAAATGCAGAACTGGACAAACATATCTCTAAATTCTATTATAGTTTGACAGACTTGGACTACATGGTTCATGTCATTACTACAAAAACAATGGCGAATAAATTGGCCATTAACAAATCAGAGTGTGATTTGTTAACTTGAATTCAAAGATGGCTGGGATTGCCTGCCTGCAGAAGAAACCCCTTAGGATTTCTTACTAACCAAGGCCCTTGGCTTTCATAAAGCACCTCCCCTCTCCTTGCTTGGATTGTAGTTTGTTTTGTCATCATATGCTTTGCTTTGTTGACCTTGTGTGTTCACAGAACCATCAAAAAAACAAGAAATTTGTTTGTTAAAGATATGGCAAAAATGTTTTAGATTTGAGGAAATATTTGAAATACTTGAATACTTGAAATGTTTGAGATATTTAATTGTGACTATTTAATCTAAATTAGCTACTTAAATATCCAATCATTTAACATTTAATATTTAATTATTATTAATTATTGTTGTTTGGTTATTTGATTGTTGTGTATTTATTTAGAAATGTTAGAAAACTACATAAAACTTAATTGGGGACCTTGGGCTGTGTACCACACAGGTCCCACATGAAAGGGATCGAATGTGAGCGGCAGGCACTAGTAAACATGCTATTGCGGGGTAAGGAGGAGGCTGCCTGACTCGGAATTGCTGAGCTAACCCTAAAGTACGTTCAGTATGCTAATGAGCCAACCCTAAAGTGGCTGCTCAGATAGGCAATTATAACAGATAAGGTATTTAGAACTGTGTCCTTCTCATAATACAGGAATTTTTTCTAAAGTGGATGGGCATTCATAGAATTACCAAGGTTGATTATTTAGCAGTAAAACTGATATTCTCATGCACTTCATTCTAGCAGTATGCTAGAACTGGAAATTCACAATTCACATATCTCTGGATAAGATTCAAAATATTACTGAATAAAAGAACATGAATTCACATTTTTGGGAACTAGTCCAGAGTCACCCTGTTAAGTGGTCTGTAAACAATCTTGCAATTCAAAATTCATTCCAGGCAAATGAACACTCCAGCTGCTCAATCTCATTTCAGAGAATGAGTTGCATAATCGGACATTAAGTTCAGCATGAATTGCCACTGACTTATTATGTACACATACCTTTCTTGGGATCCCATTCCCCCTGATTAAATGTTATGGCTTTCTACGCAGACATGAAACCACATAATCATATTCAGCAGCTAACTGATTATCCACAAGGACACTAAAGACAGACATTGTAACACGGGATCATTTTCAATAAATCTTATAGCGAAAACTAGACACCCATATGCAGACATTTAAACATATCCTTTATTCTCATCTTGTACAAATGCCAACTCAAGGGAAACAAACCTTAATAGATTTTAAATCTTGGAACCATTCAAAGAATACCTAACATTGGAATAACTGAAAGTACATGAATCAGGAGCAAAAGTACATAAATTGAATTATATCAATTTGAGAAACTTCTGAAAAGCAAAGAAAAAATATAAGCAAAGGCCCACTTGACAGAAGAGGAGAACCTGTCTGTTAGGTAGTCACGTCACAAAGAATAACCTGAATGAAACAAGAATAAAAAACATTCAACAAAGAAAAATTAAACTTTTAATGAGGAATTTCTAAATAGATATGACTAAACAAAAGAACCAGAAATGGAAAAATACATTTTTAAAAATGGACTCAGGAGCATTAGTTATCAGGCACTGTTCTTCATCATCTTCTCAATCTAACTGGAAACAGAAATAGAAGAAAAACGAGAGTGCCAACAAAAATCTAGGTGGTAAGCTAATGATCAGTCCCTGATGCTGAACAGAATCTATGCCATCCTTGTAACAGCTCTGATCTGGTGAAACAAAGAGTCAGCTTCACCCCACAGTGTCCTATAGGAACTCATTGATTGGACACTCCAGATCAACTCCATTCATCCTAGCTCTATTTTTTTTGAGCCCTCAACCCCAACATCATGATCATTATCTCTTTAGGTGTATAGGCACCAAGCCCAGTATGTCAACAAAGTGACACACTCTTTGATGTTTAGAATTCACAGCTTGCCAGTCCTGTAACTATGCCAACACCTTCTTCTTTCTTCACTACACAGTGCAGAAATGTGTGGCCTAGAATCAGCTATCTGTAATGAGTAACCAGTGCAGTTGGAGGGAGATGAAAGCAGAACTGCTCATGTGGAGAGCGAATTGGAACCTGTTCATTTATTTTTTATGAACAAGGGACTCTTAGACAATTGAAGGACTGGGAATGTAGTTCAGTGATAGAAAGTGTGCATAGCATGTACATGGCATTAGGTTCATCCCTGCATCAGAACAAAAAGAAAATGAAAAGAAGGGAATGGCATGGACGTGGAAGGGCAAGAAAAGGAGCAGACCGTGCAGCGGCTAAAAGAGCACTCCAGACCACACCATCACTGGAAGAGCGCTCCCAGTCATGGCACTACCTTTCTGGAATGAAGCATGCATCCTTTAATTATTACAAATGTTTGAATGATTATCATTTGTACCCTGTGAAAATCCACATACCTATTTATCACTTTTTATTGACATGATGAAGTCCTTCTTTCTGGTACATTATTTAAAACAATGACCTATCTTTTACAGCACACATGAATATATAAATACCTGCATTCAAAGTTACTACTAAACATTTAAACTATTAATTCGGAAGGTAAAATTGAAGACAAGCTAGAACCTTGATCTTGTCCATCTGTCCAATGTGACCTGTTGCTTCTTTCTCTGCATCTCATCAGAAGATTCAGTGCTGACCTGACAAATGTGGCGTGAAAATTCTCAGATTTTCAAAAGGTAAATGCTGTGTCACGCATATTTGTTTACCCTGTTTCACCAAGAACAAGTCTCAACGTCTGTGAAAAAACCCCTAAGCTTTTCAGTGTGACTGTCAGTAAAGATACCGCCAGATAGGGTAAGTAGATACCATTCACATATTCACAGTTATAGTTTGGAAACAAATTTGAATCTGATGGATGAATGAAAGGGAAAACAGATCAGGACATGAAAAGTGAAATAAAATAGCAATATTGAAGAAAATCTGAGTCAAAATGAAGATGGAACTGAAAAATTCAATGAGGCAATTCGAAATGAAAGGAGAAAGCCTCACAAGCAGAATGCATGCAATGGAAAACAGAGTGCCAAGCCTGGATGACAAAGCTGAGGAAATGGACTGCTCAAGCAGAGCATATCAATTACAAAAAAAAAACAGAAATGGAATACTCAGGAAATGTGGGACACCAAGAAAACACCAAATCTGTGCATATTTGCCATAGAAGAAGAAGAATCTCAGGTCAATGGCACTGACCATATCGTCAACAGACACAGAGGTCCTGATGAAGTACAGGCAGTGTATAACTGTCATTCTAATTAATACAGAGAAATCAATGTTCCCACTGTCACCTACTTTACGCTTTGTCAGTTTGAACTTAGTTTGCAGTTTGTCGTGTCAGCTCTCTCCTATAACAGCATTCTATTTGCACAACCAAAGTTAAATATGTTTATCAAAGGACAGTAAATATGTTTGTCAAAGGACATCATACAGGAAATTTTTTGAATATTATTTTCTGTTTAAGAGTTTATGCTTGGATATCTGAACTTTAAATGGTTTTGCATTCAGGACCGGAGAAATGGCTCAGCAGTTAAGAGCACTGGTTACTCTTTCAGACAATTCAGGTTCAGTTCCTAATACCGACACAGCAGTTAACAACAGCCTTTAATTCCAGTTTCACGTGATCTGACAGTCCCTTCTATCCTCTATGAGCATTGCATACACCATACATGCAGGTAAAACACTCGTACACATAAACAGTAAAAATAAGTAAATTGTTAAAAATTGTTTTATGTGGTTTGAATATTCCTATAAGCTGTCAATCTTTGCAAGTACTACCAAACTCAGAGTATTTTATTTTTAACTAAGAATTACAGCTATTATAAGTAAAGAGTATGGAGACTGTTATAAGTATGTTTAAAACAATCATAATTTTTGAAAGATCTGACAGTTCCTAGGAATAGAGATTTATTATCCTTGAATCTTGAAGAGTAATATGTAGGAATTTGAAAACACTGAGAAATCTCCTGTTATAGCTACATGTCTGTCATAATTCTAAAATGTGCTATACTTACTGGATAAACATAATATTTTTAAACAATTCTTTCTGGTTTTGTTTTATTATTTATTTATATATTTATTTATTGTTATGTGTATTTTGTTTTCTGTGTAAGAGCTCCAATGTGGTGCAAATGCCTGTAGAGACCTGAAAAGAACATCAAACCCCCTAAAATGGAATCACAGTCAGCTCTTAGCAGCCATGTGGGTGGGTGCTGGGGTGCAAATGGGGTCCTTTGCTAGAGCATCCAGTGCTCTTAAATGCAGAGCCATCTCTTCAGTCTCATAAAATAAAAATAAATTAAAATAAAATTCTAAATTGTAGCTTTTTCAGTAAAATGACAAAATGTAAGAGTTTAGAGTTGCGGTTTTCTCGTACCAGCTGTTACTATGCACAGGGCACTCAAGTGATGGCTAAGAATGATTTTTCAGTACTGTGCTTGATAGTTTCAAGCACTTCATTCAATCATGAATTTCCTCTAAAATTTAACCAGCTTCTGTCATACAAAGTCACAATTTATGAACTTTTGATAAACTTTTAAAATCCTCCAAAACACAAAATACGAATTCCAAGTTCTGGAAACTCGTCCACAGTTGCACTGCTAAGAGGACTGCGTGGATTATACCAAAATCCAAACTTCACTCCGGGAATGCGAACTCTCAGGCTGCTCAGTTTCATTTCAGAGAACCAATTGCAGAATCATGAATTAAGTTCAACATGTATTAACTCAGACTGGTTATGGATCAGATCTGCACCAGAACAAAAGAAAGAAGAAGAAACAGGAAGAGAAGGAAAGGAGGGGGGGAGGGGAGGGAGAGAGAGAGCCTAGTAGGATATGTACTAGTTTTCATTAAAATGCCTTTTTAGCATAGTACAGGCATTCTTTTAAATTATTAAAAATTATTACACTATTACAGTTTCTAGACTGGGAACATCAACATACCTTTGCCCTTACTGGTTCCTCTTGCTGTGATAAAATACTTGTTGGTAAATCATTTAAAACAATGAGCTATCTTATACAACACACATGACTATATAAATACCTGCATTCAAAGTTACTACTAAACATTTAAACTATTAATTCGGAAGGTAAAATTGAAGACAAGCTAGAACCTTGATCTTGTCCATCTGTCCAATGTGACCTGTTGCTTCTTTCTCTGCATCTTATCAGAAGATTCAGTGCTGACTTGACAAATGTGCATTGAAAATTCTCAGATTTTCAAAAGATAAATGCTGTGTCTCGCACATTTGTTTACCCTGTTTCACCAAGAACAAGACTCAACATCTGTGAAAAGATCCCTAAGCTTTTCAGTGTGACTGTCAGTAAAGATACCGCCAGATAGGGTAAGTAGATACCATTCACATGTTCACAGTTTTTTCTGGAAATAAATTTTAATCAGCTGTATTGGCATTATTTCAAGTTTATTCAATACTGGCAAATATTGAGAGGCATCTGTTGCCTTACAGATTAGGCCTACAGTGATAGATGGTCCTTGTGGTCTCCAATCAGCTGAAATTATTATATCCAATGCCCCAAATTGTACAGCTTCATTGCTCTGCATATCTGTAGCTGTCAATCCTGCTCTCTGGGTTAGTAACCTGGTAGACAAGATGTGGTTCCTATTTGGTGATCATAACATTTAATGGGGCTAAGAATAAGAAGACATTTGAAAAGCTTTACCTACAATTTGGCTGAGACAATTAATGGAGGATGTACTGTCACTATTCTGGGAGAAAACAATAGTAGAGTCTCCAGACTGGAAATATTTTTCTCTCAGAGACTATCCTGGAACTCCACAATGGAAGCCAGAACCTGGGCATTCCCAAAACAAAGGGGTGAAGAAAAGTTGTGATATCATTGATCTTTTATCATTGATCAAAAAATCTTTCATGTGGTTCCTGAAAATCTAGATACAGCTGTATAACAACAAGATGACAAAAAAATCCTTTTTTTTTAATTTCCTTATGTATAAAATCCAAAGACAAGAAATCTAAATACTAGATAACTTTCTTGGTGATTTTTTTTCTTTTGTTTTATCAAGACCTGCAAATTATGATAATTCTCTTTCCTTATGTTCCTGAGTTCTAGGATTACAGCCATGTGTAGCCATGCCCAGATTTTCCTGATGAATTCTGATAGTTAAAAAATGTTTGAAAAAGTATTCCCCAATGTCTTTCAGAAAAAGAAAATCAAAGAAGAGCAATCAAAGAGCAGTCATTCTTCAAAGTGAAGTTTACAAAATTAATCTACAAATATCAGTAGCATTTCTGTATAACAAGCAATTGGAGAAAAAGTACAAGGAAACCCTCCTATTCACAACAACCTCAAAAAAAAAAAATCTCAGAATAAACCTGACCAAAGACATTAAAGATCTCTAAATTGAAAACTTTGGATTTTTAAAGAAAGATGAGGACACCAGAAATGGAAGGACCTCCCATGCTCATGAATTGTAAGAATTAATACTGTGAAAATGACCATCCTAACAAAAGCAATATGTAGAATCAATGCAATCCCACTCAAAATCCCCATGACGTTCTTTACAGCATTAGAAAATACATCCTAAAATTCATATGGGAACACAAAAGACCATGGATAGCCAAAGCAACTTTGAGTACAAAGAGCAATGCAGGGGAGATTACTATACCAGATTTCAAACTATGTTATAGTGCTATAGTAAAAACTGCAGCATGGCACTCGAACAAAAACAGACCCAGAGACAAATGAAATATATTTGAAGACTCAGACATGAGTACATGTAATTTCAGCCACCTGATATTTGATAAAGGGACCAAGAACATTCATTGGAGGAATCTTCAGCAAATTATGCTGGCAAAATTGGATCTCCACCAATAGTAAAATGAAAATAGAACCTTATCTTTTATCTTGTACAAATGTATCAAAGATCTCAGTGTGAAACCTGGAAATCTGAAACTGTTCGATAGATCCATATTTTCCTCTCTTCTGTGAGGGAAAGGCTTCCAAATGTGACTGACAGCCCACTAACCAATGACTTAAGAGGGAAGGTCTAGTGGAAGTGCAAGGAAGGCTGGGAAGGAGAGAAGTGGTTGGGGCACCAGGGCTCCATCTTGGGCATGTGTTCCAGAGGTCCAGAGGACTTATGATCAAAATGCAGGCTCCGCCATACAAAATCTCTGTCTTTTCTTCCTGGGGATTAATCCTTTATTAAGTAACCCAGAATAAATTAATTTTTCTAAAAGAGCATTCTCTGCTCAGTTGGTTCAAACCTAGGGGTGGAGGGAGTGGGGCTGAATACCAGGCCTCACTGTAAGACAATTCAAGATACACTGTTAGAAGAAATCATTGGCAGTAACCTACAAGATATAGGTGCAGGAAAGGACTTTCTAAACCAGACAGCAGTTTCTCAGGAATTGGGATCAGTAATCAACAAGTGGGATCTCATTATACTAAAAAGCTTCTGTAAGGCAAAAGAAACAACCAAGGAAGTGAAGGGAAAACCGATAGAGTGGGAGAAGATTTTCAACGGTAACACATCTGACAGAGGTTTAACTGTTATGCCCAGAGAACGGCTCCTCAAGAACCACCACGGAGTCCGGAGTGTATGCAAAAAACAAAGAGCCTTTATTCAAGCTTAAGCTTGGTCCCTCAGACCTCACCAACACAGTGGATCTGTTCTGGGAGCCCGAGCAGAGAGATTAGGAGTCTTTTATAAGTTTGAGATAAAGAAAGGTGGGGAATAACAGTGTTACATTCTGTTTGGTTATAGGAGCCCACGTGCCAAGCATATTTTAAATTAATTGGTTGTAATGAACTATATGCCAAAATTGGTTAATAGAGGTTTGGAGGTTTCTTATTGGTGGGTGCTGCCTTCAGGGCAAAGGAATGTGTTATTATTCAAACCTTTTGCTAGTTTTTGTTTTAGCCTTATTTAATCTTGTGGCCTTGTGACTGCTTAGAAGGAACAAAGAATAAGATGGAGTTATATTTATCCATTTTCTGAAGTCTTATAGCCAAGCATTTTTTACAGAAGCGAAGAGAGCAGTTATTGGGTTGAAAAGGGGTTCCAGGGGTCCCACATTAACATCCAGAATATATAAAGAACTCAAAAAAAAAGGAATCATGAAAACAAATGACCCAATTATAAATTATAAGATGGGCTAAAGATCTGAGGAGAGATTTCTCAAAAGAAGAAATAAAGATGCTGGAGAAACATCCTAAAAGGTGCTCATCACCATTAATAATTAGGGAAATGCAAGTTAAACCACTTTAAGATTTCATCTTACCCAGTCAGACTGGCCAGGATGAAGAGAACAAATGATACCAAATGCCGGAGAGGATGTGGGGAAAGAGGAACACTCATTCACTGCCTGTGGGATTGTAAACTTGTGCAACCCCTATGGAAAGCAGTGCAGAGAACTCTTAAAAAACTAAAAATGAATCTCCCATTTGACCTGGTATACCCCTCCTTGACATAGACCCAAAGGGCTCATCCTATTGCAGAAATACTTGTACATTCCTGTTTGTTGCTGTTCCTTTCACAATATTTAAGGGACGGAAGCAACCTAAGTGTCCCTCAACTGAGTGGATAATTAAAATATGGTACAGCTACACAATGTAGCTCTACTCAGCAGTAAAGAAAGACAAAATCATGACATTTGTAGGTAAATGGATGGACCTAGAAATCGTTATGTTACCTACACAGAGTCAGAAAAACAAAGTATGTTCTCTCTCATTTGTGGATTCTAGCACCTTATATGTGAGTATGTATCCTGATGTAACTGTAGGAACCAGGAAAATGGAAAGGACTCAGGGAGGTAAAGGGAAAGAAAGAAACTGAGAGAGAAGAATAGTAGAGAACAGGAGTAACTAAGGGATAAATAAATAAAAGAGGGGTTAGAAAGCAAATATGGGGTACATGAAAGAAGGAACTCAAAAGAGGTGATGGGGCCTTAGGATACTGGTGTTATCAAGGGAGAAATGAGGAAAATTGGGGACACTTTAAATGAGGAAGGTATGGAGGGAAGATTAGACATGAGAAAGAGAGAGAGAGAGAAAGAGAGAGAGAGAGAATGCCTAGCTAGTATAAAACATCAGAGGGAAATATATTTTAACACCCTAAAGACAAATTCCACATACAATATCTCTACATGAGCCTATATACATAGCCGAAGGCTACATAACAAGAAATAGGGTCAGACAGAAAAAAACCTTTTGAGTTGTTGGCCAGAATGGTCCAAGAGACTCCCAAACTTAATGGGTTATTGCATAGTCTGAGATTGCCTCTCAGACCTTGAAGGTAAGACCCCACTGCTGAACACAGGACATACTTCGGAGACCAAATTTGGAGCAATGGAGCTGGAACTGACTTGAAAGCCACTTCCCCTGAGGACTAACTCTCAGGAACACTATAAAATTAGCCAAGGGAGAACATCAGTCAGTGGCCCAACACCAGCTTCATGACCAAATAACCATATCAATGACTGGTACAGCATTCAACACTGGTGTAGCACTGGCACTTTTATCTGAGAGCCAATCAATGGCTAGCTAATTGATCTTAGAGCCCACTCAGTGGGAGGAAACTCATGTGTGGACCTGAAATCATAACATAATACCCATGGTTGAAAGGTCATAATCTTAGAGAGATCCCTAGGGTTGTCACATCTCTAAGCTAACATAACTTCTTACTAAACACAAATATGTCTCCCTATAATTACAGTCAAGTAGCCCATTCACCACTCAACAAAGAAGCTTCATTTGCACCACATGGAGACTACTACAAAGTACCACAGTTGTCACACACAGACATTGTCTGTGAATTGCCCAGGCCTAAGGAGCACATCTACAGTGCAGCCTCTGGGCACAGGGCTCATGCAGTATAGAACAAGGGGTAAAGAGGACACTAATGAATCTCTCAACTCTCATTAATGAAGGTCTCTCATGCAAAAAAGGGCCAGTAACACAAAAGGTTACAAATGACTAAACTAAAGAGATTAAGAATATACAGACTGTGAGCCGTCTTATATTAACGCTCACTCACACAGGGCTCAGGGACTACTGCAGAAGAGGGGGCAGAAAGACTATAAGAGCCAATGAGGAGGAGTGTGACCGTATGAAAACAGAATGCACCAAGCTCCTGGGACCCTGCTCATACGAACTTATAGCAATCATTTTTGCATGCTCAAGATCCATGCAAACTCAAGAAGACAAAATGCCAGCATGCTGCTGGGGAAATGGGTAGCAGACCCCAATCCTTGCTTAAGAAATATTGGCAACTGACTACTGTTGGGTGCAGATAGGCCAGTCTTTCTAAAGCAAGGGTTTCTGGGTAGGCTGATCCACCCCCAGTAGATGAACCTGTATTGAGGTCACTTGGGGACACTAACTTGACACAACAGACCTTAACATAGATGAAAGAATGCATGGACTCCAGTTAGGGGCTGTGGAGGCAGGGGTGCTGGTGGAGGAAGGGATATAAAGATGATTAAGCTTCCTTGAGATGTTATAAAACACACAATGATTCAATAAAAAATATTTTAAAACATAAATGGAAAATTCTCAACAAAATACTCACAAACTGCACACAGACACAAATCAAATGTCATCCACCACAATCAAGTTGGCCTTATTCCAGAGATGCAGTGGCGGTTCAATATATGTAAGTCAATAAGTGTAATAAATGACATAAATCAACTCAAAGACAAAAATCACGTCATCCCAATAGATGCAGGAAAAAAAACTATGATAAAATGCAACATTCATTTACTATAAAAGTCGTAAAAGGACTTGTGCTGGAGGGAACAAACCTCAACACAATGAAAGCGATATACAGTGAGCCCATAGCCAGCATCATTCTAAATGGAGGAAAACTGGAAGCATCCTGTTAAAATCAGAACCAGACGAGGCTGTCCACAATCTGCACTCCTTTTCAGTACAGTGCTTGAGTGTGTTGTTTGAGCAATAAAACCAGACAGGGAAGTTAAAGGAGTACTAACTGGAAATTAAGGCTCAAATTATCCCCGCCTGCAGATGATATAGTGTTATGCATGTGAGATTGCCAAAATTCCACCGAAAACCTCCTGAGAATTTTCACTGTGCATTTGTCACATCGATTAGCAGTGAATATTCTAATAAAGGCAGAGAAAAAAGAAACAGGACATGTTTTACAAATGAGAAAGACCTCTAATTTTCCTTCAATTTCTGCTTCTGAATTAAAAAGGTTTTATATGTTTGACAGTCATTTTGAGTGTCATGCTGGATAGCTTCAGTTGTCAATATGATACAGCCAGATTGAGGACACTTTAATTGGGGAATTTCTTCCATAGTAGTGGCCTGTGGCCATGTCTGTGGGGCGTTTTTTCTATTCTTTAGTGATGTGGGAGGGCCCAGTCCTCTCAATCAGACAAAAACCCAGCACAGAATGAGGAAAATGGGCAGCAGGCCCCAACCCTACCCTAGGAATTATTGGCAACTGATTACTGCGGGGTGAGGGAGAGTAGATCTCCTTTAAGATCTCTAGATAGGCTGAGTAGACTCAAGTGGATGAACTTGCACCCAAAGACATCTGGGTACAAACACTTGACCAGATAGTACTTAACATATATGACTGAAAATATGGAATCAGGCACGGGGCTGTGGAGAGGGAAGAACATCTAAATTTGATTAAGAACTATTATAAAATGCACAAAAACTCAATAAAAATGAAAAATCAATAAATAAAAGTTATACCAGGGCATTTAAAAAGACACTGTATGGGATTCTTCTGGAATTAATAAGAATATTATTTTTAAACAAGAAAAAAACTGTCCAATAAGTTTTTTCTTTTCATAAAAGTATTCATGAGCTGGAGAGATGGCTCAGTGATTCAGTGGACTGGCTGCTCTTAACCTGGGTTGGGTTCCCAGCATCCACATTGTGACTAATCATCGTCCCTCAACTTCAGTTCCAAGAGGGAATCTGATGACCTCTGCTGGCCATGGTGGGCACTGCATGCAGAAATGCACTTGCTTACGTGTAATGAAAATATTTATACAGACAAAATAAAAATAGATGAATAAAACATTCAGCATTCTTAGTCATCATGAAAATGGATATTAAAGCCACTTTGAGATTCTATCTCACCCTGGTCAGAATAACTATCACCAAGAAAACAAATGACAACAAACACTGGCAAGAGTGTCTGGAAAGAGGAAACATCATTCACTACAGGTCGGATTGTAAGTTAGTACAGTCATTATGGAAAACACTACGAAAATGTCTCAAAACATTAAAAATAGTGCTACAGCACACATTAGCATACACCCAAAGAAAGGACATCCGGTCAAAGAGGCATCAACTCTTTCATGTTCATTGCTGCATTATTCACAGTAGCATGGAAATGGAACCAGCCTAAATGTCTATCAGCAGAGGAGTGGATCATAAAGATGTGCTGTATAGAGACAATGGAGTTTTGTTCAGCTATAAATAAAAGTGAAACCATAAAATTTTCAGGTAACCTGATGGAAGTGGGGAGTACTGTGTTCAGCAAAGTGCTTCAGATCCACATTCCTTTGTGGATCCCAGCTGACAATGTGTATATGTAGGTATATAAGTGGGAGTAAGTGGAGAGGCAGTCCACGAATCTACAGAGGAGACAAGAGATGAAAAAGAGTGCTGCAGAAGAAGGCAGGCCGTAGGACACACGTACATGGCGGTTCTGGGGAGGCTGAATGGCACAAGAAAGGATGGGGTGTGGGTCAGAAAGAAGAGTGACGGAGGAGACTCCGTAAGAACAATTGTCTGAAAAAACGTAAGGAAACCTAGTGCTGTCTATACTAATTCAAATTAGCTTCAAAGAAAGGAAAGTACATGTCCCATTCACATGGATAACAGTTATTCTCTCTCTCTCTCTCTCTCTCTCTCTCTCTCTCTCTCTCTCTCCTCTCTCCTCTCTCTCTTTCTCTCTCTCTCTCTTTCTCTCTCTCTCCCTCCCTTTCCTCTGCAACCTCACCTCCCATGTGGCAGAGTGATCATCAGTAGGAAAAATATACTCCCCTGACTGGTACAAAACCAGCTATTACAGCAGTCTCAAGTACGTACACATAACCGTTCCAGGGCTCCAAGGAGAATCCTTGGAAGGGAAAGTGAGTGGAGAACCACACCATACGTGTCTGTTAATAATTATTTGCCTTTTGTAGGAAATGTCTCTAGGTTCTTGAATGGCTGTATTGCTCACGTCAACCATTCATATTTTTCAACTATATTTTCACATGTCCTAAAAGAGTTCAGCTAGTAATATATGTTTTCATTGTCTACAGCTATATTTTTATCTAGGGAAATGCTTCTCTTGTACTGGGAACGCTAGTAGTTATATAGACTTGCTCTCCATCGATAACAGATTTCAATATTGGCCCTGATTATACAATCAAGATTCTTTATCTACCTGGACACATAAGTATCCAAGGATAAGTACGTGAAGCAAAGGGGCTATCAAGGCTGAGAAAATCTCAGTAGATCATGAAGAAGATATACCAGATGGTAATGACCATGAAACTTGAGTTGGCTCATAGCCATTTATGACCAGTGAAAACACTGAGACAATACCCAAGCCATTTCTAGTAAAGTACACAAAAACATGGATAAATAGAGACACATCTCAAGATTTCTAATACCTAATTCTGATTATAGTTCAGATTTACCATTACACAATACAATACATTCATAAAGCTACCTTCCCATTCACATGGGATGCCTTTGCATATATGAAGTCTATTAGAATACATGTTGCAGATTATCTACCTTCGATGGCAGAGAGTGCTGAATAAGGTAGAGGTCAACATATTTTAGTTAAACAGTTTTCAGTGATCTCTTCAAGCCAGTTCAGGCCAGTTATACTTGATGGAATATGAAACCAAGTTGTAGAGTCAAAACATGGAGGTTCTTCTAGGTTAATAAACTATCCAAATCTGGAAGGATATTGAGAGATCTTCAGCAAATTAGAAAATGTTGGCCATGAGGGACAATATGTACACTGGTCAGAGGATTATTTGATCTGATCCACCTACATAAACATCTTTGTGTGTATAGTTTTAATTTGTCAACCCAGTGGACAATGGAAGAAAATGGTCAAAGAAATAGAAATGTACTGAGTAATAATATTGTCCAAATCTCTAACAACAAATCTCTATTGATTTCAAAGTTATCATTGCTGTGAATATCCCTTCTACTCAATTCTCTGGGGGAATATTAGCATTCCTTTACTATAAAACTGAAAGAAAACACATTTTAAGGATTTAGTAATTGAGGATACATATAAGCACAACTTAGAAATGTTAATACCTCCTCCTCCAATTTTATGCACTGTCCTTTCTTGAAAGTAAAGTAAAAACTAGTTTCCTAAAAAAGATTTCTGAAAGTCATATGGAAAGTCATTTCTGAAAGTCTGGACATATGGAAAGTCCTATGTTGATCACAGTGCTGTTTCAATTTACAGCTCAAACCAAATCACGTGCTTTGAGCTGAGACTAAAAAAATAAACTTCAAACTTACACATTTGTAAGTCACAGACTTCCTCTGCTAGTCATTCAGTAATATAATTTAGATTCTCTGCACCACATTTCATTAATTTATACACCTGTCCACTACAGAAACACAATAACTTTGAGGTGAAGAACATCTTTGCACCACCATCTGCAATCTTGCTTCAAATGGCCTTGTTGTGGAAGTTAACCACAGATTAACCTGGCCAATCAAGAAGACTCAAATCATACTCAAGATGTGGAGGAAGTCATTCTTTATTAGGTACAGATCTCATGATTGAGGAAAACATTTGCTTCAGGGAAACTGGCACTGAAGAGAACTAAATACAGGTTGTTGAAGGATTTTTTTATTTCATTCCTTGACAATAGTCATATTGGATTTGAGACTTCCCGCACAGAAGAACATATGTTTCTTAGGTTATTTTATGAAATTAAACAGTCAACATTTTACAAAGAAACAGGTATTGGGGTAAATGTGGAGCAACTGCTCATAATATGTTGATAGTAGTATACTCTTAGCTCTTTTAACAAGGAAGACACATGGTAACAGGTCCTTCCTGAAACACCATTGCTAGAAGCAGCATTTTCCAAGGCGCTCTCAGGCTGTGGCTTTTGTGGTTTTCTGCCTTGATTTAACTCAGCCTCAGACTGATCTCAGAGTCACCGTTATGATTTGAGTACAAGTAGAAGCTTCCAAAGTCCAAACTATTGTGAAATCCTGCAGTAGCCCCCATTTGCTGCAAAAAGAAACTTCTTTGATTAGTGGTGCACTGTATGCTTGTCTGCAAATATAAGGATTCACATTTAGCATATGGTAAGAAATTTCATTTGTCTAGAGATATGACAGAAATAGAACTTTCTCTAGGACCTATGTCCTCTCCAACTATGTGTATTTGGCTGAGTTTACATTGTCACTCACGAGTTCATTTCCATTGAGGGCTTTAAACCCAATCAGATAGCTATTGATTACCACCAGCCGCCGTGGCACTGCCGCACCAGTGAGGTAGTATGCATGGTGTGTATCCCTCCATAGGACTCCTGCATTTAACCTCACTCATCAATGGCTCAAGGACCACTGTGGAAGAGGGGCCAGAAAGACCGTAAGATCAGCGCTGGATTATGAACTCAGGGAAGCAGAAATTTTCGTCCCACTGGAACTTGTGAATGGTGGCATCAAGCAAAGGACCCGTGCCTACTCAATTAGACAAGGGCCCAGAGTACAGTGAGAGAAACTGGTGGTGAGTTGGCTCTAGACAGGAACTATTGAAGGCTTATTACTATTGGGAGAGGGAGAGTATGCCTTACTTCTGATCTGTAGATAGGCTGACAGACTCCAGTGGATGAATTTGCACTTAGGGACATCTGGGTACCAATGCTTGACTAGATTGTATTAACATGTATGGCAGAATACATGAGGTCCAGCAGGGTGTTGGGAGTCATGAAAAGAGGAAGGAGATCTAAATTTGATTAAGAACAGTGTATGAAATGTACAAAAATGCAATAAATTTTCTTTCAAAAAACCTATATTCTAGGGCTGAAGTGATGGCTCAGTGGTTAAGATCACTGACTACACTTGCAGAAGACCCAGGTTCAGTTTTCAGCACCCACATGGTGACTAACAACCATCTACAGCTCCGGTTCCATGGGCTGCAGCACCCTCTTCTGGCCTTTTCAGGCATTGCACAGCATAAGTGACCTTGCATGCATACAGGCAATACACTCAGACACATAAAATAAGAAAAGAATAATAAATAAAGTATATTTTTTAAAAACCTATATTCTATTAAAGTAGAAAATCTAAATGAAATGGGTGAATTTTGGTATTTTTTGGCGAGGATGATGGGGTTTTTAGGAGGCATGGCAATGCTGGAGGAAGCACATCTCTGTGCAGGTGGAGAGTTCTTAAGCCTTGTGAGATTTCCAGTTTCTTTCTGCTTCCTGTGCCTGCTTAAAGATGTGATTGCCAGACTTTCTGCTCCAGCCAGTTCTGTCACCATGTCTCCCCATCCACTATGGGCTCTAATCCCTCTGGAATCATAAGCCAAATAAACTCTTCTTTCTATAAGCTGCCTTGGTCACTGGGCTTTATCGTAGCAAAAGAAAAGAAAGTAACTAACACAGAAGTAGGTGCCAGAGAGTAGGCTGTTGTGATGATCCTGATAATGTGGGTTTAGGGAAGAATGTGGAAGACTTTGGAGGTTTGGTCTAGAAAAGTGGTTGGGTTCTGTAAGTAGAATTTAATGGGTCATTGTAACAGGGTCCTAGAAGCAGTGGTAAGAGCAAAGTCATTATAGAGAGAAAGATTTAAACAGCAACTGGGATGTTTGGTCAAAGCATCTGACTGCTGTCTGGCTAAAGCTTGCCTGAGGCTAAGTTGAAAAAAAATGAACTTAATAGTGGAGGAAATTTCAAGACAGCCTAACATGTGATTGGTGGCATGGCTGTGAATGCTGAATCCCATGCAGCACTACAGTGAAACGAGCAAAGGGGACACAAAGAAATGCAGAATGCACATTTTGGAGATAAAAAGAGCACTAGAAAGCTTACTAATGTTGGAGCCAAGGCATGAGCTGAAAGAGAAGCTCCCTTTAGCAAGGAGATTAGAGCCATTAAATAGAGGTCTCTAGATTTGCACTGGAATCATAGGGATAGGCGCAGGGCAAGACCACACCCAACTAAGCCTCCAACTTAAGGAAAGGGAATTCCAGAGGAGGGTTTTCTGCTCCTAGAAATCTAAGACATAAAAAGGCTGTGGATGAAGGAAGACAAGGTCCATTCCAGGCTGGGGACAGAAGTTGGCAGTCATTCACATGGTAATGGCTTTAGAGACATGAAAGATGCAAGAGGGAAAGAGTCATTGGTTCTTCCTCCACTGTTACAGAGAGCTGCAGAAGCCAGGAAACATGTAGCAGGAGCATCCCTGCATGAAGAAGGCCCTGACAGGCCAAGAGGCCCTACCAGGGAACTGAAGGTGAAGCGTTCTTGGCAAAGATACTGGCGATGCTCGAGCCTGCCGGGAGAGCTGCAACCAAGGAGGGAGCACCAGCCCAAGAGGGAGATGTATGCTGCACACAGCAAAGTCAGAAGGGCTGAGCCATCTAAGTTTTTGGAAGTAAAGTCACAGATGTTGGACTTGTAGGTACACCATTTTGTGTTTGCCCTGCTGGGTTTCAGTCGTATTTTTGTCTGGTGTTTCCTCAGTATGCTCCCATTCCTCCCTTTTGGAATGGGAATGTATATTTAGTTCCGTGGTATGTTGAAAGTATATAATTTGTCTTTTGAGTTTACAGGGCCTTACATACAGTTAAGCGGTTACCTTCAGTTTCAGAAAGACTGAACTGGACTTTTGGACAGTATTGAGACTGGTAAAGACTATGGGGGCTTTTGAAGGTAGATTAAGTGCATTTTGCATTTTACATTATCATGAGCTTATGGGATCCAGAGAGTGGAATGTGATGATTTGAATGAGAATGTCACCCATAGGCTCCAAGTACTTGTACGTTTTGTCCTCAGTGGGCGGTGCTGTTTTTGGAGCTCTTAGAAAGTACAGTCACTACGGCAGGCTTTGAGAATTCCCAAGCCTTGCCAGATTTCCAGGTACCCTCTTCCTCCTGGGGATGCTTGAAAATGTGACGGCTCGGCTTTCTGCTCAGGCCAGCTTTCTCACCATGCCTCCCACACCATTATGGACTCTAATCTCTCTGGAACCTTAGGCCAAATAAACTCTTCCTACTATAAGTTGCCTTGGTCACTGTGTTTTATCACAATAAAAAAGTAACTAATACAACATCTTGAGCCTTGGAAAAATAAGAATGAGCCAAAACTGAAGGTGAGGGATAGAAAGAATAATGAATATCAGCCATAAAGTAAAGCAGTGGAAACAGCAATGACAACAAACTGAGAAGGCAAGAAGGAAAAAATGCTGGTTCCTTGAAAGGTAAATAAGATCAGAAAGCCCTTATCTAAGCTAACAAAAAACAGAGAAAAGACCAACATTAATAAAATAAGAGATAAAGGGGGAGAGAGCAATACTTTTAAATATATATATATATATAATATATTCTTTTAAACTGAAAACCTTTTTAAGCATGAATCACTAGATGCATATGAACTGTCAAAATCCTTAAAACAAGAGCAGATAGATAACTTAAGCAGATCAGCAATAAACAGTAATAACAATAATTAAAAACTCTTCATTACTTTAAAGTCCAGGTCTAGATGGCTTCACAGCTAAATTCTACAAGAATTTAAAGAATTTACACCACTGTTTTGCAATTTTTTTCCATTAAATAACAATGTAAAAATCACCAAATGCTTCTACTAAGATGAATATTGTCCTGACACCAAAACCAGTTAAAGATACCACAAAAGTAAAATTATATAGCAGCTCCTTGAAGACTACAGATACAACAATTCTAACTCAAATACTTGCAAAATGAAAAAGTTCATGCACCGGGATTAAATTGGTTTTATTCTAGAGGTGCATGGGTGATTCACAAATCAATAAATGCTATACATCACAAACATGGACTCTAGAACAGAAATCACATGATCATTTCCACATATATAGATAAAGTTTCGGACCAAATTTAATATTCGGTCTTTATAAATCTATTGAATAAACTGGAAGTGAATAAAAATATACTAACGTAATAAAGGCCATCCACAACAAACTTACAGCCAAATTACACTAATAGCATAAAACTCAAAGCATTTCCACTGAAACAAGGAAGGGGACAGGAATCTCCCTTCTCCTCATTCATATTGCGCTCAAAGACAGCTGGAGCAATCAGACAGAGGCAAATGAAAGGGACATTAACAGGAAAGAAAGAAGTCAAACTGTCGATATTTGCAAATGATGTGACTCCATAACATAAGAGACCCTAAAGATTCCACCAGAAAACTCTTAAAACTGATAAGTATTTTTAGAAAAACAGGAGGATACAAAATTAATAAATCATCAGCCTTCCTGCATATCAAGAGCAACCATGCTGAGGAATGAACTCTGCTATTAATTCATATGAGTTTATAAAAACATAATTATTTTTAACATCAATATGCTTTAGCATTTGCAGAGAATTCTAAGTTAATCAGTTCGTTTTTATTAGTTTGTTCGTTCACATTTAGTGCACATATATAATGTGCTCTGTCACTCTCATCTCCATCCTCTCCTACCCCCTCCTACCACTTCTAACCTCCTCTTCCCACCAAGTACCCATCCCATACTAATATCTGTGTTTTGCTTTCGTTTTTGCGTTATGACTTACTTAATTTAGCCAAGCAGCATGGCTGTGGAGCTTCCCATGGATCAGGAGTAACTCACCAGAGGCTACATCACTGAAGATAACTACCAACTCTCTCCCAGAAGCCTTGGAAAGCCAATATCTTCTCTGGGCAGGACTGTGCCACATAAGCCTCTCTCCCATCTATGATTGAATGCTTAAGGCTCAATTTGTACAGCTCCTATGTAAGCAGCAACAGAGGCTGTGAGTTCATGAGTGTCATGTCCATGCTTGGCCAATAAGACAGTACTCTATAACCCTCTTACATTCTTTACACCCTCCTCTTTTGTGATGTTCTTTGAGCATTCAAGGGGTAATAAATAAGAACTGTTTAAGGCTAAGCACCTTGACCAGCCATGAATCTCTACATTAACTGTTATTAGCCACAAAGAGAAGCTTCTTTGGTCAAGACTGCAGGAAACACTAGTCTGTGTCTATAAACACAAATATTTAGCAGGGGCTATTCATTAGACACTGAAAATCTATAAGGAGGCGAATTCATCGTTATAGATTTCTGACAGGATGCACTGCATTGTGAATTCTACTGTCAGCAAAGCAATGAATTTGGTATATTCTGAACTGCACATTCAAATACAGATGTGTACTGGTACAACACTCAAGTAGACAGCTCTGACCAAGGCTGGAGAGATGGCTCAGTGGTTAAGGTGCTGTTACTCTAGAGAAGAACCAGAGTTCAGATCCCAGCACCTATATCGAGATCACAAATACCTGTAACTCCAACTCTAGGGATCCAGTGACACTCTTCAGACCACCAAGAGCATTTGCACACACAAGCATACACAAACATAAATAAAATTAAAATCTAAATAAGAAACAAAATAAAATGCCAGATATGCAATTGAAACGACAAGGGAGGATTTCTCACTGTGACTTTGCTGAAGAAAAATCCCAACCATCAAAAGAAATCGTTTTATTCTCAAAACTGGAGAATTTGTCTCATAAAGCTTCTAGAACATGTCAGAATACATGTATAATGTCTTGCAATTCATACTGCCTGGCCAAGAATGATTGCTCAATTGTGCTGAAGATTTAGTGGAATATTTTTTTTTATTCTAAAGATTTAGTTTTATTTTTATTTATGTGCATGACTGTATATCTGTGTGAGTACATGCCACATGTGTGCAGGTACCCAATTAAGCCAGAAGATGGCATGAGTTCTCTTGGAGCAGGATTTACAGGAAGTTCTGAGCCACCTTATGTGGGTGCTAGGAACAAAATTTGGGTCCTCTGAAAGAGTAACAAGTGCTCTTAACCACTGAGCCATGTCTCCAGTCCCATAAACCAACTTTTAATTTGCTAAAAAAAATGTTGTCTACTTCCTAAATATTTACGTTTATAGACCTAGACTAGTGCTTCCCTCCGCCTTGACTAAAGTTCTCTTTGTAGCTAATGGCAGTTAATGCAGAGATTCGTGGCTGGTCAAGGTGCTGAGCCTTAAATAGATCTTTTTTATTTCCCCCTGAAGGCTCAAAGAACATCACAAAAGAGGAGGGTATAAAGAATCTAGACCATTAGCCCAGTGCATTAGCTTAGCCCAGCCCAGCCTATTAACTAAGCTCATTAACTTAGGCTGGTCAAGTCCATAAACTTAGTCCAACCCATTAACTCAGCTCATAAGTGTAGTCCACACTAGCTCATTAGCCCAGACCATTACCTTAACCCAGTTAAATCTATTAGCCCAGCTCATTTGCTCAGGAAACCCAGCCAATTAACTCAGCCTAAGCTTAGATGTTAGAACCAGGATTAAATTCAAACAGACCAAATAGTGCCTCAGAGAGGTAGCAGGTAACAGCACTATCCAGTAATGCAACATAGGTAAAGCCAGGAGAGTACAAAGACAAAATTTGTGTTTCATGAAAGGCACTAATAGAGTTTAAGAGTAGGAAACTGCAAGACACAAAGTGAGGTTAATGACTTTGAACAAAAGCAGTGTGAAATAGAGTTTATGTTCCTGGAAGTTGTATTCAAATAATTTAGTCAAGGACTCAGCTGTCCTTTCATAGGTAAACACTTTGCTCAGTTTATAAAGATTATATTCTTAATCATTCATATGCTGTGCTTTCAGAAAAAAATGTCAACAATTTGTAGCCTTGCCTTTTCTACTATATGACCACATGTCAATTTTTTATAGTGAACCCTAATATTACTGCATTAAACATGCTTAGTTGTATTTAAAATTCTTCACTGATACAAAACACATGTTATATTTTGAATTTCTTTATTACAACATTCCATTTTATCAATGCATTTCTCGTAGTTTTTAATTGCTATGTAAAAGTTGGAAGGAACAATAAGTTCTAAGAGTCTGTTTGCACTGATAAATGGTTTCCAACAGTTAGTAATCGTTTATCATCCCTCCAGTCCTGATGAGTTGTTTGCTTTTTACTGTGTACTTCTTATGAATGTTCCTTCATTCAGTGAACATTCTTACTAGTGAAGAAATAAAGAAGACACTGAAAATATTTTGCCAAGGACACAGTTAAAAGGATTGTTTTTATTTTCAAGTTTAACATTTAATCCCAATGTGAGAAACGTTAACAGCCTTTCTTTATTGACATATATTTGTTGTTTCAAATAATGAGGAATTGAGAACTTTCTTCATTGTGACAAAATTTTTATTTTAAACCAAGAATAAAGAATTTGGGTCAGGAGTGGCACACACCTTTATTCCCAGCATTTCGGAGGCAGAGGCGGTTGGTTTTCTCTGAAATCTAAGCCAGCCTGGTCTAAACAGAGAGTTACAGGCCAAATGGGGGCTAGAGTTCACATCTCAATATGTACATCTAGGCAATTCACAAACAATTACCCATAGTTCCAGTGGATCAGATGCCCCTTTATAGCCTCCATGAGTGTCCAAACACGTACACACATACACGCATGCACACACACACACACACACACACACACACACACACAGACAATGTTAAATAAATCTGAAGGGTTATAGTCTAACAATTAGATAATTATTCAGTTTTATAATTACTAGAATAATATGGAGTATTTTGAAAAGATACTTAAAACTAATTATTTCAGTGTCCCTGAACATGGCTTTTGTAAGAATCCACATTCATATAAAACGAATGAACTTGTTTTGATTCTGTTCATTGTTCTGCAATGCATCCCTCCTTCACCTCAATCCTTCAATGTGCCATTAGTTAAATTTTGGACAGATGTTAGAAGTTATGTCCTCCCTTTATTCTTATACTACTTGAAAGGAAGAAAGAAACACTCTGCAATCTGAAGAGTGAAAGGATGAGTTCCAAGCAGCAGTGTGTGGAACTCAGTGATGGCCACATCATGCCTATGCTAGGCTTTGGCACTGCTCAAAATAAGAGGAACCAAAGATATGGGGGTTGGGACATGAGTTAACAAAGATAGACCTGTAATACATGGGGCACCAAGCCAGCACTCCACTGCTCCTGTTTCTCTAGTTCTCAGTTCCTCCGGGTTGGAGCTGATCCATGTAAAGAGTGAAAATGATAAGATTTTAGTGTAACAGGGTCTGGTTATACTATTGCCGAGTGATTATTCTGGGAGTTCTGTTGCCTTTATTTCAGCTTTTTTTCAGCTTTGCTTTAAAGATTATATCTGTCAGTCAACAAAACTGCCAGTTAGTTTCCTTGATTTGCCATCGATGATGATAGGAGTGATTTATTTGTTCACTTCTATCATTTATAACACCATTCATTTTTCCTTCTAGTGAGGCAAGATACTGGGAATGGGTATAACAAAAATACTACTAGAAATGAAAACCAGAATCAGTGAGAAAGTACTGCCTTTCTCCTGTAGGAAAGTCTCCAGCAACTCTCATAAAATGCTGGAACTGGAGTAAGTAGCATTGACCAGATAATACTCTGTACTACGGAAAATACCCGTGAATGTAAAATATAGGAAGAGAAGAACATTCACCTGATAAAGGCTTGTGTCAACTATTGGCTCCTATAACTTTGTTAAAATTAAAATGTTATAGTATAAAGATTATGCTGACAGGCAGTATTAAATATGGTTTACAAGCCTGGGCTCAAGTCTTTTTATTCTAAAAGTTTCCTCAGAATACTTAATCATGTGACATGGAACAACTTAACTGAACTTTGCATTCACATTTATCTCTTGTGAAATTGTGAAGTTTAAGGCAAAACTAGGTTTCTTTGAAAAGGAAAGTAGTATGATGGACAGAATAGGACTATGCACCCTTCCCAATCTTCAGCCTTGATGAATCCGAGTACCCTTACAGCTAAGAAAATCAGGCTTTTCACAGTTATTTTATTGAGAAAAAATACGTTTCTAGAATGTTAAAATATATGGGCATAAGTGCATTTAATTTATTGTTTACCCTTAACAAATTTTCAAACCACTACCCAAATTAATAGAGCAGGCAATCATTTAAAATTCTACTGTAAGCCAGGTATGCTGGTGGCATACTCCTTTAATTCCAGCACTTGGGAGGCAGAGGCAGGAGGACCTCTGTAAGTTTAAGGCCAGCCTGGTCTACATAGCAGTTCCAGGTCAGCTGGGGCTACAGAGAGACCCTGTTTCAAAAACACCCACCCACACACACACAAATTCTACTGTAGATATACTTTCCACAAAGAATGAATTTGAGATTTTAGGGTTTACAGCTACTGAAAAATAACTCCTTACATGTTGATGGTAATTTCATGTTTATAAATCCAAAGTCCTTAGAGTATCCATTGTCCTACCAGTAATTTGTTTGGTCATACAGAGAGAGTCACCAGCTTCAAATGATTGAAAATACCACACCAATATTGGTCCAAATCCTAATATCAAACTCAACCTGAGCCAGTGGGGGCTGGGGTGGGGAGCTAGTCTATAGCGGGACTCTGTATAAGGAATAGGATGTCCCAGGCTGTTGGCACAGAACTCTCACTCTTCTAATGGTAGGCAGGGCCAGTGTGCCTCCTGGTGGCCAGTCCACATTGAAAGAAGGCCACTTAGCTTTGCAGAAAGTTCTCAATTTGGAGGGTTTCATCTTAATGCGTAATCTCCTGCAGAACCTAGTTTAAGGCTGTCTAGCATCATCTGGAGGGATGTTTGGGTCTGACACTTGGATGGGGAGGAACCCACTTGAAATTTTATATGCGCCTAGGATGTGTGTTGTGTGTGCACACTAGGCAGTGGAGAGTGCTAGTCTTTTCTTCACTCAAGTGCCCACCTGATCAACTGCCTCAAGGCAACTCAAGAGGTCTGACCTTCAGGCCACACATGTAAACCCCATGCTCAGTCACCTCCTTTGACAGAAGGCGAGTGTCCTGTTTAGGTGAAGCAACCTCAGTAGAAGCACAGGTTGGGGTATGCACATTTCACAGCCACACAGCCAGGAAATAAACCTTCCCTTTCACTCAGGTTTACCCATAATCATTCAGAGTTTAAAACAATTGTTCGTTAATGACTCCCTTTAAATTCCTGTTTTACATAAATAGCGCCAGTAACACCTCAGAATCCTCTGGAGGTTTGTGGTCTCCTTTCCTGCCTCATCTGAGGGCCACTTCCGGAATCACATAGGAGCTTCAATGCAACCTCCTGTGGGAGATCAGCATTTGCAGCTCCTGTGAGTCTACCTCAGAGGCCCTTTCCTTGCCTGGACACCTGCTCTGGTTCTCTGTCTTGCTTCACCTCAGGAGATCTCCAGTCTAGAACCTCACAGTTCTCTTTGGCTTCCTGTAAGCAGACCCTGAAAACTCTTCCAGGAGTGCCAGCTTCTCTGTTCCAGGGGCTGCAGGCAGCAGATGGAGCAGCCCCTATGACCAACCTAAGCTTGGGGGATGGGCAGATAAGTGTGGCAGCTTGATCTCACTGAGTCGCCAGAAATGTGGTGGGTACATCTGGGAGCCAAGAGACCAGTAGCTGAGTCAGCTGTTTCAGTTCCTTCAGCCTGCACGCTGACCCCGGATCATTCCATAATAGTGCGTGCTCTGAGCTCAAGTTAGAGGGAAATTTATATTCAACTCATATGTGAGTATTGTATATGAGGTAGCTAAGCTAGCGGTTACACATAAGCACGTGGTTGCAAAAGATCACTGGAATGTAGCATTTTGGCAAAGATTTCAGTGGTAGTTAAGACTGTAACAAACAGTAAGGGGCAGGGCAGGATCCTACTCACTTTCCTTACACTTTTATCTTGTCTCAGGACCTTCAGCAGTTAAATTTCTTAGAAACTGTCACATCATTAGTAAATTTTCATTGCAATCACAGCATTAGTGGCTTATACCTTGGACAGGACACTGCAGCAGAAAGGTAATTTACATATTGATTGTTTAACAGCAAAAATCTTCAAACCAGGCAGATTACTGCAGAAGAGACCATTTCTTACTAATGAAAGTATAAAAAGAAAAAGAATTTAAAAGTGCCTGGGAACATCCCTGTCTGAGAGAAACAGAGTTTTGATGAAGATGGAGTAACCACAAGCAGAATCCCCTGTCCACTTGAGAGGTTTTCTCTCTATGCAAATGTGTATACGTATATGTGCTTCTTTACTTTTAAAAAGTGTGTTACTTGTTATTGCTATCTGTTTTGTCTGAGAATTTTTCTACATTTTGATTGTTTAAGTGAAGGAAAAAATGAACTCAAGCCCTCTAGACTGTCACACTCCCTTCTTCCCTTCTTGTGAACTTCTGACTCCTAAAGTCTGGGCAGGCTGGTTCCCCAGTCACCTCATTAGCCAGCTCTATCTGCAGGGGTCTCCAGGACTCTGTTTCTGAGCTGTTGGGAGAGAACCCTTTTACTGCTAATCACTCCAGAATGCCTCACTTCCCACACTCAGAGTCTTAGATTGTGTGCTGTGTGTTTTCCTGGCCTGCAGGCTAGAGGCTCGCCCATTCACAAAAATCTGCTGACTGCTACTGCCCTGGAGCCTAATTCTACCCACTTCATCCCTGATGTGATCTTAAAACTAAATTATTGTTTCCTAAACTCAGTCCTCAGACGTCCACACAAGTCAATTTTCAAACATAAGAACTCAAAAGGAAACAAACCAGGCAAACAACAGGGATGACACCTAAGAAGGACCCTTATGGGAAACAATATTACCTTTATTTCAAAATTTTATAAAAATGTAATGCCCACTACTCAGAAGGCTGGGAGAGCTGCAGCTGAATGTGAGTTACTGAGCAGGCTGGACTGACCAGGGGTGATGCATCCAGTCATCAGCATCTGGGAAGTCTTCCATATCACGATCCACACAGAGACTTCAAATAGAAGTCATGACACAGGACTCCATCTCAAAATTCATCAGAAAACGGATATTCAGGGTGACCAGAACCACTAAAATGAAAAATGAACATGAAAAATGCTGACATGCACTTCAGCAGTAGCCAAGGCAGGAATCTTTGGTGCTACCATAAGTGTTAAAGTTAATCATTTTGTTTCCTGTTTGCTTGTAGAATCTTCAGTTCTAGTTTTCATGAACTGACTACAGGGAAAAGGTTTTTAAAATATCATAACTAAAGTTTTCATATGAGATTCCCTTGCCTAGCACATAACACAGTATTAGACATTCACACATCTTCCCCTCCCCCGCCTTGGTTTCATCAGGGAATAGACCAAAGTAAGAAGGAGGAAAGCCCTCTGGTTAAATCATTCTTTCATTGCTTAGTGTAAAGTTCATTTACACTTTCATTTACCTAACAGTAATTTCTGCAGTGATTTGATACACATCATGTTATGTTAGATTCAGATAGGGAAACAATATCATATAGATTTCCACTTCCAAGGAGCTTATTGTATAATTTATAGGACTCTATTCTCATATAAGTTTTTTTATTTTATTGAATTTCTTTTATGTGTATGAGTGTTTTCCTTACATGTAGATAAGTGCACCCATGAGCACAATATTAATGGAGACCAGAAGAGGATGTGGGATCCCCTAAACTGGAGTGTGAATGGTCTTCAGTCACCCTGTGGGTTCTGGGCACTGAACCTGGGTCCTCTGCAAGAGCAGCCAGTGCTCTTCACAGCTGGACAATTTTCCCAGCCCTGAGGATCATTGCATTGACATCAATATAAAATACAGTAAGTTCCAAGAATTACTGAGCATTTGCCCCTCTTACTTGCTGTATCACTTCATAACCTTCATTTTTCTCTAAGAATGTTTAATACACAATATTACAAATTGTCTACCTAGTTTTAGAAATTATTACATTTCTGCTATGAATTGAAATTCTAACACGTGAAGGGGATTAGGATTCTTCATTCACCTTTATTTGAAATTTAAGTACAATATCAGATTCTGCAACTGTGGAGCATGAGGAAGAATAAAGACTTTGAATGACTATAAATTCCTTTAATAGCAGAGCTTGTCTGTGAATGTTCTACCCTTGTATCTAAATCTCTTTCCATATAAACTTGATCCTTAGCACTGAGGTGTCCGTAACTCAGAACTCAAAATCAAGTGTTATATAAATCATTAATGACAGCTTGGTTTCTGAATAAACATTCACTGAAAGGGAAAGAGCTGAAATTAAGATAAGTTGAGGCAACATATTTATCAGAGTGACTTACAAAGGAGTTGTGACATATCTGAAATTCTTGTTCAGGCCATCTAGAACTTTCATGTCTTCTGGAGGCAATTCGAATTCAAGCACCTATCACACAATTAGAAAAGTGTTAGGTTACATGGACAGTATATTTGCAAATATTAAAAACCCGAGTGAATCAGACTTAACTGTACAAAGGCAATTTTTAGTGTATGCAAAGCTGCAGAAAGTCATTAAAGACATCAAGCAAGATACTCAAGTGGGTAACATGTGGCAGGTGGAAGGTCATGAAATACTCTTTTGAGACACATGGAAGCGGCAGGGACCTACAGACAAAGGAGCTGGTGCAGAAACAGCTGGCATCATCCAAAGACAATGGGGAGAGTTGCCAAAGAGTCTAGAGCCAAGTTTTCAAGTACATGACTTAGCAACTTGCATGAGTAGAATTAGCCCGGCAACGAGTAGCTTAAATGTGAACAGCGTTTTTTCAATACAATTTCAGACAAAAACTGTGCAAATACTAATTTATCATTTCCAATGAGCAAAGAATACAGCTAGAACAAAATCTCAGTGGCTGGAATTGGGATATTTCAACATAAAAATTATTTTAACTATCTGCTAAGATGCTGAAACAAAGAGATTATTAAGTCCTTGGTTATTTCTCAAGTATACTGTTAGAAAGAAATAAAAGAAAAAAAACGGAAGGAAAGGAGAAAGAGCTTAAAGTGTCAACAGTCCACAATTGAAGAATCTAGTAAGAAACATTCAGTGACCTTTTCTGCGTATTTCAAAATTGTCCAAAGAAGGGAGAATACATTATTAAAGATGATCAGCAGCACTTCTCTGTTAATAGATCCAATAGAACCGATACAAATAACCCATAAGTAGGTGTTTGAAAGGATATTAAGATATATTACAAGCTGTCTAAGCTTGAAAATTCATTTCACAATTATGGAATAAAATTCTTAATATTTAAAAAAGTTCTTTTATTGATGGACAAGTTTAGTATCTTATTTAAAGACTTAGATACCTAAGCAATGAAAGGCAATTTGGGCAAACACTAATAAATTATCAAATGTCTATGTAATATATGTCCAGAATATTCATGATATATTTTTGATTGATTTTATTTCGTGTGTATGAAAGTTAGGCCTGTACATACATGAGCACATCCATGTCGTGCAGTGCCCGCTGATGACACAAAGCAACATCAGATTCCCTGAAAGAGGAGTTACAGACGATCGCTAGGCACCATGCGGTGGCTGGAATTTGAACACAAGTCTACTCCAAGAGCTGTCAATACTTATAATCACTGAACCAGCTCCCAGCCATGATATTTCTAAACAAGAGAAAGGGGAATCATACTGACTGGCACTTTGTTGAGCAAGACTGATTTCCCACAGACTCTAGGAGGGTTAGAGTGAGACAGCTGAAGACAGTCCATGAGTGTGATGATTCTTGCCGACAGCACTGCACAGCCACGCAGAAAACGAAGGATTCAGATTTTAATTTCACATAATTTTGAAAACATCATTTGAACTGAAGAAGAAACACTAACACTTTCTTAAAATGTGAAGCATATACTGTTGTGTTCCCAATGAGGAAAAGTCACAACATGAATCTTAACCACAAAGAACAGGAAGGAAGGGGCAGGACTCAGAGAAACATTTCTTCAGGAAAGGACAACAAAGAGAAAATGGAACACAGGATTTAGGAGGCATCACCAAACACATATGAATTAACAAGGCACTTAATATGGAGAATAGGTAAATGTGTCAAATTGATTACACCAATCACATCCCAGGTTGTAGAGCTGCACAGAGAGCTTCTGAAAACTCACATACACATGAAATATTCAGGAGACTGACTTGACTCAAAAAATGTCATGAGAGTGCTCAAGGAAGAAAATAGATGAGAGGTTGTGGGTATGTGAACTCGCTGATGCCCGCAGCTCCACTCACCTGCAAGTTCTCTTTTATGTTTTTTTCTTTGTGGCTCTGGGCCAGGACCACAACCCCATGCTGCAGATGGTAGCGGAGAGCGACCTGGGCAGGGCTTCGCTGGTGCTTTTTTGCTACATCACAAAGAACTGGATCATTCAAGAGAAATGGAGAGCTCGGGTCCACCCTGGGAGAAAAGAAGAAATGTTCAGCTCCAAAGGCTGATAATGTAATTTGGCAGGAGACTGTCAAACACACTAAACCAGTTAGCCCCAGAGCAGTCTTTGAACCAGGGATCTTCTCAGAAATTCAGATTCTACTCTTTCCCTCTGCAAGTTCACAAGGAACTTCTGAAAACTGAGTTTATAATGTTGAAAGTATCTCAGCAACATGAGTGTCTGAAGAGAACTCTTGATGGTCCTTACCATCTTTTAGGTCGTTGAGATCCCAGAGCACAGTAAGCAACCAGAACAATGTCTTTTGACTTGCAGTAATCCAGCAGTTTGCTCTGGTTGAGATAAAGATGACATTCGACCTGTGGATGGACAGGTGAGGAGGGATCAGATTGTATGAAATGCTAATGTTAATATAAATGAGAAATGTCAAATGTAAACTAGCTGCATAAGGAATATAAAGGTAATATATTTGAATTAACAGGATCTACACAATTTGTTTCTTAAACACTAATCTCACATCTCTATTACTAATATGATTCTAAATAATTTTGCTGTGAAAAATCAGTTCTGTGAACTAGACCTTGATGTAAAATTCTCATTTACACTACAGAAAGAGACAGCAGGCCTAAGAAGATGGCTCAGTCCATAAAGTGCTTGAAAGTCATTTCAGAAAAGTATTGCTAAATTTAAACATGGGTAGTTTTGGATTATGTAAGATATGTTGTTAATTTCTCTACATATAAATTTATTCATTCCAGGGAAATATTTTCTGAGGTTACTGAAGGAAAATACTCCCAGACCCCACTTTGAACAGCTTTACCAAAACATTATACACATAGGGTTTCAGTGGGTTAAAGTGCTTGCCAGGAAGTCTGTCAAACTGAGTTTACTCCCTGGGATTCAAAAGTTCTCCACTGAGTTCTACACATGCACCATAACACATGATCCCATGCATGGACACACACACCCAAGCAAATGAACAAATAAAGGTTATAAAACATTTTAAAAGACAATATTACAGACATATGTGGAAATATGGCTACATAAAATATATATCCCCAAGGCAAGCTGTCAATATTTTGGATATTGGTTTGGAAATGAGAATATTCTGCATTGTAACATTAATTATTCTGGCTTTCAAGAGAAATTGTGTGAAGTAATTATTAATGAAATTAATATTAATCCCACAAAAGGTTTTAATAATTCTTTTGGAAAGCCATGATGCTTTATCATTTCCTAAAACTTAAGGCAGCCAATTGGTTCATAATAGATACATTACAGAAACAAGCCAGGTGCCGAAAACAGAGGAATGGATGATAAAAATGTAATATATGTACACAATGGCCTTCTTTCAGCCAGGAAAAATGAAGTTATGCTGGCAAAAGAAATTGGTGCAATCCTGAGAAAAAGAGAGAGAGAGAGAGAGAGAGAGAGAGAGGGAACATGATAGAGAACGGAGCAGGTCCTCCTTAGGCTTATAGGTTTTCACAGCTTGTTCTAGAAATCTCCAGCAGCAAAGCCTCACCTCTGGTCAAGCTGTCAGGACAGAGCTGTAACCTAAACCCACAGGGCTCCAGCGACAGGACTTCTGATCCTAGCCAGACACCAGGTCTGAACTTGGACCTACTGAGACTGCCCCTATTTATATGTCCTGATTTGTGCTACAGAAATTACATGCACAGTAGTTCAGGCTAACCTACCAAACCTGTACCCTGGTCAAGCTGACGGGTTTCATTCAGAGGGCTGACTAAACTCCAGGAAGCTTCATACCATGAAACTCTCAGTAACCAAACCAGAACTTCAAGATGACAAACCCTCCTTCACCCACTTCTTGTTGCAATGACACGTAATGTTCCTATTACTTTGAGTCACTGCTCTCTTGTACATTCAGTAAACTGTCATTCACATTTTGCAGAAAGAAGGAATTCATTTTCTGTCTTGCATTAAAATAGTGACAAATCTCTTCCATTTCTCAGTCAAAGACCCGTACAATAAGATGGGAATTTGTCGAATTGTTGTAAGAGTTGACCAATCCAGACTCAGGGCGGGGAACATTATGGGTTATTTTTCTGTTGCTATATAAAACACTATGAACAGGGCATCATGGAGGGTGGGAAGGGACAGCAGGAGGCAGCAGGAGCAGAAAGCTGAGCACTCACATTTTCAAGATGTCACAGCAAGCAGAGAGTAAAAGTGGAAATGGCTTGTGCCATGAACTTCAGAGCCCACCCTCCATGAAGCGCACCCTCTAGCCAGGCCAGACTGCCCAGGGGTTCCATGACCTTGCCAAACAGCGCCATCAATTGACCAAATCCTTAAATACTATACCCTATGGGGTATGTACTCTATCAATCCACCAGAGGAGTCCCACTTATGTAGAGAGCCGCGGATTGCTGCGTCTTAAAGATGGCGCCTGCTCCCGCCTCCCACCATCCTGAGGTGGGCGCTCTCTGGAGCAAACAGCTCCATAATTAGCTGTGGCTGAGGTCTGGCCCTGCTTCCGCATGTGTGCGCCTATCTGCTTTCACCACGTGGTAGTTTGGGGTTGGCTGGCAGGAGGGAATTTAACTCTGTGATGGGCTTTCCCCAGAAGGAGAAGGAGAAGGAGAAGCGAGGAGAAGGAAAAGCAGTAAGGAGAGGGAAGAAGAAGTTAGAAAGTTAAGAAGCCAAAAGGTTGTTCAAGGTTCCTGAATAAACTGCTTTTGGAAGAGTCCGGGGTCGCGTCTTCCTTGCTGGACGAGAGACAGACACGACAAGTGGTGGCCCGTACAGGGAGGAGAACTCATCAAGGGACTCAGAACCTTTTGCAGTCAGGGCAGTGAACTGGAAAAGTCCTCAGGTAAGATGAGGATCCACGACAAAAGTGGGAAAGTCCTCAATTAAATTTGGGGATCCACGTCAAGAGCGGGTACTTAGCTAAGTCCTCAAGTAAATTGGGGGGGCCACAACAAAGCGGGGTGCTTTGCTCCCTCTGTAGATGGAGCGGGGACAGCTGGGAGGTTATAGTGAACCGAAAGTAAAAATGAATTTTTATATGATCGTTGCTATAGGAATGGGCATTAGTTTTGTGTTCTGGTACCTTATTTTTGCCTATTTTTGTAGAGAATGTACAAGAGGTACCCAGAAAAATGTTACGGGAAGTACTAGTTCCCACCCAATTTTGTTGGCTCTAAATGAGCTACTTCGTTCTAAAAATTTAAAGCTTAAGAAAAGCAATTTGGAGAGATTCTTGGAGAAGTACGATACCATTGCACCGTGGTTCACAGTGTCCGTAAGTCTCAGAGTTGTACTTCACTTTTCCAAGCAACAAAAGGAGTTTCATCTGGGGAAAATGTACAGCTTTAAAAGAAAAAGAAAAAGAAAAAAAAAAAAAAAACCGCGCCCTAGGCTTCAAGCCTCACTGCGGCCGCCCTCCTACTCATCGCGGCGTAAAGTCCGCGGGGTCTGGGCACGCACACGGGGATGCGCGCGCACTGCTCCCGTCCTGTTCCGAACTGCCGGCAATGGCCGGGTATGGGCCCGACGCTCCAGCGCCATCTTTAAGACTGGGCGGGGCGCATGTCTGAGCCCGGGGCAGTACTTAGATTGGAAATCATTCTTAATTAAGTATGCTAATGAACAAGCTGCCGCTAATCAAGCCGCAGGGCAGCGCCCCAAACAACCTGGAAAGTAAAGCTAAAGCTTCCGCTCTACTGGAGGAGCCAGCTTTTGTGTAACTTAAAATCAAGCAGTTATTCCATAGTCTTTAAATCCCAAAGAAAAAGAGGAGAGAAAAAAAAAAAACAGCTAGATATCTGAGAAAGGAAAATTTTTCACCATTTACAAGGCATGGTTAAATCTCTATTTTTAAAAATGCTCATGGTCAAGGAGACTAGAGCCTTAAAACATCAAAGGCAGGTTTTCTTAATTTTCTCCACACCTTGCCCTAAGGCGCTTTCCTTTACAAAAGGCTGTGAACTCAATTCCCACCCACATCTCATTTGTTTAGTTGCTTGCTGGTTACTGAATTCAGCAGCTTTTCTGTCCCATGCAAACTCAGAGTTAAAGGGAAACAGACATTTTTGTGTCTATGTGTAAATTATATTGATAACACTGAGAGGTTGACTCTGGAGCGGGACTGGCCATTTCGCTTCAGATTCAATCCTGTTTGCAAAGGGTGAGGCTGGCCACCTGACCCTGTGCAAAGCAACCCCAGAGTAAGGACATTATGCTGTTGAGAGTAACTGAGCAATAAACTAATTTTAACAGAGATGGTTACATGTTTATAGCAAAACTAGCTCACAAAATTCTGTATTTTCTCACACCAATAAAAGGTCACTAATACAATTTACAGTTCTTAAATAGCTGCAACCTGGATTACCTATTCCTTCTACTATTCCTAAAAATACTTATAAAATTATCTTAAATCTAAAAGACTGTTTTTATACTATTCCTCTTGAGAAGTTTTTGTGAACAAGAGCCAATGATGCGACAGTTTCAGCCTGACTCCCCACAGTTAATTGAGTTAAGCATAATTATAAAAGTATTTAAAAATTGTGCTTTTGCCTTTAACTTAATATCTGATTCAGCTTATGCCGTTAATGCAGTAAAAGTTTTAAAAGTGGCCGGACCAATTAAAAACTCTAGTCCGGTCTGTCAGCTTTTTCAACAATTACAGATTTTAATTTGGCAAAGACAGGCTTGCTTTTTTATCCAACATATTAGGGCTCATACAGGCCTGCCAGGACCTTTAAGTACAGGGAATGATAAAGTAAATTTATGGACCAGAATAAAATGTATATTTTTAAGCTCCACTATAGAAAGGACAAAATGTTTTCATAACAGGTTTCATGTGAATGCCCGAGCCTTACAACAAAAATTTCACCTGTCTCGAACAGATGCTCGACAGGTGGTGCTGGATTGTTCTCAATATGTAACTTTTCACCATCCACCTAGGATTGGAGTTAACCCACGCGGTTTGCTCCCTTTAAAGGTTTGGCAGATGGATGTGACACATATTTCGGAGTTTGGAAACCAAAAATATGTTCATGTGTCTGTGGATACCTGTTCAGGTATTCTACACGCTACACCTTTGACAGGAAAAAAGGCATGCAATGTTATAACTCATTGCTTAGAGGCCTGGGCTGCATGGGCAAGCCCCAACAACTAAAAACTAACAATGGACCAGCCTATACGGCTTGCAGTTTTACCTCTTTTTGCCAGCAAATGGAGGTACAGCTTTTTCATGGGTTACCATACAATCCTCAGGGACAGGGCATTATTGAACGTGCTCATCGCACATTAAAAGAATGTCTTCAAAAACAAAAAGGGGGAGTAGGCCACGGCTGCACCCCAAGGGAAAGACTTTCCCTAGCCTTGTTTACTATAAATTTTTTGAATTTGAATGCTCAAGGCCGCTCAGCAGCGGATAGACATCAGGACCATCATGGCCCTGCAAAAGGGATGGCTAAGTGGAAAGACGTATTAACGGGCCTCTGGCCTGACCCCGTGCTGACATGGGCACGAGGATCTGTTTGTATTTTTCCACAGGACCAACAAGATCCAGTATGGGTACCTAAACGCCTGGTTAGAAGAATTCAGCTCAAAAGTCAGCATGACGATACCCCTGCTTCCAGCCCTGATGAGCCAACTAGGGAAAATGAAACAGAGATGGGGAATCCTGTCGGTGTTTCCAAAGCCAATGATGAACTGGACATTTAATTTTAAAGACACCCTAAAAGAATTGCTATGAACCATCTGAAAGAGTGGGCGGGAATGGGAGTGTTAGCAGGTCTCCTGATTATGGCCTCCCTGGTCTGCCTGTGGTGTATATGTAAGATTAGAGCCACACAAAAGCAGAATGCAGCTATGATCATTCAAGCCTTTACAGCCATTAAAGCTGGATAGTCCCCCCAAGCATGGCTAATTGCCATGAAGGAGTTGTGAGGACGGGATGCGAGGCTAAGCACTGCACAAGGTTTCGCCTGCTGGTGTTTAAGCGTTTCCTTGGAAGACATGTCTGGTTGCATGAAGGTGGTACCCTTAGTTCCTTCCCCTGGGAAAATTGGTACGGGATGGGTCTGGGTCACTGCAGGTGATGAATCTGTGGGTGTCTCCAGGACATAATCCCAATTGTGCACACCAGGGATCAGACCTCTATCTTCGCCCGTTTCTGCTAAGTTATATAAAATAAAAGGGGGAGATGTAGAGAGCCGCGGATTGCTGCATCTTAAAGATGGCGCCTGCTCCCGCCTCCCACCATCCCGAGGTGGGCGCTCTCTGGAGCAAACAGCTCCATAATTGGCTGTGGCTGAGGTCTGGCCCTGCTTCCGCATGTGTGCGCCTATCTGCTTTCACCACGTGGTAGTTTGGGGTTGGCTGGCAGGAGGAAATTTAACTCTGTGGCGGGCTTTCCCCGGAAGGAGAAGGAGAAGGAGAAGCGAGGAGAAGGAAAAGCAGTAAGGAGAGGGAAGAAGAAGTTAGAAAGTTAAGAAGCCAAAAGGTTGTTCAAGGTTCCTGAATAAACTGCTTTTGGAAGAGTCCGGGGTCGCGTCTTCCTTGCTGGACGAGAGACAGACGCGACACACACCACTGAAAACACTCAAAAACCCCGGGCCTTCCTAGGGATTTTGGATTCTGTCTTCTGAATTCGTTCTCCACGTGGAAACTCCTTCTTTGTGTGTTGGAGTGAGGATGTGTGATAAAAATTCAAATATAATTCAAAGTCAAATTATCACTGGTGATAGTTTGCTGACTACCGGGCCTGAGCAAACGCTCTAGATGGAGTGTTAGTGTCACCGTGGGTAACTGGATTTTTATAGCTTCCCTGTACTTTCCCTGCCACAGTTCACAGTTTCAGACCTCCAGGACCAGATATGACATGATGAGGGACAAAACCCTCAAACTCCCCAAATGCTGTTACCATGGAGCTGCCTCATTTTTCACTCTACTCTTTCTGAACTTCCTGCTATACATCATGAAGTCCAATCTCAAACACCTTCACCCATCTAACAACTGTCATTCCTCCCTACCTTGGAGAAAAATCCACCAAGATTCTGAAATATAGTTAATGACAACTGTGCCCTGAACCATCATAAATCTCTGCCATGCACATCAATTGCGACGTATATTATGTCTGCCTTGTCACCAAGATTTCAACAGTCCAGGGTCCAATATAGAGTCACCAGTTCATTTAAGACAGTGACACTGGTCCTAGAATCTTCTTTTCCTCAGGTGAATTGGGAGCATAGAAACTGGCAGGATCAGCGGCAAAAGGCATGAGAGGCAGACCAAGGCGGGGGGTTCTCACCTGGTTGCACACAGGCTTGTACTTGAGCCCTGGCTTATTCAGGATTTTCTCCAGCTGCCTGCGGTTAAAGTTAGACACCCCGATGGACTTGACCAGTCCTGCATCCTTACACTTCTCCATAGCCTGGGGAAGGAGAATGTAAGAGTAGCATTTACAACTGGCTACATCGATATGAATGCAAGATGACCAGTTAAAAGAAAGAGTGTCCAGCCCTGAAAGTAGAGCTCAGTGCCGAGAACTTACCAGCATGTGCCAACCTGATGTATGATCACCAGCACCCCAGCACAGGAAAAAGTCAGAGGGAAACTCCCCAAATGATCATTAGAATTGAATATGAAGAAATGAAGACTGAAGACAATAGAAAGAAGTGAAAGCCATAAAGAATTTCTGTGCCCTTACTAGAAAATTACTCATACTACACTGCATAGGGTAGAAAATATTCAAATTACTATCGTCTCAAGTACTCTTTACTTTTGTCTATTTATTATAGTAATTCACATCCCCCATTTTATCCTGCAAAACACCTAAGTAAGCATAATGACTTCAATAACAACTCACATATCCCACTTCCTCAAGCACAAGTGGGTTCTCCCTTTCAGCTTCCTCTGTTGTCCCTCCTTAAACTACTCACCTCCCAAGTGGCACATAGATCCACTGTATCCAATAATGGTTTTCCATGCTTATCTTCTGGAAAAAGATCCTCCCCTGGCTGGAATAGAAGTGTTCAACACAATAAGCTCACCAAACACATGTGCCTCAAGCATAGCAGTACTCAAAGGAATCACTAGAGATCCAAGCACTAAGTACCCATTTAAAATACTGACATTTATAAAGTGATTTGCATGAAGTTATGAGGACTATTTTAGGTGCTCGGGTTACTCTATTATCTTGCTCAAGTAATAAAAATATACTACTGAATACTTGTGAAGATCAAGCTGAAGTCTCGTAGCTGACTTATGTTATTTTGTTACCTGTACACACTTCAAGTGAGATATTTCTTTCACAGTGAAATTCATTCATTTAACCTTGACAACCAGGAATAATTGATTTCAGTTCTGTTCATGCTAAACAAGTTGTGATCGATTTCTATGTGGACACATGTGGTAATGGGGAACTGTGTTATCTAAGTATGGTCAGTTAAGCTTTTTATAAGACTGTTGTGATGGTAGAAGATGAGGAGAGCTACAAATTGCCGGTGACCATGAGCCAGAATTTTCTCAATGCCATAGTGCCACTAATAGAAAAAGCTGGACTAATATCTAAGCAAGCATCTGTTACTAAAGACATGAGGAATGTATAAACAGCAACATCTCTGAAGGTTACTAGTGCTACATAATTCTAGTCATTACTGGGCTTCCATTTCACATTTCAATAAACACTGGTATAATCTGCCTTGAGTAGAATATGTAGCACATAAATTGACTTTATATGAAATTATAATAGATATTAATCTCTGCCATTCAAGAAAAAGGTATCCATGCCCCTGACAAAGTTAATTAGATTTGATCATTCAAATTTCTTACCTTCATTGACACTGGGTGATGAATAATATAGAGGTCAACATAATCCAGTTTTAGGTTTTTCAGTGATTTTTCCAAGCTCATTCGAACCATCTCTGGTCTATGGAACGTGCACCAAAGCTATAGACATGGAAGGAGGAAGCAGTGCTGATTAGAATGGGAGCTGCCCACTGAGGCGCTACAGCAGGACGCTGCTACTACACAGACACTTCCAGTCATAGTAAGGATCCCTGTGTGCTGGGACTTCCATTGATCTGACTTATCCACGAGAACATGAGTGCATATTTATTTTCAGTCTTTTGAAACATGGAATTCTATTTCTAAAAAGATGAAATTTCTAGCTAATATTAGTATCCAATCCCTGAATTGAATTTCTTTTTTATTTTTATATCATAAAGCAATTATTAACCTAATTATTTGATCTACCCATATCACTGCACAAGAATTAGCATCCGTTTTACATAACTGATTTGAAACATCATGTGAACATTTTACTATGTGATGGAGACAAACTACTCACTGTAGATTAACACACAAAAACTCAGGCTGGTCTTTGATAACTACAATAATATTTGATAACTCCAAGTTCATGTTTAGAACAACATTATTGTAGGAAGTTACACAGGAAATAACAGGAAGCCACGATTTCAGTTTTATCTGAGTTCACAGCCCATGCTAAAACACTGCTTTGACTTGAGGCTCAGAAAAGTGAAGGACTTTAAAGTTATTTACACATTCGTAGACCACAGACAGGAAGTCATGATCTTTCTTTGCTTTTCATGCTGCCTCTCACCTGAAAACTTTATGTGAATAGGAGTTGTGCCCATATGTACATGTCAACAGTTAATGATCCAGCAGTATGTTTGCTCTACATACCACAATGCGTTGCCTGTATAACCGCACTTTATACACACAATACCTTTGTGGTGATGAACATGTCTTCTCTCTTCACAACACCAGCTGCCACCTTGCTCTGAATGGCCTCTCCCACATCTTTTTCAGTTTGGTACAGATAAGCAGTATCAATGTGACGGAACCCGGCTGCGATTGCTAAGTTTACAGACTCCAGTGGTTTTTCTGGAGAAACCTAAAGCAGAAACAAGAAACACTGTGTGAAGACTCAGGAATGACAAGTAACTCAGAAAGAATCTAAAGGACAGTTCTCTAGAACAGAAGGAATTTTATGTTCCAAAGTCATTCTCAGACCCCCTCAGTATCTAACCAGAGACTCCTTCTCTGATCACTGTATTTCCACTTTCCTATTAAACTAGTGAAATCTACAAACTGTAAATAGATTGACCAGATAGAGGAAGTGATTCAGGAGACATAACTTTTCTCTATTTCTTAGATTAGTTGAGATTTGGGGATAATAAACCTAATCTCACTTCCATTGGCACTTCACAACTAGCAAAAAGAATTTCATATCCTGTAATGGTCTACCATTTAGGTCACAAAGGGACTTTAAATTAAATGCTTTTCTGGATTTCAGGACTGACGCTATAGGAATTGTGCTGCTATAATTTATAAAGTTGGGTCACACAGTAATGTGAATTCAGGAGAAGGGTGCTTGAAATAAAACAGAAAAGAACTAGGAATATGGGACAGCATCACATGGCTCTGCCCCAGGGAAGACACATAGGAAACACCAAACTCTACTGTACTGAGAGCAGACAGTACATGAGAGTTCGTCTCTGTACAAAAAGAAATTTAGTTCTTCATTTTGCAAGAGATTGTTTGTCTTGAGTGTAGCCCTTAAAACTGTAGCTCCTTTGTTTAGAAAAGATAATTTACAATCAAATTCAAAACTATTGCCAAGCTTGATGTGAAAGTTCTCCCATTTAGAACTTCAGAAGCTTTCTTTTCGAAGTAAAATTATAGTGAATGAAAAAGAGGATTCTAACTCAACCCGCCCTGGAATCCTGTCTTGACGCCGACTTGTAAGAGCATTCAGAAGCTCAGGCTTTTGTAGTCACCTTCATACTTCGTTCCCCTTGTACTTGTGCCACTTATCCTTAAAGGAATTAAGTCACATCATATTTTATCATGGTTGCTCCTTAGATAGCTCTGACCAGAGTGTGTGAATTCAGGGTGTATAGCAATAGGCACTCCCTAGAAAACTATAAATCATAAAGACGGGAGATGTATGCATTCAAAGTTCAGTGTCAGATATAGTTATCCTGAAATGTTGTGTCCTGAGGAAAATTCTATATATGATTCAAATTCTTTCCAGGGCTGTCAACTGATGACTTTGGTCACTTCACTGAGAGCCTTTAGGATCACTGTAATTGTAAACATAATGTACATTAAGGCACACTGACAGTCCACACTTAACACTGACGAGGTCCTGCTTTCCCCCATCATGATGATGTGTGGTCCATTCAGGTAAACTTCTCACAGTTGAAAATAGCACATGACAGTTCTTACTTAGCTTGGGGGAAACATTTACTGAAAGTTGCTAAAGGCTACCGAAAGCTGGACTGTAGCACATCTTGAGCATCATTTCATGCATCTCATCTACATAAACTTTAAGTGTGCTGATTTCCATACATCTTGCATTAGATAATGGTAAAAACGTCCTGAATTATAGAAATGAACAGAACTCCCCACCCCTCTGCATTGCAGTCAACATCAAATCAAGGAGGCTGACAGACATTCTGGACTGAAAAACACTGAAAGAGGGAAAACAGTTCCAGAATGACCAATGAGTTGTTATGTAATCAGACCCTGCTGCAGATCCAGATCTAGCTATCTTCTTTCCTCTTGAATAGCAAAGAGTTCTACTCCAAGGAAACAATGCAGAGAGCCCAATTTCATGCAGGAAATTGGTGACTTGACAGTCTAATCATCTCAACTCATTCTATGCCTATTTTCCTTGGAGCCCTCCATTCCAGCACCATAGATCTTACCTCTTCTGGTTTGTAGGTACCAAAGCCCAGAGCAGGAATGAAGTGGCCATCATTTAGTTTCACACACTGCTGTTTGGAACCCATTTCTCACTGCTCTGACAAAGCTGGTTCTTTATCTTCTGCTGCCTTCAAGGGAAAGGAATATATAGAAGTCAATCATCAGCTTCCTGTATGATAATTAAGGAGTGCTACTCCCAGTCCAATGATTAAACAGCAGTACTGCCTTTCTAATGGTTAACCAGTGGTAGCACCTTTTTAATGGTTAGCCAACAGAAGATGGAAGGCTATGCAATATCCCACCTGTGAGAGAAGAATTGAAATCATTCACTTATATAAAAGATAATCTATATGTGAATTATTACATAGTTATGATTTTTTTAGTAAATTTTCTCTTTACAATCTTCTATGAAGTAATGTAAGCTATTACAAGAGGTTAATTTTACAATTACTGATCATAATTTAGATCAAAATCTTCACCTAGTGTCCTGTCACCTGGATGCCTCAGGATTCTTCTCGTCTCAACCTCAGCAGCAATGTCAGTTCTTGTGCTCCTAAGAGATTGGAAAGAAGACACAGAAACTGGGCACGCTGCCAAGAGATGAACTGTCGCAAACAAGGAAGCAAGAACAGGCTCCGGAATAGGAGCAGATCATCCAGGAAGCCTCGGCCTTAATCTTAACAGGCAGGGCGTGTATTCCCTCTCCTTGTTGCCCTCTGCTGTGTCTTCCTACGTGTGGACACTTTAAGAAGAGGGCTGTGCTGCTTAGGAAGCCTGCTCTACCCAAAGGCTACATCTAAGTTGCTATGTACAAGGATTTAAATACCCCCGAACTTGAGAAGTTCCCGAAGATAAAAGGCAACAGCACTCTGAGCTTCCCTAGCACGGAAATGCCCTACACAACTTTGAGCTGACCCAGGAAATGTTCAGAAGGTTATTTACATCTATTAAAAGGCTTCTTAAGATTGAAAATCAATATCATAATTATGGATTAAAACTTTTATCATTTAGAAGAATTAGTTCTCCCTAAATTGTTGGACCCTATCTAAAAACTTAAATTAACGTAGGTAAAAATTAATAAATGATTGAAATTTTATATGTAATCTTTATCTGTCCATATCATTCATGATATTTTAAAACAGGAGAAAGAAGAATCAAATAATTGTCATTTTGTTCAGCAAGACTGGATTTCCGACATAATTCCAGGAGAGGGAAGAATGAGACAGCTGAAGAGAACAATGAAGGTCATTATTCTTGTTGACAACACTGCACAGTCCTTTAGAAAACTAAATATTCATATTTCTAATTTCACATAATTTTTTAAAACTTCATTTTAATCAAAGAAGAGTTTGGAAGGAAACCCTGTAACACTTTTGTAAAATAATGTGGTATATACTGTTCTGTTCCCAGCATGGAAAAAGACATGACCCATAACCACAAAGAACGGAAGAAAGGAGCAGGACTGTGAGAAACATTTCCTAGGAATACACAATAAAGAGAAATGGAAAACTGGAATTGTATGCATCAGCAAATACACCTGAATGTTCAAGAGAATTAATATGGTGAATATGTAAATGTGGCAAATTGATTCCACCAATCTCTTCCCAGTCTCCACACTCTGACTTTGAGCTTCTTCTCTGCCAGGGAATGTCTACTCCATCCTAGCAACTCCCTGGTGCTCTACCAGAGCCAGTATTTCCCCATCCCTTTCATCTTGACTATGTTTTTTCTCCTTTTCTCTATTTTCATGTGTGGACATGTGTGTATAGAGAGAGAGAGTCTCTTAATCAAATCGGAGCTCACTGATACGGCTAGGGTCAGTGGCCAGCTTACTCTGGAGAAGGGAAGCAGCAGTGTCAGCCATTTCTGAGGGACTGAATCCCCCACCATCCCTTCACCTAAGGATCCAAGTTGTGCATGTAAGGGGCTCTGCCTGTGTTGGACTTGTGGTGGAGACAGAGCAAGTTTCTGCCATTTGCAGTTTCTAGCCTTGGGAGGACTCATTCTCAAGACTGGACTTGCTACCTCCTTTCATGACCAGCTAAGTTCTTTTCTGAGTACCCAGACCCTGACATTTGACCTTTCCCGTTCCTAGGCACCTAGAAGTTTTCCATTATTTTTCTATTACTCTTCTGCAGCCCCAGTGTACAATTACCTGTACTCTATACTAAGCACGTTATTGAACTTCTAGAGAGAAAAAAAGAACATTACACAGGGAGTTGTGGAAGTTGGGGTGTGAAGGGTTAACATAATAAAAGTACATTACACTCATATATGAAATTCTCAGAGAATTCATAAAAATATTACACTTCAGGAATTAGAAGAAGTACAAGGCTTTACATATTTTTCCTATACTAGCTGTGCCTTCTGCAGGAATGAGGCAGGGTTTGGTTACTACATGTCTTGGAAGCACAGGGAATATTTCCATTGACTCTCCTTGTCTGATGCGCACTCCTTACAGTTCCATCTCAGGACTCCTCAAGGCTCCCCTGATTAAGAGGGTGTGCGGCCTATCAGAGTAACAAGGTTCTATTACATGGGATTTTTTGTCTTCTGAGACCTTGTTGACTTTGGAAGGGAAGGGTCAAAGCCATGGCTGCCTGTTTACCCCTGTTATCATCATTGACTCAAGCCTCCAAGCTTTGTTTTATACACCTAAAAGGACTGTTTCATTTATTGTGGAGAGAAAAATATAGACATTGAGTTTTAATTTTTGTATGACATTCAAATCTTAGATAAAAGCATATTTAGTAGAAAATATAAACAGTTCTCTTGATCAAATTTCTTTCTTTAGGAAAACTTTTGTACATTTTACCAAAAGCATATAATTTAAGAGAAACCCATTGGTTTAAACCCAGGTGCATTGAATTTGACTTTAGAAATGTTAATATTTAATTGACATTAAATTGCACAAGACTTATGAATCCCATTAGAGGAGGCCATAAAAATTTATAAATTCCTTAAATAGTTCAGCCTAATCAACTGGTCACTCCGTGGACTAAGGGAGATTGTTTGTGGAGGTCGTCAACCTATCTCCTTTAGGGCCATAGATAACTGGAACGAAACTGTTTGTGGAGCTAACTTGTATCCTTTACAGTCTTGACATATTTGTCTGTATAGCCTGAGAAAATAATCTTAGCTCTACTTAACAACTTTCGTATAAAAACCCAAGACCCTTTCTCATAGTTGCAGAGACATCTTTCAAGGAGAATTGTCTCTGTCCCTGCTGCATACTTTTGTTTCTAACATAGTATACATTCTTTGCGTGTTGCAGGTCTGGCTCTGGGTCTTATATCTTAACTCTAAACTCCATTCCTTTTTCCTCTTCTAAAATCTAACATTTCATAGCCCATATGGGGAAGGGTTTAAGGATCCCATCCCAAAGGCCCCATCCTTCTCCAGATCTTCTCCAGTGGTTATTGTGTGGCTCTGGCCTTGATGACTGTTAAGTGTCTGGCACCATACCTGAGTCTGCCTAAGTCCACCTGAAGGGTAGACCTGACCATTAATTGCTTTCACTTTTCCTATTGTTTACTCCCTATCTAGGGACCTGACCTGTTGGGAACACCGACTCCTTTTGGCCTACTAATAAGTATATATGCCTTTTTCTAGACCAGGAACCCCTACCCTCCAAGTCCTAGGGACCTGAGCTTATGTAGGAGAAGCAAGCCTCTTGTGTTGAGGTCATATTAGTGCTCTGTGTAAACCCAAGTTAGACTCCTAGGAGAGGGCAGAACAGCCTTTTACTCAGAGCCACTGCTTGGTTCCGCTCCTCCTAATTCTCTTCTCCCTATGATATTTTTTGTGCTCTTCTTTCTTCCAGAGCAGAGCCAGACCTCCAGGCCAGAAGTCACTTTCCATTTGCCTCACCTGCATATCCATCACATTGGGAGACAAGGTAACCCATTGGGCCTGACTCAGAGGTCCCCTGAGAGGTACTGTGGAGGCCCAAGGGCCTCCTTCCAATCCAATCAACTGTTTCAAGACTCAGAAACTAAGGGGCCTGAAAAAGCCTCCCACTAAACCCTGTTCTTAGAAGTCTAGGGGCTCAGGGAGCCTCCCACAGGACTTTGCTGGGTTATGGTTCAAAAACCTATAAGGCCCCCCACAGGGCTCTGTAGTCTTTTGACACCTTGGCGTTCATGAGATAAGGGGACAGTATGTATGGCTCTGTCCAGTTCATCCATTTCTGAGATAAAATTCTCCTATATGTATTATACAAATGTTATTTTTGATGCTCTCTTCTCTCTATATTCCATAACAAAATAATCTGGCTGAAAAAAAAAAAGACTGTTTCTCTTTGTAGTAAACAGAGTCTTCATTTCAGACAGACTAAAAAATTATTTTAAATCCTGGGCTGTTCCTACTTAACCTATAATATTAAATTTCTTCTAGATAGTGTTATGTTTGGGTTCTGTTCAAGCTTTATCTACATATTACACAGTGATTAGAGGCACCAGATTAGCATACCTGATCTTGAATCGTTAATAACCCTACTTAAAAGTCCATACCAATTTGATCAAAAGGGACTTAAGGGATAAATTTGTTCCTTGCCTTCCAGGGTTAACTAAGTCCCAGGAGACAATGGGACAACCCTCAAAATGTTCTGTAACTGTGATGAATCACCTGTCCTATTATTCAGAGAGGACATGGAGACCCCACTAGAGGGACTCACACCAGTGACCAGTCTATAAAGGGGAGGGTCAACAAGAAGGCCATACTTCCAAGTGAAATCAAGGTTGAGCAGGACTTCCTGATTTATCTTCACGTAGATAGAACTGGTAGAAAAAAGGCAAAGGAGCCAGGGGCTTCCCCAAAACCCAAGTGATTACTAAGAATCAGATCTTCAAGTGATGTTGAGAAAAACAAAAAACTTAGTTAATTTAGGCCAACAGCATAATCTTAGACATTAAAAAAAGTTATAACCAAAGATTAAAGTAACCAATATATTTCCTTAGAGCCCCAAATTGTACCTCTCAGACATTAGGCTTAAAAGTTCATAGAAAATATTATTTTTTAAAAATTCTCTTGTTGGAGGCCACAGGCCAGAGAAAAACAGCCCTGGGAAAGATCCTCCCTGCATGCCCTTCTCTCTTAGTGCTAGGCTCTCGGCCAAGAGCTAGCAGGATCTTGTCAGTTTCAGTTCCAAAGTAAACAACTTGACCTTTACAGACTTCCTCAGTTTACATCAGGTGTGTGTCATGTGGCTAGATGTCTCCTGAGAGCCTGAACTTTTAACCTCCTGTAAAGCCCCGCCCTCAGGGTATATAAGGCTTGCTGCCTCTGAATAAAGTCAGTCAGTCATTCTCCTTTCCTCTTACCTAGTGTGTGTCTCTCTGTGTCTGTGTGTATATACTTTTCTCTTCAACCTGGACATCCCTCGCAGACGGACCCAGGGCCGTGCAGGCGCGGCATTCTCTCACTAAAGTCTTCACCATAATAAAAATACTACTCTAATATAAAATTCCACATCTTGGCTTAGTCCAATTAAAGGTCAAGACCCTCCCAATATGACCAGTTAAAAGCTAAAATTGTCCTTAAATCTAAGAGGAGCCCTGTCCCTAACTAAAGTAAAAACGTCAAAATTATCTAATCCAAAAACTATCTCCATGTCATCGTGACTAGACACTGAGAGACTGGGAAGGCCAATAGAGGGTTCTCAGGGATTCGCTTTTTTTTTTTTTTTTTTTTTTTTTTCATACTGCTCTCTTTTTTCCTGAAGTGACATCCTGTTCCTAAAAGACTCACTATGGAAACAACTGAATGTCAATAAACCTAAACCCCTAAAATAAAGGCTGGAGTGGCCAGCTCATCTTCCCATACCCTCCCTACACTTGGCTTAATTAGCTCTTGTCTCCAAAAATTTCTCCAGCATCTGCTGATTGAGCAGCCTGATGATGGTCCAAGCCTCTGCCCACTCCATCCTACCTGAGGATGCCTCAGTTAAAAGAAAGCGTCCCCCACTCCTTTCCTTTTTGTGTCTTCAGGATCCAGAATGATAGAAATCAAAAGCTTCCTGAGTCAAACATCTCCTTGCTGTGAGCCAGGCAACCCGCTTCCCTTCCCAGGATGCCTCTCTGCTGTCCTTGCACCCCAGTTACAAGCTAGTCTTTCAGCTATCCACCCAAACTGAAAACAGCTTCTTTGTTCTGCAGTTCTAAGGGTTTGGGGCAAGGACGACCCAGCCAATACTCCACAGCTGTGTGCGCCTTCTTTTTTTTCTAGTAATGTGAAATTCAACTTAATCCAGCTATTCTTAATCACTGCAGAGAAAGGTGGATTGGTGCTATCCTGAGGGAAGAATGTTGTTTCTATACCAACATTGTTATTTCTATAAGGGAAAATAACAGACAGCTACGGGAGAGACTAGAATCCCAAACTAGAGTTCAATCTTATGGATGATGAGACTGGGAATTCCTCTTGGGGCTCATGGCGAATACCCTTTGCAGGACCCATCTTAAGGATTATCTTGGCTCTCATTTTTGAGCCCTATATATTAAAAGTTTTTCCCACTCTGTTACAGCAAAAACTATAGGCTCTTACCTCCTCCACCCTCATCCAGCTGTTTCTGACTGTGTAATGATCTGAGTTCCTCAATTTCATACAAGGCTGCCATATTGATGAGCTGTCCCTGACTCTGGAAAGCAGTTTCAGAAAGACTTTAACCACAGGACTGTTCCAAAAAGATTTAACCACAGAAAAATACCACCTCAAAACACTGAATGCCTCATTAATGTTTTACAAGCTTTTGTAACTGCTTGTATAATGCTTATCTGGCTTCTATAATTGCTTGCTTACACAACTGCAGGAACAAATATGTCATGTCTGTGTAATCTTGCATAACCATCTGGCCCATTGGAATTCATTTTTTGCCTTTAGAAGCTTTATTCTCCCCTGAGTTGGGACTGTACTGAGTTGGGAGAGTACAGTTGCTGGCCAGGTAAATAAAATTCAGCTAATTCAGAACATCTTAAGTCTTAATGGGCCTTCCATGGTCTTATCACCATGACAACCAAAGAATGTTGCCTCCTTCAGGCCTCCAGGACAAAAGACTCTGGGGAAGAGTTCTTCAGCCTCAAACATGGAAAAATTGAGGGACACCCCTAGAGACCTCTTACACGCTCTGGTAGACCAGTCTCAGCAGGAAGTAGTTAAGAAGAGGATAGGCGCCCCCACATCCTTCCCTTTGCCCTCTTTTTCTTTACTCCCCAGGGTCTGAAATGATAGAATGTGTAAATCACAAAAGAGCTAAAAGCTAATTAGAAGGAAGCCACAGAAAATCATAAATTCCTTAAAGTGTTCAACAGGCCAGCCTTATCAATTGGTCACTCCCTGTCCTAAGGAAGACTGTGAGAGTCAGTCTGTCTCTTTTAGAGCCATAGATAATAGGAAAGAAACTGTTTGTGGAGCCAAACTGTCTCCTTTACGGCCTTGTACGTAACAGTCTTCATATAGAAACCCAAGGCCCCTTCTCATAGTTGCACAGACTTCTTTTGAGGAGAAGTGTTTCTGTCCTCATTGTATTCTCTAACATTCTAATAAAATACACATCCCTTGCCTGTTGCAGATCTGACTCTGGTTCTTATTTCTAGACTCTATTCCTTTTTCCTCTCCTAAAATACAACACACGCAATATCTTTAAAGTTCTTCCTCCATAACCTTGGCAACTGACATCCATCATTATCTTTTTCTCTTTCCTAATTACTGGTTACTTTATAATATCATTTCGTTCATTACTATCATGACACAGAGTAACATGAATCTATCAAACTATTAAAATAAAATTGAATCCAAATTATTTTCATGGCATAACGTAACCTAAGGATACCTGTCCACATGTTATCCAGAAGTTTCTTATTTCTTAATTTTTATTTATTGCAAGTTCTGGGCATATGTAATATCTAACTGAGTCTTTTATATATTTTTCTTGGTCTTTTATGAATCTGAGAATTCAAGAATGTTTATATTCTTGGAAGAAATGGCTAAGATAACCTAGCTTCCAAGGACCTTGGACAGCGAACTGCCATATAAGTAAGAAATATGCGAGAGAAAACGCAGAGTCAAATATATTTCTATGCTAACATTGTAATTGCAGTTTTGATACAAAAAGCATCTAATCTCCTGAAAAACTGAGGGAGATACCAAAAGGTTACTTTTTCCCAGAAGATTAACAGAGGAAAGAGAATCCACTAGTGCACACGGTACAAAGAGATTTGCTATTGAGTCCATTGAACTCAATAGAGAGAAACAGAGTGATCATCCCTTGCAATTGAAAATAAAAATTTTTTGGAGGAAGAACGTTAGTTTTCAGGACTTTCCTCTGACATTTTCAAATTTCAAAATATCTTGTAGTCTCTGTTGCAATAATACCATGTTGTACATAGTCATTCCCCACACAATTTTGAAGCATTCCGTGCATATGAGTGCTAAAGTCAACATGAGGAAATCCTCTGAACTGGTAATCAAATTGGAAATTTCAGAGATCTATGTTGTCTCTTAAGGAGAAGAAAAATGGACATGTGGAATGTATGAACACTTGTCTTTTCATCTGCAGAATAAATGAAGCTAGAAGATGGTTCTGTGATTAAAATAAAAGACAGACACACAGGCCACCAGCCAAAGGCCAAGTTTGTCCATCCCCAGCTGATATTAGAGCCATACCATATTACAAAAAAAAAAGTAAGTTGCCTATCTTGCAGGATGTTTGTGTTTAACTTATCACAGTTCTTCAGGGATCAACCCAAAAGGATGTCTGATGAAATGGAAGCAAGCCAGATTTCCCATCTACAAGGGGAGGGGTGACTCACCAAGGTGGCCCTCTGTCCTGTCACGGTATCCTTTAACCATAGCTGGATGTACACACCTCTTATGCATGGTCTAGTCACTAAAGGGCAGTCCTGGAGCCCTCTAGGTGATCTCGGGCATCCCACCCTTATGTCCCAACATTCTGTTTGAACCCTCCTTATTGGATGATCAACTTCCATGATTCTCTTCCCTCATACCTGGGCCTTTTTCTCAGACATTTGCCAGTCTAATTCCAACATTACTTCTAGAACCTAGAAGTTTCCTTCTGGAAATTGTGATCCCCTCAGATAACAGGAGTCATAAGGGAACATTCCTACTTTGCTCAAGTGTCTAAAGTGGACCTTTCAAAGAATACAAGCAAGCACGGGGCATGGCTTGGGTATGAGTACATGCCTAACATGCACACGGCATGGATTCAGTCTGTTACTGGAAGAAAATGCTTTGTCTTTGGACAGGCAAGATGGCTCAGCAGGTAAAGGCTCCTGCTCTGCAAACCTTGAGACATGATCGCCAGAACCCATGTAAAGATCAAAGGAGAGAACCAGCTCCACACTGCTGTCCTTGACCTCCACGCACATGCCAGACATGCCTTCACATACACAGCATGCACACACATACAATAATAATAATACATAAAATTTAAAAATAGAAAACCCAAAGAATCCAAACAATGGGGGCAAGGATCTCCATATCCACCTCCCCAGGGCCATGCCAAAGTGTCAAAATAAAGAGGAAGTTTCTGTTCTTCTTCCCAGGATTCAGGAATAATTATAGAGGAAGGAAGCAGAAAGATTCTAAGAGACAGAAGTGATGGATAACCAAAATGAAACAGAATTTTCCAGACAGCTGGACAGCCACTCATATGAACTTGCAGCAATACTGACAACATGCACAATTCCCATGGAACCCCAAGCCAGACAGAATTCCACACTGGAAGTGGGGAGGTGGGTTGGAAGCCCCAGCACTAGCGAGGAACCTTTGGTAACTGGTGGTTGCTGAGAAAAGGAGAGTTTCTTTAAGTGCAATACTGGATAGGTGGCTTGACATAATATATATATATATATATTTATACACACATATATGTATAAAACAGCACATGAAATTGGTGAGAGGTGTTAAAAGAGAATGCAGATCTTAGAGAGGGTCGAAATATAATCAAAATATATTGTTTGAAAATTGCAAATCCTCAATTAAAAAAGAAAAAAAGAGAAAGTTTCTAGGTTAAGGGGAGAGATTCGAATCTGCAGTCCTAAGAACAAAGGTCATGAAGGTCTCCTCCTGCAAAGTGTTAGGACTTCCTCCAGGGTGGGGATTCCCAGGAAAAGACAACAGTGTGCTTATGTCTTCTTTGGCCCTGTCTCCCCACCCCTCCCCGGAGTTAACCTCTTGCTTAAATTGTGCAAGTTCTTAATTTTTAAAATTCTTTATCAGGAAGAAGCTTCTACTTGGCATGCTCCAGTGGAAACAATGAGCTATTTAAACAGACTTGGAAAGAATGGGAATACTATAGAGACCCTTTGGTCCCTCTCCAGTAAACCCAGTGGCATAATAACCAGGTCAGAAGACTTCAGATGTCCTGCCAGGACACAAGTGAGGAAGCAAAGGGGTGTCTTTATGCAAAAGTAATACACAAAGGAAGAAGGCAACATTCTTGGCCATTCCAGGTTTTCAATAAGAGATCACACAAGCAACAAACCAGAAGTAGTGGTTCTAAGGTCCTCAGATTAAAGACAGCAATGAAACGGAATGCTCAGTGATGGCTTAGATTAAACCAGGAATAGAGCAGAGGGGAGAAGGAGAAAAAAAGAGTCCTCACACCAGAGAGGCAGAGATGTCCCCCAACAGAGTCAATCAGATCACTCAGCACATTTAGGAGACAATGGAGTTGTGGGAACAGGCAGGAAGGAAGCAGGTTCTTTGCCAAGTGCAGAGACTGGAGAGGGAGAGGGAGAATGGAGCAACAAGGAGGAGAGGAGGGAGAAAATGAAGAGAGAGGGGAGGGGGCTTGGTCTACCTTATTGCTAAAGAAAGCTGATCTGTACTGGGCACCAGGTGTCCTGAGAGGTTTCCTCTGGTCTCAGCTCTAGCAGCTGTCTTGGTTCTTTTGCTTGAGAAGGGGAAGAATGCACAAGGAATGCATGATGGGACAAGCAGCCCAGAGTTTAATTTTAGCAAACAAGGAAGCTAGGGTGCTCTTCAGAATAAGAGCAGGCTGTGCCTGAAGCAGCGGCCTGGGTCCAGGCAGCCATGGGACTTCTATTTCTACATGCTCTGCTATCTCTTCCCCTGCACTTCTTCCAGGTGACGACTCCCAGGAAAAGAAAACAGTGTTTATGTGTTTATTGGAAGGCCCTATCTCCCCACCCCACCCCTGGAGTTAACCTCCTGCTTAAATTGTGCAAGTGCTTAATTTTTAAAACTCTTTATCATGAAGAAGCTTCTACTTGGCATGCGCTACTGGAAGCAATGAGCTATTTTAACAGACTTGGAAAGAATGGGAATATTCTACAGAGACTCTTTTCTCCCTCTCTTTGGTTATCAAACTGTTGGAACAATGGACCCTGAGAAATTGGAATCCCCTAGGAATCATGTGCTAGGGGAAAGAAAGGCTGAGGCAAAAAAGAACCCTGTGTCCAGGAGAAAGATTTGCAATGTGTTTGACCATCTTTCAGGAAACATGGAGCTGGGAGGGAGGGAGCATGTTTTGACCATACTGCACAGTTATATATGAAATATATGTATATATAAATACATATATATATATATTTATTTATTTTTCTTCCCTTCTATTTAAACTCTACCCTCATGTTATTACTCCAAAGATGAACTCTGGTGGCTGGAAGGGAGTGGTTGTCACCGGATCTCTTTATCCTTCTTCCCATTGTGGGCACATTGAATATATGTCCTTTTTCGGCCTTAAGGAGTAACTCTAGATAGGCTGACTAGACTCTGAGGTGTGAACTTGCACCAAGGGACATCTGGGTACACAAACGTGACTTGAGGGACGTTAGCATATATGACAGAATACATGAAATCCAGTGTGGGATGTGGATGGGGGAGGGAGTCTCAACATGAATGAGATCTATTGTATGAATTCCGTAAAAGTTCAGTAAAAAAATATACAGTGAGAAAAAACGTAGCCTACTTACCACTAAGATGCTTACCCAAATCAACAGATGTCCACAATCACAACACAGAACACAAGAAACATAAAAATACAGTCAACCTGAGGACATCATAATGCCTCAACTGCTAAGATCCAAAATTCCTGAACAAAGACATAAAAATGTCTACTTCTTAAACTAGTCAGTGACACCAAAGAAGAAACAACAATTCAAGCTGTAGATACCAGTGTTAGACATGCAGAAGAGAAGTATGCATTGGATGAAAAATTCATGAAGGAAACTGAGGTTTCTTGGAAATAAAATACAAACAGAAATGTTGGAATTGAAAAACTCAATCAACACAGAGAGAAGCCACAATTGCAGACTGGATCAAGTTAAAAAATATCAGAGCACAAGATACATTTGAGGAAATTCTACATTCAGGTATCAATGAAGAAAATAAATAAACAAGAATGAGGTAACTTCTAAGGAATCTTGGATGGTGAAGTGATCAAACCTAAGAATCCGTGGAGTAGAAGGGGCTGAGAAAAACTAGGTCTGTGAAGTTGACTTAATGAAATTATAGTAGACATTTTCCCATATCTAGAGAAAAAAATATACATAGAAGTACAAATTTAGACATTAACGAAGAAGAAACTGTTTCTTCAGACAACAAATAAAGAATATTAAATACTACAAGAGAAAAATGCCAGCTCCTAAAAGTAAAACGATCAAAATAACATCAGTCTTCTCAGAAGCCAGAATCCAAAACCAAAGAACATATGGAAGGATGTAGTTCAAGCACTGAAAGTAAATAACTGCCAAACACAGTTACTGTAGCCAGCAAATTCATCTCTAAATACACAGAGAGATGGAAACGTTCAAGGCCAGCATAGACCAGCAATTCACGAAGCCGGAGCTGCAGAAGACACTTAAATGGAAGAATGCTGAACACAGACAACACAGGGAATCAGTTCAAGACACAGACACAGACAAGGATATTCTGAAATGCGTTCAAGGAGCCGGAAAATAATAGCAGCAGCTGACTAATGAGATTGCACAAAATTAAAAAGTTCTTCGCAGCAAAGTAAAGAGTCAGCAGAGTGAAAGGACAACTGCCAGTCGGGAGACAATCTTGTAGACTGTCCACCTGACAGGCTATTGACATTTAAAATATCAATTAAGCTCCTAAAAACTCATCCAACTGATAAATGGTAAATGAATTAAACAGGAACTATCAAAGAAGAAACACAAATGGGCAATAAATATATGAAAAGGTGTTGAACTTCCTTATCCATCATGGAAATGCAAATTAAAACTATCCTGAAATCCTCTCTCACCCCAATGAGAATGGGTATTATTCAGAAAAATAAACAACTGTCCTCTGCCTGACAAGCTGGACTGCATTCAATTGCATCGGCCTGCTTTGATCATCACCAACAAACTTGACTGTTGGTGCTCTGCAGGAAGGGAGGGGCAGAGATAGTCAGTCATGCATTCCAACCAACCAGTGGCCTGAGTTATATATGGGGGAGGGATTAAGGGCATGAGCAGAGGAAACTGGAGACTAGTCCCTTCACCAGGTTGGACAGCTGCCAGGAGGTCACAGGGTCCCTGCCAGGATATAGAATTTGTGGACTGCCTCAGGAGAGAAGCTCCCCTCCCCACTTCTGTAATTCCCACACCCAGTGCTCTGTAAGGAAGCCCAAATAAACTCAGGTTTACCAAACTACTAAAAATAAGAAAGAAAAAGAAAGAAGGGAAGGAAGGAAGGAAGGAAGGAAGGAAGGAAGGAAGGAAGGAAGGAAGGAAGGAAGGAAGGAAGGAAGGAAGGAAAGAAGGCTGGCAAAGATAAGTGGGACTTTATCCACTGCTGGGGAATGTAAACCACTGCAGTCACTATGTGAATCCACATAGATTCCTCAAGAAACCTTAAAAGTAGCACTACCATGTGATCATTTACAAATGCTGTTTACTCATATACCTGAAGTAATCTCAAGTCAGCATTCCACTTGCACATCTGAATTTATTGCTTTATTGCAGTGCTATTCTCAAAAGCCAAGATAAGGCATCAGCCTAAGAGCATCCACGGAGGAGAGATACACGGAATGTGAAATATATATGCACAATGGAGATTTATTCCACCACAATGAAGAATGAATCCATGTCACTTTCAGGCAAATGAATGGAACTGGATATTGTCATAGTAAGCAAGATAAGCAAAACTCAGACGTGTATACATGGCTTTCTTTCTCTCATATGCAAAATCTATTCTTTAAATAAATATATATATTGTGTGTATATATATATATATATATTGTATAAGTAGATGAAGGAACTGGGGAAAAGCGGCCTAAAGAGAGGAGGGAGCAGAGAAAGTACAGGAGAGAAAGACAAATATCACATGATACTTTTTGATCTAAGAAAAGTGTGACTTTAAAATTCAGGGAATGATTCCTTGTCATATAATTAGTTGGTCTGAGGACACTAATGAATACAAATGTCCTACCAATTTAGTAAAGTGTTCACTTTGGTTATTTCATTTAAGAGGACCATCTTCAATAGTGCACATAAATCCAGCTGCTGTCAGCAGTGCATGCGACGACTCTCCACAGCCCACATCCAGCACCTTCAGTGAGAACGGGGATGACTTCATGACAGGGCAGCAGAGATGCTCATCATTTATTTTAGACTTCTTCATTACTGTGATTAGTGACTTTTCTACTGCTCTGATAAAGTACTGTGACCAAGGGTACTGTGAAGGAAGTCGGGCTTATGGTGACAGGGGGTAAGAGTCCACTATGGCAGGAAGGCATGACTGCAGAGTAGCCAGAGCAGAAGCCCTAGTATTCACATTTCAAGTTAGCCAAGAAAGCAGAGAGGTAGACGGGAAATGGGACAAAGGCTTACATCCCATTTGATCTGCTTCCTCTAATAAGGCTACTCCTCCTAAACCTCTCCAAACCATTTCACCATGGAAGACATTCTCATTCAAACCACCTATTAGAATATTTATTTCTCTGAATCTTGTCTTCATAGAAGGAAGAAATATTTCATGATCATTTCAATAGAAAATCCGCCTCAATTGTAATCAGTATCAAATCCAGGAAGGTGGCAGGCAGTGTTCTCGATTGGTGAATTTTATGACCAAGTTTGGAAATACACTGTGATTGAGAATATGTGGTGCCCAGAATAACCAACATTGCTGACATGATCAGATCCCGGTGCAGAGCAAACTCTAACCATACTGTCTCCCGTTCCTGAACTAGCCATAGCCTGACGAAGCTGAGACACCTCCATATCCCACAAAAGTGGGTGACAGAGCAAGCCCACCCACCCCAACTCTTCTATGTCTATTTCCCCCGGTCTTTTGGTCCCAGTACCACTACCATTACTTCCTTAGGTCCACACTAAGAAAATCCACTAGAATGAAGTGACCATCATTTAGCGCCACAAACTGATATGTGGGGTTCATTCCTTGTCACTTTTATAGCTAAGCAGATACTGTTTCATTTTCACATCATAAGACATTAGAATAAGAGAAAACAATACACCTAATACCTGCCCAGTGTTCAAGTAATAACCATGGCAGAAGAATGAAGTTAAAACTCTTCTATATGTAGCTGAGAATTTGAGCAAATTTGCTTAGTGAATTAAAAGTAATTGATTTAAAATTCTAAAATTAGTACATCATGACTGAGAAACATTTCACTATGTTTCTGCTTTACAATCTTTCAAATATTGTGATAAACTATTACTATTACAATATATTTGCTGGATAATTACTTAATATTTGTTAGATGGGATGTTTCACAGGGTAGCCTCCTAGTAGCCTCTTGGGGCTTGTTTTTCACCATGATGCATTTTCCTACCTTTACATTTGTGCGCTCTCTCTCCATCTCTCTCCCTCTCTCTCTCTCTCTCTCTCTCTCTCTCTCTCTTTCTTTCTCTCTCTCTCTCTCTCTGTCTCTCGCATGCATGCACATTCACTTGTGTATGAAAGTGTGGTTGTATATGCCACAGCACACATGTGGAGATCAGTGGACAAATTTTGGTCCTCACCATCCACTTTCTTTGGGTCAGGGTCTCTTGCTTTTTTACTGCTAAATATGCCCAGCTCTGGAGTTTCCAGAGATTTTCATCTTTCTACCTTCCCTCTCAGTCTAGGAACACTTACGCTTACATGGTGAGCTTACATGGTGAGCACATTACCACTGAGCCATCTCCTCAGCCCATAAAGCCTTTCCTTAATCAGGTATTGCTTGAAAAACACAAAAGTCTTATACTATAAGCATGCAGCAATACACACAGAACATTTAAAAATGACAGTTGAGCATTTTGACCCTCAAGAATCCAGATTGAAAATTGAGGAAAAACAAAAAAACACTTTCAACTTTCTCCTTGGAACTACTTGCTGCATTGCTTTTGCTTTGTAATTATTATGCTCACTCATGATGACAGTGCAGTCAGAACACATGGGCAGTAAGAAATGCAATAGAGCAAAGTGCCAGCAAGAGGATAAATGATTAACCACAATCTGATATCCTGGGAAAGATGCAGAAGGAGTGTCAGGGTTTACGATGCCATTCACTTTATGTATAACTATCAGCAAGGAAGAGGTCAAATGCAGGTGAACGGGAGTGGCCTGGCTAAAGCCTGTTTTTGACATGTTAAGCCTTGTATAGATGATTTCATGCCAATACTGGGAAACACTCTAATCCCCTCCACCTCCTGAGTTAATTTCTGTCTCCAACAATGCTACCTGGACAATAAGAGTGATCTCAGTTCACAGCGGTATAAAGATGCACCTTATATTCCTATGGTGTTGCACCAGATTGTAGAAATCCTTAACTGACCCAACACACCAACCATGTTGTTAAAGAATATAGTAATGACAATTGGCTGTTTTGGTTACCCTTGTCCTCAAGAGGTGGCCCCCATGCTAAAGCTTTTTATAAGACCCTGCTCCACCTCGCTGAGAAACATAAAAGTAAATAAGAAAGATGCAGCATTCCATGAGATCTGTACTGTGATCAGTGTGAATCTGTGAATCCCAGTGGCATAATCCAAGATTTTTTTGTAATGCTGTTGCAGCAAGAATTAACCCAAAATATGATTTCAGGGACATGCTCTATAAGCTCCTTCATGGATTTAAAAATACACTTGGGGGTAAAAACTGGAGACGTATCTCTGATCAGTCTCCTCTTCCCTTAAAAGAGCGTCTTGAAGCTTTTTATAGTGTTTAATCTGATACACTTATCGTGTAGTCCCAAAATTAGAGGTCCTTCAGTCTTGGAGACTATGACGGAGACTCTGTACCCACGGAAAATGTTGCCCTTTATGGGGGGAGCACAAACTAGTAGGGAATGCAGTACAATCCCAACCCTACCAGGAGGGACAAAAAGATGGTGGCGTTGGGAAACATTTTAGCATCTGGAGCCTTTGTGTGTAGAAATCTGTATCCAATTACAGATCCGAACTGAGTGTGAAGAAGCACACATCTATTCAGTCTACTCACAAAACAATGCTTTCTGGAAAATTATGGGGAATACTACCAAAACAAGAACCATATAAACTATGCCTTCGGATAAAAAAGAGGAAAATTTCATGGTACACAATAAAGGAAACCAAAGAACGGGGGAAAATGTGGGTGAACATTTCATGTAATGTTTAACTTTGTTCATAATTATTACTAACAAAAAGTTCTAAAAACACTTCATTACTACTATAAATTTTATTGTACTTGAGTAGGCTTTGAAACACTGATATCACAGGATGCTATAAAGTAAATATAAATGGAGCTCATGATATTCATATTGATGAAAAATGTTTAAATATAGAACCTGGACTTTTAGTGCATTACTTTAAAAGAGCATGAGATATTTCATCGATACTATCGTATAGTTATGCAACATGTACAATGAAAGGGGAAAAACCAAAAACTTTAAGCAGTTATCCATTCTCAAAGGTTGGAGTGTGAGTGACTACTAGATGTCTGGTAAACTTTTTCAGTAATTTATAAGGAATTTCAGTAATCTGTAAGTACATTTTACCACTTTCAAATTTAAGAAATATTTCTTTATAAATGCGGAAAGCTATGACTTTTGAAAATGGGACTAGAATTGGATTTCCAGGCAGAAAACTAACCATCTGTCTCAACTGCATTTACTCAATTCCACAAACTTGGTGTCCTTCAGTTCTTCTTAATTATTTTCTTGTTCATTATTAAACTTTGCCAATCCCTTCCAGAAACACAAATCAGGATTGTGTGAAATCCTCAGTTTACCTACACTGGATCCTGGACACTGCCATCATCTCTCAACCTTTGGGGATTGGATGTTTTCTTGCTTTCCCTGTCTCCAACTGATCTACATAGACTTTGAACCTCATACCCACATTTCTGTTTGAATGTCCTAATACAGGAAAATAATTACTTTGCTCCTTATATAAAAATTTCACAATCACTGCATTAACTTCACAGTCTCACAGTCTCACATTGATGAATTCCATTTCTTTACAGAACCTTGAGTATTTAATGAGATTTTGAACCAAATTTAAATCAAAGGGTAAGTGAAAGCATGAGAGAGAAAACAACAGGAGTAAATGTTATACCTGTAAGTAAATACCTTTATTATGTAAAGAATTTACATAAACTCTCATATTATTAAATGATAACATATTAGGGCCTCTTTTATATCTAAAGCTCTGTGTTCATCCAGCTACACTTTCATTCACAGAAATTTTACCATCCTCCCAGAAATAAATTGCTGTGTTATTAGCTCTAAGAGCTAAAAATAAGTCACCCTTATATTGTGTGCATAGAATTCCACCCATGAAATTAGATGAGCAAGATGTAACCACAGTTCCTTATCTTGTTGTGACCAATGATGTTTAAATCATGTCAAAGCCTTCTCTTGTTGTGACTAATAATGTTTAAATCATGTCAAAGTTTATCTATCTTGGCAAATGTTAAAAGAGGACTCTAGGGCCTCAAAGATTTGAACCAAGGCTTTGGTGGTGCCTCTGACCCATAACCATGGCTTCTTATGAGAAATTTTTTAGTCCATTTAGTTCTCTCTGACATTCATCCCCATGAAGATCCTTCCAGCTGTTTGTCCAGGCTCAATGAAAAATAGAGATAGCTTATACCTTAATCTTTCAATGTCTAATTAGAGATCTACAAAAATAACATACGGAACATGACTTATCATAATTTTCCCCAAATGATGAGGATAGATGTCTCATTCTGACTTTGCTGAAGAAAAATCCCAACCATCAGAAGATTTATTTATTATTCACCAAACAATGGAGATTCTATCACACAAATTTTCTAAAAGATGTCAGAACCCAAACAGAAAGCATTGGAATTCATAACTCAATCTGGCCAAGTACACTTGGGCAAATGTAATGAAGATATGATGCATCTCATTTTATTTTGATCATAAGCCTGAGAAGTCATTTCAGTGATAGTGGTCATTGGAATGGATTATAAGAAGAAAGAAAATGGAGTCAGTGACCAAGAATCCCCGCAGAGTATAGCTGGAGACAGGTAACTCTCATGATGAATTCTACAAAATATTTTTAAGAATTATTTAGTCATATGAGCTTATTCAGTAAAGGAAAGAGAAAGATATAATCCCTCGTTCATTCTATGAATACAGAATTATTCTGAAGGCAAAGCTAGACATGAGCCTCATAAGCATTGAAATTATAATTATCCCTTAAAATATGAATATGGATGTCTCCAACAAAAGACCAGCACTCTAAGTTTAACAGTATATTAAAATTGTTCAAACTACTAAGTAGGATTTATGATAAAACTGTTCACACAATGAAATGAGATTCATTCCTAGAATTTGAATATGATTCTCTCAGTATATTCAGAGAATAAGGGCAAGGAAAACACATGTCAAAAATACAAGAATTCTTTGAAAAGGTTGAAAATTCAAAACAAAAACACTGAACAGACAAGGAATTGAATGAATCTACCTCAATATAATGATCTCTATAAGGGGAAAACAACACAGATTACATGATGTGATAATCTAATGATTGCTACTGACCTTCTATTTTAACACAGTATGGGAAGTTATAGACAGCACAATTGTGCAAGAAAAGTAAGTTAAGAAGTTCAAAAGGAGAGGGGAAATGATGAAATAATCTCATATCATAGACAGCATGATCCTTTATGTAGCAACTGTATAGATTCTACAAGCAAGTGTATTGAAAAAAGAAACTCAGAAAATTTGGGGAATTACAAACAATGACGAAAATTTACATGCTATAAATTCACATAAACAATTTACAGGAAATCAATAACAAAATTATTTCCATGTGAATTGTGTGCAATTATACAAACACTACAGGCCGGGCATGGTAGTTCATGCCTTTAATCCTACTACTCAAGACCCAGAGGCACGTGTATATTTCTGAGTTCAAGGCTACCCAGTGCTACATAGTGAGACTCTGTCTCAAAAAATAGAAGAAAAAAGAAAGAAATTACAATCAGAAAAGACCCAGTAAATTAAAACTGAATGGGAAGACATTGTATTAACATTGCAGTACAACATCATCTAGAGTGACATTTCAGTGTTTGTTAAATGACCATTGATATTCCATCTTCAGAAGCAAAATCAAGGCAACTTGAGCAGTCTCCAAAATGTGACAATAGTTGAACAGAATGCATATTTTCTGGTTTCTAAATATATTATGAAGTTATCATCATTAAACGTGTGTGGTACTAGATAGAAACATAGACTCTATTGCAAGCCCAAGCACTTAGAGCCTGTGGACCAGCCTTGGCCTCTGGTAGAGACTTCTGCCTCTGTTGCACAGACTATATTTCTTTCTAGATAATCCCAGCTATAGCCTGAAACTTGGTGCACTCCTGAGATGACATAGCTCTTTCAGTATGTAGAGTCACACTCAACTGAGTTTATCACCAGCATAAGTGGCCAGAAAATGTCACTGACAATACTCCAACCTCACTCAGGGCAGTATGGTTTGAGAATTATTTTATTGTGGTTATAGCAAGGTAGTATAAGCATAGGACTTTGCCCTGGAAATGAGGGCAAAGAGGATGAAGACTAAGCTAAGGCCTGGCAAATCCTAACTGCCAGTTTTCTTTGTGACTGTGGCCTCTGGATTAGGTGCATTTTGGCCACTATTGCCCTGACTGGTTGCAGTGGTCATGGGTTGTAAGAACATTTTAGCAGTAGACAGCCCATCTCATTGTTACACCACTGACGATCTAGTCTTGGCAAAGGAAAGCAAAGGAGATGACAAACCTTCCTGGATTGGTGGCCCCAGGCCTTTAAAAGGAGACTTGTGAGTCAACCCATTGCAATTGTCTGCAGAACTGGGGGCAGATTTCCACACTAACCACAGCTTCACAACGGCACCAAGTGTTTAGGGAAACCCTTGCTACAGAACAAGGTTTGTACAGATGGCCTACCTTTATCATTACTCCAATGGTCCATTCTGAGTGAAAGACCAACTGCGGACTTGGAACACCCATGGGGTTAGATCACTCTTTATTTCTTACCCAGTCAAAATACATTTCCATATAACAGCACACCTGGACTTTGAATTCACTCATCATTAATGTAGGAAAAGAACTGTGAAGATCTAATTTCTGAGAAAATGAGCAGTCTGCTTAAATTTCTGTAAAGATAGAAAGAAAAAAAAAATGTATTCATTTTTATTCCTTCACTGCCTAGATAACAGTATACACCATGAAACACTGGGAGTTTGGGGGAAAGTATGACATCACTTAACAGACTAAATGAGGTTCCAGAAAATAGCTAGACAGTAATCAGTATGGAGCGCTCACAGGTAGGATTCGAAGCAGTTCTTTTAAAACTACAGAGAAAGTTTTCAATATTCTAAGGTAAAATTAACAAATATGAAAGTAATTTTAAAATACCAAACACAAATTCTTAACATGAAAATTATACTAAGAGAAACTGAAAACATAAAAGAAGGAATCAACAATAGAATGAATCAAACAGAAAAAGAACTAATAAGTTCACAGCAGGATACATGAAAATATGTTAACAGAGGGAAAAGGAGGTAGAAGAAGGAAGAAGCATGTGAGAAATCTGGAGCAGTATTAAAGTATAGACAAGTTATTCGTGTCCAAACACTACTTTAGAATTTCGGAGGGGTAGAAAGTTTATTTGAGGTTTATTTGAAACCTTGCTAGACTTAGAAAATTCAAATAGGTATAGGACTGTCAAAGGTCAACTGTCAGATTTACTTCAACACAATATAGCTATTTTTTCCAATGATGTGTAATGGAACATAAAGCATTAACTATGAAGAAGAAAGAAATAAAAGCATGGAGAGTCTAACGACCAGGTTGTCTTTCTTTTCTTTGGGTTCTTTTGTTATGATTATATTAACTTGGTGTCAGTTCAAAGCAGCTTGTTACGAACTTCAGATATTTTTCTATAATTCACTGTAAAAACAAATCACAAATTCTTAATAGTTAAAACACAAGTAATAAGTAAGTAATCACAAGGGTATTTGTCTGAGTCACCTGGTCATTTGGAAGAACTTTAAAACAGTAAGAAATACGAAAAGAAACAAATTCATCTCAGAAAACCTCCAAAATGGCTGTCGTAAGAAGTTATCCTTCAATAAATTTCTAAATATGAGTGGATTTTGTTCTCCAGATGAAAGACATAAAGTGGCTGAATGGAACTTTTAAAACACTTAATGTAGGCCATTCAAAAGAAACTTATTTCACGACTAATCTCACACATAATCTATAAACAGAGATTAAGTAAATTATTCTAAGCAAATAAAGTCCAAAAGGGCAGAAGTAGTCAAAATTATGAAGACGAAAGAGGCATCAAACAAACATAATACAAGGAAATTGTGAATATCATCATATCATGAAAATGGGGATCAGTTCAGCAAGAGAAAATGGCAATTCCTCATATATACTCACCCTACACATGAACATTCCAAAACTAAAGAGCTAAAGGCAGAGATAAACTCCAATTCAATGAAAGCCGGAGAGTTGATGCCCTATTTTCAGCAATAGACAGGCTATCCAGGCAGAAAATCCATCCCAAAAATGACATATCATACCGTAGACCAAATGGAGCAATTAATCAATCATATGAAGGACATTCCATTCAACAGTGAAACATGAATAACTTTCATCAACTCAGAGAACATTGTTCAAAATAGGTCATGATGGTCTGCAAACAATGAAAAAACTGTTAACAATAAAGTTTTAGCAAGTGACATTATTTCTTTCTGACCATAATTCACCAAGAAATAACTCAAGAAAAACCTTGGTAATTTTAAGACAGTTTACTTTTTATTTTCTTTAATACCTTGCTTTAAAATCTTTTTTGCTTAATTTATTTTTGGTATGTGAGTGTTATGCTTGTATGTATGTAAATGCACCTGTGCTGTGAAATGCCCACTGAGGTCAGAAAATGGCATAGAATTCCCTAGAAGTGAATTTATGGATTATTGTTAGCTGCCATGTGGGTCCTGGGATACAAACCTAAGTCCCCTGAGAGAGCAGTCAGTGCTCTTAAGTGCTGAGTCATCTCTCCAGCCTGCCACAAGTTAGTTTTGAGCAAGCAACAAGTCAAGGAAGGTATTTAAGAGAACAAAAATTTAAATTTCTTAAAACAAATGAAAATTGATAAATAGCTTAACAAAAATTATGATATATATTCCTCAGAAATGATGTCATAGCAGCAAATCTCAAAAGTAATAATTTTTTTCTTGGTTTCTTGAGTCAGGATCTAAATCTGTAACAATGACTGGCCTGGAACTCACTATGTAGACTATGCTAACATCAAATTCACAGACACCCACCTGCTTCTGCCTCCCAGGACCAAAGACATGCACCACCATGTCTAGTAAAAAATAATTTTTGCATGTTATAGAAGTAGAATCACTGCTGAGTAAATTACTTGAAAGAAAGAAATAATAAAGGTCAGAGGAGAAAATATGACTAAATAAGCACCACAAAAGTTCAAGTGACAAAGAGCTGGCTCTTCAAATATAAGGCAGAGAAATTATTAAACACAAAAAAATAAAATAAGAGGGAGAAGTCTCAGATACAATAGATTAAAAACTACACATTACAACTGAGCACCACAGAAATAAGAAGGGTCAGGACACACTGTTATGAACAACAACACCAATAAATTTGATAACCGAGAAGAAATAACAAATTCCCGAATGCTCATTGCCAGAGGCTTACAAGAAATAAAAGAAGGAAGGAATGGGGAAATGTTGATAACGTCGGTACTGCACACTAACTACGGCTCCCTGGGAGTAAGGAGCACTACTGCACAGTAGGGTGATTGCAAGTAATAACAATGTATACTCAAAGAGCTTAAGGAAAGAACTTGGAAGTTTCCATCATAAAGAAATGATAATATTTGAGGAGACAAATACATTAACCTAATTTTGACATTATCTACACGTATGAAAACATCACAAGACAGTCCCTTAACAAATACAGTTTTTATGCCTACTGTGTCAGTTAAAAATAAATTGATTTATATGGGTGTGGTGGTGCATGTCTTCAATCCCAGGACTCCTGAGACAGAGGTAGGTAGATCTTGTGAGATGGAGGCCAGCCTAAAGGAGAACTTATTTCTAAACACATAAATAAATAAACAGACAAACAAATAAATAAATAGATTAAAATTTTGAAACAGATGTCATTGGCATAAAAGCAGACAAATAGGTTCATGGAATATATTGAGAACCCAGATCAAATCCTCACAGGTATTGATGCCAAACAAAGACATCAAGACTTTCAGTGAAGCAGAGATAGTATTTGACAAACAGTGCTGGGTAAACTGGCTATGTGTGCACCAAAGAAAGCATTTGAACCTTTATAACACACTTATGCAAAAAATATTTTAGAATAGATCAAAAGTTAAGTTTAGGAGATAAAACAGAAATTAGAAAAAAAGTGGGGTACAATATTGAAGACACTGGATTTACTACAACATGAAAAATACAAGCAAGAAAAACTACCTGAAAATCATGAGGCCTCCTCCTTAGTCCCTGAAGCTGCCCATTTTCATCAATATCTACACAACATGTTTCTTTGCGGCAAACGCTGACATCACCATGCCTCTATTACATTACTCACGTCATGACACAGTCTTCTGCTGACATCACTTTCAGTTGTTCTTGCAGACAATTCAAGTTTTCCAGTAGATTGGCATTTCCAACTCTTAAGCATAACTGCTCACACCTAGAACAAGCTTCATGGACTTCCACTTTTATTACTTGTCACTGTCTCATGAAGCAAATCCTTAACACATCACACATAAAACAGTTCTATGGCTGTGTGTTTTCTATGACATCTTCATTCATCAAGTTCTTGATTTGTAAGATCTGGAATTGGGTCTCCTGAGATACCATGAACCCAACTAGATCAGCGTCCATAACAGTTTAAATATTTAGCGTGGGTTAAATTCTAAACTAAAGTAAAGGAGAGTATTTGGGGAACTCAAGTTAGACTGGATAGGCCTTTAAAAATAGTAGAAAACATAATGTACGTGGTAGGGAGGAGGATTTGAGAGGAGCTGAGTTATGGAGTTTGAATATAATCAACATACATAGCATGAAATCCTCAAAGGAAATTCATCCTGTGCAAGGCAGTAATACCAAGCTCTGAACCTACCTTGGAAACATCAGGCGGTTGCAATGGTCAGTTCAACAACTGGAAATTAAAACCAGAGGCGTTTGAAGCTGCAGTGAAATTCAGAGAACACCTCTGCCAGCCCTCTCCTTTGACAATAAAAGAAACAGGCCCATGAGACTAAATTACTTGGCCAAAGTCACACAGTAAATAGTGGCAGAGCCAAGACTAACTATTCCTGTGGTTTAGGCGATACGATCTACACCTAACGCAGGTAGCAAACGAACCTTGTGAGGGGTTAGGCTGGCATGACTTCCAGCAGTACCCAAGTAGCTGGTACCTTCAGGGCTGTGACAGGGTTAGGGGTGTGTGCTTAGACTTGAATTGTGGAGCCGCAGACAGAAGGAATACAGAGGCTTGGGACTGCTGCACGCTGCATGGGGTTTGATGTCCGCCTGGCACACACTCAGCACCCATGCTCATGGTCACCTCCCCGTTTTCTGTGACTTACCTCACTTTATCAGCTGACTGATATTATTAATTATAATAAATTTTAGCAATCTAGGAAGTAAAGAGAAGACTACTTTGATAATAGATTTATCTGATTTCACAGCTCATGCCAAATCACACTGCTCCGGGCTGAGGCTCATAAAAGTAAAAGAACTTTAAAGCCGTACATTTGTAGACAAGTTAAGAAAGAAGCACTATTGTCTGCTTCAACACTGGATCTAATATGTGAATTACATGTGAACAACAGACACATTTAACCAACTGATCCAATTATTTAATTTTCACTTCTACGTCTTGCTTCATAGATTTGTATACCTAAATACTACAACTACAATGTGTTTGACGTGAGGAACACGTCTTCTCTGCTCACAGTACCCACTGCGATCTTGCTTCAGATGGCCTGTCCTATTTCCTCTTCTATATGATATGCAAAAGCGCTATGGCAGAATCCAGCCTCTACAGCTCATTAGGCAGCATCCAATGACAAAGAGACATGGAGGAGGAATCCGTAATAGTGTTTACAGATGTGTGTTCTGAGAGATAGCTCAGAGTAAGCCAAGATGACAGTTTGCTAAATTGGAAGGATTTTTTTTTTCCTTCAAAGTCATCTAGGGCTGCTTCTTAAGCAAGAATATGATCTCCTGATCCTTGAATTCTTGTTTTTTCCTCTCCTGGAAGATATAACAAAGACAAAGAGTGCATGAAATCAGAAGAGGATGCAAATAGGAGAAGAGGTCTAAATACAATCAAAATATATTGCATGAAATTTTCAAAAAATTCAATATAAAATAAAAAGTTACATATACAATAAAAAGACATAATGAAACCTCCAAAGAAATGCTAAAGAAGTCACAGAATCCTAAGGGAGTGCCACAGAATTAATTTTCCCATAATTTTTTTCTGCATTTGAGGTAATGACCCCAAACCCACTTTCTCTGGGATTTTTCTAAATAATAACAAGAATTCCCAATCCCAGAACTCATTGTACCCCAGACATCCTGGTTAACTGCTGGCACTGGAGAATGCCACTCACTGTGAGTTGAATAGTTTGCAGGAAAATCACACTCAATATATAGCAGGGTCAGTGAGCAAAGCGAACATGAGGACATGTGTTTCGGACAAAGTATAAAACTATGATGTAAGCTTCATGAGTCCTCTCTGAGTGAAGACACAGAACATGCTAAATTCCACTTTGTTGAAATTTGATGATGCATCAGAAATGTCATCTGTGAGGAAAGATGTCAGATCATTTCCTAAAATTTCCAAGAACCAACTACATAGACATCCTTCTCCTTTCCCCTAGCTGGGATACTGTGATAAAATAACGACAAACCAAATGTCAGAGACACTAACCAAGGATCGTGGATAAGAGGGACTTGGACAGAAAACAGTAAGTTCTGCAAATACTTTTACACAGGAATTCTTGTTTGACAGACCTAAATATTGGCAGAAAAATGTCTACCCTAACAAAAATATTTATGAATAAAACATCCATCAAGTAGGAGATTATTCATTTGGAGTCACAGCTGTTAAAACCAAAGCTCCTCTGTTTATAGAAGATATGACTAGAATTAAATTTAAAAGTATTGCCTTGTCTGCCAGATTTGGATATTAATATGAAATTTTCTTTTTGTCAAAGGGATTTCAGAAGTGAACTGAGGAGAAAGCTCATTCACTAAAATGATTATCACATAATCACGAGGATATGAGTTCAGATTCCCAGCACCCACATAAGGCTGAACATGATCACATATGTACTTAATCCAAGTGCAAGTAGGCAGAGACAGAAACCCTGGAGACCGCTGGCCAGTTTAAATGAGAGCCTCAAAATCTCTCTCTCTCTCTCTCTCTCTCTCTTACACACACACGCACACACACACATACTCACAAAAGTAAGAGACATGGGGGAAGGCAAGTAAATCAAACCATCCATTCTATTTACCAATCACCATAGTTTTCCTTTCAGAATAAAAGACAGTGGCTTCCAGGACCCTCTCCTGACACCAGCCCTGACTTACGTTAGCATAAGGTCACTTAGAGGGAACCAGGGCTGGAGCTTTGGTAGTACCCTTGACCTTTCCTGCTCTTCATGTCACCTTTCCCTGAAAAGTAAGTTTTCCTTCTTGTGTCCAAGGAGATATGTGATAGAACCTGGAGGAAGACACCCTTATTCACCATACTGATTTCCCTGGATCTTGCTTTCTTGAAAAGAAAAAGGATGCCATGACTTAAAGACATAAACATAGAGCTCCCGTCCCACACTACAATCAACACCAAATCAAGGAATTTGACAGGAAGTGTTCTTGACTGATGGCTTTCATCTCTTTTATTAAGCTGAGAAACATTGATCTAGGAGAAACAGAGCACCCAGAATTTTAGGTCATGAGCATATTCCTTTAAGGCTGGAGTTCACAGCCTGAAGAATCAGGCCAAATTCTCCTCTGGAGCTGACAAGCTCCTGCTGGGAATAGAACTGACAGGCAGGTCTGGGCAGCAGAAACAACCCAACAGATTTCCAAGCATATATCAAGTATGACATGAGAAAATAAACTTCCTCTCTAACCTTGCAGTCCCTAGATGAGTTATAGTCAACCTCCCAATGCCCTATTATAGGCAAGTATCCTGTAATCAGTCAATAATACACAAGCACCCACACCTCAGGGACAGTTATGTAAGTTAGGTTCCCATGTAGACCACTGGGCACGAACCGCAGACTCACAGGCAGCCTGATGTCTCTCCCCGCTCCCCAGAGAAGTGCACTCTAGAATACAGATCCTGTTCCACCTCACCCTGCTTCAGAGTTTATTTACACAACTAGCCTTCACCGCCCACTGCAGCTGTGACTAGCCTCTGTTTAGCAGGAATGGTCAGTGTGTGAAGATAAAAACAAACCCTGATGTTAAACATTTTCTCCCTAGTACATGGAATATCTCTAACCTGGAGGAAAAGAATTTTATGTTATTACCTCTGTTGGTTTGTACATGCTAAGCCCAGAATAAGAACGATGTGGTCACTGTTGAGTTCATACACAGAGATTTGGAACTCATTGTCTGTCATTCTCTGTCTCTGATTCTTCTGCTCCCAGCAGGGGAATTTATGTCTCAACTTCTTGTCAAAAGGCTAATTAGCAGCCTCATCCTCTAATGGTTAACCACAGATTGTGCAAAATACTCAAAGAAAATAAAAATATTTATCAAAAATTCTCACTGCTAAATAGTTTCTGCATCCTTTTTCCCCACCACCATTGACACAGGTGTAATCCTGGCATCCCATAAAAAGGGCAGCACAGAATGATGCTTAGTGGTTGAGAAATGATTGATACCTATTGGTAATCATTTTTTCACATGCAACAAGACTTAAACTTTACCATAGCACACCCCTAATAGGTAAATTGTAGAAAATTATCAATAAATATGATGAGGAACGAGGGACTATATAAGAGCCAGAGATAGGAAAGGAAATGGACAAAATAGACGTTCCTGGCCTGGCAGGGCCATGACTCATGAACTCAAAGCATAATACCAAGCTAGGTAGTATTCCAGCATCGAGAGGGATGGGTTTGGGAGCTCTGACTCCTGGCAGAGGAGTCATTGACACTTGACAGCTGCTTGGAGACAGATAGCATTTTTTATAGATGTGGTTCCTGGTAGACAGACATGCTCCAGTGGATAGTCCCACATCCGTGTGTGTATAGGTTGCAGTAGTTGGCCTCATTGGGTTATAAAAGAGAGAGACAGAAAACATGAAGTTAAACAGGAGATATGGGAAGGTAGATTAGGAGGAGTTAAAGGTGGAGCGTGAATATAATCTACAGACATTGCACAAACATTGAACACATGTATGAAATCTCAAAGAATAAATAAAAATATTACTAAAACGTGCACATCCCAGACCTGTGAGTTCTCCTAGCCCTACCGGTTTCTTATTGCAAAAATTCACAACATCATCACCTCAGCTTTTAAGTCTGATTTGTGCATGTTGCTGACCTGGGAGCTCCCTCAGTATACCCGGTGAATTCCTTCCTTATAGAAAACCTCCCTGTGTCCCATCATCTCAGCTCTCAGGCCTGCTCTGGTCTCTAGGATCACTATACTCCAAGCCCAGGATGGCAAGCTCTCCCAGCAGACAAGTTTGCCCTTGTAAATCCTCGTTATATATACCTTCTCAGCTCTGAGGTATGGTTGGGAAGATTTCATCCCTGCATGCTGCTCCATTTGACCCCACAGCTCCTCCAGATCAACTGCTGAACTGAAATCATTTCTAAAATCCCATTCATATATCAATACAAAGTGGCCTCTAGACAACACCAGGTATCACTCAGTTGATCCATAACATAACAGTTTGGGAGCATAGCAAGCAAAGATACAAACATCCACTCCACAAAGACAAGATCACCTAATCGTACCAAGAAACTCCACCACTGACACAAGTCCGGATGCCTTGGTCTCACTGAGAGAATATAAACATGAAAAACCAGGGCAATATGTCCCCTCCAGAAATTAGCACACAAATTGCAATGTTTCCTGAGAATCGAAACCCAGCTGATGCACAACACCATGACTTGAAAGTACCAATTTTAAATATGCTCAAGGAACTCAAAGTAGATTTGAATGAAAAAATAAATGAAAGCCGTGACAACACAAGCTGTTAAATGAAATAACAAACAATTCAAGATATGAAATTAGAATTCAGTAAAAAGAATTTATGAAGAAAAGCCAAAGAGAAATAAAACTTGAAATGAAACACTCAGGAAGAGAAGCAAAATCTTAGGGGAAAGGATCAAAGAGAAATTGATGGAAATGAAGCAGAGAACTCAGATTTTATAGACAAGATTGGGTACATGAGCCAATCAATCAAAGAGAAGGTCACATCTGAAATAACCTGGGAATGGACGTGCACGACCTCACAAACTTGACTTATAGGCCTTAACATACATGACAGAATGCATGAAATCCTGTTGGTGGGGCTTTGGGGGAGTCAGATGGGGGTTGGTGTCTAAATATGAGTAAAATATATTGTATAAAATTCACAAAAATGTATAAAGATATACATTGAAAAATAAGAAAGAAAGAAAAAAAGAAAGGAAAGAAGGAAGGAAGGAAGAAATTGAAGAAAACAGGAGGAGGAAAGAACTCCCATGTTCATGGATCAGTAGGATTAGTGTTGTGAAAATTGCCATCCTGTCAAAAGAAATGTACAGATTGAATAAAACCTCCATTAAAATTATGACACAATTCTTCACATAAATTGAAAAAAAAATTATCTCAAATTTCAAATGGAAACAACAAAGAAAAAACAAAATAGCTAAAACAATCCTGAAAAAGCAAATAAAATGCTACAAGCATCATCATCTCTGATCTCAAATTATACTACAGAAGTATAGTAATGAGAAGAGTATGTCACCAGCTCAAAAACAGACACATTGATCAAAGGACTAGAACTAAGGACACAGATATCATTCCACGCACTTACATTCCTTGAATTTTAACCAAGGGAACAAAAGCACGCATTGGAAAGAGACAGAATGTTCAACAAATGGTGCTGGTCAAACTGAATATCAGCATGTCGAAGAATGAAGCTAGATCTCCATCTCTCAACATGCACAAAGCTCAGCCTCATGTGGATCAAGGAAGTCAACATAAGAACTGATAGCTTGATTCTGGTAGAGGAGAAGGTAGGGAATACAGTAGAACTTGTAAGCACAGGAAAGCTCTTCTCAACAAGACACCAACAGCCAGAGATTAAGATTAGCAATTGAGAAATGGTATCTAATGAAACGAAATAACCTCTGAGCTTCAATGGATGCCATCATTAGAGTTAGGAGGCAAACTTACAGTGTGGGAAAAATCCTTACCACCCATACAGCTGTAGGTAGGTTAGTGTCTGGAATGTACAAGGAACTAGAAATTAAACATGATGGAAAAATTTTTTTAAAAATGGAGCAAGGCATAAATTGGAAACAACCTAGAGGTCAGCCAACTGCTGAATGGATAATGAAGGTGTGGTACGATTACAGAACGGAAAGTAATTTGGCTCCTAAAAAACAAAATTGTGGAATTCACAGGTAAATGTACGGATCTAAAACAACCACGCTGAGTGAAGTGGCCCAGATTTCAAAGGATAAGCATTACATGTTCTCCCTTATAGATGGAAATCTTAGATGTACCTACTTCAGAGAGGTCAAGAAACTAACAAACGACTATGCGAGAGTGGAGAGAGGCTTCCTGGGAAGGGTGGAAGAACACAGTTGATATAAAGGGGGAGAGGGAGCCTTACATAGGAAGGGTTAAATGGGGGGTGGGGGGTGGGAAGGCAGGTTAAGGAGGAGTGCAGGGAAGGAGGAACACTAAAACCTTTAGTGTCGCTCCCTCTCTGGGGGTGCGGCAGACACCACTCGGTGCACTCCCTCTTCCCGCCTTGTCTCCCGTACATTGGGAGAGGTCAGTGAGAGAGATCCGGTGCACAGCTCTTGTCCTACTTCTCTTGGATTGCCCCGGCCCTCTCCCCGTGGTTTGGGAGGACTTTTGAGGGGATCAAGGGGAGATCGGGTGCAGCGGCTCGCCCATTGCCAGCCTCCTGGCCCGTCCCAGGAGACACTCAGACACAGCTGAGTCAGACCAAAGAAGCGAGCAGCGAGTCAGCTCTTTTTATGTGGGACAGTTCTTTTAATGTTATAGGTCCTTCAGTGGTAAAGCATGAAGCTGTTTATTGAACTCAGCAGGCATATTATAAAGGCTTAGAGTTACAGATATTAGCATATGGCAGGAATCTCTACCAATCACCCTAAAGGTCACTCTGATCATGTCTTCACATCACATACAGGCTACAGCTGTCCACAGGCTGTTCACGAGGGAGGAAGTAATTCTCCTCCAATGGTACTTAAGTCCCTAGTTCACCTAATTATCATGGTATGTATGGTATGTGCCTGTCTCCTCTGGCCGGTCTTTGTTTCAATTCCTCTCAGCACCATCTTGCCCAGGCCACGAGGTGCTGGCCAGTCACCTGGGGCTTCTTAGGGCCCTACACTTTAGAAGAAGCCATATGGAAGTCAGCCACGGTAGAAGCTTCTTAAAGTCTATAAATGTACATAATGAAAGAGATTAAAGGAAATTATCCTATAACACTGGATTAGTCACCATTATGAAAAAAAAGAAAAACAATAGCAAGACTGGATTCTCTGTCTCTAGAAGTTGTTGACCAGTGGTCCCATAGGCCCTTAAACAATACAAGCCCCTGCTCTTGGTTACCTACAAGAATTTGACAATAAGACCCTATTGCTTAAGACATGGCATACATGAACTGTAGAACAAGCAAGGAGAACTGAAGCTGGTGTTGACTTCAGAGCATCTCCACTGATTACCAGAAGGAAAAAAAGAATTATTAACTATACACAGCTGTAAATCCTGTGAACTACATTAACAACTGGCCTGTCAAGATAGGCTGACAGGCAAAATACTGGAACCACTCTTTAATTGGGTTTAGGATCTGCTTCCAAGGATGGAGCCCATACCTGATATTGACATCAGGCTTAGAAATGTGAAGATATATAGGTTCAGCACATAAGGAAGGACCTAAAACTAATTTTCTGTTAAATAGATACAACATTAAAGTCACTTTAAATATTTATTATTCTACCCATAGATTAATGTATCTATTAATTCTCACCAAAGAAATTTCCCTATGCAATACATTGTGATTAACATAGAAACTCACAGTTGATCAATGTGCAAAGAAGCTCCAGAGCACTTATTCTTAATAGAGCACCTATATCAAACTTCTGCTTCCCAAGACTCTGGGATCATTGCACAGAGTTTGTAAGAGGCAGGGGGAGTGGATGGCCACAAGAAAACAGAATTTTCCAATAGGTGGTTGGTTACTCATATGAACTAAGAGCATTGTGACAGCATGCACAAGTCCCATGCAAGCTCAGCAAGAAAAAAATCCCAGCATAGAGATGAAGAAGTTCTGGCAACAGATGGATGCTAAGAGGTGCAGAGACATTCTCTTACATTCTCTTGGATGGTTAACCAGGCTCCAGTGGATGGACCTACACTGAAGGACACTTAGAGACACAATTTAGAGTATGTAAGTATTATTATATATAAAATAAAATAGAGGATATTAAAGAGGGGGCAACAAGGAGAAGTGTGGACAGAAGAGGGGATCTAAATACTACCAAAGTATACAGTATGAAAATCACAAAAGTTCAAAAAATAAAACTTCCCTTTGACCTGAAGAAGTCTGAGAGATAAGAGGCCGGGTTATAAGAGTCTCAGGGACAGAAACCAAACGTCTCAGGTGTGGAAGGATCCTGGAAACTCAGGCTCAGCTGATAGCTGGACTGGCTGGGAATGACTCAACTTGCCAGAGTGGCGGTGTGTACAGATCTGAGACATCCTTACTACTTCCAAGTGACCCATTCACTCATGTTCATTACAACGGCGTTAACCATGTGATCACTGTGCAAACAGTACTGTGATCCACTGGAAGCCCGTGCTATATGAGGAGTACTCCACTAGGGCAGTAAGAAGCATGCTTGCAAGAGGTTCATATGCATCTATTGGATGTTCCTGAAGTGTGAAATTGCTGTGATTTATTCACCCAACCTGAGCATGAGGTCAACACACAGAAGGCAGAAGAATCAGGATAAAATGAAGAAGATCTGAATCCCCAGTGGATAACATCCAGACCTCTTTCTCTGGGCTCTCTGTCATGGAATTGAGCATTTCTGTGAGAGTTAAAGCTAATAAAATGTAGGTATAGCCTAATGGTATCCAAACAATAACAACTGAAGGTAACAAATTTCTCCTTGCATTTTTCTTATATTCAATAACACTTAAGAGTATGAGCCTCTGTGAATCTAAAGGAAGATCAAAAGATGGATAAAAATTAAGAAATAATGTAAAAGAGGATGTGGTATCTAAAAGAGATTTAATTCTCCTAAATCATAGATTCGTGGCATGTGGCATGTTTGTGTGTACATATGTACACGTAAACACTCGTGCATCCCATGGGAAATCTATTAGTCCACTATTAGAATCATTTTCTCACTGAGGTGGGTTGAGGCATCTTCCAAAGACTGAAACCTATTAGGTAAGTTGTTATAATCTCGGGATGCCCTGTCTGCTTTGAGGAGAAAACCATAAAGTGCTTATAGGCCAAGTCCACACGGTTCCCGGCAGCATTGGCAACGAGGAGTTTAAACCAAATGAAATTGCCCGGTATTCAGGATCCTGCTGTTATACATGGTTGGGCCTGTACTTGGCTCCTTTAGGCAGCTGGCTGCTTGCCACAGATGATATAAATACATTGGCCTGTGTTATTTGGTTTCTTGTTTCCATTGGGAGAATGTGAAGCTTCCTGCTCTAACATTTTGTTGACATCCCCTACATGCTAAAATGTTGACATCCCATTATATCAATGCATCATAATTCGCTTATTCATGCCTTAATTTAATTAAAGTCAATTATAATTTTTTCTTCTAAAAATAATGCCAGGAATAAGTCTCAGCTGTGTTACTGGATTAAACATGTGAAAAGCTCCTTTTGGCTGTAGGATATAACTATCAAACGAAACAGAACAAACAAAAGACCATTAGGCTATTTTCTAAGCAGAACTGTGTTTGTTCAACTACTTCTTCAACTTCCCCTGTCCGGGTCCTCATGATCCAGCCAAGCTGGTTCCCCTGTCATCTCATTATCCAAGACTACCTCAGGAATACCTCATTTCTCAGTTCCAGGACTCTGACATTGAGCTAATGGGGGCGAGGAAAGCAGGCACAGCAGCTCTACTTTCCCTTGTGGGCTTCACCATGAAGATGGACAACCATAGATTATGTAGTGTCTTTTCTTATTGATCCATAGCCTAGAGGACCACTGACTCATAAGCCGGTACTAAGAGCCTGTTGCATAAATTTACTCTCCATGCCTTAGCGGGTGGGATCTGGTTAATCCAGCTGGATAAAACAGAAACTGATCTTCCATTTAGAATGATTTATTTATCTACAAAATTATAAAGTCTCTGGGGACGTGCGCCACTTGCCTGCAAAAGTTTGCTACTGCCAGCAGCCGGACCAATAATGTACAGGCTGCACGCCGGGTACAGGTCTCTCAGTTCATTTCACTCACGAGATTCTTTGGAGGTCGGGTCGTGGCACACAACCTCCTGGGCCCTGGACCTGGGCGTTTCTCTTCCCAGGTGGATCTTAACAACCTCAGCTTCTCTCCCCAGCTCCGGGCCATGATGATTCTCTGTCCTCTCCCGCCTCCCTTCTCTCTTATTGGTCAGAGGGCGGGACTTGCCATAGAATGAACCAATAAGAAACAAAAACTTCAGAGAGACCTTTTTTTTATCGCTCTACAGAGCCACTTCCCTAGAGTCTGAGAACTCTGCCTATGCCCAACCCAAAATATGTTTATAAAACAGAAATCATCATCCTGAAACCCTACCCACAGACTTCCACCTAAACCAGGTTTGAGTCATAAAGAAAACAAACAAGGAAGTACCTTTAAAGAAAGCAATGTTCTATTTATTTCAAAGTACTTGGAAAAGCACTGTCTTTTATTCAAGAATGGCAGGCAAAGTTTTAGCTGAATGGGAGCTGCAAAACAGACTAGATTAACGAGACATGATGTGTCCAACAGCATCAGAGTCATATCGCCAAAACACTGTCCAGACTCAGCCAGAATACATGACAAGGTCCATAGGTTAATATTCCTCAGAAAATGGGTATTCAGGGTGATCAGCAAGACTAAAAGAGGAAACAAAAATGAATATTAGCAGCACAACACTTAATCTTTTACACATGCTACCAAGTTTAAAGTTAAACAGTTCCTTCCCTGATTGGTTGCAGAGTCAGATAGTCTTAATTTCATTTGTCAAATTTAATAGGAAATATTTTTAAAATATCATACCTAAAACTTTCAAATGATCTCCCTTAACTTCATCTATCCATCAACTACAGTAAATCAAGCCAAGACATCCTTTCTGATTTTGATCTCATAATGAAAGTAGAAATTTTGTTTGGTTCAAGAAAAAATCCAGAACAAGACAAAAATATTTCTTTTTTAAAGGTTTTATTTTTGGAGATTTTTATTTTTAAGTATAAATGTGTGTGTTCATGTGTGTGGTGTGGGGTGTGTGCACACACAAATACAGGAAGAATGGGAAGAACACACGTGTGCAGGACCTGATACATGACAGAGGCATCAGATTACCCAGGGCCTGGAGCTATGGGCAGTTGTGAGCTATCTGATGTAGTTGCTGGGAACTGAACTCAGGTCCTCTAGATGAACTACAAGTGCTCTTAACCACTGAACCATCTCTCCAGACCTGCAAAAACCTATGAACAATTATTTCTCATGCCTACTCATTTTACTTCCACTTTACTATTAATAATCTATTGACACTCACTGCCATTACAGGTATTTTTGTCAGATTCAGCTTTGGAAAATGTCCAAAGAGCTTACAGTACAATTTATAGACATATCTCTATAAATACAAAAACACAATATAAGTGGTAAAAATTAATACTTGATCAAATGTTCTAAAACAGGAGATTCTCACTCTGATTAAATGAATTATACCTTTCCCTTAGCCTTCACCTTCCTCTAAACTGAAGAACATTATTAAGGATAACATATATGCATATATACGCACAAATACCAATTATATATAGTAGTCCTTAATCTCTCTTCAAACATTATATTTATTTCTGTTAAGAATTAAAATTCCTATAGGCAGAGTGGATTTGCACACAAATACACACACACTCACACACACACATATATATTTATATATTTCTCATTTGCCTTCCTCTAAAACCTATGTCTAGTAGCAAATTTTGTAACGATAGAGCAGAAAGAAAGAGAAAAATCTTTGGGTGGATGTAAAGGCTGTTAAATAATAGTAGCTTTTTTCCTGAATGTCCATTTTTTTACTTTTGAATATGACTTCTTTAAAAAACTTTTTTTTTTTGCATTGATGTGTACACATTTCAGAAAGGCACAAAGAAACATGTCAAGTCTCACAATTAGAAACTTTCTAAAAGTAGATGAAGTATTTGGTTTCTGAAAAAAACATGAACTTTTTAAATGACAGAAACTGGGACCAATAATAAATTCAGACAGGATGTTATCAAAGTTACTTACATTTCAGCTTTAACATATCTGAAATTTCTATTCATTCCATCTAGAACTTTCATGTCTTCAGCAGGCAACTGGAATTCAAAAACCTGTTATGGAAGAGCACTTTTTATTATTTAAGTGAAATAGATTTGATGGCAAAAAGGCAATATTTGCTCTATGTGTGAGGTTCTACTCATGGCTAATGATTTCCAGATAAAAACTGAAAGAAATCACTTTTGAGACATATTGAAATCTCACAATACCGCATACAAAGGAAAGCTCAAAGGTCACTTTACAAGAAAAAATCTGTCATCATGCAGTGATTATGGCAACCCTGTAGATGATTCCAAAAGAATCAAGAGCAAGGATGTGGAATATATGAGACAAATCAGTAATTTGCGTGGGTGGTTACATTTCTACAATCTATAATTGATTGATTAAAATAGAAGAAATGCTCTTTTAACATTGTATAGGTCAAGAATTATCCAATGTCTAATTATATCAAATTCAAGGAAAAACAAGGTGGCTTGTTCCCTTTAACTAAATTTAAGCCACTCTTGACATCAAAGTGATTTTCACTGATTTCTAACATGTTGAAACAGACTGATTGTTGAGTCCTTGATAGGCTTCTAAAAATAGTAGGAAAAAGAAATACACGTAAAGGGAAAGACTAGATGGAGAAAGAAAGGGGGAAGGGGAAGAAATGTGTGAGCTATGTAAAGACTGATGCATCTAGTAAAGGGCGTTCAGTGGACTGTTCTGTGAACTTTGGTCCAAACAAAAGAGAACATGTTAAAAAGACATGGAGGCTGGGTAAGTTGTTGCAGAAAAACTACAAGGAACTGAGGAAAAGCTCAATACATTCCCTCCTCCCAGCAGCCATCAATAGCAAAAAAGTTCCTAAACTAGGATGGAATTTCTTAACATAAAATAAAGATGCACATGCATGTGGATACCTGAAGGAGACATATATCCCCACCACAGTTTTGGGCAAAAGAAACCTCCCTTTAAGTTGGTGATTGGGGTAGTGCAAGAAACTCCCAAACTAGCACAGAGTATTGCCATAGCCCTTGATTACCTCCCAGAACTTATAGGTAAGACCCAATTGCTGAAGACAGGCAACACTTGAGACAGAAGACTTAGAGCAATGGAGCTGGGAAGGACCTGGAAGCCTTCTCCCTGTAGATTAGGTTTCGTGGCATCAGAGGAAACTATGCAAGCTGCCAAAGGAGTAATCCAATCAACAGTCCTGCCCAGCTGTAAGTCTAATGAACAACAATGACTACCCATCAAACAATTGGTATTGGTGCAGAAACGGGGTGAAGAACAGCTGTTTAATTGGGATTAGGCCCACTTAGTGGGAAAGAACTCATAGGTGGTACTATAACAGAGTCAAATACACAGTATTGGAAAGGTCATAGATCCTAGAGAAAAACCTAGTTTTGCCACATTCCCAGAACACATAATTTCTCACTTTATTCTGATATTCAACCTCATATTAATGACAATGTTTACCTTTCAAAACTTGACAAAACATTTCCAAATGCACTAAAAAGCTCACATGCTAGAGATGTAGACTTGCCTAACCTGTGTCGAGAGATTTCAAAGGACACACGAAAGTTTCTGGGTAAGAGTCCCAAGTTCTCGGGCCATATAATCACCTGCAAATTCTCTTTGATCTCATTTTCTTTGAAACTCTGGGCCAGAGGCAGGACCCCACGATCAATCTGGTAGCGCAGGGCAATCAGGGCTGGACTTCGCTTGTGCTTTTTGGCCATATCACAAAGCACTGGATCATTCAAGAGAACTGGAGAGCTCTGGTCTACCCTGAAAGAAAAGCAGAAATGAAGTGCTGAGTGTGAGTACTTTGGTTTGCCTCCAGACAAAGCAGGGGTTTGCAGAGTGAACTGATTCTCTGAGGGATAAGCCTGCCAAACTGTGGACAAACAGTACCCCCAGGCCGAGTGGTTATTTACCCAGGTCCACCTTGCCCCAGGAAAGATGAGGAGCTGGAAAAGTCCTATGGCCCTCCCCACCAGTTCATTGGCCTTGGATGGAAGACGGGGAGGGGCTAAAGGCAGTTAAACTGGTGGTGCCAGGAGGCAGGCCATTTTCCCTCCCTTTTAGCCATTTTTGATCGGGCCGCCCAGAAGTCATGAGATCCAAGGCTTGTTCTGGCTTTATTAATGTAATTTATGGAGGGGAGGAAGGGCACCCACGCTCCATAAGTAACTCCCTACCCCCTGCTCTGTTAGCAAGCCCAAGTAAATTAGAATTTGCTTAACTGTGAGTTTGGAAATTTGTGTGTTTGTTGTAGGACCTGGGAAGGGAGGGACGAGGCTTAGTCGGCCCCTTTCAAGAGGAATTTTAGCAACAGGGACTCATTCTAAACTACATATGACAGTGCTCATTGTCAACTGGATAGGACAGTGAGGCTCAACTGGGAGATGCCACGGTGAATGATACTGATTATGATAACTGATATGAGAAGAGCCATCTTGATTGTGAGTGGGCCGTTTCCTGGGCAACGGATCCTGGCCTGTGGCAAATGACGAAAACAAGCTAGCATACATCCATCATACTCTGCTTCTTGACTATAAATGTGATGCAACCACCTGCTTCAAGCTCCTGACACCTTTACTTTCCCACCATGATGGACTATACCCTTGAACAGGAAGCCATAAGAAACTATTTCTCCATTAAGTTTCTTTTGTCAGAGTATTTGATCACAGCAACAGGAAAAGAATCTAAGATTCCAGGTATCCTCAAGAGTAGTCCTTGAGCCCCACCCTGACCCTTTGTCACCAGGTTCTTTTAAAAAAATGTAAATTCCCCACTCTGCTTGAAACCATTCAGAGTGAACCCTGAGCACTGAGTATAGTATAGTATAGTATTGTATAGTAGAGTATTCGTTGATGGTCTTCTTTAAATAAACTCCCTTTATTTTATTACCATCGTTTGTATCTTTGAGTTCCCAGAGCACCAAAAGCAACCAGAAGGATGTCTTTTGACTTGCAGTAATCCAGTAATTTGCTCTGATTAAAATAAGGATGACACTCAACCTACGGAAGGACAAAATGGAAAGATAGCAGCATATATGAAATGCTAGTTTTATGCTAAAGAGAAATGCTAAAAGTTAATAAAGCAGAATAAGAAAACCACATGTAACATTACATTTGAATTGAAAAGATACAGATACTGTACTTAAAATTTCATTTTCTGTCACCAGTATAGGTCAATATAAACTTTCCTGCTTCACTGTGGACTACGTCTTTGATGATAAATTCGATTTTGCATGTCAGAAAGGGATGAGGACTCCCTTATCCAATCGCCTCTCCTTGCATGCTCATCTTTTGAGATTGCATGAGTGTGCCTGACTCCACCTCTAGGGTGAGCTACCCAAGCCCCACAGCCCCAAGTCCCCCCTTTGTGACCATTTGCATGTCTTCCCACTGCTCAGGCCTCAGGCTTACCTGCTGGCAAATAGGGACTGCACATCCTTCTCCCATCATCACTTCTTATAGGCCTGTCACTCTGAGATGGAATGAGAATGCTGGACTCAGACTCGTGGTGAGCCACCAGCTTGTGCCACTACTGTGCCCATGCCCCTGCTGTGAGACCTTTGCAGTCAAGATCATTTGCAGTCCCACCCATTATTCCAGGGCTTAGATGTCCATGCTGACTAGTAGACACAACACATCAGGTTCTCAACTCTTTGTTCCTTGGCCCTATCCCTCTGAAGCTACTGAAGTGCACCTGACTAGCCACAGCCGCTTTGTCCTGCTAGATAGCTCCTAATACCCTCTCTGGATCTATCTGGTAGCTATAAAAGGGAGAAACTGAAGCCTAGACCAACTAACTATTCAGAAAGCAACCAAGCTATATCAATAATGCAAACAGAATCAAACTTCAGCTCAACAAAGGTTTGAGTTTTATACCAGAATAACAAGCAAAAATATAAATCCACATACCAAATACACGGCAAAAAATAATTATATGAAAAACCTGAATATGTCCCACCAAACACAGATAGAAGAGTTCTTCAATGAAAACTGCCTTAGAGGTTACAAAGGACAAAGAACTTAAAACAACAGTCACAAACATTATCAAAGAATTTAATGAATTTAGAGAACACAAAAACAACTCAAAGAGGATAGGGATAAACTTCTGGCTGAATTCACAAAAGCGATAGAAATATTGAAGAAGACTCAGACTGAAATGAAAACAGAACTGAAATATCCAAACAGCTAACTTCAAATGACAGGAGAAAGCCTCACCAACAGAAGTAATGAAATGGAAAACAGAATATCAAGATTGGACCATAAACTTGAAGAACTGGACTGCTTAAGCAAGAAATATAAAACATTTTAAAAACACAGGAAGGCAATATGCAGGAAATGTGGAACACCATGAAAATAAAATTTTATGCATCATAGGCACAGAGGAAGGAGAAAAATCACAGGTAAATGGAATTGACCAGATTTTCAACAAGATTATAGAAGAAAACCTCCCTAAATTAATGAAAGACATACCCATACAGGTCCAAGAAACAGACAGAACAACAAATAGATAGGACCCGAAAATAAATAAACTTCCCACAGTCTTTCCTATTAAAAACACTAAATGTACAGAACAAAGAGAGAATACTGAAAATTACAAGAGAAAAATAACAAGTAATGTATACAGAAAAATCCACCAGAATTACATCTGACTTTTCAGTGCAAACTATGAAAGTCAGAAGAGCCTGAACCAAAGTATTCCAAGATGTACATGATCATAGGCACTGACACAGAATACTTTACCAGAGAAACTCTGAAGAGTAAAGAACTGTGCATTATAGTTGAAGGGGAAAGAAAAATCTTATAAGACATGACTAGGCTGAAACATTAATGTCCACCAAATCAGCCCTCCAGAGAATACTTAAAGCAATAGAAAGAACTGAAAAAAGGAAAAACTATACCCAAAACACAATAGAAAGAAAGGCATAAATTTGGAAACACAAAATTGAACCAAGAACGCAAACAGAAATTAAAATAACAGTAACAATTACACATCTTTCAATTATAACTTTAAGTGTCAATGGCCTCAACAACCTAATCAAAAGAAATAGTTAAGATGAAAGGATTAAGAAACGAAATCCATCTTTTTGTTGTCTACAAAAAACTCATCACCCCTTCAAAGTTAGGCATCATCTTACACTGAAAGGATGGAAAAAAAAAATGTTCCAAACAAATGGTACTAATAAACAAGCAGGTGCTGTCATTCCAATATCTGACAAAATAGAACTCAAATTAAAACCAAGCAGAAGAGATAAAGAGGATCACTTTATTCTGATGAAACAGTCATGAATACATAGGCATGAAACTCCGTTGCATCCAATTTCTTAAGAAGAGTACTATAGGATCTTAAGACACTAATAGTAAATGACTTCAATGCCACACTGTCTCCAAAAGACAGGTGAACTGGACAAAGAATAAACAGAGTGATATCTGAATTAAATGATACCATACATCAAATAGGCCTAACAGACATCTACTGAGTGTTTCATCCAAGCACCAAAGAATACAATTTCTGTTCAGCAGACCATGCACATTTCTCTAAAGTTGACTAAATACTGGGGCACCTGCCACAACATAATTAAGGCAGCATACAGCAAGCTCACGTCCCATGTCATTCTAAGTGGAGGAAAACTAGAAGCATTTCCATTAAAATCAGGAACCAGACAAGGCTGTTTACTGTCTCTGCACCTTTTCAATACAGTGCTTGAAACTCTTGCAAGAGAAATAAGACAAGAGAAGGAAACTAAAGCAGTATTCACCTGGAAAAGATCAAACTAACTCTATTTGCCGATGATGTGTTATTATACATAAGAGAGCCAAAAAATTCCCACAGAAAATTCCTAGAAATGATTAACACTTTTAATAAACTGTCAGATTACAAAATCAATTTACAAAAAAAACAGTAGCCTTTCTATATACGCAGAAATCAGCAAAAGGGTTGATTAAAACTCTCCCATTCACAATAGCCTCAACAAATATATAAATAGCTAGGAATAAACCTGACTAAAGACATTAATAATCTCTACAATGAAAAATTTAAATCTTTAAAGAAATGAGATTGAGAAACACATCAGGAGATGGAAAGATCTCACACACTCATGGATTGCTAGAATTAGTATTACAAAATTAACCATTTCACCAAAAGCAATATATAGATACAATGCATTCCTGATCAGAATCTCCATGACATTCTCCACAGAATTAGAAAAAATTTAAAATTCATATGGAACCATTAAAAAACCCCAGGTAGCCAAAACAATCATGACCACACAAAGAGCAATTCTGGGGAGATTACCATACCAGATCTCAAATATATTACTGAGTTAAAGTTACAAAAAACAGACACATAGATCAATGGAGAATAACTGAAGACCCAGGCATGAGTGCTTGCCATTTCAGTCACCTGACACTGACAAAGGTGTCAGCCAAGAAAACATTTACATCAATAAATGATGCTGACAAACTAAATCTCCACATTAGAAGAATGAAACTAGACCCCTATCTCTCACCCTGCACAAAAGTCAACTCCAAATGGATCAAAGACCTCCATGTGAACATGTGAAACCTGAAACTCTGAAATTGTTAGAGGAAAACATAGGCAGTACCCTATAAGATATAGGTGCAGGAATGGACTTTCTAAATCACACATCAATTGCTCATGAATTAATGTAAATAATTGAAAACTGACACCTCATTGACCTAAATAGCTTCTGTATGCACACACACCAAAAAAAATAAATACATAAATAAATAAATAAAGTGAAGAAGAAACCCAAAGAGTGGAAGAAAATTTTCACCAGCTACACATCTGATAGGATTAATATCCAGAATATATAAAGAATCCAAAAACAAAGAATCAAGAAAACAAATGACCTAATAAAAAGATGGACTGGTCGATGGGTTTCAACAGAGAGTTCTCAAAGAAGAAATAAAAATGGCTAAGAAACACCTTAATAACTGTTCAACATCCTTAGCAATTATGGAAATACAAATCAATACTACCTTAAGATTTCAGCTTATCCCAGTCAGACTGGCTAAGATGAAGAGACATGACACCAAATAATGACAAAGATACAGGAAATGGGAAATGCTCATACACTGCTAGTCCGATTGCAAACTCATGCAACCACTATGGAGAGTAAGATGGAGAACTCTTAAGAAACTAAAAATGAATCAATCTACCATATGATGTGGCTATTCCACTCCTTCGCATGTACCCAAAGGACTTATCCTACTGCAGAGTTACTTGCACATTCGTTTTTGTTGCTGCTCTTTTCACAGGAGCTAAGAAATAGAAACAATTAAAACGACCCTTAGTTGATGAATGGATAATGACTGTGTAGTACATTTATATAATAGACTTCTACACAGCGCTAAAGAATGACAAAGTCATGGAAATTTTAGGTAGAGGGATGGAACTAGAAACTGTTCTACTAAGTAAAGTAATAGACTCAGAAAAACAAACAACATATGTTCTCCCTCATTTGTGGGTCTTAACACCAAATCCACATATGTGAGTATATATCTTGATGTAACTGCAGGAGCCAGGAAAATGGAAGGAAACCAGGGAGAAAAAGTGAAAGAAGGAGCCTGAGAGAGAGGAACAGAAAGAGATAGTTGGTACCAAGGATTAAATGTGTAAAATGGGGATATGTAATTGGGAGGGGGGAAAAAGAGGGTACTCCTTAGAAATAAGGAATCAGGGTATAATAAAGGAAATAAAAGTGCTCAAGAGAGGAGGGGATCACAGGAGACAGATATTATCAAGACGGAAATGGGGGAAATGGGATTACTTTAACTGGGGAAGTATGACGCAGAGTTAGACATGGAGAGAGAGGAGAGAAAAATAGTGCTTAGCTGGTGTGAAAACCAGAGAGAAATGTATTATTTCAAAATCCACTGAAAAATAAACATACAGTATCTGCATGTGTACAGCTGAAGGCTATGTAAGAGAAAAAAAACACACCGCCAGACAAGAGAAATGACCCTTTGAGTTGTTGGTTGGGGCACTCCAAGAGACTCCAAAATAGCACAGGCTATTGGCACAGCAATTGATTATCTCCCAGAACTTGAAAATAAGACCCTATTTCTGGAGACAGGACATACTTCAGACATAGGCTATGGAATAGTGGAGCTGGAACTGACCTGGAAGCCTCCTCATTTAGGACTAGCTCTTACATGTTTGGAGGACACTATGCATGTTTCTAAGAGAGAAAAATCAATCAATGGTCCAACCCCAGCTTTAAAGCCTAATAACCAAAACAATGCCTGGCACAACAAACTACAGTGGTGCTGTAGTGCCAGATTATCTTGGGAGTAATCAACAGCTAACTGTACTTAATGCGCTCTCAGTGGGCAGGAACTCATGGGGCAATTGTAAACTTAGTAAAATACACAGGGCTGGAGAGCTCATAGATTACAGAGAAAGCCCAAAGTCTGTCAAATACCTAGACAAATGCAATTTTTCTATATGTTAAATATGGATCCTTATATTTGCACCACTCATCGAAGAAGCTTCGTACTCAAGAGATGGGACTCTATTGCAGATCTCCACAACTGGTAGCACACAGTATAAGTGTCTGATAGATGCCCAACCCTGTGTGACACATTTACAATGCAATCTCTACACCTAAGGCTCACGGAACATTGTGGAACAAGGGGTACTGAGAATACTAATGCATCTCTGAACTGTCATCAGTTAAATGTCCTCATGAATCAAGGGGACAAGAACTTTTATGTTCACAACTGGCCATGTTGTAGAGAAAAAGATACCGTAGAATGTGGGTCCTTGGACAGGACTCCTATATTAAGCATCACCCACCCCGGGCTCAGGGACCGCTGTGGAAGAGGGAGAGAACAGCCAGGGAGGAGGTGTGTGACCATAAGGAAACAAAGTGTTAAGGGCTCCAGGGACCTTACTCATATGAACTTACATCAATGGCAAAAGCACACACAAGACCCATGCAAACTCTAACAGACAAAAACCAGCAGAGAACTGGGAACACGGGCAGGAGGCTACAATTTGGTGAGGAATCATTTGCAACTGATGACTACTCGGGGAAGGAGAGTTGATATTCTTTAAGGCAGTGATTTTAACAGGCTGAACAGACTCTAGTGGATAAACTCACATAGAAGGGCATCTATGTACAAACAACTCGATAGGCCTTAAGACACATGACAAAATGCATCAAGTCCTGTGGGTAGGAACTGGTGGGTGCAGGTGTGGAAGGCAAGGTAAAGATAACTGTGCTGTAGTATATAAAACCCACAAAGATTCAATAAAAATATACTTATAAAAAATACTTTTAAAAAATAAACTCTGAAAAGATGTGTTCATATATCAAGAGAGACAGATAGTGAGAGAGATGGGAATGTCAAGTTCTTAGGCAAAGAGAGATCTGTTTTAAAAAGTAGCAGTAAATTGGAACAGAAATTAACAATTTCATCAAAAAATCGAGGGCAAGTTTGAAAGACAAAAAATAATTTTGGTATCATTCTCCTTTAGGCATATTTTTTATATCAACAAAAATAATGAGTAAAAATCATTCCTACCATATAAATTAAAATACTTGAGGTCACAGGACTAGAATTCTACAAAGAAAGACAACAAAAGTAATTTCTGTCATGAATGGAGATTATTACTTTAACTCCTTTTGAGAATATTGAATTTTTAAAAGGAGGAATGAAGTTCCTTCCCTGCTGATAATAATTTTAATTTCTCTTGACATGATGAGCAGATTTGTTTTTAAACTAAAAGGCCTTGTATTAAAGTATCCAGAGAAATTAAAATGAAAGAAATTATTAACATTCATCATTTAATTCCCACAAAAATATCACTGAAGGATATGAAACATTTATGTTAAAATTTGTCATGAAATGGGATGTCCTCTTGCAGTCATGATCACCCAACAAGCTACCTGTACATTCAATGGAACAAAAATAGTTCAAGCTAGAACAAATTAACCAAGTGATAAAAATTAACATTACGATTTCTGGTAGACCTTTCCTGACATGCTTCCTATTAGGGTACACTTTGAGATAACAGCATACTAAACACATTCATTTCTGAATAAAAATGTTAGTTTAATATCATTAAGAATTCAAGTTTAATTCTTAATAAAATTATAAGTATAGACAAGTTAATTTGCATCACAAGACAATTTTCCAAAAAGCCAGAATATTTGAAAAATTCCTGACTTGGGTTGTGTAAAGAAAACTGCGTGACTATTACGGGGTAAATGAGAGAAGGTCTAAGACAGAAAGTAATACATGAAACAAAGTCTGAGAAAAGAAAAATCTAAGGAAGATCTTTAGAATATCAAGAGAAGTTTTAATGTAGGTGGGACAGATTATTCAGGAGAACTATTGTAATTACTTTGGATATAGTAATGGAAATTTAACTATGTGAGAGAGCATCTTCACTTTGGGAATATGTTGCCTGAGGTTACCAAAGATGACTAGATCTTGGAATGGGAAGCGCTTGGGAAAGGAACTGCATGCCGAGGAAGTACATGATCTTATTCTACACGCCGTCCTTATTTACTGCCCACCCAGTGTATTCATGGGCTGCCTCGCTGTGCACAGTTCCTTGGACAAGCACTTCCACCAAGACTTTTACAGTCAAAGTAAAACTAAGAACATCCACGTCCTTTGAGACAGGGCACTGCTCCTAGAATCTTCTTTTCCACAAAAGTAAGGGGAACTGGGAGAACGCAAACTGGCAGGGCCAGTGGGAGGAAATGCATGAGAGGACCAAGGCTGGGGGTTCTCACCTGGTTGCACACAGGCTTGTACTTCAGCCCTGGCTTATTGAGGATTTTCTCCAGCTGCCTGTGGTTAAAGTTGGACACCCCGATGGACTTGACTAATCCTGCATCCTTGCACTTCTCCATGGCCTGGGGAAAGGATGGGATTGTGAAGAATCGTGTTTACAACTGACTGCATCAATAGAGATGCAGAATGGCAAAGTTAGAAGGAATACACTCTAGGACAGACATGTAGATCAGTGGCCCAGCACTTGCTTAGCATGTGTGAGGCCCCACACTTGATCACTGGAAGTGCAAACGCTGGTGGAGTAAAACTTCCCACATGACCGCTGTAATTCAACATGAAGAAGCCAAAATGGTGACAGTAACAGAAGAAAGTGACACCAAAGAAGAATTTCTATGTCCTCAGTAGAAAAATAGCAATATTACTACGTAGAGTGGCAAAATATGTATATGCCTGTTGTCCTGAGAACCTCTTAATTTAACTCCTCCAGAGTTTAGTGATACATTCCTCCAACCACAGTCTAGCAAATACGTGTAAATGGAATGACTGTCTAGACCCAAGGACATATAATCTGTATTTTCACAATGAGCTGATTCTAGCTCCTTCAGTGTCATCTGTTGACCTTCTTTCAAGTACTCACCTCCCACGTGGCACAGAAATCCACTGTGTCGAATAATGTTTTTCCTTGTTTATCTACTGGAAAGTCATCATGCCCTGGCTGGAAAAGAAGCAATCAGTACAGCCATGTCTCCAAAACGTGTCTTACCTGTAGTAACACCCTTAAGAACATCCTGGAGATAAGACACTAAGCACACATGATGCATCATTTGGCATACTTGTAAGTACACATTAATTTTCACATAGAGTTGTAAGGACTGTTCTTAAGTTATTAGGCTTCTATGATCTCTTATAACAATGATACACTTAATTAGATAATATTTTCTCACTTTCAATTGAGATCTCCTAGTTGACTCATATTCTTTTGTCTACTTTTGTGGAAAGCATGAATCAATTTCATCTGAAAACCCTTGGGGTGGTGCATGGGTTTGAACCCAGGATGAATAATCTATATTCTCACTACTCTTCATCTAACTGAACACATGTGGGTACAAAGGGCAAGTATGTGAACAAAGGATGGCCAAAAAAGGTTGGTTAAGATTGATTTTGATAGGAGATGCAGAGGAGCTAGAAAGTGTTAAAAGGCCTGAAGTGTCTCAAGGCTATTGTTACCACGGATAGAGAAATAATCTGACACAAAGCCCAAGCCAATACATTGTAAAGCAGATGTAAGATATGTAAACATCAAAAAGAAACAATTACAATCTGGGGCAAGAAACTGAACAGAGAATTCTCAAAAGACGGAACACAAAAGGCTGAGAAAGTCTTACAAAATTGTTCATTATCTTCAACCATTGGGGAAATCCAAATTAAAATTACTTTGAGATTTCGTCTTTCCCCAATCAGAATCGCTGAGATTCAAAACACAAATGACAAATGCTAGTGCAAATGGGGGGGGGGGCACTTATTTACTGCTGGCTAAACTGCACACTTGTGTAGCCATTACAGAAATAGATCTGTCCCATGATCCAGTTGTACAACTCTTCCACAAATCAAAGGAATCTATATCCTACTACAGAGACAGCTGCTCAATGCATGATCAGTGCTCACTGATTCAACATATCCAGGAAAAGGAAACATTCTAGATGCCCATCAATGAACAAATAATGAAGGAATTCTATTTGCATCATGGAATGCTATTCAGCTCTTATGAAAAAAATTACAACACTCAAAGTTAAATGGATGTAACTGAAGCAATCTTCCTGAGTGTGGTTATCCAGATCCAGAAAGACAAACATTGTATGTTTTCTGTCATAAGTAGATGCTAGCTTTGAATCTTTAGTTATGTGTTTTTCATTTGGAAAATCCATAAACACCAGGAAACAAGTACTTGTCCATGGAGAGGAGGGTCTTCATGAGAGGGGAGACAGAGTGATAGATGTATTCATATATATATACATATATATACATATATGCTGTGTGTATATATGTGTGTGCGTGTGTGTGATGGGGTTACCCTATAATGGAGAGAGAATGCCCTTACAAAACAAATAATGACAGGAATGGGATCACTGTTTTGGAGTTGTTGCCTAGAGAGTTCCCATAGACTCTCAAACAATATTGACTGTCAGTATTGATCCTTGATGTTCTTCATGGTAAGAACCTTAAGATGCTTAAGACAATAAACGAATGAGTCCTACATCAAACATGGAGAACTCAAGCTGATACTGACTTCAAAGCTTCATCTCTCCTGTCTGTCCTTCATAGTGCTGGAAGGTGCTGGGCACAACACCAAAACAGAAAAATCAGCATCAATTTACCCAGCTGCAAACCCTGCCGGCTGCGATAACGACAGGCTGAGAGACACGCCACTGGTGCGGCGTTGGCACGAACGCTACGGGAGCAACCAGTGGACTGTTCATTCCTAAGATGGAACCTATACCTGGCACTGTAATCAGTGTCGAGAACCTCTCTCTAGACATGTCACAGTCCATGAAAGAGAACCCAATACTATTACTCTGCCAAGTGGGCACAGTATTAAACTGACTCCCAACAACCTCTTGTTCTACCCCCTAGATTAAAACATATCTCTGTTCTAGAGAAGCTTCTTCTTGCAGCAGATAGTGATTAACACAGAGATACACAACTGGTCAATGTACAGAGAATTCAAGAGACTCTCGAATGCTCAGTCCTAAGTGAGACATCTGATTTCCTCCTTCTCCTCCAGAGACTCAGGGATCAATGCAGAAGAGGATCAGCAAGATTGCAAGGCTGAGAGGCAGTTGAGGAACACACGTAAACCATGCTTTCTGGAGACAACAGAGCAGTTACACGTATGAAATCATTGCACTTCTGATAGCCTGCATAAGACCTGTACAAGCCCAAGCTACACAAAACCCTAGTGAAGAGGCCCAAAGCCCTATCACAAAGCCCCTCCCTCAGCTGCAGAACTATTGGCAGTTGAAAGATGCTGGGAGAAGGAGAAGCAGTTCTCATTAATGGTGCTAGTTAGGTTGATCATGCTTCAGGAGATGGAACCACACCCAAGAATATCTTGGGAAAATAAATCAGACTCAATGGGCCTTGAAAAAAAATAAGAGAAGACATGAAGTGAGGGGGTAGAGGGGAAGTGGTGGTGGATATCAAACAGAGGAAAGAGCCTCAATATGCTCACAATGAATTGTGTGAACTTAAGGACCAATGAAAATGTTTTACAAGGGAAAAAAGAGATCTGTAAAAACAGACATTTCTGAAAGTTACTTCTAATATGTGATTCTAGGATAGCTTGTACATTCTATTTCATAATTTAATGAACATTTGTGGCACCTACTTCAAGACGTTTTGTAACATATACACTAAGTTTTTATGAAATTATATGGAAGTTTGAAGATACCTGTGGCCTACCTTCATTGGCACTGGGTAATGCATAAGATAAAGGTCAACATAATCCAACTGAAGATTTTTCAGTGACTTTTCCAAACCAGGCCGGACCAGCTCTGGTCGAAAGTAAGTGCACCACAGCTGCAGAGGTTGGAATGGAAGTTGTACTGCATCAAAATCCATTTAGCTCTGGGCTCATTCACCCTAACATCGACAGAACGTTTGTGATTGATGGACACTTCCGTCTGCCCTGTCCATATGAATTTATTTATATATTTTGTTATTGTTTAGCACAGTGGAAGGAAATTATTCAAAAAATAAAACACATCAACTGATAATGCCCAATCTCCAATTTCTTTTTCATAAAGATTATAGATACTATTTTACTCTATCTCATCTGTGTATGTAACTGGAAGAGTTAGCATCACTTAATTTATGTAAGTGAAGGAAACGTTTTGAATAGTCTACATATTTTTATGTGTATGAGTGTTTGCCTGCATGTATGTGCACTATGTACATGCCTGGTGCCTACAGAGTCCAGAGGAGAGCATTTGATTACCATAAACTTGAGTTATCCTGGGGTTTTAGCCATACATGAATGCTAAGAACCAATCCCAAGTCTGCTGCAACAGCAGCAAGTGAGCCATCTCTTCAGGCCTCATTTTGAATATTTTAATGTACACCAGTTATAAATCAATACACTTTAGTTGTATTTTGTTTGGTACCCCAAAACTCAAGTATGATGTGCTTTGATTTTAATAAAGGCTTATTGATATTACCAATTATAATAAATTTCAGCAATCCAGGAGATAAAGAAAATAATAATTTAATATTAGGTTTATCTGATTCCACAGCCCATGACAAATCACACTGCTTTGAGCCGAGACTCTTAAAAGTAAAAGGACTTTAAAGCTACATATTTATAGGTACTTTAGTAAGAAGTAATATTTTCCTGTTTTGATACTGAATCTGATATATGAATTACATGTGAAAAATAAGTACATTTAATCAAATACTGATTCAGTTATTTACTTTTCACTTCTACATCCTGTTTCACTGATGTATACACTCAAATACTACAGACAGGATACCTTTGAAGTGAGGAATATGTCTTCTCTCTTCACAACGCCAGCTGCGATCTTGCTTTGGATGGCCTGTCCTATCTCCTCTTCTACGTGATATGCGAACGCAGTATCAATATGGCGGAACCCAGCCTCTATAGCTAGGTTTGCAGACTCCAGAGACTTACTCTTAGGGACCTAGAGGAGGAACCAATAGTAGTATTTGAAAATACCTTTCGGAGAGGTAGCACAGAGTGGGCCTAGATGGGAGCTCACTATACTAGAAAGAATTTTGCCTTTAAAAGTCATCCTAGAACTACTTGTTAGGCAAGCATCTACTTCCCAGATTCCTGAATTCTGACTTGTTCCTCTTCTGTAACTTTCGTCTCTTCTACCAAGATGTATTCCTCTTACACTGATATAAGAGAAATATGGTGTTTCACATCACCTAAGCATTATTTCTCTCTCGTCTCCCTCTCCCAGTTTAAGCCCCCTAACCTCTCCCAGTTAAAGTACCCCATTTCCATTTTTCCTGTTGATAATACCTGTCTCCTGTTATCTTCCCTTCTTCCCTTTTAACCTCGTGGTTCTTTGTATAACCCTCCCTCCTCCCTTCCACTAGTTCAAAAGCCTACTGAAAAATATGCATAACAATATCTGTACATGAGTATACACATATAGGTAAAGGCCATAGAACAAGAAACAGTGCCAGGCAGGAGAAACCTCCCTTCAAGTTGTTGGTCAGGGTAATCCAAGAGAATCCCAAAATAACACAGGATATTGCCACAACCCTTGATTACCTCCCAGAACTTGAAGATAAAGACTCTAGTACTGAAGACAGGCCACACTTTAGACACAGGACTTAAAGCAATCGAGCTGGAACTGACCTGGAAGCCTTCTCCCTAAAGACAAGCTCTCATAGTTCTAGAGAATACTATGAAAGCTGCTAAGGGAGAATCAATCAGTGGTCCAACCCCACCTTTAAAGCCTAATAACCACAAGAGTGACCCGCACAGTAAACTATATCAGTACATAGTGACACTTTTATCTTGGGGGTAATCATCAGCTGTCTGATTAAACTTAATCAATGTGAGGCAAGTAGTTTGTGCCTCTGTAATCAAAGTCAAATACACAGGGCAGGAGAGGTCATACATCCAGATAGATAAAATCCTGCATCTCCCACATCCCTGGACCAACATAATTTTTACTGGATGCTAAATACAAATCTTTATATTTACAGACAGGTGCACCAGTCACCAATCATCCAAGAAGCTGTTTTTGCAACAAATGGAGACTATCACAGAGTTCAACAACTGATCACACACAGAGAGTAAGTGTCTGTGAGATGCCCAGCCCCAAGTGACAGATCTATATTGAAACCACTGAACCCAAGGCTCACGGCATATAGTGGACGAGGGGTGGACAGAATACTAATACTAACTCATCTCTCAAATGCAAAGCTTCTTCATGCAACAGAAAGTGATGAACACAGAAAGTCACAACTGACCAAACTGTGGACCATACGAGACTACAGTGTGTGTCTCTGGATAGGACTCCGATATTAAACCTCACCTACCCATGGCTCGGGGATCATTGTGGAAGAGGGGGCAGAAAGATTGTAAGAGCTGTGGTTGGTGCTTGACCATAAGGAAACAGAGCCTCTCAGGATTCTGAGAACTTGCTCATACGAACTTACAGCAGTAGTGACAGCATGTACAAGACCCATGCAAACTCAGGCAAAAACCCAGCATAGACGCATGGAAATGGGCAGAAGACTCCAACATCATGATGCCTAGGAACTATTGGCAGCTGATCACCACTGGGTGAGGGAGAGCTCATCTTCTTTAAGGGAGTGATGCTAGGTAAGCTGGCTAGACTCCGGTGAATGAACTCACATTGAGAGACATCTGGATACAAAATTTGGAAAGGCCTTAATGTATATGACAGAATGCATGAAATCTGTGGGCTGGCTATGGGGATTGCAACAGGCGACTGGGTATAAATATGATTAAGCTATATTGTATGAAATGAACAAACATTTAAAAAAATATGCATTTGGAGGGGGAAAAAAAAACGAGGATCAGGGTGCCCAGAATAGTTAGGTCCAGGATCGCTTCCTTTAAACCTGGAGCTCACAGCTTGAAGAGTCAGGACAGGTTCTCTCCTAGACCGGACAGGCCCCTCCTAGGAAGAGCAAACAAGTCTGGGCAACAAGGCAGATTCCCCAGCAAACAGCAAAAACAACAGGAGAAAAAAAACTCCCTTCCCACCCGCACAGTACCAGGCTGAGTTATAGCCAGTCTCACAGTGTCCTCCAGGCATGTACCCAGTAACCAGGCCATAAAACTCCAGCACCCACCTACTGGGGAAAGTCACCAAAGTTAGGTCTTTCTTTAGTTCCCAGGGAGGCTCCACTGTGTACCCCTTCCTGCAGACTCACAGGCAGCCCCAAGTCTCTGCCACCCCAGAGCACTGCACTACAGAATAAAGATCTCGCTCCACCTGCGCCCTGCCTCAGAGTCTGTTTACAGAACTAGCTCACTTTCCGACCTGCCTCCCAGAGCATTGTAGCTGCTGCCATGACCTCTGTTTAACAAGAATGATCAGGACGTGCAGATATAAGCAGACCCCGATGCAGAGCAAAGGCTGAATATCTTCTCTCTTGTACATGGACTATCTCTAGCCTGAGGAATAGAATTTTAGGTTCTTACCTCTTCAGATTTGTAGGTGCCAAAACCCAGAGCAGGAATTAAGTGGCCATCATTGAGTTTCATACACTGATGTTTAGAAGTCATTGTCAGTCACTCCTCTGCCTAAGCAGCTTCTGATTCTTCTACCTGCAGGAACAGTGAATAAAGGGAATTTATAGAACTGTCTGTCCTAGGATGACTAATGGCACTCCTTTGCTTATGATTAACCACAGATGCTTCCTGTCTAATGATTAACCATTGACACTGCCTTGTTAATTGTTAACCAGTGCTATACATTCTCTATCTACTAGTTAAACAGTAGCAAGTGCCTGCTGTTTAAAAGAAATCCTATTTTCTGTCTAATCCTTGACCAAGAGAAAGGGGAAAGAGGTAGTCAGGTTAAAGGGGCATTGCACATGCAAGAAGGGAATTCACTAATTTCATATGAAGAATGTATTTTTAAGTAAATTATTATAAAGCATTTATTTTCAGTAAATTATCTGTGTGCAGTCTCATTTATTTCATATTATAATAGAAGAAGAGATTGGACTGGAGAGATGGCTCAGTGGGTAAAGACATTCACTGTTCCTCCAGAGGATCTGGGTTCAAAGCCCAGCACCCACATGGCAGCTAACCATCCAGAACTCCAGTTCCAGGGGATCCGACACCCTCTTCTGGCACCGTTGTGTCATTACCTGACACAAGTGCACTTACATGCATGCAGGCAGAACACTCATATGCATAAAATTTTAAAAATAATGAAGTATTAAAAAGCAGAAGCGATCGAGTAACTATTATATTTCAGATGCACACCATCTGGTATCACTTCTATTTTTGTCTTCATGCATCCTCTATTGGACCATGTATCAATGGAAACAATAAGGTATCACACCCATACAAACATCCTCAAAGAGCAGAGAAATCACAATTAAACAGTTTAAAATTTTTTGACCCTAGGAAAAAAATAGAAAATTAAAATTGAAAAGATCAATGCACTTTTAAATTCTCAGGGTAGAGGAGGAGTTGGGAAGATTGTGAGAGCCAGAGATATAGGAAGACTGGAGGGAAACGTGTCTTCCGGACATGACAGGGATGCTGCACTCATGAACTTATTGCCCCCACAAGACCTGCACAAGACCAAGGCAGTCGGTGGAATGGGAAGGGTCTCAGGAGCTGCAGACATTAACTGAGGAACAATGGACAGCTGATGTCTTCTGGGGAAGGGAGATTCCTTTATTTTAAAGGAAAGGATCCTGGTTGATGAGACTGTGCTCCAATGAATGACCACAGCCGGAAGTACACCGACAGCACACATTGGAGTCAAAGAATGTTTTTAAAAGGACATGGTGGTGTTGGGTGTAGGGATGTGGGAGTAGATCTGAGAGGAACTAAGCAGAGGATTTGAGGGTGAATATGATCAAAATACACTGTGACCTGTAAAATTCTCAAAGAAAATAAAAATATTTATTAAAAATTCATATTGCCAAATACCTTCTGATTTCTTACTTCAGTGTCATTGACACAAGTGTGAATCCAACACACATGTAATAAAACAGCGGTTCACGGTGAGGCTTAGTGGTTGAACACTACAGACTGGCAGCTACTGGAAAATATTTCGTAACATGCAACAAGACTTAAACTTTATCATAGCACCTGCCTGTTAGGTAACTCATATAATTATCAACAGAACACAATATATTTATATTAAAAGATCATATATGAACTGCGGAGATAGCTTAGTTTGCAAAGTGTTTGCCTTGCAAGCACAAGATTCTATTTAATTTCCAGAACCCACATAAAAATTCTAGATGCAGATACCTATTTGTAATTCCAATGCCAGGGAGGCAGAGATAGGAAAATAGCTGGATCTGGCTGGCCAGTCAGCCTAACCTACTTGGTAATCATCAGGCCAGTGTATAACTAATCAGCACATTATGGTAGTTGGAACTTGAGGAATTACACCTGGTTGACCTCTGGCTTTTAAAAGCATCCATGAATACATGTACAAACTACATACACACACACACACACACACACACACACTCATGTCATATATCTAAATCATGGGCTCTCTGAGTGATAAGAACAATGGGTTAAGGGCATCAAAGGTTTAATCAATGAAGAAATTCCAGAAAAGTTGTCACATATTGGGAAAGACATCAACATATGCAGAAGAGATATTTAGAACTCTAAAGATTCATGACCAGAAGACAGTCTACCACAAAATAATATACTGTAATTGACAATAATACAGAGCACAGAAAAAAATTAAAATATTCAAGAACAAAGTGCTAAGCTAAATCAAGTTCATCAATAGCAGATTGTTCAGCATAGACACTAAGGTAAGAGGCCATTGCAGGATATATTTAAACTACTAAATGAAAATAAGTTCCAGTCAAGATTACTGTACTCAGAAAGGTTATCCTTCAAAATTGAAGGAGAAATAAAGTTCTTCCAAGAGAAAAATAAACTAAGGGTAATCATGATTCTTGATCCATGATGATAAAAGACACTTGGAAAAAATTCTATCCCCCAAAGAGGAAGAAACACAGTCATTGTGAGACTACATGAACAACATATCCCACTAAGCAGTAGACATGCACGTTAGAAATACCAGTCTAAGTTTATTCTTCTGGAAGTAGATATCCAGTGTCCACCGTATTGTTTGTTAAAGATGCTGTCTTTTAAACCTGTTTTGACAGGCTTGTCAAGAATTAGGGGCTGAAGCTGCACAAGTTTCTATTCTGCTCTATCAAACCACATGTCCTACTTCGGGCCAGCACTTGGCTGCTTTAGCTGTGAGAAGTTTGAAATATACTTTGAAATCAGGTATTATGATACATCAGAATTTCTTTTTTTGTTCAGGATTGCTTTGGCTATTTAGGTCACTTCCATATCAGTTTAGTCTTCTGATCTTCCATTCGTTTAAAGAACGCCATTGGTATTTTCATAGAGAATCTGCATTGAATCTGCAGATCACTGTGGGTAACACAGCCATTTTTGCAATATTAATTGTTATTAATTCTATGACCCATGAACATAGGAGATAATTCTAATTTCTCCTGTCTTCCTCAGTTTTTTTTATTAATGTTTCATAGTTTTCACTGTAGAAGTCATCCACTCCTGAGGGAATTTTGTTTTATTCTGATTTGTTGTTTTTCGGTTTGGTTTTTATTTTTTGGAAGATATTGGAATTGAGATTCTTTTCTTATTCTATCTCAGCATGCTCATTATTGGTGTATAGAAAAGCTACTTACTTAGAGATCAGAATTTTGTAACCCATTATTTTAATGAAAGTCTGTATCACATCTAAGAATAGTCTGTTGATGTCTTTAGATCTTTCAAGTGTAGGAACAAAGCATAAGCAAATAATGATATGTGGCTTCTTCCTTCCCCTTTATTTAGTTGTGCTAAGTAGTCAAATACTATGTTAAATAGTAGAGTGGGCACACTTGTATAATTACTAATTATAGAAGAAATTCTTTGCTTTCTCAGTCCATATAACATTGGATATCAGTTTAGGATATACACTACTTTATATATTGTGATGTGATTCTCTTAGCTTCTTCAGGACTTTTAGCATGAGTGATATCAAATTTTGTAAAGATAGTTTTACAATCTGTACTGGATAACTTTGGTTTCAACTTGATACACCTGGGTTAAGGGAGACTCAGTTGGGGAACTGCCTCCATTGCACTGGCCTGTGGTCATGTCTGTGGGGTATTTTCTTGACTGTTGAGTGCTGCAATAAGGTCCAGCCTGCTGTGGGTGGTGCCATCCCCTGGCAAGTTGCATCTCCTGGCAAGTTGTTGTTTATTGTATAAGAAAGCAGACTGAGCATGGGCCAGGAGAACAAGTCAGTAACCAGCACTCCTCCATGGTCTGTGCTTCAGCTTCTGCCTCCAGGTTCCTGCCCTGAGTTCCTACCTCGGGCTCCCTCAGTGATGAGCTGTGACCTGGGAGATGGGAGCCAAATCAACCCTTTCCTCCCCAAGGTGGTATTGGTCAGAGTATCTTGTCACCGCAATTCAAGCAAACTAGGACATAATCTATTAGAGTGAGCAGGTTTCTTGCCCTTGATTCATGTGTTGCATCATATCTGCTGCTTTTTTATATTAAACCATTCTTATAGCCAAGAAACCAACTTAATCAAGGTGTACACTCTTTCTAATAAAAATAAAAAAACCTCTGTTTATTTATCTCTCCCCAGATGTGACCCTTTTGTCTACTCTGACAGAACCTGTGATCTTCACTCCTCTTTTCTGGTTCCACTCAGAAAGATGGCTCAGTGATTAAGAGTGCTGGCTACTCTTACAGAGGACCTGGGTTCAATTCCCACATGTAAGCCTTGTTTGTTTTCTCCCATCTCTTATAATTTAATTCCTCTTTCTTAGCTTCATTTTGTTCAGTTGTTTGTTGCCTTTTAAAAAAAACTATTTTAGGTTTTTCACTCAGGTTTCCTGTCTTCAAAAAACTTCTGTCCTCCAAACTCCAACTTTGAGTCTGTTTATAGGATCTTCTCCAGCCCTTTCACGCTCATAAAATTTATTGTAAACTTCAGTTTAATAAGATTTTCCTCTCTACCTATTGTCTCCACTCATTTAAAACTCAAAACTCTTCTAGATATGTTTTCTATTAAGTCCGTTTGAGACCCTACAAAGCCCCAATACTTTCACAGTTTAATTTGTTATCTTATTTTTTATGTTTAATTCAAATTCCATATGTTTTATAAAATAATATTACATAATACTCTCTTCTGAGTCAAACCACTTCCTTCTTCATGACTTTGTGCTTGCTTACAAATCAGAATAATCAAATTTATTAATTATTCTATTTTAAGTGCACCTAGTTTTAATGTAGTTATGTCATATGTGTCTATAACAATCATGCTCATGTGTTGCTTAAAATTCCGTATAATTATGTCATGTGTTTTTATGTTTCCATGTGTCAAGATCCCACATAAATCAATATCTACAATTATTTTTTATGTTATTTATGTAAAAACAATTTTAAATTATGGAAAATTTAGTATGTTTTCTTTTTTATCCTTTTATTATACGCAAAATCATTAATTTTATTTTAAATTGCCCAATCAAATACACAAATACAAATTTATAAATATGGGCATTTGAATAGTACATTTAAAGATCTTATAAACTTCAGTACCCTAAAATCTTGAAAGTTATTAAACAATGTCTCTAAGTCCATTAGTTTCTTATAAAACTTTTAAGTACTACTTGTTTACAAAAAACATTATCTGCACTGAAATTGTTAGACCCCACTCTCAGCCTGGGGACTCGAACCCCAGTGGGCCGCCTGGGTGACTAACGTCGGGGAGCCTCAAGCCCACTGACCTCACTCAGCCCAGGGGACTCGAACCCCTGTAGGCTGCCTGAGAGTCAGTCCCAAGAATCCAGACCGTCAGATGCAAAATGCAAGAAGTAGGTTTATTTCACTTGCGCAAGTGGGAGACTCAGTCTCGTTCATGAGACTGAGCCCCCTGCCTTCTGCCAGGCCAGGTTTTTATAGTAGGAACTCACAGTATTATCATACATTATCATATAGGGCACTTGTTACATTTGGATTGGCTTTTGGCCTACAGACCAGGGTCACAGAGAAGACAATTTTACATAGTCCAACCTTCTCTCAGAAATGTCACATACATTATTCTGCAGTTCACAGGAGGTAAACCTTCCCACAATTTATGGATGGGATAATGGAGAACTGTTTACTCTATAGCCCTATAACCGGGAGATTAGGGGCTGTCTAACCTATAACTCTATTAGGGGAGTGTGTATCCTACAATCCTAAAATGAGGTAATAGGGGACTCTTCCTGTGGAATGTTAAGCCCACAGACTTTATCTTGCATACCAAGGGATGTTTACATAACTCTTGAATTCCCTGGGTCTCTTCCTCCTGGTTTTATAGTTTCTTAGTTGTTTTTCTAATTAAGGGGGAGGGGGGCGAGCTCGTCTCACTGAGTGCCTCATAAAACAAAATGTCTCACACTCCTCCCTTTTTCTTTGTACCTGATTATAATCTTATAATCATGGTTAACACTTGTATCTTTTTGCTTCAGCGTATGGTATTGCTGAGTGAGTACTAAGGACTGCCAAATGATCTTTTACAAACTGAGTTAGTCTATTATCTATTTGGCCTTTAATAGGCTGCTGAAGGACACAAGGACAGTTTTTGGTCTTTTGGGGTCTTTTTACCCTGAACTACCTAGCCACATTTTACCTCCTATTTTTATCGTATCACCCTCTGAAGAGGTCACCCTAATTGTCAATAGGGAATTGGGGCGCAGACCGCTCTGGCTTCTTCAAGCTGAATAGGGTCGTAGATTGTGGCAATATGGGTACCCCTTCAGTGGGTCTATTTATAAGACCCCTGGATTGTATAACTGTCAGTTGTAGGAAAAAGAAAGTCCTTAACTGGTCCCTGGAAGATGAAATTAAAATAATCATAACAAGGAAGAGTTCAAATGTCCAATTTAAAGTCCATTAGAATTTTTTGCTTAAGGATTTTTATCTTCTGGGTTCCTCTGTGTTTTCCTTTCTGACTGCCAAGGCTGAACTTCAGAGTCTTGAAGTCAGGATTTGTTTCCAGGCACCTTGATAGCTGGAGTAGCTAGAATCGGGGTGAATTCCCTCCCAAATAGCTTCTAGACAGGGAGAGAAAAGAAATCATTTAATTTTGGCGTTAGAACAATGGTGGGCTTGCCTTTCTTGGCCACAGGCATGTACTGCAGTGTTGAGGTAGGCCAAGAATTGAAGTCTTACATTTGAGTGGCATTTTGTTATTAAGAACAAAATCATTAGTGAATAACATTTTATATAATTTTTTATAGTCTTAAAGAGGCATACTAATTACTTTAATTTTTTGGTTATACTTTCCTTTTGGGTGTTTAAGATCATATAATTTGGCCCAAATAAACCAATTTAGTTTGATTCTTAAGGTCAGTTGAGTATCTATTCCTCAGGGGGATCACATGGGCTTGAGAGGAGCCCCTGGCTCCATAAGCCTTGTTTTACCAGTTCCATCTATGTGAAGATAAGTCAGAAGGTCTTGTTAGACCATAGCTTCACTTTGAAGCAAATCAAGGAAACGTTTTCCTGTGCTGACCCTCCTCTTTGCAGACTGGACACTGGTTCAAGTCCTTCTAGTGAAGCCTCCACGAACTCCCTGAACAGGAGGACAGGTGACTCCTCACATTTACAGGACATTATGAGAGATGCCCCATAGTCCCCTGGAACTTAGTTGACCTTGGAGGGCAAGAGACAAAAAGTTGTCTCTTTAAGTCCCTCAAACCAGATTAGAGGCCTTTAAATATGGTGGTTAGACGCCCAAGAAGGTTAGTTTCACCAATACTGACAAAGGTCAAACATATATTTGTTCTTCAGACCATCCGAGCCATTACCCCATAAATTCCAAGATTTACATACATAAGTCTTTTATCTTTTATACATTACAACACATTGTCTCAGACCTTTAATCACTTGCATAGACTTTCTCACTTTTCCCTTTTTAATCTAGAACTATCCAGTCATCATAATTTTTCTACATAGATCCTTAATAAAATATTTTCATTTTTATATTTTTTAATACCTCCGTTCATTTTTTCATTTTTTTTTAGTACCATGAGATGTAATAACATTAAAATTTTTCTTCCTGGGTGGACTAAGCAATGTTTATTCCATTTCTAAGGCTCTAGTATCAAACCAATGTTTGATCATATTAAAGTTCACCCTGTGGAATGAATGACTTTACACCTACAGATGGGTGAGTTGTTACAAACAAGTATACAGGTAACCTGAGAGCAGATGTACTGTAGTCTTTAGCATGGATGTTGATTTTTCTATAACCTCATGCATTAAGTTTTTTTTTTTTTTCTGTTAGTCTTTTTTAAAATTTTTTTCCCCAAATGCAGGAGACCATTTGTGACTAGGGCAAAATTACATACAGCTGGCTGGGAAGAGTAGCTGGATACTCAGGTGGGGGGTCCAGCTTACTCCTCCTTCACTTGAAGAATACAACCGTTAGCAAACCCAACTGTGATGAACTTCTGTAAGTAGGCACAGCTGAAGTCACGAGCATGGCAGTTACTCAGGAGTGCTGTGCAGCATCATCTTAACAAAGAACATGGGATGTAAATTACACATAAGATAATGTACATTTTACTTTATAAGTTTCTGGAAAAACCTTATAGAGTGAGTTGGGCTACTATAACCTTGCTTTAGGTCTTGAGAATGTAGATACTAGATAGAGAGAAGCAATTGGTACATAGTAATACCTTATCAACTTGAGCTTAGAATTTTCAACATAAATTATTAACTGAGGAAGAGGTTCCTAACTCAGCAGAAGTATGAATGCCTAAATTCTAGAGCTGATCCACCTAGTTTAAAAAAACAGTGTCACAATCTCTTAATCATCTTGCCTTCCGTGAACATGTAGAGACAGCCAAGTACAATTACTAGGCAAATAAGCCATGGAGGATGTACAAGCCAATTGCGGGCATCTTAGAGCTCCTGCACAGCTGGTGTGCAGGGCACAGCTCTTCCAAGAGTCCTCCACTGTGTCTCAACTACTTGCCAAAAGAACAGGCACTCTGTCTCTGGAATTCTCCCCATGCTTTTAGTTATGAAGCAAGGACAAGCTGATACTATTTAAGGTTGGGACACTTCTGTCCATTGAAGCCATAAGGTGTCATTTACTGTATATCTAGACCAGGTCTGAATGCAGAAAGACATCGGTTTTTCTTTCTCAAGGTCTGTGGATTAGACCAAGGAGATTCTAATGGGCAAGGATACAGCCAAGGTGAGCCTTTGCTGAAGACAAGTGGCTACCTATCTGGGAGGCAAAAGAAGACATTTTGGAACGTCTTCCAAACTCTTCTTTGCCTCCTTCTCTAGAGCGTCCTCCAGAGATTCTCTGATCCTTTTCTCAAAAGTTATAACTTGTCTCTTTAAATTTTATTTTATTTTTTTTAATTATGAGAGTCAAGACTATAAAAAGGCTCTCAGTCTGTCTGAATTAGAAAATTTATATTATCATTATACATAATTTTGAATTAAGTACCCATAATCTGGACAATAAGGAACACAGCTATTATGGCCTTATAGCTAGAAAGTGAAAAGCAGAGGTGCTCAGGACATTAAGGGGTGAGCACAAAAACAAGCTTGGAGCAAGTAAGCATCAGAGAGGGAAATACCCTATTTTAGAAAGAAAAACAGACCTTGGATAACAATGTAAAAAGGCAGGAATTAACACCAGTGAAGGCTGCATCTTACACCTTTTATTTAAGTCATTCATTACTCTTTACCTCCCATTGCTGTAGCTGTTTCCTGGTAGCACCTTGTCTCATGTAATGTTTGCTTGGCCCTGGAGTTCTGTAATTTACATAAGCTTCCCAGGTGTGGCCATCACAAAGCTCCAGCTCACTTTGTGCCAGCTTTGTACCTAGCTAGTCTTTGAAGTTCATGGCTAGAAAAACTTTAGATTTTCTTTTAAAAACTGATAGATATATTACGTAAAACAATGTAAGAATTTAAAATACATTTAGAAATCAGCAAACATAACATATAAAAATGTTAAAATTTAAAATAATTACCCATAAAACATGTAAATGTCATGTAAACAATATCAGAACCAAAATGATTTTAAAATACCTAAGACAAATAATTTTTATTAAAAACAGACCAAACTGATATTAAATTGCTGATATCGTCTCCTAATTTGACATGAAAATGCACTGACATTGTCGTAAAAGACTGTTTTAGACTCTCTTGCTTTTCTATGATCTGATCAAGAATTCAAACTATAAACCAAAAACCCTTTTTAGAAAGCACCCGGTTAAAGTAGTACCCTCAGATACATAGACCCCAGATTAGAGAGCAAGGCAAAAGAATTCATGGTCTCAAACCAAGGATGGGAGTCCATGCACCTTACCACAGCGCAAAGGTGAATGTGAAGCAGTGCCCTCTGGATATCTTCATTTCTAGATACTATTTATTGCTGGGGAAATAACTCAAAAGAAAGCAGCAGAAGGAATGAGAAGTTATGTCCAGTACAAAGGTACTTGGGCTGTTGCTCTGAGAGCACATGTCTCCCCAGAGCACCATGTGGGGCTTTTCTTGTTTACTAAGATTTTAAATGCTTAGATCTATTCAAAAAGCAGCTATTTCCGGACCACATTCTCTAAGCACTGTTTGTTTTGTGTTTACCAGTGACTGAGGTCCAAATCCCAGGCCCCTCTGACTGTTCTTCCCATACAAGTGCAGAGAACCAGGGTGGAGAAAAAGCCCAAGTTAAGAAATGGCTTTTAAAACTTTTTTTTTTTTTTTTTTTAAAGGCAAGACATTTACAGCTTTCATATGCCCTGAAGCCATAACAAGCTAGATAATGGAACTCACAGATTACCTGCTTAGTAGTCTAACTCAGTACACATAGAAAAATCGCCACATGGCCACCAAATAAGTTATAAAAATTTTGGGGATCCCTTCATATTTGTCAAACTGAAACAGGGTGAAATGAGAGCATCCTCTAGGGGGTTCTTAGTCTTATTCATACAAGAATTTAAGAATGAACCCAATCGGAAGCTTTGCAGAAAAATCCTCAAGACAGGCGAGCTGGGGATCTCAGCAGCCACCTGGAGGAAGAACAAAAGCTTTGCAGAAAAACCCTCAAGACAGGCAAGCTGGGGATCTCAGCAGCCGCCTGGAGAAAAGTTGGTCACTATACATTTTAAAGTTTGACACTTTCGGACTCACTCTGGCTCACGAGGAAGCAATCATAACACTTAAGACAAAACCAAAACACACAGACCGTAACACAAGCCAGATTATTGCCAAGTCACAGAAACAGGATCTGACACAGGAACCAAAAAATAGACACGAAAACTCTAGGCTGGGGATTTATTTCCCCAAGCCCATTTGAGCCTGGTGCCGGACTTCTTTTCAGTGATCTAAAGTTGAACTCAAGGGAGTGGTTAGATTCTGCCCCAGGTGGGGGTGTGACTCCAGCCAGGCAAACCACAGACAAACAACACAAAGTAGAAAGACAAACAACTTCGGTGCGCGACTTTTTTAAAAGGAAAAATACAAGCTCAAATGGGCTTGGGGAAATAAATCCCCGTGCCCCGAACCATCCTGGAGCGTCCTCCAGGATGTGGGTACAGTGGGCACTGAGCTCGTCAGCCCCCTTCCACATGTACTCCAACAAATTCGGCCGATCAAACAAAGAACTCCCATACAGGTACAAATAAAGGCTGGCCAGCACTTACTTACCTCCTGGCGGATCTGGGTTGGGGTGAGGCTTGGCTTCCCGGCCAATGCACCAAATGTTAGACCCCACTCTCAGCCTGGGGACTCGAACCCCAGTGGGCCGCCTGGGTGACTAACGTCGGGGAGCCTCAAGCCCACTGACCTCACTCAGCCCAGGGGACTCGAACCCCTGTAGGCTGCCTGAGAGTCAGTCCCAAGAATCCAGACCGTCAGATGCAAAATGCAAGAAGTAGGTTTATTTCACTTGCGCAAGTGGGAGACTCAGTCTCGTTCATGAGACTGAGCCCCCTGCCTTCTGCCAGGCCAGGTTTTTATAGTAGGAACTCACAGTATTATCATACATTATCATATAGGGCACTTGTTACATTTGGATTGGCTTTTGGCCTACAGACCAGGGTCACAGAGAAGACAATTTTACATAGTCCAACCTTCTCTCAGAAATGTCACATACATTATTCTGCAGTTCACAGGAGGTAAACCTTCCCACAATTTATGGATGGGATAATGGAGAACTGTTTACTCTATAGTCCTATAACCGGGAGATTAGGGGCTGTCTAACCTATAACTCTATTAGGGGAGTGTGTATCCTACAATCCTAAAATGAGGTAATAGGGGACTCTTCCTGTGGAATGTTAAGCCCACAGACTTTATCTTGCATACCAAGGGATGTTTACATAACTCTTGAATTCCCTGGGTCTCTTCCTCCTGGTTTTATAGTTTCTTAGTTGTTTTTCTAATTAAGGGGGAGGGGGGCGAGCTCCTCTCACTGAGTGCCTCATAAAACAAAATGTCTCACAAAATGACACGGAATGCTCAGTGATGGCTTAGATTAAACCAGGAATAGAGCAGAGGGGAGATGGAGAAAGAAAGAGTCCTCACACTGGAGGAGAAGAGATGTCCCCCAATAGAGTCAATCAGATCACTCAGCACATTTAGGAGACAAGGGAGTTGTGGAAACAGGTTCTTTGCCAAGTGCAGAGAGGGGAGAGGGAGAGGGGAGCTACAAGGAAAAGAGGAGGGAGAAAATGAAGAGAGAGGGGAGGGGGCTTGGTCTACCTTATTGCTAAAGAAAGCTGATCTGTACTGGGCACCAGGTGTCCTGAGAGGTTTCCTCTGGTCTCAGCTCTACAGCTGTCTTGGTTCTTTTACTTGCCACAGGGAAGAATGCACAAGGAATGCATGATGGGACAAGCAGCCCAGAGTTTAATTTTAGCAAGGAAGCTAGGGTGCTCTTCAGAATAAGAGCAGGCTGTGCCTGGAGCAGCGGCCTGGGTCCAGGCAGCCATGGGACTTCTATTTCTCCATGCTCTGTTATCTCTTCCCCTGCACTTCAACCAGGGTGTCTTCTCTGGAAGGCCCTATCTCCCCACCCCACCCCTGGAGTTAACCTCTTGCTTAAATTGTGCAAATGCTTAATTTTTAAAATTCTTTATCATGAAGAAGCTTCTTCTTGGCATGCACTACTAGAAACAATGAGCAATTTTAACAGACTTGTAAAGAATGGGAATATTCTACAGACTCTTTTGTCCCTCTCTTTGGTTATCAAACTGTTGAACCCTGAGAAATTGGAATCCCCTAGGAATCATGTGCTAGGGGAAAGAAAGGCTGAAGCACTTATGGGCAACCAAAACAGAACCCTGGTCCAGGAGAAAGATTTTCAACGTGTTTGACCATCTTTCAGGAAACATAGAGCTGGGAGAGAGGGAGCATATCATGACCATACTGCACAGTTATATATGAAATATATACATATTTCATATATTTCTTGCCTTCTGTTTAAACTCGACCCTCATGTTAATACTCCAAAGATGAACTCTGGTGGCTGGAGGGGAGTGGTTGTCACCGGATCTCTTTATCCTTCTTCCCACTGTGGGCATATTGAATATATTTCCTTTTTCCGCCTTTCACTGTGAATTTGACCCTTTTATTTGGCCTGTTGAAGGTGGATGGTGAAGCCTTGTTTATTAGGACTGCCAGGGCACAGGCTCTGAGCTTCTCTGGCAATGTAACAGCCTGCAGGGAAGGAAGGAGGACATTCTAAAAGAAACACTTAAGCCCTTCACTAGATTAAGGAGAACACATTCAGGTAACGTGGGGAGCTATGGGTAAAAAGGCCTCTTCAGAGTATTCCTCATCTGTACATTTTATTGAAAAGTCTGAGTATGCTTTTACACAAAATATTTGTCTCTGACATTTCCTGTGTACATGAAACTTCAGGTATTCTAAAAATACTCCCTCTGATTCTACAGGAAATAAAGTATTGTCTGTGAGAGAATTTTAAACATTTTTGTTTAAAATTTTTGAAAATTTTATTACATTTAAAAAAAATTTTATACAGTTTTGTTCACACTGGGCCCCTTCTCCTCACCTCACCTTGGAACTCCCCTCTCCACTTTCATGTACTCTATTTGGTGTTTTGAAAGCCTGTAGCATCTAATTTATGTGGACTAGAGACATACACATTATTTGTGGATTGAATTTTATAGTCAATTTATTACATTTATACATCCTGAATATTATTCTTCTGCTTCAGATATATTGACTGAAGTATCTTCTCCCAATGTCACTTATGTTTTAATTTCTCCTCCTTATATTTTCATGAATAAAAAAAGTCTTGTTTTATGCCAGGTTTATGTCTTTGTGTTTGATGACTGTTCTGTCTTCTAAAATTTGGCAAACAAAAATATTGTATATCTGACACAAGTCTTCCAGACTTTTCTTCTTAGTAGTTTTTTAATTCAGTTTCAGTTCCCTGATACTATATTAGACAAGAACCCAAAACACACACATATGATTTTGTAATGACTGTGAAATTTTCCCTGCAAAAGTATTTCACTTATAGCACATTTTATCAGTTGATCTTTTTACTCATCACTGCTATCATTATCACATTGGAAAATCAGTTTTAATGTCCAGAATGGCGAATGTATTGCTTATTCCATTTTTTATTTAAAATATCTCAATAACTCTGAATTTTTTTGTCATAAAGTTTAGAATCACGATCAACGAGTATCCATACAAAACTTGTAAGTATTTGATTCATATTACACTGGAACAGGTAATACGAGAAAAAGTTACTTACTGAAATATTATTGCTTCTAATCCATGATGTCAATATGAATATCTGATTATTTAAAAGATCTTCTTGTATATTTCAAATAATTTGGGGATACTTTATATATTCTATTTATTAATAAAAAAGAATCTACAGAGTTCTAATGAATACATTTTTGTTTGGAGAATTTTCAAATAAAAAGTATAAAGCTAAATGCAACGAATGTATCTCACCTGGATTCATGAATTATGAAAATATTCTCTTGTGTATCACAGTTTTTATGAATAACCAAAGATGCAGGTATTCAGCTTTTACATATGTTAGCAATTCTTGAAAATTATTTTGAAGTTTAAAATGGCCCATATTTACAGAATGAGGTGCTCTTCAGGCCAGCTCCTTTGTCCTTAGGTATAATTGGTATTTGGACAACTCCTGCCTTAATTCTATTCAAAAGGGCATTGTTCAAATTCTATCCATGAGAATTCCTGAATTGACTTATATGTTTGAAAATTTTACTCTTGATTCTCCAGAATTTCGTCCATGTACAAGACAATGTATTCATTGAGTAACAATATCTCTGTTTCTTCTCCAGCCACTTTCCAAAAAAACATGTATTTTTTTTTTTTTATCTTTTTGAGACAGAGTCTCCCTGTGGCATCAGCTGGCCAGGAACTTGCTATGTAGACCAGGCTGACCTTGACTTCACTCACAGATATCCACTGCATCTGCCTCACAAGTGCTAGGATTAAAGGTGTGTATAAGCATTGCCAGCTGAAAACAAATTTGTATTTATTCTCAAGAAATACAATGTACTTTGATCTTATTTGCTCTCCCAACTCACGCCAGATCCAAACCACACTGACCCACTCAACTTTGCCCTCTAATTTGTTTTAAACCCATGAAGTCTAATTTGTGCTACTCGCATACTCTGGATTGTATGAACATCCACTGGAGCAAAACTGCATGTCTCAAAAATTGTTAGATTTATTGTGGACATTGCAAAATTTTGTTAGTATAGATGAAGAAAGTAAGTGCAAAATGCAAAAGACAAAGGAAGCAAGCATTTAGCAATGCTGCCACCAACCAAAAATTGATTACTAACTTTATCACTTAATATGTTATATCGGTATTGATATATACAGGTCTGAAAATAATTGGTAAAATCCATGCACACAGAAGGCTGTTTAAAAGACCTATTTTGAATATGTGAATTAAACATACCTATTGTGTGAGACATGGAGTGAGACGATATTTGGTGAATTAATTAAATAGAAGTGAATTTAGAAGTCATAAACTGTATACTCTTAATTTTTGTGTTGGCAAATATCTGGACAGGTTGTACTAAACATTACATAATCAGTTTCTGTTTTCCTTATATACTCAAAATAAGAGAGAGTTATTGGGCATTCTCTGTTTTATTTACTTGCTAGATATACTTCCATGAGAAGTCTATGCATAAACACCTTTTTATTTATGGTCTGTTCTGAGCACGAGGATATGATCTAAATACTTTAGCTATGGTATCAAAATATTTGTTATAAAGCTGTTTTATGAAGTAAGAAAGGCAGATTATGTATCCAGAGAATGAAACAATTAATTCCACTCTATTGGCACATTCAATAAATACAAGTAATAGATGTAAATGATACCAATAAAGAATAACCACAATTCGTGTATTTAGAAGCAGATTCTACATTGTTTTTCTTTCCCACTTTAGTGCTTCTGACCACCCAAATTTTCCATTTCCTAATGAAATGCCTTTGCCATGGCTTCTACCCACAGTCCCTGTGTATGGACATTGAAGCTGATGATGGTAACTGAGTTGATGCTGAAGAGCTACATTACTTCTGATTAATCCATATTACTTAGCAACTCTCATTCTGTTGGAGCACATTCACCAATCTGGAAAAAAGACATTAACTTTTAATCACTTATTAAAATAAATCTAATGGTCTTTCCTCTGAAGAAACTTTGTGGTACTGTTATTTGTATGACTTATTTCCTCTTGATTCACTATCACCAAAATTGATTTGACTTGAAGCCTATGGGCAGGGAAGGGAGAAGATAATTTCCATTTAGGAAATTAGGGAGTGGCACTTAGCAACTATTAAGGTTTTTCAGTCCAAATGTGACCAGCACAGCCAAGGTTCCTCACATCACCACGTTGTGTGTCCTAATGACACACATTTCTGAAGCATTGAGTGGAATCTTATGCATCCTTTGATAGTGGAGCCTAGACAATGATGCTAACAAAATGTGAGCCTAAGAAATGTTAAATTCTCTCATCAAAACAAAGAACCCACTTGAAATTGCTAACTAACATTATTCAGGTTCCATTAGAAACTCAAGTCTGTAGCAACAAAATAAACTGACAAGATAAATAGGATTCTTCGACCTCCCCCACCTTCCAGTGTGAATTGCTCCATATCTACTTGATGCCAGACACCTGCAGTCCCAAGATAGCCAATTCCCAGGTGCTTACCACAACCCCCCTGCCCCAAACATGTACTGGCCCTTTAAGATCAGAGACTTGCAGTAATGGCTTCATGAATGCATGCAGGAATTTGGACCATGCACTGTGGGTCAGAAAACTGCAAGCCCAGTCCCCAGCCAGCCCCCAGCCACTGCATGACTTCTACATGATAATCCATAGGCAAGCTGGGATCACCTCAGCCTCTCAAACACAAACCATAGTGGACTGTCTCCAGATGCTGTCTACCTGCAGGACTCAGGTGAGACAAGACAAGCTAAGCTGAGGGTTTGTTATACAGCAAACCAAGCCCTCACTCAATTCAGAAGTGCCAGAATCTTATTTCAAAAGGTGAACCCACTTGCATAGGAACATCCAGACATGAAGCCAGAGCCAGTCTAGAGCCAGCACCAAAACAATGGTTATATCCAGAGCCAGAGTCAGAGTCAGAAACAGAGTCAGTCCCCAGAAGCAGAGGAGACACAAGACCACCCATCACAGGGGCATTCTCAGCACTGAGACAATCATGTAGGACCTGGGATTGGAATGCAGAAATCAACAGAGGGAGCCCAGCAATCAAAGAACTTACACTTGGATAGTGTCTAACACACACACAGTTGGTCTTTTACTCCCAGAGGAGGTCTGAGGTCTGAAATAAGACTCTGAACACCAGCCTAACAGAAGAAAATGACATCTGACCATACTATAACATAGTCCTGCAGGAACATTGCAAACACTCCTCCGAAAGAAGAAAGGTGACCTTAACAAGGGGTTGGGGGAAGAGAAAGAGAAAAAAGAACACTTGTGTTCAGAGTCTTATATCAGACTTCAGACCTGCTTGAAGATGTGAGCACTTAGCTTCTGCTCCTACTCCAGCCACCTCTGTCCCAAGCCTCCCTGCCATGATGGACGCCTGCCCCTTTGGAGCTGTGAGCTAAATAAACTCTTCCTTTTATAAGCTCCCTTGGTATTTATTTCTATCATAATAACAGAAAGTAACTAATACAGTGTATAACAAGCTATAGGGGAAATATAAATGATGCAGCTGTTAAATCACATGAGGACTAAGAGGACATTAGACATTATAAAATCCAGAAAATGACAGTAACTAAAACACTTTCAGTACTAATTATGAATGTTAATGGTCTCAAATCCCCAGTTAAAACACAGTGACTAACAGATTGCATCAGAAAACAGAATCTTTCTGAGAAACATACTTCATTGCCAAAGATAAGCATCATCTTCAAGTGAAAACATGGGAAAAGATATTACAAGCAATGGATAAAGGAAATAAGCAGGTATTGTGTTGTAGCTGCTATTGTTCTTTTTGAAAAAAATTAAGGTATCCAGTAACTGATCGATCAATATAGAGAATGTGTACATACACTGCAAGGAATGTTATTCATCAAAAAATTACATTTTTATCATTTGCTACCACATAAACGAACCTGTTGATAATTATATCAATTCCCATATACTTGACACAGAATAACTGTTGCATAATATCATTCTTCATGAGTTTAAAAATGTTGTTTTACTAGAAGTTAAAAGTAGAATGCATAGCCAGGCATGGTGGTGTATGCCTTTAACCCCAGCACTGGAGAAGCATGGACAGGTGGATTTCTGTGAGACTAACGCTGGCCCAGATCTATATAGCAAGTTCCAGGCCAGTTGGGGTGACAAGAAAACCCTGTCTCAAAGTAAATACACAAAGAAAAAAGTAGAATGCTCATCACTAGAGGCTGAGAAAATAAGGGTGATGGAGATATAGTGAAAAGTTGATCCATGCACACTAGGTTGCAGTTCATACACCAAAGTGCTTTTGTATAAGAAGGTGAGGTAGTTTAAAAACATACTTTTAAGACTCAAAAGAAAATAGTTTGAAAATTTTTGCTGCAAAGCAGCAATTGATGTTTGAAGAGGTACATAGATAATCTGATATCAACCTTTCCTAACTTAAGTATCAAAGCTGGAAAGATGGCTCAGTGGTTATGAGCACTGGCTGCTCTTTCAGGGGACCTGGGTTGGATTCCCAGGACCCACATGGCATCTAGGATCTGTTCTCAACTCTAGTTCCAGCAGATTCAAGGCCTTTCTCTGGCCTTCACAGATATTCCACACATAGGTACATACTTACATGCAAGCAAAATACCCATACAAATAAACAAATAATAAATTAATATAAAAATTAAATTTGGGGAGCTAGAGAGATGTCTCAGCAGTTAAGAGCACTGAGTGCTCTTACAGAGTATTGAGTTTGATTCCCAGCACCTACCTGGCAACTAAGAACTGTCCTTAACTCCAGTTCTAAGGGATGTGACACCCTCTTTGGGCCTCCAATGACCTTGCACAACATGGGAGCACTTACATACACTCAGGTAATACATTAGTCCACATAAATAAAATATTTTTTTAATTAAATGAGCATCAAAATATCAGATGGTACCCCATTAATATGTATAATTTTTGTGTTCTTATGTATAATAAAAGAATGTTACATTACAAAGAGCATTATTGACATAAAGAGTAACATATAGAAAAATGTAATATATTTGAGAACTCAGGAGTCGCTACCCATACATATGGACCAGTGATATTTGGCAAGATGTCAAGACCATTCATTGAATGAGAGATAGGCTTTTGACAAACGTTACGGGTTAAGGCAGATGTTTAAAAGACAAAAATAAATAGATAAGGAAGCAAAAGGAAAGAATGTCTCAAAAGAAGAAACCATCAGAATTTTAAAATGTTATGTACCAAAAGACACAAACAAGACACTAAATGATGGAATGGAGATGCCAGCTCCAGGGACTCGAGGCCCTCCTTCCGTGTGCAAACCTATGCACAGCTGGGTAAATATATCCATAATTAAAAATAAAAGTAAAATTTTTGTGAAAAGAAAAATTAAATAACAGGATAAAATATTTGAAAATTATGTATCTACCAAGGGATTAGTATCCAGAATATAGAAAACTCCCATTAATTCAACATAATAAATTAAACAACTCTATTGGAACACTGACAAAAGACCTAGCAGATTTTTTGAAGACATTCATGTTAGCAAAAAAATCACAAGAAAAAAAAATGCTCATGTTCACTGTCATTAATGAAACAGAAATCAAACTCAATCGTGAAAAAAATGTCTCAGCTTGAAACAGCTAAGTTGAGAAACCCGGACCCAGAAGCTGTGGGAACCGCCATCCCTATCCTAATTCAGTGACAGCTATCTGGGAAAACATGTGTCAGCACTCCCTGGCCCAAACCCAAAGCCTTAACAGGAGCACCTATTGTCTCAAACCCTCAAACCCTGAAAAACAGGAATGTAGAAAAAATGCCTGATCCTTCCTCCTCAGCCCTATAAAGACTGACAGCAACTGAGCTTCAGAGCCTCTTTTTCGATTCCACAGAGGACATGTGGACGGGCACTGCTCTTAATAAAGAACAGTCTGCTCCAGAGGTCCATCTCATCTTTCATTTTCAGGTCACATGGTGTATTTTAGATACATGTTTCTCTCAATTTTTTTACTATTGGTTCATTCTGCAGCAAGTCCCGCCCTCTGGCCAATAATGGGGCAGGAAGGCCGGGAGAAAGGAGGAGGAAACATGGCAGCAAGCCCGGCTAGGGCACGGAGAGTACTCAAAGTCTCCCGGAGGAAAAGTGCCCGGGTCCTGGGCCCACGCAGAAGGCCAAGACTCAGGAGGTAGCGTTGCAAGTCCCCGCAGTCCTAAGAATTCTGTGAGTGGGAGCGAAATTCAGGCTGGGAATGGCCTAAGAGCCCTGCCCGCTCTGGACCTTGCCAAAGAAAGTGCCTCTGGAGGTTGGTAAACAATAACTTTGTGAGTCACCCTAAATAAATCAATCTCTTTAAACGGAAGATCAATTTCCGTTTTATCCAGCCGGATTAACCACACCCCTCCAGCTAAGGCAAGGAAAATAAATTTCATGAGACACCTGGTCAAACTCACCTAACATTTTCTAACATTCAGTGCCAAGTCTACTCTCTCTCTCTCTCTCTCTCTCTCTCTCTCTCTCTCTCTCTCTCGCCTCCACTGGATCTTGTCAAGAGCCCAAGTGCCTCGTTAAGCAGCTGCCAGCCTGACCTGAAAACTTCAACCTCACCTTTTGGGTTATGGGGGTTTTTGCAGTCTGTGTCTACACAAGCAGTGCAGATCCCAAGCTGCAATTTTATTGGTATCTTGGGTAAACTCAGTTTCCAGTGTCATAAAACATTCCCTGACTACCCAACTCCCGACAACCCCCCCACTCTCCCACACCCACCCCCCACATACACACCTCGACCTCCAGAGCAGAGGCCCCTCCACCACTGTCGTTCTCTTTCATGGCAGAGCGACAGACACCCAGAAGGTGTACCCCCTCACCAAGTTCCTTGTCTCCTGCCCAGCAGGAGAGAATGGCGACGGGGATCAGGCACAGAGCTCCTGTCCCACTTCTCTTGGATTGCCCCAGCCCCCTCCCCGTGGTAGGAGAGGGCGTTTAAGGAGAACAAAGAGAGGTTGGGTGCCACAGCCTGACCATTTCCAGCTTCCTGGCTTGCTCCAGGAAACAATCAGACAGGACTAGGGCTTCCTGTCTGACCAAAGAAGCATGCAGCTAGCCAGCTCTTTTGATGATACAGCTTTAATGATGTAACTTCTTCAGTGATCCCACAGGGAGCTGTTTACTGAACTTAACAGGCACTTTATAAAGGCTTAGAGTTACAGGTATTAGCATACAATGGGAATTTTCTACCAATCACTTTACTGGTCACTCTGATCATGTCTTCACTTTACATAGAGGCTACTACTGTCCACTCGATGTTCACGAGGGAGGAAGTAATGCTCCTTCAATGGCACTTAAGTCCCTAGTTCACCTAATTACCACAGTATGTGTGGTATGTGCCTATCTCCTCTGGCTGGTCTCTGTTTTAGCTACCCTCAGCGCCATCTTGCCCAGGCCAGGAGGTGCCAGCGGGTCAATTAGAATTTCTTAAGGCTCAAAACACCAGTGCATCTAACAGCCTTTAAGGTAAACTTCCTTGAGCTTTTTGCTAATTTTTTGGCTTTTGCTTTTGACTACTTTTCAGGCCACTAGAACTAGGGGACACCCGTTCCAGCTCCTGGATTAGTTGTTTTAGATAAGGCTCCTGCCAGGGAGAAAGACTTTCAGTCTTACCTTCCCTAAAAGAGTGTCCACGGTTTCTGGACTCAAAGATTCACGCCTGGCTTACGCTAAGCACAACCTTAAGGCACTGGGCTTAATGGACCTCAAACCTGCCACTTTAATTCATTTATCAGCTGAGGTTTAGACCTACTATAAATTGGACAACAAGCATGCCAGGCTTGCTCTTCTTTACATAACCCCACAAAGCTAGAATGGTGAGTGCTCTGCAGCGCTCTATCTGTCCTCCTGCCTGTGCTTTCTCCCTGGTCTCTTTTGGCCACAGAGGCTGACAGGCAAGCTATTGGGCCAGTGAAACTTCTCATTCCACCCTCCCTATTGGCCCCCCTACAAATTCCTATGGGAGGTGGCACTCCCTGTCCTCCATGGATCAGGCCCCCTTCAGTCCCCTCCATCCTCTCCCTTTCTCCCCATGTGGAGCACTTGGCAGAGCTTAGCTTTTCTCACAGGCATAGTCTGTGGCACCGGGTCGTTCCTGAGCCACTGTTTGCAGAAGCCACAGCAAATGTTCTTGTTGTGCATCTTATTATCTGGCTTTTAAAACGAACTGTTTAAGGTTTTTATATTGTACTGACTTGTTTCTAAAAAAACTTTAGCTTGGGATTTGAATTTAGATGGTATATTTACTGGATTCCAAAACTGACTATATAGTACTTATGTGTTTTTAAAGAGATCTTTTTCTCTGTGGCAGTTTGCCATCAAACTGCCTGAGCCTGTCTACCCACTGCTGCTTGTCTGTGGTTCCCTGTCTCAAGAGGAACCTGCTTCCACCCTGCTGTAGCTCCATTTTGTCTGTGGGATCTCCACCCACCCCTCATCATGGCCACAGTATCTCCCTCAACCCTCATCATGGCCAGGGTCTCCACCCAGCCTTTAACCTCGCCTTCACTGTCAACCTGACAGATTTTTGTAAACAGTTTGAAAACTTTCTTCTCTCTATTTACTGTCTATACTCACTCAAAACCCGAACTCTCTAAAACTGTGCTTTCTATGAACTTCACCTGGGAACCTACAAAACACTAATGTGTATACAACAGGTTAATACTGATTATTACATTATCTTTTGTGTTTAATTTGGATTCCATGTCCTCTTAGTAAAATAATTCTATTCAGCACTCTCTTCTGAGCCAAACAACTGGCTTAGAATTCACATGACTGTGTCATGTGTGTCAATAATAACCATTTTCATGTGTTGTTGAGATCTCACATAATTCTCCCGTGTGTGTCTTTGATTGTCATGTGTTGTCTGTGTTAAAACAACTTTTTAAACTATGGTCACTTCAGCTTTTTCCTTTCTCATTCTGTTTGTTCTGCACAAGAACTACTGGTTTTATTTTTAGTTTTGGCATGCCCAATTACAATGTGCATGTGCAGATTTACAAATATGAGTATTCTGATAAAATATTAACTTGACACAATAGAGCTTAACATAGATGAAAAACATGGATTCCAGTTGGGAGGCTTTGGGGTAGGAGGGTGCCGGTGGGCAAGGGATATAAAGATGATTAAGACTGATTTCTGTATGAAACACACAACGATTCAATTAGAAATATATACATTTAAAAAAAGAAAGCAGGCTGAGCACAGACCAGAGGAGCAAGCCACTGTGTGATTTTCCTCCATGGTCTGTGCCTCACTTGCTGCCTCTAGAATCTCCTCCTGAGTACTAGTCATGGCTTCCCTCCATGCAAAACTGCCTGCTGGATGGTGAAATAAACAATTTATTTCCCCTCCTCCAAAAGATTAAAAGGCCTGATATGTGCATACTGTCTTATAAACTTGGGTATCCTAAACATCTAAAAACCTACTGAACAATAATATCTTTAGGTCTATTAAGTGTCTCACAAAATTTTAACTGTTAATTGCTCATAAAATAATTTATTAAAATCATGGAATATAATATATATAATATATAACCTGATGATATATATATATATATATATACATATATATCATTGGGTTATAAAATTTAATGTTATGTACATGGACTTTGATTATAATTCCCTCCCTAAGTAGGTTCCAAATAAATATATATTAATTAAAAGGTTTAGCTCAGTTGTGTGATGGTTAGAGATGGAAAAAGTCATTTCCTTTTCAGAATATTCTTAATATGGAACTGTTAAATGTGAAGTTTTAATAGGAATAAACTGCATGTAAAGCTACACACACACACATATATACATATGTATATATATTTATGTTTAAGATCTTTGTGTTAAGTTTCCTTTACACAAAGAATTACAGGTGATATAACCTCCACAAAGAGTTATTACAAAATCTTAGTTGCTAAAATCTATATTACATACAACTGTGTGTATGCACATGAACTTATGGTTTTTTTTTAATAGTATACTTGTCATCAAACTAGCTTATAACTAGATTCTCATGTAAACTGGAATTGTTAAATCAGCCCAGCTTCCTTTCCCTCACAGTAAAACTATAATGGAAGGGTTACAATTCCCACAAACTAAGTCAGCCTGGCCATGTTCAGTATGCCAACTGAGAATATTTAATCAATGTGACTACTTTGCAAAAACAAAGGTGACTAATGGTAATAGATATTTTTGAAAAAATTAACATGAGTTTTTAAGATTAAATATTTTTCTGGTAAACATGTTGTCTTCTTCATTCATGTCCCAATTCTGGTTCTACAACATGGCTCCTATCATTTGACAATACAAGTTTATGGTTACTCCTGTTCCAGGGTGTGCTTTCTCCCATGAAGAGTTACAAAACTCTTTATTCAGTAGTTAAAAAAAAAAAAAAAAACACGTATATTAATGTCCGTATCTTTGTGGAGCCTATGAAAACACTACTCTAAACATTTAAAAGGAAAATTGGCCACTTGAAAAACCCGCTTCAAGGCTTACAAAGTCATCTTAAAGTTTCTAGATAACCTTAATATGTTACATTATAATAATATACCTGAGATAGCTATTTATCTGTAAAATAAAAAACAGTTTAATTAAATACTTGTTCAATAGGTTGCAGTACTGGAAGAAAGCACTGTGTCCCTGGTAACCAGGTACAAACAAAATTAAGAGTTGTTATTATGATCATTACTATTGCAGCCAAAAGACCTTCAATCTGCTCCTTGGATTTATACCACAACTCAGTTACAGCCTGAGATTGGATGAATGCGGATAAATATTTGGGTTACCTATAACTATTGGCCAATGTCCTTTGTGTTTCCCTGTATTGTATATAAGTGTTACTTTGGGGATTATTTTCCTTCTGTTCAACAGCAAAAAGTACTAAATTTATATTAACAAGGAGATCTGGCTCAAGAGGAACTAAATGATTTGCTGCACTGCACTAGATGGGTACAGTTCAAAAGGAAACGGTTTTGGTGAGCATGGCCTGAGTCCCGATCAGCTTATTTACTGTTTGTAAGAATGTGAAGTGATTCACTCCCCTACCCTTCCTTCTGAAAGCTATAAATCAGGATATGGAACTAGGCTGGGGGAGGCAACTTTTATTTGCAGGAGAACAGCCTTCATTTGAGACAGGCCTGAAAAATTGTTTTAAATCCTTTTCCTGGACTATGCCTACTTGGCTGTGATCTCTTCTTTCTCTGACTTAGACCACAAATCTGTTCTCATTAATAGCTAAAAAGGAGGGCATAAGGAACAGAATATATGTCCAGTCAAGGTTCACCTCATGAGAACTCCAGTCCAGAACCTCACAGTCCTCTTTGGTTGTGAAAACCCTTAGACCCTGAAAACGGTTCTGGGAGTGCGAGCTTCTCTGTTCCAGGGGCTGCAGGCAGCAGATGGAGCAGCCCCTATGACCAACCAGAGCTGGGGGGAGGGGGCAGATCAGTGTGGCAGCTTGAACTCACTGACTCACCAGAAATGTGGTGGGTACATCTGGGAGCAAAGAGACCAGTAGCTGAGTCAGCTGGTTCAGTTCCTTCAGCCTGCACGCTGACCCCGGATCATTCCATAATAGTGCGTGCTCTGAGCTCAAGTTAGAGGGAAATTTATATTCAACTCATATGTGAGTATTGTATATGAGGTAGCTAAGCTAGGGGTTACACATAAGCATGTGGTTGCAAAAGATAATTGGAATGTAGCATTTTGGCAAAGATTTCAGTGGTAGTTAAGACTGTCACAAAAAGTGAGGGGCAGGGCAGGTTCCTATTCACTTTCCTTACTCTTTTATTTTGTCTCAGGACCTTCAGCAGTTAAAGTTCTTTAGAAACCATCTCATCATTAGTAAATTTTCATTTCAATCACAGCATTAGCGGCTTATACCTTGGACAGGACACTGCAGCAGAAAGGCAATTTACATATTGATTGTTTAACAGCAAAAATCTTCAAACCAGGCAGATTAGTGCAGAAGAGGCCATTTCTTACCAATGAGAGAAAGAATAAAAAAAAAAAAAAAAAAAAAGAATATAAAAGTGCCTGTGAAGGTCCCTGTCAGAGAGAAACAGAGTTTTGATGAAACCACAAGCAGGGTGCTTCTAGCTTGCTGGACCATCATTCTAATCAGAAACCTGCTGCCAATACCTTGCTGGTAAAAGCACATGGAAAGAGAGAGAACAAAGATGAAAATGCTTGTGTCCTTGAATTTTCCATCAGGCTCTACACCACCACCCAAAACTCCAGTCCTCCCAGGAGCTTTGGCTTTTCCATTTCCAAATCCCCTATCCACTTGAGAGGTTTTCTCTCTATGCAAATGTGTATATGTATATGTGTTTCTTTACTTTTAAAAAGTGTGTTACTTGTTATTGCTTTCTGTTTTGTCTGAGAATTTTCCTACATTTTGATTGTTTAAGTGAAGGGAAAAATGACCCCAATCAAGCCCCCTAGAATGTCACACTCCCTTCTTGGGAATTTAGGTCTCCCAAAGCTCTGGGCAGGCTGGTTCCCCTGTCACCTCATTAGCCAGCTCTATCTGCAGGGGTCTCCAGGATTCTGTCTCTGAGCTGTTGGGAGAGAACCCTGTTACTGCTAATCACTCCAGAATGCCTCACTTCCCACACTCAGAGTCTTAGACTGTCTCCTGTGTGTTTTCCTGGCCTACAGGCTAGAGGCGTGCCCACTCATAAAAATCTGCTGACTGCTACTGCCCTGGAGCCTAATTCTACCCACTTCATCCCTGATGTGATCTTAAAACTAAATTATTGTTTCCTAAACTCAGTCCCCAGACGTCCACACAAGTCAATTTTCAAACATAAGAACTCAAAAGGAAACAAACCAGGCAAACAACAGAGATGACACCTAAGAAGGACCCTTATGGGAAACAATATTACCTTTATTTCAAAATTTTATAAAAATGTAATGCCCACTACTCAGAAGGCTGGGAGAGCTGCAGCTGAATGTGAGTTACTGAGCAGGCTGGACTGACCAGGGGTGATGCATCCAGTCATCAGCATCTGGGAAGTCTTCCACATCACGATCCACACAGAGACTTCAAATAGAAGTCATGACACAGGACTCCATCTCAAAATTCATCAGAAAACGGATATTCAGGGTGACCAGAACCACTAAAACGAAAAATGAACATGAAAAATGTTGACATGCACTTCAGCAGTAGCCAAGGCAGGAGTCTTTGGTGCTACCATAAGTGTTAAAGTTAATCATTTTGTTTCCTGATTGCTCGTAGAATCTTCAGTATAGTTTTCATGAACTGACTACAGGGAAAATGTTTTTAAAATATCATAACTAAAGTTTTCATATGAGATTCCCTTGCCTAGCACATAACACAGTATTAGACATTCACACATCTTCCCCTCCCCCGCCTTGGTTTCATCAGGGAATAGACCAAAGTAAGAAGGAGGAAAGCCCTCTGGTTAAATCATTCTTTCATTGCTTAGTGTAAAGTTCATTTACACTTTCATTTACCTAACAGTAATTTCTGCAGTGACTTGATACACATCATGTTATGTTAGATTCAGATAGGGAAACAATATCATAAATAATATAGATTTCCACTTCCAAGGAGCTTATTGTATAATTTATAGGACTCTATTCTCATATAAGTTTTTTTATTTTATTGAATTTCTTTTATGTGTATGAGTGTTTTGCTTACATATAGATAAGTGCACCCATGAACACAATATTAATAGAGACCAGAAAAGGGTGTGGGATCCCCTGAACTGTAGTGTGGTCCTTAGCCACCCTGTGGGTTCTGGGTACTGAACCTGGGTCCTCTGCAAGAGCAGCCAGTGCTCTTCACAGCTGGACAGATTTTCCAGCCCTGAGGATCTCTGCATTGACATCAATATAAAATACAGTAAGTTGCAAGAATTACTGAGTACTTGCCCCTCTTACTTGCTGTATCACTTCATATCCTTCATTTTTCTCTAAGAATGTTTAATACACAATATTACAAATTGTCTACCCAGTTTCAGAAATTATTACATTTCTGCTATGAATTGAAATTCTAACATGTGAAGGGGATTAGTATTCTTTATTCACCTTTATTTGAAATTTAGGTACAATATCAAATTCTGTAACTGTGGAGCATGAGGACAAATAAAGACTTTGAATGACTGTAAATTCCTTTAATAGGAGCTTGTCTGTGAACATTCTCCCCTTGTAGCTAAATCTCTTTCCATATAAACTTGATCCTTAGCACTGAGGTGTCCATAACTCAGAACTCAAAATCAAGTGTTATATAAATCATTAATGACAGCTTGGTTTCTGAATAAACATTCACTGAAAGGGAAAGAACTGAAATTAAGATAAACTGAGAAAACATATTTATCAGAGTGACTTACAAAGGAGCTGGGGCATATCTGAAATTCTTGTTCAGGCCATCTAGAACTTTCATGTCCTCTGGAGGCAATTCGAATTCAAGAACCTATCACAATTAAAAAGGTGTTAGGTTACATGGACAGAACATTTGCAAACATTAAAAACACAAGTGAATCAGACTTAACTGTACAAAGGCAATTTTTAGTGTATGCAAAGCTGCAGAAAGTCATTAAAGACATCAAGCAAGATACTCAAGTGGGTAACATGTGGCAGGTGGAAGGTCATGAAATTCTCTTTTGAGACACATGGAAGTGGCAGGGACCTACAGACAAAGGAGCTGGTGCAGAAACAGCTGGCATCATCCAAAGACAATGGGGAGAGTTGCCAAAGAGTCTAGAGCCAAGTTTTCAAGTACATGACTTAGCAACTTGCATGAGTAGAATTAGCCCGGCAATGAGTAGCTTAAATGTGAACAGCGTTTTTTCAATACAATTTCAGACAAAAACTGTGCAAATACTAATTTATCATTTCCAATGAACAAAGAATACAGCTAGAACAGAATCTCAGTGGCTGGAATTGGGATATTTCAACATAAAAATTATTTTAACTATCTGCTAAGATGCTGAAACAAAGAGATTATTAAGTCCTTGGTTATATATCAAGCATACTGTTAGAAAGAAATAAAAGAAAATTAAAGGAAGGAAAGGAGAAAGAGCTTAAAATGTCAACAGTCCACAATTGAAGAATCTAGTAAGAAACATTCAGTGACCTTTTCTACATATTTCAAAATTGTCTAAAGAAGGGAGAACACATTATCAAAGATGATCAGGAGTACCACTTCTCTATTAATAGATCTAATAGAATAGATACAAATAACCCATCAGGAATGTTTGGAAGGACAGTAAGATATGTTACAGGCTGTCTAAGCTTGAAAATTCATTTCACAATTATGGAATAAAATTCTTAATATTTAAAAAAGTTAGTTCTTAAATTGACAGACAAGTTCAGTATCTTATTTTAAGACTTTGATACCTAAGCACTGAAAGACAATGTGGGCAAACACTAATAAATTATCAAATGTCTATGTAATATATGTCCAGAATATTCATGATATATTTTTGATTGATTTTATTTCATGTGTATGAATGTTAGGCCTGTACATACATGAGCACATCCATGTCGTGCAGTGCCCGCTGATGACACAAAGCAACATCAGATTCCCTGAAAGAGGAGTTACAGACAATTGCTAGGCACCATGCGGTGGCTGGAATTTGAACACAAGTCTACTCCAAGAGCTGTCAATACTTATAATCACTGAACCAGCTCCCAGCCATGGTAATTCTAAACAAGAGAAGGGGAATCATACTGACTGGCACTTTGTTGAGCAAGACTGATTTCCCACAGACTCTAGGAGGGTTAGAGTGAGACAGCTGAAGACAGTCCATGAGTGTGATGATTCTTGCTGACAGCACTGCACAGCCACGGAGAAAACGAAGGATTCAGATTTTAATTTCACATAATTTTGAAAACATCATTTGAACTGAAGAAGAAACACTAACACTTTCTTAAAATGTGAAGCATATACTGTTGTGTTCCCAATGAGGAAAAGTCACAACATGAATCTTAACCACAAAGAACAGGAAGGAAGGGGCAGGACTCAGAGAAACTTTTCTTCAGGAAAGCACAACAAAGAGAAAATGAAAGGCAGGATTTAGGACGCATCACCAAACACATATGAATTAACAAGGTACTTAATATGGAGAATATGTAAATGTGTCAAAATGATTACACCAATCACATCCCAGTCTCCAACACTCTGAATCTGAGCCTTCTTCCTCTGCCAGGGGATGAATTCCCGATGCTCTACCAGACACAATATTTCCCCATCCCTTTAATTTTGGATATTATTTTCTTCTTCTATTTTTGTGTATGGGCATGTGGCGTGTGCATGTATGAATGTCTGGGACCTTGATGCATTAATGAGCATGCACATGTGTGCTCACAATTGTGAAGCCCTAGGTTGATGTTAGCAATCATCCTCCATCACTTTTGCACTTTCTTTACTGAACCAGGTCCCACAAACAAACCTAGAGCTCACTGACAAGGGGAGGCTCACTACCAGCTTATCCTAAGGAACCCCATCTCCACCTGCCAAGGCTGGAATTAGAGGAGGAACACCTCATATTTTGTGTGAATTTGGGGGACCCAAAATGCAGTCTTAGGGCTTGCTTAGCAAGAGCCTTAACCACTGAGCAATCTCCTTGGCCCCTTGGACTTTTACTTACACTAACCTCTAGAACACAGCAGAAGAAATGTTATGCCAATTAATTGCCTACGTTTAACATTTAGCAAACATGTACCACCTGCGTTTAGGCAGGGCCATGTTGGCTAATAGATAAAGAAGATTTGAAGCTAAAGAGCCTGAAGCAACAGTCCAGTCAATAACCTGGGCAGAGAGGCCAAATTATCTTCTAATTATAGACGAGTTCTAGGAACACACCTGAGTGAACTCAACTTAAACAGGTGTCTCTGAGGGCATGATGAGCTGTGATAAACTCTAAACCATAAAAGCCTGAGATGAATAAATCCTCTTTATATTAAACCTCCACATTGGAGCTGTTTCATCTTGCAACTAATATAGGTAAGGTCTCATGGTCAAAAATAAAAGCTCAACAGCCTAGGTAAAAGGCAAGACAGGAATGTGCCTTTAAGTGAAGAAAAATAAATAAATATATCACCATTAAAATATGCATGCAGGAAATTATGAAATAAATGAACAAATTATTTGTGATACGTATAAAATCCACCGAATCCTAAAATCATGTTTCAGGAAACAGAAAAGGCACCCTTCATAAAGGTGTGCACAGTGGACACCTGACTTATTGGTGAAGCCCAAATCTTTCTGCAGTTTCTAAATCTAAATCTAACAGGTTGTAGAGCTGCACAGAGAGCTTCTGAAAGCTCACATACACATGAAATGCTCAGGAGACTGACTTGACCCAAAAATATCCTGAGAGTGTTCAAGGAAGAAAACAGATGAGAGGTTGTAGGTATGTGAGCTCCCTGATGCCCACAGCCCTGCTCACCTGCAAGTTCTCTTTTATCTCCTTCTCTTTGTAACTCTGGGCCAGGACCACAACCCCACGCTGCAGATGGTAGCGGAGAGCGACCTGAGCAGGGCTTCGCTTGTGCTTTTTTGCTATATCACAAAGAACTGGATCATTCAAGAGAAATGGAGAGCTCGGGTCCACCCTGGGAGAAAAGAAGAAAAGTTCATCTCCAAAGGCTGATAATGTAATTTGATAGGAGACTTTCAAACACACTGGGGTGCCCACTCTAAACCAGTTAGCTCCAGAGCAGTCTTTGAACCAGGGATCTTCTCAGAAATTCAGATTTTACTCTTTCCCTCTGCAAGTTCACAAGGAACTTCTGAAAACTGAGTTTATAATGTTGAAAGTATCTCAGCAACATGAGTGTCTGAAGAGAACTCCCGAAGGTCCTTACCATCTTTTAGGTCGTTGAGATCCCAGAGCACAGTAAGCAACCAGAACAATGTCTTTTGACTTGCAGTAATCCAGCAGTTTGCTCTGGTTGAGATAAAGATGACATTCGACCTGTGGATGGACAGGTGAGGAGGGATCAGATTGTATGAAATGCTAATGTTAATATAAAGGAGAAATGTCAAAGTAAGCTAGCTGCATAAGGAATATAAAGTATCATATTTGAATTAACAGGATCTATACAATTTGTTTCTTAAACACTAATCTCACATCTCTATTACTAATATGATTCTAAATAATTTTCCTGTGAAAAATCATTTCTATGAACTAGACCTTGATGTAAAATTCTCATTTACACTACAGAAAGAGACAGCAGGGCTAAGAAGATGGCTCCGACCATAAAGTGCTTGAAAGTCATTTCAGAAAAGTATTGCTAAATTTAAACATGGGTAGTTTTGGATTACATAAGATATGTTGTTAATTTCTCTACATATAAATTTATTCATTCCAGGGAACTATTTTCTGAGGTGCCTGAAGGAAAATACTCCCAGACCCCACTTTGAACAGCTTTACCAAAACATTAAACACATAGGGTTTCAGTGAGTTAAAGTTCTTGCCAGGAAGTCTGTCAAACTGAGTTTACTCCCTGGGATTCAAAAGTTCTCCACTGAGTTCTACACATGCACCATAACACATGATCCCATGCATGGACACAGACACACCCAGGCAAATGAACAAATAAAGGTTATAAAACATTTTAAAAGACAATATTACAGACATATGTGGAAATATGGCCACATAAAAGACATATCCCCAAGGCAAGCTGTCAATATTTTGGATATTGCTTTGGAAATGAGAATATTCGCATTGTAACATTAATTATTCTGGCTTTCAATAGAAATTGTGTGAAGAAGTTATTAATAAAATTAATATTAATCCCACAAAAGGTTTTAATATTTCTTTTGGTAAACCATGATGCTTTATCATTTCCTAAAACTTAAGGCAGCCAATTGGATCATAATAGACACATTACAGAAACAAGCCAGGTGCCAAAAACAGAGGAATGGATGATAAAAATGTAATATATATACACAATGGCCTTCTTTCAGCCACGAAAAATGAAGTTATGCTGTTAACAGAAATTGGTGCAATCCTGAGAGAGAGAGAGAGAGAGAGAGAGAGAGAGAGAGAGAACAAGATAGAGAATGGAGCAGGTCCTCCTTAGGCTTATAGGTTTTCACAGCTTGTTCTAGAAATCTCCAGCAGCAAAGCCTCACCTCTGGTCAAGGTGTCAGGACAGAGCTGTAACCTAACCCCACAGGGCTCCAGCCACAGGACTTTTGATCCTAGCCAGACACCAGGTCTGAACTTGGACCTACTGAGACTGCCCCTATTTATATGTCCTGATTTGTGCTACAGAAATTACATGCACAGTAGTTCAGGCTAACCTACCAAACCTGTACCCTGGTCAAGCTGACGGGTCTCATTCAGAGGGCTGACTAACCTCTAGGAAACTAACCTAATCTCATCCATTTCTCAGTCAAAGACCCATATAACAAGGTGGGAATTTGTTGAACTGTTGTAAGAGTTGACCAATGCAGACTCAGGGCAGGGGACATTATGGATTATTTTTCTGTTGCTATATAAAACACTATGAACAAGGCATCACGGAAGGTGGGAAGGGACAGCAGGAGGCAGTGGGAGCAGAAAGCTGAGTACTCACATCTTCAAGAAGTCAGAGTGAGCACAGAGCAAAACTGGAAATGGCTTGTGCCATGAACTTCAGAGCCCACCCTCCGTGAAGTGCGCCCTCTAGCCAGGCCAGATCCCCCAGGGATTCCATGACCTTGCCAAACAGCACCATCAATTGATCAAATCTTTCAATACTAGACCCTATGGGGGATATGCTCTATCAATCCACCAGAGGAGTCCCACTTACACCACTGAAAACACTCAAAAACCCCGGGCCTTCCTAGGAATTTTGGATTCTATCTTCAGAATTCCTTCTCCACGTGGAAAGTCATTCTTTGTGTGTTGGAGTGAGGATGTGTGATAAAAATTCAAATATAATTCAAAGTCAAATTTTCACTGGTGATAATTTGCTGACTACTGTGCCTGAGCTGCATCCTGCCTTTTAATTCTTTAATTAGGAGAAGGAAAAAAAAAAAAAAAAACCTTAATGAAGGCGCTAGATGGAGCGTTAGTGTCAGTGTGGGTAACTGGATTTTTATAGCTTCCCTGTACTTTCCCGGCCAAAGTTCACTGTTTCAGACCTCCAGGACCAGATACGACATGATGAGGGACAAAACCGTGAAACTCCTCAAAAGCTATTACCAGTTACCAGGGAGCTGCCTCATTTTTCACTCTCCATTTTCTGAACTTCCTGCTGTACATCATCAAGTCCAACCTCAAACACCTTCACCCATCTAACAACTTGTCATTCCTCCCTACCTCAGGGTTAAATCCATTTCAATCCAGAAATATACTTAATGACAACTGTACCCTGGACCATCGTAAATCTCTGCTATCCGCATCAAATGTGACCTATATTATGTCTGCCTTTCACCAAGACTTTAACAGTCCAGGGTATAATATAGAGTCTCCAGTTCATTTAAGACAATGGCACTGGTCCTAGAATCTTCTTTTCCTCAGGTGAATTGGGAGCATAGATACAGGCAGAATCAGCGGAGAAAGGCATGAGAGGCAGACCAAGGCTGGGGGTTCTCACCTGGTTGCACACAGGCTTGTACTTGAGCCCTGGCTTATTCAGGATTTTCTCCAGCTGCCTACGGTTAAAGTTGGACACTCCAATGGACTTGACCAGTCCTGCATCCTTACACTTCTCCATGGCCTGGGGAAGGAGAATGTAAGAGTAGCATTTACAACTGGCTACATCGATATAAATGCAAGATGACCAGTGAAAAGGAACAGTGTCCAGCCCTGAACGTAGAGCTCAGTGCAGAGAACTTACAACCATGTGCTAACCCTATGTTTGATCACTAGCACCCCAGCACAGGAAAAAGTCAGAGGGAAACTCCCCAAGTTCTCATTAGAACTGAATATGGAGAAACGAAGACTGAAGACAATAGAAAGAAGTGAAAGACATAAAGATTTCTGTGATTTTACTAGAAAATTATTCGTACTACACTGCATAGGGTAGAAAATATTCAAATTCCTATCATCTCAAGTACTCTTTACTTTTTCTATTTATTATAGTAATACACATCCCCCTGTTTATCCAGCAAGACACCTATGTAAACATAATGACTTCAATACCAACTCACATGTCCCATGTCCTCAAGCACAAGTTGCTTCTCCCTTTCAGCTTCCTCTGTTGTCCCTCCTTAAACTACTCACCTCCCAAGTGGCACATAGATCCACTGTATCCAATAATGGTTTTCCATGCTCATCTTCTGGAAAAAGATCCTCCCCTGGCTGGAATAGAAGTGCTCAACAAAATAAGCTCACAAAACACATGTGCCTCATGCATAACAGTACTCAAAGGAATATCTAGAGAACCAAGCACTAAGCACCTATTTAAAATACTGACATTTATAAAGTGATTTGCATGAAATTATGAGGACTATTTTGATGCTCGGGTTACTCTATTATGTTGCTTAAGTAATACACTATTGAATACTTGTGAAGATCAAGCTGAAGTCACGTAGCTGACTTATGTTATTTTGCTACCTGTACACACTTCAAGTGAGATATGTCTTTCACAGTGAAGTTCATTCATTTAACCTTGACAACCAGGAATAATGAATTTTGGTACTGTTCATGCTAAAAAAGTTGTGATCTATTCCTATGTGGACACATGTAACGGGGAACTATGTTATCAAAATAAGGTAACTCAAGTTTGTATATAAGACTATTGTGATGGTGGAAGATGAGGACAGCTACAAATTGCCGATAACCATGAACCAGAATTTTCTCAATGCCATATGTGCCACTAATAGAAAAAGCTAAACTAAAACCCAAGCAAATATCTGTTACTGCAGACATACGGAATGTGTAAATGGCAACATCTTTGAAGGTTACTAGTAATACATAATTCTAGTAATTTCTGGGCTTTCCATTTCACATTTCAATAAATTCTGGTATAATCTGCTTTGAGTAGAATATGTAGCACATAAATTGGCTTTATATGAAATTATAATAGATACTAATCTCTGCTATTCATGAAAAAGATAACCAGGCCCCTGACAAAGTTAATTAGATTTGATCATTCAAATTTCTTACCTTCATTGGCACTGGATAGTGAATAATATAGAGGTCAACATAATCCAGTTTTAGGCTTTTCAGTGATCTTTCCAAGTTCAATCGAACCATCTCTGGTCTATGGAACGTGCACCAAAGCTATAGACATGGAAGGAGGAAGCAGTGCTGATTAGAACGGGAGCCACCCATTGAGGCTGCGGCAAGACGCTGCTACTACACAGACAGTTACAGTCATAGTAAGGATCCCTGTGTGCTGGGACGTCCATTGATCTGACTTATCCACGAGAACATGATTGCATGTTTACTTTCAGTCTTTTGAAACATGGAATTCTATTTCTAAAAAGATGAAATTTCTAGCTGATATTAATATCAGTCTGTGAATTGAATTTCTTTTTTATTTTTATATCATACAGTAATTATTAACCTAATTATTTGATCTACCCATATCACTGCACAAGAATTAGCATCCGTTCTTTTACATAACTGATTTGAAACATCATGTGAACATTTTACTATGTGATGGAGACAAACTACTCACTGTAGATTAACACACAAAAACTCAGGCTGGTCTTTGATAACTACAATAATATTTGATAACTCCAAGTTCATGTTTAGAACAACATTTTTGTAGGAAGTTACATAGGAAATAACAGGAAGCCGCGATTTCAGTTTTATCTGAGTTCACAGCCCATGCTAAAATACTGCATTGACTTGAGGCTCAGAAAAGTGAAGGACTTTAAAGTTATTTACACATTCGTAGACCACAGACAGGAAGTCATGATCTTTCTCTGCTTTTCATGCTGCCTCTCACCTGAAAACTTTATGTGAATAGGAGTTGTGCCCATATGTACATGTCAACAGTTAATGATTCAGCAGTATGTTTGCTCCATATACCACAATGCATTGCCTTGTACAACCGCACTTTATACACACAATACCTTTGTGGTGATGAACATGTCTTCTCTCTTCACAACACCAGCTGCCATCTTGCTCTGAACGGCCTCTCCCACATCTTTTTCAGTTTGGTACACATAAGCAGTATCAATGTGGCGGAACCCGGCCGCGATTGCTAAGTTTATAGACTCCAGTGGTTTTTCTGGAGGAACCTAAAGCAGGAACAAGAAGCACTGTGTGAAGACTCAGGAATGACAAGTAACTCAGAAAGAATCTAAAGGACAGTTCTCCAGAACAGAAAGAATTTTATGTTCCAAAGTCATTCTCAGACCCCCTCAGTATCTAACCAGAGACTCCTTCTCTGATCACTGTTGTAGAGCCATAGAAACTGTCTCTCTGCAGTTTTTGTTTCTTATTGGTTTATTCTATGGCAAGTCCCACCCTCCGACCAATAAGGGAGGAGGGAGGCGGGAGAGGACAGTGAATCATCGCTGCCAGGAGCTGGGGAGAGAAGTGGAGGTTGCTAAGATCCACGTGGGAAGAGAAACACCTGGGTCCCGTGCCCACAAACCCAGGAGGCAGCGTGCCACACCCCCACCCACCAAAGAATCTCCTGAGTGAAATGAACTGAGAAACCTGCGCCAAGCGCAGCAGCTGCAAACATTATTGGGCCGGCCACTGCCGGTACCAAACCTTCGCGGGTGAGCAGGGCGCGCGTCCCCAGAGACTTTATAACTTTGTAAATAAATAAATCATTCTAAATGGAAGATAACTTTTCCGTTTATCCAGCTGGATTAACCAGATCCCACCCGCTAAGGCGTGGAGAGTGTATTATGCAACAACTGTATTTTCACTTTCCCGCTAAACTAATGAATTCTACAAACAAGTAACTGTATTGGTCAGATAGAGAAAGTGATTCAGCAGACATAACTTTTCCCTATTTCTTAGATTAGTTGAGCTTTTAGGGTAATAAACCTAATCTCATTTCCTTTGGTACTTCGTAATTAGCAACAAGAATTTCATATCCTGTAATGGTCAACCATTTAGGTTAAAAAGGGACCTTAAATTAAATGATTTTCTGGACTTTAGACTGACCCTATAGGAATTGTGCTGCTATAATTTATAAAGTCAGGTCACACAGTAAAGTGAATTCAGGAGAAGGGTGCTTGAAATAAAACAGAAAAGAACTAGGAATATGGGACAGCATCACATGGCTCTGCCCAGGGAAGGCACGTGGGAAACATCAAATTTTTCTGTACTGAGAGCGGACAGTACATGAGAGATCTTCTCTGTACAAAAGGCAATTTTGTTCTTCATTTTGCAAGAGATTGTTTGTCTTGAGTGTAGCCCTTAAAACTGTAGCTCCTTTGTTTAGAAAAGATAAGTTACAGTCAAATTCAAAACTATTGCCAAGCTTGATGTGAAAGTTCTCACATTTAGGAACTTCAGAAGCTTTCTTTTCGAAGAAAATTATAGTGAATGAAAAAGAGGACTCTAACTCAACCAGCTCCAGAATCATGTCTTGACGCCGACTTGTAAGAGCATTCAGAATCTCAGGCTTTTGTAGTGACATTCATACTTCATTCCCTTTATATTTGTGCCACTTATCCTTAAAGGAATTATGTCATGTCATATTTCATTATGGTTGCTCCTTAGATATTTCTAGTCAGTTTTGGTGCATTCAGGGTGTACGGCAATAGGTACGCCGTAGATAACTGTATAAATCATAAAGACAGGAGATGTATGCATTCAAAGTTCAATGTCAGATATAGTTATCCTGAAATGTTGTATCCTGAGGAAAATTCTATATAGGATTCAAATTCGTTCCAGGGCTGTCAACTGATGACTTTGGTCACTTCACTGAGAGAGCCTTTAGGGTCACAGTAACTCTAAATATAACGTGTATTAACACACACCGACAGTCCACACTGAGCTCTGATGGGGTCCTGCTTTCCCCCATCATGATGCTGTGTCGTCCTTTCAGGGAAATTTCTCACAGTTGAAAATAGCACATGATAGATCCTACTTAGCTCGGGGAAAACATTTACTGGAAGATGCTAAATGCTACCGAAAGCTGGACTGTAGCACACCTTGAGCATCATTTCATGCGTCTCATCTACATAAACTTTAAGTGTGCTGATTTCCATACATCTTGTGTTAGATAATGGTAAAATTTTCCTGGATTATAGAAATGAACAGAATTCCCCACCCCTCTGCATTGCAATCAACATCAAATCAAGGAAGCTGACAGACATTCTGGACTGAGAAACACTGAAGGAGGGAGAACAGTTCCAGAATGACCAATGGGTGGTTATGTAATCACAGCCTGCTGCAGATCCAGATCTTCTTTCCTCTTGTAGAGCAAAGTGTTCTACCCCGGGGGAACAATACAGAGAGACCAATTTCATGAAGGAAATTGGTGATTTGACAGTCTGACCATCTCATCTAATTCTATGACAATTTTCTTGGAGCCCTCCATCCCAGCACCACAGATCTTACCTCTTCTGGTCTGTAGGTACCAAAGCCCAGAGCAGGAATGAAGTGGCCATCGTTAAGCTTCAGACACTGCTGTTTGGAACCCATTTGTCACTGCTCTGGCAAAGCTGGTTCTTTATCTTCTGCTGCCCTCAACAGACAAGGATTATATAGAAATCAAGCATCACCTTCTTTTCTAATGATTAACGAGTGCTACTCCCTGTCCAATGATTAAACAGCACTACTGCCTGTCTAACGGTTAACCAGTGGTAGAACCTGTTTAATGGTTAGCCAACAGAAGAGGGAAGGTTATGCAATATCCCACATGTGAGTGGAGAACTGAAGTCATTCACTTATATAAAAGATAATCTATATGTGAATTATTGCATAGTCATGATTTGTTTTAGTTAATTTTCTCCTTACAATCTCCTATGAAATAATGTAAGCTATTACAAGAGGTTAATTGTACAATTACTGATCATAATTTAGACCAAAATCTTCACCTAGTGTCCTGTCACCTGGATGCCTCAGGATTCTTCTCGTCTCAAACTCAGCAGCAGTGTCAGTTCTTGTGCTCCTAAGAGAATGGAAAGAAGACACAGAAACTGGGCACGCTGCCAAGACATGAACTGTCGCAAACAAGGAAGCAAGAACAGGCTCCGGAATAGGAGCAGATCATCCAGGAAGCCGTGGCCTTGATCTTCACAGGCAGGGCGTGTATTCCCTCTCCTTGTTGCCCTCTGCTGTGTCTTCCTACGTGTGGACACTTTAAGAAGAGGGATGTGCTGCTTAGGAAGCCTGCTCTACCCAAAGGCTGCGTCTAAGTTGCTATGTATAAGGACTTAAATACCCCTGAATTTGAAAAATACCCGAAGATAAAGGGCAACAGCACTCTGAGCTTCCCTAGCAAGGAAATGCCCTACACAACTTTGACCTGACCCAGGAAATGTTCAGAAGGTTATTAACATCTATTAAAAGGCTTCTTAAGATTGAAAATTAATATCATAATTATGGATTAAAATTTTTATCATTTAGAAGAATTAGTTCTCCCTAAATTGTTGGACTTTACCTAAAAACTTAAATTTACATAGGTAAAATTTAATAAATTTTATATGTAATCATTATCTGTCTATATCATTCATGATATTTTAAAACAGGAGAAAGAAGAATCAAATAATTGGCATTTTGTTCAGCAAGACTGGATTTCTGACATAATTCCAGGAGGGGGAAGAGTGAGACAGCTGAAGAGAACAATGAAGGTCATTATTCTTGCTGACAACATTGCACAGTCCTTCGAAAAACTAAGTATTCAAATTTTTAATTCCATATAATTTTTAAAACTTCATTTTAATTAAAGAAGAGCTTGGAAGGAGACCCTGTAACACTTTTGTAAAATAATGTGGTATATACTGTTCTGTTCCCAGCATGGAAAATACATGACCCTTAACCACAAATAACGGAAGAAAGGAGCAGGACTGTGAGAAACATTTCCTAGGAATACACAATAAAGAGAAATGGAAAACTGGAATTGTATGCATCAGCAAATACACCTGAATGTTCAAGAGAATTAATATGGTGAATATGTAAATGTGGCAAATTGATTCCACCAATCTCTTCCCAGTCTCCACACTCTGATTTTGAGCTTCTTCTCTGCCAGGGAATGTCTACTCCATCCTAGCAACTCCCTGGTGCTCTACCAGAGCCAGTATTTCCCCATCCCTTTCATCTTGACTATGTTTTTTCTCCTTTTCTCTATTTTCATGTGTGGACATGTGTGTATAGAGAGAGAGAGTCTCTTAATCAAATCGGAGCTCACTGATACGGCTAGGGTCAGTGGCCAGCTTACTCTGGAGAAGGGAAGCAGCAGTGTCAGCCATTTCTGAGGGACTGAATCCCCCACCATCCCTTCACCTAAGGATCCAAGTTGTGCATGTAAGGGGCTCTGCCTGTGTTGGACTTGTGGTGGAGACAGAGCAAGTTTCTGCCATTTGCAGTTTCTAGCCTTGGGAGGACTCATTCTCAAGACTGGACTTGCTACCTCCTTTCATGACCAGCTAAGTTCTTTTCTGAGTACCCAGACCCTGACATTTGACCTTTCCCATGCCTAGGCACCGAGAAGTTTTCCATTATTTTTCTATTACTCTTCTACAGCCCCAGTGTACAATTACCTGTGCTCTATAGGAAATACTAAGCACCTTATTGAACTTCTAGAGAGAAAAAAAGAACATTACACAGGGAGTTGTGGAAGTTGGGGTGTGAAGGGTTAACATACTAAAAGTATATTACACCCATGTATGAAATTCTCAGAGAATTCATAAAACTATTACACTTCAGGAATTAGAAGAAGTCCAAGGCTTTAAATGTTTTTCCTATACTAGCTGTGCCTTCTGCAGGAATGAGGCAGGGTTTGGTTACTACATGTCTTAGAAGCACGGAGAACATTTCCCTTGACTCTGCTTCTTGTACGATGCACACTGCTTACAGTTCCATCTCTGTACTACTCAAGGTTCCCCTGATTAAGAGGGTGTGTTGCCTATCAGAGTAACAAGGTTCTTTTACATGGGATTTTTTTGTCTTCTGAGACCTTGTTGACTTTGGAAGGCAAGGGTCAAAGTATTGGCTGCCTGTTTACCCCTGTTATTGTCATTGACTCAAGCCACCAAGGTTTGTTTTATACCCCTAGAAGGACGGTTTCATTTATTGTGGAGAGCAAAAGATAGACATTGAGTTTCAATTCTTGTATGACATTCAAATCCCAGGTAAAAGCATATTTGGTGGAAAATATATACAGTTCTCTTGATTAAATTTCTTTCATTAGGAAAACTTTTGTAAATTTTACCAAGAGCAGATACTTTAAGAGAAACCCATTGGTTTAAACCCAGGTGTTACATCAGTGCATTGAACTTTAACCTTAAAAATGTTAATATTTAATTGTCATGCATACTGATAGACTTTATAAATTGTTCAAGACCTATAAGAACAAGTAGAGGAGACCATAAAAATTTATAAATTCCTTATCAATTTGTCACTCCCTGGACTAAGGGAGATTGTTTGCGGAGGTCGTCAGCCTGTCTCCTTTAGGGCCATAGGTAACTGGAAAGAAATTGTGTGTAGAGCTAGCTTGTCTCCTTTACGGCCTTGACATTTTTGTGTGTATAGCCTGAGAACATAATCTTAGCTCTACTTAATAGCTTTCATATAAAACCCAAGACCCTTTCTCATAGTTGCCTTTTTTAAAACCTATTTTAGGTTTTTCACTCATTACAAGGTTCTTTCCAGGTTTCCTGTCTTCAAAAAAACTGCTGTCCAAACTCCAACTTGATTCCATTTATGGGATTTTCCCCTGCCCTTTCACCCTCATAAAATTTGTTGTAAACTTGAGTTGAATCAGATTTTCCTCTCTATCTACTGTCTCCACTCACTCAAAATCCAAAACTCTTCTAGATATGTTTTCTATTAAGTCCATCTGAGACCCTACAAAACCCCAATATGCTCACAAGTTAATTTATTATCTTAGTTTCTTTGTTTAATTCAAATTCCATATGTTTTAGAATATTATATAGTACTCTCTTCAGAGTCAAACCACTTCCTTCTTCATGACTTAAGCTGTGCCTGCTTTTAAATCATCATAATCAAATTTATTATTATTGTGTTTTAAGTGCACCAAGTTTTAATGTAGTTATGTCATATGTGTCTATAACAATTGCTTAAAATTCCATATTATTATGTCATGTATTTTTATGTTTCCATGTGTCAAGATCCCACATAATTATGTCATCAATATCTACAATAATTATTTTTATATGTTATTTATGTTATTTATGTGTAAAAAGAATTTTAAATTATGGCCACTTCAGTATGTTTTCTTTTTTATTCCTTTTATTGTATGCAAAATTATTAATTTTATTTTAACATGCCCAATCAAATGCATATACAAATTTATAAATATGGGGATTTGAATAGTACAAAGACCTTATGAACTTGAGTACCCTAAAATTTTTAAATTTATTAAACAATTTGTATATGTCCATTAGTGTCTCATAAAACTTTTAAGTACTACTTGTTTACAAAAAACATTATCTGCACTGGTTGTTTAAATACCTTTTGATTGAGGTATACTTTCAACGTGTTTGTTTAAGATATCTCTTTTGTTTGCTTGCTCTAAAAGTATTTTGGTTTCAACATCCAATCTGTTTTTTTTTCCATTCAAATCTCTAAAGGTCTAAAAATAATTTGAGATAACCAAATTCCAACTGGTTCTAGGTTTAATTTAATATGTTAACTCATCTTTAGACCTGGAGATAATTCTGGGATTGATTGTCCTTTTTCATCCTTCTAGCCTTACCCTTCCTCCTCTGTTTCCTACAGCAGGGCTTTACATGTAGACAGATATGGCCTGTTTTGGGGGAGGAGTGAGTGTCTTCTAGGAAGCTCTGCTGGCTTCTATGTGTTTCACATGTTTCTCCCTTGAACAACTTGTTTGTCTTTAATTCTCATGGTTAAGTCTGCACAGAACTGACTTTATATCAACTATTTCTAAAATTCGTATCAACAATTAAAACCAAAAATCCGAGTTTGGCTTAAAAGGAGATCTCTGAAACTTAGAGAAGCTCCCCAGGTTTCTGAAGATGGCCATGTGGAAGTTGTGCTTCTGTTTTTCTGGCCAAAAACCCATGTAAAAATCCAGACGCATCCATATCCTGGTACTTCGGTCAGGCACAATAATGGCACATGGGTTTTCCTAGGGTGTGTTATAAGAGCTGATCCCCAAGATGACCTAAACCAGTGCAATCTCTTGCATCCAAGAAAACAGCCTAAAGCAACTGCAATGTTCAAAATAACTGCTTTTATACTTTATTATGGGTTTTTATCTTATAAAAATTACTCTGTACTTTTAGGTATACATTAAATAACCTCTAGATATCTCTAAAAATTAACTCAAAACTGTTTTTCACAGTGTGTCTTATTAGACACTGAGCAATAATATAATTTTGTGCAAGTTTCCTTTACAGTCTTTCCCACTCACTTCTTCCTCTGGGAAAACAAAAGGCCGTCCAGGACCTGAGCTGTTTCTGTCACAGACCACCAGCCTCCACAGACATGATGGCTCCCTACCCTGTATGCTGTGTGCCCATGCTCTCATCTCTCATTCTTTCTAAGTTCTTGCATTCCAATGTGGGAGAGAGTTAACTGTAAACAACTGCAATTAAATCACATTAATAAAAACCATTGTTTATATACCACCTTATTCCTTTGGTATTGTCAGTCTTTAGTAATCTTTAATAATAAATCAATTTTATATTGCCTTATTAAAACTAAATATTCCTTATTCCATGTTCTACCTTCTCCTTTAACAAAATTATCTTTAATTAAAACCTTTTAAACGTTAGCTTATTTTTAATCATACTGTTACTTTTGGTTATGGTTAGCTTTAAGTACCATATTAAGATATACTTTTCTTCAAAAAAAAGCCTTTATCATTAATATCCGTATGTATGGCTCTGTCCATCCAGTTCATCCATTTCTGAGATAGAATTCTCATATATGTATTATGTAAGTGTTATTTTTGATACTTTCTTCTCTCCATATTCCATAACAAGATAATTTGGCTTAAAAAAAAAAAGACTATTTCTCTTTGTAGTAAAAAGAGTCTTCATTTGAGACAGACTAAAAAATTTTTTTAAATCCTGGGCTGTTCCTACGTAACATATAATATTGAATTTCTTCTAGATGGTGTTATGTTTGGGTTCTGTTCAATCGTTATCTACATGTTACACAGTGATTAGAGGCACCAGATTAGCATACTTTACCTTGAATCATTAATAACCCTACTTAAAAGTCCATACAAATTTGGTCAAAGGGGACTTAAGGGATAAATTTGTTCCTTGCCTTCCAGGGTTAACTAAGTCCCAGGAGACAATGGGACATCCCTCAAAATGTTCTGTAACTGTGATGAGTCACCTGTTCTCTTATTCAGAGAGGACATGGAGACCCCACTAGAGGGACTCACAACAGTGACCAGTCTATAAAGGGGAGGGTCAACAAGAAGGCCATACTTCCAAGTGAAATCAAGGTTGAGCAGGACTTCCTGACTTATCTTCATGTAGATAGAACTGGTAGAAAAAACGCAAAGGAGCCAGGGGCTTCCCCAAAACCCAAGTGACCACTAAGAATCAGATCTTCAACTGATCTTGAGAAAAACAAAACCAGTTAATTTAGGCCAACAGTATAATCTTAAACATAAAAAAAAAAGTTATAACCAGTAACCAATATATTTCCTTAGAGCCCCCAAATTGTACATCCCAGACATTAGGCTTAAAAGTTCATAGAAAATATTATTTTTTAAAAATTCTCTCACTAAAGTCTTCACCATAATAAAAACACTACTCTAATATAAAATTCCACATCTTGGCCTAGTTCAGTTAAAGGTCAAGACCCTCCCAATATGACCAGTTTCTTTCCAGCTAAGAGCTAAAATTTTCCTTAAATCTAAGAGTAACACTGTCCCTACCTAAAGCTAAAAACGTCAAAATTATCTAATCCAAAAAAATATCTCCAGGTCATCATAAGTAGAGACTTAGAGACTGGGAAGGCCAATATGGGGTTGTAGCGGGGTTGCCTTTTTTTTTTTTCATACTGCTCTCTTTTTTCCTGAAGTGACATCCTGTTCCTGAAAGACTCACTATAGACACAACTGAAACATCAATAAACCTAAACCCCTAAAATAAAGGCTGGAGTGGCCAGCTCATCTTCCCATACCCTCCCTACACTTGGCTTAATTAGCTCTTGTCTCCAAAAATTTCTCCAGCATCTGCTGATTGAGCAGCCTGATGATGGTCCAAGCCTCTGCCCACTCCATCCTACCTGAGGATGCCTCAGTTAAAAGAAAGCGTCCCCCACTCCTTTCCTTTTTGTGTCTTCAGGATCCAGAATGGTAGAAATCAAAAGCTTCCTGAGACAAACATCTCCTTGCTGTGAGCCAGGCAACCCGCTTCCCTTGCCAGGATGCCTCTCTACTGTCCTTGCACCCCAGTTACAAGCTAGTCTTTCAGCTATCCATCCAAACTGAAAACAGCTTCTTTGTTCTACAGTTCTAAGGGTTCGGGGCAAGGACAAACCAGCCAATACTCCACAGCTGTGTGCGCCTTCTTTTTTTTCTAGTAATGTGAAATTCAACTTAATCCAGCTATTCTTAATCACTGCAGAGAGAGGTGGAGTGGTGCCATCCTGAAGGAAGAATGTTGTTTCTATACCAACATTGTTATTTCTATAAGGGAAAATAACAGACAGCTATGGGAGAGCCTAGAATCCCAAACTATAGTTCAATCTTATGGATGATGAGACTTTGGGAATTCCTCTTGGGGCTCATGGCGAATACCCTTTGCAGGACCCATCTTCAGGATTATCTTGGCTCTCATTTTTGAGCCCTGTATATTAAAAGTTTTTCCCACTCTGTTACAGCAAAGACTATAGGCTCTTATCTCTTCCACACTCAACCAGCTGTTTCTGACTGTGTAATGATCTGAGTTCCTCCATTTCATACAAGGCTGCCATATTGATGAGCTGTCCCTGACTCTGGAAAGCAGTTTCAGGAAGACTTTAACCACAGGACTGTTCCAAGAAGAATTAACCACAGAAAAATACCACCACAAAACACTGAATGCCTCATTGTTTTACAAGCTTTTGTAACTGCTTGTATAATGCTTATCTGGCTTCTATAATTGCTTGCTTACACAACTGCAGGAACAAATATGTCATGTCTGTATAATCTTGCACAACCATCTGGTCCATCGGAATTCATTTTTTGCCTTTAGAAGCTATATTCTTCCCTGAGTTGGGACTGTACTGAGTTGGGAGAGTACAGTTGCTGGCCAGCTAAATAAAATTCAGCTAATTCAGAACATCTTAAGTCTTAATGGGCCTTCCATAGTCTTATCACCGTAACAACCAAAGAATGTTGCCTCCTTCAGGCCTCCAGGACAAAAGACTCTGGGGAAGAGTTCTTCAGCCTCAAACATGGAAAAATTGAGGGACACCCTTAGAGACCCCCTACACGCTCTGGTAGACCAGACTCAGCAGGAAGTAGTCAAGAAGAGGATAGGCGCCCCCACATCCTTCCCTTTGCCCTCTTTTTCTTTCCAGGGTCTGGAATGACAGAGTGTGTAAATCACAGAAGAGCTAAAAGCTCCATTAGAAGGAGACCATAGAAAATCATAAATTCCTTAAAATGTTCAACAGGCAAGCCTTATCAATTGGTCACTCCCTGTCCTAAGGAAGACTGTGGGAGTCAGTCTGTCTCTTTTAGAGCCATAGATAATAGGAAAGAAACTGTTTGTGGAGCCAAACTGTCTACTTTAGTTGCAGAGACTTCTTTTTTGAGGAGAAGTGTGTCTGTCCTCATTGTATTCTCTAACATTCTAATAAAATACTTATTCCTTGCCTGTTGCAGGTCTGACTCTGGTTCTTATTTCTAAACTCTATTCCTTTTTCCTCTCCTAAAATGCAACACACCCAATATCTTTAAAGTTCTTCCTCCATAAACTTTGCAACTGACATCCTTCATTATCTTTCTCTCTTTCCTAATCACTGGTTCCTTTATAATATCATTTCCTTCATTACTATCATGACACAGAGTAATTGAATCTATCAAACTATTAAAAGAAAATTCAGTCCAATTTCAATTTTCATGGCATAATGTAACCTAAGGATACCTGTCCACAGGTTATCCAGAAGTTTCTTATTTTTTAATTTTTATTTATTGCAAGTTCTGGGCAGACCTAATATCTATTTGAGTATTTTATAATGTCTTTTACATATTTTTCTTGGTCTCCTATAAATCTGAGAATTCAAGAATGTTTATATTCCAGGAAGAACTGGCTAAGATAACCTAGCTTCCAAGGACCTTGGACAGCGAACTGCCATATAAGTAAGAAAATATGCTAGAGAAAATGCACAGAGTCAAATATATTTCTATGCTAACATTATAATTGCAATTTTGATACAAAAAGCATCTAATCTCCTGAAAAACTGACGGAGATACCAAAGGGTTACTTTTTCCCAGAAGATTAACAGACGAAAGAGAATCCATTAGTGCACATCGTACAAAGAGGTTTGCTATAGAGTCCATTGAACTCGGGCTGGATGCAAGACACTCGTACTATTTATAAGATGCATAGATTTTCCCATGGGAGCTGCCATGCTATACAACGGAAATGGGAATTGATGAAAGAGAGAGAGAAACAGTGATCATCCCTTGCAATTGCAAATAAAAAAAGCTTTCAGAGGAAGAGCATTTGTTTTCAGGACTTTCCTCTGACATTTTCAAATTTCAGAATATCTTGTAGTCTCTGTTGCAATAATACCATGTTGTACATAGTCATTCCCCACACAATTTTGAAGCATTCCGTGTATATGAGTGTTAAAGTCAACATGAGCAAATCCTCTGAACTGGTATTCAAATTGGAAATTTCAGAGATCTATGTGGTCTCTTAAGGAGAAGAAAAATGGACACATGGGGAATGTATGAACACTTGTCTTTTCATCTGCAGAATAAATGAAGCTAGAAGATGGTTTTGTGATTAAAATAAAAGACAGACACACAGGCCACCAGCCAGAGGCTAAGTTTTTCCATCCCCAGCTCATATTAGAGCCATACCATATTACAAAAAAAAAAGTACCTTGCCTATTTTGGAGGATGTTTGTGTTTAACTTATCACAGTTCTTCAGGGATCAACCCAAAAGGATGTCTGATGAAATGGAGGCAAGCCGGATTTCCCATCTACAAGGGGAGGGGTGACTCACCAAGGTAGGCAGCATCTCAGACGATGTGGCCCTCTGTCCTGTCACGCTATCCTTTAACCATGACTGGATGTACACACCTCTTATGCATGGTCTAATCACTAAAGGACAGTCCTGGAGCCCTCTAGGTGATCTCAGGAATCCCACCCTTATGTCCCAACATTCTGTTTGAACCCTCCTTATTGGATGATCAACTTCCATGATTCTCTTCCCTCATACCTGGGCCTTTTTCTCAGACATTTGCCAGTCTAATTCCAACATTACTTCTAGAACCTAGAAGTTTCCTTCTGGAAATTGTGATCCCCTCAGATAACCGGAGTCATAAGGGAACATTCCTACTTTGCTCAAGTGTCTAAAGTGGACCTTTCAAAGAATACAAGCAAGCACGGGGCATGGCTTGGGTATGAGTACATGCCTAACGTGCACACGGCATGGATTCAGTCTGTTACTGGAAGAAAATGCTTTGTCTTTGGACAGGCAAGATGGCTCAGCAGGTAAATGCTCCTGCTCTGCAAACCTTGAGACATGATCCCCAGAACCCATGTAAAGATCAAAGGAGAGAACCAGCTCCACATACATGCCAGGCATGCCTTCACATACACAACATGCACACATATACAATAATGATACATAAAATTTAAAAATAGAAAACCCAAAGAATCCAAACAATGGGGCAAAGATCACCATATCCACCTCCCCTGTAGGGGATGAGGACAGTTAGAACCACCTCCTCTCAAGAGCTTGCAAGTTTTCCAGGGCCATGCCAAAGTGTCAAAATACAGAGGAAGTTTCTGTTCTTCCTCCCAGGATCCAGGGATCATTGTAGAAGAAGGAGCAGAAAGATTGTAAGAGGCAGACGTGATGGATAACCAAAGTGAAACAGAATTTTCCAGACAGCTGGGCAGCCACTCATATGAACTTGCAGCATACTGACAGCATGCACAATTCCCATGGAACCCAAGCCAGACAGAATTCCACACTGGAAGTGGGGAGGTGGGTTGGAAGCCCTAGCACTAGCGAGGAACCTTTGGTAACTGGTGGTTGCTGAGAAAAGGAGAGTCAGTTTTCTTTAAGTGCGACACTGGATAAGTGGCTTGACATAATACATATATACATATAACAGTACATGAAATTGGTGGGAGGCATTAAGAGAGAATGCAGATCTTAGAGGGGGTCTAAATATAATCAAAATGTATTGTTTGAAATTTGCAAATCCTCAATTAAAAATGAAAAAAAGAGAAAGTTTCTAGGTTAAGGGGGAGAGATTCAATTCTGCAGTCCTGAGAACAAAGGTCATGAAGGTCTCCTCCTGCAAAGTGTTGGGACTTCCTCCAGGGTGGGGACTCCCAGGAAAAGAAAACAGTGTTTATGTCTTCTTTGACCCTATCTTGCCACCCACCCCCAGAGTAAACCTCTTGCTTAAATTGTGCAAATGCTTAATTTTTAAAACTCTTTATCATGAAGAAGCTTCTTCTTGGCATGCACTTCTGGAAACAATGAGCTATTTAAACAGACTTGGAAAGAATGGGAATATTCTACAGAGAATCTTTCGTCCCTCTCCAGTAAACCCAGTGGCATAATAACCAGGTCAGAACACTTCCGATGTCCTGCCAGGACACAAATGAGGAAGCAAAGGGGCGTCTTTAGGCAAAAGTAATACACAAAGGAAGAAGGTAACGTTTTTGGCCATTCCAGGTTTTCAATAAGAGATCAGACAAGCAACAACCCAGAGGTAGTGGTCCACAAGTCCTCAGATCAAAGAAAGAAATGACACAGAATGCTCAGTGATGGCTTAGATTAAACCAGGAATAGAGCAGAGGGGAGATGGAAAAAAAAAGAGTCCTCATGCTGGAGGAGCTGTGATGTCCCACAACAGAGTCAATCAGATCACTCAGCACATTTAGGAAACAAGGGAGTTGTGAAAACAGGCAGGAAGGAAGCAGGTTCTTTGTCAAGTGCAGAGAGGGGAGGGGGAGAGGGAGAGGGGAGCTACAAGGAGGAGAGGAGGGAGAAAATGAAGAGAGAGGGGACGGGGCTTGGTCTACCTTATTGCTAAAGAAAGCTGATCTGTACTGGGCACCAGGTGTCCTGAGAGGTTTCCTCTGGTCTCAGCTCTGGCAGCTGTCTTGGTTCTTTTACTTGCCACAGGGAAGAATGCACAAGGAATGCATGATGGGACAAGCAGCCCAGAGTTTAATTTTAGCAAGCAAGGAAGCTAGGGTGCTCTTCAGAATAAGAGCAGGCAGTGCCAGAGCAGCGGCCTGGACCCAGGCCCCCATGGGATTTCTCCATGCTCTGTTATCTCTTCCCCTGGACTTCAAACAGGGTGTCTTCTTGGAAGGCCCTATCTCCCGACCACACACCCAGAGTTAATCTCTAGCTTAAACTGTGCAAGTGCTTAATTTTTAAAACTTTTTGTCTTGAAGAAGCTTCTACTTGGCATGCGCTACTGGAAACAATGATCTATTTTAACAGACTTGGAAATAATGGGAAAATTCTACAGAGACGCTTTTCTCCCTCTCTTTGGTTATCAAACTGTTGGAACAATGGACCCTGAGAAATTGGAATCCCCTAGGAATCATGTGCTAGGGGAAAGAAAGGCTGAGGCATTTAAGGGCAGCCCAAAAAGAACCCTGTATCCAGGAGAAAGATTTGCAATGTCTTTGACCACCTTTCAGGAAACATGGAGCTGGGAGAGAGGGAGCATATCTTGACCATACTGTACAGTTATATATGAAATATATACATATTTCATATATTTCTTGCCTTCTGTTTAAACTCGACCCTCATGTTAATACTCCAAAGATGAACTCTGGTGGCTGGAGGGGAGTGGTTGTCACCGGATCTCTTTATCCTTCTTCCCATTGTGGGCACATTGAATATATCTCCTTTTTCGGCCTTTCACTGTGAATTTGACCCTTTTATTTGGCCTGTTGAGGGTGGATGGTGAAGCCTTATTTATTAGGACTGCCCGGGCACAGGCTGTGAGCCTGTCTGGCAATGTAACAACATGTAGGGAAGGAAGGAGGACATTCTAAAAGAAACACTTAAGTCCTTCACTCTGTCAGGACCTTTGGAATACCGAAAAAACACATCGCAGGGGAACTGGAATTTCCCCCAGAATATGACAGAAGAAGAAGGAGAAAGCTGAAATCTTTATCACCCAGAAGTGGGAATTTTTCTCCCAGAAAGGGAAAACTTTTTCACAGAGTGCTGATAACTGATCACAACCTTCCTTGAAAAGTAAAACCAGAGCAAGGCAATGATGGGTCCATGGTGGATGGGTCCATACCTTGACCAGGACTGGGTAATTATGGATGCATCTATGTGAAACTTTATCTTCACAGTAGGAACCTGAAGATGGACTTGGAGTTGTCACGTGGTCTCTATCTCTCTTTACTGTGGCCACAGTGAGCACATCTTTTTCTGTTTTCCTATTAGTTTGGCTTATTGAGGACTGGTGGCCAATCCAGGCTTATTAGTGCTCTCAGCGCCACAGACTCTGGTAACAGTAATTCTAGTAAGTCCAAACAAGCAAAGTAGAGCAGACTGAAGTTCATAGTCTGCTGCCTTAGTTTTCTTGCATTGCAGAAGGAAATCAGAAATAGAAATCAGTAAAGGAAAACGGATTTCTTTAACATGATAGCCAAACTGGGAAAAATAAAAGTTTTCCAGTTTCTTTTCAGCCTTTCTGTGGCAATGTTTCCTTTTTATAGAACAGATGAAACCAAAAGCCAGGAGGTGTGTGTTTGTAGGTCCAGCTGTGAGGCAGATGACTGCAACTGTGAGACTTTTTTTCTGGAAAGGATGCCCTGACCTGAAGCCAACACTCAGCACCCCCAGGGGGCAGATGGGGAGACTAGCCCCCTCATCTTGGGGCTGGGGCTCTGAAGAACCAGGCTGGTGAGCCTGGCTCCAGATCAGGATGGAGGAGCTCCCCCAGGGAGAGTGCGAGAGGCTAACTACCAGGGAGAGCGAGCTCAGTCAAAAGGCTCTAGCCCTCTAACCCTGAGGCCCCTCCTAGCTTTTAATGGGAGGGGATGGGGATTGTCATGACATCTGATTGATGTTTAATATAGACTTCTGGCCAGGAAGTAGTCTATTTTTACAGCTGTCTGTGAATCCTGGTTTGGGGATCTTATCTATTCAGTTCTTTTCTCAGATCGCTCAGATCTCAGAGGCCCCTGAGAGTCTGGGTTGGAACTGCTGGGGAGAGGGTTTGGAAGTTATAGTCACACCTAACACATATGCAGTTACTTTTTTTTAATTAAAAAGATAAAGTATAGTACTGCTGTTGCATAAATTTTCTCATGGCGGGACCTGGCATTCAGCCTTGTCCACCCCCAGGTTTGAACCGACTGAACAAATGTTCTTTAGGGAGATTGATTTATTTCAGGTAAACCATAAAGTCATTGTTACCGGCCTCCCACTAGTCTAGAGTAGCCACAGGGGTGGCACAAATCTCTTTGACCACAGCACAGGGCTCTTTGTCAGCAGGGCAGAGCTGTGTCTGTTCCCAGCCTGCTTTTCACTTCCATTCACATGATCCTGAGGACTGCGGGGACTTGGAACTCTGCCTCCTGGGTCTTGGCTTTCTGCGTGGGCCTGGGACCTGGGCACTTTTCCTCCTGAGTGGCTTTTAGTATTCCCCATGGCCCCTGCCGGCTCACCACCATGCTTTTCCTACCTTCTTCCCCCCTTCCTCCTCCCTGATTGGTCAGAGGGCGGGACTTGCCACTGAATGAACCAATAGAAAAAAACCTCAGAGAGAACCAGTGTAGTCACCATACGACTGGTGAGAGGGGGAAACACAGAGAAAACCAGAAAAGATGGTTGTCAGAGAGCCTTCTTTCCGGGCTTGAAAGTTGGAGTCTGCCAGGCAGAGGGATAGAGGTCAATTGACTTCAGTTGACTTTCCTGTCATTCCGGCTTCCCTGAAACTGGACAGGCCAAGTGTTACATGTCCATCAGAGGGCACCTGCATTTGGAAACTTCCTTTCCTTATGTACCAGGAGCCTCAGGTGGCCACAATTAGCATTGCAGCACATAGGTGGGGCACATTCTTAACTTTCTAGCTAGGAGCCTTCTCCTGAGTGCACTGGGAGTGAGGGAAGCAAGCCCAGTGCTGAGATCCTTACAGGAGGACCAGTCTCCAGACTCTCCATGCACACTCAGTAATAAACAACTGCTGGAGCCTGAAGAAGTCAAGTACTCTGCTGGAGCTTCAGAGTACTCAGTCCCACAGACAGTGAACCTCACTTCCAGTTGATGGCTGCAAAGTTTTGCCTCCCAGTAATCTCAGGCTTGGATCTGTCAGGCTGCGTCATCCTCAGATGAAGTATGACATCAGCTTCTAGTCACTAGGGGTGGAGCAGTGGCCCACTGTCTCCTCCACTGTCTGAGCCAAACCTGTCAGATGGAAGTTTTTGGTTGTTAACATGTGGTCCTTCCTGTTTCTGTGAAACTGTCTCACCCAGCTCCAGTTCTGAGTTGAGATTGGACCCTGCAATCCGGCACCCAGGGCAGTTCAGTCTCAAGCAATAGACTCACTTCCATGATGGTGCCTGGCCACAATCCTCTGAGACTTTGAGAGTGGCATCGATCTCCTCTACCCGTTTCTCATCTATCCATAGCGAAGGAGTCACTGTGGTCCCAGAACCGGTAACTAGATTAGACGCTTTCAAGAACTGGGACTTATTCTTTGGTAGCACTGCCAGTATCTTTCACCATGGCAACCAGGCTTATCTTTGGGATAAGCCTTCTGCCCTCCCTGACTCCCACAACTGGGGATCTGCCTGGTGGTAAGAGCACTGTGCTTGTCACTCTTCTTGTCTTTCTTTCCCTCCCTCCCTTCCTTCCTCCCTCCTTCCTCTTTCTTTCTTCCTGTCCTCCTTATTGCCTCCCAGCTATCATTCCCTATGTGATTTTTGCATTCTTCTAATCATTCTATCTTTCAATCATTCTCTCATCCAAAGTCTAATTTTTATTACCCAGACTTTTCTTATTTGCCACATAACAATGTAGACAGCTTCAGATTGTCCATCTTACTTTGGAAGTGTATAGAACTTATTTTTGATAAATATTTTGAACTTATTTTACAAAAAAACCCCTCAGTTTTTTCTTTTTAATTTCTCTAATGTTTTAATGTCAATTTTTCTTACTTATTTTTTCTTTGTGGGGCAACCAGATACACCATCCCTCTTGGCTATCTGTCACCATTCTACCAGTCTTCTTATTCTCTTTCCTTTCTTTGATTTAATGTTGCCTGACATGTCTATTTCCCCTTTGATTCATTTTATTAAGTTTTATACATTTCATACAACAGTTCTTAATCAAATTGAGATCCTCCCGCTTCCTTCCACAGGACCTCATGTATTCCTCCATATGTGTTAAGTACTATCCAGTCAGACATTTGTATCCAAATGTCCTTTATTACCAATCCGACCCCTAGGACCCAGTCAGGCGATCTAGAGATCTTAAGGCATACTATTCCTCCCCCGGCAGTAATCACTCTCCAGTAGTTCTCAGTTCAGGTCTAGTCCACACCAATTTCTATCCCTCCATACCAGGCCCTTGTCTAATTGAGTTGGTGGGGGTCCTGTGCCCAGTGCCACATTACGCAAGTTAACTTGTGCAAGCTTCCAGTGTCCTGATAGCCTCTGCTTCCCTGACTTCATGGCAGTCTTTCTATCCACTCTTCCACAATGATCCTTTCCACAATGAGTCATACATGGGTGAGGTTTAATATAGAGTCCTATCCAGGGATACACACTTTGAAGTCTTTTTTTCTTTAAAACTTGGCCAGTCCTGGCTTTCTGTGTGCATAGCACTATGTTTTATAAGGAAACTTCACAGATAAGAGTTAAGGGATGCATTAGTTTTCTCTCTATCCCATATTCTCCTGCAAATACTTTTACCCTGAATAACATTTTTCTTTTCAAAAAATACTTTATTTTATATACAACAGTATGACTTACATATTAAAATGCCACTGTGGTATAATTTAGATATAGTTTTCAACAGAAAAAAAGGGGGAAATTTTCAGGATATAAAAAATTTAACAAATAAATCACTTTTCCTAAGTTGGTCAATGTGAAAAATGTATTCAGTAGCTAGTCATGTCTACCCTAATAATTTTGAATTGCGTAGCACATGCTACATTCTGTTTACCGATTTCTGATCTGTGGTCAATGGTGGTATATTAGTGGGCTTTAGATGGGTCCGAGTGCACCACTGTGTCGTGTTCATTTTGATGTTGTTCTGTTACACTGACTTGTTTGCTCCTCTCTGAGTGATACTGGGGACTGAGCCCTCAGGAGTAGACAGTAGACAGTAATCAGCTGCCAATAGTTCCTCCAATAAGGTTGAGGCCTCCTGCTCATTTCCTCAGTTCTGTACTGAGTTTTTGTCTGATGCAGTTTGCATGAGTCTTCTGCATGCTGGCAGCAGTGCTGTAAGTTCATGTGAGCAGGGTCCCAGAGGTCTGAAAGGGAGAGTTGATCTTCCTTAAGGAGTAACTCTAGATAGGCTGACTAGACTCTGAGGGGTGAACTTGCACCAAGGGACATCTGGGTACATGAACGTGACTTGATAGACCTTAGCATATATGACAGAATACATGAAATCCAGTGTGGGATGTGGGTGGGAGAGGGGGTCTCAACATGAATGAGATCTAGTGTATGAACTCCATAAAAGTTCAGTAAAAAATATACAATGAGAAAAAATGTAGGCTACTTACCACAAAGATGTTTACCCAAATCAACAGATGTCCACAATCACAACACAGAACACAAGAAACACAAAAATACAGTCAACCTGAGGTCATCATAATGCCTCAACTGCTAAGATCCAAAATTCTGGAAAAAAGACATAAAAATGTCTACTTCTTAGACTAGCCAGTCTCACCAAAGAAGAAACAACCAACTCAAGCTGTAGACACGAGTGTCAGACATGCAGAAGAAAAGTATGCATTGGATGAAAAATTCATGAAGGCAATCAAGGTTTCTTGGAAATAAAATACAAACAGAAATGTTGGAATTGAAAAACTCAATCAACACAGAGGGAAACCACAATCGCAGACTGGATCAAGTTAAAGAATATCAGGGCAGAAGATACATTTGAAGAAATGCTACATTCAGGTATCAATGAAGAAAATAAATAAACAAGTATGAGGTAACTTCTAAGAAATCTTAGATGGTGAAGAGATCAAACATAAGAATCCGTGGAGTAGAAGGGGCTGAGAGAAAAACTAGCGGCATGTGAAGTTGACTTAATGAAACTATAGTAGACATTTTCCCAAATCGAGAGAAAAAATATACATAGAAGCACAAATTTAGACATTAATGAAGAAGAAACTCTGTTTCTTCAGACAACAAATAAAGTAAGAATATTAAATACTACAGGAGAAAAATGCCAGCTCCTAAAAGTAAAACGATCGAAATAACATCAGTCCTAACAGAAGCCAGAAACCAAAACCAAGGAACATACAGAAGGATGTAGTTCAAGCACTGAAAGTAAACAACTGCCAAACACAGTTACTGTAGCCAGCAAAGTCATCTCTAAATAAACAGAGAGATGGAAACGTTCAAGGGCAGCATAGACCAGCAATTCACGAAGCCAGAGCTGCAGAGGACACTTAAATGGAAGAATGCTGAACACAGACAACACAGGGAATCAGTTCAAGACACAGACACAGACAAGGATATTCTGAAATGCGTTCAAGGAGCCGGAAAACAATAGCAGCAGCTGACTAATGGGATTGCATGAAATTTAAAAGGTTCTTCGCAGCAAAGTAAAGAGTCAGCAGAGTGAAAGGACAACTGCCAGTCGGGAGACAATCTTGTTGACTGTCCACCTGACAGGCTATTGACATATAGAATATCAGTTAAGCTCTGAAAAACTCATCCAACTGAGAAATGGTAAATGAATTAAACAGAACCTATCAAAGAAGAAACATAAATGGGCAGTAAATGTATGAAAAGGTGTTGAACTTCCTTATCCATCATGGAAACGCAAATTAAAACTATACTGAAATCCTCTCTCACCCCAATGAGAATGGGTATTATTCAGAAAAATAAACAACTGTCCTCTGCTTGACAAGCTGGACTGCATTCATTTACATCGGCCTGCTTTGATCATCACCAACAAACTTGACTGTTGGTGCTCTGCAGGAAGGGAGGGGCAGAGAGAGTCAGTCATGCTTTCCAACCAACCAGCGGCCTGAGTTATATATGGGGGAGGGATTAAGGGCATGAGCAGAGGAAACTGGAGACTAGTCCCTTCACCAGGTTGGACAGCTGCCAGGAGGTCACAGGGTCCCTGCCAGGATATAGAATCTGTGGACTGCCTCAGGAGAGAAGCTCCCCTCCCCACTTCTGTAATTCCCACACCCAGTGCTCTGTAAGGAAGCCCAAATAAACTCAGGTTTCCCAAACTACTAAAAATAAGAAAGAAAAAGAAAGAAGGGAGGGAAGGAAGGAAGGAAGGAAGGAAGGAAGGAAGGAAGGAAGGAAGGAAGGAAGAAAGGAAGGCAAAGATAAGTGGGACTTTATCCACTGCTGGGGAATGTAAACCACTGCAGTCACTATGTGAATCCACATAGATTCCTCAAGAAACCTTAAAAGTAGCACTACCATGTGATCATTTACAAATGCTGTTTACTCATATACCTGAAGTAATCTCAAGTCAGCATTCCACTTGCACATCTGAGTTTATTGCTTTATTGCAGTGCTGTTCTCAAAAGCCAAGATAAGGCATCAGCCTAAGAGCATCCACGGAGGAGAGATACACGGAATGTGAAATATATATGCACAATGGAGATTTATTCCACCGCAATGAAGAATGAATCCATGTCACTTTCAGGCAAATGAATGGAACTGGATATTTTCATAGTAAGCAAGATAAGCAAAACTCAGACGTGTAGACATGGCTTTCTTTCTCTCATATGCAGAATCTATACTTTAAATAAATATACATTGTATCATATCAAAGTAGATGAAGGAACTGGGGAAAAGGGGCCTAAAGAGAGGAGGAAGCAGAGAAAGTACAGGAGAGAAAGACAAATATCACATGATACTTTTTGATCTAAGAAAAGTGTGACTTTAAAATTCAGGGAACGATTCCTTGTCATATAATTAGTTGGTCTGAGGACACTAATGAATACAAATGTCCTACCAATTTAGTAAAGTGTTCACTTTGGATAGTTCATTTAAGAGGACCATCTTCAATAGTGCACATAAATCCAGCTGCTGTCAGCAGTGCATGCGACGACTCTCCACAGCCCACATCCAGCACCTTCAGTGAGAACGGGCATGACTTCACGGTAGGGTAGCAGAGATGCTCATCATTTATTTTAGACTTCTTCATTACTGTGATTAGTGACTTTTCTACTGCTCTGATAAAGTACTGTGACCAAGGGTACTGTGAAGGAAGTCGGGCTTATGGTGACAGGGGGTAAGAGTCCACTATGGCAGGAAGGCATGACTGCAGAGTAGCCAGAGCACAAACCCTAGTATTCACATTTCAAGTTGGCCAAGAAAGCAGAGAGACAGACGTGAAATGGGGCAAAGATTACATCCCATTTGATGTGCTTTCTCCAATACAGCTACACCTCCTAAACCTCTCCAAACCATTTCACCATGGAAGACATTCTCATTCAAACCACCTATTAGAATATTTATTTCTCTGAATCTTGTCTTCATAGAAGGAAGAAATATTTCATGATCATTTCAATAGAAAATCCGCCTCAATTGTAATCAGTATCAAATCCAGGAAGGTGGCAGGCAGTGTTCTCGATTGGTGAATTTTATGACCAAGTTTGGAAATACACTGTGATTGAGAATATGTGGTGCCCAGAATAACCAACATTGCTGACATGATCAGATCCCGGTGCAGAGCAAACTCTAACCATACTGTCTCCCGTTCATGAACTAGCCATAGCCTGATGAAGCTGAGACACCTCCATATCCCACAAAAGTGGGCAACGGAGCAAGCCCACCCACCCCAACTCTTCTATGTCTATTTCCCCCGGTCTTTTGGTCCCAGTACCAATACCATTACTTCCTTAGGTCCACACTAAGAAAATCCACTAGAATGAAGTGACCATCATTTAGCGCCACAAACTGATATGTGGGGTTCATTCCTTGTCACTTTTATAGCTAAGCAGATACTGTTTCATTTTCACATCATAAGACATTAGAATAAGAGAAAACAATACACCTAATACCTGCCCAGTGTTCAAGTAATAAGCATGGCAGAAGAATGAAGTTAAAACTCTTCTATATGTAGCTGAGAATTTGAGCAAATTTGCTTAGTGAATTAAAAGTAATTGAATTAAAATTCTCAAATAAATTAGTACATCATGACTGAGAAACATTTCACTATGTTTCTTCTTTAGAATCTTTCAAATATTGTGATAAACTATTACAATGTATTTGCTGGAAAATTATTTAATATTTGTTAGATGGGATGTTTCAGCCCGATAGTCTCCTAGAATCGTCTTGGGGCTTGTTTTTCACCATGATGCATTTTCCTACCTTTACATTTGCTTCCTCTCTCTCTCACTCTCACTCTCGCTCTCGCTCTCGCTCTCTCGCTCTCTCGCTCTCTCTCTTGCAAGCACATTCACTTGTGTGTGAAAGTGTGGTTGTACATGCCACAGAACATATACGGAGATCAGAGGACAAATTTTGGTCCTCACCGTCCACTTTGTTTACATCAGGGTCTCTTCCTTGTTTACTGCTAAATATGCCCAGCTAGCTCTGGAGTGTCCAGAGATTTTCATCTTTCTACCTTCCCTCTCAGTCTAGGAACACTGGGATCCAGTGTTCCTACGCTTACATGGTGAGCTTGCATGGTGAGCACATTACCACTGAGCTGTCTCCTCAGCCCATACAGTCTTTCCTTAATCAAGTATTGCTTGAAAAACACAAAAGTCTTATACTCTAACCATGTAGCAATACACACAGAACATTTAAAACCTACAATTGAGCATTTTGACCCTCAAGAATCCAGATTAAAAGTTGAGGAAAAACAAAAAAACACTTTCAACTTTCTCCTTGGAACTACTTGCTGCATTGCTTTTGCTTTGCAATTATTATGCTCACTTATGATGACAGTGCAATCAGAACACATGGGCAGTAAGAAATGCAATAGAGCAAAGTGCCAGCAAGAGGATAAATGATTAACCACAATCTGAAATCCTGGGCAAAGATGTAAAAGGAGTGTCACCTTATGTGTAACTATCAGCAAGGAAGAGGTCAAACGCAGGTGAACGGGAGTGCCCTGGCTAAAGCCTGTTTTTGACATGTTAAGCCTTGCAGAGATGATTTCATGCCAATACTGGGAACACTCTAATCCCCTCCACCTCCCGAGTTAATTTCTGTCTCCAACAATGCTACCTGGACAATAAGGGTGATCTCAGCTCACAGCGGTATAAAGATGCACCTTATATTCCTATGGTGTTGCACCAGATTGTAGAAATCCTTAACCGACCCAACACACCAACCATGTTGTTAAAGAATACAGTAATGAAAATTGGCTGTTTTGGTTACCCTTGTCCTCAAGAGGTGGCCCCCATGCTACAGCTTTTTATAAGACCCTGCTCCACCTCGCTGATAAACATAAAAGTAAATAAGAAAGATGCAGCATTCCATGAGATCTGTACTGTGATCAGTGTGAATCTGTGAATCCCAGTGGCATAATCCAAGATTTTTTTTGTAATGCTGTTGCAGCAAGAATTAACCCAAAATGTGATTTCAGGGACATGCTCTATAAGCTCCTTCATGGATTTAAAAATACACTTGGGGGTAAAAACTGGAGACTTTCTCTGATCAGTTTCCTCTTCCCTTAAAAGAGCATCTTGAAGCTTTTTATAGTTTTTAATCTGATACACTTATGGTGTAGTCCCAAAATTAGAGGTCCTTCAGTCTTGGAGACTATGGTGCAGACTCTGTACCCACGGAAAATGTTACCCTTTATGGGGGGAGCACAAACTAGTAGGGAATGCAGTACAATCCCAACCCTACCAGGAGGGACAAAAAGATGGTGGCGTTGGGAAACATTTTAGCATCTGGAGCCTTTGTGGGTAGAAATCTGTATCCAATTACAGATCCGAACTGAGTGTGAAGAAGCACACATCTATTCAGTCTACTCACAAAACAATGCTTTCTGGAAAATTATGGGGAATACTACCAAAACAAGAACCATATAAACTATGCCTTCGGATAAAAAAGAGGAAAATTTCATGGTACACAATAAAGGAAACCAAAGAACGGGGAAAAATGTAGGTGAACATTTCATGTAATGTTTAACTTTGTTCATAATTATTACTAACAAAAAGTTCTAAAAACACTTCATTACTACTATAAATTTTATTGTACTTGAGTAGGCTTTGAAACACTGATATCACAGGATGCTATAAAGTAAATATAAATGGATCTCATGATATTCATATTGATGAAAAATGTTTAAATATAGAACTTGGACTTTTCGTGCATTACTTTAAAAGAGCATGAGCTATTTCATCGATACTGTCATACAGTTATGCAACATGTACAATGAAAAGGGAAAAACCAAAAACTTTAAGCAGTTATCCATTCTGAAAGTTTGGAGTGTGAGTGACTACTAGATGTCTGGTAAACATTTTCAGTAATTTATAAGGAATTTCAGTAATCTGTAAGTACATTTTACCACTTTCAAATTTAAGAAATATTTCTTTATAAATGGGGAAAGCTATGACTTTTGAAAATGGGAATAGAATTGGATTTCCAGGCAGAAAAACAACCCTCTGTCTCAACTGCATTTACTCAGTTCCACAAACTTGGTGTCCTTCAGTTCTTCTTCACTGATATTTTCTTGTTCATTATTAAACTTTGCCAATCCTTTCCAGAAATACAAATCGGGATCATGTGAACTCCAGAGTTTACCTACACTGGATCCTGGACATTGCCATAATCTCTCAACCTTTGGGGATTGGATGTTTTCTTGCTTTCCCAGGCTCTAACTGATCTACATAGACTTTGAACCACACACCCACATCTCTGTTTGAATGTCCTGATACAGGAAAATAATTACTTTTCTCCTTATATAACAAATTTCATAATCACTGCATTAACTTCACAGTCTCACATTGATGAATTCCATTTCTTTACAGAGCCTTGAGTATTTAATGAGATTTTGAATGAAATTTAAATCAAAGGGTAAGTGAAAGCATGACAGAGAAAACAACAGGAGTAAATGTTATACCTGTAAGTAAATACCTTTATTATGTGTTTAACTCTATTATTATGTATATAAACTCTCACATTATTAAATGATAACATATTAGGGCTTCTTTTATATCTAAAGCTCTGTGTTCATCCAGCTACACTTTCACTGAGAGAAATTTTACCATCCTCCCAGAAATAAATTGCTGTGTTATTAGCTCTAAGAGCTAAAAATAAATCATCCTTATATTGTGTGCACAGAATTCCACCCATGAAATTAGATGAGCAAGTTGTAACCACAGTTTATTATCTTGTTGTGACCAATGATGATTAAATCATGTCAAAGTCTTATCTTGTTGTGACCAGTAATGTTTAAATCATGTCAAAGTTTATCTATCTTGGCAAATGTTAAAAAAGGACTCTAGGGCCTCAAATATTTGAACCAAGGCTTTGGTTGTGCCTCTGACCCATAACCATTGCTTCTTATGGGAAATTTTTTAGTCCATTTAGTTCTCTATGACATTCATCCCCATGAAGATCCTTCCAGCTGTTTGTCCAGCCTCAATAAAGAATAGGGATAGCTTATATCTTAATCTTTCAATGTCTAATTAGAGATCTACAAAAATAACATATGGAACATGACATCATAATTTTTCCCAAATGATGAGGATAGATATCTCATTGTGACTTTGCTGAAGAAAAATCCCAACCATCAGAAGATTCATTTATTATTCACCAAATAATGGAGATTCTATCACACAAAATTTCTAAAAGATGTCAGAACACAAACAGAAAGCATTGGAATTCATCACTCAAGCTGGCCAAATACACTTGGGCAAATGTAATGCAGATATGATGCATCTCATTTTAGTTTTGATCATAAGCCTGAGAAGTTATTTCAGTCATAGTGGTCATTGGAATAGATTATAAGAAGAAAGGAAATGGAGTCAGTGACCAAGAATCCCCCGAGTACAGCTGGAGCCAGGTAACTTTCATAATGAATTCTACAAAATATTTTTAAGAATTATTTAGTCATATGAGCTTATTCAGTAAAGGAAAGAGAAAGATATAATCCCTCATTCATTCTATGAATACGGAATTATTCTGAAGGCAAAGCTAGACATAAGCCTCATAAGCACTGAAATTATAATTATCCCTTAAAATATGAATATGGATGTCTCCAAAAAAAGACCAGCACTCTAAGTTTAACAGTATATTAAAATTGTTCAAACTACTAAGTAGGATTTATGATAAAACTGTTCACACAATGAAATGAGATTCATTCCTAGAATATGAATATGATTCTCTCAGTATATTCAGAGAATAAGGGCAAGGAAAACACATCTCAAAAATACAAGAATTGTTTGACAAGGTTGAAAATTCAAAACAAAAACACTGAACAGACAAGGAATTGAATAAATCTATGTCAATATAATGATCTCTATAAAGGGGAACAAAACACAGGCAATATGACGTGATAATTTAATGGTTGCTACTGACCTTGTGTTTTAACACAGTATGGGAAGTTATACACAGCACAACTGTGCAAGAAAAGTAAGTTAAGAAGTGCAAAAGGAGAGGAGAAATGATGAAATAATCTCATGTCATAGACAGCATGATCCTTTATGTAGCAACTGTATAGATTCTACAAGCAAGTGCCACTATTGAAAAAAGAAACTCAGAAAATTTAGGGAATTAAAAACAATGACGAAAAGTTACATGTTATAAATTCACATAAACAATTTACAGGAAATCAATAACAAAATTATTTCCATATAAATTGTGTGCAATTATACAAACACTACAGGCTGGGCATGGTGTTGCATGTCTTTAATCCCAGTACTCAAGACCCAGAGGCACGTGTATATTTCTGAGTTCAAGCCCACCCAGTGCTACATAGTGAGACTCTGTTTCAAAAAATAGAAGAAAAAAGAAAGAAATTACAATCAGGAAAGACCCAGTAAATTGAAACTGAATGGGAAGACAGTGTATTAACATTGCAAGACTGTACAACATCATCTAGAGTGACATTTCAGTGTTTGTTATATGATCATTGATATTCCAGCTTCAGAAGCAAAATCAAGGCAACTTGAGCAGTCTCCAAAATGTGACAATAGTTGAACAGAATACATATTTTCTGGTTTCTAAATATATTATGAAGTTATCATCATTAAACGAGTGTGGTACTAGATAGAAACATAGACTCTATTACAAGCCCGAGCGCTTAGAGCCTGTGGACCAGCCTTGGCCTCTGGTAGAGACTTCTGCCTCTGTTGCACAGACTATATTTCTTTCTAGATAATCCCAGCTATAGCCTGAAACTTGGTGCACTCCTGAGATGACATAGCTCTTTCTATATGTAGAGTCACACTCAACTCAGTTTACCACCAGCATAAGAAACTGTCACTGACAATACTCCAACCTCACTCAGGGCAGTATGGTTTGAGAATTATTTTATTGTGGTTACAGCAAGATAGTGTAAGCATAAGACTTTGCCCTGGAAATGAGGGCAAAGAGGATGAAAACTAAGCTAAGGCCTGGCAAATCCTAACTGCCAGTTTTCTTTGTGACTGTGGCCTCTGGATTAGGTGCATTTTGGCCACTATTGCCCTGACTGGTTGCAGTGGTCATGGGTTGTAAGAACATTTTAGCAGTAGACAGCCCATCTCATTGTTACACCACTGACGGTCTAGTCTTGGCAAAGGAAAGCAAAGGAGATGACAAACCTTCCTGGATTGGTGGCCCCAAGCCTTTAAAAGGAGACTTGTGAGTCAACCCATTGCAATTGACTGCAGAACTGGGAGCAGATTTCCACACTAACCACAGCTTCACAACGGCACCAAGTGTTTAGGGAAACCCTTGCTACAGAACAAGATTTGTACAGATGGACTACCTTTATCATTATTCCAATGGTCCATTCTGAGTGAAAGACCAACTGCGGACTTGGAACACCCATGGGGTTAGATCACTCTTTATTTCTTACCCAGTCAAAATACGTTTCCACATAACAGCACACCTGGACTTTGATTTCACTCAGTATTAATGTAGGAAAAGATCTGTGAAGATCTAATTTCTGAGAAAATGAGCAGTCTGCTTAAATTTCTGTAAAGATAGAAAAAAAATGTATTCATTTTATTCCTTCACTGCCTAGATAACAGTATACACCATCAAACACTGGGAGTTTTGGGGAAAGCATGACATCACTTAACAAACTAAATGAGGTTTCAGAAAATAGCTACACTGTAATCAGTATGGAGCTTTCACAGGTAGGATTCGAAGCAGTTCTTTTAAAACTGAAGAGAAACTTTTCAATACTCTAAGGTAAAATTAACAAATATGAAAGTAATTTTAAAATACCAAACACAAATTCTTAACATGAAAATTACACGAAGAGAAACTGAAAACATAAAAGAAGGAATCAACAATAGAATGAATCAAACAGAGAAAGAACTAATAAGCCCATGACAGGATTCATGAAAATATGTTAACAGAGGGAAAAGGAGGTAGAAGAAGGAAGAAATATGTGAGAAATCTGGAGCAGTAGTAAAGGAGAGAAAAGTGATTCATGTCCAAACACTACTTTAGAATTTCAGAGGGGTAGGAAGTTTATTTGAGGTTTATTTGAAACCTTGCTAGACTTAGAAAATTCAAACAGGTATAGGACTGTCAAAGGTCAACTGTCAGATTTACTTCAACACAATATAGCCATTTTTCCAATGATGCGTAATGGAACATAAAACATTAACTATGAAGAAAGAAGTAAAAGCATAGAGATAATTTGTAAGACACAAAGAAAGTGAGATTTTCTGTCTATTGTAAACTATTTCTTTTATTTTATATTTGGAAATTTTCATACAATACATTTTGATAATATTTAGATCCTATCTCCTATTCAAATCTCCACTTACTACCCCCAATCCAATTTAATGTGCACATGTGTGTGTGTGTGCATCTGTGCATGTATACACATACAAAATAATAAGGACTCTAGAGTGAAACTTGTGTCTCCAAATGCCCTTTGATGTGGACCCATCTACTGCAGTCTGGTTAACTTACCAACAGTAATACCACTGAAAGAGACTTGGCTCTCCACATCCCAGCAGCTATCAGTGGCCAATAGTTCCTCAGGCAGAACTGTGCTTTTTGAACCCTCCTCCCAATATCCATGCTGAGATTTTGTCTCACTTAAGGTTACATGAGTTTTGTGCATGCTGTCATGGTTTCTGTGAGCTCATATGAGTAACTGCCAAGCTATCTGGAAAACTCTGTTTGCCTGGGGTCATTCACCACCTCTGGCTCTTAGCATCTTTCCAACCCATCTTCTGAAATAATCCCCAAATCTTGAGAGGGAGAAGTTTGATATAGGTATCCTCTTTTGGGATAAGTACTTTCTCTATACATTGACTAGTTGTGCATCTCTGTGTTAACCACCCTCTGCTGCATAAGTGTTGCTCTCTCGTGGCGGAGCGGCAGGCACCCAGAAGGCACACCCCCTCACCAGGTCCTCTGTCTCCCAGCCAGCAGGAGGGAACTGCGAGGGGGATCCGGTACCAAGCTCGTGTCCCACTTCCCTTGGATTGCCCCAGCAGGAGAGGGCCTTCACAGGGATCAAAGGGATGTCGGGTGCTGCAGCCTGCCCATTCTCAGCCTCCTGGCCCGCTCCAGAAGACTCTCAGGCCCTGCTGGGGCCTCCCGTCCAACCAAAGAAGCGTGCAGCTAGCCAGCTCTTATGATGATATAGCTTTATTAAAGTAACTTCCTCAATGGTTCTGCAGGGAGCCATTTACTGAACTTATCAGACACATTATAAAGGTTTAGAGTTACAGGTATTAGCATACAGCCGGAAGTTTCTACCAATCACTTTACTGGTCACTCTGATCATGCTTTTACTTTACATAGAGGCTACTACTGTCCACGTGCTGTTCACGAGGGAGGAGGTAATTTTCCTCCAATGGCACTTAAGACCCTAGTTCACTTAATTACCACGGTATGTGTGGTATGTGCTTATCTCTTCTGGCTAGTCTTTGTTTTAGCTCCTCTCAGCGCCATCTTGCCTGGGCCACAAGGTGCCAGCCGGACAATTAGGATTTCTTAAGGCCCAACACATAAGGAAGCTTCTCTGCTGAGAAATGAGGGATGCATTAATCTATGGGTATACTAGTCTGTCCTAAGAGTCAGTTTAATAATTTATTTAGGAGAAAATTAGTATTGGCTCTCCCCTATGTCTTGTGACCTAACAACAGATTCCCAGGTCTGATATCAATGTCAGGTATGGGCTCCATCTTATGAAGTAGACTTGACTGCTGTTAAGGAGTGGTTGGGTACTCCCATGGAATGGACTTGACTGCTGTTAAGGGGTGGTTGAGTACTCCCATGGTATTTGTGCCAAGATTCCACTGGTCCACACATCTTGTCAGGCCGGTTGTTGTTCTTCATAGGATTCACAGCTGGATAAGCTTGGTGATTATTTTTACTTCTGGTAACATGCATGGCACCTTGCAGCACTATGAAAACTGTGACGGCAGCACCAGCTTGAGATCCCCTTGCTTCTTCTACAGCTCATGTATATGGTGTCTTCAGCAATAGGGTGTAACCATCAAGAAGGTATGGCCAGTATTGTTTAAGGGACTATGAGCCCTCTGGCCAATGTTTCAAAAAAAGGGAATTCATGCCTGGCCTGGACTTCTTCTTTACTAGGATTTAAAAGGATAACACACCCATGTTATAACTTTTTTAAATCTCTTTTTAAATGTATATGTACATACTTTAAGAAGCTTATAAAGTGGTAGGTTTCCATATAACTTTTCCTTAAGACCTTTAGTGTTGTTTTTCCCTTCTCGACTCTGCTGTCTACTCTGTCCTCCCACTCCCAACACCATTCAACCATCCCACCCTGTCCCTCTTTCCCCTTTGGTATCACTGCATTCTACCACCCTTCCAAGAAAGCCTCTCACAAGTCAAATTATTAGTTTCCTGATTTTCTGGATACATAGAGCTATGAGAGAGACCATGCAAAGTTTTGCTTTTGGGGTTTAGGTTGCCTCACTCAGGAGGATTGTTTCTAGTTCCATTCATTTATTTATGAAGGTTTAAGATCTAATATTTCATTGTGTGTACATACTACATTTTCATTATTCATCATTTGTTGATGGGTATCTAGGTTGTTTTTAATTTCTAGCCATTATGAAAGGGGCATCAATGAACATGAATGAACAACTATTTCTGAAACAGGGTATAGAGTCGGATATGCTCAAGAGTGGGAAGATTGAAACATATGATAGGTCAATAATATCAGCTACTTATAATCATAGGGTATATGCAGGACTGAAAGGACATAGAAAATTGTGGTTTTTTAATTTAAACGTTTTTTTTAACTGTGGGTATGCATGTATGTCTGTGTGGGGGTGTGTACATAAGTCCAGTAGCCTGAGAAGGCCAGAAGGAGCCAGATACCTTAGAGCCAGAGTTACAGATGGTTGTGTGCCACCTGATGTCGCTGGTGGAAGCTGAACTTCGGTGCTTTATAAGAGCAATGCATATTGTTAACCGCTGAACCATCTCTCCAGTCCAAGTAAATAATTTGACATGATAAGCACAGAAATGATATGACACATCTTCCAAAGACTGGGACCTGTAGGGTAAGTTGCTGCAACTTTCAGAATGCCTAGTCTGTTTTGAAGAGAAAAGGGCAAATGTTTGATACCACTTTACAGGTGATGATCACACGGTGCCAGGCAAATTTTGCCAATGGGGGATTTAAAACTATTGACCAGGGATCCTATAGGCTTTCAAACAATACTGACCATTCCCTGCTCTTGACTATCCACCAGAAGCTGATGACAAGACCATGTTGCTGAAGATACTGCATACTTTAGCTGCAGAACAAGCAAGGAGAAATCAAGCTGGTGCTGACTTCGAAGTTACATCTCTATTAGGTAGCTTTCATAGTGCTGTAAGGAGCTATGCATGCAACCACAACCTTACCCATCTGTGAATCCTGAAAGCTACAGCAACAACTCACCAAGGAAGACATGGCCATTGGAGTAACAGTGGCATGAATACTATGAGAGCACCAATCACTTTCTAATTGGATTTAAGGTCTGCTTCATAAGCAGAACCCATATCTGACATTTGTATCAGACTAGGGACCTGTGGCTAGAGAGGTCACAGTCCATAGGAGAAAGCCTAATACTGTTATTCTGCTAAAAGACATAGTATTAAATTGATTCCTAATGATTTATGATTATGTCCATAGATTAATACATCACTCAACTCTCAGTAAAGAAACTTCCTTATTCAGCTGATAGTGACTAACACAGAGAACCAGAACTGGCCAACGTATAGAGAATAAGAAGCTTAGCCCTGAAGAGGACACCTATATCAAACTTCTACCTCCCAAGGCTTGAGAATCATTGAAAGAGAGGGATGGAAAGTTTGTAAGAGCCAGAGGTCATAGATGACCCTAGGGAAACAGAGTTTTCCAGACAGCTTGGGGGTTATTCATTTGGGCTCACAAAAACGGTAACAGTATGTGTCAGACCCATGTAATTGCAAGCCAGACACAGTTCCAGCATGGAACTGGGAGGTAGGTAAGAAATCTGAACACTGCCTGAGGAGGAACTGCTGGCAACTGATGGTTGCTAGGAGGGAGAGAGTCAGTCTCATTTAAGAGTGAGACTCTTGGTAGGTTTACCAGGCCATGGTGGTTTGACTCTACAGGCCTTAATGGACCAGACTATGTAAAACTGAGCAGATAGGGAGGGGATCTAAATATGACCAAACACATTATATGGAATTTGTAGAAATTCAATTAAAGAAATAGAAATGCATGGAAACTAGCTTTGGTATCTGGAATCCTGTTGTTATCATGGTTAGGTCTGAGTTGTTATAGACAGCTGACTGCTTACCACAACTTGTATGATGTCATTTAACCCATGTTACATGAGCCCATGTTTCCACTGGGAGAAATTGGAGCTTTCCAGTTTAGCATTTTGTTGACCTCCCCTACACACTAAAATTTTCAGGGGATACATAACATCCCATTGTATTAATGCATCATAATTCTCATGAGCATTTCTAAACTTATTGCAGTTAAAGTCAATTCTTATTTTTAATTTTTAAAATAAGGCTAAGAATAACTCTCAGCTGTGTCATTGGTTTAAATATTTGAAAAGCTCTTTTTTTCTGTAGGTTGTACTTATCAAAACAAAAACCCTTTTTAGGACAGTTTCCTAGGCAGGGTTAGTTCAGTTCCCTCCTCCTCAACTCCCTAATGATCCTGCCAGGCTGATTCTGCTATTCGAACTTTGACCAAACTATCTCAGGAATGTCTCACTACACATGGCCAGGATTCTGACACTGAGCAACAGGGGAGCCCAGGCACAATTGGTCATCCCTTCTGTGTGTGACCCACCGCACAGACTGACAGTCATGGACTATGTACAGTGCTTTCTTGTAGATTCATGGGCTAGTTGACAACTGGCTAGAGCCACTTCCCTGGAGTCTGAGAACTCTGGCTACTCCAAACACCAAAATACTTATAACATGGGAGTTATATCTCCCAAATCCTACCCACAGACTTCTACCAAAACCAGTTTTAAGTCACAAAGAAAACAAACAAGAAAAGTATCTTTGGAGAAAGCAATGTTCTTTTTATTTCAAAGTATCATAATAATTAAGTGCCTGTTTTCCAAGAATGGTAGCCAGAGACCTAGCAGAATGTGAGTTGCTAACTAGCCTGGACTGACCAGGAAAATGCGTCCAACCACCAGCATCTGAATCATATCACTTCATCACTTTCCTCACACAAGAACCTCAGGCAGAATTCACTTCACAGACCTCATATTAATATTCCTCAGAAAATACATTCAGGGTCGTCAGCAAGACTGAAAGAAAAAACCAAACCAAAAATGAATGTTGTAATCCATTTGTATAGAGGCAAAGATGTGGTATCTAGGAGCTGCCATCAGGGGAAAATTAACCATTTCATTCCCTGACTGGCTTGCAGAGTCAGGTGTTCTTAATTTCATTTACAATACTTCATAGAAAATGTTTTTAAAATATCATGAATAAATGTTTCAAATTATATTCATTTGCCTAGGACAGAGTACACAGAGCAAAGACAAGTCTGTATACACATAGCCATCTCCTTTGGCTCCATATGTCCATCAGCCACAGTAAAGCAAGCCAAAACATCCTTTCTGATCAGAGAGAAAGGAGAAACTTACTGTGTTATGGTTGGTTCATAGTAAAACTCAGACTGCTAATAACACAAAAATATCTCTTAAATCCCATGCAAGTTCAAGTTAGGAAAAAAAAACAAAAAAACAGCATTGACCTGAGGAAGTGAGTTAAAAGGTCCAACCCCACCTAAGGAATTTGAAGCAACAGATGGCTGCTGGGAGGGGCGGAGATCATTTCCTTCAAGTCCGGGACTCTTGGATGGTTAGTCGGGCTTCAGTGAATGAACTCACACTGAAGGACATTTGGAGACACAAATTTAACTTTATCAACCTTATTACATATTTAATAGAGTCCATTAAACTGAATGGGGTCAAATAACGGGAGGTGCAGATAGTGGAGGGGATCTAAATATCATCAAAATAGATTGTCAAAAACCACAAAAATTCAATTAAAATATATAGAAAAATATTTTATTTAAGATATTTTTATTTTTAATTATGTGTGAGTGTTTGTGTGCTCATGTGTGCATGCATATGAAAACAGGCAAGCATGCACACATGAGTGCAGGCGCTGGCACATGACAGAAGCATTGGATTCCCCAAGAGCAGGAGTTATGGGTATGTGTGAGTGTGGTTGCTACGAATGAATCAGGTCCTCTGGAAGAGCAACGTGTGTCCTGAACCAGTGAGCCATCTCTCCAGCTCCACAAAAATAGCTTAACAAGTATGCCTTATGCCTACAAATCAGTTTCATTTAACTCTTAAGAATCAGTTGATCACTTACTCATTGCCCATTCTACACATGTATTGTGTTAGACTCAGCTTTGAAAATTGTTCGTTAATAAAACTGACACCTGTGTCCAAAGAACTTACAATGCAATTGGTAGACTTTTCTCTATAAATAAGAGCACACAATATAAAGTGATAAAAATCTATACTAGCTAAAATGTTTGATAGGTGGCCAGAATCACTGATTGCTTGTCACTCTAATTGAACTATGCCTTTCCCTTAACCTTCATCTTGCTTTAAACTACAAAAATATTGGTAATGATACTAGCATATACATGCACACACTCACATACATGTCAATTGTATACATATGATATTATGGATTATCAAATCACTCTTCAAATGTTATTATATTGGGAATTAAAATACTAAATTACTAAATACTAACAGGCAGAAGGGATGTGTGTACACACACACACATACATACACGCACATACACACACATGCACACACATACACACACATTTCTTAGTTGTCCTTATCTACGCCCAATATCAAATTCTGTAACCAAATAACAGGAAGAAAAGAGAAAAGATCTTTTGGGAGTTATAAATGCTATTAAATGATTATGCTTTTTCTTGAGTGTTCTTTCATTAGTTTTGAAAATGACCTTTCAAAATTTTTACTTTCTGCATTGACATACTCAGATTTCAGAAACTTGAAACAAACATATTAACTCTGTCAGTGAAAACCTTTCTTAAGTGAAGCATTTAGTTTCTGAATAAATATGAACTTAAAAGGGTGGGAGAGACTTGAACCTAAAATAAATTCAGGCAGGATATTTATTAATTTACTTACAATTGAGCTGAAACATATCTTAAATTTCTGTTCATTCCATCTAGGATTTTCACATCTTCAATACAAACTGAAACCACTTTGAGAGTTCACCTCACTCCACTCAGAATGGCGCAGATCCAAAATACAAACAAAGACCAATGCTGGCGAAAATACACAGAAAGGGAAAAACACTTCCCCACCACTGGCGTCAGTACTTACTGGTTCAGCCACTGTGGAAATCAGTATGAAGACTCCTCAAAACTAGAATTCGTTTTATCATAGAAGACAGCCATACCATGCCTGAGCTTGGTTCCCCAAAACTCTGTATACTACTCTAGTGATACCTGTTCATCCATGTTCACTACTGACCTTTTCACAATAGCCAGGAAATGGAAACAACCTAGATGCCAATAAACTGATAGATGAATAAAGAAAATATAGTATATTTACACAGTAAAATATTGCCATTAAGAAAGTGAAAAATTTGAAATTTGCAGGTAAATGGATGGAACTAAAAACAATCATCATGAGTGAAGTAATGCAGACCCAGAAAGAAAAACATCACGTCCTATCCCTCATAGTTAGATGCTAGCTTTGAATTCTTTAAATGTTGATGTTTCAATTGGAAAATCAAGACATGATTTTGCATGTGATTTTCAGGACACAAATGATTGGCCAATGGTGGGGTCAGCTTCATCAGAGGGAAGAGAGAATGCAGTGATAAAAGAGCAGGAAAGGGAATAATATAGTAGGAAGCGTTATTTGGGGTAGGGAATGGGAGGGCTGAGCTGAAGGAGCATGAGAAGGGAGAGCTAACACTAAAGGCCTTTAGAAAAGCCATATGGAAGCCTATCACCTTAGAAGCTTCTTATGTCCTTCTTAAAGTACGTAGACATATATACTACAAAAGGAGATTAAAAGGGATTACCTTATAACAGGGGACATTGCCTCTACTGGACACCATAGGCTATCAAAGTAAAAGCCCAATGCCAGTGATGGACTTCCTCTTCTGATGTTGCTCACTAGGGGTCCCACAGATATTCAAACAATCCTGGTTCTTGCCTTGGCTCTTGGTTACCAAGCATAATTTGACAGTAAGCCCCTCTTGCCAAAGACACTATATTCATAAGCCAAGGCGGGGAGGAATCATGTAGATTCTGACTTCAAAGCTTGATCTTTACTGGCTTGCTTTCACAGTATTGGAAGGTACTATGTGTGCTACTGGAAGAAAAAAAATTACTATCAACTACACCCAACTGTAAATCCTGCATGCTTCAACAGCCAGCCTGGCAAGAGATGATCTCGTCTGCAATAGTGGCATGAATATTATGGGAGTAACTAGTTGCCTTCTAATTAGACTTAAGGTCCACTTCCTAAAAGGGAGCTCTACCTGAAATTCATATACAGTCTAGGAATCTGAGGCTATACAGGTTTACTCTGCTAAATAAATATGGTATTCAAGTGACTCCTAATGATTTGTTATACCCTTAGATTAATATACCACTCAGCTCTCCCAGAGTAACTTCCTTATGAAGCAGATGGTGATTAACCCACAACTGTCCAAAATGCAGAGAATAAGAGACTGCAGAGTGATTATCCCTGAATTGGATACCTATACCAAAGCTCTTCTTCCAAAGGCTCAGGGTTCATTTGTTGAAGAGGTGGCAGAAAGATTGTATGAGCTAGAGGTAGTGGATGACCACAAGGAGCAGAGTTTTGCAGAGAGCCAAGAAGTTACTCATATGAACCCATAGCAATGGTGACAACATGTACAAAACCCATGTAAGTTAAAGTCAGACCCAGCATAGACCTAAGGAAGTGGATAAGAAACCCCATCTTCACCTGAGGAACTACTGGAGGCCAATGACTGCCACCAAGGGGAGAGTTAGTCCCTTTAAGTTTTTGACTCTTGGTAGTTTAGCCAGGCTCCATACTGAAGGACAATGAAGTATATCAGTTTAACTGTATGGGTCTTTATATATTTATACATTATATATAAATCTACTCTAAGATATAATGACAACACACACATATCTATATGTGTGTGTGTGTGTGTATATATATATATATATATATATATATATATATATATGTAAATTGAGCCAGATGGTGTATAAGGAGTAGATAAGGGAATGGGCCAAAATGTGATCAAAATACATGTACAAAATTTCAATAAAAGGGAATTTAAAAATAAACAAAAGAAAAAAATAAAGCAAAAGAAAAAATTGACATCATGCAAAGATTATAGCACCATGTACATAGTTCCCAAGGAATCTAGAGCAAATTTTTGAATAAATCAGTAAGTTAAAAGAATAAATCAGTAAAATAAATGAATAGTTAAGATTTCTATAGTCTATCAATGAATAATTAAAATGGAACAATGTTACAATGTTCTTTTCAACATTGTATAAGACAAGACTTACCCAAAGTCTAATTATATCAGATTCAAGAAACAAATGAGCTGACTTGAAATTCTCTTTACCTGAATTTAAGCCACTTTTAACATCAAAATGATTTTCACTAATTACTAACATTCTGAAGGGATGGTCGTTTCCTAAGATCTGTGAGGCAAAGAAAGAGGGACGGAGGGAGAGATGGAGGGGGGGTGAAGGGAGATATTTGTCAGCTATGAGAAAGCTGATATTCTAGTAAAAGACAGTCAATTAACTTTTTTGTGACATTTAAATTTTTCAGAACTAAAGGAAACATGTTAACAAAAGAAGATCCCAAATATCACTTTTCTCTTATTAGCTCCAACAGGATATGTGCAAACGCTTAATGGAAAAAATTATGAATGTGATTGAAATATGTTAAAATCCACCTAAAATTGAAACTGCTTTCATCACACTTGTGGATTCAAATCCATAATATAATAAAGTCAATTCTTCCTAAATTGATTGAAAATTCCAATGCATTGCCTAAAGTCTTTGATACCTTAACACTGAGAATCTATCAGTGTAGGCATTGATAACTGATTCTAAATGTTGTATAACAGAATGATTCATCCGGAGTAGAAAAATATTCCTAAGAGAAAAAGAACGAAACATGTTGGCCATGTTGAACAGCAACTCTGGTTTTCCAAGAGAGAGTAAGTAATGCAATTGAGCAGAGAAGATAAGCCTTACAAAAAATCACTCTTTATAGTTATTTAAAAATTACACACGTGTAGTGAATCTATAGTTCACAAACTTAAAAACTGCATTCAATTTAGAGAACATATATTATGAAGAAATAGTATAAAATTCTGGTATAATGAGATAGAATTATGTTCCCAGCAAGGGAAAAACTATGACTCTCAGCCACAAAGAAAAACTTGAATACTACAGTAGAAATCTTGTTTACTGGATGTGGAGGTGCATGCCTTAAATTCCAGCACTCCAGAGGCAGAGGCAGAGGCAGAGGCAGAGGCAGGTGTCCATCCTGGTCTACATAGAGAGTTCCAGGCCTGCCAGGGCTACAGGGAGACCTTGTTTCAAAAAAAAAGAATCTTTTGTTTGGTGCTGTAGGAATGGCTAAACAGTTAAGAGCTACACCTATCCTCAGAAGACTGAGGTTAGGTTCCCAGAACCCACATGGTAGCTAACAACTCTCCTTAATTCCAGATGCAGAGGATCCAATACCTTTTTCTTGCCTTAAAGTCAATGTACAGGTAGGTGCAGTTACAAATATGTACACATAAAGTAAAACTGTCAAACTTATTTAAAGGAATTGTTCATGAAAATATACATAGAGAGAAGGAAAGCACAACAATTTGGGAGATCAACCATTTCTGAATATGCAAAATCATTACTTTTGAGAATACGTAAATATGACAAATTGAGTGTAGGCCATATTTCTTGGTCTCCACAATCATTAGGTGATTTTACACCTTCTAGTGAGATAGTATGTACTTCCCTAGCCCTTGAATCTCAGCTGATATGTAACTTGCATTGGACTCTAGAACTTGGCAGAAGCAATGATGTACCAACTCCGTGCCTATCATGAAAGACTGCTTGCCACCTTCATATAAGGTAGATGTAGAGCCTGGGTAAGTCGACTGTCTTAAGAATTTCTTTCTGTGAGGCACAACCTGTGCTCAACTCCGCCCACTTCTCTAGGTCTGGAACAACAAAGTAAATAAAGTCTGATTTTGCCAAATTACAGTTTGGGAAACTAGAATTTACTTGGGCTTGTTTACAGAGCAATTATAGGGGAGGTGGGACAGAATCCTCCTACAGAAGACAGGCAGTCAGTTTCACATTTTTGCCAGAACTGCCAATTCCACGGACCGCCCCCAAGATGGCGAACACTCAGGAGCTGTGCCCATCTCTTTCCCAGCTTCCCGGCTCCCCTCTTAGTCCCTTCCCCTACATACAACTCAAGTCACTGGTTGGTTGGGAGAAGTAGCTGACTCTACTGGCTTCTTCCTTTTTCAATCAAGCTCCTTATGATGTGCTGCAAGTATGCCCAATCCCTTCTGACAGTCAGAGGAAAAACTTCATACAACATTGAATGTCATAGGAAAACAATATGGAATTGAGGAAAACCTCAATTGATATTCTGAGATGCAGTTGATATTCTGAGATGCAGAGGACTCATGGTCCTGAAAATTTGTACAACAGTTCCTTGAAAATATGTGGAGAGACTCATTCTAGATAGATTATTTTCACTGAATTCAGATTTAATTGTGGGACCATTTCCTGGGCAACAGATCCTGGCCAGTGTAAAATGAAGAAAGCAAGCTGGCATGCATCCATCCATCCTGCATGCATCCATCTGTCCCTGCTTCTTGACTGTGAATGCGAAGTGACCACCTGCTTCAAGTTCCTGATGCCTTCCCTTCCCCCATGGTGAACTGCAGCTTTGATCAGTGAGCCAGAATAAACTATTTTTCCCTTATGTTCATTTCATCAGAATATTTGATCCCAGCAATAGGAAAAGAATCTAAGACTCCACCTATGCTCAAAAGGAGTCTTTGAGGGGTTGGAGAGATGGCTCAGCAGTTAAAAGCACTGACTGCTCTTGCAGAGGACCCAGGTTCAATTCCAACGTGGCAGCTAACAATAATTCATAATTGCAGTTCCAGGGGATCCAATGTCACCTTATGACCTTCACAGGAATTGCACAACACGCGTGCACTTACATACATGCAAGCAATACACTCATATACATAAAATAAAAATATTAAATAAAATATTTTTAAAAGGAAAGTTGTGATTTTAAAAAAGTAGTCTTTAAGTCAACAGCCCCTATGTCATCAGGTTCTTTTAAAGAAATGTAAATTCTTCATTCTGTTTGAACCTGTTCAGAGTGAAATCGGGCTGAGTACTGAGTATTATAGTATTAACTGACAGTCGTGTTTTAGGTAAATTCCCTTTTGTTTTATTACCATCATTCATATTGTTGAGTTCTCATAAGCAACCAGGGCAGTGTCTTTTGACTTTCAGATTGTCCTGGTTCAGATGAGAATGGCATTCAATCTATGAAAGGATAGAATAGAAAGATCCAAGAGTGTATGAAACTCTGATGGTATGATAAAGAGGAAACCTGAAAGTAAATAAGGCTGAGTAAGAAAACTACATGTATAATTACTTGAATTGGAGTCATTCGAGTAATGTAATTTTTCTTAAAAAATAATTTCATACTTGTCACCAGTATGCATTTTTCTCTGTAGACTAGATCTTTAACCCTAAATACATTTTTGGCACCACATAAACATATGAAAAATTCAAGTTCTGAGCAAAGAGAGATCTGTTTAAAAAGATGGGATTAAATTGTACCAGAAATCAGCAATGTGGTCAAAGACTCAAGGGCAAATCCGAAAGATAAAAGACCCAGCTTGGTAGCATTCTGCTGGTGACTTGTGGACAGAATTTTGTATACAAAACAGTAATTAGTTAAAATTCTTCCTACCATACAATAAAAATTCTTAAATTCATAGGACTAGAACTACAAAAAGAAAGACAACAAAAGTAATTTCTGCTACTAACAGAGATAATTGCTTTAACTCCTTTCTCAGAACATTGATTTTTTTAAGAGGGACATATCAAGAATTTTTACTTATAAATTGCAATTTATCCTGAAACAATGAGCAACTTTGTTTTTACACTAAAATATGTTGATGAAACTACACAGAATAAAATGAAAATAAATATTCACATTCATCATTTAATTCTCACAAAAGTCACAAATTGATACTCAACAATTACATGAAAATTTGTCACAAAATGAGATGTTCCTTGTGAACAACCATCATGCGTGCTCAGTGAAAAAAGAAAAAACATCTTCATAAAACTAAATCTAACTAGGTACAGGTTACCAGGATAAAAATTACCATCACTATTGCTGGGGTGACTCATCCTAATATTTTTCCTGTTACAGTATAATCTGAGCCACAGCTTGCTGAAGACATTTCTGAATAAGTATTTTGAAGTTTAAAATCATAAAGAATGACTGAACTCAAGAACATGAAGGAAAAAAAAAGAACAAATCATAACAAAACCCTGCAGAGAAGGAGTAAAACAGATGAAATAAATAGAAACAAACAAATAAAAAAGAGATACAAAGACTTAATGAATCTAAGAACCGATTCTTTGGAAAGACAAACAAGACAGACTCTCTTTCTGCCCCTCCTCCAGTGTTCCCTGAGCCCTGGGTGGCAGAGGCTTAATATATGAATCTTATCCAGAGACATGAACTCTGCAGTCTCTTACTCTGTGCATTTTGCTTGTTTGTGACTTTCTCTGTTAATCACCATCTGTTGCACAAGGAAGCTTTGCTGGTTGTAGGGTCTGGCTCCCCTGCATGCCCTTCTCTCTTAGTGCTAGGCTCTTAGCCAAGAGCTAGCAGGATCTTGTCAGTTGCAGTTCTGAAGTAAACAACTTGACCTTTATTGATTTGACTGCAGACTTCCTCAGTTTACATCAGGTGTGCAGTCATGTGGCTGGATGTCTCCTGAGAACATGAACTTTTAACCTCCTGCAAAGCCCCTCCTCAGGGTATATAAGGCTTGCTGCCACTCAATAAAGTCAGTCAGTCATTCTCCTTTCCTCCTACCTAGTGTGTGTGCCTGTGTCTCTGTCTTGTGTGTTTCATTCAATCTGCAGCCCTCCGCTGATCTGGACTCAGTCAACGAATGTAGCCAGGACGCTACACTGGTGAGAGTTGAGAATACATTAACAGTCTCTTTGCTTCCTTTTCCACTGTGATCCCTGAGCCTCAAGTATAGGGGTTGCATTGCAGATATGTCACATAGGACTGGGAATCTCAAAGATATTTATTCTCTGCATTTGTCCATTTCTGGAACTTTGTAATAGTCTCAGTCTACTGAAAAATGAAGCTTCTTTGATGAGTAATGAGAAGTATATTTGTCTGCATATGTAAGAATATTTATTTAGCAAACACTAAGCAATTAAGTTTTGTCTAGGGACGTGAAAGCTGTAGGTTCTTCTCTAGTATCTGTGACTTTTCCAGCCATACATGGCTATGTTTACAGTACCACACATGAGTTCCCTCACATTCATCAGGCTTTCACTCCAATGAGATAGCCGATGATTACCTCCAAGATAAAAGTGCAACTACTATACCAATAGAAATAGTTTGCTATCCTGGTTATAGTTGTGGCTATCAGAATTTACAGCTAAGTTGGACCACTGATTGATTTTTCTACTTTAGCAAATTCCTCTAATACTATGAGAGCTAGTCTTCACAGATGAGGCTTCTAGCAGAGTTCCTGCTCGATTGCTCCAAGTCCTGTGCACAAAGTATATTGTGTCTTTAGCAATAGGGTCTTACCTTCACATTTTGGGAGGTAATCAAGGGCTGTGGCAATAGTGTATATTAATTTGGGAGTCTCTTGGACTAGCCTGATCAACAACTTGAAAGGAGATTTCCATGCCTGACACTGTTTTTGTTATATAGCCTTCAACTGCACATACACATACACACACATCACAACATATGTATCATGTGTATTTTTTCAGTAGGCTTTTGAATTAATCTCTTTCCTTCTGGGTTTTCACAGTACATAGCATTACTTATCTTAACTTTCTCTTTCACTGTGTAATCCTCTCACCTTCCTGCCCAGCTAAGGCACCGATTTTCACCATTCTCTCCTCGGTAATACCTGTCTCCTACTCTCTACACTCACTTAGGCTCCTTCTTCCTGTTCTTCCTCATGATTCCTTTCTGTTTTACTGGCTCCTGAGGTTACATCAGAATATATATTCACATTTGAGGATTTGAGCTAAGATCTACAAAGAAAGAGAGAAAACACATGTCCTTTGTTTTTCTGAGTCTCTGCTATTTCACTTTGTATAACAGCTGCTAGTTCCATTCATTTACCTGCAAGTTTCATGATTTTGTTCTTTTTTACTGCTGAGTAGAAATGCATTGTGTTAATGTACCACATTTCCATTATTCATCAACAAGAGACATTTAGGCGGTTTCCATTTCTTAGCTATTGTGAAAAGAGTAGCAACGACCATGGCTGTGCAAGTATCTCTGTAGTAATATGAGTTTTTGTTATATTTCAGGGAGTGGTATAACGGGATCACATGGTAGATTTAGCTTAGTGCCCCTCAGCCAATGCACAGATAACGAAAATGTGGTGCCTTTGCACAATGTAGTTCTCCTCAGTAGAGAAAAGCAAACTCAGGAAATATGCAGGTAAATGGATGAAACTGGAAACTGTTGTACTAAGTATGGTAACCCGGACTCCAAAAAATGGGAAACACATGTTCTCTCTCATTTATGGATATTAACTCCAAATCCTTATGTGTGAGTATATATCCTGCAATAATTGCAGGAGCCAGAAAAATGAAAAACAACCAAAAGGGGGAAGGAGAGGAAGAGAGCAGGAAATAGGTGTTACCAAAGGGGAAATAGTAGAGGGAAGGGTACAGGGGCAGAGAGAAGAAACAGAGATAAATATTGGTCACATGTATTAAAACCAAAGGGAAATATCATAATTGATTAACCTACAGAAAAAATTCACTTATAATATAAATATCAGTACATGTGTATAGCTTAAGGCTATATAACAAAATTCACAGTGCCAGCAAGAGAAACATCCCTTTGAGTTGTTGGTCAGGGTAATCTGAGAGACTCCAAAAAAATACAGACTATTACCATAGACTTTGATTGCCTCACAGAACTTGAAGATAAGACACAATTGCTGAAGACAGGACATACTTCAAACAGAATTTGTTTCAATTGAACTGGAACTGAGTTGGCAGCCTCCTCCCTGAAGACCAGCTCTCACTGCATCAGAAGAAACTATGCAAACTGCCAAGGGGGAAACCTATCTATGGTCCTAGCTAGGTACAAAACTACTAACCAAAACACTGATCATCCCATCAAACTATGTCTATTAGTGCAGTGATGGCACTTTCATCTTGAGGGTAATCAACAACTGTCTAACTGATTTAATTAAGTCCCACTCAAAAGGAGGGAAATCATGCATAATTCTGAAAACATAACCAAGTATACAGGGCTGGAGAGGTCAAAGACCTTAGAGAAAACCTGCTAGACCAATGTAGTTTTGTAAATATACTCAATATAGGTATATTTATGTTTATAGAGAAGCATACCTCTCAGCACGCATCAAAGAAGCTTCTTTTTATAACACATGGAGATGATTACAAAGTTCCACAACTGTTCAAACACAGACAATAATCTACTGTGAGGTATTGAGCCATAAATGACACATCTACATTGCAACCTCAACAACTAAGGCTCACAGAGAGTGCAGAATAAGACATAAGACTCAGAGGAACAAGACGCTTCTAGTTAATCTACTGTGGTCATGATAGGGAACTGCTCTAATGAAATCTCCACAGTATGACACTATAACAGAACTGATGTTTTCCACACCATCCTTATTTACTGCCCACCCAGTGTTTTCATGGACTGCCTTGCTGTGCACAGTTCCTTCCACAAGCACTTCCATCATCCAGTGTCTGCTCATTATTCTCAGCTCAGGTTCATTTGTTCCTGCCTTTGACTTCTGCCTCTTGGGTCACCTTCACATCTCAAATCTGCATCCATCAGGTCTAGGGTATGTCTCCATTGTCACCAAGACTTTTAAAGCTGAAGGTACAACTAAGAACATCCACATCTTTTGAGACAGGGGCACTGCTCCTAGAATCTTCGTTTCCACAAAAGTAAGGGGAACTGGGAGAATGCAAACTGGCAGGGCCAGTGGGAGGAAATGCATGAGAGGACGGAAGCTGGCGATTCTCACCTGGTTGCACACAGGCTTGTACTTCAGCCCTGGCTTATTGAGGATTTTCTCCAGCTGCCTGTGGTTAAAGTTGGACACCCTGATGGACTTGACCAATCCTGTATCCTTGCACTTCTCCAGGGCCTGGGGAAAAAATGGGATTGTGAAGAATCATGTTTACAACTGGCTGCATCAATAGAGATGCAGAATAGCAAAGTTATAAGGAATACTGTCTAGGGCTGACATGTAGATCAGAGACCCGGCACTTGCTTAGCATGTGTGAGGCCCCACACTTGATCACTGGCACTGCAAACGCTAGAGGAGTAAAACTTCCCACATGACCGCTGTAACTCAACATGAAGAAGCCAAATGGTGACAGTAACAGAAGAAAGTGACAGCAAAGAAGAATTTCTATGTCCTCACTAGAAAACTCATAATACGCATGAGGTGGCAAAATAAGCGTTTTCCTGTGAGAACTTCATTTTTCTCTAAGACATTTTAGTAACACATGTTTTGCCCTCTACTGCAGCATAGAAGTGTGTAAACAGAATGACTGTCTAGACCCAAGGACACATACCCTATTTTCACAAGCATGACCTGTTTTTCACTCCTTCAGTGTCATCCGTTGACTTTTCAAATACTCACCTCCCACGTCACACTGAATCCACTGTGTTCAATAATGTTTTTTCTTCTTTAAATGGGAATAAATCTTTCAATGGCTGGAAAAGGAGTCATTACAGTCATCTCACCAAAACATAGCTCACTTATAGTAATGCTGTTAAGAATATCTTGGGAGGGGCTGGAGAGTTGGTTCCACAATTAAGAGCACCAGCAGCTCTTGTAAAGGACCAGGTTTGATTCCCAGCACTCACATGGCAGCTAACAACTGTTCATAGCTCCAGTTCCAGGGGATCCAACATCCTCGTCTGACCTCCTCAGGCATTGAACAACACAGTGCACTTATATGAATGCATGTAATACATTCATACATATACATAAAATAAAAATTAATAAGTAATTAATTTTTATTATACAAAAAAGGATATCTTGGATATAAGACAATAAATATGCATGAGTTATTCCACACACTTGTATTTACAGAGTGATTTGTATGTGGGGTTTGGAGTTGTAAGGACTTCTTTTACGCTCTTAGGCTGTTGTGCTCTCTTAGAGCAATGATACATATAATTAAATAATATTTTCTCACAACCAAATGAAATCTCTTCCTTGACATACATTTCCTTTTCTACCATTTCTTTGGAAAAAAATGCTTCACTGTAACTGGGAAACCCTGTAATTGTATGGCTTTGGATTCCAGTGATGAATGATTCCAATCTAGCCCAGATTGAATAATCAGTGTTCTTCATCTGACTGAACACATGTGGGCGGGCACAGGGGTGAACCAAGGATGGTCAAATGGCATTTTTATGTAAGATTGATTTCAATAGAAGATGCAGAGAAGCTCTATATCTGTCAATGATCTCAAGCTCAATCTGTCCCAAGGCCATTGTTGCCACCAACAGAGAAATCTGAGAAAAAAAAATCCAATAAATAAATAGTAACAGAGATACAAAAAATGTATCAATATAAAAAACAAACAATTAAAAATTGAGGCAAGCAACTAAACAGAGGGTCCCCAAAACATGAAAGGAAAATGAACTCCTGTTAAAAAATGAAATTATTATATTTGCAGTAAGTGGATAGGAACTGAAGTATTCATCCTGAATGAGGTCACACAGATGCAGAGAGACAAGCATCAATGGCTATATCTCAAAGAGACTGCCAGTTATGAATCTTTATATATGTGTGTTTTAGTTAGAAAATCCAGAGATCAGGAAAATAGCAAGTGGTCATGGGAGGATGGTGTTTCAAGTGAAGGGAGATAGAATACAGTGATAAAAAGAGGGGAGAAGAACAATTAATTGTGGTGCTAAATGTGAGGACAGGGTAGAGAAGAACTAAACACTAGAAGCCATTTGAAAAAGTTATGCTGAATTCTATTACTTAGAAACTTTTAAAAATACATGTATAAAAAGAGTGGGGGCAATGCTTCTACCTGACTCCATAGGTTAGGAAATAACAGACCCAGTGCTAAGAATGATCTGCATTTTTTGAAATTGCTGACAAGAGGGTTCCCAAAGATCCTCAAGCAATACTAGCTATTGGCATTGCCTTTGGTAGCCCTACAGCATTTGACTGTAAGATCCTATTGCTGAAGACCCTACTCACACAAGTCATAGAACAAGACATGGAGAAAGCAAGCGAGTGCTGACCTCAAAGCTTCACTTCTACTGGCTAGCTTCTGTAGAACTTGAAGGTGGTAGGCATGCCACCAGAAGAGAAAAGTAATCATCAGTCGTGCCCATCTGTAAATCTGGTGAGCTGCAGTAATGGCTGGCCTGCCAAGATATGCCCACCAGTTCAAGAGCGGCAAAGATATGCAAGTAAACAATCTCTTTATGACTGGATTTAAGGCCCCTATGAAATGGGACCTGATTCCTAATGAATTCCTACTCAGATTAGTGCATCTTTCAATTCTCACAAAAGAAACTTCTTCTTGCGGCAGACGGTAATTAGCACAGACACCCACAACTGATCAGTGTACAGAGAATAAAAGACTGCAGAATGCTTGGCCCTAGATGAGACAACTGTATCACATCCTCTCCTCTCCTCTTCTCTTTTCTCTTAGTTTTAGGGATCATTGTGGAAAAGGGAGCAAAAAGGTTGTAAGTGCTAGAGGCAGTGAATGAATACAAAATACCATGTTTCTCAGACCATTAATAGGGAAGTTGCACATAAGAACCCACAGCACTTGTGGCAGCATGTATAAGACCTGTACATGCTAAGGATGATAAGGATTGCTGCATTAACCTTATGGAGGCCTCTAATTTGTCAACCTGTGAGTCCATTGTAGCTTGGAGGGCTTGTAATCCAATTTGGAAGGTTGCCAAAGAGCTAGCTCCCAACCCTGCCCCTGTTAATCCTAATATTAACATTGCTCCCACCATCGTTGCTCCTAAGTCTCTTAGTTCTAGTCATAGTTGCTACTTGCATATCCTGTACTCTAACATAGTTTAACTTTGGCAGGACTATTACTAACACACAGGAATCATTTTCTCCCTGAAAAAGGTTTGCATTAACACATGGTGTTAGGCCTGTTTTTGCACATTGTTTTAGCCTCCCAGGGGTTTAGGCATTCTGTGCTCCCCCCTATCTGTCCCAGTTACCAATGTCCCAGTTCCCTCTGGCCAAGTAGGTCAGGCCATCAAGTGTCCGGTGTTGTGAAGATGGCCGTCCGGTTGGCTGTCCATGAGGTGGTGCCAGACTTGACTCTCTGTTGGACCGTAGCCTGTTGGTGGGTGTTGGGGGTTGGTCCTGTCCAATTCCAAGTCGAATTCCATATCATTATCCACAGTAGGTCTTTGGCGGTCATGGCAACCTGCGAAAGAAGTAAGCAAAAACAAAACATAGGCCTCAGGGGGGTTTTCCTCATGGGCTAAGGGGTTAAATTTTTCTCTTTCCTTTTCCTAGTCCTTTTTGGTCTTGGGTCTCACAATATTTTAAATTTATGACCAGGATCCAAAAAGGGTGTGGCTCATCCATAGGGAACACAGAGCCAGATCCCCTTCCCAGAGTAAATAAGGGGTCTGGACCCCTCCATTGCCCTGTTAAAGGGTCCTTCCAGCGTACCTGTATCTCAGGTCACTGTTCTTGCTTGCCCCAATGTCTCACAAATTTAGGTTCCATTTTGGATTTTTGAAAATTATAAACAATGCTAGTTGGAGCTGAACGTGGGGTCCCAGGCTCTCTATTCCCACTTTTTGTTTTTCTTTTTGGCTATTAAGGCTGAGCTTGAGAGTCTTGAAGTCAGGATTTGTTTTAAGGCACCTTGATAGTTTGCTGGAGTGTAAGGTAAATTCCCTCCCAAATGGCTTTTGGACAGAGAGAGAAAAGAAATTAGTCATTTAATTTCAGGGTTAGAACAACGGTGGGCTTGCCTTCTTGGCCACAGGTATGACAAAAACCAAACATATATTTGTTCTTCAGACCATCTGAAATGGTCTTCACTTCAGAAATTGCAAGATTCACATACATAAGTTTCTCTCACCTTTTATATATTACAACACATTGACACAGACCTTTAGTCACTTGCATAGACTTTCTCATTTTTCCTTTTCTAGTCTGGAACTATCCAGTCATCATAATCTTCCTACATAGATCCTTCTTAATAAAATATTTCCATTCTCATATCTTTCTAATACCTTTGTTTATCTTTTCATATTCTTTCTTAGTACCATGAGATATAATAATATTAAAATTGTGTCCTGGGTGTACTAAGCAATGTTTATTCCCTTTCTAAGGCTCTAGTATCAAACTAATGTTTGATCATATTAAAGGTCACCCGGGGGAATGAATGACTTTACTGATCCAGATGGGTGAGGTATTGATAATAGGTGTATAGGTGACCTGAGAGTAGCTAATTTCCTCCCCAAATGCAGAAGATCATTTGTGATTAGGGAGACCAATGACCATGCTTACGCCTCCTTTAGTGGAAAAATACAACCATTAACAAACTCAATTGTGATGAACTTTTGTAAATAGACACAGCTGAAGTCATGAGGATGGCAGTTATTCGACACAGGAATGCTGTGCAGCATCATCTTAATAAAGAACATGGGATGTAAATTACACACATAAAATAATGTACATTTTATTTTATAAGTTCCTGGTAAAACTTTATAGAAAACATAAGAACTGTTAAAATCGTTTTTACTTTATTTATTTTAGAGAGTTTGTCTACCAAAATCTTGCTTTAAGTCTTGAGAGTGTAGATACTAGATAGAGGGAAACAATTGGTACATAGTAATACATTATCAACTTGAGTTTAGAATGTCCAGCATAAATCACTAACTGAGGAATTTTAGGCAGAGATTGCTGTCTATCCTTTCCAAGGACTGTGAATTGTCCCCTTTACTATACATTTGCATTAGTCTGTGTTAGTGATTTTTTATTGTTGTGAGAAAATAGAGAATTTCATGAGTTACTTCTGCTACAGACATTTTAAATCATAAGATGAATAGTAACCTCTGTTAAAATTACTTTATTCCTTTAGTTAATCTCAATAGCAGAATGGCTTTACTCAGAGTCGGGAGGGCAACCTAAAACTGGACATGAGTCTTGAAGAACATCCTGAAATAACAGGCTTGAGTCTGAATTGGGAGGGCCCATCCTATGTCCAGAGTCAGCTGTCATGAGCTCAAACAGCACATGACAATTTATCAATGGAAATTGAACCAGTAGTTTACATGGTACAGAAGAACTATTAAGTTCAGTCACTACTAGCAAGAATGAAAATATCTGTCACTTATAACTTGCATATTTTTTTCTAGGCAGGTATCTTATCATCTGCTGGGCCCTTCACTGGGAACAGGGATTGATTGATATTAAGACATTACCTCACCTGATATTCCAAAACCTTCTGAGCCATGGGTACTTGGCAGCGAGTACCCTAGATCAAGAAGGACCAGGCTGACAAAAGTTTTTGCCTTTACCATTGTCAGACCTGAGATCCTCTCTTGCTATATTTGATGTATCCCAGGGGCATGAAAACTTATACAATTAGTTTGTAGTATATTTTAAGCAATTCTTCTAATCCCCTGTTTAAGCTGTTCTGCCACTAAGTGTCGCTGGAGTTTTTCAAGTGGAAGAGGCCACAGCTCCTCTCTCCATTTTTTTTTTCTCCCTCTCTGGTGTGTGTGAGTGCAGGAAGTTGGAGTCAGGCAGATTCTGCTCACTTCCTTTACTGCAGTATTCCCCAGCCGGTGTGCAGTCTGTGCAAACAAGCTTTTCTGCCACTCGCCTGGGCCACGGGTGTGCACCCTGAGGCTTTTCCAATGCGCATTGCGTGCCAACGCCGGCTGTGCACCCTGGCTGCCCGGCAAGGCCTGCAACCTAGCCCTGCGCCCTCCTGCATGCCGGGGCGCACTCCCACCACCAGTGCCATCTAGGGAGGCTGGGCGCAGGGAACAGCGACCTCAGTGCTGTCTGGACATGAACTAACTTCCTCCGTTCCTGGGGGATCAGGGTGTCCCATGTCTGGGGGCCCAAGCCAGGGCATTTTTCTCAGAGCACTCATGAGAGTAAAGCTCTAGGAGCGGCTCCATCCCCATATGCATTTCCAAGGCAAGAGCCAGTTTCTCTGCCTGCTTCCATGTTTGCGCTTGAAAAAAATTTTCCACAAATATCCAGGGGACAATGTGTGTGACATCATCCCAGAACTCAGCTGCACTTGAATCAGAGATTTTAAGCCCTCTGCTTTTAAGCATCAACACCAAGGCTTTGAAGGCTGGGACCTCCTTTGAGGACACAGAGTTACCCATCGTGGAGTCTCCCATCCTGGGTCTCACCTAACCGAAGCACTTGCCTTCAAGATCCTGCTTGCCCTTTGCGAGAGAAGGGGGTCGCGCCGGGGTAACCAGATCTGTCGCTCCCTCTCGTGGGGTGCGGCAGATGCCAGTCGGTGCACTCCCTCTTCCCGCCGTGTCTCCCGTCCAGTGGGAGAGGTGGGTGAGAGAGATCCGGTGCACAGCTCGTGCCCTACTTCTCTTGGATTGCCCCGCCCTCACCCCGCGGTTGGGGAGGACTTTTGAGGGGATCAAAGGGAGATCAGGTGCAGCAGCTCATCCATTCCCAACCTCCTGGCCCGTCCCAGGAGACACTCAGATACAGCTGGGGTTCCAGTCAAACCAAAGAAGTGAGCAGCGAGTCAGCTCTTTTTGTGTGGAACAGGACTTTTAATGTTACAGGTCCTTCAGGGTTACAATGGGAAGCCATTTATTGAACTCAGCAGGCACATTATAAAGACTTAGACTTACAGGTATTAGCATAAGGTGGGAAATCTCTACCAATTACCCTACAGGTCACTCTGATCATGTCTTCACTTTACATAGAGGCTACAGATGTCCACGCACTGTTCACAAGGGAGGAAGTAATTCTCATCCAATGGCACTTAAATCCCAGGTTCATCTAATTATCATGGTATGTATGGTATGTGCCTGTTTCTTCTGGCCAGTCTTTGTTTCTGTTCCACTCAGTGCCATCTTGCCCAGGCCACGAGGTGCTGGCCAGTCACCTGGGGCTTCTTAGGGCCCTACAACTTAGAAGAATCCACAGGGAAGTCAGCCACTGTAGAAGCTTCTTAAAGTCTATAAATGTACATAATGAAAGAGATTAAAGGAAATTATCCTATAACACTGGATTAGTCACTATTATGAAAAGAAAAAACCAATACCAAGACTGGATTCTCTATCTCTAGAAGTTGTTGACCAGAGGTCCCATAGACCCTTAAACAATACAAGCCATTGCCCCTACTCTTGGTTACCCACAAGATTTTGACAATAAGACCCTATTGTTGAAGACACGGCATACATGAACTATAGAACAAGCAAGGAGAACTGAAGCTGATACTGACTTCAGAGCATCTCCACTGATTACCAGAAGGAAAAAATAATTATTAACTGTACACAACTGTGAATCCTGTGAACTACATTAACAAACTGGCCTGTCAAGACAGGCTGACAGGCACAATACTGGAAAATATAATGGGAATAACCAACCACTCTTTAATTGGATTTAAGATCTGCTTCCAAGGATGGAGCCCATACTTGATATTGACATCAGGCTTAGAAATGTGAAGCTATATAGGTTCAGGATATAAGGAAGGACCTAATACTAATTTTCTGTTAAATAGCTACAACATTAAAGTGACCTTAAAGACTTATTATTCTACTCATAGACTAATGTATCTCTTAATTCTCACCAAAGAAATTTCCCTATGCAATACATGGTAATTAACATAGAACTCCACAGTTGATCAATGTGCAAAGAGGCTCCAGAGCGCTTATCACTGAATAGAGCACCTATATCAAATTTCTGGCTCCCAAGACTCAGGGATCATTGCAGAGAGTTTGTAAGAGCCAGGGGGAGAGGATGGCCACAAGAAAACAGAATTTTCCAACAGGTGGCCAGTTACTCATATGAACTAAGAACATTGTGACAGCATGCACAAGTTCCATGCAAGCTCAGCAAGAAAAAAATCCCAGCATAGAGATGAAGAAGTTCAGATGGATGCTGAGAGGAGCAGAGACATTCTCTTACATTCTCTTGGATGGTTAACCAGGCTCCAGTGGATGGACCTACACTGAAGGACATTTAGAGACACAGTTTACTCTGTAAGTATTATTATATATAAAATAAAATAGAGGACATTAAAGAGGGGGCAACAAGGAGAAGTGTGGACAGAAGAGGGGATCTAAATACTACCAAAATATATAGTATGAAAATCACAAAAGTTCAAAAAATGAAACATCCCTTTGACCTGAAGAAGTCTGGGAGATAAGAGATTAGAGTCTCAGAGACAGAAACTACATGTCTCAGGTGCGGAAGGATCCTGGAAGCTCAGGCTCAGCTGATAGCTGGACTGGTTGGGAATGACTCAACTTGCCAGAGTGGCGGTGTGTACAGATCTGAGACGTCCTTACTACTTCCAAGTGACCCATTCACTCATGTTCATTACAACGGCGTTAACCATGTGATCACTGTGCAAACAGTACTGTGATCCACTCGAAGCCCGTGCTATATGACGAGTACCCCGCTAGGGCAGTAAGAAGCATGCTTGCAAGAGGTTCATCTGCATCTATTGGATGTTCCTGAGGTATGAAATTGCTGTGATTTATTCACCCAACCTGAGCATGAGGTCACCACACAGAAGGCAGAAGCGTCAGGATAAAATGAAGAAGATCTGAATCCCCAGTGGATAACATCCAGACCTCTTTCTCTGGGCTCTCTGTCGTGGAATTAAGCATTTCTGTGAGACTTAAATCCAATATAATATAGATATAGCCTAGTGGTGTTCTAACAATAACAACTGAAGGTAAGAAATTTCTCCTTGCATTTTTCTTATATTCAATAACACTTAAGAGTATGAGCCTCTGTGAATCTAAAGGAAGATCAAAAGATGGATAAAAATTAAGAAATAATGTAAAAGAGGATGTGGTATCTAAAAGAGATTTAATTCTCCTAAATCATAGATTCGTGGCATGTGGCATGTGTGTGTACATATGTACACGTAAACACTCGTGCATCCCATGGGAAATCAATTAGTCCACTATTAGAATCATTTTCTAAAATTCAGCGAAAGTAAAATTTATTCTCTTGAATTTTCTATGGTTTTACAAACAATTTGCAAGGGACATAAAGAAAGTACCATAAACAGATTTTGTATCTCATGTCAGCCTATTTATAAGATCAGGGTGCAGGCAGGACTGGAAGATCAAAGTCACTGGTTTTTAAACATTTTATTTTTAGTTATGTGGACACATGTGTGTCTGTGTGTGGGTATGTGTGTGAATCCAGTTGCTTGAGAAGACAAGAAGAAGAGTTCATATCCTCTAGAGTTGTAGTTATAGGTGGCTGTGAACCCTTCAGTGTGGGTTGTGGGAACTGAACTTGGGTCTTGAAAGAGGAACCCAGCCTCTTAAACACCAAGTCATGTCTCTGGCCCAGGTAAATTTCGTTGACATGATAAGCACTGAGGTGGGTTGAGACATCTTCCAAAGACTGAAACCTATTAGGTAAATTGTTATAATCTCGGGATGCCCTGTCTGCTTTAAGGAGAAAACCAGAAAGTGTTTGCTTATAGGCCAAGTCCACACGGTGCCCGGCAGCATTGGCAACGAGGAGTTTAAACCAAATGAAATTGCCCAGTATTCGGGATCCTGCTGTTATACATGGTTGGGCCTGAACTTGGCTCCTTTAGGCAGCTGGCTGCTTGCCACAGATGATATAAATACATTGGCCTGTGTTATTTGGTTTCTTGTTTCCATTGGGAGAATGTGAAGCTTCCTACTCTAACATTTTGTTGATATCCCCTACATGCTAAAATATTGACATCCCATTATATCAATGCATCATAATTCTCGTATGCATGCCTTAATTTAATTAAAGTCAATTATAATTTTTTCTTCTTAAAATAATGCCAGGAATAAGTCTCAGCTGTGTTACTGGATTAAACATGTGAAAAGCTCCTTTTTGTCTATAGGATATAACTATCAAACAAAACAGAACAAACAAAAAACCATTAGGCTACTTTCTAAGCAGAACTGTGTTTGTTCAACTCCTTCTTCCTCAACTTCCCCTGTCTCTCTCCTCATGATCCTGCCAAGCTGGTTCTCCTGTCACCTCATTAGCCAAAATTACCTCAGGAATACCTCATTTCTCAGTTCCAGGACTCTGACACTGAGTTAATGGGAGGGAGGGGGAAGCAGGCACAGCGGGTCTACTTTCCCATGTGTGTCTTACCATGAAGATTGACAACCATGGATTATGTAGTGCTTTTTCTTATTGATCCATGGGCTAGAGGAACACTGACCTATAAGCCTGTACTAAGAACCACTTCCCTAGAGTCTGAGAACTCTGCCTATGCCTGACCCAAAATATGTTTTTAAAACAGAAATCATCATCTCTGAAACCCTACCCACAGACTTCCACCTAAACCAGTTTTGAGTCATAAAGAAAACAAACAAGAAGCATCTTTCAAGAAAGCAATGTTCCATTTATTTCAAAGTACTTGGGAAAGCACTGTCTTTTATTCCACAATGGCAGGCAAAGCTTTAGCTGAATGGGAGCTGCAAACCAGATTAGATTAACCAGACATGATGTGTCCAGAAGCATCAGAGTCATATGGCCCACACCCTGTCCAGACTCAGGCAGAATCCATAACAAGGCCCATAGGTTAATATTCCTCAGAAAATGGGTATTCAGGGTGATCAGTAAGACTAAAAGAGGACATAAAAACAGACATGAGCATCACATGACTTAATCAGAGGAAAAGACATGCTATCAGAGTTAAAATTACACAGTTCCTTCCCTGATTGGTTGCAGAGTCAGATATTCTTAATTTCATTTATCACATTTAATAGGAAATATTTTTAAAATATCATGCCTAAAACTTTCAAATGATCTCCCTTAACTTCATCTGTACATCAACCACATTAAAGCAAGCCAAGACATCCTTTCTGATTTCGATCTCACAATGAAAGGAGAAATTTTGTTTGGTTCAAGGAAAAATCCAGATCAAGACAAAAATATTTACTTTTTAAAGGTTTTATTTTTGGAGATTTTTATTTTTAAGTATAAATGTGTGTGTGTTTATGTGTGTACTGTGGGGTGTGTGCACACACATACAGGAAGAATGGAAAGAATACATATGTGCAGGGCCTGATACATCTGATAATCTGACAGAGGCATCAGATTAACCAGGGCCTGGAATTATGGGCAGTTGTGAGCTATCTGATGTGGTTGCTGGGAACTGAACTCAGGTCCTCTAGATGAACTACAAGTGCTCTTAATCACCGAACCATGTCTCCAGACCCGCAAAAACCTATGAACAATTATATCTCATGCCTACTCATTTTACTTCCACTTTACTATTAATAATCTGTTGACACTGCCATTACAGGTGTTTCGTTAGATTCAGCTTTGGAAAATGTCCAAAGAGCTTACAGTACAATTTATAGACTTATCTCTATAAATCCAAAAACACAATAAAAGTGGTAAAAATTAATACTTGATCAAATGTTCTAAAACCGGAGATTGTCACTCTGATTAAATGAATTATGTCTTTCCCTTAGCCTTCCTTGCTCTAAACTGAAGAATATTAGTAAGGATAACATATATGTATATATACACACATATGCCAATTATTATTATATATAGTAGTACCTAATCTATCTTCAAACATTATATTTATTTCTGTTAAGAATTAAAAGCAGAATGGATGTGCACACACATACACACACACACACACACACACACACACACACACACATATATATATATTTCTTGTTTGCCTTCCTTTATAACCTATGTCTACTAGCAACTTCTGTAACCAAAGAGCAGAAAGAAAGAGAAAAATCTTGGGGTGGTTATAAATGTTCTTAAATAATAGTAGCTTTTTTCCTGAATGTTCTTTTTTCAGTTTTGAACATGACTTCTTTAAAAAACTCTATTTTTTGCATTGATGTGTACACATTTCAAAAAGGCAAAAAAAAAAAAAAAACATGTCAACTCTCACAATTAGAACCTTTCTACAAGTAGATGAAGTATTTGGTTTCTGAAAAAAACATGAAATTTTTAAATGACAGAAACTGGGACCAATAATAAATTCAGACAGGATGTTATCAAAGTTACTTACAATTCAGCACCAAGATATCGTAAATTTCTGTTCATTCCATCTAGAACTTTTATGTCTTCAGAAGGCAACTGGAATTCAAAAACCTGTTATGGAAGAGCAGTTTTTAGTATTTAGGTGAATTAGATTTGATGGCACAAAGGCAATATTTGCTTATGTGTGAGGTTCAACTCGTGGCTAATAATTTCCAAATAAAAACTGAAAGAAATCGTTTTTGAGACATATTGAAATCTCACAACACCAAAGACAAAGGAAAGCTCAAATGTCACCTAACAAGAAAAAAGTTGTCATCCTGCAATGATTATGGCAACATGTAGATGATTCCCAAATAATCGAGAGCAAGGATATGGAATACAGGAGAGAAATCAGTAATTTGCGTGGGTGGTTACATTTCTACAATCTAGAGTTGATTGATTAAAATAGAAGCAATGCTCTTTTAACATTGTATAGGTCAAGATTTATCCAATGTCTAATTATATCAAATTCAAGGAAAAACAAGGTGGCTTGTTCTCTTTATCTAAATTTAAGCCACTCTTGACATCAAAATGATTTTCACTAATTTCTAACATGTTGAAACAGATTGATTGTTAATTCCTTGGTAGGTTCCTAAAAGTAGTAGGAAAAATAAATACAGGTAAAGGGAAAGACTAGATGGAGAAAGAAAGGGGTATAGGGAAGAAATGTGTGAGCTATGTAAAGACTGATGCATCTAGTAAAGGGCATTCAGTAGACTGCTGTGAACTTTGGTCCAAACCAAAGAGAACATGTTAAAAAGACACAGAGCGTGGATAAGTTGGCTGTTGCGGAAAAACTATAAGGAATTGAGGAAAAGCTCAATACATTCCCTCAACCCAGCAGCCATCAATAGCCAAAAAGTTCCTTCAGTTGGAATGGAATTTCTTAACATAAAATAAACATACACATGCATGTGGATACCTACTACAGTGTTAGGTAAAAAGCAACCTCCCTTCAAGTTGTTGATTGGGGTAGTGCAAGGAACTCCCAAACTAGCACAGACTATTGCCACAGCTCTTGATTGCCTCCCAGAACTTGAACGTAAGACCCAATTGCTGAAAACAGGCAACACTTGAGACATAAGACTTAGAGCAATGGAGCTGGAAGGGACCTGGAAGCCTTCTCCCTGTAAATCAGGTTTCTTGGCATCAGAGGAAACTATGCAAACTGCCAAGGGAGTAATCCAATCAACGGTCCTGCCCAGCTGTAAAGTCTAATGAATAACAATGACTACCCATCAAACAATTGGTATTGGTGCAGAAACAGGGTGAAGAACAGCTGTTTAATTGGGATTAGGCCCACATAGTGGGAAAGAACTCATAGGTGGTACTATAACAGAGCCAAATATACAGTATTGGAAAGGTCATAGATCCTAGAGAAAAACCTAGTTTTGCAAAATCCTCAGAACACATAATTTCTCACTTTATTCTAGATATTCAACCTCATATTAATGACAAAGTTTACCTTTCAAAACTTGACAAAACATTTCTAAATGCACTAAAAAGCTCACATGCTAGCGATGTACAATTGCCTAACCAGTGTCGAGAGATTTCAAAGGACACACGAAAGTATCTGGGTAAGAGTCCCAAGTTCTCGGGCCATATAATCACCTGCAAATTCTCTTTGATCTCATTTTCTTTGAAACTCTGGGCCAGAGGCAGGACCCCACGATCAATCTGGTAGCGCAGGGCAATCAGGGCTGGACTTCGCTTGTGCTTTTTGGCCATATCACAAAGCACTGGATCGTTCAAGAGAACTGGAGAGCTCTGGTCTACCCTGAAAGAAAAGCAGAAATGAACTCCTGAGTATGAGTACTTGGTTTTGTTATGGGGCCTCCAGACAAAGCAGGGGATTGCAGAGTGAACTGATTTTCTGAGGGATAAGCCTGCCAAACTGTGGACAAACAGTACCCTCAGGCCGAGTGGTTATTTACCCAGGACCGCCTTGCCTGAGGAAAGACGAGGAGCTGGGAAAGTCCTATGCCCCTCCCCATCAGTTCATTGGCCTTGGATGGAAGAAGGGGAGGGGCTAAAGGCAGTTAAACTGGGGGAGCCAGGAGGCAGGTCATTTTCCCCGCCCTTTTAGCCATTTTGGATCGGGCCACCCGGAAGTCGTGAGATCCAAGCCTTGTTCTGGCTTTATTAATGTAATTTATGGAGGGGAGGAAGGGCACCCACGCTCCGTAAGTAACTCCCTACCCCCTGCTCTGTTAGCAAGCCCAAGTAAATTAGAATTTGCTTAACTGTGAGTTTGGAAATTTGTGTTTGTTGTAGGACCTGGGAAGGGAGGGACGAGGCTTAGTCGGCCCCTTTCAAGAGGAATTTTAGCAACAGGGACTCATTCTAAACTACATGACAGTGCTCATTGTCAACTGGATAGGACAGTGAGGCTCAACTGGGAGATGCCACGGTGAATGATACTGATTATGATAACTGATATGAGAAGATATCTTGATTGTAAGTGGACCATTTCCTGGGCAACGGATCCTGGCCTGTGGCAAATGACGAAAACAAGCTAGCATACATCCATCATACTCTGCTTCTTGACTATAGATGTGATGCAACCACCTGCTTCAAGCTCCTGACACCTTTACTTTCCCACCATGATGGACTATACCCTTGAACAGGAAGCCAGAAGAAACTATTTCTCCATTAAGTTTCTTTTGTCAAAGTATTTGATCACAGCAACAGGAAGAGAATCTAAGATTCCAGGTATCCTCAAGAGTAGTCCTTGAGCCCCACCCTGACCCTTTGTCACCAGGTTCTTTTAAAAAAAATTTAAATTCCCCACTCTGCTTGAAACCATTCAGACTGAACCCTGAGCACTGAGTATAGTATAGTATAGTATAGTACAGTACAGTATTAGTTGATGTTCTTCTGTTAAATAAACTCCCTTTATTTTATTACCATCGTTTGTATCGTTGCGTTCCCAGAGCACCATAAGCAACCAGAAGGATGTCTTTTGACTTGCAGTAATCCAGCAATTTGCTCTGATTAAAATAAGGATGACACTCAACCTACGGAAGGACAAAATGGAAAGATATCAGCATATATGAAATACTAGTTTTATGATAGAGACAATAATAAAAGTTAATAAAGCAGAATAAGAAAACCACATGTAACATTACATTTGAAATAAAAAGATACAGATACTGTACTTAAAATTTCATTTCTGTCACCAGTATAGGTCAATATAAACTTTCCTGCTTCACTGTGGACTAGGTCTTTGATGATAAATACCTTTTTGCATGTCAGAAAGAGATGAGGACTCCCTTATCCAATCGCCTCTCCTTGCATGCTCATCTTTTGAGATTGCATGAGTGTGCCTAATTCTACCTCTAGGGTGAGCTACCCAAGCCCCACAACCCCATGCCCCCTCTTTGTGACTATTTGCATGTCTTCCCACTGCTCAGGCCTCAGACTTACCTGCTGGCAAATAGGGCTTGTACATCCTTGTCCCATCATCTCTTATAGGCCTTTCCCTCTGAGATGGAATGGGAATGCTGGACTCAGACTCGTGGTGAGCCACCAGCTGGTGCCACCACTGTGCCCATGCCTCTGCTGTGAGACCTTTGCAGTCAAGACCATTTGCAGTCCTACCCATTGTTCCAGGGCTTAGATTTCCATGCTAACTAGTAGAGACAGCACTTCAAGTTCTCAATTCTTGGTTCCATGGCCCTATCCCTCTGAAGCTACTGAAGTGCACCTGACTAGCCACGGACACTTTGTCCTGCTAGATAGCTCCTGATAGCCTCTCTGGATCCATCTGGTAGCTACAAAAGGGAGAACCTGAAGCTAACTTTTCAGAAAGCAACCAAGCTACATCAATAATAGAAACAGAATCAAACTTCAGCTCAACAAAATTTGAGTTTCATACCAGAATCACAAGCAAAAATATAAATCCACATACCAAAACCATGGCAAAAAAATAATAATATGAAAAACCTGAATATGTTCCCACCAAACACCTGTAGAAGAGTTCTTCACTGAAAACTGCCTTAGAGGTAACCAAGGACAAAGAACTTAAAACAACAGTCACAAACATTTTCAAAGAATTTAATGAATTTAAAGAACACACAAACAATTCAAAGAGGATAAGGATAAGCTTCTGGCTGAATTCACAAAAGCGATTGAAATATTGAAGAAGACTCAGACTGAAATGAAAAAAAGAACTGAAAAACCCAAACAGTCAACTTGAAATGGCAGGAGAAAGCCTCACCAACAGAATCAATGAAATGGAAAACAGAATACGAAGACTGGACCATAAACTTGAAGAACTGGACTGCTTAAGCAAGAAATATAAAAAATTTTAAAAACACAGGAAGGCAATATGCAGGAAATGTGGAACACCATGAAAATAAAATTTTATGCATCATAGGCACAGAGGAAGGAGAAAAATCACAGGTAAATGGAATTGACCAGATTTTCAACAAGATTATAGAAGAAAACCTCCCTAAATTAATGAAAGACATACCCATACAGGTCCAAGAAACAGACAGAACAACAAATAGATAGGACCCGAAAATAAACTTCCCACAGTCTTTCATATTAAAAACACTAAATGTACAGAACAAAGAGAGAATACTGAAAGCTGCAAGAGAAAAATAACAAGTAATGTATATAGAAAAGTCCACCAGAATTACATCTGACTTTTCAGTGCAAACTATGAAAGTCAGAAGAGCCTGAACCAAAGTATTCCAAGATCTACATGATCATAGGCACTGACACAGAATACTTTACCCAGAGAAACTGTGCCTTATAGTTGAAGGAGAAAGAAAAACCTTATAAGACATGGCTAGGCTGAAACATTCATGTCCACTGAATCAGCCGTCCAGAGAATACTTAAAGCAATAGAAAGAACTGAAAAAAGGAAAAACTATACCCAAAACGCAATAGAAAAAAAGGCATAAATTTGGAAACACAAAATTGAACCAAGAATGCAAACAGAAATTAAAATAACAGTAAAAATTACACACCTTTCAATTATATCTTTAAATGTCAATGGCTTAAACAGCCCAATCAAAAGAAACAGTTAAGATGAAAGGATTAAGAAATGAAATCTGTCTTTTTTGTTGTCTGCAAAAAACTCATCACACCTTCAAAGTTAGGCATCACCTTACAGTGAAAGGATGGAAAAAAATGTTCCAAGCAAATGGCACTAATAAATAAGCAGGTGCTGTCATTCCAGTATCTGACAAAATAGACTCAAATTAAAACCAAGCAGAAGAGATAAAGAGGATCACTTCATTCTGATGAAAGGAACAACTGACCAAGAAGATATTACAGTCATGAATACATAGGCATGAAACTCCGTTGCACTCAATTTCTTAAGAAGAGTACTATAGGATTTTAAGACACTAATAGTAAATGACTTCAATGCCACACTCTCTCCAAAAGACAGGTGAACTGGACAAAGAATAAACAGAGGGACATCTGAATTAAATGATACCATACATCAAATAGGCCTAACAGACATCTACTGAGTGTTTCATCCAAGCACCAAAGAATACAATTTCTGTTCAGCAGACCATGCACATTTCTCTAAAGTTGACTAAATACTGGGGCACCTGCCGCAACATAATTTAGGCAGCATACAGTAAGCTCACGTCCCATGTCATTCCAAGTGGAGAAAAACTAGAAGCATTTCCATTGAAATCAGGAACCAGACAAGGCTGTTTACTGTCTGCACCTTTTCAATACAGTGCTTGAAACTCTTGCAAGAGAAATAAGACAAGAGAAGGAAACTAAAGCAGTATTCAACTGGAAAAGGTCAAATTAACCCACTTTGCTGATGATGTGATATTATACATAAGAGAGCCAAAAAATTCCCACAGAAAATTCCTAGAAATGATTAACACTTTTAATAAACTCTCAGATTACAAAATCAATTTACAAAAACCAGTAGCTTTTCTATATATCCAGAAATCAGCAAAAGGATTGACGAAAACTCTCCATTCACAATAGCCTCAAAAAATATATAAATAGCTAGGACTAAACCTAACTAAAGACACTAGTAATCTCTACAATGAAAAATTTAAATCTTTAAAGAATGAGATTAAGAAACACATCAGGAGATGGAAAGATCTCACACACTCATGGATTGCTAGAATTAATATTACAAAAATAACCATTCCACCAAAAGAAATATATAGATACCGTCCCAACCTACAGGACAATCAACAACACGCAACGGGTTTTGCTTCAGGCTACAGCAGCTTCCTCTTTATTTTTCTGTCTTATATACACACTCATTACTTAAGCAAGGTATGGGCCAACCAATCATCCAAAAGGTCAAGCATTACATCAAGGTACACTAGGTTCCCAACCCATAAAGTATCCTTGTAATCACGCACTGCCCACGCGCTCATCATGCACCTGGATCTTCTAAAATCCAATCACAATACATTTCCTTACACTAGAGGTCCTCCTCCTGGCAGCTGCCAGCCGCCATTTTAGATGACTATGTTGGAGCCTGCTGGCCCCCAACAAGATACAATGCACTATTGATCAGAATCTCCATGACATTCTCCACAGAATTAGAAAAAATCTTAAAATTCATATGTAACCATAAAAAACCCCAGGTAGCCAAAGCAATCATGATCACACAAAGAGCAATTCTGGGGGGATTACCATACCAGATCTCAAATATATTACTGAATTAAAGTTACAAAAACAGACACATAGATCAATGGAGCATAACTGAAGACCCCAACATGAGTGCTTGCCATTTCAGTCACCTGATATTGACAAAGGTGTCAGCCAAGAAAACATTTACATCAATAAATGATGCTGGCAACTGAATCTCCACATTAGAAGGATGAAACTAGACCCCTATCTATCACCCTGCACAAAAGTCAACTCCAAATGAATTAAAGACCTCCATGTGAAACCTGAAACTCTGAAACTTTTAGAGGATAACATAGACAGTGCCCTACAAGATATAGGTGTAGTAATGGACTTTCTAAATCACACATCAATTGCTCATGAATTAAGGTAAATAATCGACAACTCCCACCTTGTTGACCGAAAAACTTTCTGTACACACAAAAAAAAAAAATCAAGAAAGTGAAGAGGAAACCCAAAGAGTGGGAGAAAATTTTCACCAGCTACACATCTGATAGGATTAATATCCAGAATATATAAAGAACCCAAAAACAAAGAACCAAGAAAACAAATGCCCAATGAAAAGACGGACAATGTGTTTCAACAGAGAATTCTCAAAGAAGAAATAAAAATGGCTAAGAAAAACCTTAAAAACTGTTCAACATCCTTAGCAATTATGGAAATACAAATCATCACAACCTTAATATTTCAGCTTATCCCAGTCAGACTGGCTAAGATCAAGAGATCACATAACACCAAATGATGACGAAGAAATGGGAAACGCTCATACACTGCTGGTCTGAATGCAAACTCATGCAACCACTATGGAGAGTAAGATGGAGAACTCTTAAGAAACTAAAAATGAATCAATCTACCATATGATGTGGCTATTCCACTCCTTCGCATGTACCCAAAGGACTTATCTTACTGCAGAGTTAAGTGCACATTCATTTTTGTTGCTGCTCTTTTCACAGTAGCTAAGAAATAGAAACAATCAAAATGACTCTTAGTTGATGAATGGATAATGACTGTGTGGTACATTTATATAATAGACTTCTACTCAGCAGTAAAGAATGACAAAGTCATGGAAATTTCAGGTAGAGGGATGGAACTAGAAACTGTTCTACTAAGTAAAGTAATAGACTCAGAAAAACAAACAACATATGTTCTCCCTCGTTTGTGGGTCTTAGCACCAAATCCACATATGTGAGTATATATCTTGATGTAACTGTGGGAGCCAGGAAAATGGAAGGAAACCAGGGAGAAAAAGTGAAAGAAGGAGCCTGAGAAAGAGGAACAGTAAGAGACAGGTGGTGACAAGGATTAAATGTGTAAAATGGGGATATGTAATTGGGAGCGGGGAAAAGGAGGGTACTCCTTAGAAATAAGGAATCAGGGTATAATAAAGGAAATAAAAGTGCTCAAGAGAGGAGGGGATCACAGGAGACAGATATTATCAAGACGGAAATGGGAGAAATGGGATTACTTTAACTGGGGAGGTATGACGCAGAGTTAGACATGGAGAGAGAGGAGAGAAAAATAGTGCTTAGCTGGTGTGAAAACCAGAGAGAAATGTATTATTTCAAAATCCACTGAAAAATAAACATATAGTATCTGTATGTGTACAGCTGAAGGCTATGTAAGAGAAAAAAAACACACCGCCAGACAAGAGAAATGACCCTTTGAGTTGTTGGTTGGGGCACTCCAAGAGACTCCAAAATAGCACAGGCTATTGCAACAGCAACTGACTATCTCCCAGAACTTGAAAATAAGACCCTATTTCTGGAGACAGGACATACTTCAGACATAGGCTATGGAACAGTGTAGCTGGAACTGACCTGGAAGCCTTCTCCTTTAGGAGAAGCTCTTACATGTTTGGGTGACACTATGCATGTTTCTAAGAGAGAAAAATCAATCAATGGTCCAACCCCAGCTTTAAAGCCTAATAACCAAAACAATGCCTGGCACAACAAACTACAGTGGTGCTGTAGTGCCAGATTATCTTGGGAGTAATCAACAGCTAACTGTACTTAATGCTCTCTCAGTGGGCAGGAACTCATGGGGCAATTGTAAACTTAGTAAAATACACAGGGCTGGAGAGCTCATATATTTCAGAGAAAGCCCAAAGTCTGTCAAATACCTAGACAAATGCAATTTTTTTATATGTTAAATACGGATCCTTATATTTGCAGCCAAGTATATCACCACTCATCGAAGAAGCTTCTTACTCAGGAGATGGGACTCTATGGCAGACCTCCACAACTGGTAGCACACAGTATAAGTGTCTGAGAGATCGCCAACCCAGGGCTCAGGGACCGCTGTGGAAGAGGGAGAGGAACAGCCAGGGAGGAGGTGTGTGACCATAAGGAAACAGTCTTAAGGGTTGCAGGGACCTTACTCATATGAACTTACATCAATGGCAACAGCACGCACAAGACCCATGCAAACTCTAACAGACAAAAACCAGCAGAGAACTGGGAACACGGGCAGGAGGCCACAATTTGGTGAGGAATCATTTCCAACTGATGACTACTCGCGGAAGGAGAGTTGATATTCTTTAAGGGAGTGATGCTAAACAGGCTGAACAGACTCTAGTGGATGAACTCACACAGAAGGGCATCTACGTACAAACAACTCAATAGGCCTTAAGATACATGACAAAATGCATCAAGTTCTGTGGGTAGGAAATGGTGGGTGCAGGTGTGGAAGGCGAGGTAAAGATGACTGTGCTGTAGTATATAAAACTCACAAAGATTCAATAAAAATATACTTATAAAAATTACTTATAAAAAATAAACTCTGAAAAGATATGTTCATACATCAAGAGAGACAGAGAGAGAGAGAGATGGGAATGTCAAGTTCTGAGGCAAAGAGAGATCTATTTTAAAAGGTCGTAGTAAATTGGACCAGAAATTAACAATTTGGTCAAAAAATCGAGGGCGAGTTTGATGGACAAAAAAATAATTTTGGTATCATTCTCCTTTAGGGATATTTTTTGAATCAACAAAAATAATGAGTAAAAATCATTCCCATCATATAAATTAAAGTACTTGAATGAGGACTAGAATTCTACAAAGAAAGACAACAAATTAATTTCTGTCATGAATTGAGATTATTACTTTAACTCTTTTTAAGAATATTGACTTTTGAAAAGGAGGAATGAAGTTCCTTCCCTGATGATAATAATTTTAATTTTTCTTGACATGATAAGCAAATTTGTTTTTATACTAAAATGCCTTGTATTAAAGTATCCAGAGAATTAAAATGAAAGAAATTATTAACATTCACCATTTAATTCCCACAAAAAAATCACTGAAGGATATGAAACATTTATGTTAAAATTTGTCATGAAATGGGATGTCCTCTTGCAGTCATGCTCACCCAACAAGCTACCTGTACATTCAATAGAACAAAAATAGTTCAAGCTAGAACAAATTAACCAAGTGATAAAAGTTAACATTACGATTTCTGGTAGACCTTTCCTGGCATGCTTCTTATTAGGGTACACTTTGAGATAACAGCATACTAAACACATTCATTTCTGAATAAAAAGTTAAAGTTTAATATCATTAAGAATTCAAGTTTAATTCGTAATAAAATTATAAATATAGAAAGTTAATTTGCATCACAAGACAATTTTCCAAAAAGCCAGAATATTTGAAAAATTCCTGACTTGGGTTGTGTAAAGAAAACTGCGTGACTATTACGGGGTAAATGAGAGAAGGTCTAAGACAGAAAGTAATACATGAAACAAAGTCTGAGAAAAGAAAAATCTAAGGAAGATCTTTAGAATATCAAGAGAAGTTTTAATGTAGGTGGGACAGATTATTCAGGAGAACTATTGTAATTACTTTGGATATAGTAATGGAAATTTAACTATGTGAGAGAGCATCTTCACTTTGGGAATATGTTGCCTGAGGTTACCAAAGATGACTAGATCTTGGAATGGGAAGCGCTTGGGAAAGGAACTGCATGCCGAGGAAGTACATGATCTTATTCTACACGCCGTCCTTATTTACTGCCCACCCAGTGTATTCATGGGCTGCCTCGCTGTGCACAGTTCCTTGGACAAGCACTTCCACCAAGACTTTTACAGTCAAAGGTAAAACTAAGAACATCCACGTCCTTTGAGACAGGGCACTGCTCCTAGAATCTTCTTTTCCACAAAAGTAAGGGGAACTGGGAGAACGCAAACTGGCAGGGCCAGTGGGAGGAAATGCATGAGAGGACCAAGGCTGGGGGTTCTCACCTGGTTGCACACAGGCTTGTACTTCAGCCCTGGCTTATTGAGGATTTTCTCCAGCTGCCTGTGGTTAAAGTTGGACACCCCGATGGACTTGACTAATCCTGCATCCTTGCACTTCTCCATGGCCTGGGGAAAGGATGGGATTGTGAAGAATCATGTTTACAACTGACTGCATCAATAGAGATGCAGAATAGCAAAGTTATAAGGAATACTATCTAGGGCTGACATGTAGATCAGTGGTCCAGCACTTGCTTAGCATGTGTGAGGCCCCACACTTGATCACTGGAAGTGCAAACGCTAGCGGAGTAAAACTTCCCACATGACCACTGTAATTCAACATGAAGAAGCCAAAATGGTGACAGTAACAGAAGAAAGTCACACTAAAGAAGAATTTCTATGTCCTCAGTAGAAAAATAGCAATATTACTACGTAGAGTGGCAAAATATGTATATGCCTGTTGTCCTGAGAACCTCTTAATTTAACTCCTCCAGAGTTTAGTGATACATTCCTCCAACCACAGTCTAGCAAATAAGTGTAAAAGGAATGACTGTCAAGACCCAAGGACACATATTGTATATTTTCACAATGAGCTGGTCTCACTCTTTCAGTGTCATCTGTTGACCTTCTTCCAAGTACTCACCTCCCACGTGGCACAGAAATCCACTGTGTCCAATAATGTTTTTCCTTGTTTATCTACTGGAAAGTCATCATCCCCTGGCTGGAAAAGAAGCAATCAGTACAGCCATGTCTCCAAAACGTGTCTTACCTGTAGTAACACCCTTAAGAACATCCTGGAGATAAGACACTAAATACACATGATGAATCACTTGGCATACTTGTAAGTACAAATTAATTTTCACATGTAAGGACTGTCCTTAAGTTATTAGGCTTCTATGATCTATTATAACAATGATACACTAAATTAGGTAACATTTTCTCACCTACAAGTGAGATCTCCTAGTTGACTCATATTCTTTTGTCTACTTTTTTTGAAAGCATGAATCATTTTCACCTGAAAACTCTGGGGGCACTACATGGCTTTCAACCCAGGATGAATAATCTGTATTCTCAGTACTCTTCATCTAACTGAACACATGTGGGTACAAAGGGCAAGTATGTGAACAAAGGATGGCCAAACAAGGTTGTTTAAGATTGATTTTGATAGGAGATGCAGAGGAGCTAGATAGTGTTAAAGTCCTGACGTGTCTCAAGGCCATTGTTACCAACAATAGATAAATCTGACACAAAGCCCAAGCAAATACATTGTAAAGCAGATGTGAGATATATAAATATCAAAAAGAAACAATTAAAATCTGGGGCAAGATACTGAACAGAGAATTCTCAAAAGACAGAACACAAAAGGCTGAGAAAATCTTACAAAACTGTTCATTATCTTCAGCCTTCAGGAAAATGTAAATTAAAATTATTTTGAGATTTCATCTTTCCCCAATCAGAATGGCTGAGATTCAAAATACAAATGCTAGTGCAGATGGGGGGGGGGCACTTATTTACTGCTGGCTAAACTGCAAACTTGTGTAGCCATTATAGAAATAGATCTGCCACATGATCCAGTTGTACAAGTTCCAGAAGTCAAAGGACTCTATATCCTACTACAGAGATACCTGCTCAATGCATGCTCTGTGCTCACTGATTCAACATATCCAGGAAAAGGAAACAATCTACATGCCCATTAATGAACAGATAATGAAGGAATTCTATTTGCAGGATGGAATGTTATTCAGCTCTTATGAAAAAAATTACAACACTCAAAGGTAAATGGATGTAACTGCAGCAGTCTTCCTGAGTGTGGTTACCCAGATCCAGAAAGACAAACATACTATGTTCTCTGTCATAAGTAGATGCTAGCTTTGAACCTTTAGATATGTGTGTTTCAATTGGAAAATCCATAAACACCAGGAAACAAGTACATGTCCATGGAGGGGAGGGTCTTCATGAGAGGGGAGACAGAGTGATATATGTATTCATATATACATATATCTACATATATGCTGTGTGTGTATGTGTGTGTGCATGCATGTGTGTGATGGGGTTACCCTATAATGGAGAGAGAATGCCCTTACAAAACAAATAATGACAGAAATGGGATCACTGTTTTGGAGTTGTTGCCTAGAGAGTTCCCATAGACTCTCAAACAATATTGACTGTCAGTATTGATCCTTGATGTTCTTCATGGTAAGAACCTTAAGATGCTTAAGACAATAAACGAATGAGTCCTACATCAAACATGGAGAACTCAAGCTGATACTGACTTCAAAGCTTCATCTCTCCTGTCTGACCTTCATAGTGCTGGAAGGTGCTGGGCACAACACCAAAACAGAAAAATCAGCATCAATTTACCCAGCTGCAAACCCTGACGGCTGCGATAACGACAGGCTGAGAGACACGCCACTGGTGCGGCGTTGGCACGAACGCTACGGGAGCAACCAGTGGACTGTTCATTCCTAAGATGGAACCTATACCTGGCACTGTAATCAGTGTCGAGAACCTCTCTCTAGACATGTCACAGTCCATGAAAGAGAACCCAATACTATTACTCTGCCAAGTGGGCACAGGATTAAACTGACTCCCAACAACCTCTTGTTCTACCCCCTAGATTAAAACATATCTCTCTTCTAGAGAAGCTTCCTCTTGCAGCAGATAGTGATTAACACAGAAACCCACAACTGGTCAATGTACAGAGAATTCAACAGACTGTAAAATGCTCGGTCCTAAGTGGGACATTTGTATTCCACCTTCTCCTCCACAGGCTCAGGGATCAATGCATAAGAGGGTCAGCAAGATTGCAAGGCTGAGAGGTAGTTGAGGAACACATGGAAACCATGCTTTCTGGAGACAACAGAGCAGTTACACATATGAAATCATTGCACTTCTGATAGCCTGCATAAGACCTGTACAAGCCCAAGCTACACAAAACCCTAGTGGAGAGGCCCAAAGCCCCATCACAAAGCCCCTCCTCCAGCTGTAGAACTGTTGGCAATTGAAAGATGCTGGGAGAAGGAGAAGCAGTTCTCATTAATGGTGCTAGTTAGGTTGATCATGCTTCAGGAGATGGAACCACACCCAAGAATATCTTGGGAAAATAAATCAGACTCAATGGGCTTTGAAAAAAAATAAGAGAAGACATGAATTGAGGGGGTAGGGAGGAAGTGTGGGTGAATCTCAGACAGAGGAAAGAGCCTCAATATGTTCACAATGAATTGTGTGAACTTAAGGACCAATGAAAATGTTTTGCAAGGGAAAAAAGACATCTTTATAAACAGACATTTCTGAAAGTTACTTCTAATATGTGATTCTAGGATAGCTTGTACATTCTATTTCATAATTTAATGAACATTTGTGGCACCTACTTCAAGACGTTTTGTAACATATACACTTATATGAAATTATGGTAGCCATCGTAAAATTATGTTCATTTGCCCCATCCCAAACAATGGAAGTTTGAAGATACCTGTGGCCTACCTTCATTGGCACTGGGTAATGCATAAGATAAAGGTCAACATAATCCAACTGAAGATTTTTCAGTGACTTTTCCAAACCAGGCCGAACCAGCTCTGGTCGAAAGTAAGTGCACCACAGCTGCAGAGGTTGGAATGGAAGTTGTACTGCATCAAAATCCATTTAGCTCTGGGCTCATTCACCCTAACATTGACAGAACTTTTGTGATTGATGGACACTTCCGTCTGCCCTGTCCATAGGAATTTATTTATATATTTTGTTATTGTTTAGCACAGTGGAAGGAAATTATTCAAAAAGTAAAACACATCAACTGATAATGCCCAATCTCCAATTTCTTTTTCATAAAGATTATAGATACTATTTTACTCTATCTCATCTGTGTAAGTAACTGGAAGAGTTAGCATCACTCAATTTATGTAAGTGAAGGAAATGTTTTGAATAGTCTACGTATTTTTATGTGTATGAGCGTTTGCGTGCATGTTTGTGTACTATGTACATGCCTGATGCCTACAGAGACCAGAGGAGAGCATCTGATTACCACAAACTTGAGTTATGCTGGGGTTTTAGCCATACATGAATGCTAAGAACCAATCCCAAGTCTGCTGCAACAGCAGCAAGTGAGCCATCTCTTCAGCCCTCATTTTGAATATTTTAATGTATACCAGTTATAAATCAATACACTTTAGTTGTATTTTGTTTGGTACCCCAAAACTCAACTATGATGTTCTCTGATGTTAATAAAGGCTTATTGATATTACCAATTATAATAAATTTTAGCAATCCAGGAGATAAAGAAAATGATATTTTAATATTAGGTTTATCTGATTTCACAGCCCATGCCAAATCACACTGCTTTGAGCTGAGACTCTTAAAAGTGAAAGAGCTTTAAAGCTACATATTTATAGGCACTTTAGTAAGAAGTAATATTTTCCTGTTTGGATACTGAATCTGATATAGGAATTATACGTGAAAAATAAGTACATTTAATCAACTACTGATTCAGTTATTTACTTTTCACTTCTACATCTTGTTTCATTGATGTATACACTCAAATACTACAGACACGATACCTTTGAGGTGAGGAATATGTCTTCTCTCTTCACAACGCCAGCTGCGATCTTGCTTTGGATGGCCTGTCCTACCTCTTCTTCTACTTGATATGCGAACGCAGTATCAATATGGCGGAACCCAGCCTCTATAGCTAGGTTTGCAGACTCCAGTGACTTACTCTTAGGGACCTAGAGGAGGAACCAATGGTAGTATTTGAAAATGCCTTTCTGAGAGGTAGCACAGATGGGCCTAGATGAGAGCTCACTATACTGGAAAGAATTTTGCCTTTAAAATTCATCCTAGAACTACTTGTCACAGAAAAACTAAGTCACAGAAAAACTAAGATATCGTCATGAAATTCTCCCCATATTTTGTTCTTTATTTTAGGTAAAGATCCCAGAACTACTTTCTTTCCTGATCCCAGAACTCTTGGTACTGCTGCAATTCTGGTTAATTACTAGAAGATGCCAAGATCATTCTGAGTTGAATGGTTTGCTGGAAAGTCACGTACAATTTATATTATAGGGTCCCTAAGCAAAATGAACATAAAACGTGCTTGAAACAAAGTTCAGAAGACATAAGGTGTGAGCTTCATATGGGTCTCCTCTGAGTGAAGACCCCCCCACACACACACACACATGTTAAATTTCCTCTGGGATGAATGTTGACAATACATGGGAAATATTATCAGTTAAAAAAATGGTATATGGGAGATTCTGTGTAGGCCAGATACAACATTTACTGTGAAATACTAAAGGTATCCCAAAGAAAAACTATAGTCTTCATAAATATTTGTCTTGGGCATCTCATCTGGAGGAACACACCCTTATTTACTACACTGATTTCTCTGGACCTTGCCTTCTTGAAAAGAAAAAAGATGTTGTGGGCTAAAGACATAAACACGGAGCTCCCCTCCCACACTACAATCAACACCAAATCAAGGAGGTTGACAGGAAGTGTTCCTTACTCATGACTTTCATCTCTTCTACCAAGTTGAAGATGTATTTCTCTTACACTGATATAAGAGAAATATGGTGTTTCACATCACCTAAGCATTATTTCTCTCTCGTCTCCCTCTCCCAGTTTAAGCCCCCAACCCCTCCCAGTTAAAGTACCCCATTTCCATTTTTCCTGTTGGTAATACCTGTGTCCTGTTATCTTCCCTTCTTCCCTTTTAACCTCGTGGTTCTTTGTATAACCCTCCCTCCTCCCTTCCACTAGTTCAAAAGCCCACTGAAAAATATGCATAACAATATCTGTACATGAGTATACACATATAGGTAAAGGCTGTAGAACAAGAAACAGTGCCAGGCAGGAGAAACCTCCCTTCAAGTTGTTGGTCAGGGTAATCCAAGAGAATCCCAAAATAACACAGGCTATTGCCACAACCCTTGATTACTTCCCAGAACTTGAAGATAAGACCTAGTGCTGAAGACAGGCCACACTTTGGACACGGGACTTAGAGCAATCGAGCTGGAACTGACCTGGAAGCCTCCTCCCTAAAGATAAGCTCTCATACTTCTAGAGAATACTATGAAAGCTGCTAAGGGAGAATCAATCAGTGGTCCAACCCCACCTTTAAAGCCTAATACCCACAACAGTGACCCGCACAGTAAACTATATCAGTGCATAGTGACACTTTTATCTTGGGGGTAATCATCAGCTGTCTGATTAAACTTAATCAATGGGAGGCAAAACGTGTGTGCCTCTGTAATCAAAATCAAATACACAGGGCAGGAGAGGACATAGATCCAAATAGATCCAGATAAAACCCTGCATCTCCCACATCCCTGGACCAACATAATTTTTACTGGATGCTAAATACAAATCTTTATATTTAGAGGCAGGTGCACTAGTCACCACTCATCCAAGAAGCTTTTTTTTGCAACAAATGGAGACTATCACAGAGTTCAACGACTGATCACACAGAGAGAGTAAGTGTCTGTGAGATGCCCAGCCCCAAGTGACAGATCTATATTGAAACCACTGAACATATAGTGGACGAGGGGTGGACAGAATACTAATGCATCTCTCATCTCTCAAACGCAAAGCTTCTTCATGCAACAGAAGGTGATGAACACAGAAAGTCACAACTGAGCAAATTGTGGACAATACGAGACTGCACAGTGTGTGTCTCTGGATAGGACTCCGATATTAAACCTCACCTACCCATGGCTCGGAGATCGTTGTGGAGGAGGGGCAGAAAGATTGTAAGAGCTGTGGTTGGTGCTTGACCATAAGGAAACAGAGCCTCTCAGGCTTCTGAGAACTTGCTCATATGAACTTACAGCAGTAGTGACAGCATGTACAAGACCCATGCAAACTCAGGCAAAACCCAGCATAGACACATGGAAATGGGCAGAAGACTCCAACATCAGCCTAGGAACTATTGGCAGCTGATCACCACTGGGTGAGGGAGAGCTCATCTTCTTTAAGGGAGTGATGCTAGGTAAGCTGGCTAGACTCCGGTGAATGAACTCATATTGAGAGACATCTGGGTACAAAATTTGGAAAGGCCTTAATGTATATGACAGAATGCATGAAATCTATGGGCAGGCTACGGGGACTGCAACAGATGAGTGGGTGTAAACATGATTAAGATATATTGTATGACATGAACAAACATTTGAAAAAAATATGCATTTGGAAGGAAATAAAAGAGGAACGGGGTGCCCAGAATAGTTAGGACAAGGATATGTTCCTTTAAACCTGGAGCTTACAGCTTGAAGAGTCACTACAAGTTCTCTCCTAGACCAGACAGGCCCCTCCTAGGGAGGGCAAACAGGTCTGGGCAACAAGGCAGATTCCCCAGCAAACAGCAAAAACAACAGGAGAAAACAAACTCCCACCATCACCGTACAGGGCTGAGTTATAGCCAGTCTCACAGTGTCCTCCAGGCATGTACCCAGTAACCAGGCCATAAGACTCCCAGCACCCACTCACTGGGGAAACTCGTCAAAGTTAGGTCTTTCTTTAGTTCCCAGGGAGGCTCCACTGTGCACCCCTTCCTGCAGACTCACAGGCAGCCCTGAGTCTCTGCCACCCCAGAGCACTGCAGTACAGAATAAAGATCCCGCTCCACCTGCACCCTGCCTCAGAGTCTGTTTACAGAACTAGCTCATTTTCCCACCTGCCTCCCAGAGCATTGTAGCTGCTGCCATGACCTCTGTTTAACAAGAATGATCAGGACGTGCAGATATAAACAGACCCTGATGCAGAGCAAAGGCTAAATATCTTCTGTCATGTACGTGGACTATCTCTAGTCTGAGAAACAGAATTTTAGGTTCTTACGTCTTCAGGTTTGTAGGTGCCAAAACCCAGAGCAGGAATTAAGTGGCCATCGCTGAGTTTCATACACTGATGTTTAGAAGTCATTGTCAGTCACTCCTCCACAGCTTCTGATTCGTCTACCTGCAGGAGCAGTGAATAAAGGGAATTTATAGAACTGTCTGTCCTAGGATGACTAATGGCACTCCTTTGCTTATGATTAACCACAGATGCTTCCTGTCTAATGATTAACCATTGACACTGCCTTGTTAATTGTTAACCAGTGCTGTACATTCTCTATCTGCTGGTTAAATAGTAGCAAGTGCCTGCTATTTAAAAGAAATCCTACTGCCTGCCTAATCCCTGACCAAGAGAAAGGGGAAGGAGTAGTCAGGTTAGAGGGGCATTGCACATGCAAGAAGGGAATTCACTAATTTCATATGAAGAATATATTTTTAAGTAAATTATTATAAAGCATTTATTTTCAGTAAATTATCTGTGTGCAGTCTCATTTAGTTCATATTATAATAGAAGAAGAGATTAGACTGGAGAAATGGCTCAGTGAGTAAAGACATTCACTGTTCTTCCAGAGGACCTGGGTTCAATTCCCAGCACCCACATGGCAGCTAACCATCCAGAACTCCAGTTCTAGGGGATCCAACTCCCTCTTCTGGCATCATCGGGTCATTATATGACACAAGTGCACTTATAAACATGCAGGCAGAACACTCATATGCATAAAATTTTTTAAATAATAAAGTATTAAAAAGTAGAAGGGATTGAGTAGCTATTATATTTGAGACGCAGACCCTCTTGTATCACTTCTATTTTTGTCTTCATGTATCCTCTATTGGACCATGTATCACTGGAAACAATAAGGAATCACACCCATACAAACATTCTCAAAGAGCAGAGAAATCGCAATTAAACAGTTTAAAATTTTTTGACCCTAAGAAAAAAATAGAAAATTAAAATTGAAAAGATCAATGCACTTTTAAATTCTCAGGGTAGAGGAGGAGATGGGAAGATTGTGAGAGCCAGAGATATAGGAAGACCTGAGGGAAACATGTCTTCCGGACATGACAGGGATGCTGCACTCATGAACTCATTGCCTCCACAAGACCTGCACAAGATCAAGGCAGACAGTGGAATGGGAAGGGTCTCAGGAGCCCCAGACATTAACTGAGGAACAATGGACAGCTGATGGCTTCTGGGGAAGGGAGATTTAATTATTTTAAAGGTAAGGATCCTGGTTGATGAGACTGTGTTCCAATGAATGACCACAGCCAGAAGTACACCGACAGCACACACTGGAGTCAAAGAATGTTTTTTAAAAGGACATGGTGGTGTTGGGTGTAGGGATGTGGGAGTAGATCTGAGAAGAACTAAGTAGAGGATTTGAGGGTGAATATGACCAAAATACATTGTGACCTGCAAAATTCTCAAAGAAAATAAAAATATTTATGAAAAATTCACATTGCCAAATATCTTCTGATTTCTTATTTCAGCATCATTGACATTGACACAAGTGTGATCCCGACACACTTGCAATAGTGGTTGAACAGTAAAGATCGGCAGCTACTGGAAAATATTTTATAACATGCAACAAGACTTAAACCTTATCATAGCACCTGCCTGTTAGGTAACTCATATAATTATCAACAGGACACAATATATTTATATTAAAAGATAATATATGAACTGCAGAGATAGCTTAGTTTGTAAAGTGTTTGCCTTCCAAGCACAAGATTCTGTTTAATTTCCAGAACCCACATAAAAATTCTAGATGCAGATACCTGTTTGTAATCTTAGTGCTAGGGAAGCAGAGATAGGAAGATAGCTGGGGCTGGCTGGCCAGTCAGCCTAGCATCAGGCCAATCAATACATTACGGTAGTTGGAGCTTGAGGAATGACACTAGGTTGACCTCTGGCTTTTAAAAGCATCCATGTATACATGTACAAGCTACACACGCACATACACACACGTGCCATATATCTAAATCATGGGCTATCTGAGGGATAAGAACAATGGGTTAAGGGCATCAAAGATTTAATCAATGAAGAAATACCAGAAAAGTTCTCACATCTTGGGAAAGACATCAACATATGCAGAAGAGATATTTAGAACTCTAAAGATTCATGACCAGAAGACAGTCTATGACAAAATAATATACTTTAATTGGCAATAATACAGAGCACAGAAAAAAAATATTAAAGTCTTCAAGAACAAAGTGCCAAGCTAAATCAAGTTCATCAATAGCAGATTGTTCAGCATAGACACTAAGTTAAGAGGCCATTGGAGGATGTATTTAAACCACTAAATGAAAATATGTTCCAGTCAAGATTACTGTCCTCAGAAAGGCTATCCTTCAAAACTGAAGGAGAAATAAAGTTCTTCCAAGAGAAAAATAAACTAAGGGTATTCATGACCCTTAGTCCATGATGATAAAAGATATCTGGAAAATATTCTATCCCACAAAGAGGAAGAAACACAATCATCGTGAGATTATATGAAGAACATATCCCACTAAGCAGTAGACATGCACGTGAGAAATACCAGTCTAAATTCATTCTTCTGGAAGTAGATATCCAGTTTCCACCGTATTGTTTGTTAAAGATGCTGTCTGCTAAAGCCTGTTTGACAGGCTTGTCAAGAATTAGGGGCTGTAGCTGTGCGAGTTTCTATTCTACTCTACCAAACCACATGTCCTTCGGGCCAGCACTAGGCTGCTTTAGTTGTGACAAGTTTGTAATATACTTTGAAATCAGGTATTATGATACAGCAGAATTTCTTTTTTTTGTTCAAGATTGCTTTGGCTATTTAGGTCACTTCCATATTAGTTTAGTCTTCTGATCTTCTTTTCTTTAAAGAACACCATTGGTATTTGCATAGAGATGCCATTGAATCTGCAGATCACTGTGGGTAACACAGCCATTTTTACAATATTAATCACTATTAATTCTATGACCCATGAACATAGGAGATAATTCTAATTTCTCCTGTCTTCCTCAGTTTTTTTATTAATGTTTCATAGTTTTCACTGTAGAAGTCATCCACTCCTGAGGGAATTTTGTTTCATTCTGATTTATTGTTTTTCGGTTTGGTTTTTATTTTTTGGAATATTTGGAATTGGGACTGTTTTCTGATTCTATCTCAGCATGTTCATTATTGGTTTATAGAAAAGCTACTTATTTCGAGATCAGAATTTTGTAACCCATTACTTTGATGAAAGTCTATATCACATCTAAGAATATTCTGTTGATGTCTTTAGATCTTTTAAGTGTAGGAACAAAGCATAAGCAAATAATGATATGTGGCTTCTTCCTTCCCCTTTATTTATTTGGGCTAAGTAGTCAAATACTATGTTAAATAGTAGAGTGGGCACACTTGTATAATTACTAATTATAGAAGAAATTCTTTGCTTTCTCAATCCATATGACATTGGATATCAGTTTAGGATATACACTGCTTTATATATTGTGGTGTGATTCTCTTAGCTTCTTCACGACTTTTATCAGGAGTGATGTCAAATTTTGTAAAGATAGTTTTACAATCTGTACTGGATAACTTTGGTTTCAACTTGATACACCTGGGTTAAGGGAGACTCAGTTGGGGAACTGCCTCCATTGGACTGGCCTGTGATCATGTCTGTGGGGTATTTTCTTGACTGTTGAGTGCTGCAATAAGGCCAGCCTACTGTGGGTGGTGCCATCCCCTGGCAAGTTGTTGTCTATTGTATAAGAAAGCAGACTGAACATGGGCCAGGAGAACAAGTCAGTAACCAGCACTCCTCCATGGTCTGTGCTTCAGCTCCTGCCTCCAGGTTCCTGCCCTGAGTTCCTACCTCGGGCTCCCTCAGTGAAGAGCTGTGACCTGGGAGATGGGAGCCAAATCAACCCTTTCCTCCCCAAGGTGGTATTGGTCAGAGTATCTTGTCACCGCAATTGAAGCAAACTAGGACATAATCTATTAGAGTGATCAGGTTTCTTGCCCTTGATTCATGTGTTGCATTATATCTGTTGCTTTTTTATATTAAACCATTTTTATAGCCAAGAAACCAACTTACTCTTGGTGTACACTCTTTCTAATATGTTGTCAAGTTGTTTATAAGAACTTTATTCAAAACTTTTGCAACTGTGTTTCAGGGGAGTCTGCCTTCAGTTTCATTCCTGTGTCCTTACTTGATTTGGTATTGATGTGAAATTTGCTTCGCAGAATGAGTTCAGAAATGTTCCTTCTCATTCTGAATAGTTTTAAGAGCACAGGTATAAATTCTCTTTGAAGGTAGAATTCACAATGAACCCCAGGATGTCTTGTTTGGGGGGAGGCTTTTTTTTTTTTTTACTATTGCTTGTGTCTCATTGCTCTTATTGATCTTTTCAGTTGTTTGTATCATCATGGTTCAATTTTGGTATGCAATATGTGCTTAGAAATTCATTCATTTCTAAATTTCCCAACTTCTTAGCATATACTTTTACAAAATTCTCTCTCTCTCTCTCTGAATTTGGCTAAGTGTTTGTCTACCTTGTTTATTGTTTCAAAGAACCAACTATTTGTTTCATTGATGTTTTCTATTGCTCTTTTAGGTCTGTTTAATTAATAACCACCTTAAACTTTCTTTCCCACCACTTTGATTAATAACCACCCTAAACTTTCTTTCCCACTCTTTCCTTGGAGGCCCTTTCTGCGGCTAGAGATTGTCAGCCTTGTCTTCTTATGAAGTGACTTGCTCCCGCTGAGAAATCCACAGCAAAAGCCCCACGGATGTCCAGGAGGTTGGAGGTGGGAGCAAGTGAGGTTACAGAGAAGGAGGAGGGAGACAGGGTGTGTGTCATTTGAGGATGTCACTGTGAACTTCACCTAGGATGTGTGGCAAGACCTTGACACTGTCAGAGGACCCTCTACAGGGATGTGATGCTGGATAACAACATATTCTTGGGCACTGCATGGCCAAACCTAAGTTAATCTTCAGGTTGGGGCATGGATTTGGGCTGTGGACCTGAGCAGAAGCATCTGTCCAGAGCCTCCCAGATGAATTCTCTACCAAAGAATATCAAATATAGTAGCCCCACTGGAGAAGTGGAGAATATGAGGAGAAAGGAATACACTGTGAAAGTCAGTCACCAAACTCTAAGCCACATCCTGCTCATTTCATTTACCTTCCATTCTCCCTGCTCCTTGCTCTTCACTGACTATCCCAGTATGGCCACCTGCATCCTGCAGCAAACCACATTTGGAATTGGTTTCACTGTGGCTGTGTCCACTGTTTTGGTCAAGACAATTATTGTGGTATTGACCTTCCAACTCACCACTCCTGGAAGAAGGATGAGGTGGCTGCTGGTATCAGGGGTACTGAATTTCATCATTACCACACGTACACTGATCCAACTTATTCTCTGTGAAATCTGACGAAGAGCATTTCCTCCCTTTCTTGACTCAGATGCACACTCTGAACACAACTATAATATAACATCACTGTATGTAAGAAAGACTCAGTAAATGCCTTCTACTGTGTCCTGGAACACCTGGGTGCCCTGGCCCTGGGTAGCTTGGTTATGGTTTTGTTTGCCAGGAATTTGTCTGACCTTCAGTGAAGCCAAGAATATTGGTGTTTTGCAATATCTAAGTCACATATTTATCATGGCACCAAAGGAAATAACATGATGGCCGTGAAGGTCTTCTCCATCTTGACTTCTAGAGCAGGGCTGCTAGGATGCATCTTTGTCCCAAAGTTGTACATTATTTTGAAAACCATACGCAAATTATCTTCAAAAGCACAGAGGTCAATTACTGTCTTCATTGAAACTATAAAATTCTAAAATCACTCTAAAAGTAAACTCAAGAGTATTAGTATTAGTTTTAAGTTTATCCAAATAAGAATTACTAAAGATTAGTTTTATGTAGCATTATATGCATTGTAAACGATACTATATATATCAGTTGCTGATGGTAAATGCCACTTGTCTCTCATGGGTACACTGTAGAAGATTGCTCCTTGTCTCTCATGGGTACACTGTAGAAGATTGCTCCTTAGTGTAAGCATTCAGGTAGAAACATCATTAAGTGTGCCCCAAAACAGTTCTTTTTATCCCCCATACCTCATGGATTACTTCCTCTGTTTGAGCTATTTACATCACATATATTCTCAACAATTAGGTGACTTTCACCTTGAAATGCATCTCCAAGAAATGATGCCACAGTCTGTGAACTTGTGCAGACTCTAATGCTGTTTGCTTAGTAGCCAAAGTCATAACAGGTAGGGAACCAGAGTGACTCCATTTTTGTAATGGGCCTCCATTTTGCGTTTACCTTCCATCTGGTCTTGTGAGAACTAGAACCCCACATGACCTTTGCTTGGTATCGCCATGTGATAAACCCAGCTGAATTCCAGGAAGTGGTTGACCACTGTGAAAGAAGGGTTCTAATCCCATGCAAATATCTTGAGCCAATAGCTTGGTTACTGAAATGAAGTTAACAATAGTAATTACTCATTTTGAATGATCTGTAATCTTCCCATGTCAGGTTATAAAACCTTAAGATTTGGAACTGGACAGGGCTGCTCCCTAAGTACTCACCCTGAGTTCAGTGACAGCCATAATAAAGTTTTGCCTTGCCTTCCATCTGCGTGTGTAACCACTGATTTGCAACTTACAACAAAGTAAATTGTAAATGTGCCAGGCAAGTGTTAACCATGTTAACTTGTAGGGACTTGAGCATCTGAAAATTTGCAATAGGTTAGAAATTTTAAAAATCATTCAATGAGAGGGTGACCTACAAAGAAATAAAGTCTGTTCAGAAGTTATAGTGAAAGTGATGGCAATGGTCCATCTGAAAGACAGGCTGACACATGGGGCAGCTCAGGAGAAAGGTCTGAATCTGCATTTTGTTTTATTTTATCTCATTTTTACTTTTTGAGACTAGGTATCTCTGTAGCCCTGGTTGACCTCTATCTCATAGAAATCCCAGTCTATGCCTCCTAAGTGCTGGGATTAAAAGCATGTACCACCACACCCAGTCTGAAGTTATATTTTAAGTCTCAGTATCCAGGTAAACTGATGAAGGTTAACGACCATCTCAATTTACATTTACAGTAACACTTAGTCCCTCTTGGAAGGATTCATTAAATTACCTTTGCAATATGTGACCTTATCTAGACAGAGTGGACTAATGGAGTGTAGAATTATAAATGATGGTGATTTGGGTATTGCAGAGTACTTGAGGCTCTGAGTTCAATATCAATTATTGCAAAAGAAAAAAGTATGAATTCATAGTTGTTTTTATCACATCAGTGATATTCAAGATGTATGACTCTGTCTATAGTCTCGTCTTACATGGGTGACATGATGGTCTTACTCCTCAAAACACTGTAAAAGAGTGGCAAGAAAGGAAAGGAAGGACTGTTTTCAGAATGGTCTTTCATAACCAGTGTGGAATTTGTTCTTTTCAAATGATGGCAAAGCTAATCTTAGTCAGTGTTGGTCAATGGTTAGTTTTGTGCTGCAATGGTGTTAACTCCATGTATTTGTACAACTATCATCACCACCCCTCCACAGAAACATTTCAACTCTTCCAGTTGAAAGTGTGTACTTGCCTTTTATGTTGAATAGTGTTGTTGTTGTTATTATTATTATTATTATTATTATTATTGCTTGTTTCTTTTTTAAGGGAATTAGGTGACCAGTGTTCTTTGCACATACACTTGCAAGAATCCTGAAAGGCAACAGCAAAGGAAACCCAAACTCAGCAGACAAGAAATAACAAAAATCACAGTAGAAATTAATGAAACAGAAACAAAGAAAACAATACGAAGAATTAATGAATCCAAGAGCAGGTTCTTTAAAAAGATAAACAAGAAAGATAGACCCTTGGCCCAGTTAACCAAAAGAAAGAAAGAGCAACTCCAAATCAACAAAATCAGAGATAAAAGTAGAAACATCAAAACAGGCAACAAAAATATCAAGAATATTATTAAAGAATACTTTAAAAATTTATATGCTATTAAATTTGAAAACCAAAAAGAAATATATATATATATATATATATATATATATATATATATAGTCATAAAGTTAAACCTAGAGGAGATCAACAGCTTAAAAAGACCCATAACATATATGGTAATTGAAACAGTAATACAGAACCTCCCAATCTAAAAAGCCCAGATCCAGATGGATTCACAACAGAATTCTACCAGACATTCAAAGAAGACCTATATTCAATACTACTTAAATTATTCAAAAGATAAAAACAGATGGAGAACTCCCAAATTCCTTCTACAAAGCCAGTATCACTCTAATACCAAAACCAGGGAAAGATATAACCAAAAAAGAAAACTATAAACCCATATCTTTAATAAACCTAAATCCAAACATTCTCAACAAAGTACTTGCAATTTGGACACAGGCATACATCAAAAAGATTGCCCACCACGATCAGGTTAGCTTTATTCCAGAGATGCAGGGGTGGTTCAATATACGTAAGTCAATAAACATAAAGCATGTAAATGGGACCAAAGACAAAAAATATATAGTCATCTCAATAGACACAGAAAAGACATTGGACAAAATTCAACATGTGTTTATGTTAAAAGTCCTAGAGGAAGTGGATTGTTGGTGGGACTGTAACTCGTGCAACTACTAAGGAAATAAAGTGTGAAGAACTCTTAAAAATAGTAAAATGAACATACCGATTGACCCTGTCATACCACTCCTTGACGTATACCCAAGGACTCATCTGCTGCAAAGATACTGATACAACCATATTTGTTGCTGCTGTTTCACAAGAGCTAAGAGATGGAAGCAACCTAAGTGCCCCTCAACTGATGAGTGGATAATGAACATCGGATACATTTACACAATGGAGTTCTACTCAGCAGTAAAGAGACACAAAATCATGATATTTGCAGGTAAATGGATGGGACTAGAAACATGCTAAGTAAAGTTACACAGACTCAGAAAAACAAATGGCGTATATTCTCCCTCAACTGTGGATCCTCGCACCAAATGCTTGGATGTGAGTATGTAACCTGATGGAACTGCAGAAACCAGGAAAATGGAAAGAAATCAGGGAGTGAAGGGAAAGAAAGAACCTAAGAGAGAGACGACCAGTAGGGGACAGCTTTTAAAAAGGGACAAACAGATAGAAGGCATATTTAAATGGAGGAGGGAGGGAGGGTTAAACATGAAACTATGGGGATAAAGGGAAAGAAGGTGCTCAAGAGAGGCTGAGCCATTGGAGGCTGATATTAAAAAGGGAGAAATGGGGAAATGGAGACACTATAAATGGGGAACCCATGGAAGGAGGGTTAGACATGGAGACAGAGAGAGAAGAGAGATAAATAATGCCTAGCAAGACAACATAACAAGAAACAGTACCAGACCCGAGAAAGCTTCTTTCAAGTTGTTGGCCAGCGTGGTCCAAGAGATTCCCAAAGTACACTAGCTATTGCTACAGTCTTTGATTGCCTTCCAGAACTTGAAGGTAAGACCCTATTTCTGAAAACAGGATATACTTCAGGGACCAGATTTGGAACAATGAAACTGGAACTGACCTGGGAGCCACTTCCCCTTAAGGCTAGCTCTCAAAGCTCTGTAGAGCGCTATACAAGCAGCCAAGCGGGAACATCAATCAATAGCACAACACTAGCTTTGTGACCAAATAACCTCATCAATGACCAGCACATTACTAGACACTGGTGCAATAGTGGCACTTTTATTTTGGGGCCAATCAGTGACTACCTAATTGGTCTTCTTGGAGGAAACTCATGTGTGGTACTGTTATCACAGACAAATGTACATGGCTGAAGAAGTCATGTCATAAATCCGGCACTTTTATCTTAGGGCCAATCAATGGCTACCTAATTGGACTTAGAGCCCACTCAATGGCAGGAAATTCATGTGTGGTACTGTAATCATAACCAAATACACATGGCTGAAAAAGTCATAGATCTTAGAAAAATCCTCAAGACTGTCACATCCCTAGGCTAATGTAATTTCTTACTAAGAGCAAAATATGTCTTATATATACAGTCTAGTATCTCAGCCATCATTGATCAAAGAAGCTTCTGTTGCACCAGATCGAGATCATGACAGAATACCACAACTGGTCACACACAATGTCAGTGAATTGCCCACACCTAAGTGGCACATCTATGATGCAACCTCTACACTCAAGGCTCATGCAACATGGAACAAGGGATAGAGAGGACACTAAAAGATCTCTCAACTCTCATTAATGGAGCTCCCTCATGCAACATACGGCCAGTAACACAAAAGGTCATAAATGGCCAAAGACTAGAGATGAGAAATCTACAGAGTATGGGTCCCTGGACAAGACTCTTATATTGTTTAACTCACCTGAGGCTCAGGGGCCATTGTGGAAGAGAGGGTGGAAAGATCAAAAGATTTAGTGAAGAGGCGCATAACCATATGGGAATAGAATCCTACGAGCCCCTAGAACCCTGCTCATATGAACCTGCAGCAGTCGTTTCGGCATTCTCAAAACCCATGCAAATTCAAGAAAACAAAAACACAGCATGGAATGGAGAAACATGTAGCATGCTCCAATCTTTGCTGAAGAAATACTGACTACTGATTGCTATTGGGTGAGGATGAGCTAATTTTCCTAAAGTGAAGGAGTCCAGATAGGTGGACTAGACCTCAGTGGATGTACCTGCACTGAGAAACATTTGGGGACACTAACTTGACACAATAGACCTTGACACAGATGAAAAAAATGTATGAATTGTAGTTGGGGGGCTATAGGAGTGCCAGAGGGGAAGGGGTTAAAGATGATTCAGACTGAGGTATTTTGTATGAACTACACAATTCAGTAAAAAAAAAAAAAAAAAATCATACCTGTCTTTTTAAGAGTACTGCCTACAGGTGCCATAAGATCTGGCATTTTCTGCACTGTGAATAACAAATGACTTCATTTGGATTCACCAAGGTTTGTTTTCCACATTTCCCAGCTACTGAGTGACTACAGTTTGTCTACAACAGAGAGGATAAAGCAAGATGTTTTGGATATTACAAACATAGTCTTGTGATGAGGCATGTTTCAACATATGTGACAAACAAGACAAGACAATTTGTACTAATTTTCATCATATTTAAGCAATAATCCTTGATCTGTTTCTATAAAGGCCAAAATTTTGACTCATGATGTAAAATCTTCAAGTGCTATCTAAAAGTCCCCAGGCCATGGAGAATGAGAAGAGGCCTCTCAGAGTAGACTCTTCTTCCAACACATTTATACCTGGTGTGTAGTTATGCAAAAACTTGTAGGCAATAATGTTTAGCCCTTTTCATTTGTTTCTGGGTCTGATTTGACTAAAGCATTTTTGGCAGCAAATATCTAGCTGAAAATAAAGAATGGCAATTAGCAATACAACTCAAGTCCCTGGCTCTATGTCTACAAGAGAAGGCTCTATAGCTAACACTCACTTATGAATATCAAAGTGGAAACAATCAAAATCAGTAAAAAAAGAGGTGAAATTTTGAAGTAAGATAAGCATTTAAATGTTTTATTTGAACACATTAATGATTAGAATGCTAGTATTCTTTTTCTGAGTCTAGATTTATGCGTGAGTAGAGCTTCTGATTCCAGCTTTGATGAAGATTAAAAGAAATAGTTTCCTGAACTTAGAAGAATAGATGTTGCTTTGGGGAGGAAGGCTGCCACTATTCTTCTTGTCAATTACAAGACCAGAGGAACAAGCCCTAAATAAAGTAAAACTTACTCTATTTCCAGTATGTGGTGTGGGAACTGGGTCTATTGTAGAAGGTATTGAGCAAAGCCAAGCAACCCCAGATACCCTGAAGGGAAGGTAGGAGTCTGGCCTGCTCTGCTTGATGCAATAACCTGGCCCCAGGAAGCCACTGTAGATACACATCTTCTTTTCCCCCACAAAGATCACCCAAGACCAGAACCAGGTTTTTGGGTTTCGTTTCCTCGTTCCTAATTTCCACATCAGCCCTACAACCTTCCCGCCTTTACCTAAAGACCCCACTTTAACCTTCCTGCCTCTGTAATGGTCAGAAAGGCCTCCCTATATAAACCTCTGCCTTTGTTTTAATAACTGAACTGCCCACCAACGCAGTATCCCAGGAACTCCTCCAGCCACACTCTGAGCCACCTGAGGCCCTATTCCACCGTCCTCTGGTCTCTGGCACAGCTGGAGCACAACAGCCGTGCTGGAGATGGAGACCCACCACAGTGTGGTACTGTGACCTTCCTTGGTTTGCTCTGGACCTCATCCCAGTGTTTTCCTCTCATATTTTTTCACTTACTCAAAATACAGTGAGGTCAGTTCAAAGTAGGAACAGAGAGACAAACAGTTTATGTTGGAGACCGTCAATTCTTTGCATAGAGAAATAGTTATTCCATATAAATGGTGCCTATTAGGCATTATTAAATATTTTGAAGTAAAAACCATGAATTAGTCAAAGTCCATAAAAGATACTTCATAATTATCAGTAGCCCCATTCAACCCTGCTTTTAAATTATTTCTGAAATACTTAAGTTGGTTCACAAATAACTACAAACAACACATTTTAGAAAGATTCAATCAAACTAATTAATATAGTCAATATTTCACCCAACTTTTTTTCAAGGCAAGAACAAAAATTCTGATTTCTGGTCCAGCTTAGGGACTTAAGAAAGAGGTCATTGAAGGAGGAGGATCTTGTAAGAAGTACTTAGATCTTTGGTAGTGAACTCTAAGAAGGGTTGCATTTTTCTGGTGGGAACGAAGTTGGCTCACAGGTGTTGTTTAGCTTCCTATCTGTGGGTAGAATCATTTCAAAAGATTCCTCCGCGCTGATGCATCCACCAGGACATCCTTGTCAGAGCTGAGTCACGCCAACACCCTTCCCTCTAGTCTCCCCAAACTGTAAGCTAAATAAGAAAGGGAAAACTTTACATGTCAATGCACAGAATTAGTACAGTTGTCATGGAAAATATGACAGAGGATCCCATATGCAAAAGTTAATCTAAGATAAGAAGCCATTCATCAAAACAGCTAGTAAGGGTGTATAATAATTGTCACAGAAAGAATACAGAACTTTTGGGAGAGATAGAAATGTTGTATACCTTGATTACACTGTATTGTGGGTAATACGGGATAGCTATCAAAAATATACCACTAAAATATTGCGTTCCAAAAGAGTAAATTTAATATGAAATTTGGTTAAAATGATCATTAAATTGGATGGATAATATGTGAAGGAGAATTTGAGACAAAAATAAAAGAATATTTGCGCATTAGTGTTTGTTGATGCTCTCTGCTAATAATAGCAAGGGAGCCAGTCTAGATGGTCATCATCTGATGGATGGATAATGAAAATTTACACATACACCATGGAATATTGTTTATCCATAAAGAAAAATGGAATCATGAAATTTTCGGGAAAATGGATGGACCTGGAAAGTATATTAAATGAGATGACCCAAACTCAGAAAGAAAAGAGCACACAGTCTCCGTCATATGTGGACCCTACCTGAAATGTACTCAGATACATATGTAAGCAGGGGTAAGTGTGGACAGAAGGAAGACAGGAGAATACAATGTCAGGCGGCATGAAAGGGCGGAGCACAGGCAACAGGACACGCGACAGGAAAGAGACTACAAAGCTGTTATTTTTCTAGTTTCAACTTTGTCATAGATTTTTGGTTTTGTTTCTGTTTTCTTACGGTTGTATTAGTTATTTTTCTGTTGCTGTGATAAGACACTATGACCAAAGGAACTTTTAGAAGGAAGAGTTTGTTTAGTTTATGGTTCCAGGGCAGAGTTCGTAATGGCGGGGGAGGCAAGGTGGCCAGAGCAGAAAGCTGGGCACTCACGTCCTCAAGCAGGCACAGGAAGCAGGGAGCTCCTGGAAATCTGGCTTAAGGACTCTGAAAGACTTCTCCTAGTGACACGCTTCCTCCAGCAAGACCACGCCTCCTGAAATCATCTCCCCACATAGTAACGCCAAATGGGGACAAAATGTCTAAACACTTGGAGCCTAGGAGGAACATTCAAACCACCACAGTGCTGGATATGGGAACTCAACGTTTGTGCATTGAAGTAGAAAAAACATTTTTGCAATCCAGAATAATCTGTGTTCTGCCTTTGATGCATGACATGAGAGCACAGCTTTCTGTTTAATCCATTCAATTAGTGTCATAGGAAGTTGACATGACTAACCACTGAATACAATTGTCATATTGCCCCACTTCAAAATAGCGATTTTTTTTTCAATTCTGTTTAAAACTATATCAAATCATTCTGTTATAGGATTATTCAATATGTAAATTTTATTGCTATGCATCAAATAGCTTTTTTTATTTTTAAATTATTTTTAAAAGTGATTTATGCCCCAGATATGGAGATGCACAACTTTAATCTCAGCACTCAGGAGGCAGAGGCAGGTAGAACTCAATTAGATCGAGGCTAGCCTGGTCTACATAGCAAGTTCTGGGCAAGCTGAGGCTACAGGGAGACATTGTCTCAAAAATAAATAAATAAATAAATAAATAAATAAATGAATAAATAGCAAATAACAACAACAAAAAAGAATGTGGATGGTTTCAGAATTTTAGTGATGGCTACTTGAGATGCCTCGATATAGTTTTGTTTGCTTCCTTTATTTTTGACCTTTTCATTAATAAACACTTAAAAGTGTTTGCTTTGTATTTAGTACTTGCTAGCACTAATGTTATGTAGGAGCCAATCATTTTCTTCAACTATTATTCCGCTAAATAGACAAAGAATTAAACTGACTCCAGATAACATGTCCTATATCCATAGATCAATTCATCTCTTTGTTCTCACCAGAGAAACTCATAAAGCAGATGGTGATTAACCCAGAGAGCCACTGCTGGCCAATGTGCAGAGAATAAGAGACTGCAGAATGCTTAGTCCTGAACAAGACACCTATACCAAATTTCTGTCCCCCAGGGTTCCAAGATCATTGTGGAAGACACAGCAGAGAGACTGTAAAAACTAGAAATGATCCATGACCAAAGGGAGACAGTGTTTTCCCACCAACTGTGCAGTTACCCATATGAACTCATAGCAGTGAAGACAACATGCACAAGACCCATGTAAGCTCATGCCAGACAAAATCCTGGCATAGAGGTGTAGAACTGGGTAAGAAATCCCAAGACTAGTTGAGGAACAGCTGATAAATGCTGAGAGAGGAAGAGACAGTTTTCTTTAAGGCTCTGACACTGGGTAGGTTAATGAGTTCTGGTGGAAGTGCTCACCCCAAAGGGTATTTGAGGATATTACACCTGAGAGGCCTTAAAATACATATATAACAGAGTACATGAAATTGAGTCGGGGGTAGTGAGGAAAGGTACAGATAGAGAAGAGAGTCTGAATATAATCAAAATATATGTATGAACTCCTCAAAAATTCAATAACCCCAAGAAACATCAGAGTTAAACTACATGTAAGATAGGGTGGACATTATAAACATTGACAAAATATTCCTTTCAATAGTTTCAGGATGCACATTCTTCTCAGTAGTTCACGGAACTTTCTCTTAAAAAGGTCATATTTTATGCCCTAAACAAAGTCTTTACAAATGTAGAAAGTTAATTTCTTCCATCTCATCCAATCATAATAGAAGGAAACTAGAAATCAATAGAAAACCTATAAAAGCACAGAGATTAAACTATTTGTTTGTTTTCTTGTTTGTTTCTTAAACACGGGGTTTCAATGTATAGCCCAGGGTCATTTGAAACTCATTGTGTAGCCCAAGTTGGCCTTAAACTCTTTATTCTCCTGCCCCTTCCTCTTGAGTGCTGGGATGATAAGCAAGTTAACGCCACACCAGGAACTCATAAAATCTGAATGATCTGTGCAAGTCAGTGAAGAAATGGAGAGACTTCTAAATTCCTAGAATCAAATAAAAATGGAAACAGCATAACAGACTCTGTGAAATACAGCAAAAGTAATTCCAAAAGGGAAGTTAGAATGACTATGATGATGAATAGAAAGGAAGAAGGAAGGAAGGAAGGGAAGGAGGGAAGGAAGGAAGAAAGGAAGAAACAAAAGAAAGAAATGGCAAATGAAAAGAAATCCTGGCCCCTTTCATGACACTGCAGATCGGTTCGGCCTCCGTGGAAATAAGCATTAAAGCTTCTCATAAAACTAAAGTCGAGCTGCTACATGATCCAGCTGTAAAACTTCTCAGTATATATTCAAATGAATCAAAGTCAGCCTACAATAGAGACACCCGTGTTTAGTGGGACACTATTCACAAACAAGTTATGAAAATTTGCCAGTCAATGGATAAATATGTAAAGAAAATGTGAACTGTAGATATAATAGTGTTATTCAACCGTAATGAAGAATATAATCATGTAATTTTTGAGGAAAATAGTTGGAACTAAAACTTATTTCTCTCATATTTTCTACAATGAATTTTAGAGTTTCTATTCTTGTAAGTCTTTGATCCACTTAAAGATTATTTTTGTAGATGGTGTGAAGCAATGGTTCAACTTTACTGTTTTGAATATACATATCAAGTTTTCACAGAATTATTTTCTGAGTGACAATTCCTTCCTCAATGAATGATGCTAACAACAATGTCAAAAATCATTACACCATTTGTGTGAGGGTTGCTTTCTGGAGTTTCCATTCTAATCTACAAATTTATATGTCTCTATTACATTATCACACTATTCTGACTACTGCCACTTTGTGGGAAACTTTGAAATGAAGAATCAGGAGTTCCACTATGTAATTCTTTTCCAAATGTGTTGAGGCCATTCAAGTTTCGTGTTTACTCTCACAGATACTATTACGGTTGTTTTTTTTGTTTTTTTTTTTTTTTATCTTTCAAAAGTAATCTCATTAGCATTGCTGTAAAAATTGAACTTGATATGTAAAAATAAATTGAAAAATCCTTAAAGATTAGAAAATTAATAAGGTGCCATGGGGATTGAATGCTGTGCTATAAATGGGAAAGAGGTTTAATGGGAAATGGGAGAGAAACTAAGAACACTACCGTCCTTTTGAAAGAGTCACATGGAAACTACTATGGAAGCTTACACACATATATACGTATTTGCACATGTATATATAAAGAGTTTAAGGATAGCTCCCCTACAACATGGTTCAAGAGGTGATGTGAGAAGCTGCAACATCTGTCTGATAACACAGTGCAGCCAGTACAAGGACACTAGTATTGTGAAACTGTGTTAAGCTAATAAATCAGTTTTCCTGGAATGTAACCATTGAGATATCACAAACGTCATTTGATAAACAAGACAGCCATAAGGGACTTAGTTGTTATACACTGGAAAAGGGGCCAATCCCCATTCCAGGCACAGCAGAGAAGTCTGGCACTAGATTTCATCGGACTAATCAAGATGTCCACAATTTAAAACTCAAGGATTTTATATTTCAGGAATTACCATACACACTATTTCCAAACAACACATTATTATAGGTAACTGAAATTGAGAACCAGCAAAATCATGCTTAAAGAAGGGGGAGTACTGTGCATGTACAGATTCATCACCTCATACCATGGCTTCTGAAATATATATTATCTCAATAAATTGTCATGTGCTGTTCCGTTTCACTGAGGTGCTGACTCTGGAGTCAAGGTTGACCTTTTCCTGTCAGACCTAAGCAGGTTTGCCTCAAAAATGTCTCCCAAGATCCTTGTCCAAGGATGGGCTGGCTCCTCAGCCCTATGCAAAGAGAAAAAGAAAACAGCCAAATAGCCCAAGTGTCAACACACCATGTCCTTGAGAACAGAATTAGTAAAATCATTAGAGTGAAAACACTGTGGCTTTGAACACAACTGGAAGGTCAGTCATCCCCAGGCACCTTCCCAAAGGCAAGACTCAGCTACTGCTTATCTCATAATATAAAAATGTCTGTGGTAGGGACAGTCAATTGGTCTTACCTAGGAAGAGGCCTTCTGTGTGAGAACCTGGTCTAGGGTTCTAGGTCACTATTTTTTATAGGCTTCCCCAGTGGCTTCTGTACATGAGGTGTCTGATGTGATGTTCTGCTATTTATACTACTGTATAGTGTTTTACATTTTTTCTCGTTGGCTATATACTTAATAAAGTCATTCAAAGTCAAAGCACAGCTGTCATGATTATTCTCAGTATGGAACAGCACCGTATCCATCTCACTATGCAGCCACAGACAATCTCAAACTTTGAAAACCTTCTGCAGAATTCTTTTTTATTTTTTGAGTAACCATATAATCACCCTGAAAATATATCTTATTGTGATTTTGATTTTCATTTCCATCCTTATAGTGAACTTAAGCAGTTTTGTATTGTATTTGACTGAAAACTAGAATATTTTCTTTTTTAATAAAAGCCTCTTAAGCCTTTGAAAACATACAAATTGGAATACTAACATTTCCGTGGTTGTGCTAATGGATGTCTTTATGATTTTCTAGTATTTTGTACTTGTTTTTGTGAACTGTTATTGAACTCCCTAGATTGTCTCCTTTGGTGTGATAAAAGGTTTTGTTTCTTTGTTAGTTTTGTATTTCCAAAAATACAATGATATGATGACTTTCAGTTGTCTTAACCCCTCCAATTCCCTTTCTAACCCTCTTCCCTACCTTTTGAAAGCTTTCTTCACAACACATGCCCTTCCTATCATGTCTTCTTTCTATGTGTGACCCACTGAGTTTAATTAGCGTTTCTTGCCCAAGCATGGATGGGAAGTTCTTTACTTGAGCAAGGACAACTTATCAGTGGGTTCACCACTGAAGAAAACGGCACTCTCCTCCCCAACAATGTTTAATTGCCAATAGTCTCTTGGAGAGAGGTGGGGCCTCATGGGCCCATCTCCCATCTGTGACAAAATGTTGACAGGCCAAGTCATCTTCAGGTCTTGTACAGGAAACCATAGCTTCAGTGAGTTCATGAACAAAATGGCTATTAGGTCCAGAAGACATTTCTGATGCACATCTCCCCAGCCTCTATCTCTTACTTTTTTTCTGCCTTCTCTTCCCTGACGTTTTCTGAGCCTTGAAGGAGATAATATAGCTATCCTACTTAGGGCCAGTTGCCCTGCTGTCTCCGATGCTCAGCACCTGGGCCAGGTAGGAATTTATATATTAACCGCCACCTGTTGCATTTAGAAATTTCTATTATGAAGGCTTGGCACAATACTAATTTACGAACATAGACATGAATATTTAGAAAGCATTTAGAAATGACCATTTACCAAAACACTGGTAATAGTCCCCCGTACATACACATCTTGGCTCTATGATCTCCCCAGATACAGGTTCTTGACCAGATTTACAAACCCAGGCATGAGCTGTGGAAAAGCCCTCAAATTCAATCAGAAAGCAATTGATTACTCCAAAGGATACATACTACTATTGTGATAGAGGGCACCTTTTCTGGCAGGTCATTATTGTAGTTGCAGAATTCAAGGTTGAATAAGACTATTGAAAGTGCGTATATATCACTTTCTTGCACTAGGAAAGCTAACCAGTAGGGAGGAATCTTCCAGTTAGGTTTAAACTAGATTTCTCGGTGTCCTATGACCAAGGCATGCAGCGTCCTCAGCCATAAGGTCTTACCATCCAGTTCTGCTGGATGACCAAAAGCAATGACAATCACATGTACTGTTTGAGGCCTGTGGAACCCCCAGGACCCCCAGGACCAACAACTCAAAGGGAGGAATTTTTCCTCTGGTGTAATAAATTTCCGTTTTGTTTTGTATTTGCTGTAGGTTTTGTGTTTGTTTGTTTGTTTGTTTGTTTGTTGAGACAGGGTTTCCCGGTAGTCACAGCTGGCCTGGAACTCACCATGTAGAACAGGCTTTCCTTGATCTCCCTGCAGAGATCTCCCTGCTTCTGCCTCCAAAGTGCTGAGATTATTGGTGTGTGCCACCATGCCAGCCACGTTTTAAGTTTTGATGGAATCAGATTCATTTGTATTTCCTTTTGTTACCTGAGTTCAGTGTCATAACCAAGAAATCATAATCGAGTCTGGTTACATTGAGAAACATCCTTATTCTTTTCGTGTATTTTAAAGGCTTTGCTCTTACTCTTTGGTCTTTCTAAGGACAATTCTTAGTATAGGCTGTGAGGTGGTTCAAGTTCACCGTTTTGTAATGTAGAGGTCAAGATTCCCCACCCAGCACCATTTTCTGAAAAATGATTCCTTCTTCACTGAGTTTTGTTGGCACCATTGTGAAACATCGTAGTGCCAGATGTTTGAGAAGTTACTTCTGAATTTTACCATTTTATTACTTAGACTTATGCATCTCCATTACACTGTCATACTATTCTGATTACTACCACTTTGTGGTAAATTTTGAAATAAAGAAGAGCACCCACACCCTGGTTTTTCAAGTTTGCTGAGGTTATTGAGGTTTCGTGCCTACTCCATATGAATAATAGGATGTTTTTTTTTCTGTTTTAAGAAGTAAATCATGAGTAATTGATAAAAATTGAATTTGATCTGTAGACATAAGTAAAGTAAGTCAGACTCAAAAAGTCAGATGTTGCTCTCACAGTGGAATCCAGGGGTGGGGAAGATGCTTAACCATTCAAGGGATATTATTACATCAGAGGAGCAGAATGTGGGCAGGGGAAGATGGGAAGACAAGTTAGTGTAATATGCGGGTATATCTCATCAAAGCATTTTACTGCATGCATGTATGTTATCGTTACCCATGAAAATGGAACCTATTTTTCTCTATAAATATTCATGAAAATGCTCAAATTTAGGAAAAAATGTCTTTTTGTTCATCCATGTTTTTTTACATGACACTTCTTTACATGACATTTCTTCCTTTTCTACGGGTGACTAATACTGCGTATGTTCTGTAATTGTGTTTATCTGTGTACCCTAATGTTGATTGTCTCCAGATATTCTGGATTTAGTGAACAAGGATGCTCTTAAACACTGCCGTGAAAATATCTCTTTAATGTCTTGCTTTGAAATATTTTGGATACATACATAGGAGTAGAATGACCTTACAACATTTTATATTTAGCCTTCTGAACAAAAATTAACTTTCCTCCAGAACAGCATCATTTTTAAAGACTTTATTCAATTATCAAGTATAGACTAATTATCTTCCATATATACAATGTGATACTATATGTTTACAGAGGCCTCCAGTGGCCACCAGAGCAACCATTTTATACCCTTCATTATGTTGATGTGGTTTCTTCTATCCCTAGTTTGCTTAATATTTCCTGACTGAAAGTTAAATTTCACCAAGTATTTGGCTGTCTCAGTTGAAAAGACAATATTTTTTTCTTTTCCCAAAGTGTGTTATATTGGCTCAATTTTGTATATTGACTCATTTCTGAAACCTTGGAAAAAAACTCACTGAACATTACATTCTGTTCTCTATATGGCCCTTACTTTGCAGTGCCTGTATTTTATTGAAGATTTTCACATCCATCTTCATGAAAAATACTGTTCTATAGTTTTCATTTGTAGCAACTTTGTGTCAGGCTTACTATCAGGATGATCCTGGTCTCCCAAAATGAATCAGAAATTCATTGGGGAGATTTAAGGAATTATTGTTCTTAATTCCTTTTAACTGTTTATCATAATTCACCAGAATGGCTCACTGGCTTGGGCATTTTCTTTGTTGAAAAGATTTCCATGATGGACTTGATCACTTTTCCTGTTCTATTTAGATCACCAGCAAGATCACAGAGCAAGTTCAAAAATCTTGTGATCAAACAAAGAAACAGTACTAACCCTCTAGTACCACTGAGCAACTTGGAGTGCAAACAGCAATACTTTTGCCTCATCTATCCATCTTTGCCATCTTATAGAGCACCAGGCATTCTCAAGTCCTCATTCTCATATAGTCCCAGTTAGATGTCGACATATTTAGGGAAGAACCATGTTTTATCTACTTGTCACTAAGCTCACAGAGATAGGTTGATGGTCACAGATATGTAGAAGAGGTGGTTCTGAACTGACAAAACCACTTGAGAAAGTAGGGGTCTCCTTAGAAACTTCAATAATCAGACTGACTATTACAGGCCTTAGTTCCAATCTGTGACCTAGAATTTTCTCCTAATATTGCCAAGAGTAAAGGTGTTTGACATACTGTTGATTATAAGACAATAAAGAGCAATTATTACATCTTACTCATGTGTATTTGTGGATGGAATTTGTTCTCACAGGGCAGAGATGAGTCATTCATCTCTCAGAACAAATAATTTAACAAGTTGCTCATGGACATGGCAAAATTGCTCTCACTGGAAACGTGGATTGGAACATTATTTTATATTAAACACACAAGACCTCTTTTGACTTTAACTTCTGAGACTGCGATAATTGTCTCTGTTTATTAATAAAGTTGTTTAATTATGTAGCATTTTATTCCTGATGTATCTGTTTTTTACCACTTTCTGTGTTCTCTTGACTTCTGCTTTAAACTTCAGCCTTAAGTTCCAACTCTAAGTGAGAAAATAGAATGATTTATCTTTCTCCAATTCGTTTTTTTGTCCAAAATCACAAAGTGCAAAAAGAGAAGGATCCATCAAATCTTCAAAATAAGGAGATAACAAAGGCAGGAAGTAGAGAAAGTGACCAGGACATCTCACCACCTTCACATCAAACTAGGGCGACTTTAATCTAGAAACCAATTTAAGATATTTTTTAGATGCTATTTTTTGAAAAATTACTCAAAAATGGAAGAAAAGCAGAGCTTGCCACTGGAGGATGTTGAAAGAATACACAACAGGCTTGTGAGATATGGCAAAGTATATAATACTCCAGCCAGACCTTGATATTCTAACCACAATACAGAGAAGGTACAACCTATATTTGTCTAATGAATAGTTAAGAGACCTATTTTCTTTCCATTTGAACTCTTGATCTTTAAGTCTATGCGTTTATGTTCTGTGGTTTTTAGTTCATTGTATCAAATAATGTATGAATAACAAGGGTCTTCATTTAACAACAAAAAACTAAGAAAGTAGGCATCTGGGGTTTTCCACTCTACAAATAGTCAACAATCATTCAGTCACTGGTAATAAATGTATGGAGTATTTTTATGACAACATTTACTGAAAAAATATAGTTTAGGATCATTATATAGGAATTTTATTACAAATTCTCTTTCATATAAAGTAAGCGGACTGGGGCAATTCTTTCCTCACAAGAAGAGTGATAAACTCTCCACCCCCAGGTCACTGACTACTGATTAGTCATGCATTTCAAGCTATAATCCGCATTTGTTCACTGTCCCAGGAAGACAGAAGAGCAGAGACAGCTAAGCCAGAGAAGTGACAGACAATGAATTCCAAACATCAGCAAGTAGAGCTAAATGATGGCCATTTCATTCCTGTGCTGGGCTTTGGCACCTATGCCACTGAGGAGGTAATGGGAGTGGTGAGCTGAGGACTGGGAATCAAGTACACGAACTCAATGGAAGCTGATCGGTTCGTGGGGAACTCTGGGGGCGCCTGGTTCTCTCTTTCAGAAGGTTAGAGCTGTGTAATATAGGAGAGGCAGGCTATGTGTGCCCTGTATCAGGGTTTGATCGTGTGAGTATCCACTTATAACTCAAGTCATTGGTTTTCCTATCTCTTTCAGTCTACTTCCCAGCTAAGGAGAAAAACTAAGACTTAGTTAATATCACTGCCTGACAATATATATGAGCATTTTAACATATTTGTTAGACATTCGAAAGGTGTTTATTCAATTTATTCATGCATTTTAAAACTGGATTACTTGGGTTGCCTTCTTTCTGATTTTCATATATATTCTGGATAGCAGTCTTTTTTGAGATAATTAGTTGGCAAATATTCTGTCTATTGTTTTTGAACTCTTGATTATTTTATGGTTAGATTGAGATTCTTAACTTGGTATAATCTCATTTGCCTCTTTTTGCTACTGTCTTCTGTTCTTTGGCAGACATACCCCGACATTGCCTATGAGATGCTTTGCAAAGATTCCCTCCTGTCTCTCCTAGTAGTTCCATAGTTTCAATTCTTACATTAATGTCCTTGTTACATTTTGAAACATATTTGTATAGAACAAGAGAATGCAGTCATATTTCCATCTTCTGTGTGAACAGAAAAGATCCAATGAAAAGAAGCCAGTCAAATAGCTGGTGTTATTACTGACCTGGGCCAGCTGAGAGAGGAATGATCTATTTACTTAAACTCTAAGTATTGATCCTATTCAATGTCTTAGATGGAATGTAGATGAGCTTCACTGTGAGTCACCCCAGCTATTATCTGTTTAAAAGTTTCCATAGTCAAAGAAGGTGCCCTGCTCTGGATTCCACTTACTACGTGGATATGTTTCTAGTGTGCCTTATGTAACGTACAGCCACAGTTACCAAACTTGAATGAGACAGGAGAGGTTATAAGCATCAAACTACACTTACAGCTTTGTGATTTGCTCATTGAGTGCCTTCATCATAGAAATATCTTATTAATAAAAGCAAAGTAAGCTTATTTTAAATAATAAGATGCAAAATTCAGATATATATGTGCAGTATATAATATTTAACATACATAGGACATTGGAACATAAATTTTGTTCAAGGTCAATAAAATAAATTCTTCTACTTTTGAGAAAGGAGCAGACCGAAACCTTTTTATGTGAACTGTGCTTTGAGAAGTCCTAAGCATATTCTCTTATTTGATATTCCTAACTGAAATGGACTTTTCTCCTTCTATTTCAAATGCTGATTCCACAGATTTAAAAGTGGAAATCTTTGGTCTGTGCTACTTACAGAGAGGCTACAAGGATAATAAGTCAGAGCTTACAAGCAAAAGAAAATCAAAGAAAGTTGCTCTGAACAACCCCCACTTATTTACAGGCCGATCACATTCAATTTCTATGTCATTTTTCCTGAAGAAAAATGACCATAAGACTTAAGGATTTAAACACTGAAAATGCTGGCTTAGCCATTTCAAATTCTAAACTTAAAGTAGTAGCTATACAAGCAATTAGAGTAGATGTTACATGTAACAAATGTCATTAGTACATACCAGATGTTTGACTCTTAACCCACTGCAGGTGGGTTCAACAGGTCCATCCCACTGCAGAATTATGTGTTTGCTTCAAAGCAGTCTTGGGCTTCTGAAAGGGCTCAATGGGTTAAGGCACTTGGCCCACGTGCCTAAGGACCTTAGCTAGATTTTTAGGAGAGAATCAGTTCTCAAGAGTTGTCGTCTAACTTCCACATGTGCACCATGGTACACTTCACAAATAAAAAAAGTATAATTTTTAAAACATTCTTACTACACCCTCTTTTCTCAACCACAAATCTTGGTCCAGAGTCTATGCTAGTAAACTGATAGAGGTTTAATGACATAAACCATAGAGTAGCACTGTGAGGTAATGCTAATGTCTAGCCATCAATAAAGTACAATTTAAGACTATTTAGTTTTGCTTCCACCAACCCATCACCCACGAGTAACTGATCTGAATTCAATTATAGATGCTTCAAAATACCAGAAAATTATCAGAATTAGACATGCAGAAACTAATTTCATTAAAAAATTTAGCCAACTTCTATTCTTAGAATTTGGACTGGGTATAACCTAAAATTAAAATGGGTTAATTTAACAGAGCACAGGGTAAGAGTGTGATCTCAGGTCTTCACCTACATTATCCAGATCTGACCCTGAAGACACTTTTATATGAAAACTAGCGATAACAAGTCTGACCCATTTACCTCCAAGGATTGTTTTGAAGATCAAATCTTATGTCAGATCAGAAAATACAAATAAAATTATAATTTTTATAAAAGAAATGCATTATGTTTGTTGCTAATATTGTAGATTTTACTCCAGACATGTAATTTGTATTTCCCTAAGAATTGGGCTAATTTTCAGTCTTGAGAAATGATATTTCCCAATAATGCATTTGCTTCAGTCTATTGAAGCATAGATATAAAATATGTTCCTGCCTACAAGGTAAATGTGTATCAGGTACATTTAGTGATTCTTAGTTGCTTTGAACAGTTGTATTATTTGTTCCTTAAATATTGTATTCACACTGGTTAAAGATTTACATTAATGCCAGTTGATAGTCTGATTTTTCATAACAGTTAATACTTGAATATAGGAAAATGAAAGGATACTAATATCCCCTTCACTTTAAGAAAATAACAGGTTGGCATTTTCAAGTGGTTAATGTCCTTAAAAATAATGGAACACCAACCTCTATCCCCAAGGTTCTGGGAACATCAAAGAAGTGGGGGCAGAAAGAACATGAGTCAGTGGGACATGATACTTATTGCCAGGTAATGCATTCTAGACCTGATAGGGAAGCTACACCAATGAACTCCCTCTGTGTGATACTCTAAAGAGATCTGGATCGTGACAAAAGCAATTGCCATGCCAAGGTGGATGAGGGAATATCATCACAAGGGTCTTACCACAAGATGAGGAGCTACAGGCAACCAATGGATGCTGAGGGAGGGAGAATCAGCTTTCTCCAGAGACTAGCTTAATGGGAGGTTATCTAATCCATGGATAGCTCAAAACACAGGAACACATCAGCATCACTAAATGGACCTGGTGCAGTGTGTGTGCATAACAATAATAAAAACAAGGACAAAAAATTGAGGACTAGAGGGACATGGGAAGAGCTGATGGGGGACTGGGGGGAATGGAAGTAATGTAAAGAAAATACTCATGTACGAACTCAATACATTAAAAATTATATAATAACTGAAACATATTGAAATATTAGTGAACAAATTTAAGAAACCAAATTTCAGTGGAGAAAAGTGACAGAACAAAGCAGGTGGCTGCACTTGTAAGAACATAATTAATTACTTGAATACGTGCAGCACTGCCTCAAAACATCTGGAAAAGTCGATTCTTATGAAAGTTATTTCTTGTGTTAGACTCTCCGTCCTGTTGACCTTTACATACTATTTTGGGGTTTTGTTTTAGATTTTCAGGAAAAAGTCTATGGATTCCACTAAATTAGCTATAGATGCTGGATTCCGTCATATAGACTGCTCTCACTTGTACCAGAATGAAGAGGAGATAGGACAGGCCATTCGAAGCAAAATTGAAGACGGCACTGTGACAAGGGAAGATATATTTTATACTTCAAAGGTACTGGGTACACAGAATATGCATGTGCAAATTAATGAAGCAGGATGCTTTTAATTTATGTCTGTATAATTAAATCTATAGTTAATGAATGTGTTTAAAGATCCATCTTTTAATCATACATGTTCAAGAATGAACATAGAGAAATGTGATGACTTTCTTACCACCGCTATCTAAATTTGCAATTTCAGCATGAAGTGGGCTTGCTTTTCTGAGACTCAGCTAAAAAGCTCTGTGATTTAGTATGATCAGATAGAACTCTGTTATGACGAGTTCCCTTATGTCCTGGATAATTTTCCAAAACTTATCATTGTGAATATCAGTCATCACATTTTCTGGTAAAAGAACTTTTTGAGTGCTAAATAAAAAAGCTGAACTAGAATTGTAGAAATAGTTCTGAGTGGGCAAAAGTGCTTACTGCTCTTACAGAGGACTTGGGTTGGGTTTCCAGCTCCCACGTGACAACTCCCAACTAACTATAACTGGCATCTGAACTCAAACAGGCTCACATACATACACATAAAAATAAATTTTTAAAAAGATATGGAGAAAGTGTCTAGTACTGTGCAGCACACATAAAAATGCTGAAATCATTTCCTTTAAGTCATATAAATTAAAGGGTTATTTTGTCTTCTCCATTGAGTTCATTGGATGAGAGAATTAGAATATTAAACTGATGTTAGACATTACTTCAGTAATGGACATTATTATTAATTGATAATATAGCTATATCTTGAAAAATCCCCATCTATTTTGTTACATTTACTAATAATAAATATACCTTTGAGAGATTTTATATAGTTGGATCCCACTAAAGGAAACTCAGGATGGAAAAGAATACATTTCTTGTGGTCATCAGTTTCTAGTCAGTTCAGATTTTCTCATTACTCGGTGAAGGAAAGCCACAGATTCTGGTAACTTTTAATTCAACACAACTTCTGTTCTTCGTCCTCTGCAGCTTTGGTCCACTTTCCATCGTCCAGAGTTGGTTCGGCCTAGCTTGGAAAATTCACTGAAAAAACTTGGTTTGGACTATGTAGACCTCTATCTTATTCATTTCCCAGTGTCTCTGAAGGTAGGCTATTAGCAATATCAGTCTATGTAACTTCTATCTGTCAGCGTGGCTGTCATATTTTGATGACTGAATTAAGTCTCTAAATGGTTATATAAACTCAGTTTACTTACATAAGTTAAAAAACTACTCAAGTAGGGCTGGAGACATGGGAAAGGTGCCTGCCATCAAGCCTAACAACCAAAGTTCTATCCCCCAAATCACATGGTAGAATGAGACAAGTAACTCCCACAGGTATATTTACTATTAGGAAGCATCTTTGAAAATGTCTCTGCTTATCTATACATTGCCCCTGTATTATTAGAAGCTTGATTAGTTTTATTTCAGCCATTTCTACTGTTGTCAAATAAGGCCTTTAGCAGCTCAAAACTTATGCTCATTAATACCTGATGGCTTGCATTTATCTTCCAACATCAAGATGCACATTAAAAGGAACTTGAGTGATGTTTTCTCACTTGCCTGACTTTGTATTCTTTCTGTGCTCAAACTGATAAAAAAAAAACTATGAACCAGAGCACTGATTGCTTAGCCTGGATCAAGACTGCAAGTCACAATAGCCCAAGATCAATGCTATGTAACTATTGACTTTCTCAGCTGAAGATAGGCATTTCAATAGGGGAATATACAAAGAAATTTAAAGTCACAGAAGTCAACAAGGATACTCCATAACGACACGAGAATGTATTATTTATTAACACAGAATATATGTTTAAAAAATAGAAGCCTGCCACCTAAAGATATTCCTTACAACTCTGCATGAAAACCATTTTATGAACATGTAAAGTGCTGCTCTACCTAGTTGGGGGGTTAGCTCCCAGACATAGATTTGTCTGTGAACAATGCTCCATGGGAACTATGAATGTGCTAAGATTGCTGTAATGGCTGTTCTTTATTCCAGCCAGGGGATGAAATTTACCCAACAGATGAGCATGGGAAATTAATCCTCGACACAGTTGATCTCTGTGCCACATGGGAGGTAAGTATCTGTAATAGACCACATAGAGGAGATAGAGAAAGAGACATATGGTGGTCAGAAGAAGAGGAAGAAAGAACGTAAGAGCCAGAAGACAGGGAGAGGGGCTATGGAATGCTGTCTTCTCTGCCTGGCACAGGCTATACACGCATGATCTCACAGCAGCTGGGCCTGCCTGCAACAACCATGCGAGAGATTGAGCTTGTCAACAGTCAGTCATCAATCAGGGAGGGGTCCATGGGGGTCCTATGCTTCCCTGATGAACTACTACTGGCTACCCATGAATTCTGAGGAAGGGGCATTTGTTGTCTTCAGTGATCTACACATTGACCAGCCCACCGGATAGTTCCAAACCTATGGTCACACAGATGGTCTTGGTTAAATTCACTGAAACTCAAAGCAAAACAAAAAGACATGAAAGTGAAAATGGGCCTTGTACAGAAGAGGGGAAGATAGAGATGGGGGTGGGTGAGAGCAGGGGGGCTTACAGTCATCACAAGGCACTACATACATGTATGATACTGTTGAAGAACAAATTCAATTAAAGTTATTGAGGAAGAAAAGAAAGGAGGGACAGAAGAAGGAAGGAAGGAAGGAAGGAAGGAAGGAAGGAAGGAAGGAAGGAAGGAAGGAAGGAAGGAAGGAAGGAAGGAAGGAAAAGAAAGAAAGCCAGGTTACAACCACACAGGTAAGAAAGGGATGTGTCCCTTTTGTTGTAAACAATTGTCTCTGCAATGACTGTCCTACTTGAGTAGTAGGGAAGGAGAACACATTACTGTAACGTGGGACTGGAAAGCACAACTCTCCCCTGGCTTCTTCCCTATGTGATAACCATCCAGGTGCCCAAGAAAAGTACACTCATCCTTTCTCATGTCATCACTCCCATTTCTGCTGTCTTTATCTCTAGTTTTTCACTTCTTATCGCTAAATGCCGCTTGGCTTCAATGTCTTTTCTCAACACTGCACTTTGTAGCAGCACAACTTTGCATTTGTATCAGTATACGTCCAATTGCATCTATGATTCTTTACCACCAATTTCCTCCCCAGGCCATGGAGAAGTGTAAGGATGCAGGGCTGGCCAAGTCTATTGGGGTGTCCAACTTTAACCGCAGGCAACTGGAGATGATTCTGAACAAGCCAGGGCTCAAGTACAAGCCTGTGTGCAACCAGGTGAGCTCCTGTCATCTGCTTTCCTTAAGTCCTTCATTCCCTCCTTCCTGTGCTATTACCAAGTATCTGTGTGTCCTCCCCACTACCTCATCTTTTGGGGAGCAGATGGTGCTAAGAACAAGGCTTTTATCCTGTTATTGTAGGGCTCATAATTGCATCTTTGCTTAGTAAAGTAAAAAAATATTGTTGGGAGTCTACAGTGTTGAGCTTTGTAAAAGAAGAGAGGCCAAGGCTATCATGTTGAACTGCAGTCACTAATCACACCTCAGAAGGAAGGTCTAGTTATCCCTAAAGACTTGAAAGATGACTACAGATTAGATCAATAAAGGAGGCAGCGTGTGTGATGCAAGGCCATGAAATCATCAAATCATCAGTGATCAAGATTTGAATGAGAATTAATGAAAACAAGTAGTAAGGATGTGTGTAGGATTTAGATGCTTGAAGTCTTGTTATCTCTGGATTCAGGCCTCTGGATCAAGGGCATAGCTATGGAAAAATTTAAATGAGGACTGCTGAAACCACCCAGATGAAAGGGAGGAAGTTAGCGGCTAATGCAACACTAGTGTAGGGGAAATCTATACTCAGGAACTCTTAACAGCACGCCCAGCTGACCCTGTGCCCGACAATATCTCTTGTGTATCGTTTCTGTGATCTGAATTTCTTTTTCATAACTTACTGTCTAGGAATGTGTTCTCAACTGGAAATATATATATCCATGTGTTTGATGACAGTAACACATTCTTTTCAAATACAAATGTTAAATAACATGGAATCGATATTTATTTTATATCAGTTTTGAGATGAGCCCTCTTCAAACCTTTAGAACATTTTGGGAAAATGATACAAGATATCTGGGCATCCGAAATTATTGATTTCTGCCATGTTTTCCAATTCATCTGTCTGTATCTGCATATACATGTTCAAAGTAGATTGTAGACAGAACTGTTCACTCTTACACAATGTAAAATACTAAGAAAGTATTTGCTCTCACCCATAGTTACAGTTACAGTACTAGAGCTAAAGAAGTTAATGATTAGATGGGTGACCAACTTTAAAATGCAGGCAGCTTGAGATAATTACAAATAAGCCAGAACTCAAGTTAGACCTAGCTACATATCTTCTTCGTAAAGGTATGTTTTCTTCCAGTGCACTTACTGGTGCTCTACTGGGTGATGATTTTCAACAAGGAAAATTATTTTTCATGACTAGTGTTCATATATTAACAATGTTCATGACATTAGCTATTTCATTAGTTTGTAAAAAACAATTTTTATTTTAACTACTATATACTTTTCTTACGTGTCATTTTAAAGTAAGAACAATTCATTTTACAAAGTCCAAACAAGCTAAAGTTTTCCTTTAAGTTAAAGTACACCGTGATCCATTTATCAGCATTGTAAGAAAGGAATTGTTATAATAACCACCATCAGCATTCGGGGCCATAATTTGTTCTCTCTCCTCTCTTTCTCCTCTTCCTCTTCCTCTTCCTTTGATGCTGAAATCAACTCAATATCTCTAGCACAATTTCTACCAAACTTTGCTTTATCCTACAGATTTTGCCTAATGAGTATTTGACCAATTTCCTTAGCCTACTATTCGACATTCAAATCTCTATGAATTCATCTCTCTTCCCACAAGGAATGACATGGAATTTGTCATGTCTCCCTACAGTGGAAAAAGGCATTTAATTTTGCTTTAGTTCCTTTTCTGTTAATGTGATTAAACACCACAACAAAGGCAGGTGTTTTATACAGAAGAAAGAGTATATTTGGATTTCAGTCCAAGAGGGATGAGTCCATAAAGGCCAGGAGGCATGGCAGCAAGCAGCAGACATGGCAGCTAGAGCAGGAAGCTCAGCGCACACATTCTCAACAAAGCAGAGAAAGCAAAACCAAAACTGGGGCCCTGCCGTGAACACTCAGTGCCCGCCCCAGTGAGACACATCTCCATTGGAGTTGTACCTCCTGAAGATCCCATGACCCTCCCCAGACAGTATTAATAACTGACCAAGTGTTCAAATACTGCAGCTTATGTGAAGGTGTGGGGATAGTTCTCATTCAAACCATCACAGCTTTCAAGATCTGGTCCGTAGGCTCACTACAGCTTAGGAATGTCACTTTATTTCACCTTCCCAAGAAAGATGCTAAATTTATTTATAAAACCTAATCATGACCTGATATTCATATTTTCAACTCAAATTTCATACTAATGTGGATGGTTTTCATTCAGCTTTCTTCACTTTAATATTTCTGTTTGGTATTCACATGGCATTTCATACAACCTGATCCCTTCTCCTGTCCATCAACAGGTAGAATGTCACCTTTACCTCAACCAGGGAAAGCTGCTGGATTACTGCAAATCAAAAGACATTGTTCTGGTTGCCTATGGCGTGCTGGGAACACAACGATATAAATATTGGTAATAAGAGAGCAGAACTCATTCCTATATCACAAAGATTAACAAATTCTTAATCCTACTACAGCCAGATTTCTAGAGTTCACCCTCAGGTCAGATTTGGGGGAAGTGTAAATTTCTAAAAAGCTTTCAGATTATAATATTGCTGTTGATCCTTTGACCACTCTTGAAAAATCCTGGAATACCATGACCACTTTCATCTATGTTACAACCTTAACAACAACAAAAACATACAGCCTCAGGAATTTGTTATTTCTGCCTTTCCTTCCAGTGTTGATGATAACACCCCATTTCTCCTGGATGATACAGTTCTTTGTGCCATGGCTCAAAAATACAAGCAAACTCCAGCCCTGATTGCTCTTCGCTATCAGCTGCAGCGCGGGATTGTGGTCCTGGTCAAGAGTTTCAACGAGGAACGGATCAAAGAGAACATGCAGGTGATGAGAGTTCTGGGTATCAGAGCTCTTACAGCATCCTTCACATGCCCTGTATCTTCATACAGCTGCAGAGCTCTTACAGCATTCTTCACATGTCCCTTATCTTCATACACCTATATCCTTCACTCTGGCTTGGTTGCAAGATCCCAAGATCTTTTTAGATCAACTTGATTTACCTTGTCTCACCAGGCCTTTGTGCTTCAAATGTAATCCTAAGATTTTTCTGCTATCTTACAACAATGCTACTGCCTATCTGGTTAGATAGAAGTGTTCTAAAAATAGAAGAGAATTGATCTGGAAATAGAGGTTTGGGGTTCAAGATTACACTGGCAATGTCTTCATAGTCCTGTGGAAGTAACATCCCCATTTCTTCATTTTCTGAAATGAAGGAATTGGATTAGATGATTTCCAATCTATAAATTATTTTGTTTTATTTTTCATTTTCTGAATAGTCTTATCTATTCAGTCATTTTCTATAATAGTCATATATTTAATCACTTTGAATTTCACTTTTTGTCAAGGATCTTTTAAAGAAACCATCTTTTCATTTCAATTTATTGTTACATAAACAATAGTACTAATAAAAACAACCCACCCTAATATACAGATTTACATAAAATTCATATATATTTAGCTTATGAGTCTATGGTATGAAAATACTTATCTCACCTGAACCAGCCAAGGCATTCTGTTATAACCTGAATCAGTCTCTCTCTCTCTCTCTCTCTCTCTGTCTTTCTCATCTGCTGTGAAGTCTCTTGTGACTTTGCAGGGCAGCGAGGCCTCTCTTCTCAGGATACAGAGCATCACCTCCCCTCTGTACAGTTCTTCATCCTCCAGCCAGCTAACCCGACCTTTACCTCACCACATTGCACAAGTGCCAGGTTGTGACTGACATTTGGAAAACTTTCATGTCTGTGCTCAGGACAAGTACAGCATTACTTCTGGAACATTCTGTTTGCCAGTGCGTGTTATAGGCTAGGAAAGCCAGGGGTTGTAGAAATAGCTCCCTCTAACATCTAACATAAAAAAAGTTATAAATTCACAACACAGTGTGTTTGGAGCTTGAGAGATGCGAGATATCAAGGGGCATTTTTCAGTAAATCTTCTACCATCATATCATGTATTCTAATTAATCTCAGATTCAAATATAATTGTTTTTCATGTTTGTTAGTTTGTATGTGTGTATGTGTATGTGTGTGTGTGCTGTACATTGTTAAAAACAGAAGTTTCTTCTCTTCATAGGATCAGATTCTCCATGGCTATCTCGATAAGTGCTTTCCTATGCAGAATATACTGCCATTCTTCTACATTATCTCTAAGTGCTATAGCCGTTTCTTATAAGTTTGGTCTTACATTCAACTGGAAGCACTCTCACTACAGTGTGAAATATGAATCCAAAATATTTGTATATAATTTTTAAATGTATACCAAAATTCTCACTATCAATTAGGTCATTTCTTTCCTTTATCCTGTTGCCAAGTAACTATTTACACACTCCTGTTCTAATTATATTGTAAAAATTTTCTTTCCCAGATTGTCAATTCTCCTAACTTATTACCTTATTTAGAATATCTTGGGGTTTTTGTGTTATTATTTTGTTTATTTTAGTGACTAGGTCTCATTCTGTATTCCCGACCTGAAATTCACTCTGTAGCCTAGGCTAGCCTCAAATTTATGGTAGCCTCCTAACTTAGCCTCATTGAGTGGTGGGATTACAAAGCTGAGCTAACATCATCAGCTTATCTTGGCTACTCTTGATCAAATTTTCTGTTGTAGGAAATTTGGGGTCACTTTAACAACCTGCACACATAATAAATATATGTGTTTGATAGTGTAATAATATCGTCCATCATTTTGTAAACAAGTCATTTCTTAATAACAAAGGTCCAGTCAACAGTCACGATGCTTCCAATTATTTAGGTAGTCTTTTAATATATTTCAGTAAATTTTACAACTATCTATATTAATAATTTTTAAGTGTGGTGATATATATTCATAAAAACATAACTCTGGCAGTTTTTGATAAATGTTTGCAGTTTTGCTTTGAGAATTTTCAAATGTACAAAAAGTTTAATAAATTAAACTATTTATCTCTTACCTGAATTTATCACTTTTTAAATTGTTGACATGTTTATTTTTTTCTCTATATAGCTTTTAGAATACGGCTAAGGAATAATGTGTTGCTATTGTAATAATTAGTGATTATCTTTTTCATGATGGAACTGTTCAGAATTTTAAACAATAAATCCTCTTGAAGTTAGTTTCTGAGTTCTTTGAACATGGCATCATTAGTACTTGGGATTTTCCTGCCACAAATAACATTGAAATTAGAGTTTTTTGCATTCTAACTCCTCGTGGATTGGGTACAAGAATGGAGCTGAATTCATGAAAATTATTGAATTACGTATTTCAAAGACTTGTCTCTGCATTGCTCTGGCTCTTCTAAGCATATGACACTATCTTATTTTAATCACACTAATTTTGTTTCTTCTTCAGCTTTTTTTGCAATCTTTTATCCATAGTGCTGTGAAGACTCAACATATTCTGTATAACAATGTATTTCCATTTATTTTTAAATCTGGTATTCATTATTCACTTGAATATTTTGCTTGATGTCTTTAAGAACCTTTGGAAACTTCTCAGATATTTTAAGTATTATCTTCGTACTGGAATGGCAAATATTCTCCCTAAATGTAATTTAACTCACATTTCTGCTTGTATGGCAGGTTTTTGATTTCCAGTTGGCTTCAGAGGACATGAAAATCCTAGATGGCTTAGACAGAAATTGTCGGTATTTTCCTGCTCTTATGTAAGTAACTATGGTAACTTTCTTAATTTTTATTTTCTCCACTTATTTTCTGACGAGGCTATATCAGTAGCTCACTAACAAAAGTTACCTCAATATAAAGCAGTTAAAGACCAGTAAAAGTTGAGGAAGATACAGGAGTTTTCTAGACTGCTCTTCCCAGTTTCACTGAGCTTGGTTCTTAGACACAGGTAGTAGATGAAGGGGCAGCTTGATCTGTTGCACCTGCACACCTGCACGTGCTTCATGGAATGTGCTGAGTCAGCCGGCATCATTTGCCGACTCTGTATCCCCCCAGTACACCCTTCAGTAGTGCATGTATTTAATGACTGTATATTCATACACATGAACACACACATACACTTTGGGTATTTAAATGTTGTCTTTTAAAATATTTTAATGACTAGGTGTGATGGCACACAGCTTTAATCCAAGCACTTGAGAGATAGAGGCAGGCATACATATCTCTATGAGATCAAGGCCAGCCTGGTCTACATAGAGAGTTCCAGGCCATCTGGAGCTACAAGGAGACCTTGTCTCGGAAATAAATTTTTTTAATGATCAATTTCACATCTTCCCTAAAATCTGTTCGATTCCTTGTCATATCAAAGGTTTCACTCAACCCTATGGTGATGTCGACAGTTTTCATCGCTTTCCATCTGGATGAATATTAGCAATTTAATGGCCTGAATAATTTCAGACCTGTCTCTGCCGTTGCACTGTGTGTGCTCAGGACCCAGACAAGCATTTCATCAATTTCTATTATTATGGTAAACAAAGCACATAGTTTTGACTTTCTGAAATTTGGAGATCTTAAGGCAGAGATAGAAAAGGTTTTAAGGTATCTCTCAACTCTCACTAGCAAAGGTTCTTCATGCAGTAGCAGGTAATTAACACACAAAGCCATAGCTGGTCAAAATGTAGAGTGAAAGAGTCTGCAGAGTGCATGTCTCTAGATAGGACAACTATATTAAACCACTGCCACACAGGGCTCAGGGACCATTGTTAAAGAGTGGGCAGAAAGACCATAAGAGCCAGCAGTGGTGGATGACCACAAGAAAATAGTTTTCCCAGAGATTGGAAGTCTCCTCATATGAACTTACAGCAATGATGACAGTCTGCACAAGACCCATGCAAACTCAAACCAGAAAAAAAAAATCCCAACATAGAACTGGGGAAATGGATAAGAAGCCCCAACTTTAGCTAGGGAACCATTGGCAGCTGATCACTTCTGGGTGAGGGAGAGTTGGTCTTTAAGGGAGTGACACTAGATAGGCTGACTGGGCTCTTGTGAATGAATTCACACCGAGGGATGTCTGGAGGACTAGATAGGCCCTTACATATTTGATAGAATGCATGAGACCCAACAGGGGAGCTATTGGAAGGTGCAGATAGGGGAAGGGGTCTATATATGATTAAGACATATAAAATACACAAAACTCAATAAAAACATAGATTATAAAAAGTTATAATGAAAAGACTTTACAAATGAGTAGTGTAAACTCCCGTTGTTGGAAAGAATTTAGGTTTTCAATTAGCATACAAAGAAGCATAAGGCTTCCTTATGGCATTTTAATTCATGCTCAGGCTTGGCTGATCCCCACCACCCCGATCCCATGTCCCTAGTTGTCCTCCCCAGATGCTCCCTCCACCTCCAGTATTCCCTGTTCCATTTTCATATCACATGCATATAACTACCCTCTCCAATCCGCTCCCTGAAAACTTCCTTTCCTCCCCCCATGAGCCTCGTTTTAGTTTCTTTATTCTGCTTCTACTCACCCCCACATATATGCAAATTAGAAGCCAGAACCCACATATGAGAGAGAACATGGAGTATATCTGCCTTTCTGAACCTGGATCCTTCACTCAATTTAGTATTTTCTTTTTTCATCCATTTTCCTGAACATTTCATAATTTCATTATTCTTTGCAGTTGAACTAAATTCTACTGTACATATGTACAACATTTTCATTTCTCATTCCTTTGCTGATGAAGATCTAGGCTGATACTGGAGAGATTTTACATCCCCCCCTCCAAAAAAAATCTTTACTGTTCTTCATGCTGTCTATAAGTCTATAGAATTTGAGAAGGGACATATAACAAAAGAAGTTAAGCAAAGAATTCCTTCTCCTTGTGAGAAACTTAATTCATGATAGGTAATGTATGAAAAGTGATTAGAATGCACAAATATGTGCAATAAAAGTTGTTATATATATATATATACTATTACCTATAATATATTAGCAATTTTTCTCATATTTTAATGGTATAAAGAAAAATAAAAAACAAAGTAGGTACATTTATGTAATGATAAAAAGAATGGCAAGCAATCAGTAATGTTCCTATTGAAGTGTTTAATAAGTAATCATATTATCACTTTACTTTTGTGTTATTGTACAGTAAGTTTCTTGGACATGGAACTTTAATCTCATAAATGACATTCTTTTTGTTTCTGAATGTAGCATACTGTTTCCTAAGCAGTTAGTGGATAATCAATGAATGAATAAAATTGAAATGAAGTTGCTATCAGTTTATCACTCAAGAGTATTCTTTTTCTTTAGTATATTGTATATGTGGATGCATGTAAAGGATGTGTGTGGAGGTCAGAGGACAACTTTCAAGAATTGGTTCTCTCCTTTCACCATGTGGGTCCCAGGGATCAAACTTGGGTTGCAGGGCTTGGCAGCAAGCACGTTTACATTCTGAGCCTTGTCTATGGTGCCCACGAGTATTTATTAATGCTGGGTACATAACTGGACTTGTCCATATTCAAAACAAGGCAGAATTATTTTTTCGGTAAAAATAATTTGTCATCTCTTTGCTTTGTAGACAGATGTGTATCTTTGAAGAGTTCAGTCTGAACCATGTGTGTGTGTGTATGTGTGTGTGTGTGTGTGTGTGTGTGTGTGTGTGTGTTAAGCTTCAAGGAAAATATTATTTAACAATTCACTTGTTGTTTTCCTTTAAATCTATTGTAATATTCATGAAAGTAAGAAATTGTATGGTATACTAGAAAATAAATTTTCAGCTTTCACCCTAATGACAACTTGCAGAAACCTTATACTGGAAACGGACATCAACGCCACTGAGCGTTGTTCTTTCTCATTGCAGGTTTAGTAACCACCCTAACTTTCCATTTTCTGATGAATATTAACATAGAAGTGTTTGCCATGACTCCTGCTAGAAGCTCCTGCCAGTGGATGGAGATTCTGGAGATGCCTCAAAGGCCGAAGACTGGACACATCACCTCTGTCCATGCTGTTTAACAACTCACCCTCAGCCTCAGCTAAGTCTGTGGTCAGGAAGCAAAAGCATTAGATCTTGGTCCCATTCTGTAAACAAATTAAAAAACTATATTTTCTCCAAATTTGCCTACTCCTGTTCATGTGTGTGCCTTGAATGCTTTGCTTCCTTCTGACCCATTAAGACCCAAAACTGATTTAGCTGAATATCTGTGTGCAGAGTTTGAGAGATAATAACAGTCATTTATTGACATTCCTCAACTGGGGTAGTTAGAGTTCTCTGAGGAAGTAGCAGTCAGAAAGTCAGTGTTTCTCTTGACCTTCAAATGACAGGAAAATATACCACATGTGGTCTGGAATGTGAGGCGCACACAAGAGACATGACAACAGTCCCAGGGCTCCTCCAAGCACCCCAGGAATTCAAGAAGCTATATAATGAAGTCTCTGTAGAAAGGTTGGTAGGGAGGTGAAAGGACTCAGCCTCTGAAGGTCATGAGTGCCTTAGGATGAAAAGAGAACCACCATAACACAAGATGGAATGTTCAGGTGAGTGATGACATTCCAGCCAAACTCTGGTGTGTCCTGGATCCAGCTTGCTGCAAAGGTACCAAAACCTCCATTCTGTTGGCAGCAATTTCCTTGCCTGTTCTAAGACACTTTAAGAAAGATCATACTGAGGTCTGTGTTTTAAAACTACTCATGGATGAATGCTAGTGATCTTGTGATATTTCCTGGTATATCCAACCTATATAATTAGGAGGAAAACTATAATGAAAGACCTATATTTGTGATATTTCCTGGTATATCCAATCTATATAATTAGGAGGAAAACTATAATGAAAGACCTACATTTGTAGGTGTCAGTGAATGTTAGCCATTCGATTTGGGCCACTACAGTCTCTACTCATGCTGTACCAGAAGATCCATACGACATCATAGCATACATTTTATCAAAGAGTTAAACTGAATTGGCTAGGTCATAATCCCACAGTCATAAACAAGAGCACTCCCTGTGAATGTGCCCTGCCTTGCTGGTTATCTGAGCTGACTGTACTCTTAGGCAAAATAACCAGTGAGGACTGTGCCCATTCTTGCTAATAATCTGAGTTAAAGATTATCCTAACAAGAAAGATACTCAGGCTCTAGCTAATTGGACCAGCTATAGAGGTTAACCCCGGTGACCTTCCCTAGCCAAAATAGCCATAGATAGGCAGGTCCTATGTAATGAAACCCAACGCTGGTGACTTTATGAGTGAAAATCAAAGAGTTATTCCTCCACCCACCCCTCCCCTTGGCTTGTTGTATTAATCCTTATGTTGTATCTGTTATATTGGCCCACTGCATCTCACCTCTGACACCCGTGATACACCTGACTGTATCACAGAACCAGAATGATTCTCACAGCCCTGTATGGCTTGCCTATAGGATTCCATAAGTCGGGGACTTGCTAAGTTCACATATTGCTCCTTTTGGGTTCTGCAGCTATTATACAGTCTCATCACTGCCCCCTCCCCATGTTCCCTCCTGAACTTGGTAAGCTTCAGATGAAGTTATATAATGGAATGGTCCCGTTAAGTTCTAGGCTTCTGGGACAGTCATAAGCCATTGTGTCTTCCCTTGTAAATTTTCAAATAACGAGGCTGGAGAGATGGTTTAGAGGTTAAGAGCACTGGCTGCCCTTGCAGAGGATCTGGGTTTAATTCCCAACACCTACATGGCCGCTAACAACCCATCTGTAACTCCAATTCCAGAGGATCTAAAACCTTCTTCTGACCTCCATGGGCACTGCATGACATGGGTGCACCTACCTCCGTGCAGGCAATATACTCATACACATAAAATAAAATATAATAAAAATAAATGAACTATTAAAATAATTAATAAAATATTTTTAATTTTTAAAATAATGCTTCTTAAATATTGCACATTTGCCAAGATGTTATTTCCATGTAACCCGCATTCACTTCCTCCCACTCCATTTCTTTTAAGTCGTTCTGACTTTTTACAGGATGGATTATATTAATGCCCAGTGCCAATACAGTGTTCCAAAGGAATCCCAGTAGGCCTATTATATGACCCCTTAAAAAAGCCTAACTCCCCTTTGTTAGCCCTAATATCACGTGGTTAATAAGCCCTAACACCTCCTCGGATCCTTTGCAGGAAATTTAAATAATTGCTACAGAGACCACATCAGAGTGAAGGTGAGAAACTTTACCTAGCGTCAGTCATATCAGGAAATAACCATGGAAGAAATTCTTACACCTGTGGAGCCTCTAAACTACACAGATATTCATGGGGAGCCTCATGCTTGTTGTCCATGGATTCCTTCCTCTGGGATTGGTATGGCACCATGGGAAAAGGACTACAGAAACAAGGAACAAATGAGTCTAATGTTCTCAAAGTCAAAACTAAAACAGACGAATCTGACAAAGAAACAAATTTGTCAGATGTCCACGCATTTGTCAAGTGTCTTATCTGTCAAATGCTGATAGGGAAGGCATTCCCTGTCCCCAACAGGGCTGGGACAATAAAAGAAACTAACAGAGTCCAAAAGCAAACACCCAGGCTTTAGTTTCTCAAATGATACAAGCAAAACAGAGTCTTGGCTTATGAAGGTAAAGGTTGGACTCACTAGATTAAGCAAATTAGCCTTTGTTTCCCAGTGTTCATAAAATTGCAGGATCCTCCTGTTGCGTGTGTATTAATGGCACAAGTCAAACACTACCTAAGCAAGGATTATCCTATTAGCACTGTTGAAGAAGTGTTCGCATAATAACGGCACCTTAAGCTGCAGTTCCATTTTCATGACTCCAGAACCTGGAAACTTTCTGAAGGTGATGGACTTGTTTCCCTGGTTCACGCCCATCAAGTTGGGGCACTTCATTGCGCTCTCTGATTCAAGACGTCATCACTACTGTCCTACAATCTGCCTATACTGTGCTTCATTTAAATGCTGTGGGAGTGTGTTTAACTTGATCCCACTCTGCATGCTTCAAGAGTCCTCCACAATAGAAGTCTGTGCTACCAAGTGTCCTTGATCTATACTCATTTCCCAAGGGCACTAATTACTAGCAATGATGCTAAAGCCATAGTGTTAATTTCTATGTAGCAACTCTATCACATTTGCAAAACAGTCTCTCGCTTTTTTCACATAAACCCTGGTTTGCACAGAAAGAAATATCCGGAAACTTCACACAGTTCAGACCACTCACTGTGAGAAGCAGGGTGAACATGCACTTTGCAGGAGTGCCCCCGTTCACTATAGCTAGTCAGGCTGAAACTCGCTTACCTAGGTTGCTTCTTCCCTCCTGTGGAGACCCTGTGAAGAGGCTTGTCCACAGCGTGAGTTTTCTAGCACCCCGGCGGCTTGCCCTGCGCTTCCTGCAGGGGCACGCTGATCCCTCCGCCTACAGTAAGCCTTCAAAGGGTCTCAACCTTTCTTTGTATGTCGGGAGGCTTCCGGTCCTTTAAACTACACTTATTGGTTTAATGAAGTCATACTTTCTGCAAGTAAAAGGCAATTTAAACCTCCATACGGAAGGCACTCATCTGCACTCAGGCCAGTCCTCTGAACTGAGAATGCTCACCATCAACTGATTAGGAATGATATCCCAAGTCCAGTGAAACAAACTTCCCTGGAAGTGTTTTCTCTCCCGTATTTTCTCTCTGACTTCAGTGTCTCATATACACTTGATGAAAACTGGTTATTTTCCCATCCACAAAATTTGCGTTCAAGTAAGCATCAGTGAGGTGCTGCGGGTTTCACGTTGCTGGTATCGACTTTCGTGGAGGTGGCAATGAAGATTTCTGGTGTGTTCCGCGCAGAGGAACTCCACTCACAAGCAGCAAGTCACTGGCCAGCTGCTTTAGGAAAACCAATCTTGCCCCTGTGTCGCCAGTGAGGATGATCAGGGCAGTCCAGGGGTGACGCTGGCGCCCAGCTTCTTCGATTGCTGACTGAGGGGCTTTTTGCCATGGCTCAGCAGCTTCCAAGGCAAGTCTTCAGTAGGATAATACCTAGGCATTTTGTGAAGCTTAACAACCCGGTTCCGGGTTCCGGTTGCCACCATTCTTGTCCCCACCAGCAGGTTTTGCGACTGTAGCTAAAACTTTCTCTCTCTCTCTCTCTCTCTCTCTCTCTCTCTCTCTCTCTCTCTCTCTTTTTTCTTTTTTCTTTTTTCATTTTTCAACCTCGGATTTACTTAGCAGCTGAATACTTCGTTGTGTATAGAACTTTCTGGAATGCATAGCAGACTAGGAGTATCTGCCATTTCCCATTTCCTCTAACCAGGACCGGGGTTCGGCGGCAGTGAGGCGTCCCCTTCAGCCTTTTAGCTTCAGGGTCTAGGATTTCAGCCTCGTCTGCGCCAGCTCCTGCAGTCGCACACCCCCAGCCTTCTTGGTTGTGAGTTTTTCGTCAGGCTTCTCAGCCCTTTCAACCCACCATTTGGCAAGACGGTAAACAGGACTCCTGAGGTTTGTTTACTTTTACTCATAGCTTTTGTGATTCTATTCAGTCATCATAGCCAATGTTTCAAAAGTTACTTTCTATAATATTGCTTTGTAGCCTCCAAGACAATCCTACTGAACTAAAGTCAGTTCCGAGTTTTTTCAAAGAAAAAGATCCGAGAGTAACGGTTGTACACACCCCTAATCCAAGCCCTAGAGAGGTAGAAACAGGAGGATCAGGAGTACAAGATCATCCTCAACCACAAAGTGGGTTCAAAGCCTGTCTGGGCTACAAGAAACCCTATCTAAAAAAATAAATAGTGGGTCATTGAAGAAATCAAATAAAAAATGTAAAAACTCCCAGAGCCAAATAAAATGACAGCGCAACCTACCAGAACATCTGTGATACAGCCACAGGTGCGCTTCCGGAGTGGAGAGGATTGACCTGAAGGAAGCAGGAGGCTGGAAAGCCAGGGAAACTCCGGTGGTGTGGCTGTCTGAAGGCTGCTCAGGGGAATCCAGTGATGCAGATTTCCTGAGGGGTTGTGCATATTGGGGTGGGCTTTTCCGTGGTGTAGCTGCCAAGTCATCCGTGCTCCTGTAACATAGCCCCTTATCCGTGTTCCTATAACATAACCCTTCACCCGTACTCCTGTAAGTAACCCCAACAAACTACCTCATTGGTTTGCCAACATGGACTTGGGTAGAATCCTTCCGTCTGTTAATGCCTCCCTATATGAGGTAAACAGGAATTGTTTCCCCAGGAAAAGTCACTGACAATAATACCAAATAATTCTTGACTCTCCTTGTAGTTAAGAAATATTTGGAATTAAATTTCCCAGAATGAGAAAGTTTAATAACCTCAGTGCTGGTGTCTTAAAACCTAAGTGCAGGTTCTGAACACATTTTGAAGGTGAAGATGACAAGACCTCCTTAAAAATTGGACATGAAGTATAAGAAAATAAATGTAGAAATTTTAAAAGTCTGGGCTTTATGGATAGTATAATGTGATCTGCCATCACTACAACTGGAAAGATTCAGCAGAGGGTGGGAGATAAATGGGTGCTTTGTTTGAGGAATATTTCCAGATGGTCCTTGTACAGAAACATGGAGCTGTAAAGGAGATAATCTGCTTTTCCCATCTAGGGTTTGGGTGGGGGGATTATGCTAGATACTGATTTGAGATTTCTCAGCCATGAACATTCCAAAGATAATTTGAGGAGTTAGTGAATCTAAAAGTACTCCAAGAAACCACCCTCGGGCAGATAAAAGTCATGGCCTTCTCTACTTAAGGAAATAATCATTTCAGAAAAGACTGTATGGTGTATGTCTTAAGCAGTTATGCCTCTGCTGAGGGTTGTGGCTTCAGAAAGTATCCTTAATGGGACAAATCTAGTCATACATAGGGCAGTTGGAAATGTTGTGTTGGAAAGAATATCCAGGTCCCAGACAACAGTAAGTCTTTGACAGACACCCGTGATATTGCCCCAATCTTTGGGGGAAAAAAAAAAAAACTCTGAATTGAAAGTTTAGTTTCTCTAAATTTTCTGGGTAAAATTTACACTCCTAAAATTATTCAAAACAATTGAACCTTTTCCTAAAAATATTACAAATGGCTAAAAATCTTCTTATACTATTGTTTTCTATGCATTGTTTTCAAAAGATTTATTTGTTTGGAGAATTTGTCTCATTAAATGCATTATTTACCATTTAACACTAATGTGTCACCAATTTTTCATGTTTTTCAGATTATTTTGTGTTTCATATTTGTAAATCTTCTTGTTTCGTGTTTCAAACATTTGAAAGGGGCTGGCAAGATAGATCAACAGCCAAATGTGTTTGCCCTGCAGTGATGGCCTGTGTTCCATGGTGGAAGGAGAGAACACACTTGTGAAAGTTGTCCTCTGACCTCCACATGATCTGTAGCATACATGTGCCCATATTCACACACATTATAGGCACACACACATACCACACACACACAAATAATAAATAAAAATATTTGAAAGTATAAGGTGTATCAAATTCAAGTTTATTTTTAAAGTTAAGAAAGTTGGATATAGAATTGGTGTTCAGCAGTATGTCACTGTTTCTTTGATATTCTGCCACTCAGCAGCCCAAAGGGTTGCTCCTATTCCCTATACTCACATAAAGAGACTAGGCTTGACCCTCATCTGTGGCTCTTGGGGGAGGGGCATTTTTATCTGTAAATGATAAAATTATCAAAATAATTATACCCATATTTCCCAAACAGAGACATGTTCAGTTTCCTCTCCCAGTCCCACACACCCTTCCAAGCTGGGTACTCACTCACCTCCCTGTCCACAACCAAATTCCAGTTTCCTAGAGCCTTGATCCTGGGCTACTAGGAGAGAATCTCTGGACTTCTGGTCACCTTTGTCATACTTAAATCATCTTCCAAACACATGAGGTGTGATTTATTGTTACATAAAACATTGAGGACACATGGGCTGATAAACACCTACTTACTGTCATTAAAACTTCCCTGGAGCCTGGAAATGCAAGTCCTCAACTCTAGAGATGTCTGTAGAGGGCTGTTATCATCCTCAAAAGCCTGGCCAAGGATTTCTAACCCTAAACCTAACCCTAACCCTAAATCAAGGGAGTGTTGCTGTTTTTGTGTTGTTGGGCTTTTTTTTTTCCTTTTATTTTTCTTAATGAGTGAGAAGGAAACACATCATACAGAGACAGTACAGATGTTTTATGTGCACCTTATGGAACACAACTTTATATTTTTTTTCAGAACATCACAAAATACAAGACCCACCCTTTATGTTTCCCTTGAGTGTGGACTGATATAAGGCACTGACAGAGGTAATGTCCAGTTGGCATCTGAGACGTCTCTCACATCATTATCAACAGGTCCTTCAGGTCAAAATCATGACAAAAGCTTCTATGTCAATATTCATCCAAATATGGGTAATTAGGGTGGGCAGAAGTACTAAAATGAGAAAGAATATGGATAATGTAGGCTAAAGGACTCTTCTGGCTGCCTGTAAAATGGAATGTCATCATTTTATTTACTGACTGCATGATCTGTCTTAATGACACAAAATGACTTTATAAAAAATATTTATTAATTAAAATTAAGTTATTTCAGTTTGATCCCCTTCCTAGAAGGTAACACAGAGCTCAAACATTTAAACAAATTCTTTTCCATTGCTATATCTGTCAGACTACCAAAGTGGTATCTCAGCCATCCTTGTTTCAGATTTACAATGCAAACAGGATCTAATTCTTTCTGTATATGGCCTTTCTACAGAAGTAAATGCTATTCATTCATTCTCATATCCACAATTCACTTGCTCACTATCCATCACATGCAACACACTGTGTTTGATGCAGACATAGAAAAGACTGCATTTATGAGCTCCACACCCAAAGGCCGTATTATGTATTTTGTGCTTCTTAATACTTGGAAAACAGCATGAAACATAAAGTGATAAAATAATTAATTTTGCATAACTGATAAAACTTCTAATTGCTTCTCTCTCCTCCCTGGTTCTCTCTCTCTCTCTCTCTCTCCATTTTCACTACCTTATTTTTCTCTACAATAATTAAAAAGTTAGCAATAGCATGAACATACCTAGTTCTGACTACATGTAATTTCGCATTACACAAATCTTTTCATTTATTATCACATTTCTAATGTTTTTACATCTATTAATTTGTTTGCATGTGTGTGTACACACATGCACATGCATGCACATGTACATGCCACATGTGTGCCATGGTGCATGTGTGGAGGTCAGAGGACAGTTTGGGTGAGTCAGTTCTCTTCTACCGTATGGGTCCTAGTATGAAACTCAAGTCATCCAGCTCAGTGGCAAGCACCTTTGCCCGCTGGATCATCTCACTGGCCTTCCACTGTGATTTTACATTCCTACACGTGGGAGGATTTTATATATTCCTTACTAATCTTCATTTCTGATAGGTATAATTTTTCAGAGTCTATAACATTGAGTCATAAAAAAGACTAGTGATCTATTGTTGGCTCTAAATTTCTCCAATAATCAGGTATTAATTCCAGCACTCTTTGTGTTTTTTATACAGGGTCTCCCTGTAGCCACAGATGGCCTGGAAATCACTGTGTAGACCAGGCTGACCTTGAACTCACAGAGATCCACCTGCCTCTGCCTCCTGAGTGCTGGGATTGAAGGTGTTCACCACCACACCGTACCCTGCACTCTTTGATTCGTTTTCTTCTCTTGCTGGAAACATTCTTACCCTCTGTATTGAAAATTTCATATTTCAGAAAAGTTAAAGCATTCTGCTGATTTCCTCAAATGACAACCTTATTAAGGAAAAAGTCACTGGGTTCAGAATACTCATGTACTGAAAAGAAGGGAGAGAACTGAAATTACTAAATACATCAAATTGACAGGAATCCATTGAGCAACTCCAAATGAAGGAAACAGAATTTCCAGCCTGCACTACAAATGCGATGGAAGTTCTTTTAATTGAATAAAGTGTTGAGCAGATTTGAGAGATGATTGCACTTGATTTTTGGACACTTCTAAATAGGTTACAAGGATAACATCTATAATCATGTCCACTAGATAGTTGTAAAATACAGAGGCTTACATGAAGGTATAAACTCAGCAATACTGGCTGACCTGAGATATCTCATCCAATGATAACTACAGAAGCCCATATGTGGCAGTCCAAGCCAAGCCTGGTTCCACTCACTTTGTTAATATATCCTATAGTAGAGCTTTGGGAAGAATCTGGGCCCAGAGTTCATAGAAGCTCCTATCTCATACTGACTCAAACTGCCTCTGTCTGCCTAGTAGCTAGGGCAACTTTTAGCACTTTATTACTTATCCTTCAAAAATAAACTGAGCAATATATAAACTGAGCAAAATTCCAAAGTTACTTACAGGTCAGCAGTAACATATCGATAATTTTTGTTCAAGCCATCAAGGATTGCCATGTCCTCTGGAGGCAACTGGAATTCAAAAACCTATCACACAAGTAGAACATTTTTGGTAGAGTTAGACCATGTACTTGCCAGTCTGGAAAATCCAAGTGGATCAGACTGAAAGATGTGGGAACAATATTTATAAGATCTGAGAACCTTCCAAAAGTTATTGAAGACAACACTAGAAAAAAAGGTTCAACATACACATACATACATTTATAAATATACATAGATATAATGGATTGAGTCGTTTTAGTGGTGCTCATGTAGGCCTGTGCCTAGTGCTGTCCATTTGGGATTCAATAACTTATCAAGAGAAAATGGATTCTTCCTTGCTCAGGATCTATTGATTATCTGTAGCTCTTCACCTTGAGTTGGGACGCTTGACATGTCCCCGCATCCACCTTGATATGTCAACTGATTTTGTCATTATGTAGCTCTCAATAGACTACAATAATAATTAAAGAAGAAGAAAAGAAACTGAGAGGGAGGGGAGAACAGAGGAGGAGTTAGTGGGGACTAGGAGGGATGGAAATAATTCAAAGACAATATTCATGTATGACATTCTCAAAATAAGAAAATTTTAAAAGTTTCAACATTGGTAAATTGCTTCTAAGCCTTTTGGTTAAGATCCAATGAAGCTATTAATGAGCATTAAACCCAAATACATACTATATTAAAGTATATTAAAATTTTTCAATACTACAGACAAAATCAGATCTCAAGAGAAACTGGAGAAAAAAGCAAAGCTGACATATTCGTCAATCACAGGGTCAGGGCTACCTTCCACCGCATCCAGCCCATATGTAATTTAAAAATTGCTTTAAAAAATTTCCAGTATTAAAACAGATCACCCTCCTTTCAATGAATACATATTTACTTTTTAATGTTGTCTTGATTATATTAGAAAATTCATGTTTCTTTTATCCCTTTTTTCCAGTCCTGGAATCCAGGACCTCACACATGCTAGATAAGTGACAGAGCTATATTACCCAGTTGGTTTTATTACTTTAAAAAAGAATACTTTTTACTTAAAATGACTCAGGTTAGCTAAAACTTGAAATCACTTTATTAAACCCCCATGTTCTCATGGTGGTAGGTAGATGGATCTCTACAAGATCCAGGCCATCCTTGTTTACACAGGGAGCTCCAGGACAGTTGAGACTACAGGGAGACCCAGTCTCAAAAACACAACAAAAAATGACATATGTTTATATTCATCTTTATTTCACAAAATACTAAAAAAATTGGGCATAGATAGAAAACTTGGGCTTAGCCAAAAAGGTGAAGAAGCAATGAAACAGAAAGAAGAAGAAAGAAGAAGTGGAGGAGGAAGAGGAAGAGAAGGAGGAAGAGGAAGACGAGGAGGAAGAAGAGGAGGAGGAGGAGAAGAAATAATAACAACAATAATAATAATGATGATGATAATAAATAAAAACTGTCATTGAAATAAAAATTTAACACTTTTATGTAACATTGTAGCAAAAACCCTGTTTTGTTTCCCATGTAGGAAAAGACAAGACATGAACTGACCACAGAGACTGTGTCAAAGTGTAACTGCAACGAAAGGAAGCGCTTTGGTTCAGAAACATGGACCATAAAGAAAATGAGACCATGAGTACACTGGGGAAGGCACTTCAGCAAATACATCTGAATCTGAAAAACAACAGATGGGGCGAGTATATAAATATGACAGCTGGAACTATAAAATGTCCCCCAATTATTCTCATCTAGGCGCCACACGTTTTTAAATTCTAATTTATTTTTACCGTGTGTGTGTGTGTGTGTGTGTGTGTGTGTTTTGCAGGCGTGTGTGTGTGTGTTGCCTGCATGCATCTAAGTGTGCCACGTGTTGCAATACCCACAGAAGCCAAAAGAGGGAATCGGATCCTCTGGACCTGGAGTTAAGATAGTTGTTTGGTAGCCTTCATGTGGGTGCTGGAAACTGGACCAAGTTCTCTGCAAGAGCAACCAGTGCTCTTAACTGCTGAGTCATAGCTCCAGTCCTGGCTTCACACTTCGGTAATATGAATTTGGAACTTTTTCCAGTAAGAGATGGTGACTATTTTCCCAGCTTAAAGACGTCTCTTGCACAAGGCTACAGAGCACAATGCTAACTGAAACCGAATCATCCTCCACAGCCATGAACCAACAGCTGTTGCAGAAACTTAGGGATGCACATAAAGCCCACAAACATAGGAAAATGGCAGGTACAATGACTGGGCACAGAAAATTTGGAAGCCCACAAAAGATTCAAGGGACACACACCGCCCGGGCGCCCTGATGCCCAAGCCTGTGCCGCACCTGCATGTTCTCCTTGATCCGCTTCTCACTGAAACTTTTGGCCACAGTCACAATCCCGCGCTGTAGCAGATACCGGAGGGAAATCAGGGCAGGAGTTCGCTTGTGCTTTTCTGCCATAGCGCAAAGAACAGGATCTTCCAAGAGAAACGGAGCGTTATCATCTACCCTGGAAAGAAAGGAATGCAGATTGCTGGCAGTTGAGTATTTGCTTTGTTATATGGCTTTCAAAACAGATGGAGGTGCCCACTCTAGACCCAGGACTCTCAAATGTGGTCCCTAAGCCAGTAACATTAGCATCATCTGGAATCTATTCCGAAATCCAAATTCACCCTCCTCCCTGAGTCAGCAAATTAATTCCAGAAAGCTCAAGATTACAAGACTGAAATCATTCCGTCAAATGCATCTTTGATATAGTTTGTTTTGTCTTTATTACCAGTTTTTATAGCGTTGGGTGCCCAGAGCACCGTAGGCAACCAGAACAATGTCTTTCGACTTGCAGTAATCTAGCAGTTTTTTCTGGTTAAAGTAAGGATGACATTCGACCTGTGAGTGGACAGAATAAAAAGGTATCAGATTAATATGAAACCTCTTATTACTGTGAAAAAGAAGTGCGAAAACCAAAAGCACCCGAATTTAAAAGCCAATGCTGCATGAAATCTGAAGAGAAAATATCAACTTCAAGTAATTATCCTCTTTACTTTTTAACATTTAATTTGTTCTTTTTATTTTATGTGTATGACTGTATTGCCTGCATGCATGTATTGCATGCAATGCCCAAGGAGGTCTGATGAAGATGTCAGATTCCCCTGGAATTGGAGTTAAGGAAGGATGTTAGCTGCAGTGTGGGTGCTGGGAATTGAACTCCAGGTCCTGTGCAAGAGCAGCCAGTGCTCTTAACCACTGAGCCGTCTCTCCAGCCCTGGGTAATTATCCTCTTTAAAAAGTAAAAGCATCTCTTGGTGTGAGTTCATCCACTGGAGCCCATTCCGCCTATCTAGCGTCACTCACTTAACGATCAACTCTTTCAACCCAGTACTGATCAGCTGCCAATTGTTCCTAGGCTGAGATATCCTAACACTCCAACTTTCTTTTCTGACTTCTTTTCTCTCTGTTCTCCTTTCCTATATTTCCCCTCCATTGTTTTACTGTGAAGACATCAATAGCTTCAAATAAGAGAAACAATGTTTCAAAGATTTGGGGGTTTTGTTGTTGTGTTTGTTGCCTGCTTGTCCAAATGAAAAATGAACAACTAAATAAAACAGCAAAGTTTGTTTTAAAAAATAAAATCCTTCCTGAGGAGAACAAATTCTGCAGACCACTCAATGCAGATATGAGGAAAGATGATCAATTACAGATATGTGGTTGGGGGAAAACTTACTGAGAGTTGGGATTTCTGCATCAAAAGCAGCAATGAGGGGCCAGCAAGAGGACTCAAGGGGTAAAAGTGCCTATTGCTCAAGCCTGGTGACTTAGTTCAAGCCTCAGAACCAACACAAAGGTGGAAGGAAAAACAAATGACTCTAAAAGGTTGACCTCTGATCACACATACTCCATAGCATATGTGCCCTACACACACATGCACACATACACTCACACTGCGTGCATATATACAAAGAAACATAAAATTTTAAAAGGCAACAGTGATGTAAATAACTTGTAAACAACAGAGTAAATGCAAACACATAATTACAAAGCAGTCGATAGAGATACTTGTTTCTGTATTCATTGCTCATTTGTATTTCTTCTTTTCAGATAACATGAGAGGAGAAGATTGATGACTATTCTAGGGTTAAAGAGATACTATCACCAGATACAGGGTAACTTCTCCCTCTAATCTGTGTGACTGTCATCATCTCCTCTTAATTTTTTCCCATTGCTACATTGTGGTCAAGACATGAGAACAGATATGCCAAGACAAAAGACTCAAAAATCTGAAACCCACATAAACACCCTTAATCTCCTCTTGCTTTCAATCTGTCCTTGCACATTGTTTCATGATTTCAAGGACACGCTATAATACAAATTTTCTTTTTAATGCATATTTTATTTAAATTTTTGTGTATTTCACACAATACATCTTAATCACATTTAGAGCCCTCTCCCTTATCAGTATTCTCTGTAGCTGACCCACCAGATTCCATGCATTTTTCTCATCCATGTTAAGGCCTGTCACATTCAGGTACCCAGATGTCCCTCAGTATGGGTTAGCTCACTGGAGCCTGTTCAGCCTATCTCAAGTCACTCCCTTAAAGAAAATCAACTTTCTCTCACCCAGCAGCGATCAGGTTGGGGTCTGCTGCCCATTTCCCCCAATCTGTGCTGGAGTTTTGTCTGATTGAGCATGGGTCTTGTGCATGCTGACACCATTGCTGCACATTCAGATGATCAAGTTTCTGGAAACCTGGAAGACTGTCATGCACGACCCCGGCTTCTTACAACCATCGTTCAGCAGTAAAGACACCCCACCTGAAATCTAACTAGTGAAGGGGCGTCCTTGATTATCTTTACATATCCAAACTCTTAAACACACATAAACTCTTCCGCCTAAGAACTGTTTCATCAAGACTTTACCAAGGAGAGGCACGATTAGCATCTTCCATTTCACAAAGTTTAGAGGAAGGAAAAGGAGGCATATGTGGGCATGTGGCAGTAATAAAGGAAGAAATAAATGAAGAACAGTAGAGGAGACTGGGCTTCTCACCTGGTTGCACACAGGCTTGTACTTGAGGCCTGGCTTGTTCAGTATCATCTCCAGCTGCTTACGGTTAAAGTTGGACACCCCGATGGACTTGGCCAGTCCTGCATCCTTACACTTCTCCATGGCCTGGGGATAGAGGAGGTTGTAAAGAACAACTTAAGCAGGTGGCTGTAGATTGATGCAAATGTAATCTTAGAAAGATAATATTGTCAAAAAGGAAACTAATGGAGGCTGGAGAGGTGGCTTAGTGGTTAAGAGTACTGACTGCTTTTGCAGAAGACCTAGGCTAGATTCCCAGCACCCACTTGGTAGCTAACAACCATCTATAACTCCAGTTGCCAGGGTTCAAATTCCCTCTTTTGATCTGTGGGCATTGCATGACAAAGGTACATTTACATACATTCAGGCAATGTACTCATACACATAAAATAAAAATAATAAATAAAATATTTTTAAAGAAATAACTGGTATTGACTATTAAGAAGAAAGAAATAATTTTTAAAAAAAAATAGGAGTGTGTCATAAAATACTGACAGCCAAAGGAAAAATTCTTTGTTCTCCTTGGGAGTCAGAGAGGCTGGTTCATAGAGGTGATGATATTTTCCGCAATTCTTCTCCAGTTCTCTCCACTCCATTCTAGTGATGCCTTCCTTCCCCATGACAGAGCAACAACACTAGCACATGAATTTCTTGGCACATAAGCGCATATCTGATTCTCACATGTGAGGTTGAGTTTGTTGGAGGCCACAGGTCAGAGAATAGCCGGCTTAGCCTGATTCCATCCTAGAGAAAAACAGCCCTGGGAACAATCCTCCCTGCATGCCCTTCTCTCTTAGTGCTAGGCTCTTGGCCAAGGGCTAGCCAGGATCTTGTCAATTGCAAAGCTCAAGTAAACAACTTGATCTTTAAGCTAGCCCAACCACAACTTCCTTTTTCCTGTGTACAGCTGTGTGTCATCAGTAGAGGATGTCTCCTGAGAATCTGAACCTTTAACCTCCTGTAAAGCCCCGCCCTCAGGGTATATAAGGCTTGCTGCCTCTGAATAAAGTCAGTGTGTTATTCTCCTTTCCCCCTACCTAGTGTGTGTGTCTCTCTCTGTGTGTCTGTATGTGTACTCTTCTCTTCAACCTTGACTTCCCTCGCAGAGACTCGGACCCAATGCCGTGCAGGCGCGGCAGAGTTCTGACTCCCTCTCTATTTCCCCTGTGTCCTGTATTTGAAGTACTCACCTCCCATGTGTCACAGAGATCCACTGTATCAAGCAGTAATTTCCCATTTTCAACTACTGGATTAAAATCATCACCTGGCTGAAAGAGAAGCAACCATCATAACCATCTCACCAAGTTCATGACCGTTCACATAGCAGTAACTCCCTGGTAAACACAGGCCTGCTCCAAAGTTCCACAGAGCAGCATGCCACACCTTTGGTTTGCAAAACACTGTTGCATATGAAGTTGTGATGGATGTTTCATATGACAGATTTTTTTCTATTTTCTCACATCTATCATACCAATGCACAATATTTTCCTAGGTCCTTATGGGTATCCTAGTTGATTCACATTGCTTTTTAATGCCACTGTGACTTCCCATGGAGAAATGCTTGTCTGCCACTAAGAAAGTCAATAGTTATATGGTTGTCATCCATAAATTTTGCAGCCTTGAAATGAGGTAGAGAATCCATGTTCATTTCCCTGAGCACATCAAAGGTCAAAAGTCAGACATAGGACCTAAAGAGGGTCCATCAAGGGACTGGGGCTACAGATAGCTCAAATGATAAGTGGAGTGTTTGCATGATATGCACAAGGCCTTGGGTTCTATTCCCAGACCAGCACACACCATATGTGATGGTGCATACATGTAATTCCAGATCTCAGGAGGAGAAGCAGGAGGATAAGATGGTCAAGGTCATTCTCCATTACATAGTGATTTAGAGCCCAGCCACTTCACGAGATCCTGTCTCAAAAATAATCAGACAAATGAACCAAGAAATGAATGAATAAAAGGTGGGTCCATGGACTTATTTTCTAAAACAAGGAAAATTTGGGAATAAGAAAGTCAACAGGAGACTGGACTGTCAATAATTCTTCTGAATAATTTCCTCCCAAATCAGAAGTAATTTAAATCAGACAAAAAAGAATCCAAGAGCAATAACTCTCGGGGGTAAGTTCTGGGTTAGAAGTTGTATTTGTGGCCCCTTCTTTGAGAGAAAAAGTGAGATATACAAAAACCCCAGAATCAAGTGTAACCATTATTTCTCTGAGGTATGGGTTCTTTTCAGAACATCACATGTGTTTACTTGAAGAATCTTGGTCAGAACATGATATTAAACATGCTGTCATGAGTAAATGTTTTTCTAACCTCAACTGATGTTTAGTATTTTGTGCTTTGAATTCTATTGTTCTGTGATGAGAGCAATTTCTGTTATTGCTAGACACAGACTAGGATTTGACATTTGTTTTGTAACTTCTTATATTATGAATGCTAAGACATTCACTAAGACCATATTCTAGGCATGATATTAACTCATTTAATCTGAGTTTTCTGTTCTGTCAGTTATGTGATACTATTATTGTTAACTTTTATAGATAAGAAAACAAGCTCATGGAGTTTAAGTAACCTACCCATAGTAAACCAACTAATTATTAACATAGTTGAAAACCATTCAGCATGACTGTGCATCTGTGATCCTAGCACTCAGAAAGTTGAGGAAGGAGGTTCAAAAATTTGAAAATAGGTCATCCAGGACAACATAACTAGAACCTGTTCCCCTCCACAAATATATACCTCTAGTTCAATGCTCTTACTTGGGAGACAACATTTTAATTCAACTAAATTTCTCTTTTAATTTCCTGTCGCTTATTTTAAATGTGTGAAGCTACCAGGTCTTAGAAGGCAAACAATTTAAAATCAAAACAGATTGCTGGGTGTGATGGTACATGTACACGGGCGGTGGAGGCGAGACAATCAGGATTCAAACCCAGCCTGAGTTACATAGACACTTTCTCAACGAAATACAAGTAAAATTTATGAGATTAAGCAAAAAACAAAAGGAGAGATGTTTGAAATGAGGATAAAGACTCAATCAAGGTTATTTTCAAGATTAATTCTGATGCTTGAAGATACAGATCTGCCATTAAATATGCATAGTCATGAACCCTGAGATGCTACAAGACCATATTTACCACCAATGGAAAAAGATGAAAAGAAAAACCTAGGCTAATATAGGTAAGAATATGACAAACAGATGTATTTTAAAGACTATTCAAACCCACCAGCAAACTGTGGTTTGGCTCCTTATTTTTCACATAAACTATCTTTAGTAGTTTCTATGACTCATGCATTAAATGTTTATAAATTTATATGTCAGAATAAATCATTGATGAAATTAATGTTTATACCAAAGTTAACTAGGAATGAAGATGTAAATCACGTACCTTCATTGAAACTGGGAAATGAATAAGATAGAGGTCAACATAGTCCAACTGAAGCTTCTTCAATGACTTTTCCAAGCATAGTTGGACCAGTTCTGGTCTGTGACATGTGGAGGGAAGCTGTAAACATTAAAGAGCAGAAGTGTTGTTAGACTGTCACATTTGTGAATTTCTTTCACTTTTCCACTAATTAGAAACTAATGACCAAAGAGCAAAACCTTTTCTGTTCCATCCTGAGTTTTCCTGTATCTAATCCCATTAATGTAAAGTCTGTTTTATATTTGGTTTTTATTAGAAAGTCTAGGGGAAAATGGAAGGAAATTATTAATACTTAAGACTTAGATTTTATATAATAATAACATTCTCTAAGTTATGTTTCACAAGAGTTTACAAAGGAGTTTAATACTTTACCTTATCATTCATTCTCAGTAGGAAAGATTTGATGTGCCTTTCATTTAAATAACTGAAAAGAAGTACTTCCTACGTTTAATATTTGCTAGATTGTAACAATATTTTCTTTAATACTCAGAAGTCGATTTGTGCTGTTCTCTATTAATTTTAAAGATAAAAATGAATACACAAAAACCTTAAGAAAGTTCAAAAGCCATCCAAGGAATATGGGAAGCCATAGTCTTATAGCTCTGTTCGTATCAAATCAAATTGCTTTCCAATAAGACCCAGAAAGATGAAGCAATTTTACGCTAAAGTTAGAAGTTTAAGTATAGTGGTGAGAAGGTCCATGATCACTGTTCAGGTTGCCCTGGTCCATAGTCAATATTCAGGTTTCCATGGTCCATAATCACTTTTGAGGGTTCCCTGTTCCAAAACCAGTGTTCAGGTTTCCATGCTCCATAATCACAATTCAGGTTTCCTTGGTCCATAATCGGTGTTCAGGGTTCCATGGTCAATAAGCAACGTTCAGAGTTCCCTTGTCCAAAATCGATCTTCTTCTCTTTACAATTCTGAATGTTATATAATGACCATGTGTGAATTTAAAATGGACCAACAAGTGTAATTCATCGAGTCTTGTTCCAGCCATACATATATCAACACATCAATTTTCATTAATTTGCACAGCAGTACACCATATGTGCACAATACCTTTGAAGTGTAGAAAATGTCTTCTCTCTTCACAGTGCCATCAGCAATCTTGTTTCGGATGGCCAGCCCTACCTCCTCCTCATTTTGATACAAATAAGCTGCATCAATGTGGCGGAACCCAGCATCTATAGCTATTTTGGTGGCCTCCGTGGTCATGCTCTTAGGAACCTAGGGAGCAACCAAAAGGAGTGCTTTGAGATCCATGCAACATTGCTAATTCACGAATAGTTAGCTATATCTACAATAGAAAATTCTGTATGTCTTAAGTGAGTTCTACTTTGAGGATGATGAATTCACCGGTTTACCTGTGTCTTTCCTACTCAAATAATAAAAGCTGGGCATCTGAAAGGACTTTTCAGTCAGAGACAATCACTCATTAACCATTGGCATCAGATGTCTCCAGGAGCACTCCCAGGTTCAGTGATTTGAAGGATCCACCAGACTCAGTATATAACTATAACAATGATTGTTCTTTATACAGTGAGGTATACAGTCAAATGAGCCCAGAAAATGTGCATGGCATAAAGTATAGAAGGAAGTATTGGAAGTCTCTCCCAGTGAAGTCACACAGAGCACACTAAATTCCCTCACCCTGCATTTACAGAATCCATGTATACATTGTTTGTAGAAAGCTAAACCAGAGACTCAATGTATAATCCTTTAACTGAGTGTTTACACAGTCTCCCTCTGTTACATATCCTGAAATTCTCCCAAAGAAAAGCAAGTATCATAAACGTTACTGTTTCTGCAAATAGTTTTTTTTAATGATCATCCTCTAGTGTGAAATGGTGAGAAATGAAATCTTACAGGTGTCATCCAGAGTCTAGTTTAAAACTAGATACTATAACAGACAGCAGAAGGCTGTCTTAACTCTTTTTACCCAGGAATTCCAAACATGGGAATACAAGTGTCATTTTACTATACTGATGTCTTTTCCTTTGCAATTATGTACAGAAAGGCATGGGAATCATAGAGAAGTTCAATTTATATTTTTTCTGATGAATTTCTATATTGTTTTCTATCAAGTTTGAACTAAAACCTTACATTCTCATCAACTGTAAATTAAGAGTTCGGCTTTTCTTCTATAATTCCATCAATATTTGTTTGCTGTTGTTGTCATTTTGTAATAACTATTCTAACTTAGGTAAAATGGAATTGTTGAAGTAAATTTTAGCAATAAAAAATGTATGCTGCCAGGATTTAGACAATCAACAGAGTTACCTACACAAGGAAGTATCACCCATGTAGGGATGTATTCAAGTAAGTTTGCCTTAAGTCTCAGAGACTTTGAACTTGGGTGTTCGAACAATACGAGGGCCGTTGAGAATTGAGGAAGTTTTTGATGGACTAAATGAATTTGCACTGTGAAGTAAACACATGTCTTTATGAGCCAGGCATAGAATACCATAGTTTGAATCTAAAATTTTCCCTGAAGGATTGAAATGTGAGGGCTTTAACCTTGCCAGTGGACCAGTGTATTGATGGATTTATAATTTCATGACGTCACAGAACAAGGAGGGGAAGACAGCTTTGTCACGATGATGAAGAGGCTAGCAAACATCCTTCATGGAGTTGCGAGTGACCTGTCAACCTGTGGGGATCACACACACTTGATCGAGGTAGAAAGGGTGGCACTTTTTCCCCTTGTGTAAGGAGCATGTATTAAATAATTAGTTTGTAAGTTGTAATGATGTAAACCCACAGTTTTATAAGCATGGACTAGATTCCCATAGTGTCATAAATGTAAGAAGCAAGTGCTGTAAGTTGTAAACCCATAATTCTATGTTTGTAAGTTGTAACAATGTAAGTCCATAGTTTCCTAAGTATGAAATGCATGTAATAGGCAATTAGCTTATAAAGTAGTTGTAGGACCCCTGATTTCATGGAAAAATACCTGGTCCCCTTTGTTAGCTTACCTCTTCCCAAACTAGAAAATTCCAAAGACCACAAAGGTCATGTCAACATCTCATGGTATGTGAGATAATGTCTGTGGGTTAAACATTTCACAGGAAGAGCCCCTGATATCCCGTCTATAGAGTTAGGTGTAGGTTAAACATTCCACAAGAAGAGCCCCTAATATCCTGTCTATAGCATTGTGGGTTAAACATTCAGTTAAGTCAACATCTTGTAAACTGCAAAATAATGTGTACGGCATTTCTGGAAAAAAGGTTGGACTATGTAAAAATTGTCTTCTCTGTGACCCTGGTCTGTAGGCCAAAAGCCAATCCAAATGTAACAAGTGCCCTATATGATAATGTATGATAATACTGTGAGTTTCTACTATAAAAAGCCTGGCCCGGCCGAGGTCAGGGGGAGCTTAGCTCCCCCACTTGCCCAAGTGAAATAAACCTCGTGCTTTTTGCATCTGACGGTCTGGATTCTTGGGACTGGGGCTCCCGACGTTAGTCGCCCAGGTGGCCCATTGGGGTTCGAGTCCCCGGGCTGAGAGTGGGGTCTAACAGAGTGACACTGTAAACCCATAATATAATCTCATAAATTAGAATTTTATAAGTTAGAACCTAGTTTCGTAAGTTAGAGGCCTGTTAGCAGCGGGCCCCACAGAACACTTCTCTTATAAGAGAGACCTGTGGTTTCTCAGCTCTGTCTTTGCTTGGAGCCTCAGAGCACTTTCCTTCTAGGAAAGGCATAAGCCTAACCCTTTGCTCAGTTTCCCGGAAAAGCCTCTGGTCGAGCTCTGGGCCAATAGGGCCTTAGAGTGCCTCTCCTAACGGATCTCCCAGTCACAGGGCGCTGCTTAGAGTCGAGGGTCTTTCCCAGTATCAGATAGCAGCCGGACACCCTGCTTAGAGCTCAGGGGTCCTGCTCCTGTCAGACCCCAATGGTCACACACCCCATTAGTTGTGATAAGGCCCAGGACAGGGTATGGAGTCATCTGGCAGCTGATTGGCTAGTGGAGCCACCCTGCCAAGTTCCCTATGAAATATAGGCCAAAGGCTGTATGGGGAACGCTCAGTCATGAGAATTCCCAAAAGTGTGTTTCCCTTTGTCTGGAGACCCGTGAGTCCAGACTAGATCAGCTGAAGTTGACACCCTGAAAGGGGCCACGTCAAGGAATACAGCTCCGGAGCCGAACCTGCATGCCTGTCATCGGACCAGTGGCCGGAACCAGTCACCGAACCTCCCGGACAGCAGGACTACCCTGGGCCGTTACTGGAACGCTAGTGTGACAACCTCACCTGCTGGACCAGCCATGGAACCCACCCGGCACCTGATCGGAGCAATCGGGACAGTTCCAGCTGCCTGGATCCCCGCAGGAACCACTGACAACAGGACTGATTATTCTGGGACAGGTATCTGAGTGACTGTGTGTGCCATTTGCTAGATCTGCTTTGATCAATAAAATCTGTTATATGTCGGTACCTGGTCTCCGGGTCCCCTTTCCCTAGCCAAATTTGGGTTTGGCCCAAGCCTTGAGACCAACTCTTCCCATGTACCATCCCACTGGCTCTCAATTTTATGACCTCCTCTTTGATTATCATTGTTACAGACACACATACATATATGTATATAGACATGTTTATAATCTTCTGAGCCCATTTAGTGGTGATTGTGTGTACATGTGCTTAAAACTGGCTGGAATTGGTTAACCTATCAAGGAGCCCATCCTTGGAGAAAACTTGTTCTTTGTCTCTTGGCAGCCATTGATTGCCTGTCGCCCTTCAGCTTGTGAAATTTCCCATCCACATAAGTATGTCTGTCCACTTGTGTTTTCAAAAACTGACAAGACTTAATTCGTCATTACATCTGAGCAATACTCTGTAGCATGTGTATGTGTGTGCCTCACATCTTTCTAATTATTCATTGGGTAATGGACACCTAGTTGATTCCATATCTTATTGTCAATAGTGCTGCACCACACATGGGAATGTAGGTATCATTCTAATATAGCAACCTCATTTCTTTTACATATATGTGAAAGAGGTATAAGTGAACCATATAGAGCTTCTACTTTTTAAGGAACGTTTATATAGTTTCTATAATGCTTGTACTAAACATTTATATTTCATCAACACTATATGACATTTATGTTTTTCTACAGCCCCATCAGTGTTTGTTTTTTTGTTGTTGTTTTGTAATAGCCATTCTAACTGAGGTGAAATGTTAGGTCCTTGTAGTTTTAATTTTGAAAAATGCTACCAAGCCATAGCAACCAAAAGAGTATTGTACAGACCTAAAACCAGATGTATAGACTACTGAGATAAAATGAAATAAATGAACAATTCTACAGTCACCTCCTTCCTCCTTCTCAACACATCTCAGAGCTTTACACCAGAGACAGGCGCTTCAGTAAATCAGCTATTAAAAACTAATGTCCATGTGCAGAAGACTGAAACCCGACCCTATTCTTCACCTTGAATAAATATCAACTCAAAATGGATCAAAAATTGTAGTGTATTATTGGTAAACCAAGGGAAGAATGCATACAGCAGGCCCTTCAAAGCACTGGAGCAGGAAACCATCTTTGAGTATGTCCTCAAAACACAGGACACAGAAACTAACCTACATAAATGGAAGGAAGTACATCTAATTAAGAAAGTGGTTATGGGGCTAGAGAGATGGCTCAGCAGTTAACAACACTGACTGCTCTTGCAGAGGACCCAGATTCAGTTCCCAGCACCAACATGGCAGATAACAATTGTTTATAACTCCAGTTCCAGGATATCCAATGCTCTCTTCTGCCCTCTGTGGGCATTGCACAATGCAGGTATACTTATGTAAATGTAGGCAATACACAAATACACATATAAAAAAAAAGAAAAAGAAGTAATTATTTTAAAAGAAGAAACTTGTTTACAGCAAAGGAAATGACTGAATGAAGAAATAACCTTCTTTAGGAAGATGAGGAGAAAATAACTGCCAATTCTATCTATACTGGTTCATTTTGACTGTCAACTTGATTTGTATTTTTTTACAAAAGGAAAAAAACCTCAAGAGAATTAGTAAAGTACACCTCCAAGCGTGTCTCAGTAGGCCTTTCCAGAGGCAGTTCGATCACGAGGACTCTGACCATTCTATAGATTAACCCCTGAGTTTCATATTATTGGGAGGTGGTGGTAAGCAGAAAGTGTGGTCTACTGCAGGAGGCAAGTCACAGGAGCCATGTCCTTGGACTGTCTCTGTCCTGACTCCTTCCTGCTTCCAGTCCACACCAAGAGATGAAAAACAGTTTCCACCACACGCACCAGCCACTACGTTCTGCCCAGGCAAAGCAGGTCAGGAAACAACAGGCTGCAGCTAGGAGTTCATAAACAACAAGAACAAAAAATCCTTCCTCCCTTGTTTCTCTGAGATATTTTGGTCACAGTTCTGGAAAACCAATATCCCATCTGGAATCATGCGGGAAATAATTACTGTCCAGGATACATAAAGAATTCAGAAAACTTAGTAACAAAATTAATTTAAAATACCGGTGAATCTCCTAAGTGCTCAAAGCCTCACCCCGCCACCGTAAGGCTTGGGGCACATTCTGGGAAAGGTGGTGGAAATAATGTAACAGCCAGAGGAAAGGGTGGAATATTTGAGAACTCTCCAAGCATAACATCACAGTTTTTGTTTTTTTCCCCTGAAAGCTCGTGATTTCTTAAAGTAGACCTGGATAAAGTTGAGCCCGTTAATGTCGTGTGGAGGGGGGCGTCACGAAACCTTGCCCTTCCCAGGAAACAGACTTGTTTAGGGTTGAAAGTGAAAGTAAAGGCCATGCTGAGAAGCCGAGCTGGCCACCAAACCCACGGCTGCCCCTGCATCTGCTTCTGAGCTCTGAGCTCCAAAACCACCGTTCTTACCTCCTCTGGGGCATAGGTTCCAAAACCAAGCATGGGAATGCGGTGACCATCGTTTAGCTCCACACAGTGGCTGGGATTCATCGTGGGTCTCCCTGCTGCCAGACTTCTGTCCTACCGCCTGGCCCTGCAGTAATTAACACACAGCTCAGACGTCTGACTCATGCTTAAATGTTGTTGATTTATTGTCTAATCTGGACAGGAGGGTGTGGAGGAAGCAGAGTTCACGTGTCAGAAGAGAAGCCAGCTCACTGATTTCACACAAAGTAGAAAAAAGTGAACTAAGAATTTCGTTTTTAGTAACTTTTCTCATTAGAGCTGAGAAAAATGGTTAAAGCCACACAAAAGCCATTTTAAACTTGCACCGTCCATTTTATGATAGACCTTAAGTTTCCATTTCTCCAACCTCTGAGTTTCCAGTTGCCAGAACTCAGGTGGGTGGTGCAGAGAGAAGGACTTATGGCTTACTGAATAAATGTAACCAATTAAAAGTCCCAGCAAGTCTTACCAGTACCCTGGCCAATCATAATAAAGGTCATGCGCTCTGAGGTTTTGTCTATAAAAATACTTGTGCCCCCTGTTCTGGGCTGCTGTTCTCCATATTGCACACGGAGCTGTAGGCCCGGCTAGCTGGAATAATTACTCTTAAATAAATTTGGCTTTTCAAAACTTTATATTTGTAGTCTTTCTCAATCATTCTCAAGTCATGGACTTCACATTTTTGGGGGTTCGCCCTGGGATTTGAGAATATCAGAATAGACCAGGACGTGCTAGAATTTGAAGCCGGCAATGGTAAGTTTTGTTTTTTGCTTTTTTTTTTTTTTCTTTTCTTACCTCTGTTCTCTGAGTCTGACAATCTGGGGCTCAAACCCGATCAGGCAGACTTGGTCCCTGAGCCAGAGGAGACCAGGGGGTGCTCTGACTCCTCAGGAAGAGTAAGGGCTTGGGATCAGTATCAGGGGATGCTGTGTTTGCAGCTGAACCTCCGCACTGTGTCTGCTGTCTCTCTCTGTCCTGCCATTCTCCCTTCATGCACTCTGCCAACTGGCCCTCAGAGGGTTCATTTAATCTGTCTCTCTCATCTACAGGGTCCAGGGTGTGGTCTTTGGAATTCTGGGCCACCCTGATCAGACACCCTATATCTTAGGATGGCAATCAGATACCCCCGATCCCCGCCTCTTTACTTCCCCTGTCAGAGGTTTAAAAAAAAGAAGAGGAAAAAGCAGTTCCCAGAAGTTCCCCCGTCTGCACCAGAGGAAGATTTGCTTCCTCTGCCCCCTCCCTACCACAGCTGTCGGGGTCCCCTGAACCAACGTGGGGCACCCCAAAATTTTAATGACTTATTTGATGGCCATATGGCGATTTTTTATATGTACTGAGTAAGACTGCTAAGGTGAAGAAGTGAGTTCCATTATCCAGCTTTTATGACTTCAGGGCATATGGAAGCTGTAAATGCCTTGCCTTTCAGAGGGGAAAAAAAAAAGGGTTTAAAAGCCATTTCTTTCCTTGGGCTTTTTCTCCTCCACGATGATTCTCTGCATGGGTACAGGAAAGAACACTTACAGGGGCTACGGGGCCTGGGTTTGGACCTCAGTCACTGGTGAACACTAAACAAACAGTGCTTAGAGAATGTGGTCCTGAGATAACTCCTTTTTGAAAAGATCTAAGCATTTTAAATTTTAGCAATAAGGAAAGTCACACACAATGTGGGAGACGTATGATCTCTGAGCAACAGCCCAAGGATCTGTGCACCAGACATAACTTCTTATTCCTTTTGCTGCCTTTTTTTCTGAGTTATTTTCCACCAATAAATCGCATCTAGGAATGAGGAGATCAGAGGACGCTGCTTCACATTCACCTTTGCACTGTGGTAAGGTACATGGACTCCTGTCCTTAGTTTGAGACTATGAATTCTTTTGCTTAGCCCTCTTATCTGGGGAAGAATTCTAGGGGATCATGACAATCTGGGAATTCTCTAAAATGCAGGAATTGAATCATATGCCTTAATCCTTTTGAAATTTAATTTTGCTTTAGTTTTCACCTTGAATTCTTGATGGGATCATAGAAAAGCAAGAGAGTCTTAACAGTCTTTTGTAACAATGTCAGTGAATTTTTATATCAAACCTGGAAAGTAATATCAGACCTCCACAATGGTATTTTCTGTTTTTAAGGAGATTACTTTGAATTTTAACTTTTTATGGTATATTTACAGGTTCTTAAAATGACTGTTCAAAGTTTTTACATTGTCTTATGCATTTACTGCTTTTGCAGGGAACTATTTTGGTTACATTCGCCTGTTTAACATCTTTTATATGGTATATTTGATTTCTGAAAATGACTTTTAAAATCTTATTGTTTTACATAATATATTTATCAGTTTCTAAAGGGAACTTGAAGGTTTTTTTAGGCATGGCCTCCAAGACGAGCCAGGTGCAAAGTGAACTGACGTTTTATGATGGCTAAATTTGGGAAGCTCACATGAATTTGCTGTTCTCCAGGGCCAAACCTTACAAGAGACAAGCTGTTCTCCAAGCTTGCTTTTGTTTCTGCCCCTTCATTCCCTGGAAGGACACTGCTGCCTTTCACTTTCTAGTTACAATGTCCTAGGCAGACTAAAAGAAAAAGCATTTTAGTATCAACTTTCCACAGGTCCTTTAGGTATCATTGTTTTCCGTGTTCCTTATTCTTTAGATTATGGGTATTTAGTTCCAAATTAGGTATGCTAAATTATAATATAGTTTTACTTATTAAATCTTTCAGATTGTTTTTGGCATGAATAGATAAACTAATTAATTATGAGTGTAAGTTTGCATGCCTTTGGTATACATCAAGTATAGCCAGAGAGCATCTCAGCTTTGACAATGGTAAAGGCAGAAACTTCAGTCAGCCTAGTCCTGCTTGATCTTGGGTACTCACCAAACACTTATGGCTTAATAAAGTTAAAAATATTAAATAAAATAATCAATTAATAGTAAATGTTCTGTTTTAGTTAATCAAACCCTGTTCTAGATAAAGGACCCAGCAGATGAGAAGACTTGCCTGCCTAGATAAATATATAAAAGTTATAAGTCACAAATGTTTTCATTTCTACCAGTAGTGACTAAACTCAACAGCTCTCCTATACAATGTAAACTACTGAGTTAAATTCATGCCTTTTTATGTAAATAATATTAGTAAATTGTTAGATGCCATTTGAGCTCTCTGGGAAGTATTCTCTGGAGATGGGATTGGCCCATCCACTTCAGACTCAAGCCTGTTATTTCAGGATGTTCTTCAAGACTTTTGTCCAGTTTCAGGCTTTCCCCCTGACTCTGTGACAGGAAGAAAAGAAGAATAAAACAGCCTCTGAATAAAGCCATTTTGCTATTGAGATTAACTAAGGGATAAACAAATTCCAACAAAGGTATTATTATCTCATGGTATAAAATGTCTATAATAAAACTAACTCATGAAATTCTCTATTTTCTCACAACAATGAAAAGGACACCAACACAGACTAATGCAAATGTATAGTAAAGGAAACAATTCACAGTCCTTGGGAAAGATAGCTAGCACCCTCTGTCTAAAATTCCTCAGCCAGTGATTATGCTGGAGATTCTAAACTTCAATTTGATAATATATTATTATGAACCAGTTGCTTCTTTCTACCTAATGTTTACACTCCCTCAAGATTTAAAGCAAGGTTTTGGTAGAGCAACTCTCTAAAATAGATAAAGTAAAAAATTTTAATGATTTTTGTGTTTTCTACAAGGTTTTATCAAAGAACTTGTAAAGCACAATATACATTATCTTATGTAATTTACATTCTATATTCTTTCATTAAGATGATGCTGCACAGCACACTTCTGAGTCAAGTAACTGCCATTCTCAAGACTTCAGCTATGCTTACTTGCAAAATTTCATCACCGTTGGGTTTGTTAACTGTTGTGTTCTTTCACTAAAGAAGAAGTAGGCAAGGTCATTGGACCCTCACCTGAGTATCTAGCCACTCCTCCCAGTCAACTGTATGTAATTTTACCACAAATGGTCTCCTGCATTTGGGAAGCAAATCTGGGAAAGATAGAAAGAAAGGACTTGACCCATAAGGTTGTAGAAAAGTCAGTATCCATGCTGAATAAAGACTTTACAGTGCAACTACTCTTAGGTCAACTATATACCTGTTAGTAACACCTTACCCATCAGTATGAGTAAGTCATTCATTCTCCAGGGTGAACTTTAATATGATCAAACATTGGGTTATAAATAATGCTTAGTAGCCCCAGGAAGAAAATTTTCTAAACAAAAGAAAATTAACTTCTTAATGTGATTACATCTCATGATACTAAAAAAAAGAAAAAGAAAAAGATAAAATATTATGTCAAGAAATATAAAAAAGGATATATTTTATTAAGAAAGATCTATATAAAAAGATTATGATGACTGAATAGTTCCAGACTAGAAAAGAGAAATGAGAAAGTCTATGTAAGTGATTAAAGGTCTGAGTTGATATGTTATAGTATATAAAAAATAAAAAATATATATAAATAATCTTAAAATTTCTGAAGTAATAGTTCAAATAATCTGAAGAACAAATATATGTCTAGTCAAGATTTATTCAAAAATGTATAGCATACTGTATAGCATACATTAATTAAAAATACCAGATTGATGGAACTGACCTTCTTGGGTGTTTAACAACCATATTTAGAAAACTATACTAATCTGGTCAGAGGGAATTAAAGGGACAGTTTTTGTCTATTGCCTTCCAAGGTCAACTAAGTTCCAGGGGACTATAGGGCATCTCTTGAAATGTCCTATAACTGTGATGTATCACCTTTCCTCCTGTTCAGGGAGGTCATGGAGACCCCACTAGAAGGACTCAAACCAGTGTCCAGTCTGCAAAGAAGAGGGTCAGGCCATGACAATATTTCCTCAATTACTTCCAAGAGAAGTTATGGTCTAGTGAGACTTTATCTTCACACAGGTGGAACTGGTAAAACAAAGACCTACAGAGCCAGGGGCTCCTCAAGCCCATGTGACCCCCCTGAGGAGCAGATACTCAACTGACCTTAAAAATAAAAATAAATTTGTTTATTTGGGCTTAATTGTATGATCTTAAATACCCAAAAGGAAAGCATAACCAAAAATTAAAATGATTAGTATACTTCTTTAAGAATACAAAGAATTATACTTCCCAGACATTAGGTTTAAATGAATATAAGCACTAATGATTTTGTTCTAAACAGAAAATGCTACTCAGATGTGAGACTTAAAATCTTGGCCTACTTCAATACTGCAGTGTATACCTGCAGCCAAGAAAGGCAAGCCCACCATTGTTCCAACCTAAAAATTAAATAATTTCTTTTCTCTCCCTGTCTTAAAGTCATTTGGGAGGGAACTTACGCTGATTCTTTTCACACCAGCGAGCTATCAAGCTGCCTGAAAACAAATTCTGACTTCAAGACTCTCAAGTTCAGCCTTGGCAGCTAGAAAGTAAAAAAGGGGGCAGGAGGGGCAACAGATGAATGCTCTTGAAAGTCCTAAGAAAAAAAATTCTAATGGACTTTAAATTAGACATTTAAATTCTTTCCTGTTCTGACGATTTTGCTTCATCTTCCAGGCACCAGTCAAGGACTTTCTTTTTTCCCTACAGCTAATAGTTATGCTATTCAGGGGTCTTTTAGATGGACTCACTGAGGGGGTACCCAATTGCCACAACCTATGTCCCTGTTCAGCTCTAAGATGCCAGAACGGTCAGCACCCCAATTCCTTACTGGCAATTGGGATAACCTCTTCAGAAGATGATGTCATAAGAATAAGAGGTATCACTTCAATTAGTATGAGTCCCTGTTTGCAAGATCCTCCTGGCTAACTTCCCTCATCACTGCCATAACTGGACCTCTCCTCCTATTCCTCATGGTTCATGCATCCTGAGTGCACTTACAAATTTTATCAGGACCAGGATGCAGTCCATCCAACTTATGCACACTCATTATGCGCTGCTTGGTCACTTCCCAGATACCTATGTTTATGACATAGAACTACCCCAAACTATTATCTCCCTCTCCTAAAGTGCACTATCTAACACTCCTTTTGCTTCTATAAGATGCTTGGCTTAAGGATTTAAACCACCCACAACCCCAAGGGGGGAATGAGGAAAATGGTTAAAGCCACACAAACGCCATTTTAAACTTGCACCCTCCATTTTATGCTAGGCCCTAAGTTCCCATTTCCCCAACCTCTGAGTTTCAAGTTACCAGAAATCAGATGATTTGGTGCCTCAACCAATGTAGACACATTTGGAAATCCCCGGGTGGGGAGAGAAGGACTTATGGCTTACTGAATAAAATGTAACCAATGAAAAAGCCCCAGCAAGTCTTACAAATGCCCCGGCCAATCATAATAAAGGTCATGTGGTCTGCAGTTTTGTCCTATAAAAATAGCTGTGCCCCCTGCTCAGGGCTGCTGTTCTCCATATTGGATGTGGAACAGTAGCCCCAACTAGCTGGAATAATTACTCTTAAATAAATTTGGCTTTTCAAAACTTTATATTTGTAGTCTTTCTCGATCATTCTCAAATCATAGACCCAACAATAGCCTCCCACAAACTGTCCTATGATGTGAGAGTGATAAAACAATATTTGGTCATTTGCTGCCCCGGACACCTTCAGGCACCTCCTCTCATCTTTAGACTCCTTTCTCTAGTCATGAAGCCTCTTCTTGGTTCTATACTACTAGAAACAGCAACCTGCCATGCCCACAGTCACACAGAGTGAAGCAAAGAGTCGGCTAGGGAAGAGGACCTGAGTTCAGATCCCCAGCACTGGTGGGAAGAATCCGGGTGTGGAGTGTGGAGACGGGATCTCAGGAATACTGGCTATCCCGTGAGACACTGTCACTGAAGCAAGCCAGAGAGTGGTAGAGCATACACCCAACATCCTCCTCTAGCCTCTGCACATGTGCAAAGATAAGTTCACCCACACAAGCACCACATGAATACAGCACACTTGTACATACAAATGTATATACACAAAAATACAAACATATACCAAATGTACACAGACATACAGTCATGAAGCATATATACACTGTACAATCATATATGAACACATACACACTACACAGTACATGCTTGCACATATACACACATGCATACAGATATGCTCACATATGCACACACAATGATAGACACACACTAACAGAGAATGCACACATATATATACACACATGAGGGTGTATATGCACACAGGTATAAATGCATGCACATGTGCATAACGCACACAACACACTTGCATTCACATTAAACATACAGATATTTTTACACAGTTGTACACTCAAAAACATACTCACATACTGAATAACATACATCCATACACACACTCAAACATTCATATACACTGGCATACTCCTCAAACACACTAACACATGCATGCTCACATACTACTAACACACTATACATTACAAAGTCACAGAAGCACTCAAACTCAACCTCAGTACACATACACCTCATACATTATGACACACAAGCACACACATTACACATCCACATAGACTCAACACACACATTCACACATCACGTCACCCACACATATACTGGTACACTCACACCCATATCCACTGTCACTTATACACACTTACACACATATACTTCCATATATATACTCTCAGATTGCACACTTGCTCAAACACATACACTAAATCACTACACACTACATATAGACACACACATGCAGTAAAAATATTTACACATCTATACACACTCCACATGTCACACAAACACTATCATGTACCCACACACTCTCAGACAGACACTACACCACACACACTCACTGGAGCATACACACGTGTATTCTCACATACCACACAGATCTACACACATTATATACATTCATGAGCTCACACATGTTCACATTCACACATTTTGATACATTTTCACAAAGTCTCCCACACAATCACTTATAACTCACACACACTGGCAGACTCACACTGTACCCTCATATGGTCATACACATCAAACACATGCTCACACTTTTACACACTACACATTCACACACACTCATTTACCACAGTCACACACACTTTAACACAGTCACAGACACCCTTACACACACTGGTTTTTTCACACATCCACACACATTCACCACCAAGTTTGCACATGTCACCAACACTCTCACACTCAAACACACAAACATACACCACACATATACACATACACACACAAATACACACACACCACACTGCACACGTACACAAACATACACACATGCACAGGTACATACATATAGGCACACATACCACACATAAAAGCACATCAATTCTGCAAACACTCGTGCATCTACATCCAAGCAATGTATAGACTAAAGAGTTGGGATCCATCAACTAAAGCTGTGGAACCAGGAAAATGTTCAACTGGTAAAGCCCCTTGCTGCACAGGCCTGCTGACCTGACTTCAATCCATGGAACCCACATGACAGCGGAAAGAGAGAATGACCTCCAGAAAGTTATCCTCTGTCCACTACACAATAATAATAATAATGACTATTATTATAATTGTGAATTTGGTAGCCATGAAACTCAATAATCAGAGATTAAATTGATGATTGACTTCATATGAGCACTGAAGAAATAAGACATTAAGGACTCTGTGATTAAGTAGATAATTTTTAAAAGTGAAGCCTCTGAAATGGAAGCTGGAAAGGAAAGGGTTACTGGCACAAAAGCGAGGTGGGACAACGTTCTGTCCTAGAAGACAAATGAAGAACTGCAGAATGGAGAAAGGGCTAAACCTTACAAATAAGTAACAATAGAAATGAAAATGACTTCTGTATTTGGTGATTACACTCAGCAAGGTCCAGAACATTCTGATAGCATGTGGAAGTGAAAACTTCAATGACAGAAAGCGTGAGAAGGAGAGGAAGGAGAAAGAACAATAGGAACTGGAGAGATGACTCAGTGGTTAGGAGCACTGGCTGCTCTTTCAGAGAACCCTTGTTCAGTTCCATCACCTACAGGGCAACTAACAACCATCAGTAACTTCAGTTCCTGGGATCCAGTGCTAACTTCTGTCCTCTGCAGACATTACATGCTTATGGTTTACTTACCTACATGCAAGCAAAATACAAAAACACATGAAATTAAAATGAATAAATTTTTCTTTTAAGCAAGAGAAAGAACAATGGAGAGTCTAGAAAGAACTGATTAGGAACAACACCATGGAATTATGCAGTCAGAGATGAAGAGATGGAGTACAATGAGTTTGGCTTTTGGTTGTTTGGTTTTGGGTTGTGTGTGTGCACGTGTGTGTGTGTGTGTGTGTCTGGGTATGTGTATGATGGCTGAAAAACAGCATGCCTATATGTTCTTAGGAGCAGTGTAGAACAAGATGAAACTGGTGATTCAGGAGAGAGAGGTCAGAGTCTGAGAAGCATGGTTGCCTCAGTTTCCTGGGCTAACAATCACCACATTGTCCTGGAAACAAAACCATTTTTTTTAATTTCACAGCTCTGGTGTTTGGAGTCCAAGATCACTTTCAGTAAGGCTGTTGTTGGTAGGTTTGTGTTTCTCCTTAAGGGACTAAAGGAATGTCTGATTTCTCTCCTTTCAGCCTTTAGAGAATGCATTCCTGGTCTTTGGCCCCAAACCATCTGTGTAGCATTTTAATCTACACAACAAACAACTCATCTCTTTGACTGACACACCTTGTCCTACTTGTTAGGTAAGGTTGCAGTTATCCCGGATCTACCCAAACAATACAAGGATCTTCCCTTCCATGATTCCCCATTTACTTCTATCTATAGCAATCCCTGTGCCATGGAAGTTGACATAGTTAGGTTACAGAGTGTGGACATAGTTTGGAGACCATAATTTTACCTATTATACTAGCTCTGATTTAATTTGGATAATCTAAGATTCAGTTTCATAATCTGTCTAATAAGAATGATTTTATCTTCAGGCTCTAGACACTAAAACTCTGTAAGGCATGTTCAACCCACAGCCTGTGGGCCACATACACCCCAGGATAGCTATGAATGAGGCCCAGTACAAAATTGTTAATGTACTTAAAAGCATTATGAGATTTTTTTTGGCAGTGTTGTGTGTTTTCATGCCTATGTGCCTGCATGCATGTGGAGGCCAGAGTTCCTGTTTCAGGAAGTAAGTCTTAACTTTCACACATCCCACACTAAGCAAGTCTCTTGTGCCATGATGGTTTCTACCACACCTCCATTGGTCGAGTTCTCCATTCATCAAGAGTTGCATTGTTTCCTCCTCTCATTCTTTCATCCCCATAAAAGTTGACAGATTCATTAAGTTTACATCATCAATTCAATGAAAGCTGATCATAGTCATGTCTCTCTATAATTCTCTTCTTAATAGATTTTCTGCTGGGTGAGGTCCACTCTCATTTCACAACATTTCACTCGGTGGTCTGTCTTCTACCACCCATAGAGGACCAGTATGTCCACAATTAGATCAAATTGTTTTGGTTTTATATATAAGAATTATTTTTCACTAAAGCCTGAAGCCTATTTAGTCTATAGTAAAATCTAGGTATTCATGCAAAGGCTCTTTTCAGGCAGTGAATGCAGAGAAAGTAGAGGCTACAAGCCACTATGTACTTGAAGCAGAGTATGTGTTACTTGGGAGTCAAAGACTAGGTCTCTTGTCTCCTTCCCATAATTTCTTGTTCCTGCTTTCCTGTTTCCTCTCTTCTTCCCTTCCCCAGGTCCCTCTTCTCCTGCTCCTGTGGGACTCAGAATTCCTTAAATCTCTAAACATAAGCTCCTCTCAGCCTAATTGTATAAAAACAGACGGCTGGGTCTTTGACAATTCCACAAACCTCGGTGGTCAAGCACTAACCCTACATACCAGCTAATCTGTAAATTTAGGAGATCAAAGGTTTTGTTATTATTCTCTGCCTATGTGACCTAAAAGAATTTCTTCCTGCCCTGATTACATGCTGCCTGGGAAATCCAGCTGGGTTTCTTCTGCCCGCCCCCAATCTTGTTTATCTTTGAGGAAAGGTTGCCAAAAGAATAAAGGGATTTTGTACGGGTGGCTAGCCAAAATCCATTAGAGTTTATATGACTTCCAGATTAGGGGGAGAGCCAGAGAACATTTAACTTCATCAGAATCCAATCAGCATGCTAAATGACGTGTAGCCCAGTGATAGCTGACAGGAGGACAACCAGGAAGAACCACCAAAGAAGCACTGCGGTCCCCGAGAACTCTCCACATGGAGGTCTTCCTCGTTACTGGCCTGTCCTCCTTCATGTCCTTCATGTCCCTTCCATGACTTCCACTCCAGTGGGACAAGAAGCAGATTGTGAGTCTTTTCTGTCTTTGGCTAAGAATAAACTTCCTTCGATCCTAGCTGATTATCATTTATTGATTCTGTGATTCTAAGAGGGGAAAACACCCAGTTTGGAACACTGGTAACAATTCCATGGCTCATCATTTTGGGAAATATGATGTGTGAGAAGATGAAGTGGTTAGGAGACTTTGGAGTCTGAGCACTGTTTAGCATGACTCATCCACAAAGTCAACTCACCCCAGAAACCCTGTGGGATCAGCCCACTGGTGTCCAATCCTTCCTTACAAGGACCAGAGATACAAAGGTAAAGTGGGGCTCCGGTGTATCTCAGTTGGTAAAGCATTTGCCTCATATGCACAACGCCTTCAGTTGGGCCACTAGTACCACATAAACCAGGCATAATGGTTCCCACATAAAATTCCATAGGGAAGCAGAGACAGGAGGCTTCTAAATTCAAGGTCATCCCCAGCTACTTAGTAAGTTCAAGACCATCCTGGGTTACACAGGCCCCTATCTCAAAAACACATAAGACAGAGTGTCAAGCTTCCTGTGATTCTTTTATAACACATGATGTCTTTGCTTACCTCAGTCTACTACACTTCACAAAGTCCTTTTATCTTTGGTTGCCCTTTAATCTGTATGCTCAGCTATCTCACGGTGAATTGTGAGAGTAATATCAGTGTCAGATAACCATAGTCATAAAATTAATAATGAAATTTTCCAAATTGAGGACAAGGTCAAGGATATAGCCTGAGTCTTGAGATTGGTGATTGGACATGACCCTTCCCATATCTCCGTTAAACCATATCTCTACCAGTGTCTGACCACACTGGAGTCAAATCCAGAGAAGGGACTTACAATATTCAGCTCTTTCTACTTTTTGTCCTTGATTTCCAAGTAAGCCCAAAAATCAGAACTTTGGTTCTCACAATGAAAACACAACTCTGTGATGGTCTGTGTATGCTGTTAGCTTGATTGAATCTTTCTACAGTGTATGCAAATATCAAAGCCTCATGCTGCCTTCTACAAATGCACACAGTTAAAATAAAATTATAAGTAAGTAAGACTTCAGAGCTGTGTTGAATGTGGCTACTTTGTAGTTTGATATGTAGAAAGTACCTTTTAAAGGCTTTTGAATATTTTGTGATTCAGTTTTTCTGTCTTAATGGATAATATTTTGATTTAGTTTGTATTTTTGTTCTGTTTTGTTTTGTTTTTTAGTTACCTTTCTGTTGCCTTAGCTCACAATGTAGATCAGGTCTTGATCTCCCATAGGTCCACCTCCCTCTGCCTTCCAAGTGCTGGGACTAAAGGCATGCATCACCATGCTTAGATATTAATGGATATTTTCTGCTGAAAATGTATTAATCTGTATTTTCTTTCTATTTACTTATTTTATGTGTATGAGTATTTTGCCTGTACATATGTGTGTGAAATGTCTGAGGAGGCCAAAAGAGGGTGTCAGATCCCCTAGACTTGGAGTTACAGATGGTTTTTAGCCTCCATGTGGGTTCTGGGAACTGCAGCCTGGTTCACTGCAAGAACAGCCAGTGCTCATAATTGCTAAACCATCTCTCCAACCTTAATCTATATTTTCAAACCAGAAAGCCTCAGTTGTAAACATTCTGACAAACACTAGTCGCTTGAGAAAGTGACTTCACAAGAACAAATGTCCTGGGAGTTAAACAACCTAAAGGATGACCAAGGAAAAAAAGTCAGTGAGTGAAAAATCAAATATGCTTACCATGCAAGTAAGGTCAGCCTTGAAACACCAGCTAGAATAACTTGAAACTCAGTATCATCAAGTTATTGTCTCTGTAACTAAGACTATGGGGAATTTCTAAACTGTTCATTATTCCACGAGGCGACCTAATTCTGGGCAGACTTCATAAGAAGTAGTGGGATTTTCCTTAGAATCTGTTGCTTCTTGAATCTGAACTGTCTCTCACGGGCTCATATACTTGTGAAAGGTCTCAGCTGTGGGTTCAAGGAGGACACTGAGAGGAATAAGAATTTACTACAATACTATGAGCAGAAAGTCAGCATGGTGGGGCCTCTGGAGAGGACTAGGGTCCATGAGAGAAGACAGAGAGTCAGCATGGTGGGGCCTCTGGAGAGGACGAGGGTCCATGAGAGAAGACAGAGGGCGCTCTTCGTGCAGGTCTGTAAGGAAAGGTGGTATGTTGTTCACAGAATGAGCCTGCAGCCAGGCTCTCTGATGCTCCTGAAGTCTTCAGGGAAGGGGGTTGGTGAAGGAGATATGTGGCCATAGTAGGCACAGTGGCCGTTTGATGTGTCCAAGCCTGCAGACGCACTTCCTGTCTGTTAACTAGAGGTTTATAAACAGTACTCTAAATAGAAGTGCCTGCCAGTACCTGAGAGAGGGGAGGGGCAGAGGGGCTCCTGGGACCTGTGCAGAAATCTGGTCTGGACTCTTACAGTTTGAACGTGTGGTCCCCAGATGGTGGTGCTGCTTTGAAAAGTTATGGAACGTTTAAAACTTAGAGCCTTACTAGAAGAAGTAGGTCACTTGCAGTAGGGTATGAGGTTGTATAGCCCAGCTCTTCTCTCTGGCCTGACTGAGGATGCAATGTGACGAGCTGTCTCACTCTCCCAATGCCATCCTTTTCCACAGTGATGGATCTTGTCCTCTCTAACTGTAAGCAAAGTAAGCTCTTCCTCCCTTAAGTTACTTTGGTCGGGTAATTTTGTAACATACAGCAAGAAAAAGTCACTAATACAGAATGTTAACTTGCTGGTTCTCAAAAAGATCTGTACATGATGTTTCAGGAAATAAATGGTAATAAAAGGAAGAAACTGTAGCTGGAATGTTATGAAAATCTAAAGCCTTTAACTTCCTACAGTGTGAGTAGGGTATGAAAGTGTACTCTGGAGAGTGTCAGGAAAATTTGCTCATGTTGTTCCATCCTTAGATGAAGATGGAACACCAAAGCTATAGAAGTTGAAACATTTCACACGAGTTCAAATTCTACCTGGGTCAGATAGTGCAGGCTATAATACCAACTACTTGAAAGGCCGAGGCCATGATATTTCAAATGTAAGGCCTCTCTAGACTACAGAGTGAATTCGAGCCCAGAAACTTAGTAAGAAACTGACTCAAAATAAATAGGTAAAAAAATGGGCTAGGGTTCAGTGGTAATGCACCTGCCTACCATGCATGAGGCCTTGGGTATAATCTCAAATAGCAAATAAATAAATAAAACAAGCTTATACACCAGACAAGGGTGAGGGAGTAGGCACTAGCTCTTATTAAAATGAAATATGAATTCACATAACAAAGTATGTAAAGTCCGAATATTTTTGTGTTGATCAAGGTAACAAATTTACTTACTCAAGTGTTAAATCCTTAAAAGAGTAGGACGTACTTATTGAAATACTTTTCTAAATTATTTCTATATTCATTTTTTACTTATTTTTTTATTTTGTGTATATGAATATATTGCCTGCATATACGTAAGTGTACCCATGTCATGTAATGCCTGCAGAGGTCCGAAGAGATCGTTGGGTTCCCTTGGAACTGGAGTTATGTTAGCTGCCATGTGGGTGATGGGAATTGAACCCAAGTCCTCTGTAAAAGCAGCCAGTGCTCTTAACCATTGAGTCATCTTTCCAGCCCCTGTATTCATTTTTATGAACAAATACTTCTACATTTTTTGTGTTACTTGGGTTTGGCTTTTAGAGACGGGGTCCCATTGTGTAGCTCAGAGGGCCTTAAATAAGTTACATAACCCACACCTGCAGTAAGTATCTGCCACCACACCCAGCTCTGTTTTGGTTTGTTTTGCTTTGCTTTGTATTGAATTTTTGCAGTTTTCATACAATATAGTTTCACAATGCTTACATCCCCTCCCCTAGCCACACCCCCGACTAGCCACCGTTCAATTTAATGGACACTTTTATGTAAATAATGCAAGCAATGGAGTCATGACTTGTGTATCCAAGTGTTCTTCAGTATGGGTCCATCCACTGGGCAAACAAAGAGTTTCATCCCTGTAAGGCTCTGTTTCCTTTCTTACTAACTTCTCCATGTCTAGGCTTAAATTTTGTCTGATTTGAGCTTACTTAGTACTTGGCCATGCGGTGACCATTGCTGTGAGTTCATATGAGTAACTAACTCGCTGTCTGTAAAATCTGTTTCCTCGTGGCCAACCACTCCCTCTGGCTCTTACAATTCTCTTCCACAATGATCCCTCAGCCTTAAGAGGCTGAACATTGAAATAGGTGTCCTGTTCAGGGATGAGCGCTCTGTGGTCTCTTGTTCTCTGCACCTTGGCCAATTGTGAATGTTTGTGTTAATCACCATCTGCTGCATGAAGAAGCTTCTCTGGTGAGAGGTGAGAGATGCATTTATTCTCTATGCAAAGGTTGCAATGAAGAAGTGTCATTTAAGGTCAGACATCTCAGAGACACTTATTCTCTGCATTTGACTAGTTCTGCAATTCTTTATAGGTGTCTACTGCAAAAAGCAGCTTTTTTGATGATGAATGAAAGGCACACTTGTCTGTAAATATGAGGATGCTTATTTAGAATAAAGTAAGAAATTACATTGGTCTGGGGATGTGGCAAAAGTAAGTTTTTCTGTAGGATCTATGACCCTCTCTAGCTATGTGTATTTGGCTATGTTTACAGTACCACATGAATTCTCTCTCAGAGAATTAATTAATTAATTAAGCAGACCTTAATTCCAATTAGACAGCAGTTGATAATCCCCAAGATAAAAGTGCCACTACTCTACCAATAAAAACAGTCTGATGGGCCGGTCACTGCTGTTTGTTAGGCTTTATGGCTGGGTAGGACCATTGATTGATCTTCTTCCTTGGCAGTACGTATATACCATAAGAGCTAGTCTTCAGGGAGGAGGATTCCAGGTCAGTTTTAGCTCAATTATTCCAAGTCCTGTGTCCAAAGTGTGGCCTGTCTTTAGTAATAGGGTCTCACCTTCAAATCCTTGAAGACAATCAAGAACCTGGGAATAGCATGAGGAAGCTTTGCTGGTGAGAGCTGAGAGATGCATTAGTATGCTCTCTACCCCTTGTTACACTATGTTCCATGAACCTTAGGTGTAGATGGGTCACTTAGGGCTGGCATCTCTCAGACACTTATTCTCTGTGTGTGACCAGTTGTGGGACTCTGTAATAGTCTCCATTTGTTGAAAAAGAAATTTCTTTGATGAGTGGTGAATGATATACACGGATAGCAGGCCCCATCCTTAGCTGAGGAACTATTGGCAGCTATTAATGCTGAGTAAGGGAGAATTTATCCTCTTTAAGGGAGTGACTCTAGATAGGCTGACTAGACTCCAATGGATGAATTTGCGTGGAAGGACATCTAGGTATCCAAACTTGACTTGATAAACCTCAACATACATGACAGAATGCACAGAATCTGGTGAGCAGGTTCTGTGGGGAGTGAAGATAAGGGAGGGGTCTAAAGATAATTAGGATGTGTTATATGAAATGCACAGAAACGCAAGAAAAAAAACACACATTGAGAAAAATAAATAAATAAGATAAACACTGGTGGGCGACTATCCCCCTGCTTGAGCTCCCCGCCTGCTTCCTTGGTTCCTTTCTATTTTCCTGGCTCCTGCAGCTACATCAGGAGATATACTCCCATCTAGGGACTTAGGGCTAAGAGAGAACATATGTCACTTGTTTTTCCAAGTCTGTGTTACTTCACTTAGTGTAATGATCTCTAGTTCCATCCATTTACCTCAAATTTTCACGATTTCTTTTTTCTTTACTGATAGTAGAACTCCATTCTGCAGATGCACCACATTCCCATTATACATCCATCCGCTGGCAGTCACTTAGGTCACTTCTAATTTTAGCTATTGTGAAAAGAGCAGCTATAAGCATAGTTGTGCAAGTACGTTACCTCTGTAGTAGGATGAGTCTGTTGGGCATATGCCAAGGAGAGGTTCAATCAGATCATATGGTAGATTTATTTTTAGTTTCTTAAGAGGTTGCCACATGATTATGCCAGTTTGTAATCCCACCAACAGTGGATAAGAGTTCCCCCTTCCCTATCTCTACACCAACATTTGGTGGCATTTGCTCTCTTAACCTTCTCCATCCTGTCTGGAGCTAGATGAATTATTAAAGTACTTTTAATTTTCATTTCCCTGATCACTAGGGATGCTGAACACTTTTTAAGGTGTTTCTTAGTCAATATTATTTCTTCTTTTGAGAGCTCTCTGTTCAGATCTGTAGCCCATCATTTAATTGCATCATTTGTTTTCTTGAGTCTTTGTTTTTTGAGCTCTTTGTATATTCTGGATATTAACCCTCTATCGAATGAATTGCTGGTGAAGACTTTCTCCCACTCTAGGTTTCCTCTTCACTCAATTGGTTGCTTTTTAGTTTAATGAGGTCCCATTTGTCAACCTTTGACCTGAATTCCTGAGTGACTGATGTTCGATTTAGAAAGTCCTTTCCTGCACCTGGATCTTATAGGGTTCTGGCTATGTTTTCTTCTAACAGTTTCAGCATTCCAGGCTTCACATTGAGGTCTTTGATTCATTTGAAGTTGACTTTTGTGCATGGTGATAGGAGCTGGTCTAATTTCATTCTTCTACATGTGGAGATCCAATTTTGCCTCCACCATTTGTTGAAGGTGCTATCTTTCCTCTGTGTGTGTTCTTGGTACCTTTGCCAACTATCAGGAGGCTGTAATCACATGCACTCATGTTTGGATCTTCTATTTTATTCCATTTATCTTCAAGTCTGTTTTTTTTTTATGCCGTTGCAGTGCTGTTTTTATGACTATGAATCTGTAGACTGAATCTGGTATACTAATCCCCTGGCATTGTTCTTTGTGCTCAGGACTGTTTTGGCTATCTGAAGTCTTTTTTGTTTCATATGAATTTTAGGATGGATTTTTCTATTTCTCTGAAAAATGTCATAGGGATTTTGATTGGGATTTCATTGAATCTGTAATTGCTTTGGTAGATGATCATTTTCACTAAAGTGATACTATCAATCCATTAGCATCTGTTAGCACCAGAGGTCTTTCCATCTCCTAGTGTCTTTCTCAATCACTTTCTTCAAAGACTTAAAGTTTACATTGACTAGATCTTTAATGTCTTTGGTTAGTTTTGTCTTTATATATTTTTTGAGGCTTTTGTGAATGAAAATGTTTCCCTGAACTCTTTCTCTGATTTCTTGCTATTTGTATATAGAAAGGCTTCTGATTTTTCTAGATTGGTTTTTGTAACTTGCCACTTTGCTAAAAGTGTTTATCATTTCTAGAAGTTTAATTTTTGAGATGTCTTATATATAATACCGTATCATCTTCAAATAAGGATAATTTGACTTCTAATTAGTACCCCCTTTAATTTCTTTCTCTGTTTTATTGCTCTAACTAGAGTTTCAAGTACTATACTGAAAAGGAGTGGGAAGAGCAGACAGTCTTGTCTGGTTTCTGATTATAATGGGAATGCTTCAAGTTGTTCTCCACATAGAACGATGTTGGCTGTGTGTTTGTTATATATAGCCTTAATTATGTTATCAAGTCCAATTCCCTCTATGACTTTTATCATGAAGCATGTTGGATTTTTGTCAATGGCCTTTACTGAATCTATTGAGATAGTCATGGGATTTTTGTCTTTAAGTCTGTTTATGTGATTTATTACATTCATTGACTTACATATATTGAACCATCCCTGCATCTCTGGAATAAAGCCAACTTGATCGTGGTGGATGATCTTTTTGATGTGTCTGTATGCAGTATTTGAGTTGAGAATTTTTGTACCTATGTTCATTAGAGTTATGAATCTATAGTTTTGTTTTTGTATATGTCTTTGCCTGGTTTTGGTATTAGAGTAATACTTGTGTCATAGAAGGAGTTCAGGAGTTCTTCTTCTGTTTCTTAATAATTCGAGTAGTATTGGTTGTAGATCTTTGAAGAACTGGTAGAATTCTTCAATGAATTCATCTGGGCCAGAGTTTGGTTGTTTTTTTTCAGTTGGGAGTCTTTTATTACTGTTTTGATGTCCTTATTTGTTATTGGTATGTTTAAAGTGTTGCTCTCTTCTTGATTTAATTTTGGTAGTTCTAATGAATTTTGGAATTTATCCATTTCTTTTGGATTTTTAAATTTAATCCAGTGTAGGTTTTTAAGTATTCTCTTATAATGTTCTGGATTGTTTTGGTGTCTCTTGTGATGCCTCCCCTTTCATCTCTGATCTTATTGATTTGGATTTGTTCTTTCTTTCTTTTGGTTAACTGGGTTAAGAATATGCCTGTCTTATTTATCTTTTCAAAGAACCAGCTCTTAGATGCACTGATTATTTGTATCATTTTCTTGGTTTCTATCTGATTAATTTCTGCTCTGATTTTTCTTATTTCTTCTCATTTGCTGGGTTTTGTTTGGCTTGTTCTTGCCTTTCTAGAGTCTTGAGTTGTACCACTAAGTCTTCTATTTTTGTTCTTTCTAAGTTTGTAATGTAGGTGCTCAGAGTTATAAATGTCTCTCTTAGGACTGCTCTGTGTACCCAGAGGTATTGTTGTATTGTATTATCATTTTCATTTAGTTCCAGGAATACTTTTATTTCTGTCAAGATTCTTGTTTGACCCATTCATCATTCAGGAGTGTGTTGTTTAGTCTTGATGAGTTTATGTGGTTACCAGAGCTTCATTTTAAGCTTTATTGCATTGTGGTCTGATAGAATGCACAGAATTATTTCAATCATTTTAATTATTTCAAATTTGTTGAGGTTTGTTTTGTGTCCCAGTATGTTCTGTTTTGTTTTGAGACTGGCTCTCATGTAACCCCCAGACTGTTCTTGAACTTGGTTTGTAGCTGAGGATGGACTTTAAACTCCTGCTCTGCCTACCTCTGCTCTCTAGGCACTAGAATTACAAGTGTGTGCCACCACTGCCAGAGCCAGCAGAACTGAAGAGCACCCGAAAGGGGGAGTGAGGGTTAAGAAATGAGAGAGAGAGAAAGGACAGATTCGGGAGCGCTGTCAGTCAATACCGAGCCAGCCTCGACTTTATTTAGCTTACCCTATATACACTCTTGTCCCAGGATGAGAAACAAAGCAACAGTTTAAGGCACAAATAATGCAGGCATTTTCCCAGGCGAACATTCACTTTCTCATGCTTATCAGGGTCATAGAACAGTCAAACCTCAGCCTTGGGCTCAAGATACACCTTCCTCTAGATACCGAGACTTGTTTACAAGCTCAGCAGAATATTCTGCTCCCTCAGAGCTTTGTGCAAAGCAAAGCTGACCTTCACCTTGCCTTACACCAGGACATGGTTCGGGCAAATGGCTCCTGACACACCAATACTTTTGCTGTAGTGAAATTCTTCATGCCTTTTCTCCACACTTCATGAGGGTTATGACCTTTCCTATTTGAGAGCATAAAAATATTCTTTATTACCTCACAAAGGTGTTATAGTCTCTCCTTCTAAATTTATATTTAATTATATCGCAATTTATTAATATGTGAAACAATGATCTAAATATGCTTTTCAATTGATAATCAAATATTATCAGCAACATACAGTATGTTTTTGGCCTTTCTGCTCAATTTAGTTGAGAAATTTACTTAATTTCTATATGAGGGTAGGTGAGTATATGTGTGGATTGGTACACATGTGTGCATGGGTGTGTATGCATGTATAGAAGCCAGGAGACAACCTCAGATGTCATTCTTAAGGTGCCAGCCAGCCTTTTTTTTTTATAACGTGGTCTTTCAATGGTCTGTAATTTGCCGAGTAGGCTAGGCTGCTGGCTAGCCGTGGGCCTTGCTATCTCTGCCTCCCCATCACTGAGATTAGAAGTGTGAGTTACCAAAACTGTTTTGTTTTTTTTTTAACTTGGGCTCTGGGGATCAAACTCAGGTCCTTGTGCTTGCAAGCAAGGCAAGTACTTTATTGATAGACATCTCTTTCCCCAGCATATTTAATTTCTGTACTGTTTCTATAAAGTTCAAAGTCAGCCTTCTGAAGAAGAATAGAAACTTCTCCTTAACTCCTCCTGCTTAAGAATATCTTTACTTTTGACACTGATCTATTATATGAAATTTATAATCATTTTATAACTTCCACAAAATGAGTACATCTAAGCACTTGCTTGACATTTCATTGAAATCAGTGATTAGTTTAGAGCCAACTTTGATTCTACTGACACAGAGTCAGTGATCCTGGTTTTTGCCATTGTTTTTTGTCATTGTTGTTGGGTTTTGTAGGGGTTTTGTTGTCCCTGTTTTGTTTTTTTGAGACAGTGTCTCCCTGTAGCCCCAGCTGGTCCAGAACTCACTATGTACAGTAGGCTGGCCTCAATCTCACAGCAATCTGCTTGTCTCTATCGCCGAGTGGTTCGATTAAACGTGTGCACTACAACACCTAGCTGAGTGTCTAGATTTTTATCTAGTTTAATACATTCTCCATTATGGCATTTATATATTTTAATAGATTTACTAATAGGAACAGGATAGTTTCACTGTCTTAACTCGTTTCCATCAATTTCATAGCATTTCCAGTTGTGTTATTCATTCATATTTTCTTAGATTTACTAAACGATAGCTGACAAAATATTACTTTGTGGTCATTTTTTCCTCTTTCATTAAGGGTTTTCAAAGAGCTTGATGTGGTGGCACATGCCTTTAATCTCAGCACTCGGGAGGCTCTTTGAGTTTGAGGCCAACCTGATCTACATGGTGAGACCCTGTCCCAAAATCAATCCTATTCCAGCTCTCTGTTAATGGAATAGAGAAATGCACTGTGTCCTTGAACTGGGGTAAATAATAGTGCCATCTTTTATCTCACGTGCACATTCTTCTGGTTCTTCTCTAACACTGACATTGTCTCTGATTTCTTTTAATATATTCTCTTTTTGCAAAATATAGTCCTAAATGTTAATTTTTAAAGCATTGCACTGATTCAAATACAATATTTCCAAGTGCTTTTTGAAATTTTAAAGAATCTGTCTTATCCAGTGTATTGCATACCCTTTTAATACTAATTTGAAAACACAATGTAATTATTTCAGGATACTTTGTATTTTATAAGTCTGATTTGTTTTCACATAAAACACATAAGAAGATCAAGTTTCAAATTTTTATTTCTAAATCTGAAGGAATGGTGAATATGGAGTTTATATTCAGGGGATCTGGGTCGGGGGTTACCCCACTATAGTCAAATAAAGTGAGTATTGAAACATGTATATTAAGTCTAGCTTTCCATATTGAATAAAATATGCAGAGAGTTCCCTTTATCTGTAATATATAATTACTTTAAAAGATGATAGTATTTCTCAGTCAGAGATATGCTTGGCTGTCCTCCCTCAATTTTCCCACATCTGAGTCATCATGATCCTTTTAGGCTTGTTCCCTTCTCACTTCCTTTTCAACCTTCCCACAAGGAGAACTTATTCCCCAGTTTCCAGGAGCTCTAATCCTTGAACTGTTACAGGGGCCTGCTTACTGTTGGTCACCCCCGCCCCTGCCACATGTGCCGCACTTCTAGACCTAGAAGCACGAGATGACTGCAGTGTGCTTTCTTCTTCCTCAAACGGTTCGAGGAACACTGACTGGTAAATATCTTCTTATTCTTAATTCCCTAAATGCTGAAAACTCTTCCCACCCATACCCAAAAATACTCTATTAAATGACTGTCCTCATGTCCCACCTTCTGCCCCAAACTTCTAGACAAATCATGTTTCAGTCCTAAAGAATCAGAAGGAAACAAAATATTGAAGTCACAGAAGTAGTAGAAGTAGAAGACGTAGTAGTAACAATGTCAGTGTTACTCTTTAGAATAAACAATGTTATATTGATTTTTAGAATGTGATTCCCTTTGAATCTCTCTGCACTTAGTTCCAGCTGCTGTGAACTGGCAAACACAGTGGACTGGTGAGAAGTGATGTGTCCGATAACCAAGGCATCTCCCTACCAGGATGCGTAAACAGGGCTTCAATTGTGACAAAGGCCTCCATGTTAATATTCATCAGAAAATGGATGGTTTGGGTGCCCATCAAAACTGAAAATAGAAAAACAAGAATGCATTATATAAATAAATGGATTCTTCTTTGTTTTTAAGAAGGATAAATTCAAATATTGTGACCACCAAAGGATAGCTCAAGGCATAGAAGTTACTTCGAACAAGTTCACTTCCTTTTACTGATTCATCAATCCAAATGCAGTATCTAGTTACTTAACATGTTAAATTCATAAATGGAAAGATTCTCTTTTCTTTTCTTTTCTTTTTAGACAGGGTCTCACATATCCCAGGCTGGCCTCAAACTCATTATGTAGCTGAGAATGATCTTGGACTTCTGATCCTCTTGCTTCTACCTGGTTCTACCAATAGAACAGAACTCTAGAGAGAATCTATAAGAACACCCCAAAGTCTGGCATCCCTAACTCACACTGACCTCTGTCTTCTACATACTGAGGTAACTTTCCACATATTACATTCCTCTCAGAAAATAAAGTGAATTCATTTATTACTTACAAATTTGCAGAATTATATCTTAAATTTCTGTCCAATCCATCTAGGACTTTCATGTCCTCTGAAGTCAAGTGGAATTTAAACACCTATCACAGAAATAGATAATTTTTATTACTTTCATAACAACAGGAAAATCCAAATCAGTTTAACAAAGTGGTACACAGCAATGCTATCAACATGATTGAGACAATACAAAAAAAGAAAACCAGTCACCTGGAGCAGCAGGGAGTTGAATGGCTCAGAGAGTAAAGATGTTTGCCATCTGATAATGCAAGCCTGACAACCTGAGTTCAAGCCCCAAAGCCCAAGTAAAAGCAGAAGGCAAGAAACAACTCCACAGAGGCCTGGGGAAATGGCACATCAGGTAAGAGTACTTGCTTTGCTTCCCAGCACCCACACGGCAGCTCCCAACCACCTGCACACACACATTACATACACAAACATTCAAGCACATGTACACACATGGTACACACACAAACACTCAAACACATGCACACACATAAAATAGACTAAATAAATTAATTTTTTAAAAATCTTTTTAAAAGACTCCGTAAAGTTGTCCTCAGACCTCCACATGCACACTATGGTATACATGCCCCTCCCCAACATCATATATACACATGCATACACAATAAAACAATAAATAAAATATTAAAAATTAAAATAAATCAGTTATATGTGGAAGAGAGGCCAGAAGGATACTTGTGAACATTTCATATATAATAGAAATGTCAATAAAGACAGGTAGGTATATACCAAGTTTAATAAGTGCTGGTATGACTTTTGCTTATCCACTTGAAATTGGACAATATTGGTGACTCCCACTGATAAAAACAATTACAGTTGAATAAAAGATCAAATTAGAAGGGATAATTGTAATACTTTTAAAAGTTAACGTACTCAATTATCATCATGTTCCTAGTACATGAAATGGCAGGTGCTCACTCCACCACAAAGGACAGGTATGCCACCTTCCACTACATTAAGAATAAGAACTTTATTCAAGAAAGCACACAATGAAGAGCATGGAGACACAGGTAAAATCTGAGAGATGATACAGCAACAACATAGGGATCTTTCAAATTCATTTCAGGAGGTGGACAGAGGAATAAATTGGAGATGTTTGGAGAGTAACTGACCTCCGAAGGTGATCACGCAGAGACAGAGAAGGTGCAATAGTTAAAAAAAAAAAAAAAGGAGGGAAACTTTATAAACAGAGCAGATGCATTAAAGCCAAATCCTAGCATTCAGGAGGTAGAGACGTGAGGATTGCTGTGAGTGTGAGGCCAGTCCAGGATATATAGTGAGATCCAAGTCAACCTGATCTACAGTAAGACTCTAATTCCAACAAATACACACACACACACACACACACACACACACACAGAACACAAAGAAAGAAAGCAGCAGAATAGAATAAAAGACTCCATTTGGGAAAGCTCGACCTCAAGCAAGGATGCCCTGTTTGCTTTCTTTCTCTTTTGAAACAATTCTTTTAGATGAGAGCATCTCTAGGGTACAGGTTGACCTGAGCCTGGGAGTCTCCCTGCCTAAGACTTCCTAGCGCTGAAATTATTTTAAGTTGTCTCACCGCATCTTTTCATTCTTTCTCCCATCACTCCGCCTTTAGTTGACGCTGCCTTATCTCCTCCCTTCTTTACTGTTCTTTCTATTCTATTTGCCTTGCCTCTTCTATTTTTCTCTACTGCTCCAATACTAATCACCAGCCTTACTCTGCTTATTCTTGTTCCATTCTGATCCTTAGTAACTAATATCATAATAAAAACTATACTATCCTTGTTCCTTTTTTCCCCAAACATCATTGAGTTTAGCTGTTTATGTTTGGCTAATACTGTCTGTTTATGGTGAACTTATCCATTACTTGTGGTTCCTTCTAACTAACTCTAACTAGTATTAGAGTCTTAGAGTATTGCTAGGAACTGTATCCAGTATCATGGACATGTTGGCTGAAAGTTTAACTACCAAACTATACCCTAAGTCTATCACGGAAGAACATCTCAACCCTGCTACACCCTAATCCCACTTGAGTATTGCAAATACTTCAGCTGAAAGAATTCACGGGACCAAAAAAAAAAAAAAGTCAACCAATGACAGATTGCCAGCTGCACAAGTCTCATCACAGAAACATAAGAAACATTCAAAACAAAGGTAACATGACTCCTTCAAAGACTAGCAATTCTATATCATGGGATTCCAAAGAACATGAAGTGGATGGAATCCTACAGAAATCAAGAGAATGATTACAAATGTTTAAAAACATGAAAAGGGACATAAAATCCTGAATGAACCCAAAGACAATAGAAATAAGGAACTGAATGAAATAAACCAGTACAGGACATGAAAGAGACACTCAGTAAAGAGACAGAAATACTGAAGAAACTCAAACTGAAACTTTAAAATTAATAGCTCATTAACTCAAATTTAAAACACAATACAAAGCAAACAAGGTTGCTTAGTAAGTAAAGACTTGCAGACAGTCCTTGTAGGAATGACATTTAGAGTATGGAGATAATCCAAACTACTGACTTTTACTGAACTTTGCAGCCAAAAAGTTAGTTTATAGTGTAAACAAACTCACTGAACCATCTATTCTCCTTGTGATCTGGGCACCTTTTCAAGAGAACTACCCAAGATGACATCATGTTGACTCATGTCATGTGTCCAGCAGACCTAACCAGTCCACTGCCAATGACTACCCCAATGAAAATCCTTCTTTCATCAAACATGAGGGAATTCTAAGAATGATTTTTTTTTTCTGGGATTGCCTTCTTTTAAAATATGGATACTCTTCTTCACTTATAAAAACAAAGAAGGGGGCCAGAGAGAAAGCTCAGCACTTAAGAGCACTGACTGGGTTTGATTCCCAGCACCCACATGGTGGCTAACAACCATCCCTAACTCCAGTTCCAGGGGCTCTGACACCTTCTTCTGACCTCCGCAGGCACTGAATGACACAAGTGCACTTACACACATACGGGCAATACATTCATACACATAGAATGAAATCATTAATAACATACTTTTTAAAAACAAAGAGGGGAAAAACTAGGAATGACTTCAACAATATGGACATAATCTGAAATAATGACTTTTACCTAACCTGGCAACCAAAAAGCGTGTTTATAATGTAAACAAGCTCATTGAGTCATCTGCTGTTCCTGTGATCTGGGCACCTGATCCTTAGGACCCCACCTTGCTCTTTACCCTATTGTGAAGGAATGTGGGTGTGCATGCTTAACCTATCAAACCCTGAAAACAGAGTGCTTTTCTCATTAAGAACAGTGAGAAAAAATGAGAAGTCTGTTTGTAATTATGCTTGTAATATTCTAGGCCAAGAGATCAAAGGGTGAGATGAGAGTCTCTGGAAAGATAAGGGTGGGTGGGAGCTTCTAGTTCCCCAGTTCATGCTACAGATACTGTTTCAGTAGAAGAATGGCTGAAGCCTGAGAGCTGAACCGAACTGTTCTGTGCGGTATCTGAAGGAATGGTGCTCGGAGTTTGTGTCCACTCTTGGCCTTAAAACTGAGTAAGAGTCAGACTGCTTCTTTGTTCACATCTATCTGTAAATGTAACTTAGAAAAACAAAGAAGCCTGACAAGTTGAGTTCAGTCTTTGGAACCCACATGGTAAAAGGTAAGAACTGACTTCCACAAGTTGTCTTCTGACCTCCACATATGTGTCATGGCATGCACCTACCCACATACATACATATATCATACACACACTTAATGAATTAGTAATGAAAACAATTTTTAATTTAATATAATAAATCATGTAGAAGACAGACTATCAAGACTTAAAGCCTAAGTATATGAATTAAAGCATTCACATAAGAATAAAGAAAATACCTACAAATAGAACTCACAAGTGCAATGGGACACAATTAGGAAAATAAACCAACAAATTACAGGTGTAGAAAGAGAAAAACATGCTAAAAGCATAGAAAACACATTTAGTACAATTATAGAAAATTTCCTAACCTGGTAGCAAAAACATTCAGAGCTTCAGACAGACAAGACCAGTGAAGAACTTCCCCCAAACCAAGAAAGAATATAGACTGTTGAAAACTGCAAGAGAGAAGTATCAAGTCGTATGTAAAGACAGTCCCATCAGAATAATATTGAATTTCTTGTCCCTGATATCACTGCCAAGTATGGGCTGCATCTTTTAAAGCAGGCCTTAAATCCAATCAGAAAGTAATTGATAACTCACATAATATTCCTGCTACTATTGTACCAGTTCTTGTGGTTCATAGGGTTCACAGATGAGTAAGGTTGATGATTACTTTTCTCTCCCAGTAGTATGCATAAAATCATCTAGTACTGTGAAAGCTAGCCAGTAAGGATAAATCTTCAAGGCCAGTACCAGCTTAATTCCTCTATGTTTGGTATGTACCAGCTTGATTTCTCTATATTTGTTCTATATCTCATGTAGGTAATATCTTCAGCAATAGGGTCTTACCATCAAGTTTTGCTGAGTAACCAAGAGCAATGATAATAGCCAGCATTGTTTGTGATTCTATGGTATCTCCTTGGTCAACAGCTTCAAAAGAGTGAGTCTGTTCCTGGGACTGAAATTTTTATTTGCCAGCCTGTGGTGTCTAGTAGAAGTATTGTTCCTTCATTATATAACTTCATTTAAACTCTTTTATATTCTATGTGCATGGATTTTAAGAAGCTTCTATAAGGACTAGAGAGATGCTGCTCTCACAGAGGACCTAGGTCTGGTTCCTAGCACCTACATCTCAGTTAACAACCATCTGTAACCAGTTCTAGATGATCTGATGCCCTCTTCTGGCCTTCAGGGGCATTGCCTGACACAGATACACTTACATACCGGCAGGCAAGAAACTCATACACATAAAATAAAAATAAGTACATCTTTTAAAAAGAAGTATAGACTTCCATGACTTTCTCCAAGGCCCCTGTGTTAATTATCTCTCCCCTTCCTCCGTCTTCTGCCTTCCCCCTATCCCTCATCCATTTAACCCTTCCTGGTCCATTATTACCATTTCTCCCTTTATATCATTGAAATCTCATCGCCCTCTAAGCACCCCTCCATGGCTGCTTGCTAATTTCCTGACTTCTATGGATTTTCCAATTGAAATACATATATCTAAAGATTCCAAATTAGCATCTACTTATGAAAAAGAACACGCAATGTCTGTTTTTCTAGGTCTGGTTATGTCACCCAGGATGACTGCTTCCAGGTCTATCTATTTACCTCTGAGTTGTATAATTCCATTTTTCTCAACAGCTGAATCAGTCTATTGTCTAAATGTACCAAATTCTTTTTCTAAAAAATATTATTTTTATTTTATGTGTGTGAGTGTATTGCCTGCTTATGTGTAAGTGCACCCATGTCATGCAATGCCCATAAAGATCATAAGAGGGTGTTGATCCCTTGGAACTGGAGTTATGGTGGTTGTTAGCCATGACATGGGTTCTGGGACTCTAACCCAAGACTCCTGCAAGAGAAGCCAGTGCTCTTATTCACTGAGCCATCTCTCCACACACACACACACACACACACACACACACACACACACACACACACCAATTTCTTAACAGAAACTCTAAAAACCAGGAGGACACTGAATAATATATTTCCAGCTCTAAAGGCAGTATATATCAACCCAACAAAGCTATCTTTCATAATTAAAGTAAAAAGGTTTTCATGATAAACACAAAACTGAGGAAGTAATAAGCTTAATCCTACACTGCACAAGGCCCTTGAAGAAACTGTGCACACTAAGGAAAAGCAAAAACATATTGATGAGGTCAGGAGAATGAATAAGTAGACTCAGGCCAGTAAATAAGCAAGTGATGATCAGCAAATCATCAAATATTTTTTAAAAAATAGTAATTAATATATATGTTTCAACAAGAATTCTAAGGGTTAACCACTTCAATTCCTAAATGAAAAAAATGCAAATTATCAGATTGGGATAAGAACCAGGACTCAAGGCTGGCGAGACCACTCAATGGTTAAGAGCACTTGCTACTTGTGTAGAGGACCAAATTCAGTTCCCAGCACCTACATAGGGTGGCTTACAGCTGCCTGCAACTCCAGCTCCAAGGATTCTGATGTCTTCTTCTTACCTCACGGGCTCACACAGACACAGACACACACACACATACATACACACACATGCACAATGCATGCATGTTTACACACATGAACACATAAATATAAATAAATAAATTTAGAATATTTTAAAAGACATAGAATAGAGCTAGTTTGCCTACAGGAAACATTTACTAGCAGAGATAAGCAGAGGAAAAGTATGAAAATACTCACTCACTCCAAATAAAAGGAACTTGAAAGGAAGCAGGTGTAGTTGGATTACAATCTGACAAAATAGCCTTCAAACCCAAATTCACTCAGAAGAGATACAGAAAATTACTTTCTATTGATGAAATGAAGCATCCATAAGTGAATATGTATTTTTACCAAGTATCAGTGCATCCAGTCTCATAAAACAAATTCTGTTGGGAATAAAGACAGACTGAGCACAACATGATAACAGCAGTGACTTTACTATCCTTATCTCACCAACAGACAAAGTATCAACAGTTAATTGGCAATGTAGGGACTAGGGAGATGGCCCAGTGGGTAAAGTGCTTGTCGCACAAGCCTAATGACCTGAATTCAGATCCCCAGAATCCACATAAAAGCTAGTCACAGTTGTGAACATATTTGTAATCCAAGCACTCCTATGGGGAGACAAGAGGCAGAGACAAGAGAATTCTCACAAGCCTGTGGGCCAGATAGCCTGGTCTACACAGCTGTGAGTGACAGAAACTGTCTTAAACAAAGTGAAAGGTGAGAATTGACACCAGAGGTTGTCCTCTGACTTCCAGACACATTCCATGGCACGTGCACCCCCACACTTAGCGCATGTGCACACACACACATACACACACACAAAGATTTTTTTTAAACGACACTACAGATGAAATACAGTTAACAGACATCTCCAGAACATTACACCCAACAATTACAATTGTGGCATGTAATGAGGTGAAGCCCAGGCTAGTTGGCTAAAGAATAAAAACCTACAAGGAGAGCTGAAGCAGTACTGACAATAGCCCAATCAGCAGAGAAGCCTCCCTGTACTGCAAATGTGTCAGAGAGTGGATCAACCAGAAATAAGAAAGCCCAGTCCAGAGCAGCACAATGGCTAGGTGATCGGTCTTGCCACACAAGCCTTCCAGATTCCAGAGATAGTTCAATAGCTGGAATTCATAGTGCAAGGAGAGAACTGACTCCTGAAAAGTTGTATTCTGCCCTTCATATGCACATTATGGCACATACACACACACACACACACACGCACACACACACACACACAAATAAAATTCTTTTAAAAAGAAAGAGAAAGCCCAGTCCAGAACAGAAGAAATAATCAAGTGATCCAAAGCTAATTATCATCAAGAGTTAAATAAATTATTCTCTCATTAAACTGCTATCTTGGAAAAATATGCCATATAGCTATGTTTAATGGCATAATAATGGTTTCTCGTTTACAATAAAAATACAGACGACCTTTCCAATGGGAAAAGATTTAAGTAGGCACTTGACAGAAAAGGAAATCAAAAGTTAATAAATATATGAATATGAAGCCGTATTACCACTCACAGAAGTTCAAAACTAAAACCATAAAATTTAACAGCTGAAAATCACCTGTTCGCTCATGTCAGAAAAAGAATGAAAGAGAATGTCAATCACACAGAGTCACAGAGAGCAATGCAGACTTACTGGTGAGACACAGTTTCTGGCATCTGCCCATCCTAATTCTCTTCAGACATTGTTGTCTTTCCTGTTGCCATAATGGAATTTTTAGATAATGGTGGCAACGTACATATACTGTGCTTACATCAACAACAATTAGGAAGTCTGGGCCAGCAAAACGGTTCAACAGGTAAAGGTTCCTTCTACCAAGCTCCCCAGGACCCACATGTTGGAAGGAGAGAACCAACTCCATCGATTTTTCTCTGACATCTACACATGTGCCATGGTACATGCACATACATACATATGTACATACTACATACATGTCATTTTCAAAGATGCTAAGTTGTCACAAAGATGTTCCAAGAGATCACTGAGGACATGGGCTAAGGATGTTTCATAGGAACCCCAATGTCCAGAGCCCCTCAGCACCTTTAGGTTCTCTTTGATCCTCTCTTCATTGAAACTCTTAGCCAGGACCACAACCCCACGCTCAATCTGATAGCGAAGGGCAATCAGAGCTGGACTTTGCTTGTACTTTTTTGCCATGGCACAAAGCACTGGATCATCCAGGAGAACTGGCGTGTGCTGGTCCACCCTGGAAAACAAGGCAGAAATACTGAAGTCCAGTTCCTATCCTTTTTGAAAAGATATTTTACTTATTATTTTTATTTTATGTATATGAGTGTCTTGTCCACATGTAGGTAGGTTCACCCATGTCATACAATGCCCACCAAGATCAGAAGAAGGTGTCAGATCCCCTTGAGCTGGAGTTAGGAGTTGTTGTTAGGTGTCATGTGGGTGCCAGGATTCGTACCTGGGTCCTTTGCAAGAAAAATCAGTGCACTTAACCACTGAGCCATCTCTCCAGGCCCCTCATATTCATTTTGATAGGAGACTTGCAAAATAAATCTAAGTATCTTCTCCAGATCATATATAAAACCACTGTTCTCCGTGGACCAGTAGGGACAGTATCATGAAGGATCGTCATGAGAATGTAAATTCCCTCCTCTCTCTGAACCAGTAGAGAGTTAACTCTAGAAAGTTGTTATAGCTATAGAACTAAACATATTTCAGCAATGGTGTTTGAGATAAATCTGTTGTCCTTGTTACCTACCATATTTGATCTCGTGAACTTCCCAGAGCACAGTAAGCAACCAGAACAATGTCTCTTGACTTGCAGTAATCCAGCAGCTTGCTCTGGTTAAGATAAGGATGGCATTCCACCTGTGTGTTGATGAGGTAGAGAGAGGGGGAGTTAAATGAATTTTCATATGAAAAAGAAGCATTTATGTGGAAGAACTTGAATTTTTAAGCAATTATTACCTGACTAAAAGAGAAAAAGTTTTATAAGACATTCTGAAGAAAGCAATGAGATATTTGAGTGAGGAATGAATAATTATAATTACAATTTTCTTCACTCTGTGAATGGGGTAATATGTATGTGTGCATACATGTATGTGGGTATGCATACTTGTGGGTGCACTTATAGAAGCTGGAGGTTGATTTCAGGTGTCTTCCTCTATCACTCTTCACCTAATTTTTTGACACAGGGCTTCACACTGAACCTGGTGCTCACCGATTAACTACACTAGCAAGCTGCCATAATCCTCCCATCTCTGCTTCCCATTCCTGAGACAAAGGCACACATGTCATGCTGGGTATTTTACACGGGTGGTGCCAGCACTCAGGAGGCAGAGGCAGGTGAATCTCTATAAGATAGAGGCCAGACTGGTCTACATAGTGAGTTCCAGGACAGCTGGGGCTACAGGGAGACCCTGTCGGAAAATAAACTGAAAACAAATATGTAACACAGATGACAGCACTAATTAGAGATGTACCTAAACAGAAAACAGGAAGGAGTAGATGACAATGTGGTCAAGCATGGATTCAGCTCAGACTCTGCTAAGTTCACTGAACCCCCACCATTATTTCATCGTAGCCACATGTTCCGGTTTGCTTCCCATTGCTCTGATAAAACACTGAACAAAATCAAGTTGTGGAGGATTTATTTCATCCTACATGCCCATGGCTTAGTTCACCTTTGAGGGAAGTCAGGCAGGAACTCAAGGCAGAGACCTGGAGGCAGGAGCTGAAGCAGGGTCCATGCAGAAATGCCACCTACTGGCTTGTTCCCCTTGGCGTTCTCAGCTGCCCTTCTTACACATCCCAGATTCACCTGCCCAGGGATGGCATCACCCATAGTGGACTGGGCCCTTCTACATCAATTACCAATTTTAAAAATGCCTCACAAACATGGTACGGCCAGTCCGATGGAGGTAACTGAGGTTCCCGCTTCCCAAGTGCCTCTAGTTTGTATCAAGTTGACAAAAACTCATCAGCACACCAAATAAATTCCCACTAATCTAGATGAATTTTATAGCTTCCAGTTAATTTTTCTGTAGCTATAACTGTGCTCAAGACACATGAAAGCAGAGATGCCAGGGCCAAGAGCAGAAGCAGGACATCCATGTCTGCATACCCAGTCTATAATTTTAACTCTCTTTACTCCCAACTCTGTCTTTCGATGATCTTCCTCCCCATACACAGTCCCTTCCCAGGATCTTCCTTCATCTATTCTCTTCATAATTATTGCCTCCTTTGATCACTTTTCCTCCTCCTCTTTTTATATTAAAAAGAGCCCTAAGACATTCCCAGTGTTTCATTGTCATTACAATTGCAGGACTTTTATTTCCTCTCAGACAGACTCTTCTCTCAGAATCTTCTGCCCATGAAGCAAAATATGAACAAGACAGGACCACAAATGGCTATGCGGCAGTAATATAGGAAGAACAGAATGAGGAATAAAATACCAAGCGGTGGAGAGCGCTTACCTGGTTGCACACAGGCTTGTACTTTAACCCTGGCTTGTTCAGGATCATCTCCAGCTGCCTGCGGTTAAAGTTGGAAACCCCAATGGACTTGGCCAGTCCTGCATCCTTACACTTCTCCATGGCCTGGGGAGGAAGAGATTGTGAAAGGCAAACTGTGCAGTTGTTGTCAGAAGTAGTATTAAAATTCAAGAAATGCTGATAGACCTACAGACTGGTCCAGAGGATGAAAATTTGTGAAGAAAACCAGAGACAGAAGCAATGAAAGCAAGAAGAGTTTTTCTATTGTCCTTAGGAAACAAGTGACATTGTTACACATGATCAGAAAGAGATGCCTATCCCCATTGTCCTCAGTTATTCTTCATTTCTATTACTTTCTGTCATTTAATTCCTTCCATCAAAACATCCCTTGTAAAAGTTATGAATGTCTACATCAAGCCAGACATATTCCCCTCTCACAGGTGGTCCGGCCTGAACCCCCCTCTCCCAGTGCCATCTCTGTATCCAAGAACCCACCTCCCACGTGTCGCGGAGATCCACTGTTTCAAACAACAGTTTTCCTTCTTCATCTCTTGGAATTACTTGACCTCCAGGCTGGAATGAAGCATTTGTTTTAGAGACCTCATCAAATCCATGTTGTCACATTTTGTCCCACTGCCAAGTGCTTTAGGAACTAGGCTATTTAAGCCTTCAAGACTTAGTAGGCAGGACAATATTTTAGGTACTGATACTTGCAAACAATTTTGCATTTTGAGTGACAAAGGCTGCCTTTTAGAGATTGACTTCCTCTAATCTTTTCCATCTTTCATATGTTTAAAAATTCTATTTTCCAGGTCCCAGTAAGACCTCATGACTTATGTTACTTTTTCAGCCCCTATACTTTGATTTAGAAATCTTTTTCTCTTTTTGGTAAAGGTAATAATTATATGGACATGATATCTGACAATAATGGATTATGTTCATGATTCAGGTAAAACACTTCCTTATTTCTCTGGATATGAGAATCAAACTGGGTCATCAATGTGATTTTCTTTTCAGTATTAATGTGGATGTTGGAAAGCCAGAGGAGCCCTCAAATTTCACAGTCCATGAATCTTGAACTGTCCCAGAATTACATTTTCTACCAATAGAAATGATGACCAAAAGCTAAGTAAACATGATATATGTGTGAGGGATGGAGAAAACATTTTTGAAGGCTATAGTACTTCATGTTTTTAAATGTAAAGGCATAGTCTTCCTGACCACATACGTACTAGCCTTCACTGCATTAACTAGCTAAATCATTTTTATAAGTGTATACCAAGAATTCCACATGATACAGCCACTAATGGCTAAGCGTCATCTTAAAAAATTCCTTCATGGAGCTATCAAGAGAGACAACATTCCTCAGATCCCCAAGGTCCCACCCAGAATGAGTACTGCCAGATCGACGTTCAACTTCAATTATGAGAGATAATGAAACCTCATCCTGATGCATGTGTAAGGCAGTTTTATTGATCTCCACAACCACATGAAACTGTTGAGACCTTCAAAAGCTAAGAATGGGCAAAGAAGTTAGCTCAGTCCTTGACTCGCAGCTTGACAAGGACCTGAGTGTGAAACCCAGAACTTACACTGAAAAACCAGCTGAAAAAAAGGCCACGTGTAGTGGTACACATTTGTAATCTTAGCACTGAGGAAAGAGAAGCAGGGAGAATCCCCGGGGATCGCTAGCTAGTAAGCCTAGCCTGCTTGGAGAGTCTCAAATAAATGGTGGACACCATCTGAGAAAAAACTTCCACCAGTTATCCTCTGGCCACAACATGCATAAACACACACACACACACACACACACACACACAAATACACATACGCAAATATGTGTGGAAAACCAAGACCAGCACTATGCCTTGTACATCACTAGTGTTATATTTTTCTCAGGTGTTTTAGGTGGAAGAGTGTGAAACTCTTTTCTCTCAGAGGTGTGAAGCAGGCAATCAAGGTTTCAAAACGTACTCTATAAAAAGTGAGCCCAGAATTATTATTTAATACAGTCAGCAGAATAATAATATATACATCCAACCAAGAACTATTCACTTGTTGGTTATATTGGCATCACTAAAGACATGATTTCGAACAGAGAGATTGCTTACCTGTAAGGGCATTGGGAAATGGATCAAAAAGAGATCAACATAGTCAAATTTAAGTTTCTTCAGTGACTCTTCCAGGACTGGTCGGACCAATTCAGGGCGATGGAAAGTGGACCAAAGCTCCAGAAGTTAAAAAATGGAACATTGAACTCATAATTCAGTTTTGTTCAGTTACTTCATCTAATATAGACATTTTTCTACCAGATGGAAATGAATGACCATAACAGAAACACTCCATTCTTTTTTGGGTTCCTCTCATCCATTTTGCAAATATAAACTTCATCATATATACAGTAATTGCTCTACCACTGACCTATGTCCCTTAAATTCCACTGTATATTTAGTTATTATCAGTTTACCTTCTGAACATGGAATGAAGGTATTTTTAATACACATTGTTTCATAGATAATAATGCTCAAAATCTGAATTATGTTTGAGTTTGCAAAGTAAAAGCCTAGCTTAATCTAAAGCTCTCATCTATTCAGTCACATAGGAAAGAACTTGTATCTTTTCAATATGCATAATTGAAGGCTGTCAAGAAAACCTATGCTGAACACAACTGAATATACTTTAATTATGCTTTTTTAAGACCCACAGACCTCTCATACTGATTTTTCTTACTGTTAACGTGACAAAAAATCTCCACTTAAAAATAAATTTTAGAGGGCCAAGTATAGAGGTGCACACCTTTAATTTCAACACTCAGGAGGGAGAGGCAGGTGGATCCCTGTGAGACCAAGGCCAGACTAGTCTACATAGTAAATTCCAAGCCAGCTGGGGCTGCAGGGAGATCTTGTCTCAAAAAGACAGAAATAAAAAAATAAATAAATTTATTTTAGAAAGTCAGCCAGGAGATTAAAGGACCATAATTTGCTTATAGTTCTGTCTAGCTCTGCAATCCATGATGAACCACACCGCTTTGACCTAAGATTCAGAATAGTCTATTTACATTAAAGTCATAAATTTTGACACCCCAATGACAATAAAGACATCATCTTTATCATTTTTATACTAGACTGAATACATGAATATGTGGGAGTAAAGACTGTACAAAAAGCACTAATTCATAAAAAAATAATCCAAACAGATATTATCACCTCCATACAAGCACATAAAACATGCCCACAAGCATTCTATGTATATGATACCTTTGTGGTATAGAATATGTCTTCTCTCTTCACAGTGCCATCCTCAATCTTGTTTCTGATGACCATCCCTACTTCCTCTTCTACTTGGTAGCAATAAGCAGAATCAAAATGACGGAACCCAGCATCTATAGCTATTTCCATGGCCTTGATAAGTTCACTCTTAGGAACCTAGAGGAGCAACCAAAATAGTATTTGGAGATGAATGCAGTGACATCCATATTACATACAAACAGTGGTTTCCCAGTGGATCAACCTTTCCTGTGTCTTTGAGTGGTTATAGGGTGAGGAGGGTATAAGCTCATGCCAGTTCACCTGTATCTCTTCCCGTCAGTACTAAAATGTGGGCATCCCAGAAACACATTCAGTTCAGAGCAATCACTGGTTTATTCCTGGCACTGGAAGTCCAGAAGAATACCTCCAGACTCAGGACTTGGATGGAACAATTTGCTGGACGAGCTGAAGCAGAGACATGGAAAGGAAGAGGACCCTCTCACACTGGAATCTGACCGAAGCCTCTCACCAGCTGAGAACTGAGAATTCCGGTATAATAAGTAGTATGTGCTGTGAAGGCTGCTGAATTAGAGATAATATTCCTTTCACATATAGATACATTATGTTTAAAAAAAAGCAATGAGCTATTGTAGCCTGAATGTAAATGACCTTGGGTAAGGCCTCATTTCTTTTCCCAGATACCATCCAGGAATCTCAAACATGATCCCTCAGGATGACTGGTTAGCCAGCCTATCCTACTTGCTGAGTTCCAAACCAAATGAAAAACTCTGTTTCAAGAAAAATGTGGTGGAAAGGTGAACAGCATCAGAGGAAAGATAGCCAAGGTTGATCTCTGTCCTTCTCACATAGGAACATGCATGCATACCCATCACACACATGCACCCACAAACACACACACACACACACACACACAAAAGAAACTTTATGTGTTAAAAGAAAAAATGAAGCTATTCTATTTCTTTTTAAGAATTTCAGAAGATTTCTTTATTCAATGAATTTATAAAGGCTTGATAGTGGGTCTTATTGCCCCGCTCTTTTTTCCAAAGAAATTATTTTTATTTCAACTCCACAAAGCATACAATGGCACTCTGCAATTACAACTCCAGGAAAAATATAGAGCAATTTAAAGCAGGCTAAATTTCATAGAAGAGATGTAAGAGATTTTGCTTACATAAAAAGAATACAAGTAGTCACTATTTAGATAACAGTTTATTGCACCCTAACAAGACTTTCATGTAGAACAAATTGTAAGACGACAATCAAATAACCATAGATGTACAAATATAAAAGAACTAACGAGCTACCAAATCATCATATTTTGAAATGAGCATGATGAAGAAATGTCACCTATTGAGAAAGCCAGAAACCTTTGAGCTTTCTTTGGTCAAAGTCCCAGAGCTCTGACTGTCAAGTTAGTGGCAGAAAAAAAAAAAAAAAAACCAGAAGAATCAACAAAACATTTCCAATGTCTTGTTTGCACAGTTTTCTAAAAACCTGCCTCAAACATGATTTGCAAAGAATTCAGAGAAAGCAACTTGTTTTGCTGAGTGGTGAGTGTACATTTTCATCACTGGTTTCGTACCATGTGGTTAGTAACAATTTCCAGTTTCTTTTTGGTAGGTCCATTGCTAATGGTGTCTATAAAATTAGATGTTGGAATTTGACTGAACTATATTTTTATTTATGGAACTGCACAGCTCAGCAAGACAAGCATAATTGGTTACAAACTGCTAGCACATTATAAATTACTTTGACTTGTACTAAATTTATATGTTACACAGAAATGACAATGTATCTCATCAGCAAATACACAGGCCTGGCATGTCTAAATAGAAACAAAATAGTAGCCAGCCTGCCTGTAATTCATCAAGATTATATAATAAAAGTTCACAAATTGTTTAAGCAGAAAGAACTTTAAAATGCAGCAAATTTTTAAAAAACAACATTTTGAGGTATATCTTTATTATATAACATTACAGCATATCTGTTTTTGTAATAAGATATGAACTTAAGGCAGTTTGCAACAATGCCAGATAATCAGGTCATATAAACTATAAAACAGATAATATCTAATAACATGAACAATTTTGGGGCTAGAGGAGATGGTTCAGTGGCTTCGAATGCTTTTTGACCTTCTAGAGGACCCGAGTTCAGTTCCCAGCACCCACAATGGGTAGCTCACTATTGCCTGTAACCCCAGCTCCATGGGATCTGACACCTTCTTCTGGCTTCTATGGGCACCTGCATACATGCATCCATCCACACACTGACACACTAAAATTAAAAATAAATGGTTTTTAAAAGATGTTATTATTTTTATTTTATGTGTATGAGTGTTTTGCCTGCATGTACATAAGTGCCCACAGAGGTCAGAAAAGGGTGTCTGATCCCCTGGAACTGGAATTATGGATGGTTGTCAGCCAAGATGTGGGTGTTGGGAATTGAACCTGGGTCCTCTGCAAGAGCAGTCAGTGCTCTTAACCACTGAGCTATCTCTCCAGCCCAGGATGTTTATTTAAAAGATATATATTGACAATTATGATATTAAGTTTATGTCATACTAAAATGATATTTAATACAAGTAAGATGAAGATGAAATAATGACGTGAAATAGTAAAAAAAAAAAGTTATATGAACCAGAAAATATCACATAAAAATATCTACTTGTGCAGATCATGTGGGCTCACACCTTTAGTTCCAGTACTCGGGAGGCAGGGGCAGGCAGATCTCTGCGATCTGATCTGCATAGTGAGTTTCAGGCCAACTGAGGCTACAGGGAGACCCTGTCTCAAAACAAAACAAATGATCCTATTGTGAAAGAAAACAGTGTTATGAATAAAGCACACAACACATCTATTGTATGAAATCAGTTCTAATACTTTTGTGTTCAGTATAGTAGCTGACATCTTTCAATTTAACTTCATAAGTTCTGTCATTTAGAAAAATTCAAAAGTTTAAATATTATAGTATATGTGTCATTCACATGCATATTTCAAAATTTTAAGAAAAGCATGTGAAGAATATAATAAAAATCAATTTATTTTAAATGCTGCATGAACATAATTCATATCTTACCAACAGAGAAGATAGTAAGTATGAAAATCAGTTACAAAAATTTTTTTGTTTAGTGTGCACACGCACACATGTGCATATGTGTGAGTTCATCAGCCTGCCCTTTACAATTTTCTAGAGTCCCTTTTTTCTAATGTACCCAGTCTGTCCACATCACTGTAATGCTCCTTTCTCGGCACTTTGTCTTTTGCTGTCTCTTGATCCCTGCCCTGGGTTTCCTTGAGTTGCATCAGTCCCTAGAGAATCACTGAACTATATTTGTGGTGTCTATGTTCCTTCCTTCTTTCGATCTAGCAATGCTATGAAGAAAAACATTCCTATCAAAAGCGGTCCGGATATCTATGGGATTGTGTCTTATATATGAGAAAAGTGAGATTCAAGCTTTAAGTGCTAGTCCTCAAGACTGGATGTATAATCTGAAGTCACTATCAGGAAGGAAATGTTTTCCCAGTCTAGAGAACTATTCACTTGCTCATGTTTATGTTACAGAACGTCCTCTAACATTTTGATTCAAAGTCCATGTATATGAACATGCACCAAGGATTTAAATTTGTCTCATCAGGGTATAACTTACCCCTAATGCAATGCTGCATTTTCCTTTTATGTAAATATTTCAAAAGTGAAAGTAGAAAATATAAGTCTTGCTTTAGCACAGATCTGGTATTTGCTCAGCAGCTGTGCCTCAGAAAAACAATGCTGCCTCATCATATTTTTATTTTATTTACTGCTCCAGTAACTTCCACCACAATATTTTATCTAGGTCATATCAATCTGAAAAGAATAAAGACTGCTTGGATCACCAATCATCAGTGGAACTAATCCCCTTGCAGTATATATCAAAGATAGGACTGGCAAACTGTGACCTTGAGGCTGCCTGCTCTGTATTGCCAAATGTACTGACACCAAAGGACAAAACACAGACAGGAATAAGCAGTAGTGTTCACAGAATGAGACACAATATAAAGGAGCTTGTTACCTTCTCTATTATGCATGGAAAATCCTTATGCCAAGACACTGACACGTCTCACAAGAACGCAAACCAGAAAGTTCTGATTAGTTTCCATCCATTCTAAGTCTATTTTCTTATCAACCCTCAAGCACAAGACTCAATTGTTACCTTACTGGGTACAACGGTTCCAAACCCCAGTGCGGGGATGAAGCTACCATCATTCAGTGACACACAGAGAGGTCTGGGATCCATGATCTGTCACTCATGCAGTTAAGCAAGACTTGCTCCTTCTCCTTGCACAGAGTAAAAAGATACCAAAACATTAACAGTGTTTTAAATATCTGCCTAAGGTTGGCAATGACTTGTGGGAGGGGCAAATTTAAAGCAATATTCCACAGACAAGAGAATTGGGGACAGCTTACACATTTTGTATGAAAGCGAACTCTTAAGTAAATATGCAGTGAAAGTGAACAATAAATCCCCTAGGAAGAAAATGTTCTATACAGTACACATATATTGTGAATTGTTAGGTAATAACCTAACAAACATCTTCAACTGACAAACTTCTTTTTGCCATGAAAAACTTTATTTTTTTCTGTCTAGAGAATAATACTCTGCAGTGACTTTTCTACCCATGGACAGTTTGATCATAACCCTCTTGTTCTCCCTCTCACTGTCTCCTCAATAAGGCCCCTTCTACCTTATGTAGTTTTCAAAATCTAGACACCACATGTGAGAGAACTCATGAGATGTTTACCTTCCTGAGGTGGGATTATTATGTTCAATATAATGATCTTCACCCAGTTCCACCCAGTTTTTGTGCAAATGACTCAATTTTGTTCTTTGTGACTGAATAAAATTCCATGAATATCACATTTTTTATCTATTCACCCATTGAAACCTAGGCTGATTCCATGTTAGCTATTAGAAATAGTTCTATAATAAACATGGGTGTGCATTGTAGATTGACTTTGATTCTTTTGCATATATACCCAGGAGGAGTATAGCTACGTCACACCCTTTGGAAGAGTCTCCAAGCTGAGATCCACTGTAGAAGGGTTCTCCCACCTCCCCTCCTCCACAGCCTTTGCTGTTCTTTGCTTTTTTGATGTCAGCCACCAGATTAGTGCAAGACAGAACCTCTCGTTTTTGTTCTACACTTTGATGGCTACAGACATCCTTATGCATGATCAGCCACACTCATTTTTATTGCTCATTTTTATTGCTCATTTTTATTAAGTTATTTATTCTTTTAACGAGTAACTTTTCAGTTCCTTACATATTGTGGGTAGTTATCCCCCGTGAGACGAATAACTGGCAACGGTTATTTCCTTCCATTACAGTGTCTGCACGCTGGCCATTGTTTCCTTTCCCCACTGCTGTGTGTTGGATATTCCTCATGTTGCTATGCCGCCATTTGCACATCAGTTGGGGTGGCTATCTCTTCCACTCTTATAAGCGGGTCTTCTTAGTGACCATCTTTCTCTTCAGGCCTCCATCTTCCATACAACTCAGAGAAGAGAAAACGAACTAATGTAATAATCGGCACGGACTCTGTCGCGGATGGTGTGACCCGTAACTGAGTAGAGCAGATGGTAGAATTTTTGCTGCAGGAACAGCTGCATTGTCCCTGCAATGGATGAAGAGACATGCAGCTACGACCGCCTCATCTAAACACAGGGCAGCCCTGAGGGAGGCCCCACCCAGAATGGGTACCTTCCTCTATATACCATAGACTGGCACACCTCCTTGGCTAATAGGCTCTGCCACATGAGGACCGGGATGCCTCCAAACAGCTCAGGGACTAGAGAACATACTACAAGCCCAGAGAGTAAACATGTAGAATGGGATCGTAAGCAGACCATCAGTTGTGTGGCCCTTGGTCTGAGCTATAAGATATAAAACTGAGCTGTCTGCTCTGTCTGCTCAGAATGAACTGGCCTGAGTAAGAGGAAAAAATCCAACAAGAAAAGGACATGTGGATACACAGGTTGCTGGCCTGAACAAGGAAAGATGATGCAATGTGTCCCGAGCATAAATCCGCACCTAGGGAATAAAAGAAGTACATTGAGGGGCTGGAGAGATGGATCAGCAGGTAAGAGCACTGGCTGCTCTTGCAGAGGACTCGGGTTCAATTTCCATACCCACATGATGGCTAATAACCCTCTATAACTCCAGTTCTAGAGGATCCAAAGCCTTCTTCTGACCTCCACGAGCATTGCACAACACGGTGCACTTCCCTACATGCAAGCATTACATTGATACACACAAAATAATAATAATAATAATAATAATAATAATAAATAAAATAAAGTATATTGATATTAGTAACATAAGACAGGATGACATCAGCCTTAAAAAGCATAATGTCATAGATGTGGTTTCCTGCTTGATACATGAAATGAAAGTTGAGGATTTGGTATCTAGGGTCTGGTAATTATAATCGCCCCTATCAGTCAGTTCCAACAGAAGTGCCCATCCTATTGAAAATGACCCTTCGAGGCCCCACCCCTACATAAGGAGCTGGCGATAGTGAATGGCTGCTGGGGGAAGCGCGTCAGTTTTCTCTAAGCGCTTAATGGATGGCTCCACACCCACCTGTTTGTGTGTATGCACAGCACAGACATGACTAAGTGGGTTATGAGAGATTTTTCTAAAACAGAGGACATGAAGTTGGAAGTATGAGAGAGGTGGGGGGACGGCTACGGAAGGGGTTAGGGAGAGTAACGGAGTGGATATGCTCAAAACACATTACACACATATGAGAAGTCTCAGATCATTAATACAAATATTTTTAAAAGGAAATAGCATCATAACAGTCTCACTCTACCGCAGCTATGCATATCTGTCTCTCCTGAATTTTTCTCCAAACCATTGCCAAGAATAAGAAAGATCTGATATTTTAATCTGACATGCAAGCTAATAAATTAGCTTGTGATAGAGATCCTGAACATTGTGATAGAGATCCTGAAACTTCTCAGTCAGAGATGAATGACGGTTTATTACTTGAGACAGTATCTGTAGCCAAAGCAATGGAATGAAGGGATTTAATGACACTCGGATATTTAGGAGGCTGAGGAACAAGAAAAAATGCTTTGAATGTTGGGAGCCCAAATCATTTTGTAATAAACATTAAGCCTGGCTGTTCTTTGACAAGAGAGACACTTGTTATTTTATTAGACATGTCTTGTATTTCCTTGGAGAGAGCTATTGTCTCTACATGCCAACACCATTCACTATACAAACTACTGAACAAATAATGTAGACTGAAAAACAGTCAGTCCTGTTTATTATATGTAAAGAAATGTAAGAAGCAATAAATAAATAAGAAAAATGAAGAAAACACAAAACAAAAGAAGTAAAAATTTTAAAAAGAAAACCAAGAGACCAGGTAGAATTGTGCGTGTGTGTGTGTATGTGTGTGTGTGTGTGTGTGTGTATATATATATACCCTTTCTGAAGGCTGATTTTTATTTTTTCATTATGTGTATGCCTGGGTGCCTATATGGGAGACAATGCCCACGGTGGACACAAGAGGCCATAGGATCTCCTGGAACTAGAGTTACAGGTAGTTGTGAGCTTCCTGATGTTGGGGCTGTGAACTGAACTCGGGTCCTCTACAGGAAGTGCTCTTAACCAAGTGCTCTCAACTACTAAGTCATCTTTCCACCACCCCCATTTCTAGCTGAATGCTGCAGGCTTTCTTTGGTTTGCAGCCTACTTCCTCAGTAGATTTATATACTCAAAACATTTCCATGTGAACGTATCTAATCTTTCCTAGTTTATGGTAAAATAATGCCTGGAAAAGATATTCAGTCAAGTTTTACTAGAAAAATAAAAGAAAGATAGTGCCAACTAATGAAAGTGCCAACACCTGCTTTGATAATGGCCTACTGTCCTCTCTGCTGCTGTGATACAGACCCGGACAAAGACAGCTTGGGGAGGAAACGGTGGAGGGAACTCAGCGTAGGAACTCAAAACCAGAACTGGGGGCAAGAACCATGGAGAAACACTGACTTGCTCCCTCCAGCTCCTGCTCAGCCATCTCTCTCATGCAATCTAGAACCACCTGGTCAGGCCGGGGCCCTCTCACATCAATCAACAATCAAGACAATTCTCCATACGCACATCTGATTTGGGCAATCCCCCAATTGAAACGCCCTCAGATAACTCCGGGCTATATCAAATTGACAGCTGAACCAACTAGGAGAATAATTAAGAAATTAAATAAGTTAGGGACTAGTAAGATGGCTCAGTTGTTAAAAGTACTGGCTGCTCCTACAGAGGACCCAGGCTCAGTTCCCAGCACCCAGCTGCAGCCAGCAACCATCTGTACCTACAGTTCTAGGGTACAGGATACTCTCTTTTGGCCTCTGTTGCTGGCGTCGCATAATGTAGTGCACTTACATGCAAGCAGGCAAAAGATTCATACACATAAAAAAATTTTTTTAAATAAATGAAAAACTGTTTTAAAGAAAGCAAATAAATTATAAAACCATTTGTTTGAAACCAGAAAAGTACACTGAAATTGTTGAATAATATTTAATAACTTGAAGAAAATATATTTTAAAAGCACACAGTCCATGTGTTGGGAATGATTTTAATTTTGTAAATAAAAACACACACATAAAAATTACTTAACAGCCAAGAAAAATACATCAAATGCTCCTTTTTAGTTCATAAATTCTTTGCAATTTGTGTGTATTTGTTGTAATCATCAGGAAACACAAATATCTTCTCTGTGATTTACAGTTTGGTAGGGGAAAACAATGCCAGGTAAGCAACTGGCAGCAGGAAGACTGCCTCCAAACCACCACCAAAGACAGAGGTGGTGTCGGGAAGGAGAGGGGCAGGAACACTCACAGCTCATGCTCAGTATTCTTCTGAATATGGGTAGGAAGGGTGACCAACCCCGCTGAAAGAGAAGGGATATTCATTTGTTCACTAGTCATTCTTTTTCCCCTACCCTTGTTATACGGTAACTCGACTTACAGTCTTTACATATATATATATACGTATATATATATATATATACATATATATATACGTATATATATATGTAATATATATATATTCCAGGGAGCTTCCAAACCACTGGTTCAAAATGACCCAGTGGACAAAATGACATTTGAGTCAGGCATGGTGGCACATGCCTTTAGTCCCAGAACTCGGGAGGCAGATCTAGACAGATCTCTGTAAGATTGAGGTCAGCCTGGTCTGCATAATGAGTTCCAGGCCATCTTGGGCTACAGGAAGACTCCATCTCAAAAAAGCCGAAAGGAAAAAACAGTTACATTTGAGGAGTAGTCTTGACTTAAGAACTCAGAGGAACTTCAGAGGATTCTATCTTGCTATAATGCAATGGGGACACATTAGAAACTAAAAGTTGTAGACCAACTGGTCTCATGAATATTTATTGTTAGTGGTTGTGGCTCTGTGAGTGTGTGTGTACATCTGTGTGATAGAGAGCCACAGTATGCATGTTGAAGTCAAAGGCAGCTTTGTGGAATGAGTTCTCCAGTTCCACCTTTATGTGTGCTCTGGGGATTGAACTCAGGTCACCAGCCTTGCATAGCAAGCACCTATGCCTGCTTGATCTCAGGATTTCCTGCCTTTAAAATTTGTGAGATTATACAGCTAAGGAAACAGGCATGGTGACAGGGGATATGTAAGTTTGGAAACAATAGATGTGTCTTGGGAAATGTCACTGGACCCAGAGAGGAGAAGGTGGAAGCAGGACAGACCACGATTTTCCTAGGACTTATGCAAATCACCTCTGAGAGTCCATCGTCCATAAAGATTATTAAAAGTACATGTTTTGCTGCTTTGGTATAGACCAAGTTAGAACAAGCTTGGTGGTGCAGTGTTATGTATGTATTATTATTGAATTATTTTCTTTTGATTTTAACATGCATCAAAGTGAAAACATTGTTATGGGTCTCTGACTATATCATGAACCATGGCACTTTTCCCTGTGTCTGTTAGGTGGGTAGGTGAACCTGAAGACATGACTCCAGGCAAAGGTCATAAGGGCATGAAAACCTCTATTCTATCCTCAGTAACACAACCTTTGCCTTTTTTTAGGTAGGTGTCGGTCGTGTAGCCAGTGTTGGCGTGGCAGAAGATGATCTTGAATTTCTGATCTTCCTGCTTCCGCCCCTTACGAGCTACAACTACAGGCAAATGCACTACACCCAGTTTCACGTGATCGTGGACAAGATCAAATCCAGGGCTCTGTTGCCAGCACTACACCAACTGACCTACAGCCCCAGACTGGCCATTTTGAAATAGGTTGGTTCTAGGTCTCACTACAATTCTGTCATGAGCTCGAAAGGAAACCTGTCTTCTGGTGTCTATAGGAAATTTCCTGCCACAGACCTGTGGTGAAAATCAGGTATGTCTTCTATAATGAACACTACAGTGGTAGATGTCATGTGGTGTGTGAGCTCACTGAGAAGCTGGCTCTGGAAGCAGAGGTTTCACCACCCCCATTTCTGTCCTATACAAATTTGTCTCAAAGTGTCCTCCAAAGTCCCTGGGGTTGGGCTTTCCCCTCCCAACTCTGTATAGGGAGCGAAAAGAACAACAAAGCAAACCAAGAATGCAAGCACTGTGGCATTGTGAACAGCCAGAAGGACCAATAATATAAAATGCCTGCAATGGGAAAAAGAAGCCGGAAGTTCAGCCACGGGAAGCTCATCTATGGATTAAAAACACTCAGTCAAGATCTCCAGCCGACTGCTTCAACGTGCCCAGTCAGTTTCTGTCGGTATAGAAACCCGCCACAGCATCCGTTCCCGGAAACTGAAATTAGGCCAAGAGATGCTTGGCATCTGTCCACTCATGAGTGCTTTCACTGCCCTCCTGAGAGTCTTTATTAGAAGTTCAGCACTGAAGGTCACTCAGAGTTTACATATGACAAGTGCTGAAGCAGTGAAAAAACATATAGGAATTTTCCCATCATAACAGTGAGAAAACAGCACAGCGTGCCCAAGGCCATGGCAACTGGCCCAGGAACAGACCTCCTTCGATGTCTGTGAAGTGGGAGGGTGTGATAGCCTGTTTCTTAACATTCTGTCTAATCAGTCTGCTGCCTCCTCAAGCCTCCATATCAACAAAGTCCAAAGAAGTCTGTTAACTCTAAGTGAGCCAAGTGCTAGCAGTCCTTTAACTATCAGTGAGCAGAGCACTATTGTCCTTAAGGGAAAAGGGGGTCACTACATGTTGGGAGCATCTGATCTGATGATGTTATGTCTATCTGCTCTTTGCTCTACTACTTGGAAACCTCACTTGAGGGGCACTCTGCTATGCCCAGGACTCTCTGTACTGGGAACTCTAGCTGACTGCCTTAACTTCCCCAGTTAGTTTCTATGATCTGCTTCCACCCCTTACGAGCTACTAACTACAGGCAAATGCACTACACCCAGTTTCACGTGATCATGGACAAGATCAAATCCAGGGCTCTGTTGCCAGCACTGCACCAACTGACCTACAGCCCCAGACTGACCATTCTGAAATAGGTTGGTTCTAGGTCTCACTACAGTTCTGTCATGAGCTCGAAAGGGCAGATCTGATGGGGTTGCCTTTCTGCTGTTATCTGTTCATTTATTTGGAAGCCTCACCCTAGGGGACGCTCTGCTCTTCCTGGGACTCTATGGCAAACTCTACCTGATTGCCTTAAAGGGGCTTCCCCAGTTGATTTCTGCTGGATGTTTTTGAGCACATGATTTAATGGCGTTCTGCTATCTACCTATCTAGTTTTTGCTATTTCTTCTCTTGCTTTGACTTATTATATACTTAAACTCACTCATTCAAACCCAAAAGTATAATTATCATAGATCTTTCTCCTGACCATACAGAACATCTTCCTGGCTCACCTGCGTACTACAAAATGTAAACAGTGAATGAAACAGTCTAGAAGAGTCACTTACAATGTCATTTCAGCATATCGGAAATTTCTGTTGAGGCCGTCAATCGCTTTCATGTCCTCTGGGGTCAGTTCAAAGTCAAACACCTAGAAGGAAGGACAACAGTTCACACTGAAGTCTGCACCAGGAAAGCTTCTCCCAGGGAGCATGGGGGCGGGAGGGGCGCAGCAACGAAAATGTTTAAAGAAAGGCGTTTTGTCACCACTAATTTCCCGGTGTTCTGAGTCCAAGAACAGCTGGCTCCGTTCTGCCAACTCTCCTCTCCCGTCCCTTCCCTGCCCTGCTCCACTTCACGCAAAGAACACGCACAACTCCCGTCCCTGCCCTGCTCCATGTTGGAGACCAAGTGACCTCTGTCTTGCCCTTCTGAACATGTGACATCTTGTGACTCAGTGCAAAATATCCTGACACCTGTTGACACCAATTATACTAGGCTGGAGTCTCTTGAGTGCCTCTTATTGTCTAGCAAACAAGACCCCCTACCTGTAGCTGCCCTGGGCTACACATGGCCTCAGCTCCTGGTTCTTCCTGTGATTTGTATCCTAGCAACCTTAGTCCATGCCCCACTTAGCCCCTGCCTCATTTCCTAATGTCTTCTGATATTCATAACCTTATGATAGGCCTTTGTCTCTGTTAATCACCATATTCCTGTATGGGTGCCTGACTCCTCCAAGTTATATATACCACCTAAAAGAATAAAGATTTGCCGATTTGATCAGGAGATTGTCTTGTCGGTCCTCCGTTTTCCCTCCCTGTTCCCTCTTGTCTCTTTCACCCCAGGTTTCTGAGGACTCATGCTCTACTGAGGCCAGCGGGCCACGGCAGCTCCACTTCACGCAAAGAACACACACAACTGGCCAATCCCAAACCTACGTAAGGCAGGAAACGTAAAACAACTCAAAACAAATGTTTGTTTTTCAAATGAAAGGCCATTTGGAGAATCTAGAGCAAATGGTTGATGTCTTGATTTAGCAAGACTTACTGAGTTTCTCTGCCTTCGCCCTTCCCCAGCGTTTGGATCAATGCCAGTCTTTGCTGGTTTGAGCACAAAGTGTTTCCTCAGCAGCCATTAGCAATTCGACATGATCATCTCATGCCTCAAACATTATCTATGTTTTTATTCTTCCTTATTTAAAAAAAATGCCTTTCTCATTGATTGAGACACACCGATCAAATGATAAGGTATTTCTCCCATTTGGATAAATCTCTATTACTCAAACTCAGCATTATTTTTATGTGACTATCTGGAGTCCCTGATGGAAAGTACTTTAATTGAAAAGTGCAAAGATCTTCAGTAAAAATGTATTTAGCTCATTATTTCATGGAAAGAAAATTTCATCAAAAATTCAGGGTCGTAGACTTGATAAATAGCTCAGAGTAAGCATGCTTGCTGCACAAGCATGAAGACCTGAGTTTAAATCCTCAGCACCCACATAACCCCAGCAGTGTAGGGTGACAGAAACAGGAGGATTGCTGGGTCTTGCTGGCATCAGCCTACTTCCAGTTCAGTGAGATGATACGCTGTCTCAATACTAGAAGGCAGTGTGAAAAACAGAATGCCTGACACACACCAGTGCAGGACACATACCACAACACATACACCATACACACACACCAAGAAAGACTTCAGGGCCCTATCCATCTGTCTACCACTTATTATATAGAATAGATATCTGTGTGCATACACACATATATACATACACACAGCAAGAAATGTATGTGCTATTTCTCTATTTCTATATATACATATCTGTTCACTTATTTATTCAATATGTCTGTAATGGTTGCTATTAAGTGTCAACTTGTTAGAATCTAGAATCACTTTAGAGATGGGCCTCTGAGCTTCCCTGTGGATTACACCATATAAAAGACCATATAAATGTGTTTACCTCCCAGGCACTCATCTTTAAAATGCTCTGGAAGCAATATGATTGTCATGGGGACATCTATTAACATCCTATGTTGAATTTAAAAATAAAATGACATTTCCTGAATAATTTAACAATAAATTTAGATTGACCTATCAAATTGTTCATAAGAATACACTTTATCAACAGCAAGAAGACTTTTAATAAACTATTCCCACTGCTGTCTTTTATGAATATTAAACATGATGAAATTTTCAGCTGTATTCTCAAAATAAAGAAGAGTTTATATGGTCTTTTAAAACTCCTTTTTGCTTGCTTTGTTTTTTGTTCATTTGAGACTGACTCTCATATGGCCCAAGCTGCTCTCAAACATGCTATATATTCAGCCAAAGATGACCTTGAACTTCTGATTGCCCTGCACCCACCTCCCAAGTGCTAAGATTAAAGATATGTACCACCGTGCTGCCATAAAATTCTCATGAGATTCAGGGCTAGCCACACGGCTCAGTAAGTAAAGGTGCTTGCTGCCAACCTGACGACAGGAGGCTGTCCCTGAAACCCACGTGGTGGAAAGAGAGAACCAAGTCCCACAAGTTGTCCTCTGACCTCCACATGTACACTATGCTACGTGCATCAATACACACATTCACATACTAAATAAATAAATATTAAGAAACTTGTTTTAATTCTTATGAGATTAAAAACAAGCTAAATTTAAAAACCACTGATTGATCTGAGGGAGTAGCTAGAACATATATGACAAATAGTTTAAAGTAATCATTTTAATCATCGATTTCTTAATATGGTTCGTCTATAAAGTTATCTAAGTCTTTTCTTGCTGAGAGCAACACCAATAATAAAAGAGAAAAATAGATGCATATAACATCTCTACTCCAGAAAGCACATTGACATATAATAATTGCAAATTAATATGGAAAAAACTCACAATAGATGTGCATCCAACACTATGGTGGTCAAAATATATTGGGATATTCCAGTGATTTAACCAATCAACTAATCCTATTGGGACTTAATCTTAACATACAAATAAGGGTTTATTAAACAAAACGCGAAGAAGAGAATTGAGGATTGTTTAAATTCTCTGCTGTGTGACAGGCTCCCGCAGTTGAATAAAGTGGTAGAGTTGAAATATACCTAGAATTAAAGCACTAGTACGTGGCCAAGGCTAGCCTAGAGGCCGTAAAGCTTAGGACAATCGCTTTTTCGTGTCAGCCTTTCAAGCTGCTTTCTGTAGCACACAGGGGAAATTCATGGGAATGAACGGAACCTGGTGTATGTTCTCGTGCAAGAGAGATTGCCCCCATGCCTCACTCTGGAGTGATGCTCTTGGGCCTTTACCTGGAAGTTATCCTTGATTCTCTTCTCATTGAAGCTTTTGGCCAAGACCACCACACCCCGCTGCAGCTGGTATCGCAAGGCAACTTGGCCTGCAGTTCGATTGTGTTTCTTGGCAATGGTCTTTAAGAGGGGTTCCTCCAGGAGATGCGGGCTATTAGCATCAACCCTGAAAAAAATTTACACAGATGCACACACTCAATTATGAAGCACTGAGACAGGTAACTATAATGTTGTATGATAGAATAGAATTCATGAATATTCATAGATTCTTTTTGAGATTTGTTTGTATTCATGTGTATCGGTGTATGAGTATCCCACATGTGTGCAGATGCCTCTGGAGACCAATTCCCTGGAACTGAAGTTGCAGGCTGCTTTTGAGTCACCTGACATGGGTGCTGGGAATTCAACTCATGTCCTTTGGAAGAGCAGTAAGCCCTCTTGACTGCTGAGCCGCTCTCCAGCCTCAAGATTCATTTTAAATCACAGAAATGTAAACAAAGAAAGCTTTAAACAGTGGATAAAAGGGTAGACAATGTTCAGAACAGATGGCCATGCAGCCCCATATTTCAGCCGTTCACTCTCACACTCAGAGGGTATCTTCCAAGAAGCCCCCAAGGATCTTGATATCGTACTGACTACTGTTTGCACTATGCATACATCTGTGGAATTAATGTCTTTTCCAACATAAATAAGTGCTTTGTTATAGTTGTTGGTGCAACAAAAGGAATTTCCTTTTTCTTCTTCCCAATTTCATGGACAAAGGGTTCGTGCTTTTTTATTTTTTATGTGTATGGCTCTATTGCTTACATGTAGGTAGGTACACCCATGTTGTACAATGCCCATGGAGGTCAGAAGAAGGCATCAGATCCCCTGGAACTGGAGTTAGGGACAGTAATTAGCTGCCATGTAGGTGTGGAGATTCAAACCTGGGTCCTCTGCAAGAGCAGCCAGTGCTTTTAACTTCTGAGCCATCTCTCCAGTCCCAGAGGGTTCATTCTTAATATCAAAGATCTTAGTAACCTCATCATACAAGTTTTTTTCTCTTTCAGTAAGCTGAGAACTTTTATATTTTCATGCTAAGGATGCACTGCACTTTACAGCTTCTTTTTGGCATATCCAATTTGTAAAGAACACTGTTGGTGTGTTCTTGTACCATTATTAAGTAAAATAAGGGTCACTTGAACGTAAGTCCTACAATATTGTGATAGTGAACCTGACATCCCAGACAAACACCAGGTGACTAGAGAATGCAGTGTATATTTGCTATGAATACACTGAACAAAAGGACAATTCACATCCTGGGTGGCATGTGATTTCATCATGATACTCAGAATAACCTTCAATGTAAAATGAAGAAATGGGAGCTGAAGAAATGGCTCAGCAGTCAAGAGCAATGGCTAAGATGCATGCATTTTAATGCATGTAAACTGTGCCTCAAAATCACTTTTAAAATCATATTTAGCTTAATGTTGAAAACATTTAGTCATACAGATAAAACAAGAGTAAAAGAATATTAGTGAGTTCGAAGCTCCTTGGTGGTAAATGGGGATCGCCTGTGCCATGGTGTTTGCATCCTCATATTTGAAGTTTCCCATGAGGCTGGAAGCTAATGTTTTCAAACTTTTGTCAGCATCAATGGAGTTGTTTGACATAGGTAAGATCCAATAGTCACATTACCAATTTGGGTCTCTGTGGGATCCCAGGGCACTATAAGCAACCAGAACAATGTCCTTGGACTTGCAGAACTCCAGGAGTTTGCTCTGGTTGAGATAAGGATGACATTCTACCTGCAATTTTCCAAAAACAAAAAGGCATTAGAATGTGTGAGCCAGTAACTTCATGCAAGATGAAAATACCTTGTTCCCAGTTTGTGGTTTCTGTCATTTTCTACTGAAAGAAGTCAAGGTACCTGAGAACAACTTCTGATTTCAGTCCTAGGTGAGAACACTACAAATTCACCCTCTACAGAACAGAAAGGGTGGGATGGCACACAGAAGGACCCAGGAGCTCAGGTGATCACGGAAGCTCGCAGTGACTGCACTGGATGGGAAACCATCAAATCTGTTAAAATTCAGGGACTCGCATGACCTTGATTTTACCTGAGCAAATATTTTGCCCTAAGCTTCAATGTATAAGAAGTTCAAAAGCAACATATTGAGCTTTCACAGGAATCAATGACTAGTTTCCCACATTGTGTGAGGAACTTTAACATGGTACCACTAGTCGATGGAATTCTTTCTAAGGAGAGCAGTGATTTTATTCACTCCTTCTTTCTCCTGTCTTCAGCCTCTGTGCCCCAGGAGAAGCAAACTCCCCCTTTGCTATAACGGTCTTCCTTTCTCTTGCAATGATTGGGTTAAGAAAGCTCCACCGTATTAACAAGGTAGTAACAGGTGAGAAAAAATATGCTATTAATTCTTCCTCTATTGACAGAGATAGCTCCAGAAACCCTTCTTTGGGAAGCTCTTCTACAACAATACAGGTTTCAAGGCAGTATATTACAACTTCTAAAAGAACCAAATCCAAGCTGTCTGCAAGTAAATCAACTGTTTTTCTTTCTTTTTTTTTTTTTTCAGTGTTTTTGACAAAAGGTCAGGCTGACCTTAAACTCACTATGTAGCTGAGGCTAGTCTGAACTCTTGATCTTTTCTCTTCCCCCACCCAAGCACTGGGATTGCAGGCATGCGCCACCACACCCAGCTTTAACTTCTTTATTAAGCCAGTTTGGACAAAGTTCTCTGTTTTGTGTAGCTAAAGGCATCCCAACTGACCGAGAGCTATGTAATTATTTGATGTGGCTTTTATTTAGTACTATAATTGAAGCTTTTTCCTTTCTTTGAGTCTTTACAGCATCTTAGCAAATGACCCCGCAAAAACATTATAGATTTACTTACCTCCCTATTGTAAGACATTTAAAATTACTTGATAGAGAAATAAAACTGTGATTAAATATAGAGCAAAAATTAAAATAGAAGCCAGGCATGGTGACATATGACTATAATCCCAACACTGGGGAGGCTGAGGCAGGAAATCTCAGGGATGGACTACAAAGCCAGACTGTCCCTCAAAAAAGCAAAAACAGAAGAAATACAGACACACACGTATACACACACACATATATATACACACGTATGTATCCGCTTTTTAAAAAGTTATTTTCTACAACAGATCTCTAGAAGTATGAAGACAAAGATTAAAATTTAAATAGATTTTTGTATAATTACTGGAATATTTTTCAAGACTACAAACTTAACAATGCCATTAATATTCTTGCTAACTACAAACACTGAGTGGTTTTGATTCTGTTGTGGCGTTTGTCTATGCAGTGCTGATGTCCAAGCTTAGATTCCTGTGCATGCTACACTGAGATGCACCTCCAGTCTTTTCTGGCTTTGTTGATGCTGTTTTAATTATGATTTACATATTTGTTCATTGCTCCCTCTTCCTTTCTAATCTGCCATGTGTTCTTACTGCTCTGCAACCACTTCCACTAGGTTTAGTATAAACTCTGACACTGAATCCATCCACTCTTTCCATTTTTCTTGGCGTCAGGGTCTCCCATACCATTCCTTCTATTCAGGTTCCCCCGCTTCCAGCCCTCTCCCTTTGTCTTTGCTAACTGCACTCTTCTCATTTTCTCTGGGCCTGTCAGAAAACTTGCTCCATCTCCCCAAGCCTTTTTGCATATTGACTGTCCTGCCTCTCACTCTCTCACTTCCGTAGGAGAACTCATCCCTTCTCTGAGCTTACTGACCATCCATGAAGCAACGGTACACAACCTCAGTACCTCCCACCCTGCCCATCATCACCTGCACTTCAGACGAATGCTGCCACTTTCCAGTCACCATATAGATGTCTCCGAGGACCCTCAAGTTCACATCCAGTTGAGAAAATTGCATTCTTCACACTCCACTCAAGCTATAGGGTCACTTAACATTTCCTCTCAGTGAAAGTAACTATGCGATTCTAAACCAGACACTTAAAAAGTACCTATTAAGAAAGTATGCAGAACAGAAGGCAAGGGAAAGTCCAGATGGACGGAAAGCTCACCTGATTACACGTGGGCTTATACTTCAGGCTTGGTTTGTTCAAGATCAGTTCCAGCTGTTTGTGGTTGAAATTGGACACCCCTATGGACCTGGTTAAGCCTGCATCTTTACACTTCTCCAGGGCCTGGGAAAGAAGGAAATGTGTGGTAAACCTTTATTATACTTCACCCTTTGGGGTTTGTCCTTGGGCTTTTTTGAACATTTACTTAATAATTTGATTGACTCAACAGTCTTAGTTGAGTCATTTTTAATGCCCTTACTTGCTTTGCATTCATGTTCTTGTCTACTCAGTTCAATGGCATGTGCATTCAGAAAAGTAAATAGACATGAAGTCCCACTTCACTTCCCCACCCACTTCAGTGGGTGCCTGTTTTGATGTCAGGCACTCAGTAGTCCTTGAATAAATATTACCATAGTCAAAGGCAAATAGAAACTTTCAGATTCTCTGCTAGTAGAAGGCTTATTGCTACCTCTTTCCTAAAATGATAAAAATGAGATAGGTTATATAAGGACAGCTTTCATCCTCGTTCATAGCCCGCCCGGCACTATATACTACTCTGGACTCCCTCTAAAGAGATATTTCTCTGTCCTGGAATACTGTGCTAACCTGCTTGGATTTGTTTCTGCTGAGCCCCTTTATAAGACTCTCAACTTTAAACAGATTTATGGAGCAAAGAAATGTCTAGTTAGAATAATAGAAGTTAAGATTAAAACTAGACCTTCAAGTTCGTGCCATTTAGCATTCACTGTACAGATGAGATCAGAGAAATAGAGTTTTATGATATATCTTAGGTTAGACAACAGATAAAATCCATCTCTTCTGATTCCCCATCCAGTGACTCCTTCTCTGCCACATAGCTCCTTGAGGTATCTGAAGTGTTACTATGTGATACCACATTATGGTAATGCTTGAATAAAGACAGCCTGATTCTTAGCATCCAATTCAGCCATGAGAGGACCTAAACTGTTCGAAAACCTGTTCTTTCAGACTGCTCTAGGAACTGTGCTCTCCAACAAGGGCTTACTCCTTTTATTGAAACAGTATTTCCAGCATGAAATGGGGAAGTAAAAAGTGAACTCATCAGAGGATTTTATCCTTTCTGACCCCTACTAGGACAGCAAAACCACAAACAGATGTTACCAATTTAATCCCATCTGCTGTTTGTAATACAAATGGGATAATCTATAGTTTCTAATAAATCTCAGTGTTTGCAGTGCTTGATATGCAAAACATCTACACACATTTATACATTGCCCTGAGCAAGGAAGGGTCATAAGGAATTAAAACTACATGTTTTAGGTTACAAGAGGAGTTTGAGGCCTATTGGCCTTATTTACACTGTAAACAAGCTAAAATGATATTAACTTTTTGGGTGTGAGGTTAAGTAAAGTCATTCCTGCAGGTATCTGCAGTAGTGCATACCTCCCACGCATCACAAATGTCCACTGTATCCAAAATAACTTTTCCATTGGCATCTTTTGGCAAAAGTTCCTCCCCAGGCTGGAATGCAAAGAAAAGAGAGAATAAAGAGGCTTTTATTACGGATCAGTTTCTAGTGCCTAAGAGCTTACTCACCTAATCTTCAGAAGATGTGTTTGTATACACGTGTGTGTCTTTGTGTATATTTAAAGGGAGGCTAAAAAACAAAAATTATCTAAGAGATTATAGCAAAATATCTTTCCCTTTGATTGCCTCCATTTTTCTGCCCCTACCAGCCTCTAAACGCCACTAAGAATGAGGTCTCCTTTAATAGTAATTTATTTCATGTCCAAGACAGGCTGGAGACTAGAATTAACCCTAACCATTAACAAATGGGTTTTTGCTCCAGCTTATGAGAACTCAATTCTGAAATAAATGAATCTTCTCAGGTTTAACTGGCAAACATGTACTATAATAAGGAAGTGGAGCCACAAGGTCCAGAGGAGTCCAAGGCCAAATGTGTAATATGGACAGTTACCTGTCTCTTGACTTAGACTGATTATATCTCAACAATCTAGAAAACCCCATTTTTTAACAGGCTAGAAACAGAATCAGGATCACTGAAACATGCAGGGAGCACCCTCAAGCCTTTGAAGCAGAAGCAGTGATGTTCTTTGACCTTCAATCTCTCCGAGACTAGAGGATGAAGATTTTAATATGAAGCTTTCCTGTGAGGTAGATCAGCTGTCACAGAGTCTCATAACCATTTAGCATTCTGTCTACCTCAGATAAGTGATTCTCTCCCAGTAAGAACCCAAAAAATATCACTAGCCTGACATAATGATATAATAATCTTGGGCATATAAAGGAAGAAGCCAAAAGCTGACCTTCATAGCTATAGGCATATGAATAATGCAGAGATCTACATAATCCAGTTTAAGTTTCTTCAGTGATCTCTCCAGGCATTGTCGAACCAACTCTGGCCTAAGAAAAGTACTCCAAATCTGCAATAACAAAAAAAAATTATAAATGGCTTATGAATTCACATCTGGAAAAACCAAAATTAAGTATCATGATGAGGGAATTGAAGAAAGAGTGAGACCCACGCAGACGGTCTCAGCTAAATTGGCTACATTTATGCTACTATATATAAATCACATCTTCAATGGAACACTGTAATACAACAATGTAAGGAAAATGAACAGGACTTACAGGAGGCAAAGAGAACAACCTTCTTAAGTATTTTAAGGTTTCAGCCTCTGAAAAGAACCAAGAGATGACAGAACTGGGAAAATGCAGTCTAGTGCCCTTCATAGTAAATTCTTAAAACTATTTTACTTATTATTTTTATCTTAGATGTATGAGTATATTGCCTGCATGCATGTAAGTGCACCGATGTCATGCAATGCCTGTGGAGGTCAGAAGGGAGTATCAGATCTCCTGGAACCAGAGTTATGGATGGCTGTTAGCCACCATATGGGTGCTGGGAATTGAACCAGGGTCCTCTGGAAAAACAGGAAATGTTCTTAACCACAGAACCATCTCTCCAGCCCCTCTTCAGAAGTAAATTCTTATAAACAATTCTGTGAGACTCATATTCTAAAAACAAAGTTGTCAACATTGTAAATGTAAGTAGGATTTCTCCCACACAGAACTCAGATACCTTCATATTGGATGCCTACTTTTCTGCATGAGAAACCACTACACATTTCAGTAACAATGATGATTTGAGAAAAGGATTTTCCCTTTTCTGAATAATATCTCAACCTCATTTGAAAATCTACTTAAGAATTAGAGTACTCTGGGCCTAGAGTGGCTCAATTAATCAATAGAACATAAATATTTTTCTCATTTTATATAGAAACAATGTTATTCAGGAGATGTAGACTATGTCCCACACTTAACACATTTCAGAGCACAATAAGCTTTTTCTCTCTTGCTCTGTTTCTTTTTAGAAAAAAAAATTTTAGGAGCTGGAGAGATGGCTAAGTGGTTAGTAATACTGACTGCTACTCAGTTCAGTTCCCAGCACCTACATGATGACTAACAACCCTCCATAACTCCAGTTCCAGGGAATCTGAGGCCCTCTTCTGATCTCCATGGTCACTACATGACACTGGTGCCCTTACATACATGAAGGCAATATACTCATACACATAAAAATTAAAAATAATAACAAATGAAAATGTTTTAATTTTTAACATTTATTCACTGTGTGCTTTTTCAATGTGTGTTTATTCACTGTGCATATGTGGAGGTCAGGGGACAACTTGTGGGAATCAGTACTTTCTTCCACCTCATGGGGCCCTGGAAACAAATTTAGGTTGGAAGACTTGGAAGCAAGTGTGTCTTCACCCATTGAGCCATCTTGCTGGCCCTGTTTTCTATGTTTCTATAATGTTTCTTTTCAATATTAGGAAGTAAATAAAATATTCAGACTGTGACCAAAGGGTTTTTCCCTTCAAGTAGCATATCTCAACTGGCAGTGGATTCTGGTCATGCCAGACACAATGTTCACCTTGGTGGTGTAGAACAAATCTTCCCTCTTGACAGTTCCATCAGCAATTTTCTCTCGAAGGGCCTGGCCAACTTCCTCCTCGTTTTGATAGAAGTACGCTGAATCTATGTGACGGAAGCCCACGTCAATAGCTACTTTGGTGGCCTCAGCAGCCTTGCTCTTTGGAATCTATGAAATAAGAATAAGAAAAGCTGGGGATGCAACCAACTGGGAAAGAAATGATACATTTCCTCAAAGCATTTTCACTGAGGTGCTGTGGGCCCCGTGGTTGATCTTGGTTGATGATTCAAGCTTTGATAACAGATTTGCCCTCTGGAGACAAAGGCTGCCACAAAACTCTGACTTGTAAATCTCAGCTCAATGAATTTGTGACGTGGAATTCACCATGGATCACTGAAAAGGCAAATTTCATTCAATAATGATCATTTGGGAGGAACTAGCTAACAGCAAAGCTGCACACAGAGACAGGCGTTCTCAGGTACCCTGGAGAGAGGTCAAGTGCACATACACAGCAGCTACATTCCAGCCTGTTTAGAGACAACTATGGGAAATTAGTCCATATAGTCACTCAAGGTTCTTTAATAGTCTTCATTCTCCAGATGCTTGCATTCAGCATTCATGCAATAAGCATTCATTGAGAGCCTTTCGTGTGCCCAATGCTATGCTAGGCCCTGAAAGTTAGGAGATTTTTCCAAGAACAAAAAGACCATCTTTCCTTCTTTCATGAAGTTTATGAGAAGTGAAAAAAATAGTCATTAAACAATGTAAATATGTAAAACGGATGTGGTTATGCATACCTGTAATCTTAACACTCACGAGTGGAAATGCAGGAGTGTGTTAATGACTTTTGCAATATGGAAATACTCTAGACAAATGACTTTTACTTAACCTTGCAACCAAAATTTAATCTTATTTTAGCTTGTTTATAATGTAGACAATCTCACTGAGCCTTGGGCTCCTCTTGTGACCTGGGAATATAGCCTTAATTTTTCATGACCTTTCCTTGCCCTTGACCCAGAATAATGTGTAAGTGTGTGTGTGTGTGTGTGTGTGTGTGTGTGTGTGTGCGTGCGTGGCATAACAATCAAGCAGCTGCTGTAAAGAGCAGGTATTTGTTGGAAGCAACAAAGACTGCCTCATGTGTTTGGAAAAAAATAGATGGCATTAAGTTGACAATGTCTGTTTGTGGCTCTGTGTATACTATTTTAAGTCATTAGGATCCGAAAAGACATAATCCTCTGAGAAGATAAGGATCACTTTACTTTCCCATTTCATGTTAGATATACTGTTTCAATAAAAACAAGAGTGAAGCTTTTCAAGAGCACAGTTCTGGGAGTAATCTGAAGGAACAGGTGCTCAGAGCAGTTTGCACCTGCTCTTGACTAAAACAGATGCTGTATTCAGACATCGCCATAATCTAGCGTTGCAAAGTAAATACCACACAGGAGGATCAGAAATTCCCAGCCATTTTTATGTATATAGTGAGTCCAAGACCAGTATGGCGCACATTAGACTCCGTCTCAATAATAATAATGAGAATAGAAACATAGCTCTTCATTAGTGCTTCAAATATCTTGTTGCAGTTGTCAAAGCCACACAGAAATGGAACTCTATCCTTTGCAGCGTGCCACTGTCACTAGGATAGATTTTGACACTGGTAGAAGCTTAATCGTGACCCCTGGATTGGTTAACTAATAATTATATAATTTACCAGAATTATTTTGATAGGCATATGCATGAGTATAATGTACATTGTATTGATAAATCGTCAGGTACTGTTTGAGCTCATTGAGAAGCGGACTCTGCAAGCAGTGTTACCCCTCGCAACTTCAGACTCAAGCACGTTTATGTCAAAAGACCCTGTTCTGGGTCAGGCTGACCTTCTGGCTTTGTAACCGAGAGAGGAAAACCCACAAGCAGCTAAGGGTATTGAAAACATGTGTCAGATGCTCTGCCTAGGACTCTCTCTACTGGAATTCCAGCTGGCTGCCTCAACCAGACTTCCTTACTGTTTCTGCTGCATGTGTTTAAGTTCCCCACTATGGCTAATTTTATGAGATGATAGATAGATAGATAGTTAGATAGATAGATAGATAGATAGATAGATAGACAGATAGATGTTAGGTAATACAGCTTTTCTCTATCTGCCCAAAGAGTCAAAGATATATTATGCCTGTCCGATCACCACATCAAGCACTGGTCTACTTACCCTATTTGTTTATACTGAAAAAAATTAATGACTTATTTTGCACATAGTGGGTTTGTGTGAGCCTTTCCCTTGGTCTATATCAGTACTTCTGTGGAAGGATTAAAAGGGCAGAATGCACTTCATCTGATCAGCTGCTGTTACCAGAACAAGAACCACACCTCATTAAGCCACTGTTAAAGGGAGACATAGCCAGGATAGTAATATTACTAAACTTGCCTCAAATTTCAATCAGCATATGGCTTTCTGGCTCACTCTGAAATCCTGTGTTTGCATACCTCCCAGAAAACAAACTTGAATGGACAAAAGAAATCACAGTGCACATAACTGAACATGATTTGTTCCAGAAATGACCCATAGGTAGTTATTGGTGGAGTGTGTAAGAGTCACATTCAGTAAAAGAATTTCTGTTAGAATGTTAAGGAAGCCTCTGTATCATTCTATAGTCTGGATACAAAGGCACCTGTTACCTTTATTCTTGTAAGTGAAAATTATGGAATACTTTGGTTCTGTTTTCTAGGGCACAATAGTAACAATGGTTTAACAATAATAACAATGGTTAGATATAGATATATAACATGTACACCTCATGCTTAACTTATCACAATGGATCATTGTACCACTGAAAATAAATTGGCCCTGTCGGGTATCAATATTTCATAACATCGTTCTGCCAAGATTGAATAAGTCAATCTCTGTCATTTAGGGACAGTCCTTCCCAAGCTGTCTCAAAGCTTATATCACTGCAACCAAAAAGCATTTTTAAGTTCAAAGCAGTGAGCTGTTGGATGGGTAGACAACGTATTTGGTAAGATGTACAGTCCCATCTCCAGTGTTACTTTATGCCTTGTAAGTCTTCATTACTAAATACCTATGAGCTACATAAATGTGGTTTCTTATAAACATTTAAAAAGTTTGACTGACTTCTAAATACTTATCTTTATAACCATAGATTAGTCTAGCTCAGTCTTCATCAAAAAAGCTTTTTTGTGGTGGATGATGGCTAATACTGAGATTCACAGCTAGTCAAAGAATGTCTATGAAGTACCCAGTCATATATGAGACATCCATAACACACACACACACACACACACACACACACACACACACACACACGTCACTCCCAAAGCTCAGGGAACATTGTGGAAGAGAGGTAGAAAAATGGTAAGAGACAGGGGTCAGCGAAGACTACTGGGAAACTGTCTTCTGGACATGACAAGGCCACTACACTCATGAACTCACAGCAGTTATTGTTGTCTGCACAAGACCTACACATGATCAAGGCAATCATCCTTCAAGCATGGAGAGAGGAAGGTTCACATGACCCCATCCCTAGCTGAGGAGACATTAGCAATTGATGGCTTCTGGAAGAGGGACAGTCATCTTTGTTCAGGGGTAAGGTTCCAGGTAGGTTGACAACCATCCAGTGGATGGCCTATAGTCATATACAATGGGCAATGCTAGTGAAAGTCTGGGTTAGTTTCCTTTTTTTTTAAAGTTCATGAAGTTGGAAAGATGGAAGGAAGGATATAATGAGTTCCTGAGAGAAACTGAGGGAGAGAGTGGAAGAGGAATGTAATCAAAATACATTGTATACATACATGAAATATTATAATGTTTGAATAGTTGAAATTCTCTAGCAAATACTTCCACCTCCAAAAAACTCATGGCAATTCTACTACAGAATACTACTGCTGGCCAGTCCCTCCTATCTATTGCCCATAGGAATTCTTGTAAAGAGTGAAAGGATGCAAATACAAAGACTGAGCTTCGTATTGCAAGGATGTAAGAATTAATAAGAACACTTACATCAAGAATTCACTCTACTTGTATGTACTTAAAATATGCGGTAAGCATTGAGATTTTCTAGTTAACAGCAATAACAATAACTGATAAAGTCAATCCACCCACAAAATGATCAGTCTCTAAATCTACAGAGCTGATAAACTTGCCATCTCACTCAGTGCCAAAAATGATCTCCAAATATGAACAGAGAAGCAAGTTAGAGACAGGTAAAGAGCAGTCCAGGTGAGGCCTTCCAAGCCACCCTCTGTCAAGATTTCCAGGGTAATGGACATCCAACCCTTCAGTCCCCGAGGGGTCCACTTACATTTTCAGAAGCAAAAGTGCCAAATCCAAGCACAGGCATGAAGTTTCCATCATTCAGCTTCACCAAATGACTGCGTTTGAGATCCATGAGAGCAACAGCCCAAGAAATCTGATTGTCTTTTCTTCCCCACTTAACCTGAGCTGAGTAGAAGGCATTCCCGCACCTTTTATTTCTGTCAAGGTAGGTGGAGCTGCAGTTACAGTGACCAGGTTTCCAAAAGGAAGTTGGAATTAGTCCATTGGCATTTTTGTCACTGTTTCATGTCTCAACAGGCATACCTTAAAAGAAACACACAGAGAAATGTCATGCATACTAGAGGAGTTTGAATTTCAGCCTCTAAGCTGAAAACCTAACAATGAAAACACCATGGGAAATTACCATTATGGTATACATGTTTAAACACAAACTCTGCTGAAGGTCCTTAGTTAATTTCCTCATTCTCCATCTGTTTTTATAAATCCCATTTTACAAAGATCTTATTTAGAATTTCTCAAACAATGTCCAATCTCAAGCACATAGGCAAATAACATTCCTTGGACCATCCACTTATAATTTAATTATCTTTTCCCCCTGTGTTAAGATCTTATTTGAAATTCCAAATTTTTCATTTTATTTTGCTTCCTTAATCTTTTTGTGCAAGAAAAAAAATGAGCTCACGGATAGATCTTTGTATTATTGCTTCTGTTTAAATAGATAATTGTCTCTTTGTAAAATAGCCCCTATCTCCTGCTCTGCCATTATCACCCTTGTGAACTTTTCCTCAGTGTTCACCCTCCTGCCTCGGGATCTTAATGAGTTCTTTGACATTGTTAGATAAGATTCATCATTCTTTCCTGTGTCACCTTACATTGTTCTAACGCAATTCAAAAATCATTAGTGAACTACACTGTAAACTAATACAGAAAGTTAGCTAGAAGCACTGAAGAGATGGTTAAGAGCCCTGGCTGCTCTGGCAGGGCTGAAGTTCAGCTGCCAGCACATACATGACAGTTCACTCACGTTCCAGGGAATCTGATGCCCTATTCTAACCTCTGCAGACAATGCATGATATGGATGCACTCACAAAACTGCAGGCAAAACACTCATACACATGAAATAAAAATAAATTTTAAATTCAAAAACGTCAGTTAGAATCAGAAAACCCCAATCAGTATTTTGTCTCATATTGCTACAATGTCAAACCTCCCACCTCTTGAATTTTTTAGAATGACTGTTTCAAAACCAAGCATAGATTATAACATTGCAATTTGTCTTGCTAATTAATCTATTCTATTATTGTGTGTATTTTATATTTATCCCAACACTGTATCAAATATAAATTTGATTAGCATGAACTTTGTTTTTTCCCCTTGGTTCAACTATTAAACTAAACAGAAATGTGACTACATTCTGTGAAAAAGATTGGCATTGATATGGCCTTAATCTCAGCAGGAAATGGGTTAAATTTTTTCTCATGCCTTTGTGATAGCTATTTGTATTTTTATACTAAATGTTCTGCCAAAACACAGAGGCACTTTTCCCCTTCTATACATTGGTAGGCTTGCTCGTGAAGAGAAAGTGCCAGCTTCACTCTTAGTAAAGCTATGCTAGAGCTCATGGCCCTCGCTTCTTATCAAACTTATGTTACACATTATTCTAAAATGTTTCTAGAGATTGATATAATGCCTAATAGTATATTATAATTTTCAGACTCTACCATTCCTCTACAATTGGAAAGACATTTATCATTGGCTTCCTAATATCTCTCGTATTTTCTGAGGTTCTGAAATAGACCAGTCTGATAAGAGGCTCTCAAGGAGCTCATGAATCTTTGTATTTATGAATACACATATATGCATACATGTGTGTACAAGTACACATGTGTATATGTACATATATGAAGTATTGTAAACACGTTTACTCAATATTTCGACTTTTTGAATAATGTGCTTTAAAAGCCACCAAACAAATCTCCGTAGCCAGCAGCACTGAGCTATGTCCCTAAATCTACTGGCAAGGGCTGTGTTTACTTCAGCACATAGGCATGTTACTCAATAGGGTTTGTGTATCCAAAGATTATGCCTAGCCTGTCTCACTCATCTCCCTTGAGACTGAAAGTGAGAAAGGGGAAGAGAGGCCCTCTGCAGTCATCTCCTTCCCAGCCACAATTTGAGAAATAAAAACATCGATAAAGGCACTCCCCCTGAGACAAATGGTAGGATGGGTGGCCAAGAGCACCTTGCAAGCGAGGAGGTTAAAAAAAATTAACAGAAGTCAGTTTCAAGTGCTGAAATAGAAATGTTCCAAGTTGTTTGTAACTCATTTTCAAGTGCTGGCTTCCCACGGATAGATTAGACATAAACCAGAGCTGGCCTCCCAGTAAGTGATAAAGACACACAAACTGCTTGTAACAAATTGAAGGTTAAAAATGAACAAGCGTCAAGGATTTTTAAACTGGCCACAAAACTGAAAGGTCAGTTGGAAGCAGTGGATCCTGTTCATTATTCCTTCCAGGCCACAACACCAGCAGGTAAGCTGATAAAAGTGAGTGTAATTTAGTTCCTTCTTTTCTAGTCCTAAACTAATAAAACTAAAAGTTGAACTAATTACAATAAACACAGCTAATTAGTATCACTTCTCTTAAGCGCAATCTGAGTTCTAGGCCACCCACAACAATTTTTACATGACTTTTAGGGTAAACCTGGTTGGCTTATAAGGGTGGAGCCTTGCTTTATGGCCAAGACTCACCTCACCCTAGGAGAAGGGCAATTTTATACCTCCGTCAATAAAACTACAAGGAACAAAGAACCTGGAAACCAGTCCTTTCCCTTTGCAGTATGTCCAGCAAAGTGGGTACACCCTTCTTGCTGTAATCTATTCATGTGTAGCTTTCTCTTGTCCTCCCCTTTCCATCTCCCTCCTCCGAGTAACTGCTGAGAGTTCCAGTTAGCTTGCCCTGTTATTTAATAACGTGAACTCCAATAAAATCCTCAAGTTCCCCTTCGAGTCCTGGTTTTTTGTTTTTTTTTTTTTAATTCTTCCATTAACAAGGTTAAACATCTACAAAAAGGACTCTGTTCTCACAATGACAAAGAGAGAGAGTGACAAAGGCATCTTATTCTGTTTTACAACATTCCGCTATGGATAGAGGCTACCAGAAAAACTTTACAGCTCCAAACTGGACTTTCTTCTGCAAGGCTAATTAACTGACTAGAGCACCAGAGATTGTGGAGAGGCTGGATTGTTACAGGTCCAGAGCCTAATTACCATTTATCTCAGACTATCTTTAAAGAGCCCTTAAATAGGCACTTTTGCCTACCTCTGTTTCTGACCTAACATCCTGTGATTAACAGACTAGCAGACCAGCAGGTCCCACCAATCAGAAAGCTAAGAATGTCATCAGGTAGCATATGAGATCTACAGTAGGAACTGCCCCACCCTGTTGCTTTGCCATTATCTGCCCACTGAATGTACCCAACCGTGAACTTGAAAAGCGTCTTGATTTATGATTTTTCTTTGTACTGTTACTATACAAACTCCATAAAACAGCTTCCACGCTGGAGCACGGAATTTGGAGTGACCTGAATCTGTTTTCCCAGGTTGTGGTCACTCACATTTGGCCCAAGAATAAATTATCTCTTATCCCCTGTGAGGTGAGAGTTATGCTTTTGTGTCGACACTTCTCAGGCTCCCGAAGACAGCCAAAGACCTCCAGTTATTATCCTAAATCTACACTCACCTTGGATTCCAGGAACAACAAGACTAACCTATAAACACCTTTATGACAGGATCAAACTTCTCTCAAGCAATGATAAACCTTATTAGACAGATCTCCCTCTAAATAAGGGTAGCTATCTCTGATGAAGAGCAGAAATAAGCATTTTATAAGAAAGAGATCGCTCCCATCAGTGAAAACTACTTCAAATCACCTTGCAGAACCAAAACTGACATCATAACCAACCAGACCACACTTTGACCAAAACTTCTTAATATGTACATAGAAGCTGGATTTCAGAGTCACTGGATCCCCCTTATCTGTTCCTCTTCCCAAGAAAAACTGTAACAGGAACCTTGGCTTTAAAATCAGACACCAGGAACAAACTGGGAAGTCACAGCTTTTATTTCTGATCTTGCTTCAGCAGGTGGCGGAGAGTTATCGCCAAAACCTGAGCCATAGGCCAAAGGCCTCTTCCACTGTACAAGACAACTTAGCAACATTTCAGACCTACTCTGGCACTGGCATGCATCCCAGCCATGAGACCTCCAAGCCTATGTGACGGTGGACCATGCTCAAGGATCTATGTGACCTAGAGCAAGGCACAGAGGTCTCCAACCTACAGGGTCATAAAAAGAGTGGAGGTGCCATGAGTTGGAATTCTAAGGAAAACATGTTTACCAAGACAGAAGCAAAAGGTAAACATGCACTTGCTTTTCTCAAGCAAACAAGAGGATCAATTTCTTGAATAAACTGGAACCTGTTTTCTTAAGCCGGCAGGAGACTGGTTTCTCAGGTTACCTGCTCTGATTTTTTCTTTTTTTTTTTTTTCCCCTCAGTTAGTTTTAGTTGTCTTCTTTAATTATTTTTAGTTTTCCTCTTCTTGACCACATTTAGTAAACCTACTTTGCCCTGTGAATCACCCTTCTCTGGTGTTTTGGGGCAGGTCTATTGCAGCTCCCGAAGTGGGGACTGGGGCCTTGCCTTTGCCCCACAACTCCAGTAGCAGAACTGATATGATAACAGTTCTGATCCTGATGGATCCAGGAGGATGAGAGAGAAGAAAGATGAATGGTGGGAGCAGGAAAAGATATTCACTTAGCAGGGAAGAAAAGAACGAAGATCATACATATTCCTGAATGTGTGAAAAACCTTCACACAAGTCTTATGAGGACCTGTAAGTACCGGGTCTCCAGCCCTGCTGCCCCAAGGATCAGGAAGTCAAAATTACTTCACCTTGAAAACTGTCTCCCTTTCCTAAATTCATCCATTTTTACCCCTGTGGCTGGACTTGCTTCATGACTGAACCCTGTGCTGATGAGCCACTATTCGCTTCTCTCTTGATATTTTTCTTTTGTCTGTCAAACTTACAAGCCCACTAAAGAATATAAAATATATACAAGCGAAATTCTTTCCCTCCTCTATGCCTCAGAGAAACTTCATGTCATTTCTGGGTGTCGAGGCCCTGGAGTCACCTCTAAACAGGTCCTCAAAATCCACTGAATAGGAAAAACCTACTGTCCATGCATGTTTGGGTGCGGATGATTGTGCAGTAGTTGTGGAAAAGTGAGTGTTAGTTATTTGCACAGGTGGTCTGGCTCAGTTTGGTACACACGTGTGCATGCACAACACACACAGAGAGAGAGGAAACGGAGAGAGCAAACTTGTGTCTTTTTGTTCCTTTTACTTCAGAAATCTATCTAAAGGGAAGCATCTCCAAAATAAAACGAAGAAGCGGGTGCCACTCTCAGGACTGAAGAGTTTAGTTAGGTAGAAAATCAGAGCTAAGATATTAAATTTCCCATTAAAACAACATTGTAACATGGCAAAGGAAATAAAAACATGGGCAACTGATAAGACATTATTTTCAAGGGAGAAACATTCTTGTTCCTACTCTCTTACTGACCCTGATTTCTTTATTTCTTGGCCACCAAGAGACAGAGAGTCCCATGTCTAGGCATCTGCAGATTTTCTCCACTCTATAAGAGGTCATTATTTAGGGTTAGGGATGTAGCTCAGTGGTAGAGCATGTGGTTAACTTGTGCAAGATGCTTTGTTCAATATGAGAGAGAGAGACAGAGACAGGGAGAAAGAAACAGCGATCACAGCAACAAATAGTGAATAGTCTGAGCAAGTGATTAACAGTGTTCTTAGATCTCAAACCAACAAAATTCTTTCATGGAAAAAGAATGGCATAAATCAACTGTGTGTGTGTCTGTCTGTGTCTGTGTGCTGTGTGTCTGTGTCTGTGTCTGTGTTCCCTGTTGAATACAGTGAAGCTGACTGCAGGTTTCTGATAAAGAATTTAACTGACTAGGATTATCCCAGGGACAGGCTGAAACAGGAAACACCAGAACAAGATTTGCACAAAGAAATCATTATTTTATGAAAAGAAAACTCTGTGACTACAGACTAGAATTTGTTAATGTTATTGTTAAGGAAACCATGTAGTCAAATAGTTCTATAACTGGGCCAGTCCTATGAGAGTTGGATTTGGCATGGTTACTTTTTGACCCTGCCCTTAATCCTGTTTTAAGGATTAGGTCCCCTGCTCTCTTCCTTTTTGGCTCAGCACTTTAAATTCAAATGAGAAGCCTCATCCAGATGGTAAAGCTGTTAACAGATAAAGAATCTTTCCTTCTATTGTAATAACTTAAAACATCTTATAATCTTTGTAACATCTCAGTAGTCTTTAGTTCTCTGTATCAATTAACACAAGACATGTAAATTTCTCTGAGGATTAGCTTATAGAAAATTATGTTTAGTTGTTTTGTTTTGCTTTGTTTTGAGATAGGATCTCAGGTAGTCCTGTTACAGAAAAATCAAAGACCAGCAGCCAAAGGCAGATGAAGTGAGGGAAACTTTAATCCTTGAGAGGGACTGACACATGGATACTTCCTTAAAGGAATCAGCAACTTGCTCCAATTTGGGGGTGCATATATACGTATGTGAGGAGTGCAAGTAAAAGATAAATAGCACATACATGGTAATTTGCAGGTAACATACGGCAGGACTGGAGTAGCTTAGGAACACAGACCTCTACAGGGTTATCGCAGGGGGCAGAGGGGAAGACTCCTGTCTGCTTTCCCCAAGCCATCTTCTGTCTCAGAACTTTCCCTGCTCCAAGGTTCTTAATTACCATCACATTGCAAGGTCTTTCAGCAATCACCTGAGGTGCCTTCCTATTTCCATCATAGTCCCTCCTCTTGATTGACATAATCCCTCATTTTTATTCAAGGGGTAAATCTATGATGTTCTTGACAAATCACCTGGAGTCTGATGGCCTCAACCTGGTTTTTGATAAATTTAATAAGTTTATTATCCAAGATTTTAACAGGACAGCTAATAGAACCGTGGCTGTTGGTCCTGTCACTGGGGCTAGCCAGGGGCCCCAAGTATTCCAGGTAATTTTCAGTAAGATACATTTTTGCCTTTATTTTTTTAGTAGTTACTGTAAGGTTTGGATTCGGGTTTGGTTTAGTGTGAGACCCAGCAGAAACCAATGAGAGACTCCAGCATGGGTGTGAATGGGACCATTTTATTAAGGGGCCGGGGGCTAGCCTCCAAACTCAGGAGTGGAGACTAACAGCTGCTTGCTGCTTTAATAGGGCTTTTAAGGGGGGGGGGGGGGTAATTAACAAAAACCAGCCTGTAATTGGTGCAGGGAAGCATATCTTATCAGTCAGTCCCTTTCCACAGATGCTTGTGAGTTCTGGAAGTTTAGCTGAAGTCACCGAGGTGTCTATCAGTCCCTTCTGCAGAGGGCAGAGTCCTGGAACTGCTGGAGGGTTTCTCTTCAGTGACATCTTAGTTACCTTGTATTTTCTCTAACTATGCCAGACTGATTTGTATAAAAACAGTACAGATACCTCCCTTTCCTGATTGCCTCAGGTAGGGATAAGATTACTGACAGATCCAAGGAAACTTCCAGCTCTCAGCTGAGAAGGGAATTGGTCATATTGGGGAGCAGGGGGATTTGACCCTAGACTATCTGGTTAATTTCTACCTCCTATTTTATTACTCCTCCCTCTGAAGAGGTAACCCTAACTGGAAATGGGGAATTGGGCTGTGGTCACTCTGACTTCTTCTATGCTGGACAGGGATGCTGGATGTGGCAACTGGGTTACCCCCTTCAGTGGGTCTATCTAAAAGGCCCCACAAATATAGATATAGAGAAAAATAAAGCCCTTGATTGGTGCCTGTGAAGGGGAAGTAAAGGCAGGAGCCGTTAAGCACAGGTTCTAGGCAGGGAACCAGGAGAAGTCAGAACAGGGTGAACTTTAAATGTCCAATTCAATGTTCACTAGAGTTTCTGGATAAGGACTCTCAAAAACTTCTATTGATGTTGAGGAAGAAGGGAGAAGAAAAGACTGCAAAGGAAATACACATAAAATCATACCACTGTCCAGAGCCCAGTAAGATACACTGTAGACACAGTTGCCAGTTAATTCTCAGACACGTCTAGAGGTTGTTCAGCATATACAGAAAAGCATATAGTAATTTTTATAAAATAAACATAATAAAGGTTAAAAGCAGTTATTCTGAATACATTGTAGTTGTCTCATTTTGTTTCAGGCTGATCTCTTGGAAGAAAGAGACCGAACTCGCTTGGGCCATCTTGGGGATCAGCTCTGATAATATACCCCAAGAGAAGCCATGTGCTACTGTGTCTGACCCAGGTGCCAGAGTATGGATGAGTCTGGCAGTTTTCAAATGGGTATCTGGCCAAAGAAACAGAAGACCAGCTGCCACATCAACATCTCCAGGGGACTGAGGAGCTCTCCCAAGTTTCAGAGAACTCCATCAAAACCAGAATTCCTGGTTTCAGTTGCTGATAGGAATTTTATGAATAGCTAGTATAAAGACAGTTAGATGCAGTCTTAAGCATGTGAATTAAAAGCCAAAGAATTGCTCTGGGGGAGCTTCCCTGGGAGTAACTTGCCCCTCTGACAAACATGCCACATCTGCCTGCATAGAGTCCCACTTCAAGAAACAGAAGAGGAAGGACTAGGCCTGAAAAGATGAGACAGGAAGACCAGTCCCAGAATTCATCTCCAGCTCCAAAGATGAGTTAACATATTAAATCTAACAGCTGGAGTTCGGTTTTCTCAGTCCATTTTCAGGCCTTCAGAGGTCTGAAAGCAACACAAGCCAGACCAAATATAAAAACCAAAATACTTTCAAAGCAAGCAAACAAAAGAGGTACCTTAAAACAAACACTATCGAAGCAAACCCAACCCAAAAGATATCTAACAAATAAGATCCTTAAACAACCAGTTCAGATATTGTTTTGGATAAACAAATAGCACTTAGAAATTTGTGAAACACTTAATAGACCTAGAGACATTGTTTAATAAATTTAAAGATGTTTAGGTTACCCAAGTTTATAAGGGATTTGAATACATCATCAAAATATCCATATTTGTAAATCTGCACATGTGTATTTTAATTGGGCAGGCCACAGTAAAACTAATAATTTTGTGCACAATAAAAGAATGAAAAGGACTGAAGTGGCCAGTTTGTTTTGACAGAAATAGTATATGAAGACAATTGGCATAGACACACAGACAGAATTATAAGGCTTGCATGTTCAGAGACACCAAGAGAAAGGGAATTGCCTCATGAAATTTATCTTCCACACCTTAGCAGGCAGGGTCTGTCTGGTTAATCTGGCTGGATAAAACGGGATCTGATCTTCCATTTAGAGAGACTGATTTATTTAGGGCAATTCACAAAGTTATTGTTTACCTGCCACCAGCCACCCTTTCCTTGGCAAGGTCCAGCACAGGTTCCCTTCCATTCCCGGCCTGAATTTCACATCCACTCACATGATTCTTAAGACTGTGGGGACTTGGAATGCTGCCTCCTGAGTCTTGGCCTTCTGGGTGGACCCAGGGCCAGGGCATTTTCCTCCCGTGTGCCCCCTTATTGATCAGAGGAAGGGACTTGCTACTGAATGAACCAACAATAAAAAAAAAAATCTCAGAGAGGAACATGTATCCACAATACACTCCACCCCTTTCTTTCTGGAAAACAAACAAAACATAACAACACAACAATAGCCAGAAAGGAAAGCAGTAACATCCACATAAACCATCACAAACACCATTGTTTAGACAGTACCTAAGTGGATGTATCATATTCACCTCACAAACAATCATAGTAGTGTCTCTACTGGGGCCTATAACTTCCTTCAATACCATTGGGAGTCAACCTTTTTTTTCTAATATCAGACATGTGTTTCATCCCTGAAGAGTGGGCCTTAAATCCAATTATGAATATGCTGAGGGTGCACATACCAAACAAGCCTCTATTACAGCTGTAGACACACCTGACAGTGAAGCACTCTGCTTAATGACAATTAAGCAGAGCATTTCAGGACCATTTTCCCACGGTGGTCTGCGTAGCGCCCTCTAACACTATGAAGGCCAACCATCCATTTGTAGAGTTTTCAGCTCTATCCAAGCTAGATCTCTCTGTCCATGCTCGAGCCATGTGACATTTTAGGTAATAGAGCCTTACCATCCACTTCTAGTGTGCAACCAGCATGATAATGTGGCAATTGCCTTTTGTTTTGATAGAAGGGCGCTTTCAAGGCTCCCTTGGCCAACAGCTCATAGGGAGGGTCAACCCACTCCTGGTACTGGAATTGCTAGTTAACAATTATATAAAATATTCTTTACTCTTTGGCATCTATAGGCCTAGACCCATAGAGCCCCCTGAATTTCACAGCTATACTTCACCCTTGTACTCTGTATGAGTTACATTCCATTCCTGTTTCTTTAGGTGTACTTGACATCTCTCAACTGGGTTTCACATCTGTAAATCACTCAGAAGTTAACATTACATTATACACACACAAGGACTAACATAGCATGGAAAATTACCCAGTCCTTTATTGTCTTTAGTTATTATCAGGAACCCATTTAGTGTCCCAGAGTTATGACATGGAGCCTACATGCATTCCTTTATCCTTGCCAACCTCATTGGTGCTGGCCCAAACTTCTTGGTCCTACATAGGGCCAAGGAAGAATAAGGCTTCTCTTGCCCCTGTTGCAACTGTTGTTTCCTGGGGCAAGGTAGATTCTGGATCTGATTTCTGGCCCCAGTCACACCTTTGGTCTCTCCCTTGACCACACCTGGCAGCTGGGAGAGGCCCTGGCCTGGCAAACTGTCTCCACCCCTCGAACAGCCAGTCACAGGGGAGAAATGTACCGTGTTTACTCTGGGGGGGTTAGTATCCACCCCTGGGATCATCTTTATCCTCTGTGTACCTTTTGTGAACCGTTTCTCAGGCCTTAAGGCCTCCCAGAAGTGCTTTAGCACAGAATTTGGCTTTTTATCAATCTTTTTGTTAGGAACCTGGGCTAAACACAAGTCTCTCCACATTTGTCTATGAGTAACCCAAGCAGACCTCCTTTTCTGTTTTGCCTTGCTTACGCATCTTTTAGGCTGTTCTATTCTTCTACAGATATACTTTACACGCTGGTGTAGGTTATTTAAATCTGTCAAAGCCTCTCCTGCCTTGTAAAGCTCTTGTCCCACCTGGGGATCCAGTAGGGACACTAAACCTCCACACCAATACCGAAGTCCCTCATTAAATCTCTAGTGAACACAGTCCTAGCTGGTCCAGTAAACAGTGTATAGTATATTGCTTTTCTCATACCCAGTTCTCTTAACAGTACCTGTCCTTCTTGTGTAGTGCTCCAGACTTGAAATCCATGGGGACCTGCACTAGTGATAACCAGGTTTCTCTAACAGCATGTATAAGCCAGTCTATCAGAGACCATTTACCATTTCCCTTTGTACTGTCTTAGGCTACGCAGCCTAAATCTCAAGGAGGGGTGAGCTATTATGTGTCTCAGCTGTCCTGCCACGGCAGCATTCAGGTTAATATCATCTGCTCCTCTGTCCCATATTCTCAGGAGCCAGGTGATGACAGGCTCTTTTGCAGCTTGTTTGAATGTCCTCCCTGTTTCCAGCAGCTCTAGGGCTGAAAGCCCTTTATTTACTAAATCTTTATGTTCATTAAGGCCTTTATTAGCATGTTGACATTTAGATTTTTTTCTTTTGTATTACAGGTCAAACTGGAGAGGATTTTTAGCTTCTTCTGAGTTGCTTCCTTCCTGTTCATTGTCTGTTTTCTCTTGTGGTTTCTCAGTTGATATACTCTGGGCTTTTTTTTCCTTTTTATTTAATTTATTAGTGAGGTCAGTGGCTAATGCAGTAGAAGCCAGTCTTATTTCCCTCTCTCATTTTAATCTCTCTCTTAATTTTCAGTCTCTCTCCAGGCTATAATCTCTGTTTGGGATAAGATCTTTTTATCACACATAGCAGAGGCCATGCTGCCTCAGCCATTGCCTACTGGAGTCCTGGCTTTTTCCCATCCAGTAGAGTTTTCAAAGTCTGCCTCAGACCCTCTGCTGTTTTCAGAGTATCAGTGTAATCCTGCATCAACTCAGACCTTTAATCACTTGCATAGACTTTCCCATTTTTTGTTTCTATTCTGGAAATATACAGCCATCATAATCTTATACATAAATCCTTTATAAAATACGTTTTTTTTTACTTTTTTATTTTCTTTCTTAAAACCATGAGACATAATAGCATTAAAAAATAAATTTCCCTTCTATTTAGGAAATTCTCTTCCTGCGGCTAATAAGCACTATTTATCTCCTTTCTGAGGTTATAGTGTTAAACCAATGTTGGATCACATTAAAGTTCACCCTGGAGAGTGAATGATTTTTCTCATACTGATAGGTAAGGTATTACTAACAGGTATAAATGTGACCTGAGATTAGTTGCAATGCAAAGTCTTTATCCAGCATAATGTTTTTTCTATAACTGTATGGGTCAAGTCCTCTCTTCCTAGTCTTCCCCAGATTTCCTCCCCAAATGCAGGAGACAATTTGTGATTAGGGCACAATTACATAAAGCTGGCTGGGAAGAGTGGCTGGATACTCAGGTGAGGGTCCAATGACCCTGCTTACCCCTTCTTCAGTGAAAGAACAAACCCAACTGTGATGAACTATTGCAAGTGGAAAGAGCTGAAGTTATGGGGATGGCAGTTACTTGGCTCAGAAGAGTGCTGTGTAGCATCATCTTAATAAAACAATGTGGAATGCAAATTACATACATAAGATAATGTAATGAATTAATATTGCCCGTGTATACACTACAGTTTACAAGTTTCCAGATAAACCTTAAACTGTTAAAATTATTTTTAAAATATATTCTGTTGGGTTTTTTTAATATATAGAATAAAGAATCCCATTAGCTACTTTTGTAATAGACATTTTTTATACCATGAGATAAATAACAATAACCTCTGTTGAAATTAGTTTATCCCTTGGTTATTTTTAATAGCACAATGTCTTTACTCTAAGGTTGTTTTGTTCTCCTTTTTCCTTGTCACACTGTCAGGGGCCAACCTAAACCTAGTAAAAATGTCTTGAGATAACAGTCTGAAGTGAAAGGGCCAATCCCGTCTCCAGAGTCAGCTTCTCAACGAGCTCAAACAGCACATGACAATTTACCAATCTGATTTACACAAAAAGGTTCAGAGAAAAATAGGCTTTGGATCACAATGCAAAAAGGCGGGAATTAGCATTCAAATTCGCAGAAATGTGGAGCTGAGCAGCCTTAGATGAAAACCTGTACCATTACCTCTCTTCCTGAAGTTTAAGAAATTAGACAGCCTACACTCAAGGAGGTAAAGACAGAGGAAGCCTGGCCCACAGCAGAAGTTAGATGACTAGAGAGGGCCACAACAACAAAAAAAAAAAACAGGAGACACAAAAGACAAATATAAATGCTACCTTTATTAAGAACCAGAAACTTCAGGCAGTTTCAGGGACACCTCCAAAAACTGACTAGGGAGAATTAGTGCTAGGTCCAACTTCCCACCTAGATCAGACCTGGCCAGCTGGCAGAACAGAAAAAGATCTGAAAAAGCCTAGCCAGGGGGCGGAAAGAAAATGTTCCCTTTAGAAACTGACAAACATATTATTTAAACAGTGTAAGTTTTCAAAATAGTCATTTTCAGAAATCAGCAAATATACCATATAAAAGATGTTAAAATCCAAAATAATTCCTCCTAAAAACAGATAACTATGTCATTCAAACAATGTCAGAATCCAAAACAGTTCCCTGTTAAAACCAGTAAATGCATAAGACAATGTAAAAACTTTAAACAGTCATTTTTTAAAAACTGTAAAGATACCATAATAGAAGTTAAAATTTAAAGGAATTCCCATTAGAAACAGATCAAAATGATGTTAAAATCCTGATATTGCTTTCTTATTTTGACATGAAAATGTATCAACCTTGTTACAAAAGATGGTGTGAGAATTGCTTGCTTTTCTATTATCCCATTAAGAATCTAAGATGAAAACCAAAACAAAAACATAAATTGCAAAAGGATTAGGACATATGATTAAATGCCTGATGTCCAGGGAATTCCCTTAGATTTCTGTAGAACCAGTAAGTTCCTGGGTGTCTCCATTTTGAATTATGTAATGTGGTTGGATCAAAATGGCAGCAAGGTCAAACATGTCACCGCTATTTTGAAAATGTTACTGTCCAAGATGACAGCCAGGTCATGTGACTATCCCCATATTGAGGATGTCATCACCCAAGATGGAGACCAGACCACACAGTTGCCTCTTTCTCAATAAGGACACCAGCCATGATGGTAAACAATCACATGGTAAAATGAGCACCATGATAAAATTGAGTCCATGCCCCACCAGGATACAAACCCTGTGGGATTCACATATCTTACAGATCAAATGTGAATAGAAACCCCTTTTCACTTTTAAAAAGCACCCTTTTAAATGTTATATACAGATCTAACAGGAGAAAAAGAATACATGGTCTCCAACCAAGGACCAGAATTCATGTATCTTCCCACAGTACAGGAATCTTTGGTCTGCTGCTCTGAGAGCACACATCTCTCTGGAGCAAGGTGTGTGACTCTTCTGTCACTAAAACGTAAAATGCTTAGGTCTATTCAGAAAAGAAGCTGTCTTGGGACCATGTTGACTGAGGTCCAAGGTTCAGGCCTCTAACTGCTCTTTTCCCCCATCCATGAAGAGAACCATGGCAGAGAAAAAGCCTAAGGAAAGAAATGGCTTTTAAAACTTTTTCTTTTTCTTCTCTTCTCTACAGAGAGGCAAGGTGTTCACATTTTCAGATAACAAGCTAGATAAAGGCATTTAGAATAAGGTGCTAAGAGTTACAGGATGCGCAGTCGAGAGGGCTTTAACCGAAACCCAAACCCCTGGCTCACCTCCTGAAAGCAGAAAAGTTAGTCAGCATACATTTCAAAGGGGTGACATTCTCAGACTCACTCTGGCCCATGACAGAGGCAGCCACAACATTTAAGACAAAATTGAAACAGACATGGACAAGTAACACAAACCAGATCCTTGCCCAGTTTAGATTCCAGTGAGAGAACTGAAACAGAGACTTGGCAACCAGGTGGGCCCAGGGACATCTCCTTCCAGGATCCGGACCAGAGGGATCCATGCTGTGTCCAGCGTCCCACCCAGTGCATCTGATCAGAACCCAGAACCAAAGACAGAAGCTAAAAATTCACCAGCTGCAGCCAAACCAGAAACAGGAGGCGAAAATTCTCCTCCGGCTAGCCAAACTTCAAAAAAGAAACCAAAAAGAGGTTTCTCCAAGTGCACCCTCACCCTGCTAGTGTGTGGCTGAGTCTGAGTCCAGGAACCTCTCTCTGCAGGGGTTAAAAAGGAGCATCTCGGACTGAGCATGGACCACAAAGGGTCTTTCCATGAGCTGCCAGGATATCCCGAGAGAGTCTCAGATCTCTGTGGAGGAGCTGTGCTCCCGTGGGCCTCTAAGCCAGATGGCTCGTCCCCAGTCAGACCTGTCCTAGCTATTCACCAGGGATCTTGGTGGAGCTGGGCTCATGTGCACCTCCAAGCCAGATGGCTTGTCCCCAAATTGAGCCTGTTCCAGATACTCACCAGAGATCTCCATGGAACCTCCAAATGTTATGGGTCGGAATAAAATATCCAACACCACCTGGATGAAGTAGCAAGGTGTTTTATTTCGGTCGATGTGGACACTCGACCCCTGAGCAAGCACACCTCGATCATGCTCTGAATGAAAATTTTATAGGGTTTCTGCAGTTACAATTTAAAATATCCAATAATAATTAAGCACTTTCTTGGGCTTAACAATATCCCATCAGAATCAAGCATTTCAGAAAGTCTGAATTTCCTGTGCATGCACATTCCTAACAAAAACAGTCCAGGCAGTTAGCTACTTGCACATGTCCTTCCCAGATTAGAACGTCCCGGGGGATTGTGGTCAGGCCAGTTCTTGGAATTGGCGAGGTCAGTCCTTTCCAGGTGTGCCAGAGGAGTGAGGAACGTAATGGCCTAGGAAAATAGGATAAAATTTTCATCTTGCTGTTTATCCATACTTAACGTCTGACTGTGCTTGACCTTTGCCCAACCTCTCCTATTTTATTCTGATCCGTAACAGCAGCAGGATCTTTTTTCTATTTCTTCCTGTTGTAGCTAGGCATACTATCACTTTTAGACAGACACAGCTTGAACGACTAGCATGCCTATGAGCAGAATTCCACAAAGGACATGTCAGAGTGAGAGGGACACAGCTCCACACTGCTAAAGATTTCTGACCATAGGTCTCGTGTCAAGTGAAGCTAGGACTGTTTTTCACTTTGTTGTTGTTGTTTTGTTTGTTGAGGTAAGGTGTTACTCTGCAACCCAGACTGTTCTCACAGCAACCTTTCTGCCTCACCTCTTCAAGTTTTGACATTACAAGTATGAGCCATCATATCAAGTGATGACGGAATTCTTGACTTAAACTACAAAAAAAGGATTCTAGGATGAGTAACTGTGAGGCGAGGTTGGAGTTTTGGTGTTTTTTTAAGATTTAAAATAGACTTAAGCATATGGACATTAAATGGAAGAAGGGAGGGAGAGGAGGACGAAGGAAAGGAGAGATCAGAGGCATGAGCAAAGAGACACCTAAGGCAAGAGTGGGCATGGACTTCTCAACAGAGAACGGTATTTAATTTCTTAATAATAGCTCTATATATACAGTTTTGACTGTTTTTCAAGTTATATTGATCAAAGGGGTTAAAAGATTAAGTACAAATGTTTTCATATACTTGTGTGTGGGTACATCAAAGAGAATAAGAGAGGGAGAGAGAAAGGAGAGGAGGGAGAGTGAGGTAGCTAACTATATATATGTAAGAGAGTATAAGATGGCTTATGATGTGTATTGTATACTTTTACAGGTTGATAAGAAAAGACATTTGTCAAAAAAATCAAAGGAACCCTTACTATATAGAGAGAGATCAGAAGGAATAAAACATACTTTGAACTTAAACACACCTCATAATCTTGCTTGTAAAATTCTCTTAATTCTCAGTCAGTAAAGCTGAGGAGGTCCTTTCCTATAACGTGTCCCCTTAATTTCACTTTTCTTTTAAAATTAACTTTCCATTATATTTTAATTTTTTACTTATTCTTTTTATGTGTATGAGTGTATTGCCTGTACGTATGGAAGTGCACCTGTGTCATGCAATGCCAGCTGAGATCAGAAGAGGGTGTCCATTCCCCTGAAACTGGAGTTACAGATGGTTGTTAGTGGACATGTGGGTGCTGGGAATTGAACCCAGGTCCTCCGCAAGATCAGCCCACTCTCTTGAACCTTAACCGCTGAGCCACATCTCCAGCCCCAATTTTTCATTGTTTTTAGTGGGGGGGGGTATGTATGCACATATATATTCATGTGTGTGCAGGTATACCTCTGTGTACACATGAGTGGAGACCAGAGGTCAACCTTGGGTACTGACCCTCAGGACCTCCACCCTCCACTGTGAGTTTTTTGTTTGTTTTTGTTTGTTTTGCTATTGTTTTAGGGGGTTGGGAGGTGTTGCTTTAAAATAGGGTTTCTCACTGGCTTGGAACTCACTGATTCAGCTACTCTGGCCAGCAACCCCCAGGAACCTACCTATTTCTGCCTCTCTGGTTCTGGGATTACAAATGTGTTATATTGGACCTGGATTAAGTTTAGGAGCTCAAACCCAGGTCCTCAGGATTGCAAGGCGAGCACCTTAACTGATCTGTCTCCTTAGCCTTTTCTCTGTCTATTATTGTAGTAAGCTTTTGGAACAGAAAAATGGATACCAAGTCTTTGGATAAAGGAAACAGTTTGTGTGCCAACACAAGCCCCTGAGAGATAGTTCTCTAAAGCAGAGCCTAGAACTAAGAAACAGTCTTTTATACCTTTTTACTTTCTTCTCTCCTAAGATTTTGACTGATACTTTAAAATACTGTAAGAGTTTACAAAAATGGCTGAACTGTGAAGGGGGTTGCCTTGAATAAGAGCCATGAAGAAATGCATGCACATACAGACCCTTAGTATCTCACTCTGTTAAATAGCAAATACCTGAAATAGACTATAAATTCTCTAGTTTGTCTATTGAAAGACCCACATTTCCAGTTTCACTGGTTAATCACCTGATCATAGGACCACCTTTAGGAAGGTGGGTTCACCTTAAGTTATACTAAATAGATGGGTGGAATACCAAGTGTGTTAATGAGACAGTGAACTTTTCCTGCCTGGAATCCCGCCTCCCAGGGCAGTGTTTCTGGACCCAGCCACAGACATGCAGCTCTCTACGTAAGTCTGCTCACTTTTCTGAATTCTTCAGAAAAGCATAATCTTCCTTCTTTTCTTTTTCTTCTTCATATGTTTTTTCTAAACATGATTTCCCTAATGTTTTGGGCTGCCCTAGCACCTTGTATTTCTTAATTTTTCTCTAAAGCTTCTCTCTCCCGGTCATGTGGCTGCCAGTCGGCCTCATGTCTGACTTCCATGCAGCCTCTAAACCTAGATGACGTTAGGCTTCTTTCTTTTTTCAGTTCTCCTCATCCAGGCAATTGCTGAGATCCCCAGTTTGCCTGTCTTGAGGATAAGGATTTTTTTCTTTAAATTCCAATAAAATTATCCTAAAACTTCTGCTTGGGTCCGTTCTTAAATTCTTTTATGAATGAAACTAAGAATCCACTACGGAATGCTCTCTTTCTCCCCATTTCAGTGCTATCACATTATCATGCCTCAGACCAAAAGAAAGGGAGATGCAGGCTGGAGAGATGGCTCAGCAGTTAAGAGCACTAGTTGCTCTTGCAGAAGACCTGGGTTCAATTCCCAGCACCCACATGGCAGCAAACGACCATTGGTAACTCCAGTTCCAGGTGGAATCAAGACTCTCTTCTTACCTCTGCAATATTACATGACATGAGTGTACTTACATACATGCAAGCAACACACTCATACACATAAAAATAATAAATAAAATACTTTTTTTAATAAAGAAAGAAAAGGAGCTGGACACAAAAGGGAAGCAGATGACAGACTTTTATCCTTTAGCTACCTTTAGGGCCAGGTGAGAATTCAACACTTTTTCATAAAAACAGTTTCTAAATTTGAGCTATAATATATTCAGAATTGTTAGACTACACTTTTTCCTTATGAAAATATATTTATTTGTATAACCATTGCTCATTTGCTTTTTAACTAAGATTTCTCAGAACCTGCAGTTGAGTGTGTGCTGTGACCTTCTAACAAGACTCACTTGCCCTGTTTCATTCTTAGTGTTAGCTTAATATTCAAACCTTACATTGCCATTCTGATAAATAGGTGGGCCACTGTATTCATTGCATGATGTAGTTAAAATGTTTGCCTCGACCAGAAACTTTTCTTCGTAGAAACAAAATGTCCCTCCATAATAGACACTGGGCCATGAGAGTCTCTAGGAATCTCAGGACTCACTGTGTGATTAGGAAAACCCCAAATCTTTGTGTTTACTCAAGGGAAAACTGTTCTCATAGTCTGTTTTAAAACTTTTTTTAAAATTTTTTAAGTGTTTGCACAAGTACATATTCTATGCCAAGAATGCACACACACACATGACTTTATATATCTATATAAAAATCTAAGAACCACAACTGAGAGAAAACATATTTGTCTCTCTGAGATTGTTTGCCCAACTTTTAACACTATCGGCAATAATCTCAGGTTTACAGGACTAGAGGACCAAGTACAGTTCTGAGTAGTGCTGACTCACCTTGACTCGGCATCTGTTTTAGGAACTGGCTCAGAGACAGAAGGCCTCCTATGCTTTCTCCCAGATCTTGCCCCTGAGTCTTTTGACACCCCTTAAGGTTCAGCATGCAAAGTCTCTCCTGAGAATTGGCAATGATTTCTGTGAGATTTACTCCCTTCTGCTTTTAGCATTGAGCTGGGAATTTCTCCCCAGTACAGGAACACAGTGTACTCCTGGTTTCTCATTGCCTTCTGTTAGCTTTCCTTCTAAGATCTCTAAGTTGTAAGAAAAAACAAATAGAAGTCATGTTGGCATCTATCCTACATTCACCTTCACTTAGAAGGAACTATCATAAATTACTGTAAGAAAACAAATTCTCCACGGTGCTAATCCTCAAGATGGGCCTAGTTTAAATACTTTTTGTTTCAGATGAGCCTCTAGTTCCTTGGCCACCACTTCTCCATGGTGAGGACTCCAGAAATGTTCAGAAGCTCTGCATGTACTTGGGAAGCCCCCAGACCTGCCCCTGTTACTCTCCATGTGTCCTACATGGCATACTAAAAACTGAAATGAGTTTTTAAAAATTGGGTTTATTGGGGAGGTGGTTAAGCTTAGATTTATGGGAAAATCTGTTTCAAATGTGCCTCCCTGAGGTCAAGTCCTACGAACATTTGTGGGCTGGAGCACAGGTGATAGGTTGTTAACTAAGACAGGTGAGGTGGGTTTAGTGTAGCTGGTTTAATGCAGACTATCCCTTGGGCTCCTATCACTCCACCAGAACACCCATAGTCAGCAGTGATTTCTGCCCCAGTGCCCTCAAGGTTAATGACCTTGGGCTTTTCATCCCTATTTCAATCACCAAAAGAGCTCAGTTCTCCCAGCTTATCCTAGTCCCCCAAATCTTTAATCACAAAAGCTCTGTGTCTTCTCTCTCTTACTCAGAAAAGAGCAGGACTCTCAAAACTCAGGGCCTTTGAGCCTCAATTATATCTGTAATCCTTGCACTCCAGGGCAAAAGTAGGAGAATCAAGAGTGCAAAGTCCGAGCAAGTTCACAGCAAGTTCAAGTCTGGAAAAGAAAGGGGGGTGGGGCTGAGGTCAAAGCTCAGTGTCACAGCACTTGTCATATGTGCTGAGTTGGAGTCCCAGCACAGGAGAAAAAGTTAATAAATAGCATATGCAAAATGTGACCTGGAAACAATGAGACTTCACAATAATCCTGACAAAGTTGTACTAAAACTAAGGAATGGACAGGACATAATGGCACATACCTGTAGTCCCAGCTCTCAGGAGGCTAAAGACAAGAAGGTCACTGGGAATTCAAAGCCAGGCTGGCTTACATAATGAGATCCTGTCTCAAAGTGAATAAATAAATACTAAATCTTGAGGAAAAATTTCAATTAGAAGTTACTATGATATGCATCCCAGGTAGCCTGCGGCAAGAAGATCCTGAGTATAAGACCTGCCTGGGGGCTGGAGAAATGGCTCAGTAGTTAGGAGTAGCCGGGTTCAGTTTCCAACACCCATGTGGCAATTAACAAGTGTCCTAACTCCAGTTCCAGAGGATTTGATGCCATCTTCTGGGCTTTGTAGGCATTACATGCACACACGGTATCCTTAAACACATGCAGGTAAAACACTCATACATATAAAATAAAAATAAACTTCTTTTTTTAAACCAGCCTGAGATTAATATAAAAATTTAGTGACAATACTGAGTTCAAGGCCAGCTGAAGCTACAGAAGATCCTGGCTCAAAAAGACAAAAACAAAAACAAAAAAATTTAATGACATTTTAGCTTTTCGGGTGAAAATTAGTAAATTTACTGACTGATGATCCGACTAGAAAAATGTTTCTTGACAGAAGCTAGTTTGAGACTATCATAATGTTCAGTTCTATAACGAAAGATTATAAACACCATCGTTATTGTGATAGCAGTTAAGAGCAGGGCTATCCTCCTGTTCTACCTGGAGGCATGAATTCTAGCTCAAGCTCCTTTGTGGTCATTTCCGCTTCAGTTTTGTTTTATTTTGCTTTGCTTTGTTTCTGTGTTTCTGAATTTTTTGAGTTTATCATTTTACTATTGTGTGTGTGTATACACAGTGTTGGGGGAGGGGTAGGCGCACACACGACACAGAACACATGTGGAGCTCAGAGGACAGCTTTGTGGAGTTGGTTCTCTGCTATCACTTTTGCGTGAGTTCCAGAGACCAAACTCAGATTATCAGGCTTGCAGGGCAACAGCCTTTACCTACTAAGCCATCTCACAGCCCCTTGTTTTTGTCCTTTGACACAGTATCTCCTGCAGCCTCAGCAGGCCTGGAACTCAATATGTAGTAGTCCAGTGTAGCCTCGATTCATAGCAATCCTCCTGCCCCAGCCTTACAAGTGCTAGGATTCCAGTCTCATGCCAGCATCCCAGCTAGATTTAGTCCTACTTTAACTTCAAGGAAATCTTTAAGACCTGCTTAACCTCAGGCTGCTGAACACTACCATTATATGTCTTATTTTGTTTCTGAAAATCTTAAAAACACATGCTTGTCACACTGAAGATGAAGTTACACAGAACTGTGTTCATCTTAGAAAGTCAATGGTATTCATAGCAGAATTCTGACATTGGTTAAATGCGCGTGTGGCTTATTCCAGCAACCCAAGGGAGGCGATTTGTTCCTTGTTTCCTCAGTTTCTCCATATTTTACCCTCATACTTAAGTGTGGGTTTATCTCCTTGCAGTGAAGGAAAAGACCAAGCTAAGAGCATCTACCAGTACCAAAGGAAAAGAAGGTCTGCAGCAAGGAAGCTCTCCTCCATCTGACGTGTCTAGCCTGACCATATTTGGTACAGTAGCCTTTTGTCCAGAAGCAGGGATCCTCCATGTTGTATGGGGAGTCCCTGGGTCTCTAAAATTCTGCTGCATGCTTGAGATCCAGGACACAGACAAGTGAGCTGGAGAAATTTTGATCTTGTACATTCTATAAAACTCCATTATTACTGGGATCTTTGTCTGACCTCTCCTCACTCCCCGATCCTTGTCTCGTCACTGAATAAATTCAGAAGGACACACAGAGCAGAGTAACGTGAAATACTGTTGAGGATCGAGAGTAGGAAATCCTCAAAGGAACCGTTGCCAACTCCTATCTTTAAAAGCAGTTTATGTGCTGTTTCCTAAAGTTCCTGAGCATAACAGCTTTCCTGAAAGTCAGTTTTCCACACATGTGATTGACAGGCCCGTTTGTATTAGCTCTTTCAGGGACAGAAAGGGTATGTCTCTGTTCTTTACTAGAAAGCCTCAGAGATAGACAGTAATCTAAAAATCTTCCTGGCAGTTCAGAAAGTCATACCTCAACCCGCTGCCGGAGACACAACTCAGATCTCATTATTTTCACCAAAAATTGTGTAACAGATTAACTTAGAACTAAAGAAAGAAAAAATGAAGACAAATTTGTAAAAACATACTTTAGCCAGGAACAAATAGCCTTCCTTAATGTGTCTGTTGCCTCGCCTTTCCTCTCTTTCACACAGCACTTTAAACCTGAAGCAGAAGCAGTTTGGGTTCTTTTCCCTTCCTTAAAATTGATGTATCACCCAGGTATGCAGGATTACGATGAGGGGTTCATCTTCAATGAACTTCAAACCTGCCAGTTTCTAACCAACTACCCAACACAATGTCACTGCCTAAACAGGTTATCCATATGTTACTATAAAAAGAGAAACATAAAATACAATCCCTTTGACTAAATTTCCTAACAAGTCAAAATCATAAACCAAAAGAAACTGAAGTCTATAAATGGATGTGTTTTCATTTTCTTATAATAAACTTCAGGGAAAAAAAATCACTCTGTGGTCTGTGAACATTCGTTAAGTGTTCTGGGAGTCATATGTTCAGAGGTGGAGTTACTGGATCAAAGGAAAAGGCCATTTTAAACTTAGTGGTACCCTGGTTTCTTTTCATATCACAAGTCTTTGCCTTTACTAAAGTTAGATAGATATTGTGTAATTACTGTGAAAAGCAACTGTAGCACTTAACATTTCAAATAAAAATATATGGGATGTTTGTAATGCATCAATACCCACCTTCATCACAATCCCAGTATTCGGGAGGCTGAGACAGGAGAATTGCTGCAAGTCTGAGGCCAACCTGGGCTACAGAACAGACTACGTCTCAATTTTAATTAATTAAAGAACTTAACCAATTTTTTAAAGGCTTTAATCACATGGTGGAATTATTGCAAAAAGAATGAAGTAGTGATGTGAACGTGGTCTATCTCAGAATACACATGTCCAGGCTATCCCATTCCTGTAGAGAAGTATAGACGTTGCATTAGTTGTTCTAGTTACTCAGCATCACTGTCATGGAATACCTGAAAACAAAATGTGAAAGGAGGAGGGATTAACTTTGGCTCGTGGCCTCCTAGAGTTCAGTCTATGGTCACTTGGCTCCAAATTTCTGGGCCAGTTGGGAGGGTGTAGCTGAAGTTGTTTTTCTCATGACAAACAGGAAGCAGAGAGAAATAATACAGGAAGGGCCAGGGCAAGATGGAGCCCACAAGGACATGTCCCCGGTGACCCACCTCCTTCAACTGGGCCAACTCCCATGTTTCATACCCTCCCAGTAACATTATCTTATTACAGAACTGTCAAGAAATTAATCCATCATCATGTCAAGATCTAAGTGCCTCTAGAACCTTCACAGAGACACCCAGAGATGTGCTTTACTCATCTCCCAGGTGATTCTCAACCCAATCAAGTTGACAATTAAAACTTCTGGAAGTGACAACTTCTCTATGAGAAGATGTCTCTCCCAGATGATCTCCTTCAGCTCTCTCCAGAAGACAAGAAGAAACTCAGGAAGTGCCTGGTGTCAATCCCCAAATCCTATTGCATGGATGCAAAATGTCCAGGATATTGTAGAGATCACCACATCTTCAGCCACATACAGAAGGTAGCTTTGTGTGTTAGCTGCTCCATTGCCTTCCACTTGTCTACAGAAGGAAAAGCAAGGCTTACAGAAGGAAGAAGTATAATTAGAAGTCTCTGAATCAAAGGAAATGGGAAGGCAGGCACGTCATTAAACACATTTGGGGGCTAGGGAGTAGCTCAGTTGGTAAGGTGCTTGCCTAGTGTGTACAAAACCTTTAATTTGGTTCTAGTATTGCATAAAATGGGCATGGTGGTGTATACCTATAATCCCAGCACTTGGAATCAGAAATTCAAGGTCATTCTCAGCAACCAAGTGAGTTCAGAGCCAATCTAGAACACCCCATATATAGATAGGTAGGTAGATAGATAGATAGATAGATATAGATAGATATAGATATAGATATAAAAAAGTTGACAATTAGGATTAACCATCACACACATCAAGCATCATATATTACTATGCATATGTGCTCTGCATCTCACATTATATAATTATATAATAATGTAACTATATCCATCCCCTGCTATGCTTTGAATTCATCCCCCAAACTTTGCATATTAGAAAATTAATATCCAATGCAATTGTGTTGGGAAGTAGACCCTATCAGGAAGTATTTAGGTCATAAGACATCTACTCACATGAATGGATTCATGTTGTTATCTAGAGAGCTGGCTGAAGGAATGGACTCCCTCTTTCGAAGCTGTTGACCAGGAGTCCCATAGATCCTCAAACAATCCTAGCCATTGTCCCTGCTCCTGATTACCCACCAGAACGTCATGATAGGACCTTATTGCTGAAGACATTACACATATGAGCTGTAGAACAAACAGGGGAAACCAACCTGGTTGTGACTTTAAAGCCTCATCTCGACCTCATTAGGTTTCATAGTGTTGGAAGGTGCCACACAAGCTACCTGAAGAGAAAATTTAGCTGCTGTAACAAAATGGATAAAACAACTCCTCCAGATATCTGAGAATAAGCAGAGAGTGGGGTGATAAGGTAGAAGGGTTTTTTTCTCTTTTTTACTCTAGAAACTGAGGTGTTGTTTTTGACTAACAAATCAGGATAGGACTACAAGCATACATGCACCCTGAACTACACTCATGTGTCTCTCAGGCTTCAGAACACTCCACATCCAGGATCTCAGCCCTCCCTGCACAAGCCTTATCATCAGCATCATCCCAGTTCTCCTCGACCTACCTAAGGTCTGGGAGCCAGAAAGTCGTAGAGATCCATTCAGGGCCCAATCCTCTGACTCCAATGCCCATACATCAGCTCCAACAGTCTGAAATTGTCACTTGACAACAACTTAACCCCTTCTTCCTGTGGTTAATAATCTATCGTCACACTGGCATATCAAGAGGAAGGATCTTTTATGACGTGGGCAACTTTGCTTGTTGCCCAACTTTTTTCTCATGGATATTCAGATCCAGAAAGCACACGCAACTTGGAAGTTTGATAGGTTTTTATCCCTAACACAAGAGTGTTGTCTTTTCCCCATTCGCTTGGGTCTGACATCATCTTCTTTCACTGGCTAGATTAAAAGAATAGGCATAAAGGAACGGAGGAAGAGGCTTTTGCCAAAGAGGAAGAAAGGCTCCACTGTCCCAGGCCATCGGGTTCCTGGAAAGCATCTAGTCCTTTCATAAACAAAAATCTGTGGGAAAGAGAAGTGGGAAGTTTACAGGGTTTGAAAGAAAAGACTAATATTTAATGTTTCTTATACACCAAGATTAGAGATCACCAAACTGTCCATCCTTACCTGGGTCTCTAACAAAGACAGTGAGCACTGTGAAAACAGATAGTACCCATTACCCATTGTAGAGTGCTCAGCATAGAGTACAATGCTAGGCCCACAACAGCATTGTAAACATGAACCCAATGCCATCATCTAGATATCACCTGACCTATGCAGTGAGAACAAGTACCAAAAAACTGTGCTCCTCCAAGAGACCTGACATTTTAAGTGTTCCTTGATAATGCATTACTATATCCTTGATCTATCTTTCATTCCTAGTCACATTCCTTTTAGCAAGTTTCGGTTCACCAGCCAAAAGGACAGGGGTGGGAATCAGTAATTCTATGAGGGAAAAACAAGTTTGAATGACCTGAAAAGTTTCAACCTTAATTAAGCAAAGATAAAACATACTTAAAGTTTTCCTATACGATCCCTCAATCTCATCTTCAATTAGGACAAAAGAAAAAAAAAGGTTACTTCATTTAAACACAAGAAGGAGGTGCTGGCCAAGGAGTCTGAGGACCAAGCAATGACCTCCTCTATAGGGATAATGGACTGCAGAATGGTGAGGAAACATTCCTGCTTAGAGACCAGATGACAGCGAACTCCAAGGCTCAGGGAGAATGTGCGCTTGACTAATCTCCTGTTTAATGCCACTGTGTGCTAAACAGAGCAAATGAACCTCCTGGAGTTCAATGTGTGGGATCCTCAGCAAATTACAGCTAATGCTTCCCTCTAGTGTCTCGATTCGATATTACATCATCACAAGGTCCTGACTGGTTTTTACCATTAAGTGTCTAATTAACTTGTTGAGAACTAGCAAAGTTCAGCTTGTGATGGGTACCAGAGCCAGGATCGGACCCTAAATAACTCCAGTGAAACTAAGTTTACAAAGAGTTTTAAGTAGAAGACTACAGATTTGTCTAACTGCAAAGCCCACCTTCATTCCCAGATGCCTGGTGTTGGAGGCCGCTCCATGTTCCTTACCTCCTCTCCACTCTTAGGAAGACACTGTCCTAAATTCTTGCATCTTACAAAATGTACAGGGTGCCAATCAGATCAGCTAATCTGAAAACCCAAGATTCATGGACAGACAGAAAAAGATAAGCCTGCTTTCACCCCTGCCTTTCCTGCATGAGCAGCCAAGGGCCGCTCTGCTCTCAGACCTCATCTGCCTGAACGTCTGCATGCTGCAGTCTACACTAGCACCCACTACTCGTAATAAGTTATGTTCTGTGCTCTTCAAACTTCTCTTCCATCTGTACTCTTCTTATTTGCACACTACATGCAACACTGCAGATTTAATCCTGTTAGGAAGTGCGACATGGCATGAAGAGAGACTTTGGAATCAGCTCCACCACTTGCTGCTCACTCTCAAATTACATACTCTCCTTATGGGAAAGGGATATACATTAAATGAGGCCACAGTCAGAGTCACTCATGTATATCAATGCATGTAGCTGTCACTGCAACCACTAAGTATGTGATGAAGTTGAGATATTTACTGGTAATGATAATCAAGACTGACTTTGACCGAGGCTGGTGACCCAGGGTTCAAACATCTGAGAATGATGGCCTCTGGTACATACTGTTGGAAAAGGCCATGCAACTTAGCCCTAAGTGTTGGTGTATATTCTTGCCTGCTGTAACAGTGCATGTCCCAGACTGTGGCATTTACTATGCAATGCCACATTATAGCCATGCCTTACTAAAAACAGTCTGACTCTTAGCGTCTATTTTAAGACCAAAAATAGGCTGGAACTACTGAAAACCTGTTCCTTCAGAACTCTCTTAGAACAGTATCTCCTGCATGAAATGGGGAAGTAAAAACTGGACCCTCATCAGAGAATTTTGCTCTTTCTGATGGCTAGACTTAGACCAACACACACAGCTATAAACAAATGTTATCAATTGAATCCCATCTACTGTTTACAGCACAAGTGGGATACTCTTAATAGCAATTATAGGTTTCTAATATATAATTGTTTCTGCAGTGCTTTTGGTACTTCCCATATAAACACACCCATACATACATCATCTGGGTCCCAGGGCAAGGAAGGCTCATGAGTGATTACTTTCAGATGGCCAGGTTACAAAAGGAGCACAAGATTCAGTGAGTTTCTTTACATGGTAAGCAAGCTAAGATTCACTTTTTGGTTATAAGGTTAAGTAAAAGCCATTTATCCAGAGTATGTCCATAATGTAAAGCAGAGTATGTCTGCATAGCTCAGACTGCTCTTTACAGAGACTGTTTCTTGAAGTTGTGTTTACAGCGAGCATCCTGGAAGGATGACATGATTATGTTTCTCCCAAGACAAAGGGCAGGTTTATCCCCATTTGCACTACAAGTCATGAGTCCTCCTAGTATCCCTCTCTGATACGCAACCCACTGAATGTGAGAACTCCCAGCATGTCAATGGTGCTGTCCATTCGTGAAAGGCAAAATGAGAGGCTGGATCGTTAGACCTGAGCACCTGGGCACTGCTGGTGTCCTTGACAAGAACAAATTCATGAAGTAGAGAGAGGAGGTCTGTGGCAGTAAACTCAAGAGAAGATGGCAAGGAAGGAAACAGAAATAAGTGTGGATACAAACTTTTTCAATCGCTTTTGCCAGAAAGGAAAATGAGACAATGAGAAATTACTTTAGTCCTTCTAAGAAACCTATGTAGACTATCAGTTGTATGATCTCATACCTATCAAGTAACAACTCATGGATACCATCTTCATATGTTGGCCTTCCTATAAAGTATTTATGATTTACAGTGGTGGTCACAAGCCAGCATGTGACAGACACAGGGGCTGGAAGATGATGTCTCATCCCTCATGACCACAGCTTGTAGCATTCTAATGGCCAGGCCACATTCCACAGACAATAAGCTGCAACTCTTTGTTTATTATCCCTTAAAGGAAATTTTAAGTACAGTGCAAAGACTTAGACTGGAGAATGCTAATTAGTTGGTACTCTCAGGCACCAGGAAGAATCATTAAAATAGCTACAATTAACCTGTAATCCTAGAGAGACAGAGGTAAGTGGATCTCAAGTTCAAAGCCATCCCATGCTACATAGTGAGACCCTGTCTCCAAAAACACACAACAACTGACTTCCTTGACCTTAGAGGGTATGTTAGATGAAGTCAATGCCATGCTTGTCTGGAATAGGCCAGAACAGAATAACACATACAAGCCTACCTTCTGGTGCTTGCGGGAATCACAGAGGCTCTTTGATGCTCAGGAACAACCATACCTGAGAGAAAGACATTCCAAGAACTGGAACTAGTCACAAAACCACCACCCACCACTCCACCAAAAGGGCACTGAAGTCTTCCTGTGACAAGGCATTTCTCCCAAATACCAGTGTTCTAGAACATGATGGAATAAGAAAGAAAGATGGAAGTGGAAGAAACGTGGCTTCTAGAATTTTGCATAGAAAGATTGTCTTAAGAATTTCTCTCAGTGAGGCACGGCATTCAGACCTTTAGGTCCGAAATGACTAAGTGAACCAAGTATGATCTCGAGTTAGGGAAACCAGAGACTATTTGGGCTTACTTACACAGGAATTATTTGGGAGAGGGGGCAGAATCCTCATAGTGAGGTCAGGCTGCATTTTCATCAGAAGAGTTGAACTTCCTGACCTCTGCCAAGATGGTAACCCACCTCCACACTTGCCTGTCCTTTCCTTCCCCCTGAAGTCACTGGTTGGTTGGGAGGTAGCTGACTCTGTTGACATCTTCCTTTGTCAATCAAGCTCCTTGTGGTGGGTTGCGATCCACACGTGTCCCCATTATGACAGAGGAAAACTTCACACTACAGTCATCCATGCTGCTCAACCAAGTGCTTTCCTAGATAAGCCCAGGAGTTGGATGATGCTCCTAAGCTCACCTAGAACATGTCTGGCAGAGCTGAGACTTGGTGCTCTTTGCGATACATTTAGTCCACTAGAGGGTGCACTTCAGCCAGGCTACCTGGTTCAAGTACTAGCCCAGCCATTTATTCATTGTATTACCTTGGGCAACTTCTGTAACTTGCTTGTAACTCTTATCTGTAATGAGCTGAACAAACTACTTAACCTCCCTCAAGGTCAGTATCTTCTTCAACACAATGGAAGCCATAGTAATACCACCTAACACCCTGAAATAGTTAAATAACGTAAGAAACAAAAATCACTTTGTTCATCATATATAAGAAGCACTCAGCACTACTTATAATTATTGTTTCTCAGAGACATTTGAGTCTAGTTAAACAATGACTCCACCTGAAAAGAGCCTGGAGTTACTTAAGAAAAATAGATCCTTGCCAGGATCTTGCCTTAGCCTACACCCACTGATCTCTACTGAATGAGACAAGTAAGGTACAGTGTAAAACAAGGCCACATTTATCACCGAGTAATATGAAACATACTCCTGGGGCTGTAGTGAAGGTCAAGTGACATAGATTCAAGCTTGAAGGAAGAAAGTTGCAGCACAAATCCTATGGGAAGTTCAGCCAATGCACACCGGCCAGCAGGGCAACCATTCCATCTGAGTCTGGGTGATGTTAGCACACATGCAGAGCTGCCGGAGTTGGGAAGTGGGAGAATGTAAAGAATATAGCTCAGCCAAGAGAAGCCCACAGCAACCCTCTGGATCACAGTCTCCCTCCCTGCTTCCACATCTGTCTAGAATGGGTTCCTGGGCAACAAATAGAAACTAAAGGAATGTCAGCACGGTAGGACAGAGATGACCTAGGCTTAGTCCTCATTGCCCAACTCTCAAATTTGACTGAACACATACTAAGCATTCCAGGAAGTATTAGAAATGTTGTTTCAACATATGTTCCCCAAAGTCGTTTTCAATACTGTCTCGCTAATTGCCTTAAGATGGACTTTTTTAAAATATCAGTTCTATTGTGAGCTGATCACTACTGGGTAAGAGAGAGCTGGTCTTCTGTAAGGGAGTGACTCTAGATAGGCTGACTAGAGTCCAGTGAAGGAACTTGTACTGAGGTACATCTGGGTACACATACTTGACTCAATAGGCCTTAACATATAAGACAGATGCATGACATCCAGTGGGGGAGGGGGCTTGGAGGGCACAAATGGCGGACGGGTGTAAAGATAATTAAGATGCTTTGTATGAAATGTGCAAAACTTCAATAATAAATATACATTGAGGGGGAAAAAATCAATTCTTGCTTCACTTGAAATAACTGAAAAATCAGAATACAGACTCAACAAGAGAATAAGAAGAATTTTAAATTTCCCCAACTGATGAACCAACATGTCTTCACTCAACAAGTGTGCAATTTATTAAATATCAGATACCACAGGAAGAAAGTACAGAAGCCAGGCATGGTGGTGCACAACTTTAATCCCAGCACTGGGGAGGCAGAGTCAGGTAGATCTCTGAGACAATTTCAGGTCAGCGTGGTCTACATAGAGAGCTTCAGGCCTGTCAGGGCTACATGATGAGACCTGTCTCAAAAGACAAAAAAGTATGGAGATGGAGCATCTGCCTGTGCAATATACTGGAGTCTCCAGAAAAGCTTCGAGTCAGAGCAATATGAAGAAGGTCATGCTCTAGAGAGCATTCCAAGGAGAGACATCGAGAAGGGAAACAAGGAGAAAAATTGAACCAAGCGGGGCTGGAGAGACGACTCAGTAGTTAAAAGCACTGGCTGCTCTTGCAGAGGACCCAGGTTTGGTTACTTGGTAGTTAACAACCATCCATAAGCCATCTACAGGGGATCTGACAGCCTTTTTGGACCTCCATGGTCTGAACACTCATACACATAAACATTTAATAATAGTAAGTAATTATATATTTTATATTTTAAAACCAAATGAGTTTTTCAAAACTGAACCAAGAGATGACCACAAGGCCACTGTAACAGCTCACCTACAGAGAACTCTAGATTGCCACTGGTTCTTCAGAGACGTCCTGCACCCAGCAGGAAGTGTAGCCACCCTTGGTAGGTGTTTCTTTCTTGCCAGGGCAATGAATGCAAAGTGGGGCCCCCAGAGAGCCATCCCCAGGTTCCAGGAATTCCTAGAAATCACCCAGGCACTCTAGCCACACCCCTTTTTACAGGGCCTGGGGGGCATACACCTGCTGAGAAGCAAACCCTTTTTCCCAAGCTCCATGAAAATTCAAAGGAGGAGGAAGGAAACACTTTTCCAATTAGCATAACCCTGCAGGCACTTGCGAACTCAGAGACCATCTATTCTCAAGCTTCACTTCTGCTGCACCACTGAGGGTGTAATTTGATGGAAGAACATCTATTGCCTCATTAGCCCTCTACCTGTGACCATTAGCAGAAAGAAAAGCAAGCACAGCAGCTAGACAAAGCAAACACACCTCACTGTTTGCTAAGGTTTTAGGTTTCAGGCCTCCTTGCACTGGTATAGTTACCTAGGCAGCAAGCTGTCAGTTAATTCCACCCAAGTGAGCCAGGTTGATAGGCCCTTTGCTTCTGAGAGACCCAGTAAAAGGGGAGTTAGCAGATTTAGCCTGTATCAGTAGTTTTCTGTCTTTCTGAAAGCATCCACTCGCCGTGTATTGGGGAATCGGGGTTCCCTTTGTGGGTGTGTTGAGTTCCGTGGGACTTGAACCCCCGTCACTTCAACACGACGCCTTGCCCTGGGACTCGAAACCAAAGGCACCAGGGCTTTGGGACTCGAACCCTCAATGGCCGCCTGCTCTGGGACTCGAACCCAAAGGCAGGGCCAAGAAGACCAATGCCAGATGCAAAAGCAAGAGGTTTTTAATAAAACACTTGTACAGGGGCCTGCTTCTTTTAAAGCATAAAACCGCAGGCAGGGATTTATACAAACATTCCGAGAATTGGCCAACACTGGCCAACACAATGCATTCCGGGAACTTACAAAGTTTCACAAGGAACAGATGGTATCAGCTTTACAAGAAACAAGGTTTCAAGGACACATTTTGTACATTCTGTGGTTTGAGACACACCTTGTGGTTTTCAAAACAGTTTCAAGATAAAGTACACAGTAATCTTTTCGGGGGCAGGGTATCTCAGCTTGGCTCTTTGGACTCCATTTTACTTTTCATTCCCCTCTGTTCTTTTTGTCCCAGTATTAATCTTAATACTTAGCAAGTAGATTCTTCTTCTTGTTTGAGGGGTCTATAGCCCTGGGTTAGTACGAGGGCCTGGATAACTGAGAGCCTTTCTCTAAAAAAGACTGCAAGAGCCTGTTAATTATACAAGGTCCAAGGGTTATCAGCAGTAGAAAAATAAGGAGAGGACCTACTAGGGTGGAGACCAAGGTCGTGAGCCAGGGGGACCGGTTAAACCAGCTTTGGAACCATCCTTGTTGGTTTTCAAAATCTTTTTGTCTCTTATTGAGACGTTCCCTAAGTTTGGTCATAGAGTCTTTAATGACCCCGGAATGACTGGTATAGAAACAGCAATCTTCCCCCAAGGCAGCACAGAGACCGCCTTGCTTTAAGAGAATAAGGTCCAGTCCCCACCTATTCTGTAAGACCACCTCAGAGAGGGAAGTTAAAGACTGCTCAAGGAGGGAGATAGATTTTTCCAGTACCTGTAGATCTTCATTCATAGCAACCTGGAGCTGATACATGCCCTGTGTTTGGACATAACTGGAAGACCCAACTGCTAGTCCTGAAATTCCAATTCCAGAGGTCAATAATAGCCCGACAGTCAGGGCGATAATAGGCTCCCTCACCTCTCGGACTAGGGGACCCAATTTAGTCATCATGTTGCTATCATCATAGTATCTAATCCGGGGCACCAACTGAATGAGGACGCAGTAGTCCTTACTTTGATTAAAAGCAGTGCCATGTATGCATGAGGTTAGACCAGTGCTGCATGCACACCAAGTATTGTTAGGGGGAATCAGATAATAATTTCCTTTAGTAATGCCTTGAGTCTGATTACAAAGGGACTCATGGGTAGGGGGAATGTTTCCTACGCAAAAGCCCGAGCCTCTCACCTGAGGGAGGGTTATTTTATGGGGGGCCGTTGAGGCGCAGGTGGGGGGAGGAGCAGTGGTATTAGTAAAATTCCCTCAGTCATGTCAATGGGTCCCGTTCCTAGGTTGGGGATGGGGCTGTTCATCTCCAATCCCTGCACATCCCAATCGGCTCCAACTGCTAACCGGCAAAGGTCGGGGTAGAGATTAGGCCACCAGGTATTGAGTGTATGATTACCACTGATGGCCCAAGCAACCTCTCCTCGGGCAGTGAGCACCTGCCAGGTTAAATTCATAACTTGGTGGGGGGAGCGTATCAGCTATGGCTAGGCTGCAAAGGGAGAGGCTAAAGCATGTAAAAATTAGTATTTGAGCAGTCTTATCTTTAGGGGATTTTGGGTGCGTTGCAGTTTCCATCGTCCTGCTGATCCCGAGGTTTCTTCCGTGCTTGCTGGCTTTACGTGGGAGGCGTGGATCCAGGTGGCAATTCCGTCTACCTTTACTGCCGTAGGGGTCGTGAGGAGTACGGTGTGAGGTCCTTTCCACCGAGGTTCCAAGGTCTCTGCTCGGTGTCTTCGTACCCACACAAGGTCCCCAGGCTGGTATGAGTGAGGGATCACGCTTGGGCTGGGAGACTGGTAAGCATCAGCCAGCGGTTTCCAGATTTCCTGCTGGATAAGCTTAAGAGCTTGTAAATGCACCAACAAGGAAGGGGAAGCCTGTGGAGGAATTTCAATGTTTGGAGGGGTAATAAGAGGTGGGGGTCCCCCATATAAAATTTCCTCTAGATCACGGGATTATCTGCAATCGCAAGTCTGATTGCAAAGCAGCAAACTAACTCAGGGGGTTGCATTGGGAGACCTGCTTTCCCCACAATTCCCCCTCTTTTTATACATATAATGGGGAGGTATATAAGGGCCCAGTAAATGGAGGAGCCATACAGTAGGCTGCTGAAGGGCACAAGGACAGTTTTTGGTCTTTTGGGGTCTTTTTACCCTAAACTGCCTAGCCAAATTCTACCTCCTATTCTCATCACACCACCCTCTGAAGAGGTCACCCTTATTGCCAAATAGGGAATCGGGGCGCTGACCGCTCTGTCTTCTTCAAGGCTGAATAGGGTCGTAGATTGTGGCAATAAGTGTACCCCTTCAGTGAGTCTACCTAAAAGACCCCTGAATTGCATAACTGTTAGCTGTAGGGGAAAAGAAAGTCCTTGACTGGTCCCTGAAAGGTGAAATTAAAATAGTCATTACAGGAAAGAGTTCAAATGTCCAATTCAAAGTCCATTAGAATATCTTGCTTAAGGACTTTCAAAGGCTTCCATCTTTTGGGTTCCTCTTTGTCTTTCTTTTTGACTGCCAAGGCTGAACTTGAGAGTCTTAAAGTCAGGATTTGTTTTCAGGCACCTTGATAGCTGGAGTGGCTAGAATCAGGGTGATTTCCCTCCCAAATGGCTTCTAGACAGGGGGAGAAAAGAAATCATTTAATTTTGTGGTTAGAACAATGGTGGGCTTGCCTTTCTTGGCCACAAGTATGCACTGTAGTGTTGAGATAGGCCAAGAATTGAAGTCTTGCATCTGAATGGCATTTCTTATTAAGATCAAAATCATTAGTGAGAAATTTGTGTGAATAACATCTTATATAAACTTAAACCTAATGTCTGGGAAGTGCAATTCCTTATAGTCTTAAAGAAGCATACTAATCACTTTCATTTTTTTGGTTATACTTTCCTTTGGGGTGTTTAAGATCATATAATTTGGCCCAAATAAACCAACTTAATTTGATTCTTAAGGTCAGTTGAGTATCTGTTCCTCAGGGGGATGACATGGGCTTGAGAGGAGCCCCTGGCTCCATAGGCCTTTGTTTTACCAGTTCCATCTATGTGAAGATAAGTCAGAAGGTCTTGCTAGAGCATAGCTTCACTTTGAAGCAAATCAAGGAAATGTTTTCCTGTGCTGACCCTCCTCTTTGCAGACTGGACACTGGTTCGAGTCCTTCTGGTGGAGCCTCCACGAACTCCCTGAACAGGAGGACAGGTGACTCATCACATTTACAGGACATTATGAGAGATGTCCCATAGTCCCCTGGAACTTAGTTGACCTTGGAGGGCAAGAGACAAAAAATTGTCCCTTTTAGTCCCTCTGACCAGATTAGAGGCCTTTTAATATGGTGGTTAGACACCCAAGAAGGTTAGTTCCACCAATACTGAACTATTAATTACTGTATGTTATGCAGCTAAAGCTTGGACAAAGGTCGAACATATATTTGTTCTTCAGACCATCTGAACCATTACCCCAGAAATTCCAAGATTCACATACATAAGTCTCTCACCCTTTATACATTACAACACATTGTCTCAGACCTTCAATCACTTGTATAGACTTTCTCATGTTTCCTTTCCTAGTCTGGAACTATCCAGTCATCATAATCTTCCTACATATATCCTTCTTAATAAAATATTTCCATTCTCATATTTTTCTAATACCTCCATTCACCTTTTCATTTTCTTTCTTAGTACCATGAGATGTAATAACATTGAAATTTTTCTTCCTGGGTGTACTAAGCAATGTTTATTCCCTTTCTAAGGCTTTAGCATCAAACCAATGTTTGATCATATTAAAGTTCACCCTGTAGAATGAATGACGTTACACATACAGATGGGTGAGGTGTTACTAACAGATATATAGGTAACCTGAGAGCAGATGCACCGTAGTCTTTAGCATGGATGTTGATTTATTTATTATTATTATTATTATTTTAATCTTTAATCTTTCTTTTTTTTTTTTACCTCATAGTCAAGTCCTTTCTTTCAGCCTTTCCCAAATTTCCTCCCCAAATGCAGGAGACCATTTGTGATTAGGGCAAAATTACATACAGCTGGCTGGGAAGAATAGCTGGATACTCAAGTCGGGGGTCCAGCTTACTCCTCCTTCAGTTGAAGAATACAACCATTAGTAAACCCAACTGTGATGAACTTCTGTAAGTAGGCACAGCTGAAATCACGAGCATGGCAGTTACTCAGGAGTGCTGTGCAGCATTATCTTAATAAAGAACATAGGATGTAAATTACACACATCATTTTACTTTATAAGTTTCTAGTAAAACCTTATAGTATTTTAGTGAGTTAATCTACCAAAACCTTGCTTCAGATCTTGAGAATGTAGATTCTAGATAGAGAGAAGCAATTGGTACATAGTAATACATTATCAACTTGAGTTTAGAATTTCCAGCATGAATCACTAACTGAGGAATTTTTGACAGAGGGTGCTGTCTATCTATCATAATGCAAAAAGCAGGAATTAAAACCAGTGAAGGCCGACTCTCATATCTCCCATCCAAGCAGGCTATTCCTCTTTACCTCCCAATTGCTGTAGCTGTTTCCTGGTAGTAGCTTGTCTCGTGTAAAGTTTGGTACTGGAGTACTGCAAATTCACATGAGCTTCCTAGGTTTAGCCATTACAAAATGTCAGCTCACTATGTACCTGGCTAGTTTTGGAGGCTTATGGCTAGAAAAACCTTTTTAAGTTTCCTTTAGAAACTGACAAATTCATTATGCAAAACAATGTAAGATTTTAAATAGTTACATTTAGGAATCAGCAAATATACCATATAAAGACATTACAATCCAAAATAATTTCTTTTAAAAACAGATAAAGATGTTATATAAACAAATACCAGAATTTAAAATAGTTCCTTGTAAAAACCACTAAATGCATAAGACGATGTACCAGTAAATACCATACTAAAAGTTAAAATTTAAAATACTTTTAAATGTATTAACCTTGTGACAAAAGACCATGTCAGAAATCGCTTGGTTTTCTATGATCCCATCAAGAATATAAAATGAAAACTAAAACAAAAGTAAATTGTGAAAGGATTAGGGCATGTGATTAAATGGCTGTGGTCCAGGGAATTCCAAGATTATAGTAAGAGAGAGAAAGAAGAGACAACCAAAAAAACTTCACACTTCGTAAAGACAGGAGCGGACAGAAGAGACAAGACAACTAAAAAAGACTTTACACTTATATGAAACAGAAAGGTCACGACCAAGACAAAATTCCGGAACTCTGATAGGAGGACGAAAATGTTGAGTGAGTGCCGCGGGACTCGAACCCCCGTCACTTGCCCTGGGACTCGAACCCAAAGGCACCAGGGGACTCGAACCCCCGTCACTTGCCCTGGGACTCGAACCCAAAGGCACCAGGGGACTCGAACCCCCGTCACTTCTTCGCCCTCCCTCTCCTGACCAAATCTGTGGGGCGTCCCCCAGGATGTACGGGACAGCAGGCGGACTCGTCAGTCCCTACCGCTCGCCCCTACCAAACGAAGGTGGCCACCAAAAAAGAACAGAGTAAAGAAAATAAAAACAGCTGGCAAAATCTTCCCTCCTGGCGTCTTCAGGTGCTGGGTAAGGCAGGTGGGAATCCCGGACAAGCCCCCAAAATGTTGAGTTCCGTGGGACTTGAACCCCCATCACTTCAACACGACGCCTTGCCCTGGGACTCGAAACCAAAGGCACCAGGGCTTTGGGACTCGAACTCTCAATGGCCGCCTGCTCTGGGACTTGAACCCAAAGGCAGGGCCAAGAAGACCAATGCCAGATGCAAAAGCAAGAGGTTTTTAATAAAACACTTGTACAAGCGGGCGCCCTGCTTCGGGACACAGAAGCGCGCAGGCCTACAGGGGCCTGCTTCTTTTAAAGCATAAAACCGCAGGCAGGGATTTATACAAACATTCCGAGAATTGGCCAACACAATGCATTCCGGGAACTTACAAAGTTTCACAAGGAACAGATGGTATCAGCTTTACAAGAAACAAGGTTTCAAGGACACATTTTGTACATTCTGTGGTTTGAGACACACCTTGTGGTTTACAAAACAGTTTCAAGATAAAGTACACAGTAATCTTTTCCCGGGGGGGGGAGGGGTTATCTCAGCTTGGCTCTTTGGACTCCATTTTACTTTTCAGGTGCTTAGTCAATTTGGTAAACAAATTTAAAAATGGGTTCAAAAGAAAGCTTGAGGATCATTAGGGTTTGGGAGGGCCAACACAGGGCAGGCAGGCTATAAATCTCAGTAACTTCCGGGAGGAAGGAGATGGAGGAGAAGAAAGGCAGCCTTTTAAGTTAGGGGCCTGTCCCGTCCAGCGGGCAGCATGGACATGAGACTCTGGAAACCTGGAATGAGTGGGGACAGACAGACACACACACAGAACAGACACACAAAGACATACACAGACGACTTGGGAAACGTGTCTCTTCAAGCCGCAGATACACAAGACAGACACATGAGGATTGACGTGTGCTTTATTGTTCTAGGGGGTATTTATAATTTTGGGGAGTCAGGCACCCATACAGGAATGTGGTGATTAGCAGAGACAAAAGCCCACCATAAGGTTATGCGAATATCAGGAAGACACTGAGAGGTGAGGCAGGGGCTAGGTGGGGCGTGGTGGACTGAGGTTTCTAGGAAACAAATCACTGGAAGAACCAGGAGCCAAGGGCATGTGTAGCCAAGGATGGCTACAGGTGGGGGAACTTGTTTGCTAGACAATAAGAAACTCTAAGAGGCACTTAAGAGACTGATTAACATAATTGGTATCAACAAGTGTCAGGATGTTACATTTGCAGAAGGGCAAGACAGAGGTCACTTGGTCTCCAACAGGGGCCAAGAAAGCAACCATGTCCAGCAGTGGAGCCCAATAGCACACAGCGGGTATTTCAGCCAAAGAAGAAACAGAAGGAAAATAAGAGCTCTACTTTTCTAGTTAAAACTCAGACAAGCAGGCAATGCCCGCAGAGGCTAGACGAAGGCATCAGATCCCTTGGAACTGGAGTTAACTCCACCTTGTGAGTGCTGAGAAACCAACCTGGGTCCTCTGCAACAGCAGTCAGTGCTCTTGACCACTGAGCCACCGCCTCAGCGCATGGATTAACTCTTAAGGAAAGAGACAATAATGTCAATGTTTGGGGAGCTCAGAAGGTTATGCCTCCACCCAGGGCTGGAGGGGGAACTCCGATTCAATTCTGGTCCTCAACCGAGGCTGACACCTCCCCACCTTTTCATGAGGTATTTTAAATCTTAAGGAAGGGCAAAATTCATGCTTCCCTTCCTAATAGTACCAGGGATACGGAGCTCTGTGAGACGAATGAATGGGAGAGTGACAGTAAAAGGCAATCACATGAACAAAGACAAGATGACAGAAGGAACGACCACATTTGTCTCTCATAAAAAAAAAAAAAAAAAAAAAAACCTCAAAGCCAGATAGGAAAGGTGACATAGCCAGTTAACTCTTGACAAAAACTCAGATTAAAATTTAGGTCTTCCACTTTCCATTCTCTCCACCTCCCCAGAGAAAATAGAGGAAATGAAAGAACAAAGTGGAAATGTAAGTCAAGAGATAAACTAGAAATAAAGGAATCAGGGGAGAGAACAGAGGAGAAGATTAAACTTGAGAATGGGTGGAAAAGAACAATAAAAAATCATCATCGAACATCCTTGCTGCCCAGCACGGCAGTACAAGCCTGCAACCCCAGCATGCAGGAGGATTGTAAATTTGAGGTTGAACTGATACTTACATGTTGCTCTGACAAAAGTAACTTAAGGACGGGAGGATCTACTTGGCTTTCAATTTGAGAGTATGTCTGGTCCATCATGGTGGAGAAGGCACAGCAACAGGAGCCTGAGGCAGCTGCCACATGGAATCCTCAGTCAGGAAGCCGAGAGAGCAGAGAGCTAGCTGACTCTCTCCTTTTTATTCAGAGCAGAAAGCTAGCTCACTCTCTCCTTTTTATCAGTCCAGGACTCTACCCTGTGAGACAGTGCTGTCTACACTACGGTGAGTCTACCCACTTTAATTAACTGGACCTAGAAACTCCCTCAAAGACATGCTCAGAGACTTGTCCCATAAGTGAGTCTAGATCCTGTCAAGTTGACAATCAATATTAACCATGACACAGGACTACAGGGCAAGATCTTGTCTCAAAACAAAACAGAAAAAAAAAACACAACGTTTTAAAATTTATGCTAATTCTAAAATTTAGGGACACAAGAAGAATTAAAACTTTGAAAAAAGAACTAGATAAAATTGGTCAAATTCCAAATATGCTAGAACTATTGAGCCCAAAATAGTGTAGAAAAGTAATCACAAACATCCAAAGGAGAAAAATATGAGTCCCAGAAAAAGGGTATATGTACACATGGAATTTTCTGTGTGGTAAAGACATCACTTCAGGATGGACTGGGGAGGAGCTACTCAATAACTGGTAGTCACCAGGTGTAATGGTATATACCTGCAATCCCCGCTGTCAGGGTGCTGTGAAGCAGGAGGATTTCAAGTTCAAAGTCAGCCTGGGCTCTATATTAAGACCTTGTTTCAAAAATAAGTAATTGGTATTGGCTGGGAGCATGAGGCTGCTGGTCACATTGAATCCTTAGTCCAGAAGCCATTTCACACCATTTCAAAAAAATAGCAGAGAACTTGTTTAAATTAAAAATGGCAATATTAGGCAATATTTTCAAAGTATTTAAAGAAAAGATGGGGGGTTATTTTTAGAAAGCTGAGAAGCACCCCGAAAAACGTGGGAAGGAAGATTGATACATTTCATGTCATTACCAGCTAAATCTTCTCTTTTAGAACAGAGGTGACCAGTAAAGCTGAAGTCAAAGGGCAGGCCAGAAGAAATACAAAATACCTACCAGAGGATGTACAGTCATAAAAGATAAAGAACTCTTGCCAAAAGGACTAAAAATAGAAAATTAGTGGAGAACATAGCAAGAATTCAAAGAAGAGATGAAAATGTCCCATTAACATATGAAAAGTAGATGAACCTCACTATAATCAGGGAAATGCCAATTAAAGTAAAATAAAAAATTTCACGTCATCAGTCCATCAAGAATGTTCACATGTAATGACGACTGTGTACATGAGACTTGTGCATTTGTATCTCACTGCCAGATGCAAAAATGGGATAATCATACTGAAGGACAAATTCTTAACCTGTTGGGGGTCCCAGCACTCAGGGCCAGCCCAAGGGGGACCAAAGGAGCTCCGCCATGGAGGAGGGGGCAAGCAGGCACACAGTCAACACACAGACTTGGGGAGTTGAGCCGAAAGCCAGCAGTGGTGGTCTGCTGCAAACTCATTTATTCAAGAAAGAGCAGAGAGTCTTATAGGTCTTGTTAGCCAATAGCCTTATGGGGTGGGGTCCTGACTACAGCCAATTACAGTTTGTTCCCAGGTGGATCAGGTTCCCTCCAGGTGCTGGCTGGGCAGAAACTGGCTTCACAACCAACTGGTGTGGAGCACCACACTCTCAAGAGCCATTCCTCCATTCCTCCTGGCAGGTGGCCTAGCTAGGCCCACCCTGCATTATGCCCAACATTAACCTTTCCAAATTTCCCCTTTCCAAGTACCCACATGGACAAATCACTTGCTACTCTTGTGGAAAAGAGGATTACTTTGACCAAAAAATTAGAAACTAGATGTCCACCCGGGAGCTCCCAGAGCAGAGGAGGATAGATATTAGAATCTATTTGTATCTCAATCACTGCTGGGACCAGAAATGATCATAGTCAAAGCCATCCATACCCAGCTGTGCACCCATCCCTTCTCTGAGGTGTTTGACGCCGGTCAGGGATGATAGCTTCTCCACTAGCTTATCTCATTTTCCACACTTCAGTGATGAATCTATTTTATGTTGACAAGTGAAGCAATTAAATTCCTTTAGCAGCTGGGTCACTTGGTACTAAATAAAAAAATTTGACTCATGGGACATGAATCATGGCAGGGCCCCCATTTAGCCACTGTTGAGCTCTTCATTGACCTCACATCATTAATCCAATTCATTCTTCATTTCATTGTCTCTGAAGAGTTGCAAAGAAGGGTACTTGAGGAGCCTAGCCAGGAAGGAAATTCACTTAGTCATCAGTAACCCAGGAAATTAAAACCCACCATGCCCCAGGGCACAATGAGTGGACTGATTTCCTGTAATGTCTACATCTTAAAAGTACTGCTGAAATGATGTCATCATGTAGGGAACTAGCAAGTCTGGAAACATGGAAGTTAACTAGCAAAGTAGGGAGGGTGGAGGAGAACTGAGACTTTGGATAGCTGTCCCTGGTCAGCCTGTTTCTACCTTCCTATATTGCTCCAACTTTAACACTGGAAACCCAAGATTCTTCCATCACAACTCTTGAGGCTCTTGGCTTGTCAACGTGTCTTTGACTCTGTGTCAACTCTACTAAATTTAGAACCAACTAGGAGACATACCTTTGTGTATGTTTGTGAAGATGTTTTCAGAAAGAGTTAACTGAGGGGAGAAGACAGATCCTGAATGTGGGCAGCACCAAGCTGTGGGCTGGGCTTCCAGACTGAATAAAAAAGTGGGGCCAGGGGAAGGGAGTGAACTGAGCCCTAGCATCCATCTCTCCCTCCGAGACTCAGTGTAACCTGCTCCCTCGGGCTCTGCCCACCACAGCTCGAGCTGAACTTACTACCACATTCTCCTCACCATGATGACTATGTCCTGAAACTGTGAACCAAAATAAACCTTTGCCCTAGTGCGTTTCAGTTGTCCATCTGATATACCTGGAAAGAGAGAACCTCAACTGAGAAAGTACTTCCATCAGACTGGCCTATGGGACTGTATGGGGCATTTTCTTAATTGCAGGAAGGCCCAGCCCATTGTGGGTGGAGTCAGCCCTGGGCAGGTGGGCCTGAACTATATAAGTAACGTAGCTGAACAAGCCAGGAGAAGCAAGCCAGCATTCCTCTGTGGTCTGTGCTTCAGCTCCTGCCTCCAGATTCCTGTCCTGTATAAGTTTCTGCTGTGGCTTCCGTCAGTGATGGACTGTCACTTGGCAGAGTCAAATGAAATATAACCCTTTCCTCCCCAAGTTGATTTGGCCAGAGTACTTTATCAGAAGAGTAGAAAGTGGGATACCCTTCATTCTTTAAGTTGTTTTTGTCAAGAATTTTGTTACAGCAATAAGAAAAGTAACTGATAGAGCCACTGATGGACTATTAAGTGGTAGGTCCTGGGTAGAGAAAGTAGGTCACTGGAAGCCTAGCTTTGAAGGGTATATCTTGCTCCCAGCCCCTCCCGCCCCCATCTCCTGGAGTCCATAAGGTAAGCACCTTTCCATTTTTTCTCCACCATCCCCTTCCTTCATGCTGTTTCTGCCTTGCGTGGGCACATGCAACAGATCCAGCTGGCCATGAACTGAAACTTCATGAATCAAAATAAACCTTTCTCCTTTTAAGTTAATTCTCTCAGGGTTTTAATCACAGCAACAGAAAGCTAAAACAACATGCCAGGACCCACCAAACCTTTGAAATGCAATCTAGAGAGATGAAGCCTAGGAGCTCACCAGACAGTCGGAGAAGTAACTCTTAGTTCAGAGCTGCCAGTCAAGTTAGACTCTTGAGGCCATCCTGGCTTTGACTGGTCCTCCACACAACAAGAAAGTGACCACCTTCTCCTGCCACTGACCCTCTGCGGTATCCCACATCTGGGTACCCTGTGTACCTATGCCTCTACCCGCCTCCTGTAAGGAAGATTGTAACGAAGGCTGCATTCCAAAGTTAAAAAAACAAAGTGACTTGGAGGATAAGCGTCAGTTCAGATAACATCCACCTCTTCTGTGTCCTAGACTGTGCTTGGAAACCCCTATGACAGAGTCCAACTAAATCTCAGAGAGCCACTTTGAGTATGCCACACCTATCACACAGCTGTCTTCAAAATAAAATGCTAATGGAAACTAGAAATAGGTTGTTCTGCCCCCAGATTTCATGATAATGAGGAAACTGCCTGTGAATCAGCTAACAGAAAGGGTAAGGGGAGGGAAAGGTTGCCGCAAAAGCAGATGCTGAATCCATCACCCGATACACCGTCAGCCCACCCAGGTCTCTAATCAAGCACTACGTGTGAGAGCAATTGAAAAGAATAATGGTAAGTGGGCTGTTGTGTTGGGAAGAATAGGCAGAGATGAAGGGTGGTGCCTTTGACCTTGTATACTAAGGAAATGTGAAGGCTTCTTCTAAATGTGGAACCACCCACTGAGCAATATGGTAAAGAGCCCCAGAGACAGGAAGCACTCGGTCCTTGTCCAAAGGAAAGGCAGATGGGCAGTGGTGTGCAGAGGCTGAGCACAGTCACGGGTTTCAGAGATAAGTAGACTGACTTAGTATATCCTGATTTCTCCACCTGTGTGAATGTTTCATTTTGAGGGGCAATAATCATCCTACCTCTATCATAAGGCAAACTGAAGTTGGTAGTAACCTGACTACTTAGTGTCATGAGAAACTTTAATTAACAGAGGCTGAGCACAGTCACGGGTTTCAGAGATAAGTAGACTGACTTAGTATATCCTGATTTCTCCACCTGTGTGAATGTTTCATTTTGAGGGGGAATAATCATCCTACCTCTATCATAAGGCAAACTGAAGTTGGTAGTAACCTGACTACTTAGTGTCATGAGAAACTTTAATTAACATCATATGACTAAAATATTAATCTCAGTGCCTAGCTCCAAGTAAGGAGTCAACAGATGATTAGTAATCGTTACCATAAAGTAGACATGCTGTCTGCATTTCCAGGGGCTTCGTACTCAGAGCCTCGGTCATCGTTAACCTCTGACTCTAATACCACTTGTCTTGATTTTCCCAAAGGGTTAAGACATGTAGGGCAATTTCCAAAAAGAAAGATAGCGATCTGATATAAAGACTGCATTTCCAGGTCTCTTTAAATACCACCATTTTTGCCTGGATGTTCCTTCCTGGCAAAATGAAAGTAATTCCCATGAACCCATAGAAAGAAGGAATAGTATGTGGAAGGCTCCAGCAGCACAGGAAAAGAGAACAGATAAGATATTTACAGCACATGGCTGATAGAAAATTACTTCTGGAAGAAATATGAACCTCTGAAACAGAAGATAGTAAGTTAAGACACCAAAAGGAAGAGGAGAAAACGTCCCGGCTTTACCACGCCTTTTGCCTTTTGCACTCTTTCTGTCTTTTATTTCTAATTAATTCATTATTTTATTTGTCTGAAACTGGGTCTCAAGCCTCCTCCCAGGCTGGTCTTGAAGTCCTAGTGGAACCAAGCAGTTTGACCTTCAACACCTGGTCCTTCGTCTCCAAAGGGCTGAGGCTTAAAGGCATGCTTCACATAACGTTCACTTTTTCAGTAGAGCATTATTTTTTACTTGAAAGAACAACTGGCTTTTTAGAACAGATGGTTGGTTATTCAACCTAAGTGAAAAGCAGACATTTCTTCATTTCAAGGAAAACAACTATGCTTGTTAAAATGAAAATCTACTACTTTGCCAAACATAGTATCAAGAAAATGAAATATAAACCACAGTTTGGGGAAAATATATTTTCAAAAGACACATCTGACACATGTCTGCTATTTAACATGTATAGCAAACTCTAAAAAGTCAAGAATAATACAACATAAAGCTGGCCAAGAAAATGTATCAGAGTAGACATATTGCCAAAGGAAATATACAGATTACAAATAAGCACACAAGATTCTCAAAAGTTGGATAATGGCACCATATGCCTACAATCTCAACACTCAGGAGACTAAGGCAGGAAGATTGCCATGAATTCTAGGCCAACCTGGGCTATATAGCCAGCACCAGAATAGCCAGGGCCACATAGCAAGGCCCTGTTTAAAAAATAAAATGAAACAGAAGCCAGGCTTAGTGGTCTACACCTGCAATCCCAGCACTCAGAAGTGGAAGCAGAAAGATCTCCAGGAGTTCAAGCTCATTCTCATCTACATAATGAGTTCAGGGTCAGCCCGGATGCATGATATCCTGTCTGAAAAAAAAAAATGGCACGACATGACCACTGATAGAGAGAGACTTGGGTTTCTTTAAGGGAGCAACTCTAAATATGCTGACTAGGCTCTAGTGGATGGATGTGCACTGAAGGTCATTTGGGAATATAAACGTGGCTTGATAAGCCTTAACACATAGGACAGAATACATGAAATCTGGTGGGAGGGTAGGAGGGATTGTGGAGAGGTGAGAGGGTCTAAATATGATCAAAATGTGTTGTATGAAGATCAGAAAAATCCAATTAAAAAATTCTAAGAAAAAAAAAATATTGTTCTTACCCAGAGCTAAGAAGGGAAGGAGAGAAGGAAAGTGTGCCCAGAGCATTCCAGGCAGCTACACCGTGGGATACTGTGAAGGTGGAGCACAGTACATGTCTGTCTAAACCTGTGGACAGTACAATGCAAAGTGCAGCCTAGTGGAAAGTGAGTTCTTGTGGATTGGGAATGATAACAATGTGTCGATCAAGGTAGGTTTGTAACAAACACATCGCTCTAATGGGCGACCTTAGGTGCTGTGTGTATTGAAAAGCAGGAGGTATACAGGAAGTCTTTGTACTATCCTCATAATTTCTGTGGGGTAAAATCATCTCAAAAAATTAAGTCTAAGGTTTTCTTTGCAAAGGAGGTGTTTGGTTTTGGTTGGTTTGCTTTTTTAATGTTTTATTATTTATTTTATGTGTATGAGTGTATTGCCTGCATGTGTCTGAGTGCACCTGTATTATGCAATGCCCAAAGAGGTCAGAAGAGCACGCCAGATCCCCTGGAACTGTTACGGAGGATTGATAGCCACCATGTGGGTACTGAGACTCCAACTCTGATTCTCTGCAAAGAGTAGCTGGTGCTCAAGATCACTGAGCCATCTCTCCAGCCTCTTGTTTAAAACAGGGTCTCCCTGTAGTCCTAGTTGGCCTGAAACTTGATACTTAGACCATACTGGCCTCTATTTCATAGAGATCCACCAGCCTCTGCCTCCCAAAAGCTTGGATTAAAGGTGTGTACCACCTTTAATTCTGGTTTTTAAGCAGTCTTGGGGAGCGGGGTAATTGTGATTATTTTTTTAACATTTCTACAAATTCCAGAATGTGGTCAAGTGAAATAAAAGATTTTTTAAAGCCTATAATACAAATTCACCTAATTTATTTTAAGAGTTTGGCTCTTAATACAAAAGACTATGATCAGGCCAGCAAGATGGCTCAGCAGGTAAATGTTCTCACAGCCAAGTCCAATAGTGTGTTTTCAATCCCCGGGATTCACATAGTTGAAAGAGAGAACTAACTCTCAACAGCTGTTTTCCACAGTCAGTTTTACCAATTCCAGAGGTTTTTAGAATTCTGATGCCCTCTGATCTGTCTCGAGGAGGTGTGAACTGAAACTCCCAAAATAAAACTTCACCCGGGTTAAAGGTTGCACAGGGCCGATTCGCTGATTGTAAAGCATTGGAATGTTGCAGATGTGGTGTCAAGCTATCTTGAGCTTTTAACTCCCTTAAGAGCATTCATTGCCCACCTCTGAGTTTGGCTTACCATCCATTGTAATCATTAGGTAAATCCTCTGGGAATGTACAAAGAATTCACTAACTCCACCAACCCAAAAGCTAAAAAGATCATCAGATGATGTCTGAAGCTTACAAAAGAGACTTCCTCACTTTGCTGTAATGGTCTATCTGCTGTTTCCACCCATGTATTTGAAAAGTGTCATGATTTATGACTTCCCTTTATTCTGTTACTATAAAAACTGCACAAACTGTTACTGTGTTGGAACATGGTATTTTGGGTAATCCGAATCTGTGTTCCTGGGCCATGGCCATTCATATTTGGCTACAGAATAAACTATCTCTTGTTCCCTTTGAGTTGAGAACTGTTTCTGCATGAAAAGAAGAAATGAAAGGGATCTTGTCCCACTGTAAACTGAGCAGACTGACAAAGATAGGTAGATATGTAGATAGATACATGATCGATAAACAGATAGATGATAGATAGGTGATAAATAGATAATAGATAGATGATACATAAATAGATGACAGATAGATACATAGATACATAGGTAGACAAACACAAGGATATGTGTGTTATAGTAACATTCCCAGAAAGTTTTATTTGAAAACAATTAGCTTCACTGCTTTAAAAATAAACATGAAGACAGGAAATACTGAACACCACAATAACACTTATAATTCAAGCAATAATTTTTTTAAATCTGCAATACTGATTTTTTTTTTAAGCAAAGCAAGTGTCACTTGCCATGGTGGGCAGTAAACTTTGGAACTGTTTTTCCTCAGATATGTTAAAAATTAAACATTTACATATTTTGCTGACATATTCATTGGGTATCTGACTGTCCCCAGGGATAAGGTGTTAATATGAATGTGTGATTCCTGGCTTCATAGAACTTTTACCTTTCTTCTCTTTTTATGTAATTTTTCCAGTGCTGGGGTTGAACCCTCAGTCTTAGGAGGAAAACACTCTCCTAATGTAGAGCCTGATGGAATATTTAAGGAAAATATGGACTTTAATCTTTGTTTTCTCTCAGTGTCACTGTCAGCAAAGTTCAGTTGACAAGTTTGTGGTTAGAACACGACTAGTTAGAACCACTTGCTATGTATCCTGAAGAAATTCCCCAATTGTTTGTCTCAGTCAGAGACCTCTGCAATGATTTTCAGCAGGGGAATTTTTTAGCATGCTTTTCTTTTCTAAATTTCTAATAATTGGCCTGGTTTTAAGACTTTACTGATAGCCAACCAATATGTAAGTTTTCTTCTCACTGTAACCCAAAGTCCAAGATATAAAAGATATATGCAACTGCCCTTCAGGGTCCAGATTTTAAGGAATGAGCCCGCTGGACCAGACTGCAGCCTAAATAAAATACCTGCTCCCTGTACACTCCCAGTGTCCTGCCTGCTCTCACAAAGCTATGTCCTAACCCTGAGCTCATATTTTCAAATGTCTGAGGAAGGTGACATTTCAAAGCTAGCAAAGAAAAGGCAAGAATTCTTCTCATAAGACTTCCACGCCTCCGTGTGATCCTCCATGGACCAGGCACTGACATGGACTAGCTTCTTTTTCTGTGACCCAAGCATCACTTTAGGACATTGTAATTCACACTGCTTGGAATTCGTGCCATCCCTACACAAGATTGTAAACCTGGCCAGGGCTGGAGTTTAGTGATAAAGCATTTACCTAGGATGTTTGAGACTCTAAATTCCATCCCCAATATAAAAGTAAATAAGTAAATAAATAGATAAGTAGTTGTGAAACTGGCCTGCTTGATCTTCAGTTGACTGTGGTTTCTTTTCTTTCCTTCTTCTCTCCCTTTCCCAATATGCTTTGTCCCTTACCTGCTGCTTGACTCTAGAGGCCCCCTGCCCAGGTTAAAGGGATTCCCCTTTCCATGACGTGTGAGTCTAAGTCTGGGTTTCCTGAGAAATGACAAGTTCCTAGTCACAGAGTTAAACATCGCCGATTGTGAACTATCTACACTCCTAACATTACCTAGAAATGCACACAGCATTGTCGCAAGTGTCCTATGTCGGGGACATAGGAAAGAGGCATAGATATATCCAAGAACCAACATGTTAGCACTTTGTGCCATTTGTAAGGCAGGAAGGAAGTGCTGTCCTAGGACTTCATCATTGCTTTATTTTAGAATCTGTGGTGATTCCTCTTCCCAAATCCTAATCCCCTTTCCAGGTTCCCTTCACAGTTCTCCTTCCTTCCCCGACTGAAGTGATGGAAATGGCCAGCAAAGTCTACGGTTGAAATGAGTTTTTCTGTTCCTCTGTGATCTGATTTGACTCTGATTTGATTTTAGATACAGAGAACACAGATCCATCATCATGCTGGGCTTAATACAATTGACATCTTTGTCTCCTAGATGCACTCTGACAAGGGAGAAGTGGGAGGGATGGGCAGAAAACAGTTAAGGAAAGCAAAGACTTCACCAGCCACCCCACAGTAGAGCAGGAGCCATCTCCCTTCCAGCCTTCACTGGAGATGACAACTCCACCCCACAGGAAGACTGAATCATGCCTTCCTCGGTTCATCACAAGGATGAACTCAAGTTCCAGAAAAAGAGCCACATCTGTATGAAAGTCTCAACAAAACTGATTGACGGCTTCAACCATCATGATCGTGAAAAGTTGGAATGTCACAGACCCAGAGCCAGATTAGCTTGGACTACATTTAATCCTCCCTTTGTTGATCACCTGTATCTGGCTTAGCATCCTTTCAATGATCAAGAAAAAAAAAAGGAATGTATTTTCCTATGTTATTTCCACTAACTTCTGCCAACCCCAAAGCTGAAAATGTCATCAGATAACATCTGAGACCATGCATCAGCTTGACACTACCTAGAGTCAGCTCGGGGGAGAAAAACCTCAATTTGGAAATTGCCTCTGTGACCATGTCTGTGAGGTACTTCTTTAACTGTTAATTGATGAAGGAGTGCACATCCCACTGTGGGCAGTGCCATTCCCGAGCAGGTGGAGCTGGCCTGTACATGAAAAGCAGGTGAGCAAGCCAGGGAGCGCAAGCCAGTAAGCAAAGTTGATGGTCTCTGCTTCCCTTCCTGCCTCGAGGTATGGTTGGAGTTCCTGCCTTGGCTACCCTCAGTGACTGTGAGCTATAAACCAAAAATCCCTCTTGTCTCCAAGCTGATTTTGGTCATGGTGTTGTATCACACCAACAGAACAGTAACTAAGACATAGCAGAGATTCCGCTGCTGTCCTTGCTGTTGGAAGCTCCCTACTTGATGTCCTACAATGTAAACACCTTGACTCATGACTGTATCTTTGCCTGTCACTGTGAAAACTTTAGGAAACCACTTACCACTGGAATATGTTATTCGGGACCACTAAACTCTGTTCGCAGGCTACGGCTGCTCATATTTAGCTCAGTAATGATCTCTCAGTTCCACTGAGGTGAGAGCTGTGCTCTGCATCTACGCAAGGAAGCTGAGGCGACTCTATTCTCGGTCTCCACTTCAGCTGCCTGGTCTCTGTTTCCCTTCTGACTGCTGAGCTTCTTGTTTCCTGTCTTGTTACTCATTCTACTCCACAGGACTTGGCCTGTGCGATTCTGAACAAGCACCTGTTCTGACAACCAATGGGTTCTTAGAAGTCTTTCCTCATCCCAGAGGCTGTCCCCACTTCTTACTGTGCCACTTTCGCACATACCGTGATCAGACTCCACAGTTTAGGTAGGAGCTCAGATAAGCCCAAAGGCCTTTCACTGAGGCCCCAGGGCTTACTCAGGCTGAGAGAAAAGCAGGCATGAGGGCTAAGAAGGACAGGATGGAGCTCTTGCCTGTTTCTTTATGTTATTTTCTTTTCCACCATGTGATTAGAGAGGGTGCTGAGGTGCACATGCACTGCATAGTTTAACAGACCAGGAATGTGTTTCAGGATGTTATGCAGGAACATTGTGGAGGGCCAGAAGGCCAGACTCTGCACTATAGTACCAGGAATATCCAATCCTTTGGGGAACTCTTCTATCACAATCCCACGAGTCACTGGCTCAGACTGGTGCTTCTTCTGGTACAAATATGAAGGTCTTCCAGTTTTGTTTGTTTGGCACTCAGTCCCTCTAGGCAGAACCCCATCTACTCCAGGTGCATAGCTGCACAGTGGACAGACCAAGCTCTGCTCCTCGGAGAGCTGGTTTCCTTCCTGACGAAGGCATATGGATTTTGAATTTCTAAAGTCTAGTTAGTTTGCAGAAACAAAACCAATCTTCAAGAGAAGAAAACAAAACCCAGTGTTCACAGCATATCCATAATGTCCAGTGTACAGTTAAAAAATGGCTAGGCTCATGAGCAGAATTACTTAAACTGAAATAAAACAGTCAGTAGACACTGACAGGAAGAAAACCACAATACTGAATTTAAAATACAAAGACATACAAGCAGCTGTTATGGAGAAGTTTAACATGTTGATGGAAATTCATGATGTGATATCTGAAGAGATGAAAGAAAACCTTGAACTCACCTACATTAGTAACAAGTATAGTATCTATAGTGAATGTTAAAAGAAACAATGTAGCAAGAAACAATGACAAGAAGTATACAACAGCCTCACAAAAATGAGAATTAGTAGAGAAAACAGAGGGAGGAAACTCTAAAATAGGTGAGGCTATTGAAAATTTAACCTTAAAAAGAAGAAATTAATAATCTGAGTAGGTAGCTATACAAAGGTAAAGAATAAGAGAAGTCCAGAAGAGAACTGTCACTGAGCGCACTACAAAATTACCACTCGTGGGACGTATGGAAGAAGTCCCACACAATACAAACGGTGAAAACATGAGAGGAAACAAAGTAACAGAACTTAAACAATCAAGAGAATTTCCTAAAAACCTCCACAGAAGAAAACGCACTGACCAAGAAGCGATGCTACGCTGACTATGGACTTATTAGCAAGCAATGGGGAACATCTTCAACATTCTAAGAGAGAATGCTCTAGAACCTCAACTTTAGGCATGGTTAAGGACCAGCAAAATGGCTGAGTGGGTAAAAGTAACTGCTGCCAAGCCTGAGGACCTGAGTTCAATCCCTGGGACCACATGGAGGAAGAAGGAAAGCAGCTCCTACAAGGTGTTCTCTGACCTTTACACATGTGCCAAGGCAGGTGTGGCCCCCTTGCTGTATGGGGCTGTCCTCCCACACCAGACACCAGCTTCCCAAGCTCAGCCGTGCCCACCTGCTTTCCTAAGATCACCACAGCAGACTTGTTGACTACTCCTACACAGAAGGAAAGGGCAGGGAGAGTCAGAATCCTTGCCTAGGAGTCCAGCCACACCTTACAACCTGTTTGCAATCCGGCTGTAATTGCACGTGATCTTGTGGAGGGGCTAGAGTATACACGCTGAGGAAGACTAGGGAGGCTCTCTCCAGCCATTTTGTGTTGCTATAAGAAGCCACCATCCTTGCTTGGCTGAAGACTTTCTAAGAGGCCTTAAGAGGGGAGCACCTACACTCCTGCAACTAAACTCTCAGCTATGGCTCTATAATTTATCCCAATAAACTCACTGGTTTCCCAGACTGCAGTTAGGTGAAAGCTTACCTCAGTTTGTCATTAGAAACATGGGGGTGGACATTGTGTACACACACCCAAAGAAATTTTAGCAACAACCCTGTACACACATACATTCACATAAAATAAATAAGCATAATTTAAAAATTAAAAATAAATAAATAAGCATTTAAACATGATAGTGAAGTAAAGATACTTAAAAATATCTTCATAACCAGAAAGCTTAGCAGAAAAATAAAACCGTTCTGAAAGGTGTACTCCCACAAATAAATGAGAAAGAAGACATGGTGTTCAAGAAAAAAAGAGTAAAACTATGCAGGTTCAGAACATGAAGCAAGAAGAAAATCAGGTGATAATGTGAACTTCTTATTCATCAGAAGTAAAAATTGGTAGGTCAGAGGTGAAGAACTTTGAGACACATAAGTAGAAAATCCTCAAAATAGAAGGAAAAAAAAAAAACCCAAGTTGGAAGAGCAACAGGCTTCATGAATAAAGAGGATGGGAAAAAATTTCTTATAGACGGAGGGAATGGGGGCCAGACCGATGGCTCAGTGTTTAAGAGCCCTGGCTGCTCTTGCAGAGGACAGGTTTGGTTCCCACCACCGACCTGGCAGCTAATAACCATCCTTAACTTCAGTTCCAGGGGATCTGACACCCTCTTCTGGCCTCTGTGGTCATTGCATGCACTGGTGCGCTTACATATCTGCAAGCAAAACACTCATACACAAAATAAACATAAATTTTAAATATTTAAAGAAAAGAAGAGGGGGACGAAACCTTAGAGGTAGAGAAGGAAAACAAGAGGTCTCAGAGGAAGAGAACAAGGAAGAAATCCCAAAAGGGGAAGAGAAAGGGGAGGGGGAGGAGAAGGAGAAGGAGGAGAAGGAGAAGGAGGAGGGGGGAGGAAGAGGAGGGAGAGGAGGAGGGAGGCAGGAGGAGGAGGAAGAAGAGGAGGAGAAGGAGAAGGAGGAGAAGGAGAAGGAGGAGGAAGAGGAGGAGGAGAAGGGGGAGGTGATCTCACAAACAAGATTCAATCGTTCAGGCTCTTACTGTGGTAAATACAATTCATAGTTTGAAGAAATAGCAAGAGGTGGCTTAGAAACTAGTTTAATTGCTTTGTTAATGAATTCTGAATTAGGGGAGGGAGGAGGAAGAAGAAGAGAAGGAAGAGGAAGAGGAGGAGTAAGAGAAAGAGGCTCTCCTAAACCAGGGAAAAATTTACCTTATATGGACTTAAAGAAATTGGTTTTTATTATTTGACTTGGGACTCAGAAGAAAAAGTCTTCAAGGTACAAGGTGGTACACAAAACCCAGGAGGAAGTTTAAAATAGCTATGCCTAGAAGTCTGGGAATTGAGACACTTCATTTGCCTTTGCTTCCAAATCAACAGAACCAATGAAAGGTGATCCTAAAGAGGATCCAGGTACAGATTTGATGGTTCCATTAAAAGTCATCCACTATCAAGTAACACATAGAGAGATGGGCACATGGCTACAAATACAAAATCTGAAGAAGTAGATTTAGAAAACAGAACAAAACTTTAGACATGTGATCAGTATTTTCAGAGAGATACAAGAAACAATTATAAATATAAAATATTTTATCACCCCAGGGTCTTAGCAACCAAAATTTGTTACAAGATCTAAGTAGAATAATCAGAATATTTGAAGAAATACTTAGAAATCCAGAAGATTTAATGGGGAAAAAATGCTAAGGATACAATACAATTGTCCAAACAGATAACGACCAAAGAAAGTCTAAGAGATGAGATAGAGAAGTTCCAATACCAGCTACATAGGCATTCCAGAAAAAGACACAAACAGAGTGGAACAAAGGATATAAACTTTCCGGAGCAAGTACCCAAGTCTCAGGACAGTCAGTGTTCACCAAATAACCAGTACAACTGACAAAAACAGGATTGGTTCTTGGGGAAGCATTGAGATTTTAGTGGTAAACAGAAAATCATAAAGACTTCCAGAGAAAGAAAAGACAACCTACAGAAGGCCAAGAATCACATTGACAGCTGATATCACTGGGCACCTTATGTGCTGCTAATCAATGGACTAGGATAATATAACTTCTGTAAGGAGAAGGCTTTCAACCTAGAATCTACTATCCTGCTAATGAATCCTATCTTGAAGGTATAACAAAAGTATTTCTTAGTATCAAAGAATTCAGAGTTTATTCTGTACCCTTTTTGAAAGAATTACTGGAGAATATACTGTAACAATCAAGGAAGGAAGGGATGCAAGAGAAGAGGGGGCCATGGGTGGGTTAATAAAACCAAGGATGTGTGTGAAAGTCTTTCTTCACAACAAAATACATTTTTAAAAATCAACCATTAAAACTGAAAAATGAACCATCACATTTCTATCCAGAAGAATGGATAGGTCATAGCTTATTTGAAAATGAAAGCATCGTATTGGTTCATTTTCTCGTGACTACACACCAGAGAAGCAGCTTAGAGGTTACAGCCTACCATGGTGGGGAAGCATGGCTGCAAAGCGTGCGCTAGCTGGTCACACTGCATCTGCCGTCAGGAAGTGAAAAGAGACAAATGCTGCTGCTCAGAAACCCTTCTCCTTTCTTCATTCTTGAGACATTCATGTATACAACAGAGTAAGGCCAGGGCTACACCATCTCCCGCCCAGCACTCCTTGTTCCCTCCCAACATGTATCTCTCCCAACCTCATGCTTTTCTTTCTTACTTACTTTCTGGTAACCCACTGAGTTCAATTAGTGCTGTTCAATTATATGCGTGAGGATGGGGCCATCCATGGAGTGTGGGGTACCCACCAGTGGCCACACCCTCAAAAAAGAATCCTTCCTCCTCCCCGAGCAGTTATCACCTTAGTAAGGGGTGGGGCCTGGAGAGCACATCCTCCCCAGAATTTTGGCTGTCTTTACCTTATCCAGGTCTTGTGCCGGTAACCAGAGCTGATCTGAGTCCATGTGTGCAATAGCCATGCCATGCTCAGAAGACAGCGTTTCATGGCACTTCTCCCCATCCTCCAGCTCTTACACACTTTCACCTCCTTTTCTGTGATGTTCCCTGAGCCTTGGATGGGAGAGAGGGTTGATAAACCAACTTGGGCCCAGAAAGACAAATGCCACATGTTATCTATCATATGTGGCTCCTGGCTTCAAATCTTTTGTTCTGTGTGTTTAACTTGGAGAAGAGCAGCATCCAGGAAACTAGAAAGGGGATTTGGGTGAGAGGACATGTTAACACAAGTAGAGAGGTAGAATAACAAGGGTGAACAGGTGAAGGAAGGAGGGATGAGGGAGGATGCAGAAAATCAGAGGTGAGGATGAGGGCTGATCCAAAGAGTATATTAAAAGCCAGAAGGAAACCTATCATCTCACAACCCAATTATAAAATATAATTGGAGGGATAGTAGAATGTATGAGATATGAAAGAATAGGAGGAAATACTGGGCATTGACGTATTAAGTGAGGAGGAGGGGATGGGACAGAAGAGGGTGGAGTAGGTGGCTTAGCCAAAACTGCAGGTGTATGTAGAGGCCTTATGAGAACCCACTAATCGATAAGCTAATTTCAAAATATCACAAAAAAAGAATTTGAATGGAATTTTCCTTACTGGAAACAATGCTGCTCCTGAAAGACATGGATTATTAAATTAAATTTGCAATACAAAGCATGGGATACATCTTTATGAGTTATTGGTCTCCAGAACAACATAGGCTATTGTCATTCCTCTTGGTTACCCATTATAGCTACATGATAAAACCCTGTTCTGAACATACCACACACTTTGGCCATAGGACATAGAGAAATTAATCTCAAACAACCAGGAAACTTCTTCCTTGCTGGCTAGCTTTCATAGTGCCAGAAGGTATTATGTAGGCTGCTGAGGGTGAAAAGATATCAATGGTCTTATCCAGAACTAGACTTGCTTATCAACATTCCAGCATCTGCCCACTGGTTTGACAGTTGTTATGGGGTAACTAGTCACTTTCTGATTGTACTTGAGGCTTGCTCCACAGGAGGGAATTTCATATCTGGTACTATAATCCTGTTTAAAAGCCCATGACTAAGGAGATCATAAACCCTAGGATAGAACCTTCTCCTATTATTTAGCTAAGTGGCCATGTTTTCAAATTCCCCTCTATACTCACAAGTCTGAGCTGCTCTCAACCTTGGTCAGAGGAATGTTTTTTCTGCAGTGAGTAGAGTCAGTGCAGAGACACATACAGATCAAAATGCTGCGAATAAGAGACTGAATGCCCAGTCGTAAATCAGACATCACTTTTAACTTTTATGCAATCCAGGATCACTGTCCATGGAATGATGCTGACTACATTCAGGGTGGGTCTTCCCACTCCAATTAGCCTAATCTAGAACCTACCTCCCAGATATTCCCAGTAGCTAGATCCTGTCAAGCTGATAATATTAACCACCATAGGAAGGGAATGTTATTACCTAAATATTGACCAACTTAAAGGCTATATATTTCACAATTTCAGTAAACATACAGCTGAATAGAAGTAGCTATACTATTGAGGGGCCAAGAGGACTCTTGTCAATGCAGCTGTAGAGAGGCAAAGTCATATAAATGGGGGGGGTGGAAAGATATATTGGAATAGAAACACAATGGAAATATTAGATCAAGAATAGGAAATCTCATTACTTATTATTCGTCATGATGTGAATTTATATCAAAACTTGCATTTGAATGTGGGAGAAAAACACACCTGCCTGATGGCCCACTGAGACCAGTGCCTAAAACAGCTGATCCTTTCTCCATCGGTATCTTGTAGCACCTCAGTACACGTGCAGCGATGGTTTAAGACAAAGATACAGGAGCAAGAGAGCGGACTCCATCCTGGAACAAATAGGAAGCATCCTTTTTCGTACTGTTGACCACGCATCCAAATTTAACAGTTCCTTCTACCATAGAAGTGGGCACCTAGAGTCATAAACCTATAAGGAACAAATACACATTTTTAACATTTAGCAAGACTTTAATATTTTCATTGTTGCCCTGGAGCTCTGTCTTTAACATCATTCCACTTCCTTTCCCCGAATCTGGCAAATTGATTAGATTCTGGATAAGATTATTCTTTAACTCTGACATCCTCTCTCTGCTCATCCCATCCATGACTAATGTGTGACCTTTTTTGACTGAAGTATTGAAAGACATTAACAGTCTCATTGTTTCTGATTGCCAGCATTTGCCAAGTAGTCTGTGGCATTTATCAATCTCTTGTTAGGCTGGGCAAGGGTCATTCCCAGCATTGGTTTAAGTTCCTCAAACTAATTTGCCTTAATTAGAATCAGCTCAGCTCCCACAGTCCAGGCTAATAAGCCACTAATGGATTTGCCATGGAGTCCACAGCAAAAATGATATTTAGCAAAGTTAAGTGATATTGAACTTCAGAAATTGAAGTCATTTCTCTATAGCCCTAACAATATTTGAGCCTTTACTGGAAGGCTGGGAAATATTGCCCCAGGTAATGTGTTCTCAAGGAAGTGAACGAGGTAGAGAAAGTTGCCTAACCCTGGGGATTTAATGTTCTCCCTCTCTGTTCCTTTGTTGTCTGTTATGTCTGTCTCTGTGTGACTGAAAAACTCATAGTCTGAGAGAATGAATGTCTTTTACATCAGTAAGAAATAGTGGAGAAACCTGAAGTTTATTTCTTCAATTACTTCTCAAGTAACTCAAGGAATTCCAGGAAAAACAAGCAAGATCTTAGAAGTCAGATGATCTGGGCTCTTCCTTACCATATGAGCTGAGGCAAACCACCCAATGTCTTACTTAATTAAAGCTGGGCTCCAGTTACATCTTCAGTACAAGCAGCATAATAAAACTTTATCTGATTCCAAGAACAAGATTTGAATTCTTCCCAAGATCTCACCTATGATTATAATCCTGGCAGATTTTACTTCATAGCTGTCCAGTTCCAGCACTCCACTCCTCCACCCCACATACACACACGATTTTCATACTGTGAAGATTTGAAACTTCTTTCCACAGTAGCTGGAGGTATGTGGCCACATCAGGGGTAGGAAGCACAGTTATCAAGCCCAAGCAGCCAAACTCCTCCAGTTTCGAAAAACAAATGGCCTCTATGATAAGAACCAATACCAAATCCTCTCAGATTTGGACAGAAAGATGATGGCTAGAAGTTTTAGGTGATAGCAAGAAGAGGGTGGATGTTGTTTCGTGACACTTCCTGAGGAGGTGTGAACAAATGCTTACTCACCCCAGATAGGGAAGTGACGGCAGATCAAAGTAAGGAGACCACCGAAATCCACCTCAGTGGATCTGTGGACTTTCTTGGAATGACTTACAGGAATATGGGTGAGGGGTTGCTTACAGGAGCAGAAAAGACTCAAAGGTAGCTGCATCACCAAAAGCCCACCCCAGCGTGGGTGACAGCTCACTAAAGCTGGAGACCTGGAGCACACTGCAAAACCTGCAGGCAGCTCCATAGACTGGAAAGTATCTTTTCTGGGTAGCTCAGTTGGTCTGAGGCTCTTCCAGGAAGCATGGCTGATCTCTGCCTCTTCCAGGTGGTACAGCTATTCTGGTCTTCTTCTAGGCAGTACAGCTTGTCTGAGAATATCTCTCAACAATTCTTACTACTTCTATAAGTAGAGAGGGTGGGCAGCTTAGTGAATCTAGTCAGCTTCGAGGACTTCTTGAAGTGACTGAGTTATTTTCTTCCTGAGTTTTAACAAGCTTCCCTGCTGGATATGCACCTCCCTATAGAATATCCTGAATACAAAGAGCTGTCCTCCAACATGTTTCATATAGAAGGAAGGTACTACACAACAAATGTACAAGTGGCTCTTGACATCCATGGTTCTGTTTCCTTGCCTGAGACTCTCTTTCAATTTGATCCCCGTTATTGACCTCAAAGCTGTAGCCAGGTATATTGTGCCTCCTTTAACATGTATTCACTCTCCTTCAACTAGCATTTATAGGGGGTTTCTGCTTGCTAAGTACTAGGCTAAGTCCTTTCTAAGTACTAGAATAAAAGTCTAGAAACAAATCAGGCATATTTTCTATTCTTAGGAGACTCATTATCTAGAAGAAGAGTCAGTTAGGTAAAGAATAGTTACAGTAAAATGTGATGCATGGTATCACCTCTAAGATAGTATGGGAACATCAAATCTGAAATAGGAGGCTATAGAAAACCTTCACATCATCTTGCAGGATGAATGGGAAGGACAATATGCAGTCTCCGAGAAGCTATTAAGTGTCCTTGTCTGGCACTTTGCCATGCACTGTAGTATTTTTCCTTCATTGGTCTCCTTTGCCAAACTATTATCTTGACAGGAAGGGTTGTCTTGTTCATCTTCAAGTTCTCTGTTCTTTGGACAGTTCCCGACCATGCAAGGGATGGTGACTGAAGGATAAGTGAGCAAAACTCTCTCCTATGAAAGAGAATGGGTGCTAAAGGACAATGAGGAAGATAGTCGCCTAAGCAAGACCCAGGATCCCAGAGCTGATGTTGTAAAAGATTTGCTTGTGGGGCTGGAGAGATGGCTCAGCAGTTAAGAACACTGGCTGCTCTTGCAGAGGACCCAGGTTCAGTTCCCAGGGTATCAAACACCCTCCCCTGACCTCCATAGTCATTGCATGACACGAGTACCACCTGCATACATGCAGGCAATACACTCATACACATACATAAAATAATAAAGCTTTGTAATACTTTTTAATTCACTGAATTATCATTTGGCAACAGCATTCTTTTATTTTTTATATATTCTATTGTTTTTATTTTATGTGTATGAGGATATTGCCTGAAGTGTATGTATGTATACACGTGCACCCATGCCATGCAATGTCCAGGAAGGACATTGGATTCCCTAGAACTGGAGTTCTGGACAGTTGCTAGCTGTCATCTCAATGCTGAGAACCCAACTCGGGTCCTCTGCAATAGCAGTCAGTGCTCTTAACCACTGAGCCATCTCTCCAGCCCCAATATTTTTCTTTAAAAGATTTAAAAGATTTGCTTGTGACCATGAACCAAAGAACAGGAATTGGTGTGGAGGGAAAGAATGAAGAAAGAGAAACCAAGGGCAGTGGAGGGAAAGAACCCAGGGCACAAGGCCATCCAATGAGCAGTAGTGCCAAATGAGGTACGAAGGGGCAATGAAATAACAATGATGCTGACACAGTAGAATGGGAAGAGGAGGAGACACCATCTGGCTCCCTGTCAAGCAGGAATCAACATTTGCAGGTTCAGTAAGGCAGAAGGTGCTCCATGTTCAACACTCATCCATTGTCCTAATTAGATGTGCCTTCTTGCATCTGGGCTTTCAGATATTGAAGTCATTTATAGCCTTAAATCCCAGGTCTTATTCTTTGAGCACTGTCTGGGGAATTAAGCTGACAAACATTTTCCATAAAGTCCTTCACAAGGTGGCACTTGAGGAAGTCTAAATGACCCAAATATGGCAATGTCTCCAACTCGTTGTTTTCAGAGGCTGACCTTATGCCAACAGGTATAAAAGTAATTTTAGTTGCAGAGAAATTCTTGTACTATTCTTATTTTCCAACTAGATAAAGATCTTTCAGGTTTCACTATAGGCTTTCAGACAGATATCATTCTTTACAATCAAGACAGGTCTTTGATAATATGTGGCATATGGAGGGGTGTGTGTTTGTGCAATGTGAGTGCATGTGTATGTTTGATGTGGTATATGGTGTCTATCTTATAAGGTCTGTGTTATGGTGTATCAGGCGTATGTGTTGTGGTATATGTGTACCCTGGTTCATTTTCTTGTCAACTTTACATGCCTGGGAAGAGGGGAATTCAATTGAGGAACTTCCTTTAGCATATTGACCTGTGGGCATATCTGTGGCACATTTTTCTGTGTGGTATTTTCTTGATTGTTAACTGATATAGTACAGCCCAGTTCTCTGTGGGTGAGGTAATCCAGTACTGGATAACTTCAGTTGTCAACTTGACACACTGGGTAGAGGGAACCACAACTGAGGCATGTCCTCCACTGGCTTGGCCTGTGGGCATGTCTATGAGGCACCTTCTTGATATTTGAGTGATATGGGAAGGCCCATCCCACTGTGGGCGGTGCTGCTCCTGGACAGGGAGTTCTGTGTTGTATAACAAGCCAAGCACGTGCCAGGAGAGTAAGCCAGACAGTAGTCTTGCTCCATGTCTATAGTTTGGGTCCTGCCTCCAAGTTCCTGCCCTGACTTCCTGCTCTGAATCCCCTTAGCAGTGACACAGGAGACACAAACTAAAATAAACCCTTTCCTCACCAAGTTGTTTTGGTCAGTGTTTTTCACAGCAAAAGAAAGAAATTAAGACACATCCCTACGTAGGTGGGCTTGGGCTACACAAGAACAGCCAGGGGAAGCAAGTCAGGAAGCAGCGTCCTGCCATTGTCTCTGCTTCACTCCGGACTCCAGCTTCCTGCCTTGAGCACCTGCCTTGGCTTCCCTCAAAATTGAACTACAATCTGTAAGATGAACCAAACTCTCTTCACGAGTTGATTTTGGTCATGATTTGGTCTCATAAAAACATCTCAAACTACAGCAGTGTGTTATGGTGTGCTGTGATGTATGTGGTGTGTTTGTATATAATGCTAGTTATCCTTAAATAACAAGTTAGTTCTGAACAAAGCTCTGTAGCTAAGCTCTCAGACTGGGCTTGCAATGATAAGAAGGCTTTCATTGGCTTTCTGTGACTCTTCATCTAATCTATTCCAGTTTATCTTGTTTTTCAATTTTTTCTTTTCATTTTCCTTTCTAAAACATAGTGGTACTCCTGAAAGGGCTAATCACGAAGGGTCTCTGAGGATTAGAGGCTTGCCGCAGACAGAAAGAGTAGATTTTCAGCAAAACCAAAGGCTTCGAGAAGATCTTCCAAAGAGGAACAAATAATCACTCATCAGCTCAGTGACTTAATCCTCCTTTATATGCCTAGCTTCATGGGAGCCCAGACAGAACATCTCATAAAAAAGTATGTGGACATGTTGAAGACTTAAGAAGGAATTAAAACTTTTAGGTCATTATTAGAGTAGGAAATGATTCAGTCCGCATACACCTAAGTAATGTCTATATACATTTTGAGATGTCCAAACTGTGGTAGGAATTCTGTCCCCCGGGAAGAACAGCAATTGATTGAAACAATGTAATGAGAACAGTTGATTAGCTTTGAAGGTGTAGAATGGAATCAGCTGAGGAGTCATCCCTATCTGCAGGTGTGCAAAATGACTACAGATCAGTCCCAGAGAAGATGTTGACTTCCACATCACTGTTTTCTTCCAGTCTTCATGTTAATACCACTCTCATTCCAGAAGCCACAAGAATTTTAAAAGAGCTTGTGTGTGTGTGTGTGTGTGTGTGTGTGTGTGTGTGTGTGTGTGCTCACATGTGCACATGGATTCCTGGAAGCCAGAAGAGGTCTTCAGCTCCCCTGGAGCTGGAGTTTCAGATTGCTCTGATCCACCCTATGTGGGTGCTAGGTGACTCAACCAGAGTCATTTCTCAGCTCCCAAGTATCTTTCTGATGCCAGACTATCCCATGAAAGCAATTCTACAGTCCATTCAAAGTAACCTGCCAAGGAGAGATAAAAAAAATAAAAGAAATTCCCTATGGTGAAACTCTGGCAGTGTAACACATACGTGAGAGAAACTGGCACAAGAGATCCCCTCTTTGTCCTCCAGACTGAACAGCTTTTAGTTCTGTTGATGATCAACAGGAGATTTTAATCATTTTAAGAATCCATTCTAGGTTCCTTCATTGGTATGGTGGTTTGAAAAAATGTCCCTTACAGGCTCGAGTGCCTGTACATCTGGTCAGTTGGTGACCCTATCTGAGAAGGGCATCAAACCTTCAGGAGCTGTGGCCTCGCTGGAGGAAGCATGTCCAGGTGTGGGCTTTGGGGCTTCATAGCCTCATTTCCAATTTGCTTTCTCTGCTCGCTTCAAAATATGAGCCTTCAGCCTTCTCCTTGGACTGCCTCCTGCCACGCCTCCCCTGCCCGATGGACTCCTGTCTCTCTGGAACTGTGAGCCCAATAAACACTTCCTTCTACAAGTTCCCTTGGTCATGTTGTTTTATCATAATAACAGAAAAGTAACTAATACAATCAGCAAGCATCATCTCCGTGTAAGAACTAGATACCTCTATTTCTAACCTTTTCCTTCCTCCCTTCCTATATCCACCTCACGGCTCTCCCTCTCTTCTTCTTCCTTCCCTCCTTCCTTCCCTCTCTTCGTCCCTCCCTTCCCCGTCCTTCTCTCCTTCTTTCTCTTCCTTCTTCTCTCCCTCCCTCCTTCTTTCCCTTAAATGTATTTTGTGCCCACCTTGGGCCAAGCATCTGCCAGCTAAACAAATACTGAAGAAAATAATACTACCATTTATAAAAGAGGAGTCTACCTCCCCCAAATCACTCAGTTAATAAAGGTAAGAAGTGAGACTTGACCTCGGACCTTTCTGACTCCCCGTTATGCTCTATTCTGCAAAACTCTCCTTAGTTTTGGTAAGAATTTGGCCAAATTGTGACTCCTTTATCCAACTTCATGTTCTTCAATATTTATTTGATATAAAATTGCCTACTGAATCTTCTTCATGAATTCTCCCATAAGACCCATTTCTTTAGCACAAAAACTACCTTGTAAAGTTTGAAAAGAATTCAAGATGTATAGAAGTGTTCAATATATACTTGGTATTATTAAATATTACTATTTTGGTATTATTAAGATAATACTTCCAGCAGCTGCCCAGGATTTGGGAGGCTGGAGCAGGTGAATTGCAATTTTGAGGCTACCCTGAAATATATAACAAGACATCTCAAACAGACAAATGAAACCGAACAAGCAAACTATAAACTAATGGTAGACAAACTATTTAATTCAAGGCTCCAAGATTCACCAGGTCTAGAGGTAAGTACTAACTCCCATTAGAGCATTCACATCTAAACTGTATCGATAAGAAAGATGACAATAGCCTGTACACTTTCAAACACAAGTCAAAACAAATCCTTCCTCCCTTCTGTCAAATATTTGTTCACAGCATTGACAAAAGTAACTAAAACAGTCGCCATGCCCAGGTGCTAGAGGTTGTACTTTGAAGCAAGCTGTGGTCTGGTATTATTAGGTATATAAAAAATTATATCTTGTATATATTTCTTAGCTTGAGTACTTCTGGCCCACCTGAAAGTTTGAATGTAAACCTTATATTATCAAGATCCTTGATCTGGTGATTGAAAATTCTCATATAAGACTTTCATTTTCCAACCCAGATACGAGACAGAATTAAGATATTTTTATATCTTTCTGAAAATGGGAGGTTATTTTTTTCTGTCTTAATTATATACTTTTTTAAAAGTGCTTTTTTATAAATTCATTATGATCAGGTTTCCCTTAAGCAATGACTTCTGATGGATAGTTTAATATCTTCTTCTAGTGTTTACCTTTGATATATTGACCAGTGAAGCAGAGCTTCATAAACACAAGTGTAACGGGAATGCTTTCAAACAGCTCTGTCAAGACATAACTGATAATTTTAATACAGTACTAAGGTCCCTAGGACATCTTGATACTTTGCCTCTAATTGACATGCACAGAAATAAACTTGAGTAATTATCCTGATGAGGTAATGGAAACAGAGGGATGAGAAGGAAATTGTCACACCTGGGATAAGCTCTTGGATACTGCCAGGCGCAATTGAGTATGTCCTACAGCTGTGTGTGTGTGTGTGTGTGTGTGTGTGAGTGTGTGCGTGCACATATGTGCAAGCAGGCACACATAGGCCATGGCACCTGAAAAGGTCAGAAGAGAGCTCTCCTTCTACCAAGTGAATTCCACAAATCAAATTCAGATCTTCAAATATGGTGGCAAGTACCTTTACTGACCAAGTCATCTCACTGGTTCAACTGAGATTTTAACATAATAATATTCAAAAATATTTTCTGAGACACAAGTTTTACCCCCTCTCCTACACAATTTCCTTTCTAACCTTCTTTTTTCTTATTTTTGTTTTCTGTACTGTAACTCAGAAGTAAGTAATTCGTTTCTTTCTTTTAACAGACAAAAATCTCACCTAGTTGCCTAAGCTGACTTGGAACTCCTGGGCTTAAGAGATCATGCCTCAGTCTTTTTCCACGTAAATAGAATATGATATGAAGCATCTGCTATAATTCTCCATTTCTTATGCCAAAGTAGCCGAGTGAACTCTGTCTCCAGAAACTCGTGTCTGTGAACCCTCAAAGTACTTTTTTTAAAATAAAGATAGTTTCTTCCATACGAGAAATCCCAGAATCTGCTACTGAGGACTTTTTCCAACCCACTGGGAAGGGATAGCAGTGCAGACACGACGCCATTTCAGCCCACTATTTCACCCCCCGTGAAGAAGGCTGAAGAAGGGAAAGTAAACTGGAAAAGGCGACACAGCCAGTGTGGACAAGAGCATCGATACAGCCGGTGTGGATGTGTTGACCATCTGGTCTTGGTAGCTTTTTAGTTCAGAGCTGGGAATGAGAAAACGGAATCCAGGGTTTCTCCCAACATTTGTGCAACTGAGGAACCAAAGTAACCAAAGTAATATTGATAGAGCTCGGGAGAGCGCCGAGGAAATTCCTCTGATGAGACTATTGCCTTTGTTTGTAGTGAAGAAACTCTAATTTCTTGCATCCCTGTGATCTAGAGTTTTATCTTACCAACTGCATACATGCACACACACACACACACAAGCACACACATATAATACACACAATTAAAAGTAAGATGATTATCTGTTTTGTGTTTTTGTGCTTGGATTTTTGTTTAACAGAATTTCACTGTGTAGACCAGACTGGGCTGAAACTCACTATGTAGACCAGGCTGGCCTTGAACTCAGAGACCCATCAGCCTCTGTCTCCCAAATGCTAATAAAATAAATATTTTTAAAAAGAATTCTGTAAAGAACACTGAGTCTTTAAGCTGCCAGAGAAGATGGATAATCAGAAGAGAATAGTGTCCCAGAACCAAGAAATCATTTTTAAGGGGAAAGTAATAAGTGACAGAGAGATTAAGGAAAGATTTAGAAGAAGCTTATGGGGGAATCACTTACCATTCCATTTTACATTTTATGTCTAAGATGAGATACTGGTATCCACCCTGCAGAAGTGTCCATCCCCTGCACAGCTTTTAAGAAAGCTTAATGCAAGAGAACATATTTCAAACCACTAAAGTTAGATTCTGAGCTGCAAGAGTATTTCTAAATTCTTTCTAAGTAGTGATTTTAATAAGCAACCAAGATTGAGAAACATTGGCTTGCAGAATGTCATTCCTGGACCAGTGGACTTGTGGCATCAGCATCACCTGGGAACCTGGAAACAATAAATCAGCATCTGTACCTAGACTGACTGATGCACAGTCTCTGACTCCACCTCTACCTCCAGTAGTCTGTGGCTTCACAAGCTATGTAGTTTAAGTCTGTAGCATCTCCTGTAGCCTCATACTGTGAATTCTCAGCCTGTGGCTTGTTGCATCATTTTAAAGTCTATACATCCTAAAGAAGGTGAAGCCTCATTGACTGAGATACATCACAAGGGCAGGCCTTTGATGGTTGTAACTGCCCTTGGCTCTGGCCTGGCTCTCTCTGTTTCCTGGTCCATCATGACAAATCTTGCCACATATTTCTACCATCTCTCGAACACCATGAGCCAAAAAAATAGGATCAAATAAATAAAACCAAAAAACAAATAATAACCAAAAAAAAAAACCTCTCTTGTTTCTTTCGGATATTGTCACAGTAGTGCAAAAGTAATAAAATACAAGCTCTGATTCTCATTTATTCCAATTTGAAAATCATTGACATTAAAGGAATTTAAGACTGAATTCAGAGACATCAAGTGGAAAACATTTGCCAATATCCGAGTAAGAAGTAGACAGGCTTGAACTGAGCCACGGCAAAAGAGAAAGACTTGTTCAGATTAGAAAAAGCTCATTGACAAAATGTGTCTATCCACAAAACATAAAGAGGAGCAGTGGCAGAAACAGCTGTGGTGTTAACAATACCAAGCACTTTTTCCATTCTGCCCTTAGTAATATGTGTTGAAAACTATGAACTGGGATCTGCTAAGAATTTACATCCTTTATCGGATTTAGAACTTCACCACCACCCTAAGAAATAGAAATTATTGTGTCTGCCCTTTGGATGAAGCATTAAACCAAATGCTCCATTCTAGAGTCTAACTCTTGATTCTAGCTAAAGACGTTAGAGCTGGGGCTGGACCTCACATTTACCTCCAAAACTCTTGGTCTTTCTTTTTCTAAAAAAAAAAAAAAAAAAAGTTTATTTATTTATTTGTTTGTTTGTTTGTTTGTTTGCTTGTTTGTTTATCTATCTACTTATTTATTTGTTATGGTGGAGAGTATGCCAGTGAACACCTATGAAGGCCAGAGGACTACTTGAAGGAATCCATTCTTTTTCAAACAAACTCAGGTTGTCAGACTTAGTGGCAGGTACTTCTCCCAAATGAGCCATCTCTCTGGCCCCTCTGGTGCATTCATTCATCTTTCCTTTTTCTTTCTTTCATTTATTTATTTAACATTTGTGTGTATTTGTGTGCATATATGTCTTGCTGTGTGTGGGGGGGGGAGGGTTCAGGTAACAACTCTCAGGAATCAGAGTGAACCTGAGGGATCAAACTCAAGGTGTCAGGCTTGGCAGCAAGCGCCTTTACCCACTGATTCATCTTGCCAGCCCCGCCAGCTCCTTCTTATCTGTGGTTATTTTGCACGGTGTTTATGTACAAATATGCCTCTTTTATCATTTTTATGTGGGGTACATTCTGAAAGAACAGCTAGTAAGAGGGAAGATTTACCTGGGGTTCACTATGGCCCCACAAGAGAGGTACCCATGAGCACCGTTCAAGAGGAAGGATAGTTTATTATTATTCACAGCTGAACCTTTGACTCACCGATGGAATTACTAATTTGGGTAAAGTACACACACAGTTCTTTTGTGTCTTTGACCCAAAACTTTAAGGCCAAAATCAGAAAGAAGAGTCTTCTAGAACTATCCTTCCAAGTCTCAAATATTGAAACAGTCTGTCACTACAAGAGGGGAAAGAAGATACAGCACAATTGGGAACAAAGTTCATCAGAAAGAACTTTGATTGCTATGACAAAACACCTGACAAAATTTTAAAGAGGCAGGATTAATTTTGACTCCTAGTTTCATAAGTCCTAGTCTATTCATTCTGGGCCTTGGGTTAGGCAGAGTAACATGGTATCAGGAGCATGTAGCAGAGGCTGCTTGCCTCATGGTGGACAGCAGAAAAGAAAGGAATACACAGAGAAAGCCTAGGGTAAGACATAGACTCCAAGACACACCCCACTGATCAACTTCCTCAACTAGGCTCATCCTGCATGCTTTCACCCTCAAGATAATTGCCCCTCATGAAGCGATCAACAAATTGAACCATTAATAAGGTTAGAAACCTTCAGGATCCAATAACTTTCTAAAATCCCATTATCAAGGCCCTAATATATGAACCTGAGGGACATTTCATAATGAAATGAAATTCTATGTTCAAGCCATAATGCCAGGGAAATTCAACCAAAGAAAAAGTGTGGTTGAATCAATACATGAAAAGGCTTTTCTTCATGGAGGAAGAGTTGGGACAAAGTCTCACTACATAACCGAGGCTGCTCTGGTCCGAAAGTCACAATCCTTTTTCCTCAACCATCCAAATGCTGGAGTTACAGGTACGCATTACCCATCACATCTGGAAATATGCTCTTCCTGGCATAATTTCAAAGCTTGGAGTTCCCTGATCCTAACTTACATTATCCTCATAGAGAGCACTAACTTCTCCCAGGGAAGAACACTTAATGTTCCTCCAAGCAAGTTCAACCTAGTAATTTTGTGGGTTTCTGGAACGTGCCGGGGGAGACACGGTTAACCTAAACTCATAATTTTTGCAGGATACTACTAATAATTTTGATTTCACTATGATCGTTATCAGACAGGTTAGTCATCCATCATCCACACGTACCAGGGTCATTTTAAAGCAACTCTTCAAAGCAATTGAACACGTTTAAACATTTCAGTTAAAATGACACAGAAATATACTAGTTAACATTTCCTCTTATAAAAACAATTCTTGAGTTTCACCTCTTCATTCTTAAATTCACTCCTTAGGTATCAATCATTATGTTATCAGATGGCTTCATCAGGAAGAGTCCTGGATTAGATAGTTCTACTAAGGGAACTTAGACAAAATTCAATTTACATTGATCTATGGATGTCTTTTACATCAGGGGCCAAGAAGTCAGTGAAGATGGAATTGAGACCTTTCCGAGATAGACACTGAGAGATGTCTGATAGCATGGGATGGTCTCAGTGGAGAACAGACTGTAACGGAATAAGCCAAATGGTTAGAAAGATTCTAGCACTGCAAACAGGACAAGCAACATGCTCTGAGCACCAGAAACAGTGTGCCATTTGAATTTAGAACTCTCCTAGGGTCAATCATAATAGAGAGTATGTTTGTACCTTGAAAGGACCTTAATAGCTTGTTCTATTCTCCCTAGCAGAGGATGAGCCTGTAGAGGTGTTTCATCTGTGGAGAGAAACAATGATTATGGAGACTCTGCCTTCAAGATGGTGGTAGTATTCACCAGGTACTAATATCCAGCCTGAATATCTTTGGGCAGAAGGCACAGTACCCATAATGGTCGAGAAGCACCACCCCATGCTTGGAGCAGAAGAGTTTCCCTGTGAATTACATTAGTCTGGACTTGCAGAGCTACAGATGTGAAGCCCAGTGCTGAGCAATGGCCAGAAACGACTTGTTACCTGGCATTCACAGCCCCGAGGGTTTGAAAGAAAAGAGATCTATAAACAACTGACTTTATTCAGTCAGAGCAGAGCTTCGAGCCGATGACAATTTCTACATCACTATTAACGGCAATCCATCTAAACTCTGTCAGTGACTGAGCCTGAAGTTCTAAGTTATGTTATTATAAATCTCACGTTACATTTGTTCTTTGTTCTTTGAGCCCCTTCACATTTACCTTTACCCATAACTGCAGTGTTGGTCTTGGTGTGAAGATCCTATTCTGGCCACTGCATCCATATTAAACTTGTGCTAGTAGGTAGTCCTCGGGCTCCAGGTATTGTCATCCACTCTTGCTGTGTCACACTTATTAAAAATCTGAATCATTGCTGCTATTGTGTAAGAATTTCCTCTAAATCCATGTCCAAAATTCTATTCTGTGAACCTTAGTTTGCATTCTCTTATAATTATATGAGGTTATAGACTGCCATACTCTATGGGAAGAAATTTGGAAATATATTTCAGAATTATAAAAGTATGAATCCTTCTAATTTCTGGGCGTTGGTATAATGTATGTATATATACATGTCTGTGTAGGTGCATTCGTGTGCTCATTCAGGTATGTGCATGTGAAGCCCGAGGTCAACCTTGGGTATCTTCCTCAATCACTCTCTACCTTGTTTTTTGAGACAGGCTCTTTCATTGAACCTGGATCTCACAGAATTAGCTAAGTCGGCTGGCCAGTGAGTTCTGGTGATCATCTATCTCCATCTCCCCAGCACTGAGATTCAGACATGTGCTACTGCATTCAGATTTTACATAGGTGCTGGGAATCTGCACTCGAGTCCTCCTGCCTGTGAACATCATGTGCTTTACTAGCTAGCTAAACCACCTACCCAGCCTCTGAATACTTTAATCCAGCAATTCTACACAGAATTTACACACATGCAACAGTATTTTTTGGCAATTTATTTTTAGTATTTGTGTGTGTGTGTGCGTGTGAGCCAGGTTCAGTACCTTCCTTTACATTCTCACATGTTTCTATTCAAAATTCACAATCACAACAAAGGGCAATTGGCCATATTTGTCAGATATTATACTGTTTTTCAAAATTACAAAAGTAAAGATGATTTAATCCAAGAGTTCTTAGCCATCTAAAGTGGCATTTGATCCGTATGAAGGATGAACAGGGATCATCCATTCTCAGTGGAAGGTAAGTCCCTGGCTTCTCTGGAGGGATCCTGAGTGGAAGATAAGTCCCTGCCTTCTCTGGAGGGATCCTGACTGTGACACCCACTTTCCATTCTCGGCAGAGCTCCCCTCGCGGGCGTGTCTATGCAACGCGTTTCAGTGCACAAGTGATCTAATCAAATCTTCAGATTCCCTTCAGATCATAGAATCCTTTCAGGAAAATCCATTATGTTCCTCTTCCAAATGGGACAGTGGATGTGAGGGTGATCTGACTGCAACACATCACTCCACTGATCTCCTGGCTGATTTGGCTGATCTGGCAACCTCGGCGAATGTCTTCGTCCTCCCTCACCACTCCATGTGCAGCCTTCCTGAGGCTGTGAGCTCCATTAAAGAGAAGGACCTTCTCTGATAGACAAGGACTGTTCTTTGGCAAAGGTAGACTGTGCTCCCTGCTAGAACCTCCCAATGAGCCCCTAAATGGGACAATCATCCAATCCTGTCATTTAAAAATAGCAGATGGCAAAACGGGACCACTCTGAACCACTACTTAGTTGAAAGCTGCAGTATATTTATTACTGATATTTAAGGGTTTTTTCCCTACCTACGAACCTCTTGAAGATATAGCTGAAGAAAACCCACTCAGGGACTGACCCGGCTTTGTTTATGTGTATCTTTCACATGGTTTCTCCCCACACTTCACTCAGGAGAGGACAAGTACAAAAGGTTGTGGAGTTGGAGAAGTGGGATGAGCAAAGAACCCAGTGAACACAGAGCTTGAATCAGCAATTAACATAAGCATAAAGGTACCAGGTGCTGCTTTGAACCAATGAACGAATGAGCCATCCTCTACGACTCAACGTTGCAATGAACACAAAGCAAGGGGATTCTCTGTGTGCGTGTGCGTGCATGTGTGTGTGTGTGTGTGTGCTGTTCTGAACTGAATCCAAGGCCTCACACACGCTAGGTCTGTGCTCTACCACTGGATTACACCCTTATACCCTCCAAAGGTTCTTTTCTGGACAGATTCGTGGAAAGAAACCAAGCCAAAGAAGGTCTTCAGGCAGCACCTGAACACGTGAGCGCAGCAGGCCTCACTTACCAAACCAGAAAAAGACAGAGTGGGCTTTACGGCTCATTTGGGAAGGCACACGGTTCTTTTGCATAGTGTAAGTCTAGGAAAAAGGCACCAACTAGACTAGGTGGCATTAATTGTAAATCTAGGACATTTACCCACTCTCTGACAGCCTTACGCAACCCAAGTATTTAATGAAAACTAAACTGATCTTTAAACAGCCTTTTGTTCATTTTCACCAACATCCATCCCCCAGAGAGAATTTGGTTGATATGACGGCAAACATTGATGTCAGATATTCTGACTTTTGGCTCAAGGCCCTTTTACATTCTCCAGATGACCCAGGAGATGTTATCAATGTTTACCATAGTCAATATCAAATAATACAATGTTTTTGGTGTGCTGCTTACTTTCATTTAATTGCACATATTTTTGTGGTATAATGCTTAATCTTATTTGATGGTTTTCTTCTACCTTGCCCTCATTTCTTCACTTTTTATTGAATTTTTGCAATTGTCATACAATATAATTTGATGGTATTTAGATCCCCTCCCCTATCTGCACCTCCTCTTACTGCCCCTCACCCAATTTAATGTATTCTATTATATTTAATAAGAGAGTCTAATTTGCATCCCCAAACATCCTTCAGGGGGTTCACCCACTGGAGCCTGATTAACCAAGAGTCTTATCCCTGAAAGAGACTATCTCTCTCCCTCCTGGTAGCCATTGCTTGTCAATCATTTTCTATATTACATTTTCTTTATTCTTTGTCTGGGGGTGTACACACATGCCGTAACACATATGTGGAATTCAGAGGACAACTTCTCTATGTGAATCCTGGAGCTCAAACTCAAGTGGGCAGGGTTTGCAGTAAGTGCCTTTACCCATGGAGTCATCTTGTGTGTCGTCTATATCTCTTTAAACATTATCACTTATCCTAGATTTTAAAATAATATACTTGGGGTGGCAAGATGACTCAGTCAGTTAAAAGTGCTTGCCTTCAAGCCTAATGGCCTGAGTTTAACCTCTGGAACCCATGTTAAAAAGTCCGATGTGGAGCTGGAGAGATGGCTCAGTGTTAAAGAGTAATAGCTGCTCTTGAAGAAGACCTGGGTTTGGTTCCCAGCACCCATACAGCATCCATAATTCCCATTCCAAGGGAGGTCTTCTTGGGTGCATTTACATATATTCAGGCAACACCCTCATACACACAAAAACAAAAATAAATAAACAAAAAAGCCAGATGTGACATGCATCTGCCTTTGTCATATGTGCATGTCCATTATTCTTAAGGCTTAATCAGAAGGGTCATGAGTCTGTAGCACAGAACAAGACTGTCTCTGCATAAGACTGGGCCCATCAAACGGGAGAGGGCTCATAAGGCGCCCCCCCTTTCAGAGGAGCTACAGGCAATTAAAAGCTGAAAAGGGAGGGAAAACCATATTCCTCAGTAGTGTGACCCCTGGCGCATTACCTTACTCGAGCAAAAATCCCCACTCATGCTTATGCAGGAAACCTTCATTAAATACACACAAAAAAGAAGGGGTCTTGGGAAGAAGATGAGATTTTGTGGGAGGAAAATGGAGATAAAAGAGGAAAATGGGGACAAGTCAAAGAACATTATGTACATACATATATATATATATATATGTATACACACACACACACATATATATAGTTGTAAAAAGAATAAATGAGTTTTAAAAGAAAAAAGACTATCAAAAAAGTGTGTGTGCATGTATATTGATGAATACTAGTTTATCATATTTTCTGTTACGGTTCATGCTTTCTGCATAGAATAAATCCATGAAGATATTCTCCTACATTTACTTCCAGAAGGTTTCTAATGTAAGCTTGCATTTGTAAAGTATATCTGACCTGCATTCTTCACTTTGAGAGCGTGTTGACAGTTGGGGGTTTAGGTAAACCGTGATGCTGTGCACTTGACGTTTCTTTCTGCTCTTCTAGAGACTAGAAAATGTTCTATATAAATTTGGAGGTAAAAACATACTGAATAAAAGATTATTTGGTCAACTCTCTTCTTTCACAAAAGAAAAAGTCATATAACTTTTATGGCAGAACACTGACAGGTCAGCTATCTTTCAGTAGCAAACTTTGGATGCTTGAAAAATAAGCCTGGGAGAGAAGGATGAGCAAGCCAAGCACCAGCAATGAGTAATTGTTTGGGGAAATCTCGTTTTCACTTCTAAGCTGCTGAGACAGACTCCAGAGAGTGGTAAAGTTCTCATTAGCAGCTCAGTTCTGCCCAGATTGTTCTGCACTCTGTATGGATATGATGTCAGCAAACCTTCTTCAAACACTGAGAGCTGTTGGCATACCTGCTGCTTACCAAGATGGGTGTTTTCTCTTTTCCAGCAGGAATCTCAGCCCAAGGACCCCATGGGCTCAATGAGTTATCCACCTGACATTTCAAGTATGAAACGAGTGTGAAGTGATTGTTCCATGACACTGAGTGGGAAAATAAATCTCAGATAAGAAAAAAAAAAGTAGACTTTAAATTTTTCCACTGCGTATACTCATTATACTGCATTGCATAAGCATTTTATATGCATGGTGTACTCATATGTTCATGCGTGTATGTGCCTGTGTGCACATGTGGCGGCTAGAGGTGGATGTCAGGTGTCTTCTCCAATCATCATCCACCTTGTTTTTTGAAACAGGATGGCCTACTGCACTTGGAGGCCACCTGCTGATCTATACTATCTGGCCAGCAAGCCCCAGGAAGCCTCCCAGTTCTGGATCACAGATGCACACTGCCTCTCCTGGCTTTTTATGTGAGTTCCTAGGACCTGGAATTATATCCTCATGGCTTCATGGCAAACACTTTGCCAACAGGGCCATCTCCCCAAGCCTGTATTAAATAACTTTTTTAATTTTCAAAATTGCAAGGAGAAGAAAAAAGAAAGACATAATCTAAAAATAGCACCTGTGCTGTGACTGCAAACACATGGAGCCTAATTTCTCCAAGCTGCCCATCCCAGTTATTCATGTTCCTGTCTGAAAAATGTGGGGTGTCTAGGGCTACACTGTCCCAAAGGCCAATAAGCTATTTCTAGGAATCTCATATGAATTATTGTCCCTCATGCACACACCACAATTCTACAGATAGCTCTTCCCACAGCCATAGATGCTATTTGGAATCAAGGAGACATTATTCCCATTAGTTTTCACTAGAGTGAATTCAAACCATGTTCAAAAGAATATTTATTTTTAAATGATCATTTAACCTTTTTATGGGGCTCATTTCATGTTCAGTTGTGGGATTTCTGAAATGAAGCCTCAAAAGTATTCCCATAATAAAGCCATTTGTTCCTACTCCATGTGCACTTCTACCTGGGACCATTCATAGAATACAGACACTCATCAGTGAGTCTCAGACAGAGCTTCTGATAAGTTCTCCATGAGGGTGATATTGCTGATTCTTGAACCATCTTGAGTATCCAGATGAAGCATTCATAGGACTACTAGTTCTATCTACACTACTTCATACCTCTGTTTTTCACACATAGCAAGTTTCCAATGAACATGTTTTGAAGGGTGACTTAATGTATTAACGGCTTCTACAGTGGTAGAATAAAGCAAAAGCTTTGATAAAACAATCTGCCTTCATTTTATTCAAGTTCCACTATTCCCTTGCAGTTGTAAGACTGGAGTGCAGTCGGGTGGGGGTAGAGATGACAAAGGAGTACTTAGCTTGGGGTCACGAGTAAAGGAAGAGAAACAACCGGTAGTTGTGGAACTTCACATTCTGTTTAGAGCTCTGATATACACTTTTCCATATTATTGCGGCTTCTGTGTCTATGCTCATTAACTATTACTGTCAAATTTTCAGACTTAGTCATGATTTACACTCTCCTATCTTCCTATTAGAATATACACACTCATTCACATGCACATACATTAAAAAAAAAAACTTTTAATTAAATTTCTCCTTTGGTTCCTGGAGAGAAGGCTCAGTTCGTAGGGTTTGCTGCACATGCCTAAGGACCTGAGATCAGATCTCCAGCCAAAAAAAGCTGGGCACACTGGCTCACCCTGTAATCCCAGTGTTGGAATGGCAGAGACAGGAGGAAACCTTGCTACTGGGGCTTGCCGGCCAGCCAGTCTAGCTGAATTGGTGAGCTCTGGTTCATCCCTGTCTCAAAAAATAAATTAGAGAGTGATTGAAGAAGACACCAGACCTCAGCCTCTGGCTTCCACATGCACACATGTGCATTCATATACACACGTGCACAAACTGACAAATTTTTCTTTGGATTTACAATGGAAATTAATTTTTATGATTTTCTACCATGAAAGCAAACTCCAGCATATTACTGTTTTCTTAGGTAGCATCAGATCCTCACAGGACGAAATATATCTCCTGAATCCTTACTTGATCGTTAGAGATAAAATATAATCCCAATGCCATCTGACTCCCTTCATAATATCTAATAATCTCTCCTCTTTATCTTATTTCAATAATATTATCTTCAATTATAAGCTCCATGTCTAAAACAATCACTCATTCTCAAAAGCAGGGTGCAGTTCTTCCCTTATGGCCAGATAAGCAGATTCATCACTGCTGCAAAAGAGGACTGCCGAGAACCCTGAACTCTAACATAATCTGTATGTGACTCCATCTAAGTGATTTGACATACCGGGGCCTCAGTTTCCTCTTTTGAAAATAAGGAGATTGGATTAGACTGTAAGATTCTTTGGAAACCTAATGTTCTATGATTCTAGAAATGTTTATTAAAAGATTAAAAACATTTCAAACCCCTAGAAAATATCTGCTCAGGTACATATGATTACCGTATGCACATAATTTTTCTACTTCCATTTTACAGAGTAAGCATGTTAAAGTATACACCACAAAAGCGTAGGAATCAAATGACCATAATTCTTTCCCACTTTGTACTGGATTCCTAGTGTGATGATCAACAAGGGTTAGAGGCACACACACATGCATACACACATGCATGAACACATACACATGCATCCATGCATGTACCTGCATGCAATGCACACATATGTATAAACATGCATGCACACATACACATATGCACAAATATATACACATGTATATACACATGCATGCATACACACATATATGTGCACACATGCAGACAGATATGCATACACATACGTATGTGCATGCACACATATATACACATGCATGTGTGACTACATACACGTACATGCTTACACATACACACATGCACATGTGTATGTACATGCATGTATGTGCACACACAAGCATGGAGACACAAATACCTCCGGTACCTACCACATTTCCTCCTCATTGATCCAATCTTCCTTTCAGGCATGGTATTTTCAGAATTGTGACTAGAAAGGTTGTTTGTTTTGGTTTGGATTGAGTTTATTTCATTCAATCTAATTTAGTAATAAAAGCTGTTCCAAAGAAAATTTTGTTCAGAATTCCATTACCTAAAGAAGAGGAAAGCCAGAATCCGAGTCACAGCAACCTGCATCTCCACCCCTCTTTCTCCCTATCCTTCCACACCAACCCATCCCAACTCATCTCCTTTCACAGAAGCCTGAGCCTCCGTTTCTCCTGACAGGTTTCATGTCATTTCCAGGGCAGGGAATGTGGAGAGCTGAATTGAGTCAGTTCAATGCTAACAAAATTCCATCCCTTGGTGACTCATTTTCATTGAAATTATTTCTATATAAAGCAGGCCATGATTGCAGCCACTCAGATGGCTGAGGCAGGAGGACTGCAAATTCAAAGATTGCTTGGGCTTTCCAGTGAGCTCAAGACCAGGCTGAGTAATTTAGTGAGACCCTCTCTCAAAATAGAAACATAAATAATGGTCTGGGGCTGTACCTCAGTGGCATGGTGCTTGTTTAGCATGAATGAGGGCCAGGGTTGATCCCCAGCATCTGAAAAGTAATTTTAACAAGTTTTTAAATATATCTATTGTTCGGTGTGCATACACACATGTCATGGCACAAGTGTGGAGGTCAGAGGACAGCTTGTGGAAGCTGACTCTCTCCTTCCACCATGTGAGACTGGGGAACCAAACTCGGGTTGTCAGGTTTGGCAACAGGTACCCTTACTTGCTAAGCCATCTCATTGGCCCCCAGAGGCAACTGAAAAAACATTTCCATCGGCTGGAATCACATTTTTAGAAAGTCTACTCCCTCTTCCACACATAACCCTTCCAATATAGCCTCACACTTGTCCTCTGTCTTCTACAAACAAAAACATTCTTAGAAATCTTACTATCGGTGACTATGGCATATTCAAGTCCTTCATAACCTTAACTTTCTCAACTCAAGTTCAAGTTTATCAAACTCACTTCCAACAACTTTGTGTGTGTGTGTGTGTCACACACAATACTCTGGACACATGTGTGCCTAAACAGCATCCAAAATGAAAGGTGTTGCATCTTTCCTTATTCTGTTGTCTAGAACTTTTCACTCTCAATGAGCGTACCAGAGTTTGGCCTTCTTGTAATAGGAAGCTTAGAAAAAAAAAAAGCACATTAGTTTTCACCACTTTGGGGGAGTGTATGTACATATATGGGTCATGTGAGAAAGCTGCATATGTAGGCATGCATATAGAAACCAAGGACAACCTTAGTTTTCTTCCTCAGATACTAGCCCATCTTTCTTTTTTATTTCTTTTATTATTATAGTTGTTGTTGTTGTTGTTGTTGTTGTTGTTGTTGAAACAAGGAAGCAGATGCTGCTATTCAGGCTCAAGATTGAGATAATGAAGAAAGGAAGATAAAATAGGGGAAGTACATCCCTTCTAAAGAAGTACCCATGTGAACAAGCACAAGGCCGGCTGCCCTACCCAATCCAAGCACAGCTGCAGTAGAGGCATTAGTAGGGAGCCCCGGCTTCTGTGAACACAGGGAGCTGTGCAGTTGGCCATTGTTACCAACCCACCAGATCCTGCACATGCTCTAGAACCAGCCCAGACAGACCATCACCAGAGCCCTCTTCTTTGATTTTTAAGACAGGGTCTCTCACTGGCCTGGAACTCTCACCAAGCAGGCTAACTGGCCAGCGAGCCCCAGGGAGTCACCTCTCTCTACCCACTCTTGGGATCATAAGAGCACTATTCCCTGCCAGGGTCTTTCAATGTGAGTTCTGAAAATTGAACTCAGATTCTAATTTCTTACCTGGCAAGGACTTAACTGAGTGAACTGTCCCCCGACCCCCTCAACCTGTATGTTTTAACCATGATCTTTAACATGAAGATTCCTGCACATACCTCAGATTATAAAGTCTCTTGATACTCTTAAGACTTTTTTTTAATTCTATGTATAAGTGGGAAAAAGTTATGCAGGTGGGTGCAATTATCTGTGGAGGCCAGAAGAGGGCGCTGGGTCCCCTGGAACTGGTGTTACAGATGAGTGTAGATACTTCTGTAAAAGTAATATGTACTCTTAACTACTAAGCCACTCCTCTACCACCTCATCTTGATTTTTTAAAAATTCAAATAAAACAAATTACTGGAGAAAAGATTAAGATTAAATGAACTTTTTGAAGATTTATTTGTTTATTTATTTATTTTTACTTTATGTGCATGAGTGTTCTGACTGAATGTATGGAAGTGCACCATGTGTGTGCGATATCTGCAGAAGCCAGAAGAGGGCGTCAGATGCTCTGGAACTGGAGTTACAGATGACCACCATGTGAGTGCTGGGAACTTAACCTGGACCTTCTCCAAGAGCATTCAGTGTTCTTAACTGCTGAGCCAGATCTCCAGCCCCAACTTTTTCCAGATTCTTAATAAAAATTTTTTAAGAAAAGTTTTCCACTACCCCTCAGAGTGTCTGAAAATGTCCCACAGCATTAATTCAAAGAAAAGCAAATGAAAACAAAAGAAAAAAACATTTTCTTAATATTCAAAGTAAGCAACGGTATAAAGAGTCAAGTTCTCTCATACACTGGGGCACCGTTTGCTTAATGGACTTTTTAATTTCAGTTGTCAAAAACAGACAAAAGATATTGACATCTTCAAAGCACGTCTGCCAGGTTGGATCCTACACTAGATAATAAGGCATATTATTTCATTTAATCTTCATAACAACATGTTTGCTAGGCATACTGGTCCTCATTTTTTGTTGATGAGGAGGAATCCTAGATCCATAACAGGCAAAAAATCATCCACATCAAACTATTGCAGAGGTAATTAGAACAAGCAGTCTGTCTAATTACAAGCATGACATCTGACAGGTTTTCTTTTGACATCCCAACACACTGTTTATCTAGAAGAGCACTGTCCAACAGAAATTTATTGCAATAATTAATGTAATTTTAAGTAGTCAAAGTTTAACAACTAAGAATGAAACTAGCTTCATTTCTCCATGTTTGTTTGCCCCGGCCGGCCAGGACATCAACAGAGCACGAGTCTTTAGAAACCTAGAATGAAAGAGACAAAAGGAACACGGAGGGCCGACAAGACAGTCTTCTGATCAAATCGGCAAATCTTTATTCTTTACAGAACTCTATATACTGCAGCTGCAAGGGGCTAGGTGGAGCGTGGTGGACTAGGGTTGCTAGGAGACAAATCACTGGAAGATCCAGGAGCCAAGGGCATGTGTAGCCAAGGGCAGCTACAGGTAGGGGAACTTGTCTGTTTAGACAATAAGAAACTCTAAAAGGTACTTAAGAGACTCCAGGGTAACATAATTGGTGTCAACAAGTGTCAGGATGTTTTGCACCGAGTCACAAGATGTTACATTTGCAGAAAGGGCAAGACAGAGGTCATTTGGTCCCAGCATTTGTTCTACTGTTCACATGATGTCATCATCAATAGAGTCACCATCAAGATCTGGAGGGCAACTAAGAGCACTGGTAATAGACAGTATTACTTGAGGATCTATGGGACCTCCAAAAGAAGGAGCCCATTCTTGGCATTGGGCTTTTCATCTCCTAGCCTGTGGTGTCTGGTATCCTGTTAAAGGATGACTCTATCTACACTCTTTTTATATATGTAGCATGGAGTGGGTTGTGGGGGCAAGAAGACCCAGGCTAGCTCAGAACTATTGGCAACTTAGAGCTACTGAGACATGGAGAGTCAGTTGTCTTTAAGGGTGTAATGCCAAATTGGTCAGCCAGGCTACAGGGATGGACCAACACCCAAGAGCATTTGGGGACACAAATTAGACTTAAAAAAATAATAGAGGACACGAAGTCAAGAGAAAGTAGGAACATGGTGGGGACCTGAGAGACATGGAAGACCGGGTCTGAGTACCATCAAAATGCTTAAAGAATCAATAAAAATACTACATAAAAATGAAACCAGTTGAATTACTTTGAATAATATATTCCATTTAATCTAATATATTCATTATAGATGATAGAAAAAAGCAAGAAAAAAGAAATATAGACAGATGATAGATTGATTGATAGATTGGTAGATGATACATAGAAAGGAGAGAGATCTCCAAAATGTGTTCTTTGGGACTGTTTCCTCCTCTTCTTCATTCAAGGCAGTCTTAATGCTGCTGCCTCTGAGGGAATAGCCTTCTGTGAGCATCGCCTTTCCTCCTGTGGGCTAGAAGAAGACCATGGAGCAGCCAGTACCCAAAACTACCATCTGCTCATGTCTAAGACTATGGTGGTTTTACAGTAGCCTGGATATTTCATATACATGAAGAATTGTGGCTCTGCCCGAGGTGCCTCTTCTTGCGTTTCTTCTCAGCTCCTGACACGAAGGAGATTCTCTGCGAAAGGTGTGGTCTCATAGGAAAGTCATTAGCATTGGAAAAAGTCCTTTGGTTTTTTGAAGACAATACTCTCATAGCAAAGCTTCAAAAATACGTGAAACAAAAATTAACCTTAACAAATAGAACAAAGAGATGTTCCTTTAAAATTTTTTAAATGTATTTGTTATATTTTATTAGGTTATTATGCATTTCATACAATAAATCTTAATCATATTTAGACCCTCTCCCCTATTCACACCCCCAATAGCATCCCACTGGATTTCATACATCCTGTCGTATGTGTTAAGACCTCTCCATTCTCACTTTTGTACCCAGGTATCTCTCGGTACAAGGATGCAGATTCATTCACTGGAGTCTAGTCAGCCCATCTAGAGTCACTCCCTTAAAGAAGAGCAACTCTCCCTCACCCAGGAGTAATCTGTTGCCAATGATTCTTCAGTGAAGGTTGGGACCTCCTGACCATTTCCACAGTTCTATGATGGGCTTTTGTCTGATTGAGTCAACATGGGTCTTGTGCTTGCTGACACCATTGCTGCAAGTTCAGATAAGTTCCCAGAGGCTGAAAGTTTCCGTTTCCTTGTGTTCCTGCACCAGCCTTGGCTTGTACACTGTTTTCACCTTCTTCCACAATGGTCCTTGAGTCATGGGTGGGTGAGGTTTAATATAGGAGTCCTACCCGGGGACATGCTCTTGCAGTCTCTTGTTCTCTACTGGGCCAGCTGTAGCCTTCTGTGTTCATCACCCTCTGCTGCATGAGGATGTGTTGCTGGTGAGAGTTAAGGGATGCGTTCTTCTTCTCTCTACCTCCTTGTTCTGCTGTGCTCAGGAGGCTTAGTGTCGACTTCCACTGTGTAATAGCCTCCATCTGTTGTGAAAAGAAACTTCTTTGATGAGTGGCATATGGTATACTTGTCAAGGTAGTAGACAGCTCTGTGGCAGGCAGATCAGGAGGCCAAGGACAAGGAGGAGATGGGGACCCCTGGGGTGGGGGTGGGGCTTAACAAACTAAACTGGAGAATACAGCTAGTCTGGGTGCAGGGGATCAGGCCCAGTGAGCAGGGTCTGGGTGAGGAAACTAGTCCAGAGATCTGAGGCAGAAGAGCAGGCGCAAGCCTAGTCCCAAAGCTAGAAGGGGGACCCTGTTTATTTATTTTCTGTGTATGAGTGATTTGCCTGCATGCATGAAATGCCTGCAGAGGCCAGAAGAGGACATCAGATTGCCTGGAACTGGTGTTACAGAAGGTTGTTAGCCACCACATGAGTACTGGGAAGAGAACCTGGGTCCTCTGCAAGAACAGCCAGTGCTTTTAACTGCTGAGCCATCTCTCCAGCTCCAAAGAGATGTTCTTGTATCTCTTATTTTTTCCTTGTTTGGGTTTTTATTGTCTGTTTGTTTTGAGGCAGGATCTCCTTGTAGCCCCAGCTAATCTGGACCTCCCCATGTAGACCAGGCTGGCCAGGATCTCACAGAGATCTGCCCAGGCATCAGCTACCATGCCTGGCTTGTGCCTCTTTTTAATTGCCTTCTGCTCGATGTAATTCTATGCTAAAGAATTATATTTTGGCCTGGGACAGAGGGAGAAATGGCAGCTTCACTGTCCTAGCTCCAAGGTAAAACCTTTTCTCTGTCAGTCAAGCTTTCTTACAACTCCCTAGTGCCTTTCTCCTTTTTCTTTACTGCCAAGCTCAGGTGTTAATTGTTATGTGGTTACATGTAAGTACTTTGAGCACATTGGAGAAATGAGATTTACAAATATAAGCCATTTCCATTCCTGTGTGAAGCTCGTCAGCTTCTTCTTCTGACCCCAGTCCTCCGCATACCCTCTACAGAGTATTTACACCCTAACCAGCATTCTAAATATTGTTGCTGAATAAAGGATACCAGCAGTTCACCGAGAAGTGCAAGCTCAGCAAGCAGCACACCATGCTAACATTTCAGCAATGTGTCCGGAGGGAGAGTCCTATTTCCTGAAAGTAACACTTGGGGGTTTTTTACTCACTAATCATCCTGTTCTGTCCAAGACTGTCCATCAGAGACTGATGGAAGCAGTGTTCAAGCTGTAAAGCAAATGTACTGCTTCATGAGGTTTTCATCATTAAGGGAAGTATATGCCTAGGCTGTACCCACCACGCTGCCCAGGTCTGTGTACCATTCTGTGTGGAACTCTGTCCAGATAGCACAAGTAGGAGGGGTGTCCCAAAGCCAACTCGAATAGGCAGTGGAGACTAATAAGCTTGCTTTCTGTGCAAGGGAATCCTGAACTTCAGGGACAGCCACAGTCACAAAGATAACCATGGAGGTCTGGTCACAGAACAGGAGGGTTTATGGCACATTGAGAGGAAGCAGGACCTATGTGGTCCCAGGAAGCTGCTTCTTGCAGCTGCAGTTTCCTCACCTGTCTGAAACCACCCCCTCACATCTCTCATGACCTATCAAGTGACATTTGCTCTTTACACTGGTCTTCACATCACTTCTCAGTGTAGACCAAATTCGAGCCTCCCTCTGCCTGGCTCCCTCCCGGCTACCTCCCTCTCTTGGCTCTGCCTACACCAGACCACAGGCCTCCTGCGAGCACCCTTCTGGTCTCCTCTCCCTGAACACAGGGTACTCTCAAGGGGGCGGGTCTGCTCCTTTCTAAACTACTGCATCTGCCACATAGAAACTGGGTTCTGTTTTCACCTCTCTCTAAACCAAGTGCCTGTTTAGACCAGCCCCAACTTACTTATCTTTAAATTCCTGGGGGTCTGCCAATACCTGGTACACAGTAGGTGTCCAGTAAATATTGGGTGCATAAACTAGCAAAATTCACATGACTTCCCATGTGAAATCTCTGGACACAGAGGTGCTTGAAACAAAAATAACGAGTCATGTAAGTAGCAGGCTAACACTGTACAGTCAGAAACCACAAAAGATCAGGGCAGCAGATGAACTCCAAACACCTCTGCTTGCAGAGCATTTTCTGACTCCGGATTTCTAACAGGAGAGTTAGAGGGAGGGAGATGTAGAAGAAACTGAAATTAACTAGAACTAATATCAGTAATGACACTCTGGTCAAAGATACAGACTCCCAGCTTGCTTACTTATGGTTTGTTTTATGTTATTTGTTTTGTTTTTAATTAATGAAGTAAGTTGTGAGGGCAGGAGGGAAAGAGAGAGGCGGGAGGGGAGGGGGGAGGCAGGAGGGGTCCAGTCTACCACGTACCTGTCATCTCTGTGACGTGGACAGCCAGCTCTGATTGTATTTTAAATGAAATCTCATCCTACTGTAGACATCACGTCTGGAACTACAATCCACCCTGTGATCTGTCACTTTTATACATATGCACAGGGGAGTGGAGTGGTTTCCATAGTGAAGAAATATCTCAGCCCACTTACGAACAATACCAGAGGCCACCACGACCCCAGAGCGGTCGGAAGTTCAGAGGACGTGCCTGGAACATACCTCCTGGCCCTGAAACTGTGCCTGCTGAGCATTTTCACTCCAGAGCAAAGTCCACTCGCAGGTAAGGCTGTTCCCGGGGACTGACTTATGAAGAATAAACGCATTTTCCTTCAGCTGGAGCTGGGTACTAGATAGGTGAGAAATGAGAGCTGCTGTCAGCCCCGGGTGGGGGCTTGCGGGAGGAGGTACTGAATTCCATGCCCAAGCTGGCTTAAATCAGTAAAACTCAGTACCAAAGAGCCAGGGGTGGTTTACAGAGACCTGCTTTGAAGACCTGGCAGATTCAGTACAGTGTGTTTGTTCAAATCTGTTGTTTCTGAACATAGTTCACCTTGAACATGAAGAGCAGACCTTGGTGATCTCTACAACTGAGTGGGCATGCCAGGGTGGACAGCAGCTAGGACGCCTAATTCCCCACTGCCCCTCAGAGCAGTAAGGGTCCTGCGGTTTACCTGAGCCATGCTCCTCACTGAGGCATCTCCTTTCCTGCCCTGAGAAGCCTGGGAGTTAGGTACCACAACAACCCAGAGCTTAAAGATTAAGGGCCTAGCTCAAGACAAAGTAAGAGGTGAAGAAGTTCTTCAGCTCAGAATTCTTTCGACCCAGCCATGCTGGGGATGTGAGGGGTAGGGCGGGGCTGTGACCTGTGGTTAGAGAGGAAGCATAGAGACGCATGTTTGATGTCCACCTTTGGTATTAGTTTCCTGAGGAATTCCGTTCTCCATATCCTCCCTAAACATAGCTGGCTAGCAAAAAGTAACTTCATTTAGGAATAAATAAGAGACTACCATGACCACCGCTATCTGTAACATGGCAATTTTATCCTGGCTGATTTTTATCTTCCAAGGTAGAGAATAGCCACTCATGCAAAAACCTTCACACTTGACTTTCAGGGAGAGGTCTAGGTCTAAGTCTAGGTTAAGGGAACACAAACTCTTACAAAAGTTTTAAATCTTTTTAAAAGCTTATTCATACGATAATGTTTTAAATGTTTATGGCTCTCTACGTTCTACAGCTGTGACTCAGAAGGTGTTTAAATGATTTGTGTCTTAGTTCAGTTTCTTCAGCTTCTTATCAGTGTTTGTAAGCACACTGGACTCCAGGAGGTTCACCTCTGCCTTCATTATTGAAGTTGGGAACCTGGAATCCCAGCCACAGGCCTCCCGGCTTCTCTGTCCCATGCTTTTTTGCTCTTTCTGGAAGATGCTCAGATCTGAGTCTCACCTGGTCCCTCATTGCCACATATTTGAAGCATGACTCTGTCACAGTTGCCAAAAGTGACTGTATCTTTAAGCACCCACTCTTGAAATTACTGCTAAAATAAGCCAAAGGAATGGGTGAATTTCAGGCATTGTATCTGAAGAGAAAAAAAAATAATAAAATAGGTGTTCCTATTTATCCCTTAGGTCTGATTGGTGCTTGGTATTTCTATGGCAGGTGACCAGGAAGTCTTGAAATTTTGTCTTATTTCACTAGGGTACAGAGCAAAATGTCCTGCAGAATTTAACTGGTCAAAAATAGGCATTACTTAGGGAGCATAGGCATCTTTTCTTTCTGGTTTGGCTTTATTTTTTATTTATTTGTTTTTCTTCTTGCTTGCTTATTTCAGTTTTCAAGGCAGTCTTGTGTACTCCAGATGTACAGTGATCTTGAACTCTGATCCTCCTGCCTCTACCTCCTGAGTGCTAAGATTATAGGCATGTGGCACAGTACCTAAAAAAAGAGCTTTTTTTTATCCTGAAAGCCTCCAAGAAACATAAATGAATCCTTAAAAGTCCCAGAAGGAAATGTAAATTTGTCTTCTAACCCCTTTGATGGTAAAAAAAAAAAACCCAAACAGCAAAGCCTTATATTTTAGATAATGTAGCTCTAAGATCAACCAGGGTCTCTCTATCATGCACTGTTCACAGTCCTAGATATTTCTCTTTGCTTTGTGATTTTTCATCAATGTTAAAGGTCACGTTCCTTCATCATCCAAAACACCCAAACCTCCCCACTCTAGAGCCCAAAGTCAGCAAACAGAAGAAAGCATGTTATCTTGAAGTCCATGAGAACAGAGCATTATAAGGACATTTGCTCCCAGACATCTCATATGCGTTGGTTAGGCATCTTTGACCTCCTCTCCATGAAGAATTAGTTCCTCCCCAGATGGGAAACACAGATTTGAAGAGTAAGAATAGCATATTTTTAGAGGCATGATACTTACAAGTTGACACCACACACACACACACACACACACACACACACACACACACTCACAAATGTGAAAAAGTAAATAGGTAAAAAGGACCTTGCCTCTCATCCCCAGGTTAACTGCTTGGGTAACTGAGATGAGCAGACACCCAGAGATGAGCCTGTAGAACCGGGGCTCCAGGTATCCAGAGGCAAGCCCACAGCAAGAGAAGAAACAGTTAAGTTTTTCCTGGGAAAACTATAGAAAGTAACTTTGGTAAGACTGTTTCACGTATATGAACATGTGCAATTTTGAAATAAAAGCAAAACAAAACAAAATTCCAATGCCATATAAAGGATATTCACCTCTGTAATATATAATAACGTGTTTAGATAATACATCTAAAAAGAGAATTGAAAATACACTGTTCTGCCTTGATGAAAATTAATTTCATTAACTGGCCTGAGTGCTAATCTGAATGTCAGCTTCTTTAACAAATATTTACTGAAGATATGACGTAGCATAAGGCACTGCTAACTATGCCAGCTGCTTCCAAAGATCTCAAGAGCCCAAATGACCCACAGGGAAAATCTCCACATAGGAAGAGGCTGGAATGTCACAGAAGAAATGGAAGGGCCCAGAAAGACAGTGTCAGTGTTCAAAGTGCCCCAAGTCTGTAACGTGCTGGGCCGTAAATTCAGAAGTTAGTTCATACTGAGGGAGTAGCCAATAGAAGCAGAGGTAGAGTCAGTCCCAAGATGGGCTTGGACACAAAATGCATTGTTTTTCTGCAATGTTTGCAATTCTTGTGTGAAAAATCCAAGTAGCTGAGCTCTGTCTCAAGAAGCTGTTGAAGAAGGAACGGGTTGGGCCCTAGGGCCATGCTAAAGTAAAGCAGTTTTAAGGAGCACAGAGTAAGCCCCACAAGGACAAAGGATGAGGACACCCCCAAAGCTGGACCTCAGTGTCCTCCTGTCCAATCACACTCCCCCAAGGTCCAAGCAGCTTTCATTTCATGAAAATCATCTCCTCCTCCCCATCCCTCTTGGAGAAGGGGCTCTTGTTTTCAGAATCAGAACAAGAAAGTCAGAACAAAAAGATCCTCAGATTCTGGACTCTGGCTGCACAGGTGAAAACTGGGTTCTGATGCATTAGAAGGCTCCTTAGTAATGTGTGAAAGGAACCAGGGAACAAAGCAATGGAACAAATGGAAGCTTCTTCATAACTTTCTCTCCAGTGTTAATACTTTCTGAATTGTTCTTTATAGCAGAATTCTTTCAGGATTAAGAAGCCATTGAAAATTGCTTCAAAGTTTTAAGATGCCTTCAAAGCGCCAGGTAGCAAATAGTCACATCTGTTTTTGCAGAATTAACTGGATCCTCAGTACCTAAAGGTCGGGATAATTATTAAGTACAATATGTAAAGAATGAATAAGTCTGTTTTCCACAGAGAAAGTTGATCCAACCCTGTGAAATATTCTCCAGAAACTCCAGCAGGCTTTTTATTGTGTTATTTTTTTTTTTAGACAGTCTTTCTAGGTAGTCCAGGTTGGCCCAAAATTTGCATTCCTTCTTCATGCTATACAGGTGTGTGCCAGCACACCCAGATCTAATACGCAGTTCTAATAATCACATAGACAAGTTGGAGAACATGGAACAGAGATTCTCTAGCATGACCTATGGATGCACAGCATTAGCATCACCTGCAGGCACAAGTTCTTAGACCCCATCCAACACCTAGTAGCTGAGCAGCTCTCGGCACAGGGTCCATGGTATGTGTTTAAAGGATCCTTTCATGGGATTTTGAAGCAGACAAGCCACACCTGTATGTACTGCATTATGCAGTCAAAAGTTATAAACCCAGAGATAAGAGTATAACAGGGGCATCAGTCACAGGATCAAATAACTGACTCAGATTATCTGGCATGAGTTTGTGTGTGTGTGTGTGTGTGCATGCGCACGTGTGTGTGCATGTATGTGTGTGCATGTATGTGTAAAATGTACTTCTGAAAAGGTTGTGCATAAACTATACCTTCTCCTTATGGAACATAGAGATTAGTTACATGTAAGCAGACGTGAACCAGTTTAATAAGTGTACAATGTAGCATGTACTTTCACACATGGACAGTGTAGCTTTTATGCATCACTTCAGCTTTATGAGATGATTGTTACCCCATTTGCTAGACAAGGAACTTGAATTTCACAGAGGCTAAAGAATCTGCCCAAGGCATTCAGGCAGAGGATGAGATGGAATCTGAGCCAATCTCTGTCTAACTCCAAATTGTGTAGTCTTTGCTGCAAATGTGACATGCTCATATCTGGCCTTGGTATCTATTCAGATTATTTAAAGCCAGGTTCTTTCAATTTGTCATAGAATAGTATAAAAAGTATTGCTTGGTAAGAATGCTTGTGAGGGACTGGAGAGATGTCTCAGTGGCTAAGAGCACTGGCTGCTCTTGCAGAAGACCTGGGTTCAGTTCCCACCACCCACATGGTGGCTAACCACCATCCCAAATCCAGTTCCAAGGGATCCAATACCCTCTTCTGACCTTCGCAGGCACTGCAAGACATGGGTGCACTTACATACATGCAAATAATACACTCATACACATAAAAATAATAAATAAAGTGTTTTAATTATTAATTAAAATGCTTGTGATGCTAAAGAAGGAACAAACAAAAAATACTAAAAAAGAAAAAAAGAAAGAAAGCAGCTTCAATGTATAGCTAGAAAAGAAGCAACTTCCACAGGGAACTTCAGAGAGTGTTGGGGTGTGCACATGTGTGTATATGCATATGAATGGAGTCATAAACTCCAGCAGGCATGTCCAGCCCCTTGACATTGCAACACAACGCTTCATCCACTTCACAGTCAAATTACAGCAAAAATCACATCCCAAAATTTCCTAATGTCTTAAGTAAGTTTACAATTATCCTCAGCCACATGTGGCCTGTGGGTCACAGGTTGCACATGACTTTAAGTCTAAAACAAAACCAACCAACTTAACCAACCTGACTGACTGTTCTAAAGAAACTATAGTAGCTTAGCAGGATGCCAGTCCTAAGGATCTGCCTCAAAAAAGAAAGTACTGCCTGATACCTTACCACAGTTGTTAAGCACCAGGAACGTATTCGGTCCACCTTAATAAGGATGAAGGAACTAAATCCCACTTGCAGTAAAAGCAAGCCAGGTAGATTTCCAAATGCTTACTTAAGTTGTCTGTTGCTCACTTTAGAGTCAGTGGCTACCTGTAAACCCAAATTTTAAAAAACCAGTAACAGTCTGGCAATGGTTCTCACACTATAGAGGCAATCAATACTATCCACAGGTATATTATTCTTGCACTGCTGGGACCCAAATACCTGAAATAGAATTTAAGGGAGGAAGGGTTTATTTCAGCACACAGTTTCAGAAGTATCAGTCCATGGTGGTAGAGCAGGGCAAAGCAGAATATTCACATCAGGATGGAGAGGATGTAGACAGCAAGACCGGAAGCAGCCAGGAGTGCTTTCTGATACCTACTTCCTGAAACATCTACATTTTCAGAACTTCCCCAGAAGCACCTCCATTTGGAGACTAAGTCTTCAAATCCCAGTGTCTGCAGGAGATATCACATATTCCAGCATATCAGAAGGACATGTTAAAACACAGATTGCTGGGCTCAGTTTTGATTTGGAGTTCTAGGGAAACACCTGAAAATTGTTTGCCGTTCTGATGGTAATTCTAAAAAATTCCCAGGTGAGGCTTATATTGCTGGTCTGGGACTGACTTTGAGAACCCCCTCAGAAGAACGTTAGCAGATCCCTATCGGACCTTACTCCACAGCCTTCTCAGTGCTGAGCCCCTCTGACACGTCTTCCCACATCCCTCTGTTCTACCTCAGGGAGACATGCTGATGCCGGCTTACTTCCTGCTGCTCCTGCTGCTGCTCCTTGGGGGCCCAAGGACAAGCCTTTCCCATCAGTTCTACAAAGCTGGACCCGTCTTCAGCTGCCTCAATACGGCCTTGTCTGAGGTCAAGGAAAACCAGCTGGAGGATGTGCCCTTCCTGAGCAAGAGGGCCTTCCACTACCTGCCCAGCCAAGACCCATCTTCTGGAGAGGGAAAGGAGGAGGAAGAAAAGCAAGACAAGAACAAAAGGACTTTTTCTGGCTCTGGAGGTGGGAGTGGGGCTGGAAGCATGAAGTACAAATACCCATCCCAAACACAACCCAAGGGGAAGCTGTACCCAGACAAGACCAAAAGTGACCGGCGAACCAAGTTGACTCTGTCCCTGGATGTTCCCACCAACATCATGAACGTCCTCTTCAACATCGCCAAGGCCAAGAATTTGCAAGCCAAGGCAGCTGCCAATGCTCACTTGATGGCACAGATTGGACGGAAGAAGTAGAAGCAGAGGCCTGGTGGGAGGGCGGCACGTCAAGACGGAGGTTCAGAGCCGGGGGCGAGGAGGACTGAACGTGCCCTTGGATCTCCAAAGCTGGGTGCATTCTCCCAGGCTGTTGCACGGCTGTACCCCTCTGATCTTTCCTTGCTGCCAACCCAGTTCCCCTTCTCCTCTGTATACACACACGAGTGCAGTATTGTTCGACACGTGCAGACACTGGACGTCAGTGTCTCTTTCTGTCTCCTGTGTCTCCTGATCTGCTTCCCTGCAGCAAGAGGCAGAATTCAGTATTCACACAGTCCTCCTCTCCAAGCTTCTCCCTGGTGCTCCCATTCCCAAGAAAGGAACATTCAGGTTTCCTCCCCTCTCTCCACACTGACCTTTGCCAGGGCAGAGGCCAGAGCTGCGCTGCTCACCATCCTGCTACCAAATCCCTTCCCTGATTTTCCATCCCTATTAAAACCAGTGGCTTCTTGAACTCCTGGCTTGTTTCTGTAAGGGATATTACTGGTGGGTCATTTCTTCATCTCTCTCAGGAGAGGAGTTCTTGGGGGGGGTCTTAAAAAGAGTAAAGGAAAGCTTGAGAATCAGTCAGCTTTTGTTGCTCCATGTCCAGCTCTTCTGTGGTCTGGTCCCACAAGAGTGGCATAGCTTGAGATTTGTTTCAGAATGGACTTTCCTGGGCTGTAAAGGAAAGGGAGCTTGTAACATTTCAAACTCCTCCACAGCTCACTAGGACATGGGGCCACTCATTTCTTTATTAAGTTCCTGCATGTGTATATATGTGTGGTGTTCATAAGTATGCATGTTCACAAGTGTGTGGGGCCCTGCACATGCACATGGAGATCAAAGGCTAACATCAAATGCCTTCCTTGATCGCTCTCCACCTTATATATTGAAGTGGTATCTCTCACTTGAACCCAGAGCTTGACAGTTCAGCAGTATAGCTATATATCTTGCTCTGGAGAACCTTTGCCACAGCCTCCCCATTGCTGGGACTACAGGAAGGTCACCATACCCACTCAGCATCTACATCGGTGTCTAGCATCCAAATTCTGGTCTTTATGTTTGCATGGCAAGCACTTTACCCCCTGAGCCCTCTCCCCAGCCCCTTTATTGAACTCTTATTGAACCCATATACCTGCCCAGTGCTGTGCCAGGCCCTGCAGCAGATACTGATGTCTGTCTGAGGCAAAGACAGGCCTCTACTCTCTGCATGTCAATTGACTGAAATAAACAGAACCAAATTAAAGCAAACACTACCATGAAAATTCACATGATGAACTGTAAAGTGAGAGAAATTAGTGCAAAATTGCTTATATGTACGTATTCATATGATGGATTCGAAAGTGAGAATCTTAATATATATAACAAATTCCACTAAGAATGTACCATATTAGGAACTCTGTTGGCCTCTGGCAGCAAAGCTCAGTGGCCAGATTCTTAGAAAAGAGACTATGTTCCTATTGACTTCGACATAGTGACAAATCATTAATAACTAAAATGAACTCCTGGGTTCATGAACACACACACACACACACACACACACACACACACACACACACACCAACCACTAATATCACCTCCACTACCAGAGGTAAAGTCAAAATAAAAATGGAGCTGAGGATGTAATTCAGCTTGCTTCGTATGTGGAAGGTCCCAGATTCAAAGCTCGATACACATAGATACAGAGAGGGACAGACACAGAGTCAGACAAAGCTAGAAACATTAATGACAATTTGGAAAAAGTTTGTCACTAGTATAAAAAGAACATAGCTCCAATGAAATATACAAAGAACTGCTTAGAAAGGAAATGAACAAGGGAAATTTTTCCAAGGGAAGATAAACAAGGGCTTGACTAGATCACACAAACACACACATATGCAAAATCAAATGGCCTTTAAAGATACAAAGATGCTCAACTCATAACAACTTTATAACAATTACACTAACATACAGTTCCTCATCTGTCATATTGAGAAAAGTCTGTAAGTTTCACAATATATTGCACTGATGATTTTAAGGGTCATTGTTGGGTTATGTTAAGAGAGAAAGAATCTGACAATACTTAGCAAAATTACAAATTTATAACTCCTTTAATCCAACAATCTTGCCTTTACTGACATTACAGGTGAAAGCTAAATTAAATTAAAAATTAATTTAAATTAATAGAAAAGGTTAGTGACTGGCGAGATGTCTCAGTGCTTAAGAGCATTGGCTACTCTTGCAGAAGACCTAAGTTCAGTTCCTAGCACCTACATAGTGGATTACAACTGTCAGTAACTCCAGTTCCAGGGAACCTGATGCCCTCTCCTGGCCTCTGAGAGGTTTCTTCAGATCAGCTCCCATTGCAGAGTGCTGGGTTCTATCCACAAAATCCAACCCTGACCAGATGAAGCAGTACTGATGTGAACATAGTCAATGCATGGGAAGTGGAGCTGGCGGTGTCCAAAGACCACCACTATCTGACACCCCTAACCTCACTTCTGTGCAGGGCAGGGGTTGGAGCATGGGTATCAGTCATCGTCTTAGCACGAGGAAGATCCCTGGTCCTTCTGCTTTTTCCTCAATCTGCGAAGAACAGACACTCAGGTAGGAACAGCCTCACTGGCCACATCAACCGAAGAACTCAATTTAACGGCAAGCCGCTATGTCTAAGGAGCATTTGACTACAACATAGCTACCCTGGTAATCAGGGAGTGATATCGTGAGCTTTTAGTGCACAAGAATTAAACACTGGGACTGGGGCTTCCATGAGCTCTTGATGCATAATAATCTGACATTTTTCTAAGACACAAATTTTAATTACTGTGCAAGACAGACATGCACGAACAACTCAATTATCTGGTAGAGGGCTTTGTCAGTTGCCCAGTGTCTGTGTCTCCACACAGACTGTGTTGCTCTTTGCTAAGCGTCATGTACCCCCGTATCATTAACTGTTTAAAGGGGGTTATTTAGGCCTTTTTCAGTTAACACAATGGCATTCTGAGAGGCAATTACTGATCAATACAGAAATGCACAACGGTTTCAGGATTTCCCTCTCTGTGCAAGTTTTATTTGATTCTGTTTTAGGGTCTTAAATAGCCATGCCTGATCCAAAGTCCTGCAACCCTTGTAACACTGACATGAGAGAAAGTGTCTAGAACACCAAGTGATGACAGGCTAATGGAACTGGGTGAATTCTTTTATTAGGCGATATATGGACTTTTATTTGAGACAGGGTCTCTCTATTATCCCAGCTGGCCTAGAACTTGCTTTGTAAATCAGGCTCACCTCCAACTCACAGAGATCCACCTGCCTCTGCCTCCTGAGTGCTGGAATTAAAGGAATGTGCCACCACTTTTGACTTATAACAGATCTTTTTAATTTTTCATTTCATTTGGTGTGCATGTATGTGTGTGTGTGTGTGTGTGTGTGTTTGTGTGCACCTGCATCCAACATCACACATATGGAAGTCAGAGGACAATTTGTGATAGTCATCCTCTCCTACCTTGTGGGTTCTAGGGGCTGAAGTCAGGTCATCAAGCTTGACAACAAGTACCTTAACCCTCTAAGCCATCTTGTCTGCCCAAAGCAGACTTGTAGGGTATGTTCATCACCTTTCACTCCCCCACATTCACTACAGTCTACTTTCCCTAAGAATGAAAGTTATCTTGTTGCTGTTCAATATTGCATCCCAGTAGCTAGGGGAAGGATAAGCATATGCCATACGCTCAAGAAATAGTTAATAAATGAAAATGGATCAAAGTTCTCATGATAAAGAAGCTGTGTGGATGTGGCCTTTAAAATGCAGCATTTACAGTATTTAAAAGTATTTGACTTAACAGAATTATGTTTATAACAGAATTATAATTCTGATTTTAAGTGTATAAATTTCCTAAGTTTAAGCTTAAAATCTTTTATAAAATCTTTTATTATTTCTTACTATTCTATGTGTTTGAGTGCATTGCCTGCGTGTATATAAGTGTACCTGTGTTGTGCAATGCCCACAGAGGTCAAAAGAGGGTGTCAGATCCCCTGGATCTGGAGATACAAATGGTTTTTAGCTTCTTTGTGGGTACTGGGAACAACCAGTGCTCTTAACTGCTGAGTCGTCTCTCCAGTTCCTTAAGTTTAAAATCTTAAGTAACAATCTTTTTTGTTTCTAAACATTCTTGAAATAGTTAGAGATTTTTATTATATTTATAGTTCAAATCTTTTTAGTTAGAATTACTAACAGTTTGTGGGAAAATTCCTTAAAATGAAATGGAATATATTAAATTAATAGTCAATCTCAAACATTTAAAAGCATCTAAATCTGAAAATGATATCAAAATGTCTGTGCATCCTGTATAATAAAAGTAATTATACAAATTTGCCTGACTTAAACGTCACCTGTAATCCAAGCACTCAGGAAATAAAGAAAAGGGAACCCCAGGACTAGCCGGCTAGCTAGACTAGCCAAATCAGCAAGCTCTGGGGACAACTGAGAGACCTTGCCTCAGTAAATAAAGTGGATAGTGATTAAAAGAGACACATATCATAGCCAGGGTCAACTTCAGGCATAAACACACACACACACACACACACACACACACAAACAAAAGCCAGACTTATAAACAGTAAGATTCATAAAGTGAATTAACTTAAAAGCTTGAGAAATAATTAGGTTTTTATCTGAATTTTATCAGGTTGTCAATTTTTAAAACAAATGTTCTTCCAGATGCATGAAGGGAGAAAAAAAAGGGAAGGAGGAAGAGAGAATTATTCAAGTATCTCACTAGTGCCCTCTAGCTGGTAAAGAGAGAACTATAACATGTTGATTAAAGGAAAAAAAAACTGGAATAAATTGTTAACTTAGGAAAAAAAAAAGTCTGGGGGCTGGAGAGACGGCTCAGCAGTTAAAAGCACTGACTGCTCTTGAAGAGGACCTGGGTTCGATTTCCAGCACTCACATGGCAGCTAACAACCATCTGTAACTCCAGTTCCAGGAAATTCAATATCTTTTTCTGACCTCCGTGAGCACTGCAAGACAGGGGTGCACCTACCTACATGCAAGCAATACACTTATACTCATAAAAGTTTTTAAAGTTTAGGGGACTGGAGAGATGGCTCAGCAGTTAAGAGCACCGGGTGCTCTTACAGAAGACCCAGGTTTGAACCCACACGGCGGCTAACAACTGTCCATTCCTTTAGTTCCAGGACATCCAGAGCCCTCTTCTGTCCTTCATGGGCACTGCACAGCATGGGTGCACTTACATGAAGGCATGACACTCATACACAGAAGATAAAATTTTTTTAAGGTCTATCAAACTGAGTGTGGTGGCACATGCCTTTAATTCCAGTCACTGGGGGCAGAGGCAGGCAGATCTCTATGAGACTAAGGCCAACCTAGTCTACATAGTGAGTCCCAGGCCAGATGAGACTACAGAGAGACCATGCCTCAAAAAAACAAAACAAAAAGAAGAGGTCAAACAGAACTGTGAAGAACTGAATCATCAATCAGTGCTCACTACATATTTCCATACAGTGAGAAATCCCATAGCACATCTCAGCTCTCACTGAAGCAAGGGTAGAAGTGAATGGAGGTTCTAGACTGCTCTGGTGATTCAAAGAGGACACAAGAAAGCCAAGTCTCAGGACTTTAGGAGGTACATCACTGGTCATAGGAAAAGTGTGTGCTGGGAAATAGTGAGAGACTAGCTCCAATGGGATTCATGAGATCCCAGTGAAGGATGGGCGTGGAGATTGAAGTAAGTAGTACTAGTAGAGGCAGGCTCTACCCACCGTGTGCAGGAGCATATGCCTTATGTTTAAGCAATGGGGAGTCATTAAAGCCTTGATCATGAGTAGAACAGTGCAAGCTGCTTCAGAATGCTCTGTCATGGAGCAGCAGGTAGAGAGACAGATGAGAAGATGAAAAAGCATTTAGGTACCAGTGAACCCATTAAGAGAAGAGGATTTGATGACCCAAAGAAAGGAAGAGGGCAGATTCTGGAAGCTTTGTGGAAGTAGAACCAGTAGAAGGTAACTCTATATAGAAAACAAGAAATGAGGAAGAGCAATCAAAACTAACAGTACTGGGCTAGCGAGATGACTCAACTGGGGATTCTCTTGCCACCAAGCCTGATGTCCTGAGTTTGATCCCCAGGACCCACTGGTAGAAGGGAAGAGCTGACTGCTAAAGGTCATCTTCTGACTTCCACATGTGCACTATGTCATTCACATGCATATATATACACACACATACATACATATCATTTTTTAAATGGCAGTGTTGTTTAGAATCTGCGTCAGTGGGAAGATAAAAGCACAATCAGACAAGATAGAGATCACTAAAGAAAGAAAATCACCTTTGGAGAAAATAATACATTTTTCTAGGAAGAAATAAGAAATAAAACTATAGATAAAGCATCTTGGAGAATATGTGTAACAAGTAGAAATTTTATCAAAAGACCTAACAAAGAAAGAAAAATTGAAGATGAGACTTTGAATTTGTGAAATCAATGAGATCGGGAGAGGAGGAAGAGAAACGTCTCCACTAGGGGAGGACAGGGTAGAACAGAAGTCTGCACAGCTGATGCTCGGTCCTAAACAGGGCCTTAGACCACTCCTTCGAAGGCTCAAGGAACAGCAAAGAAGAGGGGGCAGAAAGAGCACAAAAGCTGGAGGAAAATGCCATCTTCTAGGCATGGCACAGCTGTTGCAATTAGGAAGTCACAGCAGCTACAGCTATCTGCACTCAACCGCTGGCAACTGTTCCTGTCAACTCTCAGTGGGCTGGAAGGGTGGCTCATGTGGCTCTGCTCTCCCTGTTGAACTATTAGCTACTGATAGGTTCTGAGATGGGGTAACGTCATTGTCTTCAACACATTGCTGAGCCAACCAAGTTCCAGTGGAGAGCTCCAGACCCTGATTAAACCCAGTGGATCACTAAAAAAGGGGAATAAAAGGAAGTTAGGAAAGAGTTTGTAGGAGAATTGAAAGGTGGTATTGAAGGGGCTAAGAGAGGCTGGGGGAGGAGAACATTCCGAATGCGCAGCGTACATGTATGGAATTTTCAAAGAACAATTTAATAATTTAATTTAATAATTTAATAAAAGGAAGAAGCTGGAAAGATGGCTCCTTGGTTAAGAGCACTGGCTGCTCTTGCAGAGGACACAGGTTCAGTACCCAGTACCCACATGGTGGCTAACAACCGTCTGTAACTTCAGTCCCAGGGGAATTCAACTCCCTCTTCTGCCTTCCACTGGCATTGTGTGACATGGATGCACTTACATGTGTGCAGGCAATACACTCTAAACTAAAAATAGTAAATAAAATTTTGAAGGAGGAAGAAGAGTCTGAAAAGATGCCAGACATATAAAAAGACGAAATGCTAGGGGCCCCAGGAACCAGAGGGTAGCCTCATGAAATGACCACTCTGATGTTGAGACAGCTCTAGGCTGAGAAAGCATTGCTTTAATAAATAAGTCATAACCAGTAGAGGTCAAGACAGTCATTTCAGCAGAATGGTAGAGAAGATGCCTGTGATATTGTCAGCTTGACAGGATCTAAAACTCACCTAGGAGATAGATCTCTGAGTATGTCTACGAGAGAGAGTTTCTAAGTTGGGTTAAATGAGGTTGGAAGACCCATCCAACATGCGGGACGTTACAGGCTACACACAGTCTCAGCAGCATACTGGGTAACATGCTAGGGGCTCCAGACTCTCTCTCCTGACTACAATACAACATGAACAGCTGCCTCAAGTTCCTGCTGCTATGCTGATGGACTGTCTTGCTATGAAAGACTGTCCTCAAACTGTGAGCCCTCCTTAGGTTCCTTTTGTCTGGCGTTTGATCAAACAAGAGAACTAACACAACACCAAGTTACAAAAGCTGGGCCGTGAGCAGAGGGTCAGGTAAAGGCATCAAATGTAGACTGTATGACAGCATGTTGTGGAATGACAGAATCCAAGAAAAATGATTTTTGAAAAATGAAGGAATCTGGACATACAAGTATTGAAAAGAAAATAAACCAGGGCCACTGAGATGTCTCAGTGGGTAATGGGGTTTGCTGCGAAAAGCTAGAAACCTCAGTTCAACCCCAGGAACCCATGTAAAGGCGGAAGGAGAGAACTGACTCCACAAAGTTGTCCTCTGACCTCCACACGTGAGCTGTATGTACAATATGAAGTAACAATAAATGACATAACGTTTAAAAATGAAAATAAACCAATGGTGAAAGGTGGAATAGTGAAAGAGATGGGGACAAGGTTTGCTAGAGAATAGGGAGAAGTTACAAATGGGACTTTTGTAGCTCAGATAAAAGAACACTTTTCCTCCAAGCTAATATAGAAGAAATGAAGAGTCTCCTGTGCCAGCTAGCCTGGAGTAAGTACACTGCACAGAAGAAACAAGAGAGACCCTTACCTCAACAAGGTGGAAAGTGAGAGTGAATTCCTGAAAGTTGTTCTCTGACCCCACATGCACACCATGACACACATATGACCACCCCTCACTTATAAGCACACACACTAAATACATTTGAAAGCTTTAAAAAAAGAATGTTTGGGGCTGGAGAGATGGCTCAGCAGTTAAGAGCACTTACTGCTCTTCCAAAGATCTCAGGTTTGGTTCCCAGCACCCACAGCAACTGTCCACAACTCCAGTTCCAGAGGAATTCGATGCCCTCTTCTGACCTCCATGGGTGTTGCATGACACAGATGCACTTACATATTTGCAGACAATATACTCATACATATAAAAAATAAATAAATAGATAAAAATTTTAAAGTATGTTTAATAACCTAAAAACAAGAAACATGAATAAATATAAAAATAATTGATAAATCTAACACATCAGCATCAATTAAATGTCATCACAAACTGAACAATTCCCAGACCCACAGAATCTAGAGACTGGCTAGGGACTTGGAAATAACTTTATCTGTGATGAGAGGTTTGAGATGGAGAGAAGTTAAGTATCTATTTCAAGGCTCTTGAACTGTAACAGTAGAGTGATTCTTAGCCATCTTTCCTAAAATTCCCTCAATGCTGTTCGATAAACTTCATTTATGTGAATGAATGAATGCATACATGTGTATATGTGCTCCACATGTATGCAGTGCTGACAGAAACTAGAAGAAAGCAGCAAATTCCTAGAGCTGGAGTTATAGATGGTTGGGAGCCACTATGTGGGTGACAGGACATAAACCCACACGATTCCTCTGCAAGAGCAGCAAAAGCTCTTAATGGCTGAGCCATCTCTCCAGCACCCTCAGATAGTGTTCTTTACTACTGAATAGGATAGGACTGGGTATAGTGGTACACACCTTTAGTCTCAGCACTTGGGGGCAGAAGCAGATGGATTTCTATGAGATCAAGGCCAACCTGGTCTACATAGTGAATTCCAGGCCAGATGAGGCTACAGAAAATTCCTACATCAAAAAAAGAAAAAAGAAAGAAAACAAAAATTCAAGCAAACTACTGAATAGGATTTTTAGAATGCAAAGACAAAATACATTGGTTAATTTAAAAAGCAAAGCCCCTAGAAATGTGGGAACTAGCATAGACTCAAGCAATTGGAAAAATTATTCCTTTCATACTTACAGAAAACAGACAGTATACTGTTAGCCAAAGTTAGATGAAATAAAGTCACACTGAAGGTCACTAAACAACTCCCTTGGTTTAGAGATTAGGTAGATGAGATATGATGATAAATAGATAGATAGATGATAAATAGATAGATAGATGATAGATAGATAGATAGATAGATAGATAGATAGATAGATAGATAGATAATTATTTGATCATGACAAGTCAAGGACATGAAAATGAAAGTCATATTCCTTTCTCTGTTGTTATAGCCCTAAACTGGTGCATCTCAGAATTAACAGGGCTTGGGATCCAATGGCAACCCAGATTGTCTTAACATCCACATGGATAAAATCCTTACTAAAGGGGCTTGTAAAGACAATCCCAAGAGGACCCAACTAGGTACTTAGGGTCTTGAAGACTGAGCAAAATCTGGTTTGGGAACAGTCTGTGCTGTTATGCCGTTCCTCTGTAGGCTCTAGATGCCATTTCCACCAACTGTAACCACTGCCTCCAAGGGAACAATGATTTCAGCTGCAAACATGCGAAATTGTTTGAGTGGCTTTCTTGAAAAAACACATCTCAGGTCAATGATTCAAGAACCTAAAGAACCTTCCAGGGAACTGTTGAAAATGGAAGATCAAGGGGTTGGAGAGGTGGTTCAATGGTTAAGAGCACTGACTGCTCTTACAGAGGACCCAGGTTCAATTCCTAGCACCCACATGGTGGCTAATAACTGTCCATAATTCCAGTTCCAGGAGAATTCAATGCTCTTTTCTGACCTCTGCAGGCATTTCATGACATGGGTACACTTACATACATGCAGACAATACACTCATACACATCAAAATAATAATAAAAAAAATTTTTTTAAAAGAAACTTTAAAAAAAATAGAGGGTCAAACTGGGTGTTGTGGCACACACCTTTAATTCCAGCACTCAAGGCAGAGGCAGGCAGATTTCTGTGACATCGAGGCCAGTCTGGTCTATGTAGAATCAGGCCAGCTGGGGCTACAGGGAGACCCTGTCTCAAAAAGACCAAAAAAAACAAAACAAAAATTGAAGGTCATGCTTTCTACTCAGTTTTGTCATGAACCTAAAACTGTTCTGAAAACTAAAGTACATCTTACAAAATACAGAGGCCAAGTCTTGAATCCAATGGTACAAACAAGAAGGTGGTAGCCTTATAGTTTGGTAAGTCTCACAACATATAACTTTATACTTTCATCTGAGGCTTGACCATATGCTATGCTCGGGTGTCTATTGGGTTCAAAAGTGAGATCACAAGGTAGAACCAGGAAGACTAAATTGGAAAGTAAAATGGCTCAGATGATCTGCCTGGTGATCTGCCATTATTAGCTCAGGAGCAGCGCCCAAGCCCAATACTGCATCTTCCCAGTTACCTGGTTCCATAACTACAAATAGTAGTCAAGCTAAATCCTTTCATACATTGTGAATGTAGTAAATCCTTCTGAGATGAGACTACTTAGCTCTAAAAATTAATTCTTTATAAATTCTTTTTAAACATCAAATCCTCATGTCAAATCCCTCCCAGTCCCCAAGATTCTACTTTAGTAATTCTTTAATGAAGTTCAAAAACTTGCATTTTCATCAAATCCCTACACATTGACAATGCCTCTGTGATAAAATTTTACTGTCAACTTGACTGGAAGTTAGTCAAGTAAAAGACACACCTCTGGACATGTCTGTAAGGGTGTCTCTAGAGAGGCTTAACTGAGGAGGCAAGACCCACCCTAAATGTGGGCTCAGTGCCAAGACTGAGTGAAAAGAGAAAAGGGAGCAGGAAAGCCTGCTGAGCACCGGCGTTCGTCTCTCTGCTTTCTGATTGTGGGTCGAATGTGGCCAGTTGCCTCATGCCTCTTGCTGTCATGCCTTCCCCACCGAGGTGGACTGTACCTTCTTGAACCACGAGCCAAAGTAAACCCTTCCCTCCCTAAGTTGTTTTTGTCAAATATTTTGTCACAGCAACAACAAAAACAACTAATGCAGCCTCCTGGGGCTGAGGAGATGGTTCAATGAGTAAATTACCTATTGCTCAAGTATGAGGACCAGAGATTAGATTCCCCAGAACCACATAAATGCCAAGTAGCTGTGGAGATCAACCTGTAATCCCAGTGCTTGGGCCAGAGATGGGGGATCCCCACGGCAAGGTGGTTAACAAATCAATGAGCTCTAGGTTCAATGAGATGCCCTCCCTCAGCAAGTAAGTAAGATTTCAGAGAACTGACATCGACTTCTGGCCTCTCATACACTCAAGTATGCACACACACATGTGCACCCATGCACATACAAATATGCATACACACAGATGTACACCACACACTTCTGCAAAAATGTAAAACCTCCTACAGGACAAGAGAACTGAAGAAGCAATTGTCACTTTCTTACCTGCAAGATACTCAGATCCAAATTCTAAAAATGAGCAATAGTATTCTTGATTGTATGAAAAGAAAACTAAGGACTTAAAGCCTACATTAGGAAAAAAGAAAATAAATGTTGTGAAAATATGTATGATTTAGTCAATGTACAACATGTACATTGATTTCTTGGGAGAAATAACATTCATAATCAATATGTGTGTTTTGCATTGGCATTTCATACTCTCTGTTTTCAGAAAAAGTAATGGGGGAGCTAAGAATAAAGCCAGGTGTTTATTCTGACATAACAACAAAGACAAAAACAAAACATTTATAAACCTCTATCTACTATAGAAGGGAGCCAGAAGGCTGTCAGAGAGCAGAGTCGGATTCTAATGTTCTGAGGGGAAAGGAGCGCGTTGCTGGTGATGATCTATTTGGTTCAGTGTGGAATTTAGGGACTTGCTGGTTTGATTTTGCTTTTGCTTTAATCAGAAGAAGTCTCCTTGTTAATCTCTGAAAGAAACCATGATATTTTAACACAACACTTCGTGGGCCCCAGTCATCTTTACATCAAAAACGTAGCCCCACTTCCTCATAGTCTTTCTCCAGAGCTGCCAGATCTTCCCTGGCCTCCAGGAACTCCCCCTGCTCCATTCCTTCTGTGATGTACCAATGCAGAAACGCCTTCTTGGCATACATGAGGTCAAACTTGTGGTCCAGGCGGGCCCAGGCATCCACAATTGCTGTGGTGTTGCTCAACATGCACACAGTCCGCTGAACTGGAGCCAGATCCCCTCCTGGCATCACCATGGGTGGCTGTTGGTTGATACCCACCTTGAAACCGGTTGGGCACCAATCAACAAACTGAACAGAGGTCCTCGACTTCATGGATGCAATTGCTACGTTCACATCCTTAGGGACCACATCTCCTCTGTAGAGTAGACAGCAAGCCATGTACTTCCCAAGCCGAGGATCACACCTAACCAACTGGTTGGAGCGCTCAAAGCAAGCAGCAGTGATATCAGGCACAGAGAGGTGCTCGTGGTAGGCTTTGTCAGCAGAGATGATGGGGGCAAGGGTTGTGATAGGGAAATGTACTCTTGGATAAGGCACTAGGTTGGTCTGAAATTCAATTAGATCCACATTCAAGGGCCCTTCAAAGCGAAGGGAAGCAGTGAGGGTTGATAGCACCTGAGCGACCAACCTATTGATGCTGGCATAAGAAGGACGTTCGATGCCAAGTTTAGAGTGGCAGATGTTGTAGACGGCTTCATTGTCCACCAGAAAGGTGCAGTCTGAGTGCTCTATGGTGGAATGAGTGGTGAGGATGGCATTGTAAGGTTCTACCACAGCAGTGGAGATTCTAGGTGATGGGTAGACAGAGAACTCCAACTTAGTCTTGCTGAAATATTCTACTGAGAGCTGCTCTATTAAGAGAGATGTAAATCCTGATCCAGTGCCTCCTCCAAAGCTTCGGAAAACCAAAAATCCCTGAAGTCCATCGCACTGCTCTGCCTGTGAAAAGAACATGCAATGAGAAAATTCAGTCAGATAGATTCAGTTCATGAATCTAGTTAGTAGGTCAGAACAAGTTCTCCCCAAAATGAAATCAGAAGATTCAGAAAGTGAAATGATGAGATAGCTCAGTCGGTACAGTGCTTGCCTAGTCATCACATGAACCTGAGTGTCCTCCAAGAACCTGCATGACAAGAATTGCTGGTCATGGTGCCATGCACTTACAATCCCAGCACTGGAGAGGTGAAAACAGGCAGATCCCTGGAGTTTGATGACCAGCCAGCTTAGCTTGGGTGGCCAATCCCAGCACAGTGAGAGACCGTGTCTCAAAAAAAAGAAAAAAATAAGGCAGACGGTATCTCAGGATCAACAGCCAAGGTTATCTTCTGGCCTTCACGTGCACACACAGGCATCTGCACCTGTGCACACAGGTACACTTGCATACATAGGCACATGCACATACACAAACATGTTCACACACGTAAATACACATTTTAAAAGATGATTCAGAAAGGATTGGTGTGTCATTGTCAGCTACACAACATAGTTACATAGAGATATCCTGAATGTTACTTCTGGAGTTGGGGAAACTCTTAGTTTTACTACAGCTGATGCATTCCTAATCCCAAATTCCAAAATGCTCCAAAATCCAAAGTTGTTTGAGCTCTGATATGATGCCACTAGTGAGAAATTCCACATCTGACCTCAGGATAACTGGCTGCAGTCAACACTCAGGCATGCTGAAAATACTTAAATGAACTGGGGGTTTCGACTTGGTCCCCCCAAATGACTTATTTGTAAATACACCAAAATATGAGGGGAAATTCCAAGTACTTCTTGTCCCAGTCATTTCAAATAAGGGAGGCTCAATCTATATAAGCAAAATGCAGAGATTAAAGTCAAAGACAGTTGTGAAATATGGCATGCCTGACTCCCAAGAGACTGAATGTGTCCCGTGGACCAGGTGAGGCACCTAATATACAATATCAATATTTTCCTGACCAGAGGTGCTTCTTCATTGATCCTAAAATTCTGAGCTCAGGACTTGGCAAGTAAGAAAAAATAACTGAAGTGCCAAGATGGCTGCGCAGCTGAAGGAGTGACGGCAGCGATGATTCTCAGCACAAGGATCTAACCGTGATTCCCGGCCTCTTCATTTTATTAAGGATCTTGTTGCTTCTATATTGATCCCAAAATTCTGAATACAAGTAAGAAGAAAATAAAAGTGGAATCAAGATGGTGGAGCTGGGTCAGCCTGGCCACCCACAGAAACCTGCGGGGCAGAGTGGAGCCAGCCTGCCCACATGCATAACCTGGTGGCACCCAGGTCAGCTGACCATCCTCATCACCCAGTGGTCGTCAAGACCCGGCTGCAGCCCTCAACAACATAGGAATCTGAGAAGTCTACAGATTTCAGAAAATAAACTAGAAAACACTGGTGTAAAGCTGTAGAGCTTTCCAGCTGCCACTCAGAGAATCTTGAATTAGAGGCCTGTGAGCTAGTGAGGACTTCTGTGAGGACCTAACTTCTTTTACCAGCAGTAAAACCCTGTGGGGAAAACAACCTATTGGAGAGTGCCTCTGTCCACAGTGAGCTTAAGCGAGGCCTGGAAACAACCAAAGTTTAACCTGCACTCAAGGGCTAAGAACAACTAACTTTGATAAGGAAAACCAAGCATCTCTGCCCACTGAGAAAAAAAGAAATCCCCAATTGACATCCCTAAGCAATGCAAGAGAAATAGAAAACAAGTGTGAAAATTGCATCCCAAGAAACCTGGGCATATTCTGACTCAAAACCCCCGTACAAAGAAAAGGGAGTAGGCACTTACTTTGGCACAGTCACTGACTTTAATGAGATGGTTTCTCCAGCACCAGCTCAGAGAGGTTATATAAGATTGATGGAAACAGGGATGGGGCGTGGAGATGGAGAGGAAGTCTGAATATAACCAAAATTCATTATATGAAATTCTCAAATAAAATTTCTCTTAAACTTGAAAAAAAAAGCACAAATATTCAGTTATCTTTTGTCTTCCGTTAGTTTATTTGTATATGAACTAAGGCTTTTGTCAAAAACAAAGAAAACGAGCAAAAAGATGGGAGAGGCTCTCCAGATTCGGGCCCTTACAGAACTGTCAGCAAATACAGTAAGTAATCTTCAGAAAAGATGTGGCTCTTCCACCTTCACAATAATGGTGACTGTTGGAAAATAATATATTCTAGAGAGCTTTTAAAGTCTCTGATAACAATTTTTAAAAACCTCAAATTAGTAGAAACAAGGGTAGAAGGGCGGCACCTCGATCACCTTCCTGTGCAAAGTGGACATTGGCACCTTTCCCGGCTGAATCCTCCACAGGGAGGCCCAGGGAAAGAGGGTTGGGCGGTGATAGTGGTGGCGGGTAATGCTGTTAGGAGTTCACAAGTTCCCACACATGGCCCGTTTGAAGGGGAAAAGGAACCACTTGCCAGCTTTCGAATTCTCTCTAGCACGAGCGCGATGATCTCTGAGCCCACAGAGTAATGGCCTCGTGCGTAGTTGTTCGAAGCATCCTCCTTGCCATTCACAAGCTGATCTGGATGAAAGAGTGATTGATACTTCCCCACACGGATCTCATCTGCAGAGAGGGAGAAGTAGTCAGTGCACGCATTCAGTGTACCTGCTAACCCCTTGCAAAACCTCACAGGACTCTGTCCTCTGTTTCCTGAACTCTCCACAGTATAATGGTAAAGGAATGGAATTTATACTGCAGAAATTGCCTTTCTCAATCTAGGAAAACAAATAATTCTGGTTTATTGTTTTAAGACAAGATTTCATGTATTTCAAATGTCCTTGGACCTTTGATCCCCCTGCCTCCACTCCCTGGGTGTTGAGATTCAGACTTATACCTCTATAACTGGTTTAATGCGGTGCTGAAGAATTGATCCCAGAGCTTTCTGCATGTTACGCAAACATTCTACCAACTGAGCTACACCCCCCAGTCCCATTAGTTTCTTAATTTTTTTTTCATAGTATCTAGCAGAGTAATACAAATATGCATATAAGAGTCTTTGGCCTTGATCATTCTTGACCTCATTCTCTTAATAAAGCTTTTCATCTTCTTAGAACATCGACATCAACCGGCCTTCTTCCATTAGTTTGTTATATATTCTAGCTCCCTTCTAATAAGGCAATCAGCTCCAACCAAGTATTCACAGACTGTATCTTTCTAGTATGGATAGCCTGTATTCTCCAAAGATGATTACAAAAATTCTATCACATACGGCTTCTAGAACCTTGCTCTACTGGTATCAAAAAGTAGGTTCATATCCCTTCCCTTGCGTGTCTCGTAACTACCTTGCCTCATTGAAAAGAGCTAAAATGGCACCACGTGACTTCCAGGGTTGGGTGACAGAAATGCTATGGACATCTGCATTGTTCCCTTGGGACTCTTGTTCCTGGTACCTGACCACCATGCTATGATAAAGTCAAAGCATCTCAAAGACAGCCATGAGAAGGGGGACCAAAGGCCCACCAGCATCCCTAGCTCCAAACTCAGCCAACAACCAGCACCAACTTGCTAGCCAAGTGAGTGAGTCAATATGGGTTCCTCAGTTCCCAACAGAACCTTCATAGATGCTACCATGTAGAACAGAGTCCCTTCTGTGTCCCACCCAAATTATAGATTCATGAACAGAATAATGATTGTAATGTTACTTGATACCATTGAGTTTGAGGGGAGTATGTAAAAATAGATAAACATACAATGTCAAATCCAAACATACCCTGCTCTCTAAAGACAAGACTTCCTTTCTATCTCCAATATTAATCTAGTTGTATTGTCAGAGTTTTAGCACAGGATACTACTGAGTCTACCATTACTGATTCTAGAATAGCATTGGAGTTGGTAAGATGGCTCAGGTGGCAAAGGCCCTTGCCACCAAGTCTGGTGACTTGAGATCAACCCCTGGAATCTACATGGTAGAAGGAGAGAACCTACTCCCACAAGTTGTCCTCTGACCTCCACACAAACACTGTGGCATATGCACGCGTGACTATGTATACAAACACACAAATGCATAAATACATAATATAAAAATTTTAAATATCATTCGTTTCTCCCATAATCTGAACATTTATTTGATACCTTGACTCTTTGGAATAATTGTCAAATACCACAGTCTTTAGAAGAAAATTCTGACAAATTTTCAGACTCTTTACCAGTAGCTTCTACCAAATGGTTTTCAGACCCTGGAAAAGATTCAGTGTCCTGTTGTGGTACATGTGTAGATTAACTAATAGGCTTTGCGTAGCTTCGTCCCATGGGAAAATAAAGCTAACCTAGTCTTCCATTTGGGTGTGTTTGCCATGTTGCTAAGGCTTTGGATTTTGAAAAGGTTTACATGATTCTATTCAGATAAATTAGTGCAATCTCATAATCCAACCCTCTTGATTTGTGTACTTTGATTTGGGACCTTAGTAATAGTGCACAAGAAAGTCATCCTTAGATTACCTATAACGGTTGGTTCTAAGTCCATGAAGAGTGCTCTGGGCACATGCTTCCCAGCACTTGTTTCATGAAAGAAGGTATCAAAAGATGCATTCTTAGGTTCCATTTCAGCATTTTCCAACTGCTCCTGTTGACTATCAAGAATGAGGCCATCTGGCTGGATTCCATGTTCTAGGCAATAGAGTTCCCAACATGCATTCCCAATCTGGACACCAGCTTGACCGATGTGAATGGAAAGGCACTCCCTCTGAAATAAGCCACAGTGAGTTAGAGCAGAATGGGAGTTTAGACAAATTAGCACTTCTGATTACAAATACAGGGGCTGCTGAGCATGGTGACACATGCCTTTAACCCTAGCACATAGGAGACAGAGACGAGTGGATTTCTTTGAGTTCAAGCCCAGCCTGGTCTATATAGTAGGTTCCAGGCCAACAAGGGGTACTCAGTGAGATGATGTCTAAAAAATCAAACAAAACAAACCTACAAAGAGCAAAGGCCAAGTTAGCTAAAATTAAGCTCACAAGGGAAGTTTATTATACTCAAAAGTGTTTCATGAAAGGGGTCAACTACATAGCTCAGCAGATAATCTGGCCACACATGCCTGACGACCTGAGTTCAATCCACATTCAGGTGGAAGGAGAGAATCAACTCCACAAAAAGCGTTTCATGAAAGACAAACACCAAGGAGCAGCTAAGTTTCACAGAAAATTGAACCAATGACTAAAACTGTATAAAAGGGGGTATTTGAATCAAAAGATGGCTCAACAAGTAAAAACACTTGCCATGAAAGCCTGACTACCTGAGTGCAGTCCTTGGAACCCAGAGAAAGGTGGAAGGAGAGAACTGACTCCACGAAGTTGTCCTCTGAATTTCATTCATGGGTCATGGTAGGCACATGCCCCGACATTCCTCTCTCTGTCTTATACACACACAATAATAATAATAGTAATAATAGTAATAACAATAATGATGATGATAGCAACAACAACAAATAAAACTGTTCTGAAAGGTTTTTTTCAATCATATAAATGAAACATCCAGGGTCCATTGGGCTAAGAACTGAGTTAAGGTTTAGTTCTATATAACCTACATATAAATGTGATAAGGGCAAAATGTAGTATGGTAAGTGGAGGTTTATATCAATCCAACTCGCCCAGAAAAAAAAGTTATTGGAAAAAAATTAAGTCATCCTTGTCAGATATTAGAATTCATTGCAGACAAATTAAAGATGTTATTTTTTCATACCTTGAAATTTTATATTTACAATTCATATGTGCTCTACATAAGGAAGGATATTCTACGCTTAGAAGCACTGGTAAATTTTATTTGTATTCCAAAACAAGTAAGTCAATTCACGAAGGAATTATAAAGTGAAAATGACTCATCAAGTAAAGGTGCTTGCCATCAAGCTGACAACAGAATTTGGTCCCTGGGCCCACATGGTGGAAGGAGAGAACCATAATCCATTCCCTCAAGTTGTTGTCTGACCTCCATACCCATCCTACAGCTCGGGCATGCTCCCACCCCGCCACACACAAGAAATACAATAAATGTCTTAAAATTGTAAGACAAAAGTCGATCAGATGCATAATTATACAGTGTTTTGTCAAATACTTTAAAAATATTTTTATTATTTTCATTTATGTGGGGGGGTGTCCCTGTGAGGGGGTACCCAGAGGGGTCAGAAGAGGGTATCAGATTCCCTGGAACTGGAATTACAGATCGCTGTGAGCCACCGTACATGGTGTTGGGAACAGAAGCACAGTCCTCTGGAAGAGAAGCAAGTGCTTTTAACCACTGAATCATCTCTCCAGTCCCTTTGTTGAACACTTTTACGAACACAGGAAAAAAAAAAAAAAAAAAAAAAAAAACCAAAGCTTTTGGCATGACAAGTGGGACTAGAGTTCAGATCCACGGAACCCACATAAATGCCATTTGGGAGGGTGGATAGCCTGTCATTCCTGCCTGGGAAGGAAGAGACAGATCCTCAGAAAAAGTGGGCTTTCAAGACTAGCCAGATCCAGGAAGTCTGGGTTTGGTTGAGAGATCCTGCCTCAATAAGGTAGAAGAATAAGATGGAAGAACAATCGAGAATGATTCCTGATATCAACCTAGGGCCTCCACATATACATACACACATGCACAAGCACCCCAATGTGTCCCCACACACATGTGCATACCACATACCCACACTCACACATGAAAATGGAAAAATAAACAAATAAAAAGCATGATTATAGCAACTCTAGTTATTTCTAGATGGTTCTTTTTTGTTCTGTAAACTTTTCTATTTTCTCCTGCCCTCATCAGCTTCTGCGCCTTATCCTACTTTAAAATCACCACTCACAATTTTCTTAAAGAAAAACAACTTTTTAAGTAGTCGAAACACATGCCATTATCTACCTTTTAAGAGAGAGAAAGACAGTGCAGGAAACCTGAGATGACAGCAGTCCCTGATTGGAAGCTGCTGTATTTTGAGTGCCAGAAGCTCTGGAACAAGTCTGTGCTGGGCTGCCCAGGGTCCTTCAACCTATTTGGCCCTGTAAGCCAAAGGGGAAACCTACACTTTTCCATAAATGTACTGTCTCAAATTCTAAGACTTAACTTCAGACAGATCTCAGATCTTCCGCCCCTCACTGGCCTATGGCATCCACTGGCTACTCCTCCATAAGCAGGAAGACTGGAAGGGAGGTCAAAAGCTCTGATCTGCCACACCCAGCAATCTGGCTTGGACTTTGTCCTGCTCAGCAGGGTCAAACCCTTGCACTTTGATTTGACTGACAAATCATAACATAGGCTTGCTTCTTCACTTCATGAGAATTTCAAGTTTAATACTGAAAACTTCATTTGTTTCCTCTTTGTGCAACTTTCAGACTGTGGTGACAATGGCCGTGGACTTAGCTTCAGAAGCGCTTTCCTTAGAACCAGCGAATATCCCTACCTCTGTTTGGCAGGTGAAGGCCAAAACAGTGCATTCTGTTAAGAACAGGCTTCAGAAATCCTTGTCTGCAAAGTATACTTTCATTCCTCTCTCCTCCTGTTGGACTTTAAAGGCTGTAAATACATTAACTACTATAATCAAACCAGAACTTTCTTCTCTAAGAGTAAGTTACAAATCACAGGTGGGGGAGGGTGCTCACTGTTTCTGTACCTTAAAACCTCTTAATGTACAAAATTTACAGGTAGACTGCTCTGTCACTCCCTTCCCTCTCCAGCTCCCCATTGCCACCTCTGGAGCCCTATTGAGATGTGTATTTACTCACTGTAAGTTATAGTAAAAGTAATCACAAACAAAAAATAAACGTCTGACCTTTGTGTGCTCAGAGATCATATAAGTCATATCGTCTTTCTCAACTCGGTAGGAATAACTTGGCCCAACAAGCCCTGTTCTTGGCTGTTTAACATAACTGTATCCAAGGCAACAGAAGACTAACTTGACCTTATTTCTCTTCTAGCCTCTGCCTCCTTTCCAAACTCTCTGCTATAATATTGGTCATACTATGAAATAGTATAAGACTGTAACCTGTCCACTAAAGGTCTGCATCAATAAGTCACAGCACACTAATAAATGTCATTATAAAGCTTTGAGTTACTGGAAAAGGCACAATTTTTAATTAAGCTTTACTATTAAGGTAGCTGTAGATTCATATAACACAAAAGACCTCTTGTACCCTTTCCTAGTTTGCTGCAACAGGAAATATCTTGCAAGATAATTTCACACCCAGAATGCTGACATTCATATAGTTAAGACATAGAATGCTCCATCACCACAAGTATCTTTCACGTTGGAAGGCATGATTCTTAAAGGCAGTTAATGCTGGGGAGAGAGTGTCATGGGCAAGACACAAAAGAAAAACTGATTTGAAAGATTCTTCCATTGAAGAATTAAAAATGCTAAGATATTGAAAATTACTGTAATTTGCACCAAAGAAATTAAAGGGGAAGTAGGTCTCTTAAAGATAGTTCCAAAACAGAACTACTAGAAGCAACTATCCTCATTATGATACAGAACTACAGAGAGAACCAAGACGTTGCCTTCGCCCCTTGCCCTGCCATTCATTCACGAGCTGAGCAATAATAACTTGGCTCTGAATTCCCCAGAAATTCCAAAAGCATAATGAAAGCAAAGCACCTATTTTCCACAGAAAGTTCTCAGCCAACTATAAAAACTAAAGGAAAAATTGTCCTTCTGGTGCTTCACTCAAAGGAGGTGAGGGATTGCAAAGGAACCAAGCTTTGCCTTAGAGAAAGAAAACCCACAAATAGATCACAAACTATGCAAATCTGCTTTTCATTTATACACAGGGAAACTGAAAGAAACCAAAAAGTCTTCTCTTTTATTAGGAATTTAGAGTAGAATGAAAAGCCTAAATATGACCTATAAAATTTACCAACATCCCAGATCAACACTGTCAAAAATGTATGAGCCCTGAAGCCACTTACCATGCTGATCTGAAGGTGTCCCCACAGCCCAGTGGTGATGACTGAGGAGCAATCGTTTCTAGCTAAGCCTTATCACAGGGCCCGGAAATGACTCTCGCTGAGGGCTGAAAATATTCTTCACTTAAAGCAGTACAGCTTCTTTTACATTTTTCAGTTGATCACTTACACACCTGCAGGCAGTACACTCTCATACATATAAAAGTAATAAAAAAATTTTAAATTTTTTTTCAGTTGACAGCTTACTCATACCTGTTTCCAACACAAACTTTTACTGATTTTGTGTGTGTGTGTGTATATGTGGCCGTATGTTTGTACATGTGTTCATGTGGGTATATGTATGTGTGCAGGGTCATGAATATGGAGACCAGAAGACAACTTACCTGTCGTTCCTCAGGTGTCATCCAGCTTGTTTTTTGAAACAGTCTCTCACTAGCCTGACACTTGAAGAACAGGCTATTCTGGCTGGCCAGTGAGACCCTGGGACCACCTGCCTCCACCTCTCCAGCACTAGATCAACAAGTTCTGGGAATAAAACTTGGGCTCTCATGCTTGTGCAACAAATACACTCACACACATAAAATAAATTTTTTAATTTAAAAGAACACAGACATGAGTCACAATGTGCGTCCAGAGGCATCCTTCTTGTTGTACCACACGTGGACTTCACTCAGCACCGCTCCCAGGCACGAGGAGATTTTCAGGGTTTTGTTATTATATTATTTTAAATTATACTACCATATAACATGTAGATATGCAAACTTATTGACTTATTGTTCCCAAGTTCTAAATTCTCTCTTCTTTTCCTTCTGCTTTTCCTTTTATAAAAAATGGTGAGGCCTTTTTTAGCATATTAATAATTTTATTATTCAGTAATCAAAATAAAATTTCTATTGTTCAAGAATCTTAGTTTGTATCACTTCTTCACAATTACGAGAAAAATGAAGGAATATGTGTTTTTATCCTCTGAGTTATACTTGCCTCTGATTTTAATGATCATAAAGTCAATCTGGTCTATCTCTATCTGTCAATAATTCCTCCAATTTTTGAAGGACCTTGCAATTCCATGTAATACACAGAACTCCATTACATAAAATCAGAATTATATTTATTTGATTTCTGTACAAATTTTTTTTCATTGTCCCTTCTAATTTCAGTTTGAAATAAGATGGGAGAACAATCAGATAGTTTGCATTTCTCTTTACTGGTTCACTTACTCAGTATTTTTCAAAAAAAAAAAAAAAGACTTGTTTTTCTTATTTATTTATATGTCTCTACTATGCATGTGCATTTGTATGGCCTGTAGAAGACAGAACTCCAGGCAGTTGTGAGCTGCCATATGTGGGTGCTGGGAACCAAACTGATCCTCTGAAAGAGCAGCAAGTGCTCTTAAGTGCTGAGCATATATATCTATAGTCCTTAAAAAAATCTCTACTTCACTTAGAACTATGATCCATTTAGATTTGCAAAATAATTAGAAGAAAATTTCTAAATTTCTTCATAACTTAAAAAATGAGCCTTATATTTTAGAAGCTGTCTTTTTCTTTGAAACTAAATTTTAAAGGAAAAATTTTCAAGGTATAATAATTGGAATTTCAAATCTGAATGGGGCCTTCTGATATGATGGTTAGTTTTGTGTCAGCTTGGCCAGGGTATACGCCCAGTGCTGTGGTTTGAATTTGAAATGTCCCACACATGGTCATGTTCTGAACATTAGCTAGGAGGTCACCAGGGGTGGACCTTTGAAAGCTATACTGGCTTCACTCACTGCTTCCTATCTGTGGTGATATGAGCAGCCTCCACAAATACACTGCTCTGCAAGGAATTCACCATGCCTTTCCCTCCATCATAGACTGAAGCTTTCTATCTCTCTATTCCAAAACAGCGTCACCACTTTGGAGAACAAACATTCAAACAGATGAACCCAAATAAATCTTTCCCTCTCAGGTTATTTCTGTCAAGAATTTTGGTCACAGCAGCACAATAACTAATACATCCAGTTATTCAATCAAACACTAACCTGGTTACTAAGAAGGCATTTTGACCATCTATGATCAATGAACTTTAAAGGAGAACATTCTTGTCTTGGTTACTTTTCTTGAAGTTCTGACCAAAAACTTGACAAGAAGTGACTTACGGGAGAAGGGTTTATGTTAGCTCACAGTTCATGGCAGGGAAGGCTTGGCATATTTTATATTTTTCATGTGTTACATTTTGTATATCAAGAAGCAGAGAGAGATTCTGGCTGGAAACCAGTGGTACTGTGATCCCTCAGTACAGGTTCTAGGTCACTAGGGCCTCCTGTCTACAGGCTAGATTCCACCCGTATTCAAAATGCTCCATAGCCTCCAAAACCATTTGGGAATCAAATATTCAAACACATGGACCTGTAGGGGAAATTTCTGCATACCACAGAAACCCCGTGTGTTCACCTCATGCAATTAGTTGAAAGGTCACAAGACCAAAATTGAGATTGCCCTGAGAAAAAGAGAAATTTCCACTTTAAGGTAACAGCTTCAGTTTCAGCTCCAGTTCCCGCCCAAGAGCATCTACCCTCTTGGCCTGCCTACTGAGTACAGATTTCATAGTTCCATCATGCAAATCAATTCCTTGAAATAAATATATAAGCACATTACTGGTCTTGACAGTGACTATTCTTAGGTTATGAAAGAATGAAAAGAAAATTCAACCAATGAAAGTCTGGTATTTAGCATTAGGATTTCTTTTCCTTTAAAATGTCTTTCTTATTTTTCAACAAGTGGAAAAGTTTCTTCTCTGGCAAGCTCATTAACATCCCTTCCAAGGCCTCAGACAGAATAGAACAAACCAAAAGCATCTTTGGATTTCTGTTTGTTTCTGCTTGTTTGTTTTTACGATTTACTTTTATAATGTTAAAATATACACAAGGATCAATTTTCATCAACTAAATTTGTTCTTTGACAATGCCTTGCATGCAAACAATGCATTCTGACACACTCGCCCCCAATCCTGACTTTGCTCTCTTCTACCCCTGTCAACCTGCCTCCACCCTACAGATCTCTTCCCTCCATCCATGTGTCTCTATGGGTTTCTGCATGTGAGTGCAGTGCCCACAGAGACCAGAGTTATCAGATCCCCTGGGACTGGAGTTACAGGCTGCTGTGAGCTGCCTGATGTGGGCACTGGGAGCTGAACTCAGGGCCCCTGGAAAAGCAGTGTGCTCTCGTAAACATTGAGCCATCTCTCCGAGTTTCGGTTTTCTTGAGACAAAGTCTTACCATGTAACTCAAGCTCACCTTAATTCTTCATCTTTCTTCTTCAGTCTCCCAGGTGCTCGGAAGAAAGGCACATGAAACCCTAGATAGCTAAGAAAGAAATCCTAGCAAGGAATTGTTTTTTAAAAAAAAATTAGTCAGCTCTAAGGAACAATTCTGATTGATGTTCTGAGAGTTTTGAAATTCTCTTTGATAATTTTCTACTAGTCGCTCTGGAATCCAAAACCCCTGTTATCCCCCTCATCACACCCAAATCCTTCCTATTTATCCCTCCACCCTTCTCTCTCATTAGGAACATTCGCCTCTTAAATCTTCAGTGGCCTTTTACTAAGAAAGTTAATCCATACTGGGTGGCTCACAACTGCCTGTAACTCCAGTTCTAGGGGATCCATTCCCCTTTTCTGGTCTCTGCAGGCACCTGCACATATGTGGCACACACTCAGACAAACACACACACGCACACATACACACACACACAGATAAAAATAAATCTTAAAAAAAATTAGTGTCAAGGGGTCGAGAGATGGCTCAGTGGTCAAGAGCACTGACCATTCTTGCAGAGGACCCAAGTTTGGTTCCCAGCACACAGCGATAACAATTGTCCTTAACTCCAGTTCCAAGAAATCTGATGCCCTCTTCTGGCCTCTGCGAGCATTGCACTCGTGGACGCATTTATATATACATGCATAGAAAACATTTGTACACATATAAAAAATTTAATTCGGTTTCAGTATACTTCTGATTAATTGTCACTTCTCTGGTCACACATTTTTCTTCTTGGCCTTTATAATGATTGGTGTCATTACATATGGCTGAAGATTTGGGGGGAAATCTTTTAGAAAGATCAATCTACAACTGAAGAAATGTAGGTAATACTTAACATCAACCAAGTTAATGAGAATATCTTGTCAGAGAAAAAGACCCGACATTCAATTTTATGTAAATATATAAAAGTTAAAATATAACCAATTTCCTCAACTGTGATCTGAACAATAATATGTTAAGGAGGAGGAATGATTTGCAGAGTGGAAGACATAGGCAGAGAAATACCCTGAATCTGGTGCAGGGACATTTAGACAGCAAAAAGTTGCTCTAGTAGGTTCACGGCATTTCACCGGCCTTTTCCAGGGGCTGAATGACCAACTCAGGTCTACAGTTCACTTTCCTTCATTCTGTTTCAGTATGACCCAGTGATTCTCTAATTAAAATGTATCCTCAGTTCACTATTTCTTGTGCTATTATTGTTGTAGGAGTTCAAGAAATATGTGTAAATAGTGGATGGACAAAACAACAACTTCCCAAGTGAATGGACAATGAAGGGATCGCCCTGCAGGAAACAGCAGTGCTCTGGTTGCTGCAAAATGTTGCCCGTACAGTTCCCCACATCAGCATCCTGGAGGATTCATCATTTGACGGTTAATAATTACAAGTTCCCAAACAATTGACCATATCTAGTGACAGCATCAAAACAAATTTCAGCATTTACAGACCTGAGGACAAACTAACTTCTAAGAATCTGTCTTGTTTCTGTGGTCATAGAGTACAAATAACTGCAAAGATAGAGGGAAACATATTCAATCTCATTTTTTTTGTTATTTTTTATTTTTTGGATTTTTTTAATGTTAATATTTGGTTCCTTAATCTGTTACATTTACTCTGTTAGGCCAAGCAATATTCTTGATTATTTTAATTTTAAGTATAATAATCCTATTATATGTCACATGCAAATGCTATGTCAGATACAGCAGACAAAAGAAAAAGTTAGATCTGGATCATGGTGGCTAAGAGTTTTGATATGATCCAGGAGTTTCTTCCTTATTGGCTTTACCAGTTGATCCTCAGACCTGAGACTGCTCTTCCTGCCTGCTACTCAGCTTCATCTACATCAGACCCTAGGAAGTCTTTCCTAACAATGAGGGAACAAGTATGTGACCCCTGCATGCACAAAATGTGATGCATGGCCAACCAGAGAACTGTGAACAAAAGTTCCCAGAAAAACTGCGTCTTAAGACTAAACATTCTGGGCTAGAGAGATGGCTTAGCAGTTAAAAGCACTGGCTGCTTTTCCAGAGAACCTGAGATTGGTTCCCAGCATCCACATGTCAGCTAACAATTGTCTGTACCTCCAGTTCCAGGGGATCTGACACCTTCTTCTGACCTCCATGGACATTGTACAATATGGGTCCACTTACATGCATGCAGGCAGTACACTTATACACATAAAATAAAAGTAATAAAATATATGTTTAAAGAACTAACCATTCTACAAAGGTTGGTCAGCTGATTAGAACTTCAGTGATTGTGGAGAGTTTGGAATGTGGCAGGTTCAGAGCCTAATTATCATTTACCTTGGTCCATCTTTACTCCCCAAAGAGCCAATCCTTGCCCCTTGCTTCAAACTTAACACCGTGTGATGAAAAGATAAAAATACTTTGGAATTTATTAAATTAGCAGACCAGCAGCTTCCACCCACAAAAGACTGAATACCATAAGAAAGCATCTGAGGCCTATAGTTGAGATTTCTCTTTCACTATATCCACCTACTTAAAGCTTTCACTGAGGTATTTGAAAAGTGTCTTGATTTATGACTTTTTTTGTTCTGTTAGTATAAAACATCGTGAAACTATTACCACATTAGAACACAGAATTTGGGGTAACCTGAATCTGTGTTCCTGGACCATGGTCACTCATGTTTGGTTTCAGAATAAACTATCTCTTATCCCTTCTTAGGTGAGAGTTATGCTTTTACATGGGCATTGTTAATGAGAGAACTTTATTTCCTAATTTCATATCATTTTGTAAACTAAAATGTTTTTTCCTTATGCTATAAATGAAATACAAACTTAGCATCTCATACTTTTAGGAATTTTTTTCTTTAATTTTATGTATACATGTTTTGTTTTCATGTTTGTAAAAGCACCACATGCATACAATGCCTGCAGAGGTCAGAAAAGAGCATTGAATTCCCCTAGAATGGGAATTTTGGACAGTTATTAGCTACCATGTGGATGCTGGGAACCAAGACCAAGTCCTCTGCAAGAGCAGTCAGTACTCCTAAGCACTGAGCCATCTCTCCAAGCACTGTTTTAAAATTTATTCCTAAATTAAGAAGATAAAAAAAAATGTTTTAAATGCTAAAATTCTGGCCACCTAGAGAAAACTCAATACATTTGTTTTACCTTTTTGCCCTGTATAATTATAGAGATGGTTTGCAATTGATTAAACTTTTGTATTCCATATTTTTACTTAAAATTACAATGTCATTTACACACCTTTTAGTTTTTGTAGCCTGAAGAGAGTCAATGAGTTGTAGTTAGACATTTCCCAATCATTATTTATTTAGGTTACCTTTAACCTTTCTATTATAAACAAAGTCATTAATATAAGTATTACATACCTATAAGTATTCTCAGGATAATTTTTCACAAAAAGAAGAGACTACGTTAAAACCCTTTAACACATACAACGCAATATTTAAAATCCAAGAATGTTTCCATCTAACAATTTTCATATAATAACTTGAAAAGCTCCTTTATTTCATGCTGCCCCTTCTGCCTTGCTAAGGAGCCAGTCTCTTACCTACTGGAAGATAGGCAGACTTATAACTAGATTTCACTGGTTTTCTAGAGCCATCCCTGAGAACACAGTTTTTGGTCTTTGGTAATTGGGCATATATCCCACAAGAATAATTTAGAGTGCGTATGACCAACAATCAAGTCTTCCTTTGGGTCATTATTTTCAACTTGTCTAATGCTATGTAATACCTAGCACGACAAAAAGAGAAAATTCTTCAATCCATTTCCCCCATGCAGTGAAAGTCCAATGGTGAAACACTGCCTTCGGGGGATGCAAGGTTGGAGTTAGAATAAAACGAAGCATTCCTAGCATTCCTAATTCCTATCCTGCTAGTCTTCCTTTCTCCCACGCCTTTGCTTGGTACTGGTATTCTGCAGGCGCTTGGAGGAGGGCGGGACTCCTCGTATCCTAGCAACCCCTGGCCTCTCTCTGATTGGCTGACCGCTGCGCAGCCGCCATTTTCAAATCCCCGGATGACGGCGGCGGCGGCTCTCTGCTAGCGAGCAACCTACTGCCTGGCAGAAGCTGGCGGGCACGGTGCCCGCCGCCGCCGGGCACCCGGCCACCGCCCCACCCCCCCTCCCAGGCCATGGAGCCGGAGCCGGCGGCTCAGAAGCAGCCCCGGCCGCGGAGGCGAAGCCGCAGGGCCTCTGGGCTCTGCGCGGACGGCGCGGCGGGGCCTCCGGGAGCTGCCTCGGGGCCGGAGACGGACGGGAGGTGAGCGTGGACCCGGCTGGGGACGGATGCCGGATGCCCGGGGAGAGCGTGGGCCGAGGGCCGAGGGGGCAGAGGGGTTGGGGAAGGCCGGCCAGGAGGGCATGTTCCCGCTGGAGGGGAGGGCGCTGGGCAGGCGGTGGAGCCGCCGGGGGGCGGCCTGGAGCGGACGTCCCTCTTCTGGCTCCCGGTAGCGATAGCCGGGCCCTGGGAAAAAGGGGCGGACTCGTTGGGCTTGTTGACAGTCTCCTCTGACTGATCCGGGGCTCACAGCTCGGGAAATGCACCTGCCTCACCGGAGCTGTCCTCCGCGCCCAGCTGGTTGTGGGCTGCAGGGACTCAGACCAAAACTGTCTTGGAGCAGGTGGTGAGGAGAGAAATTGTCGCCAGAGCAGGCACCAGGCTCCCAAGCTTAAAAGCTGGTGGTGAAATGAAATGTTTTTCAGACCAGAAGAGTCCAGTCTCTGTGTAAAGAGATGAAAGAAGGATGATCTCTGGCTTTTGGATTATTAGCACGGTGTTCTGTAATTCTTTTGTCCCATGAAATAAAAAAAAAAGTACTGATGATAGTTGTTGCCCGTCTTATTTGATCCATATTATTTGACATTAGACCTGTACTATTGTAATTGGTTGCAATTACAAGTTTTGTAACCTTATTGAGTTCCTTAACATCTTTAAGATGTTTGTCCCTGTCTGTACAATGAGCATTATTAATGGTGCCCACTTCATATACAGCACTGTGAAATTCAGAGGTGTAATTAAAGTGCTTAGCATGTGCCTGTGTAGAAAAACCTGTAAACACCTATCAGGATTTACGATTTTTATTTTCATGTATCTGTGTGTTTTGCCTGCATATGTATATGTGCATTGGTGTGGCACAATGGAGGTCAGAAGAGAGCAGCAGATCTTCTGGAACCGGAGTTATGCTGGTAGTTAGCCACCAAGGGAGTGCTGGGAACCAAACCTGGGTCCTCTGCAAGAGCAGCCAGTGCTCTTAACCACTGAGCCATCGCTCCAGCCCTTATTTATCAGTTTTTAATTCGTAAGAGTAAAATTTCTATATCAACTCCATCTTTTCAGAGGTCCTCATGGTCATGAGGACCCCAGTATCAGTATTGACATGATTTTAGATTTGTTTTGTTTTGTTGTTTCGTTTTTGAGGCAAGATCCTGCTGTAACTCACAGAAGTCTGTTTTTCTCAGCCTCTCCAGTGTCAGAATCACAAGTGTGCATCATGACTGGCTCATTTGACATAATTTTAAGGTAGTCCTTTATATAATGTGTAATCCAGGCATGCCTAAATATATCAATAAATTCTTGAGAGATAAGAAAACACCTTTTCATTAACAAGGCTTTTCATTAACCTAATGTCATTTACTCTATAGACAGATTCATTCATTTGGTGCTGACTTTTATTAGCTTGAAATTTAATCTTTACCTGAATTCTTGGAGAGATTGCTCAGCTGCTAAGAGCACTTCCTACTCTTTACAGAAGATATAGCTTCAGTTCCCAGCACCCATATCAGGCAGTTCACAACTGCCTGTAACGCCAGTGCCATAGGATTCAAAACTGTCTTCTGTCCTCCATGGGCACCCGCACTCGTGTGGCACACACACACACACACACACACACACACACACAATAAATAAATAAAAATATATCTTAAAAAGACTAGGACTTCAGAAAGACAAATATTAGCCGTGTTAAATTCTTTCTACATTCATTCAGTAATTCTGTTGAGCACATTAGGCACTCTTGTAGATAATGGAGATTCTAGTGAACAAAAATAAATGGAAATCTCACTCTTAGAAGGTTCAAATTTTTCTGTGAGGGGTTGGTCACATTGTGACATTGTGGTAAGAACAGAGATGGTTACTGTTTTTAAGAGAACACAGAGTTTCCTATAATAATGAAACTGGAGTGAAGGAAGGAATGGCGACATGAGCATTTGGAGGGAACTATATTCTGTGCATAGGAGCGGCTGGTGCAAAGGCTTTGAAGTAGATTCCTATCGAATATGTCCAAGGAATTTCAAACAGAGCAAGTGACTAAGGGAAAGTAAAGCAAGTGGGGAATGGTAGCACATGAGGTCACAGAGGTACCGAGTGCAGTTATGGAGTACTCAGTGGACCCTCAGTGTAAGAACCACATAGTTTGGCGGGTGAGATGGTTCAGCAGGGAAAGGCGCATGCTGCCAAGCCTGAGGACCTAAATGCCATGTTTGAGACCCACATTGTAGAAGAAGAAAACTGACCTACAAAAGCTGTCTTCTGACCTCTATACCTTCTCTGCCAGGAGTGAACACACACACATAAAAAGCTTTTTTGAAAAGAGTTCACATTTGATTTAGTAAATTGAGAAGTTAGAGGAAATGGGGATGGGATGGAATTCATGTTTGTGTGTCTGGCACATGTATGTATGGAATCACATGGAGCCTAGAGGTCTACACTGGGTGTCTTCCTCAACTACTCTTCACCTTGTTTTGTTTTTTACATTTTTATTTGTATGAGTGTTTTTGCCTACATGTGTATTAAGTGGAGCCATTTGTGCCTTGCCTACAGAGGCCAGAAGTAGACATCAGATCCCCTGGAACTAGAGCTACAGACAGTTGTTAGCCAGTTTGAGCTCCAGTCCTCTGAAAGAGCAGCCAGTGCTGCTCTTAACCACCGAGCCTTCTCTCCAGCCCCTTTACCTTGTATTTTGAAACAGGGTCTCTCCCTGATCCTGGAGCTCACTGATTTAGCTAGATTATCTGGCCTGGAAACCCCAGGGATCCTTCTGTTCTGCCTCCTCAGCACTAGGAACACAGGTTTGAACCACCACACCCAACTTTTTACACTGATATTGGGGTCTGAAATTAGGTCCTCATATTTGCATGGCAAGCACTTTACCCTAGCCCATGATCTATATATTTTTATTATTTATTATTTTTGAGTGTATTGCCTGTATGTATGTAGGTGCACCTGGGTCATACAATGCCCACAGAGGGCAGAAGAGGATGTCAGATCCCCCAGAAATGAAGTTATGCACACTGTTAGCCACCATGTGGGTGCTGGAATTGAACCCAGGTCCTCTGTAAGAGCAATCAGTGCTCTTGACCGCTAACCCATCTCTCTAGCCCATGATCTACTGTGCAGCAGAACTAAGCCTAGTGAGGAGGTGGTTGCGTCTGAGATGGTATGTGAATGTGGGATGGTGAAATGTTGGTGTTGGATTTATGCTGGTGTGTTAGTCACTTGTCTGTTGCTGTGATAAAAACGCTGACCGAAACAACTTATACAAGGAAGAGTTTATTTAGCTTCTGGTTCCAGAGGAATAGAGTCCATCATGATGGAGTCGCATGACAGAAGAGGTGGCCAGAGCAGAAAGCTGGGCAATCACGTCTTCAAGCAGGCACAGGAAGCAGAGAGCCAGGAAATCCAGCAAGGCTTACCAGACATGCTTCCTCTAGCGAGCCCTCACCTCCAGAAACCTCCCAAAACAGTGCCCCAACTGGGGACAAAATGGGGACAAAATGTCCCAAAACTTGGAGCCTATGGGGACGCACCACAGGTGGTGTTTGGGCAGGATATGCAGACACATTCAATGTGGAGGTAAATGAAACTCGAAGGATCCTGCCAGGTTTGGGTCCTAAGCACTTCAAAAATAGTGTTTCCATCAGATGGGAAACACTGAGGGAGAAGTTTGCTATGCATAGAATATGAGATGAGATGCTAATTAAAGAGTACATCTAGTCTAATGAGAGTGCATAAGTCATATGTATTTAGTTCTGTGAAATTTCACAAAGTAATTCCACTTGTAACCAAATATAAATTTAATCAGGACATACATTTGAAATGCTGTTCTTATGAAGTCTGTGTCGGTAGTGAGTATGAATAAAAAGTTGGAGGGTGCACCCTGAGGCATCCCAGCGTTTAAAAGCCAGGGTCATGAGAATGCTCAGAACGTGCAGCGGGCACAGTAGGATGAGCGCCAAGTGGGAACAGTATGCAGGGTCTAAGCGAAGAGGAGTTCAAGACAGCAGACACCTCAGCCTTGTCAGATGCTACCAGAGAGAAGGATGAAGCGTCCACAAGTTTAAACTAGATAAGGAGTGAAAAGACGCTTAGAGCTGGTCATAAAACAGAGTATTTAGGATATGCATGCTCCTAAACTTCGGGTAGTTCAGCTTGCAACTGTTCAGCTTGTCAGTAGTACAAAAACACTATGCTCAGCAGAATCATATTTCAAATTACTAGTGATATGAGGCATGATATGTAATGCTAGGCAATGACAAAAGCCCAGTACCCCGTTAGCAGTGTGACCATGAGGGTGAAGAACTGACAGTCTGCAGTGTTCTGTGTTACTAGTGGTTATTGGCTCCAGATATTCAATAAGTTGCATGAGATACTCAATACTTTGTTAGATGGTTTGTATACAACTTTATTTCTATGCATATTAAATTGAGTGTATTAAATGTGTTTCAGCATTTTCAACCTTTTCTGTTTTGTTTAGGGTTTCTTGTTTGGGTTGGCTGGATTTGGGTTTGGGGTTTGGATTTGGGTTTTTGTTTTTAATTTTAGGATGTATTTATTTATATATTTGAGTGTTTGGCCTGCATGTACCATATGTGTACTACCTGCGTGTAGTACCTGCGGAGGCCAGAAGAGGGTGTCAGATCCTCTGGACCTGGGGTTAGAGACAGTTGTTGGCTGCCATGTTGGTGCTGGAAACTGAACCCAGGTCATGTGCAAGAGCAGCCGGTGCTTTTAGCTGCTGTGCCCGCATCTCTCCAGTCGCCTCTCCACCCCAGTGTCCCCCTTTTTGAGATAGAGACTCACTTGTGTGGCCTAGAACTTGTTGCTAAAGATGATCTTGAACTCCTGATCTTCCTGCTTCCACTCATAGGTACTGGGTTACAGATGTGTTTGTCAAGCTCTGGCCCCATCTTAAATTGAGGAGCATCAGTATTGAACTTAGAGTAGTTTACTGTAGCTTGAGAAGAGAATGTGGTGTGATTTATTCAGGAAATAAGTGAATATTAGACACAAAGAACATGAAGGTGAAAATAATCTAGTGGTTTATAATCTAGCAGAGAAGTTAAAGAACCAAGTTAATTATACTAGTGTTTTATAAGAGCTACTAGGGATGTACATAGAATGGGTCCATAGGAAGACAGGAATAAAAGGAACTATTAATCCTTGCTGAAGAAAACAGGAAATAACTTCCTATTGTAATCCCCAAGTCCGGGAGAATTGTTTAGAGAGTGTTCTAGTTGAATTTCTTATTGCTGTGAATAAACACCCTGACCACAAACAACATGCAGAGGAAAGGATTTGTTTGGCTTACACCTCCTTATCTTGATCACAGTCCAGCCTTTGAGGGAAGCAGGAATCTGGAGGCAGGAACTGCAGCACAGCCCATGGAGGAGTGCTACTAACTGACATGTTTCCCCAAGTGTGCTCAGCTACTTTTAAAAATATATACTTTTTATTTATTATTTTTATTTTATGTGTATGAATATATTGCCTGCTTGTATGTAAGTGAACTCATGTCATGCAATGCCCACAGAGGTCAGAAGAAGGATCCCCTGGAACTGGGGCTGTTACAGACAATTGTTAGCCACCATGTGGGTGCTAGGTGGGGGCTTGATTGTTTTTGTTGTGGGGGGGGGGTTGGAGCTTATTTTTGTTTGTTTGTTTGTTTGTTTGAGATAAAGTCTCCCTTATGTAGATTAGGCTGGCCTTGATCTCACAGAGATCACAAAGATCACCTGCCTCCACGCTGCCTTCCCCAGGGCTAGGGTAAGAGACATGTATCACTATTCCAGGCCCTTGTCTTCTGCAAGAGCAGCCAGGGCTCCTAACCGCTGAGCCATCTCTCCAGCTCCCTCAGCTACTTTTCTTAGACAGCCCAGGCTCATCTACTCAGGGATGGCACTGCCCAGAGTGGACTGGGCTCTCTTACATTAAAACAACCCCTCACAGACATGGCCACAGGCCAATCTGATGAAGGGTCCCTCAATTGAGGTTCTCTTCCCAGATGTTTCAAATTGACATCTGAAGCTTAGCAGCACAGAGAACATTTACAAATGGATAAATAGGTTCAGGGCTAGACACATAGCTCAGTTGGGAGAGTACTTGCCTAGACCTGGGTTGGATTCCCAGCACCACATAATAGTACTGGACAAGGCCCACACCTGTAATTCCAGCATGCTGAGGTAGAGGTAGGAAGATCAGAGCTTCCAGGTCATCCTCAACTATGTAAGAAGTTGGGCTAGCCTTGGTTACATGAGATCTTGCCTCTGTAAATAAGTAGATAAATAAATAACTTCAAACAAGCTCCTGAAATGAAATGGACATAGTGAATTCTGGGTGTAGGAGCTCATTCACTGTGGCTGTGAAATCGAAAATAAAGCTATGGAGGAGGTCATAATGAGATGAGATCATACAGGGTAAGAGCCACATCATAAAGGGCCTGGTACGTCCTGCTAGGTGACAGTTAACATTAAAAGACTTTAAGACAGTAACAAAACCACATTTGTATTTTTTAAACTTTCATCAGAAGAGTAACCTTTTGCTGGTCATAGAACTCTTATGAAAACTACTCTCTCCAAAAGTTCACATATATATAAACACCTCAGATTTGTGGTTTCCTAGAGCCAACTATGTTTATACCCAATTAAAAACCGAGGATAGATGGTAGCTTTGAGAGAAACCAGGCTGCAGTAGCCCAGAGCATTTGACTCTGGCCGCAGCATGTGAGAGAACAGAGTCTGAATTCCTAAGAATTACGCTCTTAGGAAATGTCATTACAACAGGGAAGCAAGAATAATAGAAGGGGATAAGTTGCTAGAAGGATGAACAATCTACTCAGAGGAATAAGGCCAAAGGGAAAAGGGAGTCTCGGATCCCAAAGGGGAAAGAGCGGAGTATCAGTTACAGGCGGAGGGTTTAGCCTGGCCCGCACTTAGGGATATATAGGTAAGTTTGGGGAGTAGGGTGCAGTGTGACCAGAACTTAGGGCCTTTCCATCAGGCTTTTATTTCTTGTGTGTGGTATAGGGTGTATCTACTGAGAAAAGGATGGTGGCAGACCATGTGAGGGGCGAGATGAGTTAGAAGTGTGTACAGGAGATAGGGTTAGAAAATAGAGTAACCACTCAGTACTCCGTTTACTGGAAGAGATGTATGATCGTCCAAAGAATGTGTAAACTATGACAGTGTAACCTTAGTGTGGAAAGAAACAACTGTTTAAGCATATCAGAGCCAGGAACCATTAGGAAAAAGATTAATGTATGTCACTATAATTATTGAAAACCTTTTTTTGTATGCAGACTTACAGTAAACTGATTTGAAAGACAAAAGCAATATTCAAGAAAAATGAAAGTGTCGTTGCCTTTTAGACAAGCATTAGCTCACATGCTGGGCTTTGCTCCTTTGGAGCTGGGCATGGTGGTGTGTACTTGCAGTATTAGCACTAAGGAGGTAGAGGCAGCAGGATCATAAGTTCAAGGCCAGCCCGGGCCACAGAATGAGTTCAGAGACAGCCTGAGCTGCAGTGACGCTATGTCTCAACTAATAATTTACTCATTTGGTGTACATGTCAGTGATGTTGGCTTATTTGTATATATGTGCAAGCATCACTCTGGTCAGTGTTAAAACCTCTCAGTACTTCAGAAAACTTTTACTCTTCAGTTCTCTCTCTCCTGGCACCTAGCCCCCTTTCCCTCAAGCATTGATCCACTCGAGTTTTCCTCCTCCAGATATTTCATGCTAATGGAATCATAAAATATGTAATTTTCGTAGACCACCCTTTGCCGACTTGTTATGGGGCTGTCATCACCACTGTAGTGTCTTCTGAAGGACAAAAGGTTTTAGTTTGAAATGGTCCTGTTTATTTTCGTTTTTGTGGTTCTTTTGGGTCGTGTCCAAGAAATCACTGGCAAATCCAGTGTCATGACACCCCCCCAAATTTTCTAAGAATTGTATAGTTTCAGCTGTGATTTGAGGTCTTTATTTTGAGTTGAGGTCATTTCATATTGGTTCAGTCTCTTCTGGTAGTATATTTCTTCTTGAGTCATTTTTCAATAGTTTGTATCTCTTGAAGAATTTGTTCATTTCATCAAAATTACCTAACTCTTGCTGCACAGCTGCCCATAATTTATAATTTCTAGTTTGCAAAGTCATTTCTTTCACTTCTGATTTGAGTAATTTAGTCGTCCTTTTTATTTGTGCAATCTATTCAAAGGTTGTCAATCTCCACCTTTCTAAAGAATCATTTTTATGTGCATTATTTTTTTCTGTGGGTTCACTGGTCACCATTTCTAACTTGAAATGCTTTTGATTTACAGTGGGTTTATCAGGATATCACTGTAGGTCAAGGTGCACCGGTAATTTATGACGAGGCTGGGCATTTATTTGAGTTGCCCTTCTGATAAGAGACTCACAGCTTGCTTAGCTCAACAGCTACATTTCTGTGTATATTCTTTTCTTGTTTTCACATGGAAATTCTCTATTATTTTTTTGTATGAAAATGTTGCTTGTGTGTGTGTAGCTACACCCCATGTTGTGCAGTGCCCTCGGAGGTCAGAAGAAGGTGCTGGATCCCCTGGAACTGGAGTTACAAGATGTTGTTCGCTGCCATCTACGTTCTAGGATTCAAACCAAGTCCTCTACAAAAGAAGCCAGTTCCGAAGCCAGTTCCCCAACCGCTGAGCCATCTCTTTAGCCCCTCACACGGAACTTCTTAGCAAATGTAAAAAGAACACAATTTCCACTTAGACTTCCTCAGATTTTGCATCTTCCTATGGCTCAGTCTCATGTGATGACCTGGTCTGCTCTATCATTAGACTAGATCCCACGCTTGTTATTTTGCTTGTTTTTGAGGCAGGTCTCTCTATGTGACCTAGAACATCCTATGTAACACAGGCTGACCTGGAGTTTGCCATCTTTAGACCTAATGTACCTCCCTATGTGCGGCAAGTACAGGCACATGCCACCCTGGTCAGTCCACTTGATTTTTCACAATATTATTTTACTCATTTTGATGATTTTCATTGTAATCCCCTAAATACCTATTTTAGGATACAGTAATATCTTTATAGTTTGTAGTCTCTTATATTTTTAGTTGAAAGAGATGTCTTTCTGTTTCCGTGATAAAAATACACATATACCTACAGTGTTTGCCACAGCACAGGCACTCAGTAAATAGTCTAGCAGTTCCCTTTAATTTATTTATATTTTTGCTTTGCCTCTCGTTTCTTTACAGTAATTTTATTGTTTGACGGTTCGTATATGTGTAATGCACTCTGCGCTCACCAGCACGCCCTTCCCATCTCCCCCACTTCCTTTCCTGCAGGTCCTTTTCCTGCATTCAGGCCTTTTTTGTTTGGAGAGGAGGCCTGTTTGTTTTGTTTTGTTTTTGAGATAGAGCTGGCTTGGAACTCACTATGTAGACTAGGCTAGCTTTGATCTCACAGAGATAGACCGCTCTCTATGCCCCCTTCCCCGGGGCTGGGTTGAGAGACATGTATCACCATGCCTGACCTGTGTTCATGTCTTTTTGTTTTGTGACCCACTTGTTTTAACAAGGACTGCATGACCACAGGTTTGGAACTATGCATTAGAGCCTGTAGTCTCCCTGTTGGGGACACAACTGAGGAAAATGACTGTCCCTCCACTAGAATCCATCAGCAGCCAGTACTTCAGCAAGAAGAGGTAAAGCTTTTTGAGCCCCTCCTGATACACAGTTGACTGTGGGCCGACCCGTGTAGTCAGCCACAGCTGCTGATATGTCTGCAGTGGCTGTTGGCTGTCAGCTACCAAAAGCTCTCAGATTGGATGATTGAATTTGAGGTCCACTTCACAGAAAGACATGCATGCCTGGTACCATAAAGCAGCTCAAAAACCCACGCCCAAGGAGGCCATAGGCTGTGGGGGAACTCTACTCTTGCTTAGCTAAACTAACATGGCACTTTAAATATTTATAATGCCCAGAGACAAATGCTACACTCAGCCTTAATCAGGAAAGTGTCTCTGTTCAGAATGGTGGTGAATGTGGAAACTCATGGCTTCTAATGAGTGGTAGTTGATTGCTCAGCCCTAGACAGGACATTTCTCTCACGCCCTCTAAGGGAACATTTCAGAAGAGGGAGCGGAAAAAGTATAAGAGCTGGAAGGCAGGAGGAAGGGCTGTTGATAAGTGATTCTTTAAACTTTATTCCATTTTACTTCTTTTTGAGACAGGATGATCTTGAACTTTTTCAAAAAGATGTATATGTTATAAGCATTTTGCCTGCATGTGTGTATGTGTATATGTTTATCACATGCATACCTAATGCCCACAGAGTCCAAAAAAGGATACTGGATCCCCTGAAACTGGAGTTATGGGAGCTACCATGTGGATGCTGGGAACCTAACCTGGGTCCTCTAGAAGAGCAGTAATCACTGAGCAATTTCTTCAGCCCCTGGCCTTGAACATCTAATCCTCCTGCCTCCACCTCCCAAGTGCTGGGATTACAAATGTGTATACCATGCCCAGTTTTATGCAGTGGTAGGGATCAAACCCAGAGCTTTGCATATGTACTTTAAAGAGAAATTCTGTTTTAATGGTACATCTCTTTTTCTGTTGGTAATAATATTTTGATATATTTTTGGAAAATGTCTCTTGAATGATGGGTGTCTTTCTAGTATTTTTTAATTCCTCTTCAGCTTTTTCTATTATGATGAAAGACATACATCTGAATCTCTGAAAACATAATTTGACTTCGATTCTCCTTTTGAGCAGCAGCTTTGCCATTCCAGTTATCCTTCGTTTATACTAAAACTAAGGTAGTATAATGCTACTCTACGTTGCTGAGAAACATATCAAGCAATAAGCAAAAAGGACACTGTGAAGTAAAAAAAAGAAACAGTTGAGGGGCTGGAGAGATGGCTCAGCAGTTAAGAGCACTGGCTGCTCTGTCAGAGGACCTGGGTTCGATTCTCAGCACCCACGTGATGGCTAACAACTGTCCGTAACTCCAGTCTCAGGAGATCTGATGCCTTCTGACCCCCGGGGGCATTGCATAACATGGGTGCACCTACCTACTTGCAGGCAATACACTCACACATAAAATTAAAAATAATAATAAACTATTTTTTAATAAAGAAAACAGTCAATTAAAGCATACTGGCTCCCTGGTGTGTTGGTTGGTCTTATGCTTTGAGTGCTTTGCTTACTTGGGCATATTATTTCAGATGTGTGGACAAGGAGGCTGCCACTGCCTCTGCGTTTCTGCCTCTAAGCCCCCCTTGGAGAGGGTTTCCAGGGTTTCTGCTAGAAAGACCGCTTATCTTAATGGTCTATAAAACTGATTTTTTTCCACAAGGATTTAAAATAGCTATTACAGTTTCTGTCTGACTTTTATATATTTTATAAAAGAGTGTGTGTCTTTCCAGAAGTTCTGGAAGTTAGCACTGTCACCCGTATTTTCTGGGTAAGTTTGTTTTTTCTTTTTTTTTCCCATGGTGTTTAAAATAGTCAAAATTGTTATTGAAATGGGGAAAAAGACCATTACTGTAAAACTGATGGGAGATAGTACTTAGAAGAATCTTACCTTAGGATTGGAAATATTTTTCCATTTTGTCAACCTTTTAAGATTCTTAGAGCTTTTCTTTCCAGTTATCAGATAAATTCTAAGGTCAGGGTAGACGTTCCATTGGAGTAAGTTCATAGCTTTGGTTTTACAGTTCTCCACAGTTCTTGTCTTGCACCTGAAAGGAAGTATCTACTGAATATTTTAGGTACCACTGTGGATACTCTGTAATGTATACTTAGTATTAGATGAAGAGTGATCCTCCAACATTGTGATTGCTCCTTCACCACCTGTCCCTCCCTGCTCTGGAGGTAGTGCATGTATGGTACCACTCTCCCCGAGCAGGACTGTGTCACCTGCGCTTTAGGGTATTAGATGTCCTCTTTTTCCCAAGAAATTAACCAGGCAAATACACACTGGTTAGTGATAGGAATTATCATTTATTTCAGATATCTTTTTTGCTTATGTACTTTGTTACAGTTTCATCAGGAAACCACACCATTTTCTTTATTGTTGCTTGATTTTCCTGTACTGCTAAGAAAGGACAGAATAATAAATTCCTTAAGGTTTTTTTTTTTTTCAACTAAAAGGACCTTTAAAAAAGCTTGAGTTCCAAAAGTAATAAGTCTTACAGTGTACTGTGCTTTTGTTTGTTTATTGAACTGTCTTGTTATTACAGCCCTGGCTAACCTGTACTCACTAGCCCAGACTGGCCTCAAACTTAGCAGCCCTCCTGAGTCAGTCTCCTGAGTTGTGGGATTATAGGTTTGCACCTCCACATTTGGCCTTGCTGTCTTGATCTTTTCCACACAGATACCTGAGAGATGTTTGCTGTGAATATCTTGGGATCTCTCTGTATCTGCCTCTCATTTCTGGCAATAGCATTTTATTTCTTCATATTAGGAACCTCAGTGACTGTTGAGTAAATAAAGTTAGGAAAGGAAAGTCTGTCTTGCCAGTTTTATTATTAAACCCTGACTCTAATCAGCTGACAGCCTGTCTTGCCAAGCAGTATTGGAGCTGCCCCATACTGAGTTCAAAGTAGAATCCAAGACTGAGTCTGTGTTCTTCCAGTATGCTTGGTGAGGCCAGTCCTTCCTTGTTTTTATGATACTCCAGCATAAGAAACAACTCAAAATTTCCTGACCATAGCTCATTTCACTCCACCTTCAGGATTTGCTAATTGCTAATCAGATTCAGCTTCAATATTCTTTTTATTTAAATTTCCCATTATTTATTTTGTGGGCATGTGGTATGGGCATATACAGGTCACAGCACATATGTGGAGGTCACAGGATACCCTGTGGAAGTCGGTTCTCTCCTTCCACCACGTAGATCCTGGGGATGAAACCCAGGGTGGCAGGGTTGGTGGCAGCTGCCTTCACCTAACCTCTTAAGGAAAGGCAGTTTTAGTGTTCTTTGTGAAGCCTTTCTAACCACTTTTCTTTGGAGACATTTTTCCTTTACATTCCTTGTCAAAATATAAACTTCTGCTTTATATTTAACTTTAAAAAACTATAGAAACCCTTATATTTGAGTTAAGCTTATAAATTTTTGCCATCTATGATGTTACTGTAAGTTATGGTAAAGAGTGGTGTGCTTGAGGGTCAAGGTGAGAGATCAAACTTACAGATGGACTGTGACCGAACCAGAAAGCTAAATAATAGCTTGGATAACAATTGGCCTAAAATAGCCAGAACTTTATTAATAACTGCCAACTTCTTAATTTTTGTCCTCCTTACGTCTTAGAATGAACCAGAGGAGGCACCTTATCTCCCCTCACAGTAGGCTGCCACTCCCTCCTCTCTTGTGGCTAGCCAGCTGCTTTGCCAGGAGGCAGCTGGAGGCCCCCAGCCAGGTCCACCTGAGCTTCCTCTCTCTCCATTATTAGACTTCACTCTTCTCTCTGCTCGAGTTTGCCAGAAGGCCAGCCATGGAGACTAAATCTCTCACTGCAGCCAGCTCAGTTCTCTTTCTGCTCTTCTCATCTGTTTGGTCTTCCTTTAGCCACAAGAAAGAAAAAGTTGGTCCCACTTTTTTTAACAACTTAAGTAGTTAACAATAAGTACAGTTTATAAGCTATTTCCTGTGCCGTGTTTTGTGATTTCTCTACATATTTTATAAATATGGACATTTATATTTTGTGAATATATAGGTTCATAGTTTAGAAAGATAGAGACAACTTTTGCTGTAAGATCTTGATTTAATTTTAATTTTAAAAAATCAGATGATTTATCTTAATGCAAATAGCATTTTGGGGGGTTATGTTAGCATTTTATTTTTTTTAAATATTAGGCATAAGTTTTGAATCATACCAATTTTAAGAGTTCATTTGCTCTTTTCTGTTAACCCTATTGTGTGTGAATAGATTCACATTATTGAACTGTGTATATATTCCTAAGATGAACTCTGCTAGTTTGGAAAAATGATTTCTTGTTTGGTTTTTTAGTTTAAGAGACATTTTATTGATTCAGGAATGTCACGTGATGAGTTTTGATTATATTGAGACCCCTCCCCATCCACACCCTCACCCTGCCACCTCACCCCGGCCCCACCTTGGCTTCTTCGTGTCTTCTGTTAACCTCATTCCACCCCATCTTTCCAAGTTCTTCTGGAGAATTGTTTTAATAGTAGTCTCTTCACTGCAGTGTAACGATTGCGAGGGTGTATACTGTCCCTTTCGCCACTGAGTCTGAATCAGGCTACTTTAGTTTTGAAACTATAGAAAAGAGCTTTTTCTCTGCCTTGCTCATTACTATACCAAGGTTGCTCTATTTATTGTTTCTATTTTTGTCAATAGATACTCCCTGCGGAGAGGCAGTTCCTTCACGTTTTTGACACCTGGCCCTCATTGGGACTTCACTTTGGTGAGTAGATACCTGGGTTTCCATTTCAAGACATTAGATAGACTCAGTTCCTGGTTGTCATTCAGTCGGTTGTATGGCTTAGTTGTACTTCTGAGTATCTCAGGAAACAGAACTTCTGAAGCCATATTGGCAGCCTAATTTAGTCCTTTTTCTGCTAACAATCTGAAAGTCTTATTTTAAGTAAATAAAACACATTTTTCAAAGTATTCATGAATTCATCTTAACACCTTTCTGTTCTTCTTACCTGGAATTAAATGTGAGAGCATTTATGAAACATGAAGTTATTTTATGACATCCTTCAATAGTTTTTTGTACTATATTGAAGAATATATAAATGTTTGATGATCAATTTGTATACTTACATATATATAAAATGAGTGGGTGCTTTTCTGCTGCTGGCCATCTCAGAGTGGAGGAACGCCTCATCATTTTTAGGGTAAGAATTTACAAAATTTAATTTACATTTAATTTTCTGTGGTATGAGGAAGGAAATTGATTCTTTTCATACTTAAAATTTATTACATCATAGTGTGTGTGTGTGTATATATATATATGTGTAAATCATAATTTCTGAGCTTTTCTTATTTGAGGGAAATTGCGAAATGATTCAGTTTCTGCTTTTCTCAGTATTTATTATGTATGTTTTGATGTTCTTATGGATTCGGTAAGACATGATTAATTTGCATTCTGTTTACATTTAATGCATATTTCTGTTGGACAGTCCTGTACTTTTATGCCCATTACATGTGTCATTTAGCCAGGAAAGTGTCATCAGAAAAGTCTCCTAATTTTAGCACAATCTATACTTTCAACTGAAACATTTCCTGTCTTGACCCCTTTCTTCATAGAGTGTAAACCTGATCTTCAATGGAAAAACTTGTAGTAAAAAAGAGTCTACACATTTTTTATTATAAAAATCTGTCAGCAAAAATATTTTGAGCATGTATCCCTGGTATATTTATTTATAATTTAAATCTATGTGTTGCCATTATGAGTTAATAATAATAATCTCAGTATACAATATTCACTTATGGGATGCTTCATGACAGTGGGCATACATCTGTGTTTCAGAAAGCCATGGCAGTTTCAGTTTGGGGCTGACTTGTTGAGTCTGACTAGTTCATCATTGTTTTTAGCCTTACAATGTGAATGATAATATATTCATCATCTGTATTTTTTAAGGATTTGAAAAATATTTTTAAAGGTAGTTCCAGGGGCTGGAGAGATGGCTCAACAGTTAAGAGCACTTGCTGTTCTTGCAGAAGATCCAGGCTCAGTTCCCAGTACCCACATGGTAGCTCATAACTACTTGTAATTCCAGTTCCAGAGAATCTGATGCCTTTTTCTTGCCTCCTAAGGCACCAGGCATGTATGCAGTACACTTACATACATGGAGGTAAACATTTATATACATAAATTTTTTTTACATAGTAGTTCGAACATTTGCCTCCTGCAGTCCAAAGGCAATGTCTTACAGCCTGTCCTGATGAATGCATCCCACTCGGGAAAACATGTTAATAGAGCTTTTCTTATGGCAAGAAATATCACACGCCATAAAATTTCTGGAATAGGGACTGGAGAGATGGCTCAGTGCTTAAGAACACTGGCTGTTCTTGCAGAGGACCCAGATTGGATTCCCAGTACCTACATGGTAGCCAATAGATAGCCGTAAGTTCAGGGATCCAGTACCCTCTTCTGGCCTCCATGAGCATTGTATGCATGTGATATACTTACATACATGCAGGCAAAATACTCATACATATAAACTAAAAATAAACAAAATTTTAAAAAGAATAAAAAAATAAAATCTCTAGAGTATGGTTAAGAAATACTAAGAGAAGGTTCAGGCTTTCTAAATATGTGGTTTGAGAAAGGAAAAGAGCAAAAACTATGCACCTAACTCTAGAGATTAGAAAAAGAGCAACAAAGTAAACTTCAAAAAGTAGAAAGGCAAAAATGGGAAAAAAATAAAATCAGTGCCTAATCATGACAAAACTCTTGTCAAACCAGGACTAGTGAGAATATCCTGAGCCTGAGGCAGATAAACCTGCTGTCGTGGTCTGCTCAGCATCACAGTCAGGTAAAACAGTAAGCCAGAAAAGCAAATGATACAGAAATTAGAAAAGGCTGTGATTTCATTACTTACAGACAATATAATCTGCTACACTGAATATCCAACAGAAAGAATATTAACAGCTACTGAACTAATAAGAATTGAATCCAGAATGATCTGTACATACCAGTAAAAAGCATTCTAATTTTTGTTTGTTTGAAGGGGTTTGTTTTGTTTTGGGGGGAGAGGTTGAAACAGGGTCGCATAGGACTCAGCTGGCCTTGAACTCACCATTGTAGCCAAGGATGACCTTGAACTCCTGATCCTTTTGCCTCCACCTCCTAAGTACTAGGATTACATGTATATGCTACCATGACTAGTTAAATATAATTTTTTAAAACATGTTTATTATAGAAAATAGGAACACACTCAATAGATATAAATCCATGAAAAGATGTGTGCAAGCTTTACGGAAAAATTTCAGCAGCATTGAAGAACACAGAAGACCTAATTGAGTGGAGAGATATCCATAAAACACATCAATTCTCAGGGACTGGAGAGATGGCCCAGAAGTTAAGAGTACTGACTTCTTAACTGCTTCCAGAGGACTCAGGTTCAGTTCCCAGCACCCACATGACGGCTTACAACCCTCTATAACTCCAGCTCCTGGAGATCTGATACCCACTCCTAGCCTCCATGAGCATTGCACACATATGGTATACTTAACACACACACACAGGCAAAACTCGCATACACGTAAAATTAAAAATTAAAACAATTTTTTTAAATGTCAGTTCTCTGCAAATTACTCCATATTTGTTACAGTTTTAAAAGAAATATCATAAGAGCTTACTAGACCTCATTCTATAGTTTACTTGGAAGTAGAGCCCAGAACAAAAGTGTACAAATTGGGAAGCTTGGGAGGCCAGAGACCGACCCAAACTATGTTAGTCAGCATTTTCATCACTGTGATAATAAATACTTGAAAGAACAACCTGAAAGGAAGAAAAATTATTTTTGACTGTTTCAGAGTTTCCGGGACGTGGTGAGGCAGAAGGACATGGTAGGGATCAGCTCTCCTCATCTCACTGCAGGCAGGAAGCAGAGAGACAGACGGTAGGGGGCCGTCTTCCCGAGGGGCACTCCCAGTGACTGACTCCCACCATCTCCAGTCCCACTACCCTCTGGTAGTCCTTTTATATTTTGAATCCATCAATGAATTAATCACTGATGAAGGTAGAAGCCTCATGATCCAGTTATTTCCCCAAAGGCCCAACTCTGAACATTGCTTGCATCAAGACCAAGTCTACAGTTCATGAGCATTTGTGGGGACACTTCATATCCAAATAATAACACCCACAGTGTATGAGATTTTACTCTGGTCACAGCACAATGAGTGAATGGAGCTTTCAGCAAATAGTATTGGGCTGGGAGGGAGCAGCTGACTGTATGAATGCATGCCACAGACATGCAAAGGTAAGTTCCACACAGACTGAGGAGACAGAGCCTCGAGACATGGGAAAGAAGCTACAGTAGAGCATCCCAAAACCTGCGAGGTTTCTCTGTGCACATGCCCACACCCATTTAACATTGCATATGATCCTGTGGGTGCTTCTTCCAGCATGACAGATTTGCGTAATGGGTCCTCCCCCTCCTTGCTCCTTCCCCATAAATGTCCTTACGTCTCCAGCCTCCTCTAACCCATGTCAAAAATCATGTGTATTGTTCTTATTTTGTTCATAATGTTTACTAACATGGAGCTTCCTGGACAGAACTATGCAGGAGTTCTTGCCAGCTGCCTTTTAAATTGTGACCATGTTCCGTGCATTTTCTGGACATGAGCTTTGAGTCTGTCACTTGTAGTTTTTAAGTTTTCCCCAGTTCTGATATCATTGCCTTAACATCTTTTACGCTCTGTTGGAAATGCTGTATTGCAGTTTTGTCTGCCGCTTTGACAGATTCTTTCTGGTAATACGATGGTATTCTGCCTCTTACTCTTTTTTCTTACAGTGATTTATATATATATATAAATTATATATATATATATTATATAGGATTTGAATTTGAGAGAATTGCTTGCTTGAATGTAAGTCTTTTCTCCGCTTTCACAGGGAGGCTTAGTCTGACAACTTTTCTAACTTCCCATAGCTCTTGTGTTCCCGGTGGCTTACTTTCTGATATTCCTGTCTCTGTTATCTCCCTACATCTCTCTAAACATTACCTTTCCTTTATTCCCTCTCTCTGTATGCCCAAGAACTGTAAGAGAGCCTTAGTTGGTTGGTTTTAGGAGTTGACAGGAGGTGGTAATGCAAAAGCTATTTGGAAATATGGAATGGTGAAATGCCACTTAAGGGTGTTTATTCAGTTTCAATTAAGAACTGGAAGTGATAAGTTCACAGTTATGCTACCGCTGGCCCCAGCAGAGCTGAATGATTACCAAGTGCTCGAGGGACAGGGCTGTGCATCTGCTAGTCGGTAGATCCTGCTCACACAGCAGATCTTTGTTTGGGTTGTAAGAAAAAAGATTGCCCCCTAAGAAAGATATCCCTTACCCCTGAATAAATAATACAACAACCAGGGGTTAGAGAGATGGCTCAGCAGTTAAGACAGCTGACTGCTCTTTCAGAGGACCTGGGTTCAATTCCCAGCATCCACATAACAGCTCACAACCATCCATTACTCCAGTTCTAGGGAATCCAAAACCTCTCTTCTGGCCTCCACTAACATACATGCAGGCAAAATACTCATACACATAAAATAAAAATAAATAAAACCAACCCTATTGCCTTTCCATATGAAATATATTTTATTTTTCCTATATCAAGCACAGGTGGCTCATAACTTAAAATAAGTTCCATCCTGAAAACTTTACATAAAATTTTTCTATAGGGTAGAATCACTTTACAGCAAGAACACACTTAGAAGGCACTGTGAATATTTATTACTTATATGTGTCTGTGTGTGTATGTGTACATGTGTGCCTGAGGTGGCCTGAAGAGGGTATCAGATCCTCTGGATCTGAAGTTATAGGCAGTTGTGAGCTGCCCACCTGGGTACTGGGAATTGAACTTGGATCCCTTGTAAGAGCAGCCAGCTTCTTAACCACTGAGCCATCTTTCCAGCCCCTTGAAGTCATTTTTCCTAGTTTCATGGAGTCTTGGTTTAATCAGCTATATGAACTTCTATATATGAATCAGATCTCTTTTTCTTCTTCTTTAGAAAAGAAAACGAAGAGAGAAAGATGATGACGTTGTAAGCCTTAGCAGCCTTGATCTGAAGGTAAGTCTTGCTTCCTGTTAAAGAGAAGCACTTTAAAATTACAGATAGCATGGGTATGCTTCAGGATAAGAGCTGGGTTGGGAGGGGAGAAGGTGTTTATTGCTTTTTAAGGACAGAACTGAATAACATTTGCTGTAGATAGTCCTTTTGTGGTTCTGCTTCGTGGTTAAGAATGGGTGGAAAAGCATTCTCAAAGCAATGTTAGGCTGTACCCAATGATTACCAGCAAAGCCTGAAAAGCCAGACCCATGATAATGCAAAGAAGGGAGGTAGAAAGGGACTGGAAAGGAGACCACCAGGCCCTTCCTGAAAGGGCGAGCGCAGCTATGCACAGCCCTTCGCTGCATGCAGTACCATTGGTCAGACGTCCATGTGGATCTCCCCAAGCAACCAAGCAAGAAAATTTTGTCTCAGAAAGGAGGAAGAGGAGGTGGGGGGAGTTACCCATGTAGAATGTGAGATTTGTTTTAAATGTTTGATGTTACATTTGACAGCAACATCTATAGCCAACCTTGTTTTACAAATATTATATCTTTTTGCCAGGCATGGTGGCATATGTATACCTTTAATTCCAGCACTAGGGAGGCAGAGGCTGGTAGATCTCTGTGATTAGAGGCTAGCCTGTTCTACATAATCAGTTCCAGGCCAGCCAGAGCTTCATAGTGAGACCCTGTGGCAAAACAAAACAAAAGATATTTTTAAATATTAAGTTTTTATAGATATTGCTAATCAACATTTTAGCAAACCAGTGAGCCAAGTTTTTTCTTATTTTTGGTATATATAATGTCTTTATAGAAGAATTATTTGTTTTAAATGTTATACTTTTTCCAAAGCAGATGTAGTTGCATTAGAAATACTTACTTTTTAAATACTAAATGAAAGTATTGAACATGCTTCAAATGAAATAATATAGAGAAATAAGACACTTTCAAATTTGCTACAGTAAAATACATGGTCAAATCTACTTAAAGTCTTCTATAGCCTGGTGTGATGGCAAATGCCTGTAATTCCAGCACTTGGGAGGCAGAGGCAAGAGACTAGCAGATCTGAAGCCAGCTTGGACTAAATACAGTGAGTTCCAGGCTAACCTGAACTACACGGCAAGCTTCTGTCTGAAAGAAAGAAAAGAAAATCGTCCTTTTCTTGTCTGGCGTTAGCAGTTGTCGAGACAAGTGCAGATCAATCTTGCTCTGTCTCTCGTGTTCCTACCATTCTCCTGGATTGTTTTGAGGCAAATCCTAGATGCATCATTTTATCTGCAAATAGTTCATTGTTATCGTCAGCATTTTAAAAACTTTAATAACACAATTAAATACTGTTTACACAAAGTAATACAAGTAGAATAATTCTTGACACATTTTTTGACTGAATTATATGCTTTTGTCCACTTTCTGTTTGAAATGAGAGCCATTAGATCTCTTTGGGTGCCTTTTCCCCCTAGTACTGCATTTGAACCTGGGCCTCACCATACTAGGCAGGTGCTCTTCCCTTGACCTGTGTCCACAGCCTTTCTTTTTTTTTTTTCAGTTTTCATTTCATTCAGTTCAGTTTAGTTTTATTTTGAAACTAGGTCTCGCTAATCCAGGCAGTCCTTGAATTGTGATCTGCCTCAGCCTCCTGGCCCGGCTTGAGTTGTCTTCTCATCTTTGTCTTTTGATTCCCCTGGTAGCCTTTTGTTTTCTTGTCATTTTTTGTCATTGAAGAGCCTGTGTCATTTTGTCTGTAGCATTTTCCACAGCCTGAATATTCATGATGCCCCTGCATGTCATCATCTGCCGTATTCCTCTATCCCTGTCTGATACGTAGTAGGGAGAGACAGAGGTCTGATCCAGTTCTGTGTTATGACCACATACTTCTTTAGATATACATTGTCTTTCTGTGCTGCTCTCAAAATTGGGGCTGGAGAGATGGCTCAGTAGTTAAGGGCACTGACTGCTCTTGCAGAGGACCTGGGGTTCAATTCCCAGCACCCACATGGCAGCTAACCATCCATACTCCAGTTCCAGGGTATCCAACACCCTCTCCTGACATCTGTGGGCAATGCATGACAGTGATGCACGTGCCTACATGCAAGTAATGCACTTGTGCACATAAAATGAAAATAATAAGCAAAATTTGAAAAATTGGTGATCATTGCCTAGATCCACCCATAAGGGATGTTGCTATGCCTTTCTCAGCTCTCTGTTTATTCACTGGAGCACTTCTGTGAAGAAAGCATTCCCCTCACCAATCATTTGCTTACTGTAAAGTACAGGTTTAGAATAAAGGCCAGAAAAGTGGAGGATTCTTTTCCTTGTTATTTTTTAAAATGAGTCTTATTGATTAGTGTTTAAATACTCTTTAATGAATTCATGGATATAAAGACATTTATTTTGCCTTAATCTATTGTAGCTATTATGCTCACTAATGTTAACTTTCTCATCTTTGACCACTGGACACTTCTCTGGAATGGCTACAGAGTCCTCTGTCAAGGAGGACTTAAATTCTTGAATTCAATCTTGCTTAAATTCTTCCAGTAACCTCTTTTAGAATAGCATCCAAATGTCTTCACTCAACCCCTTATCCATGCTCCCTTACCCCATCTCCCGGATTTCTCTTTCCTATATTTCCTGTTCTCTCTCCTTTAACATCGGTATTGCTTTCTTTAGCTGGTCAGTGCTGTTATCCCTCACTCAGGAATCTGCCCATCCTCCATTCCATCCCCTACCCGCCTGAGCGGTCACACCCCTATATGGCCTCTATGTAGGAGAACTGAATAGGGAAGAAAGAATCAAGGACTTTAAATGAGAGAAATCAGTTCTGGTGCTCACAGAGTAGTAAGCTGCATTTAGACTTTGAGAATAGTGATTGTTGACTAAAACAGGTAGTAGACGCTGCAGAGACCAGGAGGCAGTGTCTGCAGGGTAGGACTGGACCCCCAGACCAGTTCCACACTGTCAGTGCAAAGGGATGGGAAGGGAATGAGGGTGGTGACATTTGGACCAAGGAGCTTTTCTTTTTCTCTTTCTTTTCTTCTTTTGTCCAGGTGATTTTGTGGATGGCCCAAATTAAAAACCACTAGGTTAGGATATGACATTCTTCAAGTTATCCTTCTAAAACACCTTAAAAATGGATATTCTGCTAACCCCCTTCTTTTCTTCTATTTATAGGCTAAACCTAACATTTTGTGTGGTCATTTAATACCTGTTGCTAGGACCTGTTCTCCTTTATTTACCTTTATTTGCATCTGCAACCTAGCCACAGAGCCTGATGGCGTGTTTACTGAATACTCAATGTGTGAATGAGGAGCAAGCAATGCAACCATTGGCCGATGTGTTTGAGTATCTTACATACTGAGAATTTAGAATGAAGACCGTGGTCTTGGGCAAGCAGGCAATGTGCTCATTGGCCGATATGTTGGATTATCTTACATACTGAGAATTTAGAATGAAGACCATGGTCTTGGGCAAGCAGGCAGTGTGCTCATTGGCTGATGTATTGGATTACCTTACATACTGAGAATTTAGAATGAAAACCATGGTCTTGGGCAAGCAGGCAATGTGCTCATTGGCCTATATGTTGAATTATCTTACATACTGAGAATTTAGAATGAAGACCGTGGTCTTGGGCAAGCAGGCAATGTGCTCATTGGCCAATATGTTGGATTATCTTACATACTGAGAATTTAGAATGAAGACCGTGGTCTTGGGCAAGCAGGTAATGTGCTCATTGGCCGATGTGTTTGAGTATCTTACGTACTGAGAATTTAATAGTTAAATATTGGCTGAACTTTGATGTTATACATCATTGCCTACTTTGTCTTACAGCTGTGATGGCTTATGAAATCTTTCTCCAGGTAAAATTACAGCATTGTCCCATCTAGTGTTATATATAATATAGCAGTAAAGCTGCCCACGTCTACTATGTTGTGTATAAAATTTCATTTTCAAGGGACATACTTGTTTTTCCATGGGTGTTTCTCATGTGTGCATTCTGGCAGCTACAACTCTGCCTTTTTCTTTTGATGAGAAGTTAAAAGTGACTGTTCACGTTGTTAATGTAAGATACTCAAGGATGAGCAATACTAGAGCATACTTTGACTGAAACTCTTTAAGTATGGTAGTTGTGTTTAAAAAAAAAAAACAGAGTACTTCAAAGATGTCTCCCAAAATTTAATGTTCAAATGTAGAAAATTCAGGGGGGTTCTTACACATTGTGTGTGGGTATGTGTGTGTCTGTCTGTCTGTCTACACACACATAAACATGACACAATGCTCATGGAGAGATCAGAGGACAGCTTGTGAGAGCCAGTTCTCTGTTTCTACCATATGGGTTCTGGGGGTCAAGGACAGATTGTCAGTCTTGGCCTACACAGCCATCTCACTGGCCAGGCTGTCTTTTAAAAGTTAGATTGTATATTACCTGCCTTTTAGTACAATAGTGTGTTATTCGTGAAAATTTTAAAACAATTTTTAAAAGCTTGTTTATTTATTGACTCCTTCCTCTAAAGTGTCAGTTATTAGTGTTTTTATGTGTGCACTTTAGCAAAGTATGAATGCATTTGCACAATATCTAATAATAACCTGCTAACCAGTCCTTTAAGAGTAGCCATTTAGTATTCTTAATTTTCACATTAAAAATATTGCTTCAGTTTAATAATCCATTGACTCCAATTTGTGCTCCAGTATATTTCTGAGTAGAGTGTCATCCACTGGAGCGTGGTGGACCTACCAGGAGCCACACCATCAAAGAAAACTGACTGTTCGTCCCCGAGAAGCCATCACCTGCCCACTGCTCCTCAGTCAAGGGTGGGAGCTCATGAATCCCTTCCTTCTCCATGCTAGGATGTTGTCTGACTTGATCTTGTGCAAGAAGCCAGAGCTGCTGTGAGCTCATGAGTGAGTGGTCTTGTCATATCCAAAGACAGTGTTTCTCTCTGGTCCTCCCTGACCTCTGACCCTTACAATCTTTTTGGTCCCTGAGCATTGGGGTGGGGTGTGATGTACATGTCCCATTTGTGGCTGAGCATTTCACAGTGACTTACTACCTTTGTTAGAAGTTAAGGGGCGGTGGGGGGGGGAGGTCTGAGAGGAGTTAAGGGAGGATGTTGGGGGTGAATATGATCAAAATACATTGTATGAAATTCTCAAAGAATTGGCTGAAAATAGTTTTTTTTTAAGATATATACTACTTTAACTTTGAAAAAAATACTGCTTCAGTGAACCTCTTCTGTGTGTATAGGAAGGACCATTATTATGTCTGGACTGTAGACACTCAGAGTCATAATTACCTCGTTGAAAGTTTCAGCTTTGCTAATATTATACATTTACTTTCTGAAAAGTTTGTACATTTATGCTTCCCTACACTCTTACCAACCCTATATTTTATTAGTTTTAGACTTTTTGTAGTCAGACAGAAAATCAATTTAAAAAATGGGAGCTGAGCACTTAGACCAATTGGGTCCAACATACGCCCAACAATAGCAGAATATATATTGTTTTGAAATGCATATAGAATATTCTCCAGGTAGGCCATGTGTTAGATCATGCAAGCTGTTTTTCTGATCTTAGTGGAATTAAACTAGAAAGCAATTAGAGGAAATTAGACAATTTACAAGTACATGAAAATTAAATAGTACACAGTTTGTTTTTAAAAAACTGCACAAAAGAAAAGATCACAAGGGAAACTAGGAAACACCCTGAGACTAATGAAAATGTACCTAGGCACAGCAGCACACACCGATAATTCAACACTTGAGGCAGGGGAATCACAAATTTGAGGCTGCCACCTAATTTTACACTTTAAGGAGCTAGTGGTCTTGTCAATTTAGAAAGAAAAGCAGTTTAACCCTAAAATGAATAAAGGGAAGGAAATAATAAAGACTGAGGTTGGGGTAAGTACAGAGTGGAACAGAAAACAGTAGGAAAAATTGGTGAAACCAAATATTTCTTTGAAAAGTTTGACAAGCCTTTAAGTAGACTAAGAAAAAAAAAAGAAGCCTCAGAGTACTCAAATGAGAAATGAAAGCGAGGACATTACTGCCAAGTATGCAAACATAAAAAGTATTAAACACCTATAAAAATTATATACCAGCATATTGGCTATATTAAAAATAGACAGATTCTTAGAAACATACCTACCACGACAGAATAATGAAAAAAATCTGAATAGATTTGTTACTAGTAAAAAGATTGAACCAAAAACCTCCCAACAGCAAAAACCCTTGGATGAAATGGTTTCACTGGTGAATTCTCCTCTTCGTGAAAAACCTGGAATAGAAGGTAAGGCGATTCCCTAATCCATCCCGAGGCCAGAATCACCCTGATGTCAGAGCTAAAGACAGTACAAGGGCTGGAGAGACACTCAGCAGCTAAGCTGCTCCTGCAGAGGACCTGGACTCTGTTCACAGCACCCACATGATGGCTAACAACCATCTTAACTCCAGTTCCAGGGGATCTGATGCCCTTTTCTGGCCTCGTCAGGCATTGCATAACAGGGGTGCACTTACATACATGAAGGCAAAGCACTCATACACATAAAATAAAAATAAGTAAGTGAAAAAAAAAAACAATAAGAACTATAAAATTAACCTTTATAGATATGATGTAGGGTGCCTCAGCAAAATACTAGCAAAGTGGATTCACCAGTATACTAAAATAACTCAGTATGATGACCATGTGAGATTTATTTTGGATGCACAGATAGTTCAACAAATGGAAGCCAGTCAATGTAACACACCAAGTTTGCAGAATGAAGTAGAGTAGAGAGTATGCATACCCGTTTCAGACGACCCACGAAAGCATTTGACAGAATTCACCTTAACGAGGAATAAAAGAAATAAATATGGTATATACACAGCATAGAATATTATTCAGCCTTGAAAACAAAGGAACGTGAAGACATTATCCTGAGAGAGTAAGCTACTGTTCCATCCTGGAGTGATGCCATGTGTCTAGGTTTTAGCATTGAGTCTCCACTGTGGTATTCGTTGGTGCCGTTGACCAAACCTGCTGATAGAGCACACTAAACCACCGTATTTGTTGTGCCCGTGCGATGAGCAGCCAAGTGTGCCTCTTACAGCTCTGCCTCCTGGAGGTGCTTTCTTTTACCATCTCCTTAGGAAATTGCCTAAATAAGATACAGTGCAGTAGTGGTCTGCCTTCTGCTCACAGCAGGATATGAAGCTAATCCAGTTTTAAACTGATGCCCAAGTTTTTAATCTTCTTTCAGCCAGTTCTAGAGAATGGCTGTCCCCACCACCAAATGCAGAGTTGAAATATCAGTATGTAACATGACACTATGGATTGTGAGTTAATAAGGTTTGCTGAGGCCCTGTAGCATTACTCAGGCCTCACTCTGAGTGGACCTGTAATCATTTCTATGGCACTTCCCTGTTCTTTTATTTCAGAAGGTGCTATTCATTCAGGGCTGCTCTGGTGTCATCACCTGCTATGTGTGGGCAGGTCCTGGTCTTATCAGGTCTACAGCACACCAGGAGCTGCTTTTAAGCAGCAGTCATTTTTGGCCATGGGGAAGCATTAGACTTGCTCTGAGAGCCTCAGGATTTCTGCATGGTGAAACTGTTCCTGACCTTGCCAGAGGTATCACACAGCATCCTTGCCTACCATTGATACCTCAGACTTGATCAGTTGTGCTAGATTACAAGGCCTGGGCTGCAGAGCACCTTACACCAGTTTAGGCCTGCTGTGCAGACTTCTCTTTCTCAGAGTCCTACTTGAACTCAAGCCTTTGCAAGGATCTTGATGTTCTGCCCTTCAGATTATTATTATTATTGTTGTTGTTGTTGTTGTTGTTATTGTTATTGTTATTCATTCTTGAAGGAGAGAATTCCCAGGTGCAACAGATGCTCGCTTCCAAAGGAAGGGTCCTGCCTACTGCTGTGTTTCAGTACTGGTGGATGCAAGTTACTACGCCTGTCCTTTACAGGGGAGAGTCCAAAAAACCTAGGTCATTGGCGCCATTAAAACTGCCTCGGAGCTGGGCATGATGACACACACCTTTAATTGCAGCACTCAGAAGGCAGTGAGACCAGGACAACCTGGCCTACATACTGAGTTCCAGCCCAGCTGGGGCTACAGGGAGACCCAGTCTCAAAAAGGACCCCATAGAAGAACAAAAACAAAAAATCCTGCCTCCTTTTGGCAGCCTCTGAATTTTCATGGCCTGTATTTCATTTCTTAGGGGACCCAGAGGACTCCCGTTTGCTGTCTTTTTAGTATGCCATCAGTATAATGGCATCATAAGTTTTTAGGATATCAAGGTTATTGCAAAGTCTGTGGCAAGGAACTGTTCTGAGGTTAACCAGAACCTCAGAACATAACAGCAAATATGAACTGCTGTCCTTCCCACACAAAAGCTAACTGCTTATGACATGCTAACTTATGGGGGCTGAAAAGAAGATAGAGCAGATTAATGGCCATATACCAAATGCCAGAGGATTTGTCTGTTCCAGTAAGGCTGAACAGCTTGCACAATAGATGAAGTAAGAAATACCATATAAGTTTACAGTCATTCACCACAGTCTACCCCACAGGAAGCACTCATAAGTTCATGAGTGTGAATGTAGAGACCACCGGTCCACATTCTGTGCCTTGGCTCATTGCTGTCCTCTGCATCCATCTATTCCTGGTGTGCTTCTGACCCTGAAATTTCAAGGACTGAAGTCGGTCATTGCTGTCCTGACTCTGAGGACATTAGGAAGGATCAACTTTTAAAAATTAACAAAAGCCAGCCAGCTCTCCAATTCTTGAAATTACCATTGCTCTCTGTTCATTTGTCACCACTTGTCATAGTCCATTGCCCTACTCCTCTGTGCGTAGTACCTCATCCCAGTCCAACCCGCTAGTCCTAATTCGCCACTGGATCACTGCCAGAAACCCATCCCATGTGTCTGGTCTGCAAGGCCAGTCTCAGTATTGGTATCTTAGTATAAGATCCCTTCCCTGAAATGAGGACTCCTTGACATGGTCTATCTTGAAATGCATTTCCAGGGAATAGAATGGAGAAGTCAGACAGGAGGCTGTGCACCCACGCAGTGTGTAGTTAAGCTGATTGGCATCCTGGACAGTGAGAGTTCTTACTAGGACACATGAAGAGCCATGAAAATATGCCACAAAATTGTTTTCTCAAGGGACTGAAGAGGGGAGCTCGTTATCTCCCAGCTCCTGTATGTCATTAGTTAATGGTGACCTTTGGAGGCATCTGTCCCTCATACTCCCAGACACCAGTCCCACACATAGCATCCAGTAAGCACCAGTGGACAACACACAGTATATAGTGCAGCTAAGGCAAGCCAGATGTTGTGGGGAAGCTGTACTAAAGTCAGAGTGAGAGGAAAAAAGAGACTGAACTCAAGACAGCAGCCTGGGCCACTTTGGGACCCTGAAGCTGAAATTCAGGGAAAATGGGAGGAATCCACTCAACTTCCTGGTACATAAGAATAAAAGATCTTGGGCCAGCAAGGCAAAGACACTCACTACACAAGCCTGATGACCTGAGTTTGAGCCATGGAACCCACAGAGAAGGAGAGAACCACCTCCCAGAAGTTGTCTTCTGACTTCTGCACTCTCTCTCTCTCTCTCTCTCTCTCTCTCTCTCTCTCTCTCTCACACACACACACACACACACACACACACATAATAATAATAATAATAGAAACAAGAATAAGTGGTCTTACATATTACTGGAAATTGTTACCCTGTATATTTGAGGTTGGAAAGTCACCACGGACAGTATGTGCACCATTTTACTTGCTGTTTCTGTTACTACAGTAAAGAGCAACTTTTTTGAGAATACCAGGCTTCTTAGTCTCTTGGGCTGTTTTGTTGTAATTGTGTTTAGTTCATTGAGCTTTTCCTAAACCAAAATTCTTAGTACTGCTTCAAACACTCGAATTTGTAAATGTCAAATCCGCAAATAGCTTCTTACTCACATCTTTCAGATTTATCACTCCAGGGGATCTGCTCTCTTTTTTGTAACTTACTACTACATATTTTGGAATGCTCGTTTCTCAGAAATTTCCCACTTTTCAATCAGTGTTTCCTTTTTTAGTAAGATTTTAAATATTATTTTTAACCGATCTATTTTAGTGAGATACATGATGGATGCTTGTCATTTTAGCTCTTGAGTTTTTAAATGGAACAGTTTTCTTATGTTTAGAAAAAAAGTCTTGAAATATTTCCTGTGAATTGTGCAATCTTTCATACATGATTTTTAAACATATATTTAATTTTTTAATACACAGTATGAACATAAGGACTGAAGATATGCTTTATTATCATCCACATTTCTCTACAATTAAAAAATGTATGAGGTCATCTAGGTAGCAACCCTTACAAACCTGATTGCCAGACTGAGAATTGTTGACCCCTGCATTTTGCAATATGCCCTGCAGAGGGCAGCAGAGAACTGTGAGTTTGGTTTCTCTTTGCCCATCCTGTGACTGCTCACCTGCTAATTGCTAGCTTCAGCTAAAGAAACGGAAACAGTCCCTAGACCTAAAAAGTAATTGTTACTTTCAAGGTTCAGTTTGCTTCTTGATTCCAAACCGGTTTTCACAGTAAAAAGGGGAAAAGGTAAGCTTACCTACATAGGGAGAAGAAACAGTTCTGTCTTTCCCTTTACCTCCACAGTAAACATCTCCAGCAGAGTGAAGAGTATGACTAAACCTGGTCTTTGGAAACCAGTCATTTTATCAGAAACTTGATCTTTTTTTACCAGATAAGATTTTGAACTTACAAATCCTGATTTCCTACAGAGTCAAGCAAGCCCTCAGCAGTGGTGTAAATGCACGCTGTGAACAACGCGACAGAGTGCTATCACTGATGAAATAAAAATCTCTCCTTGGTTTAAACAACCAGAATTATCTCTTTACCTGCCCTATTCTAAAAAGACTGTAAGTCAACTAATCTGTAAGCTTTTGCTTATGCCCCCCCCATAAGATATTGGCAATTATGTAATGAACATTAGTCTGGGACTTGGAGGATTAGGTTTGAAACCTAGCTCTACTGAATTTCAGCCAACACTTGCTAAGCATTTAATATGGACCAGAATGTGTGCTAGAGGTTTTATGTGTATTCTCTTATCTGAAAGACATCCCATAATAAAACAGACCCAATTTGAACATCTCTTCAGCCCAGCACCTTTGGACAAGTTTCTTCAACTTTCTGTCCCAATCTTCCCCACCCCATCTTTAAGAAGGTGGTAGTAATAAGTACCTTGTAGAGCTAATTGACTTAGGGCACATGCATAAACCTGCAGCACAGAATAGGACTTTAATTCTCATCCTGTTTTCACTACCTTCCTTCACTTTTCTCCTTTATAAACTAAAGAGAATGTGCTAATGCTCTGTGCGCTCACTGAGCATGCAGATGCTCATTGTTCCGTTTTGGGGGAATGTTGTCTCATTGTCTAGGTTATGGTCAGACCACAGGCCTGCAGATTTCAGGGAAGCTAGAGTTTAGTGATGATGAGCCTGGATGATTTTAATTGGTCTGTTGCCACTAGACCCTTTGTTTCATGTAGACTATCCATTTGAGTTTTCTCCCTTACCTCTTAGGTTCCCAACTGAAAGAAGGAAATGAAAGCTATCCCTTCCCCTCATTATCTTGGCCATACTTCAGACAGAACTAAGTGGAAAAATATGGTTTCAAGAAAGACATTGGGTAAGAGACCCATGAGAACTCCCAAGCAACATCTTTCCTAACTCTCTGCACTTAATCCTGTATTCCCTTTTGAGACTATGTGGCTATAAACTGTTGGCCCCACTCGCACCATTTTTTAAGTGATGAGATTAACTGAAGCAGACTTCTTAGTGGGTCCTAGCCTAGGCTATTCATATTGAAGACCTTAAGCAAAGGTATTGTCTTACCTGAAAAAAATGAAGAACTGGAGTCCATCATCCCTAGGAGCTTCCTTGTTAATGCTGTATAGATTCATCTTAAACAGCCATCCACCTTAAGGCCAACTACACCACAAATATAGTTGAGGTATGATGAAATAGCAGAAAATGGATGACAAAATATAAAAGTCTCTCTCACCTAAGAGTTTCAAATAGAAACCATTAGCATTGTCTTGTGAAAGCACATTGGTTGGCTGAACATTGTAACACACACCTCCCATCCCAGCACTCAGGAGGCAGAGGCAGCACCTAATCTGCATAGTGAGTTTCAGGTTGGCCATGGCTATATAGTGAGACCCTGTCTCAAAAAACCCAACAAGAACCACACTGGTAGCCACAGTGATGGTCATTACTGTAAGAGCTGATGCTGTGCTGCAGACTGGTAAGTTAGATTTTATGTGCTGTTCCCATCAGTACACATGCCCACTGTTTTCTGCTCGTTCTTTGATTCCTGTGATTGAGCTCTGTCCTTATCCACATCACTTGACTTCTCATTAACCATCCATGATCTTTCCCGCCCTTCGTAACTTCCTTACTTACCACCTTTTATTCCCTGGCTTCTTGGTTGCCCTCTGCTCCCTTTGCGAATGTCTCTCTGATATTCCTCCAATGTCGTACCCCTCGGACTTGTATTCTTTTCACCCAGATTCTCCACACTCCGTCTACCCAGCCTCTATCTCAAGTCCTTTCCCAGTGTTTCCAGCTACTTACTGAACAGTTTCACTTGCATGTTCTGTTGCTCAGTGTATCAAAATGAAATTTGGGGTGGGGAGCGGAGAGATGGCCGCTCTTGCCGAGGATCTGGGTTCAGTTCCCAGCACCCCCCCGCACCTTACAACTCCAGTTCCAGGGGATCTGACGCCCTCTTCTGACCTCTGTGGGCATTGCATGACATGGGTGCATTTGCATACATGCAGGCAATACATTCATACACATAAAATAATAAAAATTCTAATGAAATTCAGGATTTTTCTTGTAAAATCATTCTCATTTTACTTGTTAAGCAGTTACCCCTCATGTGCTTAAAATCGTAGGCCTCTCTGACTTCTTGCCTGCTTCCCTTTCCTTGGCCATTGCTCCAGCCTTACTGTTCTTGTCCTTGTGGTATTCGCACCGTCCTTCCCTCCATCTTTTAACCACCTCCCACACCAGCGTCACAGACCTCAGTGCAACATGCCGTCAACCCTCACCCACCCAGCAAAGGCGTCTGCACCATCTGTTTGCCTGTTTCTATTGTAGCATGTGATTCAGTGTGAGTTCATTATTCCCTTTACACCTTTCTCCTACTCAAGCCTGTGCACAGAAACATCGTACTCAAGGCCCCACAAAAGTGCCATATTAAAGTTTTCTCTGGTACCTCTCTCAGCCATGTCTTAACTCTTTGTTGTCACCTGTCTACACAGGGAACTCTTAGCACTCAAGGAACAGGTATGAAACCTAATTATTTTTAATCACCAAATATCTAAAATAGTGTCCTTTACATAGAAGGCTTAATGTTCATAAATACTAAGAAAAATGGCTTTGCAAATTACGAGCCTATCATATTAGCACACAGTGAAGATAAAAAGCCTACCATGCAAAACAGAATCAGAACTTCATGTTAAAGAAGTCTGCTTCATAGCAGGTCTTACCAAACCTTCAGAAGTAATGTCCGTCCATAAGGGGGCGTCTTTAACCTGGACCCGTGACTGTGCTGTGTGGCTTCAGGCAAGGTCACTTCACCTCCAGGGGTCCATTTCTTCCCCTAGAAAATGCCAGCAAGACTTTGTAGATAGGTCTTCCGATCCTATTAGAAGATCATCAAGGTTGTTAAGGGAAGGACCTTGTTATACATTTGTATGTTTTTATGTCATGAAACGTGTCGCACACAGATCTTAACATTTTAAAACATAAAAAAAAAAAAAAGTCTGCTGTGAACCTGAGAAATACTGAGCTGAAACTTGAAAGAGCCCGGTCGTACTTTGCGGCAGGCCAGGAAGGAGGCATTTCCATGAGAACAGTGACCTGAAGATGCCTACTGGATTCCCCTATCACACAAAAGCAATTTTACCTGAGGGAACCACGTGAGTTTTCAGTTGGTTTTTATTAGCGGACATTGACTCCACAAAGCAGTGGGTTCACTGTGCTATTTTCCTACGTGTTTTTAATGTGCTCTGATCACATTCCCCTGCCCATCATTCTCTTTAATTTCGCAGCCTGAACTCCTTGGGAACCACTTTCTAAAAGACTTGGGTAATTTCACGCCCCCACTGCTGGATGATTAGGCTTTTCTTCATTAAATACTTTCTAAACGCAGAATTCTTGTTTTCTTAAAGTCAGGTTATCCGTACTCAGTTCTTTGCTAGGCAATAGTTTTAGAAAAAAGTCTCCCAATCTAAGTAAGGACTACAGTAAATAACTCAGCAATTTATTTTCCTTTGAAACCTCATTTGAAATCAAGTTCCTGTCTGACATTCACGGAGCCTCCCGCCCACCTGCTTTTGCCCAAATTCCACTTTAGATTAGGAATTGCACGGCCCAAGTCCAGCTGTGTAGGTGCGCGCTGCCCTCAGTTATCTAGAGTCACGTGGGACGGGGCCCCTCCCCCGAGCCCTGAGGTCTGCGTGCGTGCTGCCTGCCGGGGCAGAAGCTCCCCGCCTGCCGGAGGCATGGGCGCATGGCTGTGGGGCCAGGCTGAGCACTCGGAAGAAAAGCCCGGGCGCCTTCGCGTGCTTCCCTGCGGGGCTGCCGCGCACGTGGATTAGCCCCAGAGATTTGAAGGGACAGGCGGTAAAGCATGGTGGCGCATGATGAGAGCGGAGGTCTCCTGCCCATTAAAAGAACCATCCGAGTCCTAGATGTTAATAACCAGTCCTTCAGGGAGCAAGAGGTAAGACTTGGGAGAGAAACAGACCAAAGGAGTGCTTTCCAACTCCACAGAACTTTAGACTTTGAAATATTAGCTGCACGTTTAAACCCTTGCTCTTACTAAATCTTAAAATGTGTCAGTTTTATGAGCAAGTTTGAATTTGTTTAGGTAATGTAGGCTGTTTAAGCATTTATATGTATTATATATTTATTTGATTGTGTACAAAAAAAGATATCTATATGCATGCTTCTCTGGTTAAATTTGTTTGATATGGTTGTAGGTAGTTTTTTCTGTTTGTTTTTGAACTTTGTAATTTAATACTAGAGAAAAAATTGGAAGTAAATTCTCACCCAATGTACATGGTTTTGGTTTGTTTTTTTTTAATCTAGTAAATTCATCTGGTACCACTTTTTTCTTCTGAAAGGAAGGGCTCGTTAAAATATTTAAGCCAGTGAAACATTGGAGTTCCGCCTGCTTGCTTTGTTTGAAGTCCTTTGACTTTATGAACACTTACGAAAATAAATCTAATTATTTGAATGCCATTTTAAGTAGCCGTAGCACTTAATACTCCATGGTGTGTCTATCGGTGTTGATAGAAATAGACTTCTCTGTTCAACTAACCAAATCTCTTGATACTGACGGTTTCGTGCTAAAGTCTGTAATTGTCCTTTTGAAATGTGTACAGTTCATTCCACACCTCAGTACAGTTTGTTGTCCGTGGGTTTTGGAGTGTTAAAGTAACTACCATCTTAGGAAATGTGTCTTATTGGGGTGGTTTGATGCTGGGTTTTGGTTTTGATAGTTTGGTTTCATTTTTTCTTATGTGCTTGAGTTTTATCAGGAGTACACAGCCTCATAAGTTGTCACCAGTAAAAATATAAAGCTAGAAATCTTTGGAGCTGTCAAGAATGAGCCCATTTTTGTTAGTATGAGGCATGTTTGTGTTCCTGCACCTTCATTTCAGAGATTTAAGCAAATCAGCCTTAACTGAGTGCAGGAAGAGATACCATGTGGTCACATTTACTTTTGTCTTCTTTAAACAAATTTTTGCTTTTAATTCTTGCTCTTCTCATTTTAAAGTTCTTACCAGGCAGAAGAGACTATTATTCACTGAGTAATTTAAAAGGAATAAACTGAGACACATGCTGACTTTTTAAAGTCTTGACCGAATATTCCTAAAAAGACCCCCCTAAAATATGCCCAGTAAATGAATGACATCATTAGAAAAAAAGCTTTTGACAAAAAGTTAAATTCACAACATATTTCATCCAGTTTGCTGGGTTTATATGTAAGATACATCCCAGTTAAAGTTTTAAATTAGACTTACTTGTCTTTTGGTGGATATTCAGAAAATACTTTAGGATATAAAATCTGACTGGAAGTGAATTGTGAAAATTAAGTAAATAAAAGCCCAATGTAAGTCAGAATTGCTAAAGCCTTGCTCTGGCTGCCTAAACTCAATAGTCTTGATTAAAAATTAACCTGAGTAAACACATGAACTCAGAAGAGCAAGGACTTTTTCCTCTTCCAGGTGAACTTTAGCCCCCATAAAAGGTCACCTACAGTAGAAAGTTCCTTGAGCACGTACACCTTGTCAGCATTCTTTATTCGCCCAGACTTCTGCTTGTCTGTGGGGAGTGTATAGTGTCCGTATTTCTGCCTGTTTCTCAAGTTGCTTGTAGTTACTGTAATATGTAAGCAAATAAACACCAGCACCATTGTCAGAACCTTACATTGGAGATACACACCTCCACATACCTCGTTCATCACCTCTGAATATCACAGCTGAGTCCTGTCTTGGGGGAGAAGTAAATGTGAGTGCAGTAACAATTTCATCATAGTACAAATGCTTATATTTTTAATAACTAAATCCAGATCATTAAGATGGTTCACCTGGATGTGTAAAGAAAAACTGCCTTGTTTGTAATTCACAGGCTGGATCATAATCCGTATTCCAGAAAATAAAAAGGTTTGCCTCTACCTTTTTGGTGACCCTTGAGTGCCTCATCCATTTTACTTTTCCACAGAAGTTTTCAGTTTTTCAGACAGTGCTTGTATCCTGGAATTGGTAGCGGACCATTTTCAGTATTACACCTTTACATTTCATCACAATTTTTCATTCTTTGAATAAGGTCCCCAAATGGTTGTTACCCCGTGCTTGTTTTCTTGTTTTGTTTTCTTCAGACAGGGTCTCAGGTTTCACTGAGTAGCTCAGGCTGGCCTGGAACTCTTGGCAGTCCTCTTCCAAACCTCCCAAGTACACCATACTTTCTTACCAAGTGTTTAGACTTGCCAGTCTGAATAATGACATCCTTTGTAAAGCAGTGAGATTATAGTTATTTTTAAAGAACTGTGGACATAGTGAACCATCAAATGCACCCCAGAGTAACTGCATGAACAGAATCCATTTTAGTTTCATAAATATGCTTTTAGATATGTTTACATTTAGTTATCTAAGTCTGAATTATGTAGTTTTCTTATGGAAAAATATTTGCCTAGTTGCTCCTTAGCACCACAAACTAATAACAGTTTCTGTCTTTTTCATTTAAATATGACATAATTTTGAATTACCAGCAAATTAGTTTTACATTAACTATTTTTATAAAATAGGAATCTTTATCAATAATTTAATTTCATGTAATAAAGTAAATAAACTTTTTACTTTCAAACTCCTTGAGAGCAGCACCTTTCTAAAGACCTAAAAATTGTAATTAAATATGTTGTGATTTACTAGGAAGTGAAATAATTGTGTTTTAAGCAAGGAAGAAGTGCTAACCTGCTTCCAAAAACCACAGCAGAGCTTTGTGACAGCTGCTTTGGTCCTAGTTAATGTTGGCGTATCTTGCTTTGTGAGGTAATTCTATCTCCATTCAAACAGGAGACTCTTTGTACTGTCTTTACTAAATGGAAAGGAATGCCTCTCACTGGCCTCTGCACACGCTTGTGTCACTCAGTCTGCACAGATGTGTGGTGGAGGCATTCACATGTGCCCTCTGTCACGGTGTGAGCCATCTCACTGTGGGTTTCAGAGCTTCCTTCTCTGACTCACCCGCTCATGCCTTATAGTCCATGCTTTACTTTGCTCTTTATTATTTGGGGGGTGGAGAGAATGGTCTCTCCTCTCTCCCTTCCTCCCTCCCTCCCTTCTTTCCCCCTCTCTCAAAACCTCCAAAGTTAAGCATTCTCCTTGAGGTCTCTTCAGTAGTTCACACTCCTCTCTGATGCATGTTTGAGATCCAGGAACTTCCGGAGTCTCGTTACTGCTGGGGATATTTGTGTCATTTAAGTTTCTCCCTAAATAATTTTGAACTTTTCCTGCCAGTTTATTAAATTATTTGAAGGTTATTTTTATTCAATTTCCTCGCCCTTTTTTTTTGTGGCTTTGGTCATATCAGAGAATTTTTAGTAAGGGGGGATTCTTCTATTATTTCAAAATAGTTTAATGTTGATCTTAGTATAATTTAAAATTATATATCCTTCTGAATTCTCATCAGAGTTATTTTATCATATGTGACAATTGTCAAAGGCACCAAATGCAAGTAATTCTGTTCCCTCTGGAGTTCGGCTGTGATCTGTCGTTCTTCGGTAACTGTCTAAGTCACAGTTGATGATATACATGCCTACATGTAGCTCACAGTAAAGTTGGGATTGTAAAATTTTGGTAAAGTCTTTTGATCCCTGAGTGATGAAAATATGTTTGTCACGCTGTCGCTCTTCCAAAAGCAGTGCATGTAAGATAACTGTTCCTCCTGAGTTTGTATATGTTTTTCCTTAAAGTTATTAATAAGTGAACAAGAGAGGACACAGTTTATAAACCCCTGTGTTTCTGCAGTAGCTGGATGTCAGCCACAGCCAAGACCCGGTGTGACAAATTCTGCTGTGCCCTCTTCTTATTTAACCTCACAGCTTCATAAGGAGAGTCCTGCCAGTTAGCCAGCCTGACAGATGAGGCCCAGACTGCCACAGCAAGTGCTAAAATCAGGATCTGAGGCAAGACACTGAGATCCAGAGCCTGGAGTTCTTTTAACTTCCCCTGAGCCGTGGCTTGAATGCTTTTCATCCATTTCAGTGTCAGGCATGTTTAAAGGCTGTTCTCTAGCTGAAATAGTGAAGAATGAAGCCACATAGTGTTGGGGTTTGCGTTAAAATAGTCGAGTAGGGACAGAGGTAAGCTAGTAAGTTACTGCTCTTTGGTGCTCTTCCACTTCAGCATGAGTAGCGGTCATTTTCATCGATCCTCGTTTCTGTATCTCATAAAAACTGTTTTGTAAGAGGACTTAACTCTGTCCAGGCTTGTATGAAATCATTACACCTAAACACATATTTAGTGTAATCTGGTTTTGTTTTCCCAGGAGCCAAGCAATAAAAGAGTTCGACCTCTAGCTCGAGTCACATCTTTGGCAAACTTAATCTCACCTGTAAGAAATGGAGCAGTCAGACGCTTTGGTCAGACAATACAGGTAAAAAGGAGGGAAGGGGAATGTATACTTAAGGAACTTTTATAGGAGTCTGAATTTTGTTTTCCTTTGAGCTGTGCAAACATGTTTGCACTCTTCTACTCAAGCATGTTTTGGTTTTGGAGTGTGTTGATATGGAATATTATTACCAGAGCAATGTTTATAGAAACCTTACAGCCTTATAATTTATATCCTTACATCAAAAGATCACCTCAGTTTTTAGTCCCCAAAACAAATTTTGATTGGTATTTTCAGTTACTAGATTAAAATTTAAATGCTTGTTTTACACAGTGACAAATTCTCCGAATTTTCTTTTGATTTGTTATAATGCACTTTAAAGTACTGACACAGGATAATTATTGCAACTCCAAATCTCCATTTCTCTTTTCTTTTCCTCTTTAAGTCATTCACCCTCCGTGGTGACCATCGATCCCCAGCCTCTGCCCAGAAGCCATTCAGCAGGTCAACAGTCCCAACACCCACCAAGAGAAGAAGCAGCGTGCTGTGGTCGGAGATGCTAGACATCAGTATGAAGGAGTCTCTGACGACTAGGGAGATCAAGCGGCAGGAGGTAGCCAGCACTCAGCACCCAAACCCTAATTACTGTGTTACACCAGGCAACAAAAAATAGGGGTTTGTAGTTGGTGTTTTGTTTGTTTTGAGACGAGGTCTCACTGTGTAGCTTTGGCTGACCTGGAACTTGCTACGTAGACCAGGCTGGTCTTGAACTCACAGAGATCCACCTGCTTCTGCCTCCTAAGTGCTGGGATTAAAGGCAAGCACCACCAACCACACCTGAAAAAATATTGTTTTTTAAATACATATTTTGGCAAAAGAATGGCAAACTATGCCAGTGGCGAAATTAACTTGTTTTTATTTGAGCCACAATTCATAGCACCCAGTCAGTAGCACTGTGATGGGCGGTGATGGTCAAATTAGAAAACTCAAGCCGGTAAAATTATTGAACACATGGCAACCTCTTACTAGAGATTCTACCAAGTCACTTAAAAAGAGCTGCTCAGAGCATCAAATAATGTAAATAGCAATAGTAAAATTTTGATTTCTGACTTCTGGTGTTTGATGGATATTTTTAGGCAATATACGAAATGTCCCGAGGAGAACAGGATTTAATTGAGGATCTCAAGCTTGCAAGAAAGGTCAGTAAATAACTTTATCATATTCCCTAATGCTTAAAGATTACATTTCACAACTTGTAGAGGATGGGTTTCTTAACGTGTAGAAGTGCTTAAGTAAAAAAGTATTGTCAGTGAATCCTTTTTTGTGACAAGTTTATAGACACATTCCCTAAATGTGACTACTAAGTAAGGCTTTGGAGAACAAATGTGCACTTGCTTGTGAAATCGAGTCCTTGTTAGATAGCTACATGCCTGCACTCAAGGACAGGTCACTCAGATGTTTTCTTTCCCAATCTTTGTATGACACATTCCTTCCCCTCCAATAGGCCTACCATGACCCCATGTTGAAGTTGTCTATCATGTCAGAAGAGGAGCTCACACAGATATTTGGTGATTTGGATGCTTACATACCTCTACATGAAGGTAAACTTTGATCTTACTTTCATTAGTATCAGAATAGCACTACCACAGTAATTTTAAATAAACTAATAATGGGCTGTTCCTTTAAGTTAACCTATTATTAATCTTTCTGCTTTTTATACTTCAGATTTGTTGACAAGAATAGGAGAAGCAACCAAGCCCGATGGAACAGTGGAACAGATCGGTCATATTCTTGTGAACTGGGTATGTAGTGAAGCATTACATGAGTTGGACCGTATTATAGCTGGGGATGTCTCTCATGTTAGTCAGATACCACAACTGGAGTCTTAACAAATGATAAGAACTTTACAATGATAAGAACTTAAAATGTCTACAATACAGAACTTCATTAGAGACAGTTTCTGTTTTGTTACAGATCTGCTTGCAGGTACATCCCTGCTCCAACAGAATTTCCACATTCCATGTTCCTAATCATTTGTTTATGCTCTTTCACATAAATTTTCTATGTCTGCCAGATGCTAGGCACTGTTCAAGGAGGGATCACTGGGGATCCCTACATTTTAAACACTCCGTAGACAGGGTAATGATGGATGTAGTAGGTGTTCAAGTATCCTGGGAACACACTTAACTAAAATCTTAGTGAGATGGGGAAGTAAAAGGCCTGAGTCTTCAGTTGCACCTAGCCAAATTAGGGAACTTGAAAAATTGAGCATTCTAATATTATTCCTGAATGCCACCCCTGAGTCTAGTGCAGGACAATGTCCTCGGCCTGTTAAAACACATGTATAGCCATACTGTCCTTTGTGGTTTGTGCTCCTAGGCTTATTAATGCACCCAGTCATAATAGGAGCACATCTTGCTTTGTCTTTATTGTTCTTCAGTTACCGGGCCTCAATGCATACAAAGGCTACTGTAGTAACCAGCTGGCAGCCAAAGCTCTTCTGGACCAGAAGAAACAAGACCCAAGAGTCCAAGACTTCCTCCAGCGATGTCTTGAGTCTCCCTTCAGTCGAAAACTAGATCTTTGGAGCTTCCTAGATATCCCTCGAAGTCGCCTGGTCAAATACCCTTTACTATTGAAAGAAATTCTTAGGCACACTCCAAAAGACCACCCTGATGTTCAGCTTCTGGAAGAAGCAGTAAGTCATCCAATAAAGGAGGTTTTTTTGTTTTCCAAGTTCATACATTGGTTACCTTAGAAAAGCATAGAATGGTACTCAAATCTCATGTAATCAAGAGCCTGCATTTTAATCTCGTCTCTTCCACCAGCTGGTGGCTTTGTATCAATCATCCATAATGGCTGGGACAGCCTGGATTGATTTCTAGTATCCCTATAATGCCGTCATTTTATGTGACATTTTCCCTGTAGAGAGGCGGGAAGAGCTGGACACAGAAATTGCTCCATCTGCTGCTTTGGTCATTTTAGGTACTGATAATACAAGGAGTTCTGTCTGATATCAACTTGAAGAAAGGTGAGTCCGAGTGTCAGTATTACATAGACAAGCTGGAGTACCTGGACGAGAAGCAGAGGGACCCTAGGATCGAAGCAAGCAGAGCACTGCTGTGCCACGGGGAGCTGAAGAATAAGAGTGGCCACGTGAGTGCATGACACTAACAGCAGCCAGCCACGACTGGCCTGCGCACAGAGCCTGAAGCAGATTTGTAGAAATCAGCCTGCGGCAAACCAGCAAGGCTATTGCTCGTTTCTGTTACCGGCTTCGCAGAGCAAATAAGATGCTTCTGATTGCCACAGACCATCCGAAGTGCTTGACTGTCCAGTTACAAGGTGTAAATCAACCTGTTTAGTTAGGGTTTCCCTTCAGAGTTCCATGCTTAACAAACGTGGAATTTTTGTTTAATAGAAATTTAATAAAGAAGTCTTTGAGGTGTCTTACAGTGCAGGAAGTAGTTCTTAGCACTACACAAGTTTTGCAGAAGACTGGATGAAAGCCATTTTTTAGTTTTTAAATAATAATTACAGAAGTTACTGTTGGAATTAAATAGTCATGGAATGGTATTTTTATTTCACATGTGCTTTTTCACATGTTCAATTTATAAGCTGGAGGTGGTTTTAGAAAAAGTTGAAATCTGGCATCTGATTTCCATCACTACACTAACTGTTCTATAAAGGCTTCACTTTGTAGACAATGGAGCCATGAACATTTTGCCAGCGTGCATCTGAATCCCTGATCCTTTGAAAACTGTGATACACAATACTGGAGTTGGAAGTAGCTGTATGATAGGTCTTTGAGATGCATAATGGTAACTCCGCTGCGGCCTAACCCAGTAGAATGGCCCAATTAAAGAACAGAAAAAAGCCTTCTGTAGCCGGAGATTGAATGTTGCAAGTAAAACCTCTGTAGCCTTAAAATCACTCTTTGATGATGCCAGTAAAAGAGAAATGAGAAAATCTGAAGGTCAAACCCAGTTCTTTAACAATTGAGTCCCTTATTTAGGAAGGTTTTTTGTTTGTTTTTTTTCTTCTCCAGAAACTGCACATTTTCCTATTTCAAGACATCTTAGTGTTGACTCGGCCTGTTACGCGGAACGAGCGGCACTCCTACCAGGTGTACCGGCAGCCAATCCCCGTTCGGGAGCTGGTGCTGGAGGACCTGCAGGACGGCGATGTGCGCATGGGCGGCTCCTTCCGAGGGGCCTTCGGCAACTCGGACAAAGGTAAAATAGAAGTTTGAAAATAGTTAAAGAAAATATCCAGATTGGGGGAAGGAGGGGTTGAAGCCACGAGTTCAAAGCCAGCCTGGGCAGTGGAATGAGACCCTGTCTCAGACAAAGAAGAAAATGTACTGAAATGAAATTAGGCTTAACTTCTGAGACTTTAGAAAAATCAAATCATTCCGAGCCCTGTTACTGTACACACAGCTAGTCAGGAACTCTGCCCTAGTCTTTAACAGTGCATGTCACAGATGCCAGCCAGCACTCTTCTTAAGATTGTATGTCCACATTCTTAATCTGTTTTGGTTTGGGTTTGTTTTTTTTCCAGCTAAAAATATCTTTAGAGTCCGCTTCCAAGACCCGTCTCCAGGCCAGTCCCACACTCTGCAAGCCAATGACGTGTTCCATAAGCAGCAGTGGGTCAACTGTATCCGCACTGCCATTGCACCTTTCCAGCAGGCTGCCAACCCTCCAGAGCTCCAGGGCTTACCAGAGCTCCATGAAGAATGTGAGGAGAACACCCCCCCTGCAGAGAGCCTCGGAGCCCAGCGAAGGGCGTCCCTGGTTTCCAGTGTTATGCAGGTAGACGATGAGACCTCGTCGGAATGTGGCTCCAGTGTACAGGTTGCAGACACCAAGAGCTTGAAGGCACACGGAACCCAGGCCGGCTTCCGAAGGGCCAAGGACAAAGCCCAGTTAGGTGGCAAAAGGAAGGAGACTCTGGTATAAAAGTGGGGAGACTGTTAACTTATAAATTTGTACAGTTTTCCGTGTAATGAGCAGCATCCTAGGGTTACTGCGCACCAATTGTCACGTGTTCATGGTTTGGGGTTCTCTCTCTCTCTCTCTCTCCCTTAATGGCAGCTAAAGATTACTCTTACATTACAGACTTCTAAAAAGGACATTTCTTGAGTTTAGGACATGCACACCTGGTGTTCTTAGCTGCATGAAACATCCATGAATGGGTGTCCTCTCTGGGTTCCTGACGGCTCTCCATTGTCAAATGTGATATTTACAGTATTTCCCAAAGTTAGGATTTTGCAAATACTGAAATTCTATCAGTGTTCTTTATTAAAACTTGGTGAGAAGAATTTGAAATTTTAATGACAGCTACAATCTATGTGGAAGATTTTTAGGTTTGAAATATTTCAACATTTGCATTGAAGCGTAGCTTCTGAGGAAAACAGACCACAAAACTGGGTGCGTTTTCCATTTTTATCAACTGGAATGTTTTTGGTTAGTTTTTCTCTGCACATTCCTCATTTTTCATTCATTTATCCTGCCAAATATTTAATTTTTTTATTGTAAAGTAGTTTTTAGTATTTGCTTTTATTTTTTTACTTTGATGCCTTTTTAAAATTGGCATGTCCTTAAAGTTTTTCTTCCCAATTAAAAATGTGTGTATGTGTGTGTGTGCGTGCGCGCGTGTATGCGTGCGTGTATATGTATGTGGGTTTTTTTTAAATCATACTAACTTTACCAAGCCATACTGTTTTGAGCCAATTCGAAAAATGCAGTTTTTACAGTATAGCATGCCAGAGTGTTGAAGACCCAGGAAATGACAGCATATTCTAGACTACTGAAAGAACACCACATCAGGGATTTGGGTGAACGTTTTAGTGTTGTCTGAAAAGCAAGAGGGAAGGCGAGTGACAGGGATAGTGAAAGAAAAAGATGGAAAAGAAAGTAGTTTTTTTTTTCTAAAGTGAATGTTTCTGGTTGTACCAGAGTGTGGAAGGGGACAGGAACAGTCCAACTCGAGGGTCTGTAGCACGTTGTAGAAGGCTGGGGGGAAAGTGAACTTTATTTGCTTTGGTTTATAATACCTGCAAATACTGAATTTGAAAAGAAACAATGGAATGCGTTGGAAATTTGGCCACAATAGATTAACTTTGGTTGAATTTCTTCATAAGATAGAAAAAAGGTGGTGATTCTTTACTGCAATGTTTCTGTTTAAAATGAGATTATATTCTTTAAAGGGGAGGGAAAAGAGGGCTGATACCCCATGCCACCCCAGGTTTATATGGTGATCAATTCAAGTCAGTGTCATACATCATGTGAGATATCTCCCAGTGGAAACGAGAATTGGAAACGGCTGTAAATAGATCAATCAAACGATTTCTTTGTATAAATGAATTATACAATTAAAAAGAAGCACACACATAATCACCATAAACGTTTCTTGCCTGGTGGATATTGGGGTGGAGAGGGTCTCCCAGACATGATGGTGTAGCAAAGGGAACACATCGTGGAAAACCTTGCAAGAGTTAGGAATGTCACAAATAATTGGTGAGTAAGAAAAGTTAAGTGCAATCTTCTGAGTTTTCTCTTTTTTTTTTTTTTGTCTTCTCTGTCTTTTTGAGACAGTGTCTTCCTATAAGCCCCAGATGTCCTGGAATTCACTCTGTAGACCAGGCTGGCCTCAGTTTCACACCAAACTACTTGCCTCTGCCTCTCCGGTTCTGGGATTAAAGACATGTGCAACCATAAAGAGCTGAGTCTAACATAATCCTGGAAGAGCACAGTTCAGTCAGAACTAGCCATTGGGTGGAAGACAGCTGAACATCTGGCCATTTTCTAGATGTAGAAATAAAGCGAATAGCAAAGCATGCACATAAACTTGATTAGCTAGAGCCTCAGCCTCCTCACTCCAGAAATTCAAATCCAGAAGTGCCCTTACGCCAGTATTGCAGTCTGCAACCCAGAAAGGATTGCTGGTCCTGTCTGAAGTTGATTCTGCTTGGGGTGGCCTTCTGCTCGCAGAGTTAACAGAAACAAGTAGTCCAGATGCAAAGAGAACGATGTTTCTGCAAAAACTAGCTGCTATCTGGCTTTGGTTACTCAAGGGAAAGTAAAGAAAATGGGCATTTGGGAGCAGCAGTTCTGCTCACTGGCATTCAGTGACCAGTCTGTCAGTTCTCAAACTTGTTTGGGCATCAGAATCACCAGGAATGCTTTTTTTAAAAAACTGAAAATGACTTGGCCTCACTCCCTAACTCTCCCTCGCCCAGTTTCACTGGGTATAGATCTTGAAGGGAAGCAGAGGGTTGACTCTGTGATGTGTATTATTAAATAAGGCCATTTTCATGCATGTAATAGTTTTTTTGAGGCAGGGTTTTCTGTGTATCCCTGGCTGGAACTCACTATATAGCCCATGTTGGTTTGAACTTGGGGTGATTCTCTTTGTCCCTGCCCCACCAAGTGCCAGGATTACAGGTGCATGCCACTATGCCCAGCTGTGATCCTGTATTATTTTCAAATGTTCCCTCCTAGGAATTCTGATACTGGAACTGTCTAGCCAGTGCCTTCTATATAAATGAGAAATAATAAGTCTTAACATATATCTGCCTACCTACTTATTCTGTTCAGTTAAACTGAAGAGTGATTTCTTTCTTCCATGGATTTAACATTTGCAGCAAAAAGTTTCTTCCTAGAAGCTCAGTGTTCGCTGCCGGGATGTGTACACACTAAGTGATAGAGGGAAATTAGTTTTCTGGCAGATTTTGCACGTTAAGTCACCCTGGGATCTTTTTAAACACCTACACTGATCTGTTAGGTGTTCAGCTGCTTTTGTGGTAGCTAGGTCTACTTCATGTTTAATCCTACGTATGCAGATCCAGCACAATATGTAGTTTCAAATATGTACAGCTACCCGTACTGTTAATAATTTTCAAGCATCAGAACATGCCTAGATAAGGTTCACATCTGTAAATCTTGATGACTGAACTGAAGAAAGGCCTGAAGTAGCCAGTTTGTTTCCCTCACACTCGGTTGAAATACCTGTCTCTGGAGACAAAACTGACTCATACCTATTTATGTTTAGGAGTCCTAGAGATTCAAAGCAAGATGAAAGCTCAGCCTACAGCCCTGTTACGTCCTTCATCCATAGGAACGAGTTCCCATGAGGGGATCGTACTAGAAAATGAATCTCTAGATCTAGAGGAAGGCTAGAACTTCCGAATGAGAGTTTTAATTTCTGCATATTTGAGCAGCCTCCAGAAGCAAGTACAAGACCAAGGCCTTGTATATGCAGTTTCTCGTACATATACAGTGCTGTTTCAATTTACCTAGTGCTTAAACATCTTGAGACTAGCAAAATCCATGGACTTTTTCCCCAGGAAAATGTGTAGCCATACACACATATCCACACTACCCTGTGGACTCCAAGTCAGCACTGCCCGACTCCATCCTGGTAGGACTTAGGAAGCCTTGATGCAGAGCAAGGATTTGCTTTTTCTCCGTGGGTTCTCAAAGCACTGCCCTACCCGCACTTTATAAGTGATTGTTGGGATCTGTCATCTGCTACAGTCTTCACTGGTCTTCCAGATCATCTGTAACACCTTTCTCTGTTCTGGATATAATTTCCTCCAAGGTAATCTAAAGATAGAAATGTAGTTTTGGGTTTTTGTAAAGCTTGATACCACATAGTCTTAGTTTCAAAATGTTTTGCTTTTCTGAGGCTTGTCCTCTCTTGCTGTCATAGAAGGCAGGCCACTCATGAGGTGATATATGCACCTGAATAAAACTTAATTCTTCTCATGACCATGGGATAACATGGTCCAGTAACTGTATCCAGTAACAGTCTTGTGATGAGCAGGAACTGCTGTAAAAGAATTCAGTGCTCTTGGAGTGTCAGGATAAAATTCAATGGATTAGAGCATTTCAAAGTCCATAGTTTGATGATGATTCTTTTTAAAAATGAGCTTTGGGGCTGGTGAAATGACTTAGCAAGTAAAGGTGCTTGCGGCCAAGTCTGATGACCTGACCTTGATCCCTGGAACCTACGTGGTGGAACGAGGGAACAGGTGTCCATTAACATCCACACATGTGCTGTGTCATGCTCCTGCACACAAACACAAACTAAATAGAATTATTTTTAATTTTGAGTGGACTTTTGATTCCCTTTGTAATATCTCAGGGAACCTTTGTAAAACTGTTGAGTAAAAGAATCGAGCATCTCTGCCGCCTGCTTCTCTACAAACTATCCGTCAGGATAACCAAATAGACAAGGAAGGGAGATTCTGCATACCAATCGCCCAGCTGTTGGGAAGGAATGTTGAGTCTGTAGAGACTGCTCAGTGGTTAAGAGCACGAGCAGCTCTTGCAGAGGACCTGGGTTTGGCCCCAGCTCCCACATAGCAGCTGACAACGGTCTATAACTGCATTTCCAGCGAATCCAACACCCTCTTCTGGCTCAATGGGCACATGCAGGCAATACACTCATACAGAAAAACAATTTTTTTTTAAGTGGAATGTTGGATGTCACCATTAGTAACCTTCATGACTGATAACCTCACTGCTGCTTGTGAAGAGGGACGTAACGGGCAGGCAGGCACTGCTGCTCATGAGAAACGAATGCAGCAGCCAAGCACTCAGTCTGCCAAGGCTGAGCCGGAGTCAACCCCAGAAAACAAAAACAGTTCTTCAACGAAATGGGGGAAGAGGAGTCAGTAAGCTAAGGAAGCTGGTAGGACATCAGTGACAGAAGACACCACGCAGTCACAGTACAGTGACCTCATCTGAATCTAAACCGAATTCCTTAAGACATCCAGGAAAACACCCAGTACTGAACATTGAAGTAGTTGCTCCTCCGTTTTTAACAACAGTGCAGTGAACACGGAAGTGTAAGATTGAGCTGAGTCAGTCTAGCCTTATAAAGACATAAATAAAAGACAAGAATACCTTCTGAGGACCAACATCCAGGGCTGACCTCTTGACTACACACACATACACACACACACACACACACACACACACACACCCTGTTGGAAGCAGAGAACAGCCCTTTCCAAGCATTGGATCTACTGTCACTTTGTAGATGTCTCAGCCTCCAGAACTATAAGACATTTCTAGCCTATTTTTTCTGAAGTTCGTTTTTTTTTTTTAATATATATGCACTGCATGTATGTAAGTGTACCCATGTTGTATAATACCCACAGAGGTCAGAAGAGGGTGTTGGATTCCCTGAAACTGGAGTTACGGATGTTTGTTAGCTGCCATGTGGGTACTGGGAACCAAACCCAGGTCCTCTGCAAGAACAACCAACTGCTGAGCCATCTCTCCAGCCCCAAATTTCGGTTCTTTATAAATTATCCGGTATCTGGAATTTTCTAGCCGCAGCACACATGAACTTAGCAAGTAAATGTATAAACTGCAGGACATCTAGACAATGGGATATACAGCATGAAAGAGAAACGAGTTATCAAGACATAAAAACCTATGCAGAAATATGAAGTTGTGAACTAGGTCACAGAAGCCATCCTGGAAAGACTACTGACTATGATTTCAATTATATCTTCGCCAAAAAAGGCAAAACTATAGAGACAATAAAAAAATTAGTGGTGCTTGGGAAAAAGACTGACCAGAGCATGAGGGACCTGTGGGACAGTGACGCGGTTCTGCATGAAGCCTCTGCAGTGATGGACACGGGTCACTTAACGTTCATCAAAACATTTAATGCCCCACGCCAAGAATGAACCCTCATGCAAACTGTGGACTCTGGATAATGATGATGTGATAAGACAAACCTGTTCGTGATACTAAACATTGCTATGTTGCAGGAGAGGCCATGTGGGCAGAAGCCCATGGGAACTCTGTACTTGGAGCACAACATAGCCATGATCATAAAACTGTTCTTAAATGCTTGTCCCCCACCCCGGCTCTTGTGTCTGTGTGTGCAGACCAGGAGTCATGTTGGATGTCTTCCTCTGTCACTCTCCACCTTATTTTTTGAGGCATGATCTATTATTAAACCTGAAGCTCGCTGATTTGCTAGAGTGCACTGACCAGTGAGCTCCAGGAAATCAGCCTTGTCTCTGCCTCCCCAGCACTGGAATTATAGCTGTCCCATGCTATCCCTTTTACTTGGGTGCTGAGGATCAAACTCGGGTTTTCATACTTGCTCAGCAAGCCTTTATCCTCTGAACTGTCTCCATAGCCCCCTAAAGGGAGTCTATTTTAAATTTTTATTTATTTTTATTTCATATGTATGAGTGTTTAAATGCACCCATGTCATGCAATGCCCACAGAGGCCAGAAGAGGGCATCAGATCCTGGAACCTACATATGGTTGTTAGCAGCCATGTAGGTGCTGGGAATTAAACCCAGGTCCTCTGCCAGAGCAGCCAGAGTTCTTAACTAATGAGCCATTTCTCCAAGCCCAAGATAGTCAATTTTTTATTGGATTTTTGTATATTTCATACAGAACATCTTAATCAACTTTATGCACCCTTCCCCGCTGGCACCTACCTAGACACCCTGCCCCACCCCCACGCTGGATTTCATACATTCTGTCGTTTGTGTGTAGGCCTATCATATTGTTAGTGTCCTCAGACGTCCCTCAGTGCCAATTCATCCGCTGAGGTCTAGTCAGCCAAGATAGCCAAGTTTTAACAAAAGAAATTACATCTATGTGCATGAGTCTACTTCATATCCATAAAACCAGAATAATGCTGCACAAGCTCCATAAATAGAATCAAAATTTCAATGCTCAGCAAAGTGATCTGGGCCTGTCCTAGATATCTGGGTCACAGTCCTCACTCTTCGGCCACAGTTCCCAAGGAGATTCACTATCCAAGAGGATCAGTGCCTAACCCCAGGGGAAGCACAGCACCTAAAAGAACAGCCAGACCAACCTTCCCCTGCCCCAGAATCTGAGCAGAGGACAAACAAAAACAAAATACCCAGGGTGCGGAGAAGCAAGGCTTCCTGAGACAGTCTCAGAACAGCACCCCATCTGTGTGAGGACGGGGCTCATGATCCTTTCCTCGGCCATCAAGGCTGGCTGGACTGGGGCTTCGCTGGCTGACCTGTGTGGCCGTCTTTTGTGCCCGTTTCTCCGTCTCCCCGGCCGGTGAGGGAAGAGAGAAGCAGCCATCCCGGCGAGGTCAAAGGCAAAGCCCGCGAGGACTGGGCGCAGCAACAGCACAGCCTCCCACCCAGCAGGCCTGCGCCGTGAGGTCATCAGCCATCAGGCTGCCGTGTTTGGTGGGTGCATCTCTCTTCCCACCAGGCCTCTCTCTCGGCCCTTCAAACCCCACCTGTCATGTGAATGTGACTTGGGAGGTGAGCACGGGATCGGCACCTCCCTGCATGACGGGAAAGTGCTGCGGGGCTGGAAAAGTGTCTGTTATCTGACATCGGTTACCTCTGCCAACCATGGAGTGCAGGCCTTGCCAGTCCCCACCTGTCCCCCTCACCCCTCCCTCAGGCTCAGGTCTAAGCAGGTTGCTGGGGAACTGCCAGGTGTGAGCTCAGCCCTCAGTTTCCCACTCTGGGGACAGAGAAGCCTGCATACTCAGGGAAGGAGAGGAAGGGAGCAGGAGAGGAGCCTGGGAGGCTGGGCCCACCAGGCCTCTCCCCTCGGACTCTAGATAGCCTGACTGCGGCCAGTGCTCGCTTTTCTTGTTCTGGCTCCCGTCTCCAACATCATGTTAAGTGCCCTTAGTGCATAGGACAGAAAGAAGTGGTTTAGCACAGAGGCTTTGCCCTGGAGAAATCTATAACCTAAGACAACAACACAGACCCTCCATAGGGCATAGGTTGTCTCCAGCAGGCAGACAAACCCCAGATTACAAATGAGTGCATAGCGTGTTATTCTCCCTTCATGGCATTTCAGAGGTGGGTGAAAATTCAAAACAGCTTTTAAAATCTATGATTCCCACGTGCCCTCAGACATCCCCTGATTTCAGGAGGTAGAGCACTCTTCCAAAACAAAGGAATGTACCACTGCAGCCTATGAACACACACTAGTACACTCATCTTCTGAGAGCACACGCTCATGCACTCACTCGTTCTCTGAAAGCAAGTGAGGAGGGGCTCCGAAAGCCACAGAATTACGTTTGCCTCCAGCAAAGGAGCATGAGACAATCGTTTCCACAAATGGAAACTATTTCTGCCATTCTCTGTTGTTCTAACATGATAGGCAGGCCTTCCATGGTGGAATCTCTCCAGAATTTTTGGATGAATTTCTTGTTTGCAGTAACAGACCTGAGCAGCTGCTGGCTTTGCAGGACTCTGTCAAAGGATAAAAACCTTGCTGTTGGTTTGGGATGGTTCTAGAGTCAGGCTCGGGTGATGATGGTTCTGTGGTTTTGCTCATTCTGTGGCCTCAGCCTAGAGAGCCATCCATCCCACTGCCCAACAACCTCCTATTCATCCCTCAGCGCCCAGCTGAGCATCACTCTCTTGCAGCAACGGGCCCTGAATGCCCTCCTGAGCTGATCCTACTCACTCTGCCAAGGTCTCTATAGCTGCTCCTGTGACCTAACTTTTTGGGCTAAGCATCACTTCTACAAGTTTTTTGATCTTTCTGTTCTTATAGCTTAAGCATTTTGTCCAACATAGAGAAGGTACTCAAAGTTGTTCAATGAATGAACCATAATGACTGAATGTACTTTAACAGGAGCTGTGAGCGTAAGAGCAAGCGGGCCAGAGAGACAGCCTTTCAGTCCAAGCTGGCTTGTAACTAGCCTTCACAGTGACCCTCCCGGATCCCCTCCCCTGAGACTCACACATTCTTACAATGCATCGGGGTTAGTACATTAGAGTAACACTGACCCAGCGTGGTGAAAGTGGCAGTGTGATTCCTGAGGCTGTAAAAGATGTCGCCACTCTTGCTTGCTCCATTTGGGATACTCTGAAGGAAGCCATTGTGTCATGAAGACACTCGAACTGCCCTATGGAGGGTCTGTGTGAAGGGACACTGAGGCCTCCAACAGATAGCCAGCACCCAGTCCTGTGAGGAAGCCCAGTCAAGCCTTTGGATGATGTCTGGAACATTGTTCACGAAAGACATTGAGATGGAACCACTCTTCTAAGCTGCCTTAGAGAAACAGTAAGATCACATGCGTTTATCGCTTTCATGATGTTGGTTATACAGCAATAGCTAACAACCCGCATTCTAAAGGCCATGCTGGATTGTAGCTGCGGTGACTGAACCACTGGTAAGCCAGGCCATCGGTCCCCTAGAACCTGGACCAAACCAGAGGTAGCAAATAAGAAGTCAATTTCAGGAAGTGATTCAGAGAACTCATCTCCTGGGGCCTGAAACAGGAACAGGCCACATTCGCACTCACTGGGTGCTGCCTGTGGCCCAAGGTCTGAGGCCTGAGTCCTCTGCACACAAATCCTTTGTCCCAGCGGATACAGGCAATTAAGCTGACCTGACCTGTCCAGATCTTAATCAATGCAGCTTTCGTTTCACGGCAAGGGAGCAGACCTTGAAGGGAGTCTGCTTGCCAATGAACAAGTAGACTCGGGAGAGGTTGTGGAGCAGGGAACAGAGCTGCTTCCCTAGCTTCCTGTGCGTGGGGCTCTGTTTACCTCTCCTTCTTTCCTGCTTGTCTCCCTCCTGTCCCTCCCTCTCTCGTACACCAGAACACTTCTAGTCACCCTAGCGGTCAATGCACACCAATGCGAGGATCTCACAGCGCGTGAGTGGCGACCTCGCAGCCACACGGGAGGGCTGCAAAGAGTCCTCTCGGTGACACATCCTTACCATTCATCCACAGGCCCTGGAAACCCAGCCATCAACCCCCTCCCGCTCCTGACTCAGCCATGTGTCCTGGTTTCAGTTCTGTAGCTGTGATAAAACACCCTCACCAAAAGCAACTTAGAAGAGAACAGGTTGATTTGGCTTACAATTCCAGGTTACAGTCCATCACTGTGGGAAAATAAAGGCAAGAACCTAAGGCAGCTAGTCACATCCCAGCAAAGAGCAAAGGGAAAGGAATGCATGCATGCTTGGCACCCAGCTAGCGTTCTCTGCCACCTGGGACCAAACCCAGGGAGTGGCGCCTTCCACTTTCACACTAGGGCTTCCCACATCAATTAAGGCAATCAAGACAATTCCCCCCAGACATGCCCACGGGCCAATCTGATTTAGACACACCTCAAGGAAACACGAGATTCCCAGGTGATTCTAGGTTGTGGCAAGCTGACAATTAAAATTTACCAGCACCCCATAGGTTTGCTCTGAAAGTTAGAAGCGAACTTCCTTGGATGTGATCGGACAAAGAGTCATCAGGCACTGCTTGGCGCTAGTCTTGACCTGGAAGGCCTGAGATTCCAAACCCCAACAATTCACATAACTAGCCTCCAAGTCATCAGGGAGTCCACAGGTTTCTGCCTGCTAGGACATCCCAGTCTTCCCACCGTGAAGGAAAACAGGAGCCCAGTTAGAGCTGTGGTGGCAGGCGACCATTTTGCACTGTTTCTCACTTTGGTTCCTTACTTTGCTCCAGTCACCAGCTTGGTCACATTAACTTGTGTTCATAAGAACAAGTGTTTCTATTATTACTGCGTCAAGAGAAAATGGACGCACAGAGGTAGTTCTGAAGAATTTTGACATCTGTGTTGGACTGATGTGACCTAAGCTTTCAGACTAGGTATTTTTGAAATGTTCTCCGAGGAGTCAAGAGGGTATCCAGTGGACAGGTCAAAGAGATTGACAGTGGTCCTTGGCAGCTCGGATAACCTATAACCCCTCCCCAGGAACTGGGTTGGACCTGACATGTGGCTTACACATCAAGATGCCATGGACAGAGATAACGAATGAGGGTTTCAAATATTAGCTGGACTCTGAAGTCAGTGTCTCTGCTCAGTGGCCTAAACGGTGCTAGGCACCACCCTCGTGTCCAAGGAGCCATGGGGATGAACCCACTTGGCTTGATCTGGATAACTCTCCCAGGAAGCCTGCTCATTCCACGTTCATGTTACAAATTTGATTTTAGGAATAAATTTATGCCAATCCCTAATCATTTCTTCCTGGATCCCTCTGCACATGATTTGACATGTTTAATATTTTATTTGTTTATTGTAGGAAGGGGGTTACACACACATCACAGCACATGCGTGGAGGTCAGAGGACAGCTTGCAGGAATCTGTTCTCTCCTTCCACCACGTGGGGCCCAGGGATGGACACCGGTGATCAGGCTGGCAACATGTGCTGTAACCCACTAAACCATCTTCCCAGACCCTATTTAGTTTTAAAAGATATTTATTATTTTTGTATGTGTATGAGTATATTGCCTGTACGTTGGTATGTGCACTTGTGTTGTACAATATCTATGGAGGTCAGAGGAGGCCATTGGATCTTCTGGAACTGGAATTATGAACAGTTGTTAGCCATGTGAGTGCCAAAAATCGAAACCAGGTCCTCTGCAAGAACAGCCAGTGCTCTTAACTGTTGAACCATCTCTCCAGCCCCTCTATTTCATTTTTTTTTTTTTAAGTTGTTTCAGTGCCAAAATGTTTGAAATCTCAACCGGAGAGGTAGATAACCAAAACTAATGGAATTCACACAAACTTGAGTGAAGTTCTTCAGCTGCTCAGGTAAAATGTGAGAGAGAATGGACTGCAAGAATTTCAGTCAAGGTTCCCTTCCTGCACAGTAGCCCCTCCAGACCACCTGAGAAGGTGTGCTCGGTCTCATCTGATCCCCATGCTCACTGAGTCCCTGAACCTCACACACCCTCCCTGACCAAGAGACCCTCTCTGATCTAAACTTGTTGATTCATACAGTTAAATGTGGGCCTGAAACACTGGCTTGGCCCAGAGACTCCTTTCTTCTGCACCCCCAGGAATGGTCATGGCTCCTGTCTTTGCCTGTCCTTCAGGGACCCCTGGGAGACCTTGCACTTCGCGTGGTCTCAAGCCCAGGGTTTCAGACATAACAGTGTCAGCCTCACACCTTAAATGGCTGTTAGTCCTCCACAGATTTCATCTGGGATCCACAAGGGACCCCTAAATTCAGAATTCAGATACTCTGTCTTACAACCCTACCGTAGGCCTGGGCTGGACTCCCCACCCAGTCCTTTGTGCTGCCTCTGATTTCTCCATCATTCACAGAGAAGACTTCCTCAGCCTTGCGAGCTCCAGGCCCTAAGCCTGAGGAAAGACCACTAGGAAAGTAAGATGCAGAGAAAAGTGCTGGCCTTGGAGAAAATCACATCCCCCTGCATTTCCACAGGAGGCGTGTGTGCGTATGAAGGCACGTGTGCATGCATGTGTGTGTGTCTCTCTATGTGTCTGGATTTGTACGTCTGTGTGTGTGTCTGTATGTGTACATGTGTGTCTGTCTGTGTGTATATCTGTGTATGTCTGTGTGTCTGTGTATATTGTATGTGTCTGTGTATATGTGTATGTCTGTGTGTATCTGTGTGTGTCTTTGTATCTGTGTGTGTGTCTGTGTATCTCTGTGTGTACATGTATCTGTGTGTGTGTGTCTGTGTATCTGTGTGTTTCCTTTGTGTGTGTGTGTGTGTATCTCTGTGTGTGTATCTGTGTGTGTTTCCTGTGTGTGTGTGTCTGTGTATCTGTGTGTGTCTTTGTATCTGTGTGTGTGCCTGTGTATCTCTGTGTGTACATGTATCTGTGTGTGTGTCTGTGTATCTGTGTGTGTGTCTGTGTATCTGTGTGTGTATTTCTCTGTGTGTGTATCTCTGTGTGTGTGTGTGTGTGTGTGTGTGTGTGTCTGTGTATGTGCTTGTGTCTGTATGTAGGTCGCCTTGGGTTCTTGTGTTTTTTGGGGACAGGATCTCTCACCGGGGCATATCAGCACACAGATTTTTACAAAGCTGCTGGGGATCAAACTCAGGCTCCCATATTTGCATGGCAAGCACTTTCCTGCCTGAGCCATGTCCCCGGCCACTTCTAGAGGAAACTGCTATCTAGAGAGACTTCGAGAGCACCCTGGGGTTATTGACTCCAAATCCCTGGATTCAGAGTCTACACAGGTTACCAGATGACCCAGTTGCTGTTGAGATCTTCTGGACATCTACAATGGGTCCCTTTTACAACTAAACCGATCTTCAAGTCAATTTCCCTGGACCTCAAGGACATAAAGAGTCTCTCTCTCTCTCTCTCTTCCCACCTCTCTCCCTCTTTCTTTGAGTCAAACAGTGCTCTAGAAGTAAATCTTCCAGCATCTCTGTCTCCACTTGAGTCCTTGGATGTGCTGAAAATCTGTAGGTCATGGGCAAAAAAAGTACACACATACTCCATGCTTTTCTTGATGAAAAAAAAGTAGTTTGGGGGACCTCAAAGAATTTCGGAAAAACTTAAGTGATATGAATCAGAAGATTTGCATCAGCAGCTTCAGAAAGTCCCTTGTGTGATGGGGCCAGATTTTTACCTCTGATATAGGTCGTGAGCTCTTGCCTGGATTTGAGCAATGGACAGGAAGCAGCTGGTCCTGTGTCCCATCCGAGAATGACCTCCTCGCTGAAGGTGTGGCAGGAGCTGAGCTGAGGGACAGGAGTGGGGGCTCCACCGTTGCCCCAGTTCACTCACGTCCTGTCTCTACTACGACCTTCTCTCCAGGAGACCCTGGCTGCTTACCACCAGGCCTCCGCCTGTGGCCTAGCCTTGATCTCCTCTCCTTGGGCTATTTTTAAACACTCATTTGTTGGAGTGCCACAATTACACTTTTGCTTTTGAATTACATTATCTGGTTGACATTTTGAATCTACACTTCCCTCTTTAGTGAGTATATTTTTAATGAGCGCTTTATGTCATTGTTAGAAGTGAAAAGTCAGCTTCCCTTGCTAAAAATAGAAGGAAACAGTAACAATAAGTCAATCCGAAAACAACATGGTGTTAATGAGAGCTGGCTAGATGTTGATGACTTCAAAGCAAGGTCTGCATCCCTGTTTCTCTTGGCCCACCTGAGTCCTAAGATCGCCTTAGATGCCCCTAGGGACAGATGGCCCCAGTTTTTGTGGATGTGCCTTTGAACATCTTAGAGGTTCTCTTGAGGTCTGCCACCTTGGTGACACGCCTGTCTCTCCCACCTCCTTCCCAGCTGCCCTTTACACCTCCCTGTGACAATTATAATGCACACAAAGTCCACAATCCTCTGCTCTAAAAGTGCATGCTTAAAATGACCTTTATTTTTTATTTCCACAGCCAGCCTACAGAACAAGGGACCAGCATTGTGTTATGAGAGAGATAAAGGATTCTGTTTCCAAAATTCCCTCCTGCTGGCTAGGACAGAGACCAAGGCGGTGCCTGACAGGAAACCCCCTCCTGCCTCATGGAAACCGACGACATCAGAGCAGCAGCCCCAGTGGAGGTGGTCCTCCTCCACCCAGCAACCCAGAAGTGAAAGATTCCATCAGCACAGGCTAGAATCCTGTTTGGATGATGGAAGTTTCTGCTGTGGGTGGGATGTGGTTAGCTCCTCAGAGCTCCTGTGCTAGAAGCATGACCCCAGTGGACTGTGATGGAGAGGTGATGGGCCCTTTAAGAGGTGGGAATAACTCTTAAAGTGCAGATGTGAGGGCCAATGTTTGGCTCTCAGAATTCCTATAAAAGTTGGGCAGGCTTGGCCACTGCCTGTCAGCCCAGCACTGGGGCAGAGTATCCCCAGGGCAAGTTGGCTAACCAAAACTCACCAAATGGCTCTTGGTTCAGTGAGAGACCATGCCTCAATAAATAAAGATGTAGGAAGACACCAACAGCAATCTCAGTCTTCCACACACACATGTGCTCATAATATATAAAAACATGTATACATGTGTATACGCACCACACACACATATACATGAACAAAAGTGGGCCTACTGGGAGGTGATTCATTCACAGAAGGATTAATGCACATCTCAAGGGAGTGGCTTATGTCTTTAGGAATTGGGTTAGTTACTGACAGAGTACATTGGTTTACAACAAGGCTGTCTCATCTTTTCAGCCTCTTCCTGAGGCATCACTCACATACCTTCCCATACACTTACATCACATGATTCGACATGAGGTTCTCACCACAAGTGGCTTCCTGATTTGGTCTTTCCAATCTCCATCATGAGCAAGATAAACATCTCTTCCTTATAAAGCATCCGGTCTCACGTATTTTGTTATAGCAACACAAAATGGACTAAAATATACTCTAGAATAATGCAGATGATTATTTCTCTGGGAGTCTTGCTATCAGAAACATAAGAACAACAAATTTACTTTTTAAGGTACTCAGAGTGAATATCTGTCCTCAAATCCTTGCCTTCATCATGAAGAAAAAGCAATGATGTATTAAAGTGGGTTGGACTGACCTTATCTACTTCACCTGAACCAGGCAACAACATGCTAACTACATGCCATGGCCAGCTTGCCCCAGGCTGAAGCTGCAGTGATTCTGACCTGTTGAGGTTAGCAAAGGAACACACAACCTTACCTTTTGCTTATTTACTAATTAGTTTATTGTCATGGATTAGAAATGGCTATTGGGACACATCGGGTCCTGAATGCTCCAGGCAAGAAGGCTCCTGTCTGGTGTCTCACCACATTCCAGCCCCAACGCACCCACTGCTTTCCTTTGCTTTTCTCTTGCCTTCCTCCTACTGCTTCTGGCCCACCCTTTATGCACCAGATCAGGCCACACAGAATGTTCTGGAGTGTCAGCAAGGGGTGTGTGTGGGAGCGGAGCTGGGTACTCAGCTAAAGAGGGGAAGAGTGACTGTTGTGAAAGAAAGAAATAAGCAGCTATAGTATCATAAAGAACAACTAAAATCATCCTGTCTAAATAGGCAATGTGTCTAGATTCCCTGCAAATCTTAAACACTTCATGTTGTTGTTGTTGTTGTTGTTGTTGATTTAAAACCCTATGAGAATTCCACAAAGTGGTGTTGACTGGTATCTTGACATTTCTCAAATTTAATGTGGACTTTTCAGGCCTGAATGAAAGAGCACATAGTTTATCTCTCACACAACTGAAAATATTTCATCTATAAAATACCAATCCGGGATGTGCCCCGCTTGGTAACGTGTTGCTTAGCATGCACAAAACCCTGGATTCAGTACCCAGCACCTCATAAACCGGACATGGTGACACATGCCTGTAATCCCAGGGAGGTGGTGGCACGAGAATCAGAAGTTCTAGGTCATCCTCAGCAACATAGAAAGTTTGAGGCTAGCCTGGACTACGTGAGACTAGAAGAGGAAGAGGAAATGTGCTTTAGAAATAACCCCATGCTTTTCTCATCCGTGCCTGATCTGCCCCCAGTCTTCCATTAAGAGGTGAAGCCTTCAGTTACAAAAGTCCTATTCTAGCACCGACTAGTCATCAAGGAAAAGGAAAATATCTGAGCAAAGTGTAACAGTTGCAAATGCTCAGCTGCCCAAACTCATGATTTCCAGTAACACAAGGCTCTTTCGATAATCTATGAACAATGTTAATCAGAGAGTTACTGAATCTCTGAGGAGAGAAGGATAGGGAAGTCCATCCTTGGCTGGCCGGAGACTCCAGTGCCCATGTTCTCCGATCCGTTCTTCTTCCAGAGGACCAAGTACCCTTGTCCTGCTTACTCAACATCCCAAACCCAGCTGCTGCTGCCCTCAGGCCTGGTTTTAGCCTGATCAGGAGCTGCTACGAAATCACTTTCAAAAGCAGCTCTGAAGACAGCCCAGGAACCGTGAGCAGATCTTCTCTGAGCTGACCGCAGCCTTCCAGGTGGCCCCACTATTGCACACGCAGCAAGTCTTCTTGCCGTTCCTGCCAGCGCAGGCTCAGAAGTGAGGTGCGTAGAAATGTGAACAAAGGGGACCTCCAAGTTGTCCATCCATCCTGCAAGGCAGCATCTTCTGTGGTGGAGCCGAGCAAACGGGACAAACTGTCCAGCTGTCATGGCACCTATGTGCTGGTGAGGTTGGGGAAGTCAATGAGAAATAAATATGAAAAATGGTAGAGTAGGATGCTGGAGGGATGGCTCAGCAGTTAAGAGCACTGGCTGCTCTTGCAGAGGACCCAAGTTCGATTCCCAGCACCCACACGGTGGCTAACAAGGGGATCCAATGTCCTCTTCTGACTTCTACGGGCATTGCACGACACAGGTGTAACTACCTACATGCAAGCAATACAGACATAAAATTTTAAAAATAATAAAATCTTTTTAAAAAATAGTAGAGTGAGATAGATGCTCTGTGGAGAGTTAAGTAGGGTCCTATGATAACGTGAGACAAGGTAACCACTTTTATTAGAAGGTCTGAGTGACCTCTAGGAGGGGCTGACATTTATACTGAGATCTAGGAGATAAGAAGGAGCCAGGCAGAAAGGCCGGCTAAAACAAAGGTCCTGAGGCATCGGGGAACACTCAGAACTTCCCCACTCCCCCCGCCCCCAGACTTTAGCTGGCAGTCCTCTCAGCCAGTCTAGTACTTTCCCTCCACATCTTGGTTATCTCTTACATAGGACCAACCCAGAAGGGTGTGACTGAACTGTTGGGTAAAAATCCACCCTGATACTGACACTGGAAAGAGGCACATCTTTTACAGGCCCTCTGGATACCATTAAAGACAGTAGTTTCAGGGAACTTGAAGAAAGGATTAGGTGCCCTTAAAGGCAACAGAGTCTCGTTCCCACCTGCATGGGACCAGAGATGCTTCTCAAAGGCACTGTCAGTCTTCTCAGTCTGCTTCTCTGAGAAGCTAGTTGAAAACGAGGTGCAGTCCCAAATGTCCAGACAACCCCAGTCTTCCCTAAGTCCGCAATACCTAACTCATTTCCAAAGCTACTGGATGTTCTAAGACCCAGTCAAGGGACTGAAGATGCATGGTTCAGTTGGCATACTGTCTGCCTCCCGTCCATGAAGCCCTGGGTTCAATAACCAGTACCACATAAACCAGGCATGGTGGCTCATTAATCCCAGAGCTTGATGGAGGAGGACTATGAACTCTGGAGTTCATAGTCATTCTTGGCTACATAGAAAGTTTGAGGTCAGCTTGGAATATACAAGACATCATCTGGGGAAAAGAAGACCACCTGAAACATCCAACAGTCTGCCGAGGGCAGTGTCAATCCCAAATCTGTATGGACATAACACCCCCTGGCTCCTCTCATCGTTCGTAAGCTATCCAGCTCCCCCATAGAGAGAGTTCCTTCCGAATCCCCAGGGCCAAGCACTCTTCTTGGCATAATATAGAGGCTCTCTTTGATGCTGGCTGTGTCTTTACCAACTGAAGAGAAGCAAAGAAATAGGGGAAAGAGACAGAGGGAGGAGGAGGAGGAAGAGGGAGAGGGAGCCTCACGCACCTCTCCCGCTGGGCTTGCCTCTCGGGACTGAACATCGTTTCCTCTCTGCATGTTTGGGAGAACTCCTTAATCTTATCTTTCTCTCCTCAGCCTTGCCAGCAGGCAGAGGCCTGTACTATCTCAGAAACTCCTTTTTCTTACTAAAGGATGTTAGATTGGGGAGGGGTTACGTGCGGGATTCAGACCTGTGTGGGGAGAGGTGGAAAGCCCTGGGCTCGCAGGGAGATGAGTCAGGCTGGCCTGCTGGCCACACTCCCTGTGCTAAGCATGAGTCTCTCCAGTTGACCATGTGCCTGCCCTGCTCCCAGCTCTTGTCTAGCAATGTCCAGGCTCCAGGGAAGCCCTGGGCTTGGCTCAAGGGGTTAAACACAGCACAGTCTGACCTGTTCCTACAAAAGCTGGCCATTTGGACAAGAGACTCATTGGCCTGTCGGTGGCTCCAGGATTCTAAGAACTCTCATGAGGTTTCATCATCGGATGAGGCAAGAGGCCAGATGGTCCTGTGTGGGCCAGCAAGGCAGCAGTAGGACTGCCACCAGCCCTGCTGCGGCGTGGTGCAGTCGGCAAGGCGCAACCTAGTCAATTCTATGCCCGGTGCACCCCGCCTGCTCTAAAACTCTGGAAACTTCCTTTCTGAGGATTACTAAGTCAATGCATTCCTAGAAGCCCTTCCCCTGACTCAGCTCTCATCCGTCAGAGCCAGGGATCTCTAAACCAGCAACACCACCCCCCACCCCACCCCACCCCTCCAGATCGCCACAGGCTGCGTTCCACCAGTTCCAGCCTTTTCTGGGTCTACATCTGCTCAGACTCTGACTCACCTCCCGCCGGCCCTCGGCCCCTTTCTGTACTTCACCTTGTACTCCACGTCCAACCAAAATCATCTTTCTGAGGTACAAATGTGACCACACACCTCCTCTGATTCAAATCCTTATCCGTGTTCAAACACACACACAATAAATAAATGTAATAAATATTTTTTTAAAAAACCTTATTTGAAGCCAGGTGTGGTGGCACACACTTTTAGTCCCAGCACTCAGGAGGCAGAGGCAAGTGAGTCTCTGTGAGTTCAAGGTCAGCTTGGTCTACATAGTGAGTTCCAGGCCAGATGTGGCTACACAAAGACCCTGTGTCAGAAAACACACACACACACACACACACACACACACACAAAATGTTTATTTGAGCTGGAGCTCAGTGGCAGTGTTTACAGAGCATGCAGAAGGCTCTGAGCTCCATGGCAGTGCTATTTTGAAGGCTGTGGAGCCTTTAGGAGGTGGGGCCTGGTTGATGGAAGTAGATCGTTCATGGTGGGACTTTGGAGGCTAAACACACCCCTGATTCCAGCCTGCATTCTCTGCTTCCTGGTGGCTGCCTCAGGCTCATGACACTTAACCGAACCAATTCCCTTACCATGTCCCCCTCACCAAAACAGACTGCAACTCTCTGAACGTATGAGTCAAAATACACTTTCATCATTTGTGTTGTTTTTCACGTAGTTTGTCAGATGATGAAAAACGGTTATTGATACAGTTCTTATTTAATCTTCTTAAGACATTTTTATCACAGTTTTGTGTGTGGCACATGTGTATATGTATGTATGTGGGTATATGTACCATGGTGTGCGTGTGGAGGTCATAGGACAACCTATGGGAGTTGGTTTTCTCTTTCTGCCTCATGGGACTCAGGGATGGAACTCAGATCTCCAGGCTTGGCTGCAAGTCCCTTACTGACTAAGCCATGGAAGCACTCGGAAATGATACGGTGTTCATAAAGACTCCTGATGCTCCATACACTGTCCTGTGCTTCCTTTGCTTCTTTCCTCTTCTCCACATCAAGACAGAGATGACTCTTATCTTTATTTTAGAGTTGAGGGAACAGGTACATGAGCAGCACTGACCTGCCCAAGGTTGCCCAGCTGGTGAGTGCCTCATCAGGACTGAGAACGCCATAAGCCTTTATCTGACCTCCAAGTCAGATAATAGTTTCCACCCTAGGTTTCGTCTCCCCAGTAGTGTGTCTCCCACAAAGCTGTTTGTTTTTATTCATATAGGGCCCTTTGCCAAGAATGTCCTGCACATGTTGAAAGCTTCCTCACGGTGCACAGTGCCAGCACCACCTCCTCTAAGACCCCGCTTTTTGCTGAGTACCGTCCCAGCCCTGGGCTCCAGAAGGAGGTACCTGTCTTCCTTCCGCTCTGTGTGGCCCTCCATAGCTGCATCTCCCCTCATCTGCCCTCTTGCAAGGGCTTGTGCTTCTGCAGTACCTTCCTCCAAGTCCTCACAGACCCACAAGTGACTAGGTGAATGAATGTCACCAACACCTCTGCCACACTGTCATAAAACAAGGCTCCAGAAAAATATAGCCAAATATGGCTCTTCAGGAGCACTGAGGCTTGATGCCCATTTAGGATGACGTTCAGTTGGGAAGTGAGGACAGAACTCTGGGATCAGTCAAAATGCTAGGCACAAACAGTGCTACAAACATCCAGGTGGTGAGTGTGTGTCAGCTAGTGATGCAACACCCCAATTCTTGAACTGATTCAAGCTTCAACTTGGCCAACCCACAGGCCTCCCACCTGTACAGATCTTTGAAACTGAATGCTGGCCCCCTGGATTCTTCCTCTCCTTTGGAGGCAGTCTGCCCAGGAGCAGAGGAAAGGCTGGGTGGAGGAGTGCCTAGTACAGTCATAGTTTCCAGGGACAAGTTAGAGCAGAGGCTCTTAATCTTGGCTTCTCAATCTTGGCTGATGAAGCCACACCTGGCCCCTCCCCAGACCCACTGGGGGGGGTCATGAGGGTGGGTTCACAGATGGCATTTTTCAAAAGCTCCGGAGTGTTTCTGTGCACTTAATGGCAGAGCTTATGTAAAACACATCTGCTGTCCTCAAACATCAAGGTGGACGTCTCTTAGCCTTCATTTTACAGATGAGTAAACAGAGGCACATGAGTGTCACTGACTTGCCCAGGGTTGCACAGCTGGGGAATGGCTTCACCTGGATTTGAGAATTCCAGACTTGTTTCCCTGACCGTCAAGGTTATCGCAAGGCTGTCAGAGCAATCCCCCACTCATAGCACAATGCTGGGAGCCAGTGGGAAAGGCAGAACTGAGATGGGAAGCAGGTGCCAGGTGACCATCCCCAGTGTAGGGGTGGGAGCACGGGACGTGGGGGAGCAGCAAGTGGCATATCCGTGGAGATAGTAAACACCTGCAGATAAGCAAGAAGCTGCTTGCAGAAGCAGCCTTTGGACCCTTTCCCAGACTATTGTCAAGTCAAAGAAAACCCAGGGAGGGGCAAGGTGAGCTCCTGTGGGTTAGGCAGGGAATGAAGGATGAAGGCAGATCCTAACTCCACAGACACTGAGAAAGATACCATCTGCTCCCCCCACAGGGCAACTGAATTTGCAGTGCATCTCAGTGCATTGTGGGTATGGCAGCCATGTTTAATGATCTCCCAGTTTCAGAAGAAATGGAAATGAATATTTTAGACGATTCCTAAGAATCTGGAGCATCCATTGGGAACGTATTCTTTAAGAATTTGGGGGCTCAGGTCTAGAGAGTTGGCTCAAAGGTTAAAATGCTTACTGGCTTTCCAGAGGAGTGAGTTCAGTTCCCAGTACCCACTGTCAGGCAGCTCCAGGGGATTCATCAACCTCTTCCGGCTTCCACTGGTGCCCTCATACATGTGGCATGCACCTACATATTCATAAAGAAAAATAAAAACTAAATCTTTTTTTTTAAGCATTTGGGGGCTCGAAAGATGGCTCAGCTCCTAATACCAAGCATGAAGACTGAGGTTCAGATCCTAGCACCCACATAAAAGCCAACCATGGTACTCTGCCAGCCTGCAACTTCAACACTGAGCAGGGCATTGGCAGAAAGGTCACTGGGCCTTACTGGCTACCAGTCTAGCTGAAGAGGGCAAGCTCCAGGCTCAGTCTCAAAGGGACCCCCATCAGGTCTGCTGGCCTCTGAGGTATACACAGGCACTCACACCTATTTACACAAAGTTACACATTTTACACATCTCCAGTACATACATATATACACACAGAGACACACACAAAGAAATTTAGGGATGGGGAATTGTACATTATGGAGAGAGAACATTACATCAGTCTGAAATTTTATAAGCTGGTCCAAGTGATCTAACTTTTAGTACTTATTTATTACAGGTATTTTGCATGTATTTATTTGCAGCGGGACATGCGCATACTGCAGCAGGAGTGTGGAGGTTGAAGATGACTACAGAAGCGAATTTTCTCCTTCCATGCTCCGGATCCCGAAGAGCAGCAAACTCAGGTCTTCACTTGGCACCACACACCTTTACCCATGGAGCCATCTCACTGGCCTCTTTTTGTATTTTTTGAGAAGAATCTCCGTTATTTCTAGACTAAGAGGGAATGAACTGCTGGAAATGGAGGCTCACAAAAGCAGTGCATTCATGGTTCTTAGAAAATAGGGTATTAGGCTAGAGAGATGGCTCAGCAGTTAAAAGCACTGGCTGCTCTTGCAGAGGACCCCAGCTTAGTTCCTAGCACCCACATAGTGGCTCACAACCATCCATAACTCTAGTTCCAAGAGATCTGACGGCCTCTTCTGGCCACCGTGGACATTGCATGTATGTGGTGCACTTGTGTACATGAAGTTAAAACAATCATACACATAAAACAAGGTATATTTTTAAAAAAAGAGGGTATAAGAAGCTCCTGCTCTTCAGTCTCTAATTTGTTGACTATAGCCATGAAACACCATGAAAACCATCCCTACAGGACCAGGGAGAAAGCCTGTGGATGCAGGAGCCACAGCGTGGTCTGCTCTGACAGTGTGTACATTGGGAAGACTTTGATTTAAGACACCCATGTTGAGGGCATTTACAATCTAAAGTTACGACCTGATGGATTTTCTTCTTTGAAGTTCTGAGGAAGAACTTGTTCACCAAGAATTTTGATGTAGACGCTTTTTGCTAAGAATTGTGCAAAGAGCAAGAGAGTCTATTCAGTTGTTCTCTAGGACAGGAAGTACTGAGGGTTAGCTCTGTGCCGGGCCCTGCTTGGAAAGACTGCCAGGATGAGATGTGTGACAGGGACTTTAAGTGAGGATTGGGTTATCAGGCCTCTAGGCACTAGGGATATGGCCACTTAGAGTGCTGACTTAGCATGTACAAAGCTCTGGATTTTGGCCTCGGCACTGCATAACCTAGGTGTGGTGAAATATACTTGTAATCCTAGCATTTGGGAGGTGGAGGCAAGAGGATCGTCCTCAACTATGTGGTGAGTTGGAAACCAGTTGGGCTACATGAGACCCTGGAGACAGAGAAAGAGGAGAGAGAGAGAGAGAGAGAGAGAGAGAGAGAGAGAGAGAGAGATAGGATATAAATGAAGATTAAATGACCTTGAGGTGAGCCAATGAAAACAGCATATAATTTAGTATAGAATAATTCATGTAAAATCAGTTTACTAATTAACATCTTGGAGGTTTTGGGGAAATTTTGTTTCAGTTGAAGTAGTTTTGGTTTCATCACACCTGATTCACTAAAATCAGTTCTAGTGGTTGATTTAGGTCAGTTCTGCTCAGCTAAATGTCAACTGTGCAGACAATCAGCTCTTACCAAAAAATTAAAATGCACAAAAAGTACCTACTGATTGAGCCACTTAAAAAAGTCTTCAAATTAAGAGAAATTCTGAGAGCTGGTGCAAACCTGTGATGGTGGCATTCAACAGCTTAAGGCAGAAAGAGTGCAAGTTCAAGCTAGCCTGGGCTACGTCCTGAGTTCAAGGCCAGCCTGGGTTCCATAGTGAGACAGAGGAAGAAAGAGAGGGAGAGGGAGGGAGGGAGGGAGGGAGGGAGGGAGGGAGGGAGGGAGGGAGGGAGGGAGGTAAAAGAGAAACTAACTGAACAAGCCATACTGACAATCTCCTCAGAGAAAAGAAACCTGCCCTCTGTGTAACTGAGAAAGTCCTTGACGTCAGGGACATGCACAATGACTGGAAATGAACCATTCTCCTCTTCCCAAACCATAGATCCAAAACGCAAACAAAAACCCAGAGAAGATGAATCTCAGTCAGGTCACACACAGTACAATGGTTAGGCAAACTGACTCAAAGGTAAAATTATAAGCTAGATAGATTTCAAAGAAATTTATAAATATTGTCAAAATAGCTTTTCTAAGATGAATTTTACCGTTTCCTTTCATTCATATTTTATTTTTTTGAGACAAGTTTTCATATAGTTCAGGCTGGCCCCCAAAAGTCCCTACATAGCTAAGGATGACCTCAAACTTGATTGTCCTGCCTCCACCTTGAGAGTGCAGGTTTGAACCACCGCACCTGGGAACTGAACCCAGGGCTTCATACATTTCGGGCAAACACTTTACCCACTGAACTACATTGCTAGCCCCTTATCATTTTTTTAAATAGGTTTTTTTTTTTTTGGTAAATAACTGCAAACTGACCATTTCCAGAACTAGTTTCAGTAAACTGAATTTTCACAGAAGTAGCTTTCAGAGAATGTGGTTTCCCTGAATGACCTCAACCTGCTTGTATTTCACAAGCCTCACCCACTCTCCTGAGGGTTCCGAACTCACAGGTTATATGATCCCAGGCCACAGAGCAGAGGTTCTCTCCGCCCGTGAGGGCTTTCAAGGCCACTCAGAGCCGACACGGGGGCTACTTCCATATAAGCTCCATAGAGCATCTACTCCTTCCATCTCGTGGGTTCTGACTAACCATTCCCATCGACTTGAGGCACATGAAGACCCCACTTGCTGGGGCTTCCAGGTGACCCTTCTAAGCTCTTAGTCCAGGTCCCTTTCAGTACCTCACTAAGATCTGAAGAGAATCACTTCTTCTCCTAGATTCTGAGATTCTCTTTTTGGTGCCTCCAGGCAGTGAATAAAGAGAATTCTGCTCTTTTCTTTTATGACTCCATCACAGTTCTTCTTAGGAATGGAGCTGTCAATGTAAACAAATAGCCTCAAGCAACAGACTTTAATATTGTGCCTGATCAGACCAATTTTCCACCCCCTGGGGTGGATAGAGTGGGCTACAGGCTCGGGGAGGTTGGGGCTCTGGGAATCCACATTAACTACTAGGAAATGGTACTTGTTCTGATGGGAACAGTCACCCAGAACTCACTCGATGGATTTATCTATACCCTACTTCCACTCTCATGATTTGTTCCTTAAATGCCCCCCCAACAAGCCCATGTGATAACAGCACCACTGGTGAGCCTGTGAGAGGTGGGGCTTGTCAGAAGGCAGTCTAGCCATTAGGAATGTATGTATGCGGCTATCTGAACCCCAACCCCTTCCTCTTGTTCTTCATTTGCTCCCTCCCTGCAGTGAGGTTATTAAGCAGCTTTGCCATGACGTACCATGCAACCTCAGGTCCACAGGGATGTGACCAAGAGAGAGTAAGTGGAATACCCTGAAACTATGAGACAAAATAAACCTTTCTTCTTTTCAGTTTTATTAACCCCCTTAAATCAACTGTCACAGGTGTTTTGTCATAGTCACTGAAAGCTAACACCTACACATCCAAGGCAGTATTGGCAGTTGAAGGACTTGTCATAAATACTCACTGCTAGTACTTAGCACCTGCTACAAGAGAGAGATGGAACCTGGCCACCTTCGTGGCACCCAGCATGCAGAAGGGCACATCGGGGAGCACTCACCATTGCTCATCTGAAGACCCAGGCCAATCCCAACTCCATGGTCAGGCTGTCCTAGGAGTGGGCTTTGGGTGACCTCCGCTCACCGCTGCCTCCTGCATGAAGGGCTGGTTTCCCGGCCTCCTGTGGCCCAGGTATCAGCTCTCATTTTCAAGTAAGGAAGCCGAGTCTCAGAAAAGCAAAGCTGTTTGCTCAATGGGTTTCTATCTCTGTCTCACTTTGGTGGAGACAGCCATTTAGTGGGTTATCAAGCAACCACGGAAAGACATGATGTACACCTTGTTTTTTTTTTTTTTTTTTTCAAGACAGAATTTCACTCTGTAGCCCAGAGTGTCTCAGAGCTCAGTACTCGGCCCAAGCCGGTCTCGTATTCATGACAATGTGCTTGACTCAACCTCCAAAGTTATGAAATAACAGACATGAGCAATTACCCCTGGGCTATATTATTATTATTTTATTATTATTAAGAAAAGGTGTGCACAATTTAATTTGTATTGAAAATAGATTGTACAGCCATTCATGTGACACCATTTCTGGGAAGAAAAAGTACAAGGCTGGGGCTGTGACTCAGGGGCAGAACACTTGTGTGTGATATATGTGAATGAGTAAACAAAGAAAAACAAGCAGGATAGCTTCTAAAATCTGTGCACATGATCGTGAATAGAAACCTCCCTGACATGAAAAGAGACTCGTTGGGAGGAAGGGGTCCCCTGGGAATAGGGTACCATGGGCGACTGGGAGGGTGGGTGTGACCCAAATACATTATGTACATGTATGAAATTGTCAATGATTTTTTTTTATTTTAAAAGGAGTTATCTGAGGCCTCTCAACTTTCTACATTTTTGTTGGTTTTTGAAGCATATATGAATACGAAATGACTTTGTTTAAGCACAGAAGGAGAAGCCTGGAATCTGTTTCCTTTGCTCTTCCACCCGCCCGCCTGGCACCTCCCAGCCTCAGCCTCAGGTCCTTCCATCCCCTGCCCTGAATTCCAGATTTCAGCCCAGCAGGCTGGAAGGTGTGTGTCCGCAGGGGCCAGACTCTGAAGACAGGGCCAGGAGGGAGAAGATAGTGATGTGTAGAGACCGAAGAGACTGGAGTGACCTAGAATAAGCTCATGAGGAGAAAAGAAAACAACTTCAGGATGCGGCAGCCACCCCGCCTCGGTGAACTTGACCAGCCCCTCGCTCCATCCGGTTTTGTGCTCAAGTTGGGATAAAACAGCCAAGCTCTGCCACTCATCAGCACAGGTGCGCGCCCACCACAGGTGTGCTGAATAGGGGGGGGGGGCGAAGGGCGGGGAAGGGTGGGGGGTACAGGACAGATTGGGCCGACATGTTTTGCAATAGCTCCCCAGGGAAGATGGCTCTTCCTCTGTCTCCACCCTGCATGAGAATCACTGACTTGGCACAGCTGGGACAAGATAAGAACTGGAATCACTGATGATTTGAGCTTAAATTCCAGTCAGACAAAAACAAAAGAAAAATCTCATTTCATGGAGGAGGGAGAAGCGCAGGCTTGTAAACCACTGGCAGCCTATTAGTCTAATGTTCCGAACTGCACAGCAATACGTCCACCCAAGTTCAATAGTGACCTCGCTTACAGTCAAGGCAGATGGAGCAGTTCCTGAAAACCTATCTCCTTCTTCTCCACCTTCCCTCTGCTCCCTGTCTGGGATGAACCCACAGGCTGAACCCTTGAAAGGAACATCAGTGCCTGGCAATGCCTTACGGGAACCACAGAAGTCTGGGGCAGTGGAGTTGGAGTCCTCTGGGGACAGGCGTGCCCCACTCTCAGCCATGGAAACCCCTCCCCTCAGCATATGCCTGACAGCGCCCCTCTTCCAGGATCACTACCCACACTTTGTCCATCGTATCTGTGTCCTGATCATGTCCCACTGGGCTTCCTGCCTTCAGTTTTTGAAAAGTGGACTGCAGTGCAAGGCCCACACCTTTTAAAAATATGTGTAGGATGCTGTATTTCAGATACAGAATACATGTACACATATAGATACATGCATAGACACACAGGAACACATGTTCATATCTACATGGATACATATACACGTACACAGGCACACACACACATACACCCATGTGGATAAACCTGGGCTGGTATACACGTGATACACATGGACAGGCATGCACAGAGTCAGACATGGACATGCACAGAGGCACAAACACAGAGGCAATCCTTGCCCTTTTTTATTTGAGCACAGCAGGCTAGGTAAGGAGGAGAATGTCTTTCCTTGGTGGGAATAAATTTCGTGCTGCCTATCCTAGGCGGGACTCTGAATCCCACAGTTCGAGCAGACCTTAAGAGCCAGACACACCTACTTCCTCCATCTTTCCTCCTCACATCACATACCACCACTTTTCTTCTCCTTGGGTTTCAAGGGAGGCAAGAGGTAGACCAAGAGACCTACTCAAATTAGTTCTACCAGTACTGTGAAAGGAATTGAGGCACTGAAGAACCCTAAATGTATTTTTGGAGGCCCTTGGAATTCCCCTTTAATCAAACACCAGGCACACAGATGGAATTTGAATTCCTTTTATTTAAACCAACAGAAGAGCCCTAGGGGGGAGCACCCACTCCACTGCAGGGGGAAAGAAGGGACCAGCCCAAGGAGTCCATCTTTTGCCCAGGGTCTCAGAGGACAGAGAAGGGGCTAGTGAACAGCCCCAGATGGCACAACATCCAGGACCAGTACAGCAAAGTCTTCCTCAGTCATGAGGTAGTTTCCTATATACCAACACAGGCTTTTCCTTTATAGCCCCACCACAAAAGCAGAGGCCCCCAAGAAGGCACAAGAACCCAGCAGGCCAGAGTCAGACAGACACAGACACCCTGAGAGCCTCACTTCGCACTGAGGATGCGCACAAACTCCTCATAGTTCACCTTCCCATCCTTGTCCACATCAGCCTCACGGATCATGGCATCCAGCTCCTCCTGTGACAGCTTCTCCCCAAGCTGGCTCATGGCCTGCTTGAGCTCCTCCACACTGATGTGTCCATCACCATTCTGGTCAAAGACACTGAAGACAGCCCTTAGCTCCTTCTCAGTGGGCTCACCCTTCGAATACTTGTCCATTGCTGCCAGGAACTCCTCAAAGCTCATGGTGCCGTCGCCATCTGTGTCAACCATGGACATGAGAGCCTTCAGTTCTTCCTCTGAGAGGTTCTTGCCCAGCTGCTTCATCACATCCCCCAGCTCCTGGACGTTGATGCGGCCATCTCCATCTTTGTCAAAGCTAGAGAAGGCTGCGTGGAACTGGTCCACCTGCTCTTTAGGAAACCTGTGGGCCATGACTATGTTCCTGTACCTCTCAGAACTTCTAAGCTTGCTGTCGACCAGATGTCAATCTCTGTTATCGGAGTTGGTGGCCCAGAGCTCAGAGCGGCTGCTGGGATCTCAGGCTGTGTCTGCTGGAGGACTGAGCTGCAGATAGCCTTGCCCTGGCCTGGGAACCCCCTCCTTTTCTGCAATTAGAGCAAAGGGAGGAGGAAGGTTCCCCACCCTCTACCTGCCCTCAGGTAAGATCCTCCTCCCAGGGAGGGACAGACCAGCTACAGACAAGAAATGCAGGAATTGGAATGGAATGGGAGGGTCCTGGAGGAAACTGGTGGGAACTGGCATGGGAAGAATGGGACAGAACCTCCTGGCCTTTCCGAAGCCAATGGCAGACCAGCCCACAGCAGGCACATCTGTCCAGAATACATGTTCCCTGTAACTGATTTTCATGGAGACCTTGACCAAGTCAGTGGTTTTGAGACACAGTGGACGACGCTGTTCTCGGGGGCTCAACAGTCCCTAGCGGAATTCAAAGCTGAGTTGGGTACCCCGCTTCTCTCTGCTCTTGTCCTAAGTGTGGGGTTGATGGAAAGGGGATGGTGGAGTCACTGAATCTGTCTGGCTTGGGCACTTGCAGTCCAGGGTAGGAGTAGAGAATGGGACTGTCTGCTTTAGCATCCAGAAAACAAGGACTAGGTGCACTCAGATCCCTAGCTGCTGTGGACACTGTTTATAAAACAAGCATGTGAAGTATTATTTCAGAGGCAAGGAGAAAGACTTTTCTCTCCCCCATTGAGTCCTACAATTCCAGGGTTAAGTCCAAGGTTCTCTGGGCAGACCCCCTTGGCATGAAAGGCATTCATTCTATTCATAGGGGAGAACCCACTAAGATTGGAGAATCTTGCCTGAGCAATGTTTGAGGACTGGAGGGCAATGCGCGCCAGCAAATTCCAGCCAGGCTAGGATACCCTCAACAGGAACTTGGCCTCTCTAGGGTCTTCCTGCATCTGACTTAAGCAGACTAAGCCACCCGGGATACACACCCGCCCCCCAGCATCTAGAACATTTTGTGTAGTAAATCCATCCCTGTCTATCTTGAGCAGTAGGATCTAGACCTAGACCCTAACTGTCCCTTTTGGGGTAGTGCCTGAGTCTTTCTAATAGTGGGAGCAACACTTATGAGTGGATGTTTGTCATGGAGTCACCAAAATGGCTTTCTCAAGCTAGTCTCCTCTTGATCTCTAAAGATTCACCTTTCCTCCACCCTTGTCTAGACTTAGGAACAAAATTCTTTACTCTCCTCCTGAGAAACTCAACAAATTCTACCTGTCTCTGGCTCAGTTCGTCACACAGACCAAGTATTCTCTCCCATCTCTGAGGCGGGGAGCCTTTGGCACTCCACTCCCACTCCTAAGGGACTTAAGGGAGCCCCAGATGTAGCGAGAGATGAAAAGCAACAAACTCCAGTTATCTAATTCTTTTCCTCAAAACATCCTTAAAGAAGGATGGCTATCTCATCTTCGTGCTGGAAAAATACAGAGGCCTCAATAAATATTAAGCAATCAATTTCTTAATGAAGCTGACAACCAGTCTGGGTGGAGAAAGTCATTCCACCCTGGACACCTGAGTAAGGAATCCTCCTGTTTGGTAAGAGACATGGAAAGGTGCGGCTTTTAATAAATAGCTTCAATTCAGTGCCTTTGTTTGAAGATATAAATCTATATTTAATATTTCCTTTTCTCATCTGTGATTAAAATCCAAATACTTCATAATCATTGTCTTATTATGTTCCTCTGGCATTAGTAACACTTTGCATACAATTTTAGGAGATTTGGTGTTCCCTGGTCCAGTTCCATTGATAATGTGGTAAATTATGTCCCAGTATTGTCATCTACAAACAAGGATGACGTATCTACCGTATCTAAGATTACTTCAAACCAAAGCATAAAGTTCAGACCAACAGAAGGTGTGGCTACTCTATGATAAACCTCAGGTTCAAGGACAAGCTGGCTCACCTTTGTGTAACCCGCAGGACAATATCTACTTGAATGGGGAGCTCACGCTGTTTTGTTATACCTTTCTTGGTTGAGCCTAAAAAGCGAATTACACCTACCTTGAGGTTGCAGGTAAATCAAACAGGGCGAAGCTCTGCACGGCAGCAAACTCTGAACACCTAACCAATGCCATATAAAACAGGAACTTCATTCAAGAAGGAATCTTATGGGGCCAGGAAGACGGCTCAGTTGGCAAAGTGCTTTCCAAGCAAGCACGAAGACCTGGGTTTGGTTCTCCAACATCCAGGTAATAAGAGCCAGTCATAGGTTTCTAATCCCAGTGCTGGGGAAATAGAGACAAGAGGATCCCCAGGGCTTGCTGGTCAGCTTGTCTAGCCAAATCAGTGAGCTCCGGGTTCACTGAGAGACCTTGTCTTAAAAAATAAGGTGAACAACTAAGGAAGGCATCTGCCATCAACCTTGAGCTTACACACTCACATGAGCACACTTGTGTACATGCATACAGCACACATAGAAGGAAGAGAGGAGAGAGAGGAAAGAGGGAGGGAGGAGAAAAAGGAAGGGAAGGAAAGAGAGAAAAGAAGAGAGAGAGGGAAGGAAGGGTCGAGGGAAGGAGGGGAGAAGAGGGAGGAAGACCAGGGGCAGGAAGGGAAGGAAGGGCTCTAGTAATCTAGCTGGGCTAGGGGTACAGGCCAGGGGCAGAGTGCCTGCCTAACTTGCACAGGGCCCTGATTTCAATCCCTAGTACCACCAAAAAGAGTCTAGCTGAGTGATGTCACCGCACAGTAAATCTCAGCCTCACCCTCAGCTCCAGATCTCCTGAGCTTCTAACACCTGCCCCGTGTTACTCGCCAGCTCCAGGGCCGCCCACCATGCCTGTAATACACGCGCCGCCATCTTCCCTGCTGCTGATCTTCCTGTTTCCATCTCACGTGTCCCCCAGCTGTGGGGCAGGGAGCAGGTGGCTAGGCGCCTTAGCCTCCAGTTACTCGGGAATGAGCACTCTCTGTGGGTCCTTATCACAAGGGCAGACTCGCAGGAGGTGCAAGCGTCTCAGCTGCAGGCGTCTGTGAGCCTGGCATTGCTTGGTCTCCACTGCTCCTCCGTCTCCTCCACAGAGCCGGGCTGCCACCATACGTGATGCTCACACTCCGTATTCGAGTTAAAAGGATCGAATCCCCGGAAGGAGAGGCCCACTCCTGACTGAGTGCCTCTCTCTTCTCTCTGCCATGGAGGCCCTGCTTCCTCTCAGAGGTCATTCTTCACCAGGTGTGAACACCGAAATGATTTCTTTACTCCTCTGTACCCAGCTTCCTGCATCAGTAAGTGAGCAGTCATGTACAACGCTTAGTTTCCAAGGGAGGAAGTCATCAGGGACAGCCATTTGTGAGTGACCCACACCATAGGGTTTTGACAGAGTCAGACTGCGGGTTGAGAAAGGGGACAGCATGGCATTTGCTGCTAAAACTTAGTTCAGCTTCATCAAGCTCCTTCTTCAACCGCTGGTTTAATAGCACAGCTGTGATGCACAGCTGAGGGTGAGGCTGAGATTTGCTGATAAGAGGCATCTGGAACCCAGTGAGAAAGGACAAAAGCTGAGCTTAGCAGGGGGAGAGATCGGGGAAGCTGTGCAAGCAGGCTGTCTTTGGATTGGGTTTGGAGAGAGACTCTCCACTCTCGTACCCCTTCTCAGCTTATCCTGGCATGGTAATGCGGACCCTTCCACATGAGAATGACTACGGCCCTGAATTTGAAGGAGGGCCTTCATCAAGGCTGGCTGAAGACCACTGCAGGTGGCAGAGGAGAGACAGAAACCTCCCCAAGGCTGCTGGACAAGTCCCTGAGAGCAGGAAGAGACAGCAGGTAACCGCCCAACAGTCTTGTCCAAAGGCTGTGTGTGCGTGTCAGTGCATACTTGTGCGTAGGCATGTGTGTTTCTGTGTGTTCGCATATGTAGATGGGCATATATATACACACGGATATATAGGCATTATGTGTATGTGTGTATTTATTTGTGCATTTGAATGTGTGGTGCGTATATGTAGGTATGTGTTCACAGGTGTGCTCTGCTCACATGCATGTGTGCATATTTGTGCATGCACACGTGACTCTGTGTGGTTGTATAGACAGTGTTGGAAGAAGGTAGGTAGGTGGCTTTATCTCTGCTTGGATGTTCAGGACAAATGGCTAAAGCAGACTCCTGCGTTCACAGGGCTTTGCCCTAGGAACAAATACACAAAATACCCAATACTTCCATAACTGCTTGACTTGTGTGGGTGAAACACTCTGAAGAAACCAGTCTAACAGGTCTTAGAGCAGAGTGGGAACTCCTCTGGTGCCGGTGACTTGGAACCTGATTTCACCCTCACACCCTCACACCTGAGCCATCTCCGTGGGCTGGGCACAGCAAACAGTCCCCGGAGAAATAAGGAGGAGCCTGGGTGGGGTCACTTCATCTCTGTTGGGCATGATCTATGGGAGAGAACTTCTGGAGACCGCTTTCCCAGCCCGGCCGCCATCACAGTGCTCCTAAGCTCTGATTTCACGGATGTTAGGGATGGCGTCTCCTGCCTCATTCCCAGCACCCACCCCAGTCCTGCTCTGGTCATGCTGAGTGCATTCAGCAGCCAACAGGAAACGATCCCACGGTGGAGACTCAGAAGTTGGAGTCACTGCTGCATTGTAGGTCTTTGTCAAATCAACAACATGAATCTTGGGCTACAACAGTATGTCACCCTAGAGAGTCCCCTGGGAAGAGAGATGAGGCCCTGCTCCCTCGGAGCTTAAACTTAGGGTTCTGAGGTGAGAAGCCTTGGGCTGTAAGGGCTGCTATTTATTCAGTGCCCGTGGTCTGCCTGGACTTGTTAGGTTGTTCGGCAAGAGCAGTCCTTCTCGCTTTTGCCCGTCATTGACACATCTGGGAAATTGGCAGCACATACGTTACTGTGTGTCCCAGATTCAGGGTCCATGTATGAATTCTCCCTCACCACAAACACAGACCCAGGACCCACTATGAGAAGTGTTTAGAGCGAAAGACTTTTCTTTTAAAATAGATAGCATTTATTTGACAGTACATTTATATAACTTTTAAAATTTAGAAACAGGGTCTCGTGTAGCTCAGGCTGGCCTCAAAATCACTACATAGCCTAGGAGAACATTAACCTTCTGATCTTCGTACCTTCCAAATGCTAGGATGATAGGCCTGTACCACCATCCCTGATTTATGCGTGATGCTGGAGGTTGAACCCAGGGCTTCATGCATTCTAGTCAAGAACTTTATCAGCTGAGTTATATACCTGGCCTCAAGCGAGGAGCTGTTCCAGATAATGAGAGATCACCTAGATGAAATCTTTCTAAAATACATCACACGACTCGTCTCCCATCATTTAAAGTAAATCAGATGGAATAGCATCCCAGTAGCTAAAATAATATTCAGTTTTTCCATACTGCAGCACTGTGCACAGACTTCTGTGGGTCTGTCTGCCACAGCTGGGACATTCTTGGTCTGCTGTCATATATCTTGGTGATCACTGTCACCTGCTGCATTGGGGGCAACTGTCCCTCTCCCACGGTCTTCTCTCCATGTGTCCTGTGTTCCCGTTTGGTTTACAGTTCTTAGTGGCAGAACTTAAAGCCGAGCCCAAAGTTGCCAGGTACAGGAAGTTAAAAGAGTTTGAGAATCAGAAGCTCTCATCTGGAAACAATAGTGAATCCACTGTTCTGAGACCGGTGTCTATCTGGATTCGGGGTTGTGCTCTGAAGCACTGGAGATGGCCATGAGCCCAAACGCTGGATAAAAGGGGAATTCCTTCAGCATGTTGGTTGCTGTGACATAGACAAAGATCCTTTGGGGGAACTTGGGTCTAAATAACTAAATGCAAATCAATAGATACCCCAAGTGGGGTGTAAGCTAGAAATGGGGTCACATAATTCTGGATTCAGAAGTTATATTTTTTAAAAGGTTCTAATATGTTTGACTCGGCAAGGCTGGTAAGAATTTAATCTCCTCACCTGTGGGTTCTATGATCAAGGATTCAATCAACTGTAGAGGAAAAAAAAATTTTTAATTACTATTTTTTTATTCTTGAGAATTTCATGCATATACACAATGAAATACAAATATTTACACATCCCCAATTTTCCCACAAGCCCCTCTACATTCTTCCCAACTTGCTCTTCCTACGACTTCATAGGTTTTTCCTTTTTTAATAATCCATCAAGTCCAATTAGTGCTTCCCATATGTGCATGGTGTGGGGCCATCACTGGAACCCAGGAAACCTACCTGTGGGAATGCCTTCCAAAAAGAATGATTCTGGGGCTGGAGGGATGGGCTCAGCAGTTAAGAGCACTGGCTGTTCTTGCAGAGGACCTGAGTTCTATTCGCAGTACCCACATGGCAGCCAACAACCTCCAGTCCCAGGGCAATCCAGCACTTTCTTCTGACCACCACTGGCGTTGTATGACACAGGGGCACTTACACACATGCAGTTTTTTTTAAATAACTAAAAATTCTAAAACTGATTCCCCTTCCTCTCACTACCAAATGCCAAGGAGCAGTGAGCAGCAGTCAATGCGCAGACACGTAAAAAGCACTGAGTCAAATGCGGAGAAGAAACCGAGTGCTTAGCCCTAAATGAGACATCTTTAGCAGACCCTTGCCAAGAAAATCTTTCTTTAAAAATTGCATCTGCACAGAACATTGCAGACTTTTCCTTGTCGTTATCCCCTAAATAATATGGAATAGCAATAAATATAGCATTTACATTGTACTAAGCATCAGAAGCAAATCGGAGATGATGATTTAAAATATATAAAAGGGTCACATCAGGTGTGATAGACACACTTGGAAGGCGAAGACAGGAAGATCTGCAGGTTGAAGTCAACCTGATCTACAAAGTGAGTTCCAGGCCAACCAGGGCTACATAATGAGACCCTGTCTCCCAATAGCCCTCAAACCTGACAAAAACAATAATAACAGAGGTACAGGAGTTTGACATAAATCACATCCAACACCACTTTATTTAAAGCACGTGGTCACCATTGTGTTTTGGTATTCTGGGAAAGGAGGGTCTGGAATCAATTCCCTATGAATAATAAGGCGAACTTACTGCCTTTTATTGTCTCTTAGAAAATATTTAGCATGTCATAGAAGTTTCACAAAGGTTGAAGCAGACAATATGCTCACTTTGGGGGAAATTCTTGGTTCATTAAAGAAGCAAAATATAGAATATGTGTAGCCTACACAGGCATTTGGGATGTTTTCTGGCTTTCCAGTCCCATAATAGCACAGTGACCCCATAATATTATCACAGTCTCTAGGACATGGAATTCATGAGCCCAGCTCAGAAAAATCTCACAAGTTTCCATGAAATGGCACCATGCTGGCTTTGTTGGGTATCTACTATGATGAAGTCAAGGCTTATTTGGAATGAGGTTGTGTAGTTGGGAGCAGTTGTGGCAGCCTTAGACATGATGCACTTTTCAAAAACAAAAATACGTATCAAAAATAGCTCAGTTAAATTGGGGTGGCAGTGGGTTATTGCCTCCAGTTTCAGTGTTGCTGTGGCAGGGTTTAGAGGGCTGCTGGAGGAGAAGGCCCCCTTTTCTGCCCAACCTCAGTGGAAGATTCTTCTGAGTCTTCACCAGATCAAATATGAACAATGGGAAGTGTGCCAGGTTCCCAGAGAGGACACTAGCATAACTTCTGCTCTAGTTTCATATCTGTTGTTGTGACAAATACCCTGGTCAAAAGACACCTAAGGGGAGGAAGGGTTTATTAGGCTTATAATTCCAGGTCACAGTCCATCACTGAGCAAAGTCAAGGCAGGAATTGGAGGCAGGCCTCATGGTCCACTCGGCATTAACTCCAACCAAGGAACGTGTTTCTCCAACAGGAACCACGCTTGCCATATCTCCCCCAGAGAGAACACAGACGGGGAGGAAAGCAGGAGACAAGAAGCAAGACTGCCTTTGCCACAAGACTGGGCCCAGAGAAAAGACTCTTTTTTATTTGGTGTGGGGGTCGGGAGGGGTGTGGGGTGTGTGTGTATGTGCGTGAGTATTTGAGTACATGTGTGAGGTGTGCAGAGGCATGTGCAGAGGAAAACCTCAGATATCACTCCTCAGAAACTCTTGTTTTTTGAGATAGGGCCCCTCATTAGCCTGGGCTAGCTTAGCCTGCCAATTCGGCAAGGCTGGCTGCCTAGCCAACCTTCCCCTGGGATCCACTTCAGTGCTGGGATTATAAGTGTTTGCCACTACCCCTGGATCTTCATAAACATGGGTTCTGGGGATTAAACTCAAGTCCTTGTGCTTGTGGGACAAGCACTTTACCCTGAGCCATCTCCCCAGCCTCAGAAAAGGACCCTTGACCAGCAGTCAGAATAATTTGATTCTGATTTGACCTTATGGCTTACCAGCTTTTGGCCTTTAGAAAAATGACACTCCTCTGAGTCTTAGTCTTAGTCTTTCTATATTATGGAGCCACCATGAGAACTGAATTAAAAGATGATTGTGGCAACACCTTGTAGTCTGCAACTCATAGCACAAAGGCAAAGGGGTGATTCTACCATCTTCAGTTTCAGATTCAATCTGTTTAGACTTTAATTCCTCCCTACAAGAGCTAAGAAGTGCCATAAATTGACTATGTAATGAATGAATGCTATCTCAGCGGCTGCCAATCACTGCCTAGTCCTTGGTTCTATCACAGATAGTACAAAGAAAAGGGACCATGCTCCTTAGGGTTGACACGGGTTCAGAACAGTGAGAAAGTCCACGGTCCGGTGTTCAGGGGAGGAAGGAGACAGCTGTTTATAGCCAGAGGATACACAGTAGAGGGAGGGGCTGGCAAACCTACTTAGCCATTACTTGCACTACTAACTGGTACAGTCTTCCCTGGATGGAGTGGTTATTTATAGCAGGGGAGATGGGCCACCCCAGAGAGGGAGAAAAGAAAGGATATACCTTGACCTTAAGGATTCCTCGCTGAGGTTCAGCCTAGAAACAAGAAATGGGGCTATCTAGTAGGTCTGACCACCGTGTAGGTGCATGAAGTGTGTAAAAGATGTGTCCCAGTAAGAAGCCAACTAGTTGAAGCAGAGCCTTCAATGAGGAACTGGGGATGGGAAAATATCCCCATCCTAAAGAAAGAACCCTGCTGAGTTCAGATTCCAGTTCTCCCTCACCTTCCCTCCCTCCGCCCCCTCTCCTCCCAACACCTCCTTCCTCTCATGGAATTTAAACCCCACCCCTGCTTCCAGCCTTTCCCAAGCCATTTGCTACTTGTTTCCTGTCCAAGCATCTAGATACAGACAGTGCCCAAAATCACTCCATCCCCTATTAGCTGGCCACTCCCTTGCTCCTTCATCCGTAGCACTTTGTACATGACCTTACAGACTTTACTGTGCTCTGTGGTGGAGGTTCTGTGTACCTATCTGTGTCCTGGCCAGGCTGGAGATTAGCAGATGTCATCATGTCACAGTAGGAGCTAAATTCACAGCTGAAGACTAGGGGACGGTACCGTGACAGTGGGCATTGTCCCCCTAATCCTTTGAATTAGTTAGGGCTGGCCTTGTCAGAGACAAAGCTTCAAGGGATCAAGTCAGTTGATGAAGTCATCTAACCAGATTCTAAGCAGAACCACCCTTCACCAAGAAGCCTCGGCCTTGGAACTGGCTGCACATGACCTGGCAGAAGTGATTCTGGGGCTCAAGGGTCAGCAGCAAGGAAAAGACATGTAGAAAAAGGAGCTCCAGCTTCCAGAACCCCCGGTCCATGACAGTGATGAGTGGGAACTCTCAGCCTTTCCTTGCTCCTTGGATTTTCTGACTGTTACCGGGTTGAAGAGGAAGAATCTACTTTTCTAATATGGTCTGTCACGACACAAGGACATATCTAATGTCCTTTGTGAATTACCTTTCCCTCCAGATCCAGGATGGTGGTGATGGCAAGCCCCACTTCAAAGAGTGAGAAATTGAAAATCAGTGAGAAGAAGCCTGCTCAATGGGGAAGATGCAACAAAAATACACATGATGGAGGCTGGAGAGATGGCTCAGCAGTTAAGAGCACTGACTGCTCTTGCAGAAGACCCAGGTTCATCTCCCAGAACCCATGTGTTAGCTATCAACCATCCATAACTCCAATTCCAGCCCTATTTCTGATCTCCTCAGGCATTACATGACATGAATGCACTTACATACATGCAGGCAAAATGCTCATACACAGAAAATAAATATAAAGCAGTTAATTTTTTTAAAAATCTAAATGTCAGTGAATGAATGGGGACACAAATCATCCTCGATATTATATATATGAGAGTTCATTAAATTAGATGGGGGCAGTGGTGGAAGGTGAGGAAAGCCGAGTGCGTCTCAACGCCATCAAACCGTATTGTATGAAAATCACAAAACTTCAAAAAACACAAAAAAATCCGAATGTCCTTTTTCATTTACTCCCTAACTGTTTTGTTTCTCTTTTTTCCTCCTCCTCCTCGCCCTCCTCCTCCTCCTCCTCCTCCTCCTCCTCCTCCTCCTCTTCCCCCTGCTTCTCCTCTTCCTCATCCTCCTCACTGCTATTCCTGCTTCTTCTCGTAATTAGGCCCTAGGATGTTCACATTCTCTGGCCCAAAGAATCTAAGGTTTCGCTGGCATGGTTGGTTGTTTCTCTTTTTTTCTCCTCCCACATGCTAAGACTCTTGAAGCACATCCTGTGACCGCATAGCCGGCCTTCCCCATCGCCGTGCAGTTTTACGCAGCCAGCTACAACCTGTGCTATTTCTCCTCCTTCTTCTCTGGGGAGCTTCAGATCAGCTTCAGCTAGTTTAAGATAAATAAGTAAACTTGGAATTTTTATGCTAGTCACAGAACAGCTCTGTGCCTTAGGGAACGTCGTCCTGGTATTCGTGCTACCCTTTGCAGTGGGTTTCTGGAAACTTTTGAACCTGTATTTCAGAGTATGAAATGCCACCAGGATTATCCTTTACCTGAACATCCATTCCAGCCTGGAAATACTTCATTGCCTGAACTGGGGAGGACCACACTGATGTCACTCCCGTTCCATTTACCTGAGAAAGAGGTGACATTAATGTGCTCTCTGTGTGTGCCAAAGACAACCTCTGGAGACTTGATGAGACTTGGCAATGACCCCAAAACAACACAGGCTATTCCCATTGTTCTTGGTTGCCCAACTGAACTTGATGATAAGACCCTATTCGCTAGATATACCACACACATTGACCACAGTACATGGTGAAGTCTAGTTGGTACTGACTAGGAAGCTTCTACCCAGCTGATAGGGAAAAGGTCCTCAACAGTTCACATAACTGTGAACCATGTGAGCTAACTGGTATGGCAAGATGTGCCCATGGGTCCAACATTGGCATGAATGTTCTGGAGTAACCAACTGCTTTCTGATTGGGTCTCCTCCACAGGAGGAAACACTTGCCTAGTACTGTAAATCTGGCCAATAATCCATAGTTAGAGAACTTACAGGCCCCCAAGGATGAACTTATTGCTATTATTCTACTAAATGGACATCGTATCAAACTACCTTCTAAATTGACATTTCTGTATCCATAGATTAGTGCCATTCTCAAACCTCATCAGAGAAGTTTCTTTGTGCATTGAAGGTGGTTAATGCAGAAGCTCACAGCTGGTCAAACCGCAGAGAATAAGTATCAGTGGAGTACTCAACCACAACTGAGACAGCTATACCGTAATTCCCTAACTCCAAACCTCCGGGGTCATCAAAGAAAAGTGGGTAGAAAGACTGAAAGGACCAGAGGTCAGGAGGACTGGGTGAGACAGTGTCTTCTAGCCGTGAAAGGACTGTTTCACTCATGAACTGATGGTACCTATGGTTGCCTGCACAAGACATGCACCAGATCAAGCCAGTCAGTATTCTAGATGGAAGAAGAAGGGTTTGTGAGCCCCTACTCCTGATCGAAGAGCTATGCACAACTGATGGCTTTGAGAGAACAGGAGTCCGTTTTCTTTAAGGGTGTAGGACCTTGGAGGTCTCCACATCCAGAAGTACATGAACAACTTAAATTGGACTTAATGGGTTATTTTTTAAAACAAAGAGGACCCAGAAGTTGGGGGAGATGGGAGTGGATCTAGGAGTAGGAAGTAGATATGACCAAAATATATTGTATAAACTTTTCAAAGAATTAACAAAACATATTATATTAAAAAAAGACTTGGAAACAAAGTTTACTGGCTCTGAATCACAGTGAACACTGTCCCTTAGTCACGTGCACAGTATAGAAAGTGCACATGTGTGGTTCTAACTGGGGCCCTGGCACTGGTGTTAGAGAGCAAATACCTATTTAGCTGGGATAGACTATAAATTCTCTAGTTTATCTGTTGAAAGACCCACATTTCCAGTTTCACTGGTCAATCACCTGATCACAGGACCACCCTTAGGAAGGTGGGTTCTACTTAAGCTATACTAAATAGATGGGCGGAATACAGGGTGTGTTAATGAGGCAGTGAACTTTTCCTGCCTGGAATCCCGCCTCCCAGGGCAGTTCTGGACCCGGCCACAGACATGTAGCTCTCCATAAGTCTGCCCGCTTTTCTGAAGAATTCAGAAAAGCGTAATCTTTCCTTCTCTTCTTCACATCCTTTTTCTAAACATGCTTTCTTTAAGGCTTTGGGCTGCTCTAACGTCTTGCATTTCTCTACTTTTTCTCTAAAGCTCCTTCTCCCAGCCACGTGTCTGACCCCATGCAGGCTCTAAACCTGCATGACTTTTTGGCTTCTCTTCTTCTCCCTCCATTCTCTCCCTCCAAGCAGCTGCTGAGATCCTCAGCTTGCCTGTCTTGAGGATTTTTCTTCAAATTCCAATAAAGTTGTCTTAAAGCTTCCGATTGGGTCCATTCTTAAATTCTTTTATGAATGAGACTAAGAACCCTCTAGGGGACGCTCTCATTTCACCCCGTTTCACTGGTAGGAGGCCTATGGGAGGTGACTGTGGAGTGGTTGGTAAGATCCCAATATGTGACCATAGAGGTAACCACATGGTCTCAGCTCTGCCTCTCAACCATTACTTGGTTTTGGCAATACATTTAACTGCTTAGAGTCAGTTTTATAATTTATATAAACTATATATTTAAATTTTAAATTCTGCTACCTGGTAAATGTCATCAATAGGCAGATCATCAAAGTGTTTCTAAAAACTCTTTGGAGAAGATGTCATGAAGAACCGAATCTTTTGTACCCTTCAGTGTTACCTTCATCAGTCTGAATTAATACAACCTGATCTAGAACATTCTGTGAAAAGCCACCATGAATTCATTTTGGGCCTTTTTTTCTTTTTGGTAATTTCACCTCTGCTAGGTTAGAAATCTCTTTGTGGTTTAGTTTTCCCATTATTTTTATTCCAATTTCTTTATTTGGGGTTTTCAATGCCTAGGCTGTGAAACATCTAGAAATAATAATTGGTTCTTTGGAACTTCTTATTTTCCAAAAAAACTTTCTTCACTTAAAAAAAAAAAAACAAACATATCTGGCTATTTCTATTATCTTAAAAAGAGAACCAACTCTTCTTCCCTTTACTTGGACTGGGACTCACGGCTTGCCTTGAATTCGCTGTGTAGGGGAGAGTAACTTTGACCTTCCTCCCGCTATCTCCCAAGAGTTAGAATTACAGGTGTCCATGTCTGGGTCTCCTTGCTTGATCCTCCATTTTACTGCAGTTTTAACAACTTTCTAATCTAATGGAAGTTGCATCATCCTACCCCAACCCTACCCCAACTCCACCCAACCCCATCACATGATCACTGAAGGCAGATGTTCTGCTTTTACCCCGGGCGTACTCTTTTGTTCCTCTCCTCAAACCTTGTGATTTATTCGATTCATTTTCCCTCTGCCAGCACACTCCTAGCTATCATTTATAGCGAAATAAGCTTTTATAACTTGAGTCTTCTAAAACAATTAGAATTATGCAGATTCACAGTCATTGTGGTTTGTTTCCTCCAGCAATAATATTTTCCCCTGAGATGCATGTGAAATTCCTTCCTCATAGCATTCTTCATGCAGATAGGATCCACGGATTTGCAGGTCCCTACTCGCTTAATGAAAGGCATGGGGCGGGAAGGGCAGACAGCATAATGAGCCCAAACCCAGCTTTGACCTGCCCCACATTTCTCATGTCCATCTCATAGGAAAATGGCATCAGGATCTTCTCTCCATGAGTCCTTCCTCTGGAAGAGGCAGTGTAACTTCTTTCACCTGTCAGGTGTAGAAGTCAGAAGCTATTCACAGGTGAGTTTCTTAGGGAGCCAGTGCTGCCTTCTCTACAGAGCTCATGGGAGAGACATATCATCTTCTAACAGAAGTATTCCATTTGGTTGCACAGAGACCCCACAAACAGTGATCTGTAAGTATCCTCATGGAGCTTAAATATGGGTTCCCCTTTACTGATTCCTCCATAGAGCCAGTCTCCCACCTTCTGCACATCCATAGTATCTGCCGGTAGTGTTTGTAACCAGCCCCTGAACTCCTTGACAGTGAGAACTCAGTTCTCAATCCAGGAATGAAGACGGGCAAGTTCTAGGTACAAATAATCTAATGAACGATAATGACTATCTGGATAGACAGGGGAATGAATGGATGGGTGAAATACAAAGTTCTGATTATTAACTTCTTTTCTACAAACCTGATCCATTATAAAAAAATAAGATTCACTTTTTCTGTTGATCTGAAACCCACATGAAGCTTCTCCTTCCTAAGAATTACACTGTCTTTGAGTCTGTTCCTGAACGCATCTCAGTGGAACTCATGGTAGGGCTTCTGTGGACATGCCACCAGCTCCTCCTCCTTCTCAGAGAAGCAGTGTGGCTTCTCTCCTTTCCAGCCATTGCAGGAGTCAGTGTGAAGAGCTCTTCTGAGAAGCGTTCTCTTCCTCTTCCCCCGTTGCTGTTTCCTTCTTTTATTCTCTTTCTTTACCAACCCACCTCCACTAACCTCTGCTGTAGCTGAGACTCACCATGGCCTACTCTCTCTTTAAATACTTTTATTCACTATTTTATGGGTGTGAGTACCCTGCCTGAATGCACCTGTGTCGTGCAGTGCCCACAAAGGTGAGAGGAGGGTGTTGAGTCCCTGGGAACTGGAGTTACAGACAGTTGTTGGCCACCATGTGGGTGTTGGGAATTGAACCTGGCGCCTCTGGAAGAACAGCCAGGGTTCTTAACTGCTGAGCCATCTCTGCAGTCCCATTTGTTTTTAACATAACCTACACTTGACCAATCCAAGAAGGACAAATCTGTCTCTGCACCCAAGTTCTGTCACCTCTGTGCTTCTTTGCTGTGTTCCCTTGGACCACCGAGGAGTGGGACTGAACCCCCTTCACTCTCTGCTCTCGGGTCCCTTCCCTCCTCCAGCCTCCAAGCCTGCCTCGTCAGGCTATTTTCTGCCTCCTTCCCTGACTTTGCCCCTTCTACCTCTTGAGTAACTGCCTCCTATCCTGGGGGCATCCCTTCCCTGAATCACCAAATTTGGCTTCCTGTCAGCGTGCAATGCCCGGTCTTGGGTGGGGCCCTTTCCATCACGTCCACATTGCTTCAGAGATGAAGTCCGAAGCTGCCGGCTCTGCATTTCACAAACACAGAAAAGGGTACACAGAAATGTTGAAGTTTTCTTTGGTTGCTAGGAACTGTATTGTGTCCCCTATGAAATACATATGATGAAACTCTAATCCTTTAGGTAAGGGTATTTGAAGATGAGTCCTTTGAGAAATCGTCAGGGTGAGATGAGGTCATGAGGGCGGGGTTCCATGGAAGTCATTATAAAAGCAGATCACTAGTAGTATAACATAACAGTTCATAGTCCTTGAGTTCTTGCTACTCTAGTGTTCAGCTGATCTGAGCTTCAGCCTCGGTACATACTACCCTGTGAGCTGGATGCCGCCCTTGTAACCACTGCACTCAGATGAGGACTCTGAGCCACAAGAACTGCTACTTATCTTCGACACATAAAATACTTAAGACCAGAGCTTCACTAGGTGGGCTCTGGGGACAGGAAAGAAGCAGACCACCTTTGTCTCCCGCCCTTCAACTGCCCCGTCCCTAATAAAGGGTCTCTGTAGAGTCCCATGGTTTCAAAGAACATGGGCTAAAGCCATTGGATAAATGGAGAGTGGGTACAGTGGGCAGCATACCTTGTTGAACCCCTTTGTCTCCTTCAAATCCCTCACCCAGGGGCTGAGTTTGGGCTTTGTCTTCTCCTCACGTCACATATTCCTCTGCAGGCAACACATCCTCACATAGCATAGATACACATGTGCACATGCCCACGTGCTCATGTGCACACAACTTCTTGAATTAAATGCTAAAGCTTTCCTCACAACCATGAACTTCAAAAGCTTGGAACCTGGAACAAAAGCTCTTATTGAGCCTCAGCCTCGGGGAGGATCAACGTGTTCTCTTGATGGCAATTATCTTACCTCGGGTTGTAAAGGCTTAAGTCAACAGGCAATCCTACTTAGCCTATTATCGAATGCATCTCAGGGGCTAGGACGTAACTCCATTGGTAGAGTGCTTGCCTAGCACAAATGAAGCCCTGGCTCAGTCTCCAGCACCCACCACATAAACTGGGTGTGGTGTCAGCTGTGATCTCAACACTAGAGCTGTGAAGGCAGGAGGCTTAGGAGCACAAGACCATCCTCAGTTATCTAGTAACTCCAAGGTTACATGAGACCCTGTCTTAAAAGAAAAAAATACACTGTGGTAGAAAAAGACTTGTAGTAGTTCCAACCTCTGGTAATATCATTCCATTTAATATTTTCTGTTTCTCTTGACCTTTCAAAATATCAAAGGTCAAGTTCAAAAGGCTGGTAGATCATGCTCATGAAACCTTTCCAGGACCAGCCACTTCTCTCCCTCCTCTGCCCTTCCCTCTCCTATGCCCACACTTCCTTCATCTGTAGCCACTTATCACCCCAGGACAAGAGGAGAAAGTAAGCTTATATCAAGTTACCTTGGAAAGCTTCGATCCTGAAAAATAAAAAATAAACAGCCCTTTTCCGGGAAGAGTAAAAGATTAGCTTTTTACTGATTTGACTGTTTTTATATGAAGCCTACCACTAATGTACTTGTGTTTGGGATGATTATTTATTCCTGATTCAGCCAAACCTGCTCCCAGAAATTAATCACCAGTCACTTTGGTGTCCCTTATGCTGCCCTGTAATGTGCTGACTGAGGTGCTCTGAGATCTGACCTCAGCAGTCCCAGTTAATGAACTTGACTACACTGGGAGGGTAGCCTTAGTGCTGGGTGCCGCAGCCTGCTGCTGACATGAAGCAGAAAATGGTAGGACCTGACATGTGGGCTTTAATCCAACGACCTGCATACCCTTAATATAACCCAACTGTTAACTCCCCAACACCAGGCAAAAGCCTTGCAGCTCTAGGAAAGCAATTCTTACATGGCCTCTTCCTAAAAGATGATCTACCTAGCTGCTTAGCAGATTTCAGTTACACCAATCACAGAGTTCCGGAATAATGATCTCACCAGACTTGAACTCCATCTCAGCCCAGCATGGAGCCCTATAGAAGTATCGATAATTCCCACGAGACTGACCAAAAGTCATCCTAAGAGCTGAATCATATAGGAACTCTGAAATGACTTTTCATGAGATTGTGGGAAAGGAAAGTCCAGGGCCCCTAGCTCCCAATGGACCCTGCAAACCCCACTCCCACCCTTTGAGAAGACCTAGCAAAGCAGCAAAGATGACTGAGAAAGTGCTTTGCCCATCGGTCGATATTACTTAGAACATAGTGCAAGGCACACTTACTATCCATCCAAGCCCAGCTTCAGAGAGCAAGAGGCAGACATAGCTAGCCCATGCGGAGGACAAGGCATGATGCCTGGGCCCTATACAAGTTTGATTGATGGCTTTTGTACGATTGTTTCCTCCATTTGAGCATGAAATGCAAAGATCCTAAATCAACAACATAAGCCTTATATCGCCCCCAAATTCAACCATGCCTGGCCACTTAAGGAAGGCTTGTAGGCTTGTTCCTATGGAAAGTCACCGGTAAAAATTTAGAACACTGAGGCCAAAAAACCCTCAAAATCTCCCATGCACCAAATGAGAAGACAGTTTTAAACAAGAAATAACCAAGGAACTTACTCTGTGATGTGTGGTTGAGAATCACAGAGGTTCAGAAAAACATTTTCTCAATCCTTCCATTTGTCAGTTTTCCTGTCATTCAAGGAGCACCCTGGCCTCAGGTATGTAAAATTTGAGGTCCGGTGCTCTAGCAGATGCAGTCATCCTCCCAAGACTCTCTCTCTACGTTCAATTCTTTCTTTTAACTTTCTTTTTCTTCTTTCTTCCTTTTGAGCCAAGGTTTTGTGTACTCCAAGCTGGTCTCAAATGTAGCTGAAGACAACCTTAACTTCTAAACTCCTTTGAATCCACTTTCTGAGTGCTAGGGGCAGGCAGGTACCAGTTTTATTGGTACTGAGAATCAAACCTAGGGATTCATCCCTGAACCAATCTAGATCCCAAGGTCCCTCAGCCTCAGCTCTGAACTGTCCACACCATCTCTCTTCCTAGGCCCTCCGGATTGACTTTGGTTAGCCCATCAGTCCAGCCTTTAAATTCAGCTTCATGCTTAGAATAGCTTTTCTATCACTTCTACGATTCTTTAGTAAGGAGAGAAGCCCCACTTTAACCATAAGCGTGTTAACATTGATCACCTCAATTGTCCTTGACCTTACCTTAGAAACACCTTGCCAGAGTCCTTGGATAAGAACCAGAACAAAGAGCTAGGTCAATAAAAGCGCCACATGGCCAGAGTGCCTGCGGAACTTGAGAAAGTAGATCCAAGTTTTGAGCTTAGGCTGTACAGTGGTTATGGGCTGTGGTGGAGAGACCCTCTTCCATCATTGAAGAGACGGAAACAGAAGAAGGCTTGGGGTAGATGCGTACACGTGTGGAGCCACAGCAGCAGCTCCTAAGGATCAGCACAGAGGTTATGTGTTACCATGGAGCCGCACACAAACTTAAAAGCAACAGAGGACAGAAATAATAGACTTTAAAAAGTAAATACTACTGGTGTTTCAGCAAGCCCATTTGATGTATATCACAGAGGTTTTTTGAACCATAACTTGAAGGAAAGATAAGGTTCCAGAAATCCTTCTCATACAGCTGGAAGCAGTTACTCCTCATGATGTAATCTTGTGCTCTAGTCTTTCAGTAAATACTGACTGGTGTTGCCGAGGCAGAGGGCCTGTTCCAGCTCACAGAGCTCCATGAAGAAAGAAGTCTAAAACAGCCACACCTGTGAGAGAGAAGCAAAATAACCAGGAAAACAAATGACCAAGATAAAATTAGACATGCTGAATATGAAGAAAACAAAAGAGCAGGGCAAAGTGAAGGGTCACTTTACAGCTGCTCATGGGGAGCCGTCACGTGGAAGTGCATTTGGTTTCCAACTGACATGAAAAGAAGCCAGCTACCTGAAGGCTGGGGGCGGATGAGGCTTATGTATGGTACAAAGATGATGAAGCGGAATCAGGGCAGAAGTGTTCAAGGAGCAGAAAGCGAGTCGATGTCCAGAACATAGTGATGGAGGAGGTGAGTCATATGAAGGCAAGGAAGGCGAGAAACAATCATGAAAGACCAAGGTAGCCACTGTAAAGAGTTTGGATTTTACTGGAAATCCAAAAAGATGTCCCTTTAAGGGGCTGAGTAAGAAATGATGGGCTGAGTAGTCCAAGTGAGACTGCTGCAAGCATTCGCTATAGTGCGGCCTCCAGATGATGAGGCTGGCGCAGTGGATACAAGAGAACACATTTTCAAGGCAGAACTGAGGGACTGGATATAGTATGAGAGGAAGGAGGAATTAAACGTGGTTTAAGGGCTTTGCTCTGAATGGTCGACTGAATTATTTTGGGAAGAGATAGGGAGACTGCGGAAGTAGCTGATACGGCGGGGAATGAAGACCGGAAAAATCCCCTTGGTCATATTAACTTTTAGGCACTGACTAAAGACACAAATGGACATGTTAAGTTGGTGACTGGTGCTTAGTGGAAAAGTAGGCTAAAGATATACTCAATGAACAAGACTGCCTCGATATTTTCTGCACACAAAGATGTCTGTGGTTATCAGTATCTTTTGTAGCTGCTGGTAAAAAAGTTGGTGATATATACAAAGAAAATGAATAGGATGATGATCGAGGGAATAAAACTGAGAAGACCCAGATTCCACTGCAAGTTTTCAACTGGCTAATTGTCTAATTCATAGCTGTCACCTGTCATACTGAGACATAAGAATATATCGATAAGAGTAATCACTCAATGTACAGTAAGTGAATGCATAAGTATTTTATTATAGATGTATTTATATTTGTATTGGAGGGGAAGGCTGTCCAGGAACAAATATTAAGCAGGTGGTTTTATGAAGAAAAAGAGATGGAAAGTCCCACAATCCCTCATTCACACCCCCAGGAATGGGATGGCTGAAGAATGAGAATTCCTGATCCGGATCTCTTCCTATAGAACCCTGAGGGAGAGCTACACAGTCTCAAGGGTGCTTAACACATTCTTCTTAGCAAAGTCATTTTCAACCCTAATTCAGACAGCATATGCAGCCTCCTAGCTTTCATATTTCTACTCTTCAAGGTAACCAAAGAGGGGAGTCCCCTTGGTGGACTTCCTCAGTTCTATAGTCTGCATGGCCAAAAGTGTCCCACCATGACTGCAGAGCTCTCAGCATCACACGACGCAGCCCAGAGCTTTTGGTACACTGGTCAGACCTCTGCTCCTCCACACTCCAAGGCAGTGGTTCTCTATGTTTGCTCCATGGATTGGAGGGATCAGCAAGAGGACCTGAGAGGTCGTAATTATCTTCCTAACAATACCAATATGGGTTCTTTCTTTTACACTGTATTGACATTTACACTGAGGTCAAAAAAAAGGTGCTAACATTTTGCATGAATCAAATCACTGCGTTTATGACTGCTACATGTTTCACTGGTAAAGAAAAGCCAGTTTCACTTGAGGATGTCCATGGAGAAAGAAGAAAGCTATACATTTCAATTTTGTATATGCATATTTTTAGTGTTTGCTGAACATGGGTGTGTGACAACTGTCATGAGAAAAACACCTGTGTGGTTGATTCCAAGGGTTGCAGGCTAAGTCATTTTTGTTTTTTGTTTTTTTTAATAGAGTCTTTTTTTTTTTTTTTTTTTGTAATTGTGAAGAGCCATGGTTATCAAAGGCAGCATTTGGCAGACATTTTCTCAAAAATGGATAAAAATTAGATCATCACTTCGAGGAAACAACAGGTGATATTTGTTGTCAATAAAATTTAAGCTTTTAAATGAAAATTGAAATTTTGGAACTGTTGCACTTGCCATTGTGAACATGAAACTCTTCAATACTTTGAGATTTTTTCCTTTTGGACTGGTGATAATGCTGATTAATCTGAGTTTTTAAAATATTATATACCTAATGGTTTAACATTTAAAAGATCCACCAAGGTAATGATTCAGAATTTCCACGCAACCAGCGCATGGCACTATAAAATCACACATTTAAAGTGCAAGCAAAACAAATAGATTTTAATTCAAGAGCATAAAAATTTCATTGATGTGTTCTCAGATACCGCATTGCAACTGATGCTTAAGAATCGAGTTGTCAAATTTTGATGTGGTATCAAAGAATAATCTCAATTTTCTGAGAAGAAAATTAAAAGCCATTCAAATGTTCCCACCTCTTCCATCTGTCTGTATAAAGCTGAGAAATCATCATCTTTAAGATAGCATTTTGTCACAGACTGAGCCCAGATGCACATCTGCTTGTGGAAAAACCAGATAGACATTAAAGAGATTTGCAGACCTACTCTGTTCTTTACAATGCCACTCTCTGTCTTTTTTTTTTTAATCTTGGAAAAAAAAGTTAATTTTTCTTAAAAGATGTTGCCCATTTGAACAAGTTATGGGTTTTTATTTATACTTTTAAATTTAAATATTTTTAATTATTAATTTAATTATATTAATTTTAAATATTTCTCGACTTTAATTTCAAATACAGTAAACATTGATACAACTCTCATATATACAAGCTCCCTAAAGTCCTCAGTAAGTTTTCTGTTTTTGAAAAAGAGTCTCACTATGTAGCCCCAGCTGGCCTGGAACTTGCTATGTAGACGAGGCTGGCTTCAAACTCATAGAGCTCCACCTGCCTCTGCTTCCCAAGAGCTGGGATTAAACATGTCCAATACCATATCCAGCAGTCCACAGTAACTTTTTAATATGCTTTAAAAGAATATTTGTGTGTGTGTATGTGCATGTGAGTGAATGCAGATATGTGACACAGTACACATGTGGAAGTCAGAGGACAACCTTGGGTGTCCCTTTTTGCCATCTGCCTTGTTGGAGACAGTTAATTGACTCGTGAGCTTCTGTAGATTGTCCTGTGTCCGCCTACCACCCCACCCACGTGCACTGCAGCATCTAGATTTACATGGGTTCTGGGGAGCCAAACTCAGGTCCTCACATTTGTGTGGCAAGTGCTTTACTCACCCAGGCACCTCCCTAGGGTCCCCTTTGAATATATTTGATTATCATATATTAGTTATTAGTTATTACCATATATTAGATAATGGATTTCATTCTGACATTTTCAGACCTGTTATAATGCATTCCTCAATAGCTTTTAAACATCTAGATGGGTACTCCTTCCTGGAGAGAAAGGAGGCAGTGCATGGGGTGAGAGACTGCAAGGAGAGAGTTAAGCCATTAAATAACAAACAGTCCCTTTGCCACAGTTTCCCAATTTTTGAATTGCAGCAATGTGGCCATCACAAGGCAGCCCTTTGTGAGTCATGTGTACTAAGCAGTTCTGTTTAATGTCCTTCTTGAGTTCTCTTTCAATGTGCCTTTTTGTAAAACACAATTAGGCAAAGACTGGATGTTTGTGCCATAAAAGCATGCCCCAGAAACCTGCAGTTACCTGTGACCTCTTCTCTCACTCACACAAATGAATGTGTACACACAAAAAACGCACACATGCACATACACACACAAATATTTTTAAGCATATTAAAAAGTTAGTGTGGACTGCTGGATATGGCAGTGGACATGTTTAATCCCAGCTCTTGGGAGGCAGAGACAGGTGGAGCTCTGGGAGTTTGAAGCCAGCCTGGACTACATAGCAAGTTCCTTCTCATAGGGCAGGAATAAACACTGTCCCCACTTAGCTGTGACTCCTCATCTGCGTGGACGGTCTCTACTTTGGTTTTCTAGTGATGCCAGCTCTGGTTCTCCAGAACAGCCAGCTACATGTGCAAGGGTTCATGAATATGCTGCTGTAGAAGCAATAGGGAGAAGAAATGCTTAGCTATCCCCTCCAGACAGCTGCGCCAGCACTCAAGCGAAGGGGCATTCCCATTGATTATTCTTCTGGTTTTTAAATATTTTATTTCTTATTTTTATTTTATTTTATGTGTATGTATACACCCATGTCGCGCAACACCCACGGAGGGCAGTAAAGGGTTTCAGATCCCCTGGAACTGGAATTATGGACAGTTGTTAGCTGCCATGTGGGTGCCGGGAACAGAACCCAGGCGTTCTTAACCACTGAGCCAACTCTCCAGCCACAATTTTACTGTTTTAGCTTTCATCATACCGACTAATCATTATGGTCCTCCAAAATGGAAAGTTGATCAAATTACCAAGTTCTACAAACATCTAATTAACCTCAGAAAAGGAAAAGAAGGATATCTGGAGTTTATTCAAGTATGAAGCCGGCAAAATGGCTCAATGGATAAAGGCCCTTGCTGTGCAAGTCTGGCAATCTGAATTTGATCTTTGGGGACCCAAGTAAAGGTGGAAGGAGAGAACCTACTCCACAAAGTTGTCCTCTCATCTCCACAACCACACACCCACACATATACATCATGCACACATATACACTAACAAATAATTTATATATATTTATATAAAACCTACTAACTCAAACTCGTGTCCCGACACCCTTCAGCGTGCGTCCATCCACTGGAGTCCATCTGACCTATCCACTGTCAGTGTTGGGGCCTCCTCCCTATCTCCCCACTTCCATCCTAGGATTCTGTCTGATTTGCGTTTACAGGGGTCTTGTGCATGCTGTCACCATTGCTGTGAGTTCATATGACATCTGCCAAGCTTCTGACTCTTACAGTCTTTCTAATCCCTCTTTCTGCAATGATCTCTGGGCCTTGGGAAGCAGAGGTGTGATATAGATGACCTATTCAGGGGTAAGCAGTCTTCAAGCCTCTTATTCTCTGTACATTGGCTGGTTGTGGGCCTCTGTGTTAATCACCATCTGCTGTACAATGAAGCTTCTCTTGTGCATTAATCCATGGGTGTAATAATAAATCATTAGGAATCAGTTTAATACTAGGTACATTTAGTAGAATAATAGTAACAGGCTCTCCCCTATAGCCTGTAACCTGTCTAGCCACAGATTCCTATGCCAGATATCAATATAAATTACATATTTTATCAGCTCTGGCTTTTGAATCTTTATCATATCCCCTGTGATGTAATGAAAAATTAAATATGCAAAGATATATATGCTAATTTTATACACTTTATTTTATATGTAGGTGTGTGTGTATGTGTATGTACTGTGGAGCACATGTGGAGGTCAGAGGACAACCTGTGGGAGTCTGTTTTCTCCTTCCACTATATGGATCTCATGGATCTGAATTCATGTCATTATGCCAGGTAGCGAGTGCCTTTACCCACTGAGCTAGCTCCATTAAGTTGTCAAGTATTTTGTTACAGCAACAAAATGAGTAACTAATACAGAAAATTGGTACCAAGAAGTGGGGCTGTAATGGAGAATATGACTTTTAGCCTAGAAACAAAATGGTATTCTCATCATCTCTAAGCCAACTTATTTTATTTTGAGCTCTTTTTTCTGTCAATACAGTAAAAAAAAGTTATCCATGTGAACCCCTACCAGGTACCACCTTCCCAGTCCACCAAACATTTAGGAGTGTGGAGTAGAGGAGGGTGGGTTCCACCATTGATGAGGTGGTTGTCCACACAGTGGCTTCTGGGATGTCCGTCATCTTATTTTTTCCATGTCACTCCTGAGACCCTATAGCCTCCCATCTTATTTCTTCCATGTCACTCCTGAGACCCTGTAGCCTCCCATATTTGGGCTCTGCTGTCCTGGTGTTCATTTTATGGGGTGAAGAAGAAGTCTTCTACCTCCCTGCCTCTCCCCAAGTGGAAACCTTCCTTCTTTCTCCTTCTCACACGCTCAAGGCCTGGGCTTCATGGGTCTCTGGACAGGAAAGAAATCTTCTTGCACATAAGATCTATTTTGTCACGATCACAAGCTATCCAGACAGGAAAGCAGAGATACCATCTACTTGAATAAAGAAACAACTGGTATTAATATTATAAGTAAGCATTACAGTAGAGAAAGGAGAGAGATTCGGAGAGGGAAAAATTAATACCCAAGCTGTGACCCTGGACATAGGCTCTGTTCAATAACTCTAAGTCCCTATAAACATACCTCTCCTACGTACAGCCCTGGCCCTGGTCGTACTTTTCCTTCAACAAAATAAAGGGTAGGCTCTATATTTCTATCCCACATGGGATGTTGCTAGAGTCCTCCTGCTTTTATGGAGGTCATTTGCCTAGCCCCTAACCCCATTCCAGAGAGTCAGGAGCTGGGGCCTCTTGCCTGAGAGGTTCTTCTTGACCCTGTCACCTCTTGGAGCTATTTCGATCCTCCTATCTAGGGCTCAGACAAGTGCTCGCTGAAAGCCACCAAGGTTGCTGTGATCAGAGAATGGAGGATTTCCTTACTGAGTCCCTCAAGGTATCTCATCTATGCTTCCTCCTTCCTTCTCTTCTTTCAGAAGACTGCCTTTCTGTCTCATGGTTCTGCCATGCCCTCCACTCCTCTAGATCACATTCAAGTGCCTTTCTGCAGAACAGTTGTTCTTGACTGTGAACTCTCCCCTTCTCTGCTCATCACCTTTCATCACCTTCATAGCCTGTGTCAAAAATCTCCAATGACCTTGTTTGTGCTTATTATGTTAGTTTACTTAATAACTCACTGACCCACAGATGGAAAAGGAATTTGATGAGGACCAGGAATCCATACTGTACTTACCCTCTATTCTTGGCTTCTAGAACAGTGTCTATGAACGAGAATATAAGTGCTCTGGTGGAAATTCTCTGTGCACATCCAGAGACAAGAAGAAAAAGCCTTCATGCCTTTCTGAAAATCCTGGGAGATTCACAAGCTTAAAAGTCAAAGACAAGGAAAGTACATGCAATGTTTCTACTTTTTAAAGAAAACCAGTTCCAGGAGAGAGCCAGGAATGCCTATTTTAGGAAGGGAAGGGTGGGACATCTGGTGTGAGGACAGATGAAAGACTGCGGGAATGTCGGGGGGAAACGAGAAACACAGGAAGACCAGGTCAGTTACTTTAAAGGTTTACCCCACACCTGGATGAAAGGTATGGTTACCGTGGCTACTGCTGGCCCTGCTGGTGTTGGCGGGGAAAGCTGCCTTTACACACAAGGGTTGGCGTCAGCTCAATTAGCAGGCCAGCCTGGTTGCTGCTCTTGGACTCCTGTCTAAACAGGACCTGGCCTTCAGGCAACCGCAGGGGCGGGGGCGTCTGCGAATGTCAGCCCAATCCTGCCAGACCAACGATGGGGGAGGACCCTGCTCCTTCTTAAGCTTCCAGCAAGTCAAGCCAGGGCTAGAAAGCCAGACAGCCTGCCGCCCCTTGGGATCTCCACCTGTCTTTCCAGAGCCGGGAAGAGGAACCCAGGCTTGGGAGCAGAGATCAGCCTGGCCGCCTCTGCCACATCACCAAAAACCTGCCAGCATGGCCAACCAGCTGACTGAGGAGCAAATCGCTGAGTTTAAGGAGGCCTTCTCTCTGTTTGACAAGGACGGGGATGGCTGTATCACCACTAGGGAGCTGGGCACTGTCATGCGGTCCCTGGGTCAGAACCCTACGGAGGCTGAGCTCCAGGGCATGGTGAATGAGATTGACAAGGATGGAAACGGCACTGTAGACTTCCCCGAGTTCCTGGGCATGATGTCCAGGAAGATGAAAGACACTGACAGTGAGGAAGAGATCCGGGAGGCGTTCCGAGTGTTTGACAAAGACGGCAATGGCTATGTCAGTGCGGCAGAGCTGAGGCACGTGATGACCCGGCTCGGGGAGAAGCTGAGTGACGAGGAGGTGGATGAGATGATCCGCGCAGCAGACACGGATGGAGATGGGCAAGTGAATTATGAGGAGTTTGTCCACATGCTGGTGTCTAAGTGAGGCTGTGCCAGGGGCTGCTGTACCCAGGCCCCTGTGAGGCTCCTGGGCTGGAAGTTGGGCTGGACAATGGCCCCCTTCACAGCAGTGAGAATCTTACCCAGGCATTGGATGTCTTCTTCTGGGCACTGTTACTTCTCTGGCAAAAGGGACTGTATCTACTTCGCTGCCTTTCTCTTTCTCCATCTCCTCCTGTGCCAACCGCTCACCTGCTATTGCAGCTTGACAGAGAATGCCCTCAGGCTGAGCCAAGCATCATATCCTCCTGTTGCTCAGGAGCAGCAGCAGAATGTCTACATGCACAACAAGCCAAAGGACCCATGTTTCTATTTTGTTTTCTTTTTCTGCCTCTAGCTGAAATGATTATTGTTAAGTCTAAAGCATAAACCAGGCAAGAATCTCCATTTTTGTGGGTGCTTTTTGGAAATTTCTGTATTCATCGGTGAAACAAAAACAAAGAGATCTCCCATCTGCTAGGATGGGCTTAGTGGATAGAGTCCTTGTGGATAGGGTCCCTAGCAGGTACACAACTCTTGGGACCAGGTTGGGCTATCCACATCAAAATTCCTGGAGCATCTTGGAATGAAGACTTGATCTACTGTCAGATTTGGAAAGCATCTTGGCATTGGAGTGACGTGTGATGGAGACTTTGATGACTGGGGTCAGGCTGTCTGGAAAGCAGCAGTTCCTCACAGCATTCACTCACTCCTTTCTGCCTTCTCCAAGCCTTTGTGATTCATCTATGATGCTGGGAGAAAAGCTGGGGTCCGTCGTGACGTGTTTGACCCATCTGAGAGGAGGGAATTGAGTGAAGGGAAGCGGGAAGCAGAGGGAAATAAAAAGACGCCCATGTCAAATACATTTTGTTTCCTTTTCTCTGCTTCCAACTAAAACGATCTTTCTTAAGTCCAGTCAGGAATCTCCATTGTTTTGTGTGTGTGCTTTTCGTAAATGCAATAAATCCCTGTATTGATGGGTGCGGGAAAAAAAAAGGTCTAAATATAATAGCAGGAAAAAGAAGTCTAGATACAGTAAATCTTTAATATTTACTTTAGTAGAACAAGTTGCGAGCAAAAGAGCAATTAGACATCCATGTAAAGGGCTGAAGATTGGGCTCAGTTGGTAGAATGCTTAACTAGCATGCACAGGGCCCCGAGGGTTCTCAGTCAGCACCACATAAATCAGGGTGGTGATGCGCACCTGTAATCCCAGCACTCGGGAGGTAAAGGCAGGAAGAGCAGAAGTCCAAGGTTACCCTTGGGAGTTTGAAACCAATCTGTGCTGGAAAAGGAAGAAAGAAGAAATCTATAAAGCTTCTAAAAGGCCTGATTCGGTTACAGTAGTGAAGGGTCTCTGGTTATTTGTTTGTATTCCTCCTACAGTCATCGAGGTTGTTGTGAAATGTCTGGTGATTAGGCAGTGAGGAGTTAGGGATGCTAACTACAAGACGGCTTCAGCCACGGTACAGGAGCAATTCAGAGACAGTTCTGTCTGCATCAGCCACACCCAGAGGCTGGATCAGGTTGTCAAGAGGCTGAGGGGCCTTTTCATTTGAGTGCCAGGAGTAGGTGGCAGTGTTTTGTGAGGTGGACCCTAAACTGGAATTCATCGAAAATGCTGATCTTCATTGCCCGCCCCGACTCACTCTTTTTTTTCCTCTCATTTGTAAAACAATGAAGGTGAGTTCTCCAGCTGGAAAACCTGGTGCTCCAACTCTGCCCTTCTATCATCTCTGTGGCTGTGTCCCTTCACGGTGACAGGAACCTCATATTGTACTTGCTGATTCTGGGGTGCTTAGTCTGCTTAGTAACTCCCTACAGTCCTATGGAGCAGCTACGGTTAGCTTCCTTATCTAACAACTGAGAAAGCTGAGACACAGGAGAGGTGAGAAATCACCATAGTGAGCAGTAGAGCTGGGATCTAAGCACCAGTCCTGGGCTCGACCACCCTCCTACCCAGCTGGGCATGACTCCCTTCACAGTGAAGATAATAGTGGCCTTTCTGTGGTATTGATGAGGATTAGGAGTGTTATTATTTTCTGTTTGTCTGTTTGTTTGCTTTTCAGTCCTGGTGATAGAGCCCAAGGCCTTTTACTTGCTAGGCAAGAACTTTACCACTGAGATATATCCTCAGCCCAAGAATTACATTTTTTTAAGAAATTTTTATTTATTATTATTTTATGAGCGCTTGGTATAAGTGGGGCGCACATGTCACAGTGTACATGTGGAGGTCAAAGTACAGCTTTGCAAAGCCATTTAATCTCTTTCCCCTTACATAGGTTCCAAGGCTTGAATTGAGGTTGTCAAGCTTTGTACAGCAAGTGCTTTATCTGCTAAACCATTATTAGTCAGCAGTAATAGACAATACAGCCTGGCAATTTTCTTCTACCCTATAAATAGTCCAAGTGACAAAGGCAGAGATGAGGCAGAAACAAGCTTTCTGCTTCGTCTTGCAGGATCTCAAGCAAGAACTAGCCCTGGTGCAGGGGTGACTGTAAAGCCTTCTGTTAGGACAGCAAGAGGCCCTTTTAGGCTGAGCTAACCTTCTTACTCAAGAGTCAGGGTTGACTGGAAACTTCCCAGTAGGGATTTAGAACCAATCCTACAAGTGCTAGGGACAGAGAGAACATCCAGAGGTGACTGGAACACACCAGACAGAGCCACCTGCCAAAGAAAAATAATATCCCCTGCAGGAACAAATATAACTCAGACCTTTGCATCCTTTGTAAGGTATCTTCTGAATTCTGCAGGAACGTGAGAAGCAGAGGTCTCCCATTTTTAGATCCTGTAGATGACCTGGCTAGAGAACAGACATTGACTCTTAACTTTCTGAGGTGTTGGGTGAGCAAAGTGTTTACAAACACTGGAACTTACTCCTGCTGCTAAGGCTTAGGTAAGAAGGGAATCAAAGCTGTCATGTCCTAGCAGTTCAGCTGAAGCAGCCCTTCCATTTGTGATGCACGCAACACCCTGGACTATTCATGCTTGCATTTTTCAGGCCTCAGAGCCTTCCATGCAGAACTCTTCTGCATGGGCAGGAACTGGCAGGTGAAATGGAAAGGCCCTGTGTACTCTCTGCTGAGACCTGACAGGCCCTGAGTCTCCCAGCCGGTGGATCCCTCAGTGTAATAAAAAAAAACTTTTTTTAAAGGGCTTGCTTCCTTCTGTCCTAGAAGCTCTGAGGCAGCTCAATGGTCTTCTAACTGTGCCCAGTCCTGCCTCACTGCTGTTTACTGTCCCAAACACAATTTACTAAAACAGCGTTCGAAGCCTCCCTTCTCAATGAAGCAAGCACCTCCTGCTTGGGTGCATGGCTTAGCCTTTCTCCCAAATCTACTGGGTTTGCAGTTAAGAATGTGGTCTCATGAACATTTCCTGGGGAGACATGAGCAAATGTCTACTCACCCCCAGATAGAGCACCAGTGACAGGCCAAGTAATATTTCTCCCCAAGTCTAGCTGAGTGAACCAATGAGTCTACTGGGCTTATAGGAACATGAGTGAGGGGTTGCTTAAAGGAGCATGGGTGACCCCCAAACAGCCATAGCACTGAAAAATGCCACCCCAGCCCTGATGACCACTTCCCCACAGCTGCATGGATGAAGTCCTCTTTCCATTGACCTTCCACACTCTGTACACTGTAGCCCTTCCCAGGACTCTACAGTTAGGTCAGAGTTACATCTAGCTGGGAAAGAGATGCAGGAAGCAGTTGCTGAGGCCTCGGATGAGGGTCCAGGGACCTCACACACACACGCAAAAAAAACGCATGCACGCACACACATGCACACACACACACTCACACTTCTACTATGAGAGAACATGAGCAGGCCCAATCTTGAAGGTTTCTTGCAGGTATTCCTAGCTCTATAATTAAAATGGTGCTGGCTGTTAGGCCCAGAGGACAATGTTCCACAACAGAAACCAAACCCAGAGGAAGACACTGATCTGCCCCTCACTGAGAGAGTCGTGATGTCTTTGGGTCCCCTGACTCAGTTACCCAGGTAAATCGATTACACAATAGCCTTAGCATCTAGGGGCATCAGGGGTGCGTGTCCCCATCAGCATCCCCTCCTCCTGCCTCCACAATTTTCTTTTCTTTTCCCTTCTTCCTCTCCATTCTGGATAAGACCTTCAAAGAACCTGTTCTATCTCAGAAGACAACACAATTATTCTTATTTATTTTACTAAAATGTGGTCACCATAATTGAGAGTGGGTTCCTGGCCACTGAATAAAATCAAAGACAGGACAGGAGGCTGGAGCAGCAAGAAGCCACCAAATAGTTCCCAGTGTTCGGGACACAAGAGAGGAGCAGGTCCTGTTTTCCTCTGTGACACTCTAACATCTCTTTCCTTTCAAGCACTGAGATTAAAGCAACCTTCCCCCCTCCCCCCAAAAGGTACTGTTTTATTGCAGCTCAGCAGAACATTCCATCTATCTTTGGAGGAAAGAATTTATAAATATTACCCTGACTTTCATGTGCTTTCACCGAGCTCCCTCATAAATCAGGACTCGACACTCCTGTACTCCCAGATATAAAAAGCCCGCCTCTAACTCCTGCTTTCTAATTTTAAATCAAACACAGCCCAGCCATACTGGCTCCTGTTTATCCTTACAGATTCCAGGGGCTAGTTTAGAGGCTGTCAGAACCAGCCGGCTAAAAATGACCCAGAGTTCCCGCAGTGGAAATGCAACATGGAAACTCACACACAAGGTGAAAGTACTGTACGCAGGATGGAGCAGAAAGAGAAGACAAGTGTTTTCAAAAAGGAAGGAAAGAAGGAGGGAGGGAGGGAGAGAAGGAGGGAGGGAGGGTTAAAATGAGAAAGAGAAGGCAAGATAAAATACAAAATGGTTTCTGAGAAATGTCTGTGACCCAGTCACATCTCATCGTTCTGTTTTTCTGATTGTTGCTTCCACAACCACAGGTTCTCAGAAGTCTGAACTGGATAAGGAAGGGCAAGGGAGCCTGAAGTCACCACAGAAAGAAGCCCTGATCCCCTACCATGAAGTACAAGGCTAGGTGCTAGATGTTGAGTTCTGGGTATAGCATGGGATGGCTCAACCTCCTCAATGTATGTGGAAGAGAGAAGCCTTGAAGTGGGCCTGGGAATGATGGCAGGGTTTCCATACTTAGAAGATAAAACCCATAGGGGAGCAATCAATGTCCCCTAAAAGCCTTCTCTAGATCCTTTGCTTCTTCCTAGAGCACTCAGAACTATCCAGGATGGGGAAAGAGGCCGAGCATTACGCACAGAGATAGAAGTATCTGAAGGCTAGATATCAGATGTGACCAAGCGGTCTTGCACAATCTGAGGACTGCCGTGCACACTTTGAAGGAGCTGTACATTCAGGTAAAGACCCAGGAGACGTAACCACATGCAGCCCAGCCAGTCCATGGGGGACACTCCTGTCCCACCCTCACCAACTGAGCTGATCTCATTAACAGCTCACAGAGAGCCCCAAAGATTTGGCCTGGAGTCTCGTGTGATAGAAACAAAGCACTCGCCACCAAATTCTCAAAGCAAGTTGATGTGGTAGCTACTTTCATCCCCACATTTTTAAAGACATTAGAGATTCCAAAATTTATTTGATTTTACTATTTTTATTTTATTTTATGTATATGTTTTACCTGTATACCCGTGTTGTGCAATGTCCAGAGGTCAGAAGATCCCCTGGAACTGGAGTTATGGACGGTTGTTAGACACCATGTAGGTGCTGGGATTCGAGCACCTCTTAAAATTTCCCAAAACAGCATCACCAACCAACTGAGGAAAAAATTTCCAAATATTTGGAACCTATGAGGGGCATTCTCACTCAAACTACTGCAGCATGTGTTTGTCTAAATTCTTCCTGCCTATAAGGACACCATTCATATTGGATAAAGGCTAATTCTAATGACTTAAGGTTATCTTGATTACTTCTGCAAAATAATCCAAATACAACTCCAAATGCACGCACACTACAGTACTGGAGTACAACCCAAATGTATGAAGTTTGGGAGATCACTCTCTTGATGATCACCCATCATCTGGCCCCTTGTAGTATATATTTTATAGAATGTTTCCTTCTGCCACAGCAGCTGAGAAGCCCAGACATGTCCTAGTTCCTTGCCAACGATGACGATAGCTTATACTTTTTTCTGGGTTCTCTCTGCTCCCTACTTTCGGACCTTAATAGGAAGCTCTTCTCTGTGTTGCCCTTAACCATGTCACAATCTGCTAGATAGGTTGTACTTAGTCTTAGGCTACTTGCTTTCAGAGGTTCTTTTTGGTACACTAGGAAGGATATGAACTTTGAGCCAGTTTGATGCAGGATCAAACTCTAAATGTACTAGCTGGATGCCTGCTTGAAGATGTGATTGTTTAGCTTTCTGTTCCAGTCACCTGTGCCATCATGCCTCCCTGCTATTAGGGACTCTAACCCTCTGAGCCATACACCAAATGAACTCTTCCTTCTCTGAGTTGCCTTGGTCACAGAGTTTTATCATAGCAACATAAAAGTAACTAATACACATGTCTAAGAAGACAATGTAAATATGCAAGAAGATAGCCACCTATAAGCCAAGTAGAAAAGCTCAGAACAGATTCTTCCTCACAGCCTTCAAAAGGAAGCCCACCAAGGAATCTTGGACTTACAGACTCCAGAACTATAAGCCAATACATTTCTTTCTTCTTTTAGTACTTTCTTCTACAGCACTTTCACATAGCATCATCAGCAAACTAAAACATTCACTCTAAGAGAAGTTTCAAGCTGCCCATAGTCTGTCTCTTTACTCCCAGGTCCACAAGAGTATCTGGGGGCTTGCTCTAAAGCTATCGTGCCTCCTTCAGTTCTTATTTCATGTGAGTAATACAGGAAGTCATAACCTCCAGGTTCCAGAGAATATTCCAGGATAAAGGAAGGAGAGACTTAACCATTGCTGCGTAGGAAAGAACACTAGACAAACTCTAGCATGACTCCCCAGGCTTTTAGCCGGTATTCGAGGCTGACTGTGTTGCCGGCCAGCCTAGCGACTGTGGGAAAACTCGACCTCTCTTCCTTAGAACTCCCAAAGAAGTCAGGAGTCACTAGAGTCTGTCAGTAGCACTCACAGCACAGCAGTTTGGGGTGCATTCTTTCCTTCTCCACACATGCAGGCAACTTGGCATTATGACCAAAGGCCTGAACTTGAATGAAAATCAGATTGAGAAAAGATACATTTAGATTTGTAGAATTAGATTTGTATAGCATTATAAATATTATCTGGCCTAATTTCCCAATCAGGATGAAATGCCTAAGACCAACAATATCCTGAAGAGGTGACTGATTCACTACTCTTTGTATCGAAGCCAATTGTCTAGTCCCGTGGTTGGATAATTCTTATCCTTAGACAGCGTTTCCTTTGATGGAACTGAATTATGCCTTCATGTGACTTCACCTACCTAACCTCTCCTTCTTTCTAGAGTCTCCTTCCCCATCAGTCAGTGCCTCAGGCAGATATTGTAGATGACACTGCCTCACATTACATTTCCTCCTCTCCAGGGTGACCAGGAACCTGAGACTGAGGGACATTCATTCTCTCAAGACTTTATTATATGACCCATGCTCGTGCTCTCACGGCACTAGTTGCCCAGCTCTGGACACTTGTCAGTTTTCTAAAACTTTTATTGGCAATAAATTCTTGGCTCCCAGTGAGGTCTAACTAATGCCCATGGAGAGGGAATTACTTCTTCTGGCTTGAACACAGCACTTTTAAGAATAAAGCTACTGTCCAACACAGACTTGTGTTCAGATAACATACCATTTATTCAGCAAATACCATTGAGCACTGTATAGACACATGTGCTAGATTTTTAGGGAGCATGAAAATGGGTAGATTGTGAGAAATATTTGACAAACAAATGGAAGGGAAGAAAATTTTATTTTGGCTCATGGTTTCAGGGTATCGGCCCATCACGGTTGGAAAGGCCTGGAGGAAAAAAAGGACCGATGGCAGCAGTACACTGTGGCAGAAACTTTTTGCCTCTCAGCTGCAGACGTGACAACAGAGAACCGGAGTCCACCTATAACCCTCAAGGAGTTGTACCCAATGACCCACCTCTGCCAGCCAGGCCCCACATCCTAACGGTTCCACAAGCTGGGCACTAGGTGTTCAAACACATGGGCCTGTGAGGGGACATTCCATACTCAAACAAGAATAGGTAAGTAATGACAGGAAGATGCACAGGTGGAGGGCAACATGATGCAAGAGGGAGAGAAAGTGCATTGGAACTGCAGAGGAAGACACCCCAGCTCATAGGCTGGGCAGAGAGGTACCTGGAAAGACTTGAGAAGTGACTCACAGATGATGCCTTGCGGGCAGCCGGATGAGGCGCACAGGGACGCCCAAAGCAAAGCAACCACACATGGAGTTCACAGAGGCACAACGGCTCCTTTTGGGGTGGCCGCTTTTTCTTCCGCATTCAGTCCTTATGTTGAATATACTAGGAAAGCTCACTGGACTTTTCAAGGGCCCCAGCCTCAGCCCCAGGGTAGCTTGGAGACCTTTTCTGTGTCTTCATAATACTTGCTACATAATTGTAATCTCACCATTTTATCATACGATCTGTTTGTTTGACATCGTCCTGTCCTCTGAACCATTAACCCCTCTAGTTAGTCATCTCCACAGTCAAACAAACAGAATAGAACCTGGCTCTGTTACTATTAAAACCAAGCAAGTTCATCTTGTTGTGGTGACATACACCTTTAATCCCAGCACTCAGTGAATCTCTGAAATTGAGACCAGCCTAGTCTGCATAGAGAGTTGTAGGTCAGTTGGGGCCATAGGGAGACCCTGTCTCAAGCACACACACACACACACACACACACACACACACACACACACATACACACGTTGATTTGGATGAACAGAACAGCTTAGCAGGATCTGTTGGGAGACATCAGCAATAACAATGGGAAGATGGACACAGGCTAGGTGAGGAAGAACTCCCACTACTGTTCTCAGGACTCTGAGACCCATATCAGAGGCAATGAAGAGTCTTCAGTTGCTTTTCTGTAGGGGATTGATTTGGAGGAAAGAAAACCACAAAGGCAGCCATTGGAAGACAAGGGTAGAATCTAGAGAAGAGAGAGGCACTAGACAGGACACTGAGCAATACCCCAAGTAAGAGCCACTGGGGCTCGGAGCAAGGTTATAGCAATAGGTGAACAATACAGGAAAGAGAGAAACTAATTAAACATATTAAGAGCTAGAACTTGATGGGGAAATCGGGGAGAGAAGAGACAAGAAAGACCTGGGAAAATGTCTTGGTAGTGTCATTCTCTGAAAGCAGAAAATTGAGAAAAAGAAGAGTCTGCTCTGAGAGTCAGAGACTTGGAAGGAAAGATGATAAATCTGCTTTTGTTGTTGTTGTTGTTGCTTTTGTCTTGTTGATTTTCAGGTAATACCACTTTCAAATGAAAGTCTGAGGTCAGGACTGAGGATCTGTGGAATCATTCGTTAATACACACAAAGCTGTAAGAATCAATGAGGCAAGCCAGGGAGGGTGTAGACTGAGCAAAGACGGAACTCTAACCTGAGTTCTGCCTGGCACACCTCCAGCCATACAGGGCCCATTCTCTGAGGACATCCCGCTTCTTTTAAGCCCTGCCAGCCCTAAAAACCTAGGCTGAGCCACCAACCCCGGCTGGCACCAGGCTCCTTCCCATTCAGTGTGACCACATTGAAAAGAGGTTTATTGCTTCTTACCAGCAAGTCCATCTTTGGGGTACTTACATAAGCTTTAAGTTTAAATACAAAAAAAATGATGGAGCTGGGGAGATGGCTCAGTAGTTAAGAGCACTTGCTGCTCTTGCAGAGGATCCAGGTTCAGTTCCTAGTACCCCATGGGGGGGGAGGGTGACTCACAACTACCTGTCACTCCAGTTCCAAGGGATCCGATGCTCTCTTCTGGCTTTCGATGGTACCTGCATTCATGTATGAGCACATAACCACATATATTTAATTAAAAATAAAAATAAAAGCCCAGCATGGTGGTACCCATCTTTAAACACAGCACTCAGGAACACAGCAGAAGTAGGCAGATTTCTGTGAGTTTGAGTCCAGCCTGGTCTACATATCAAATTCCAGGCCAGCCAGAGCTATATAGTGAGAACCTATATATAAATAAGTAAATAAATATATTTAAGAAGAGAGGAAGAGGTATGCACAATTAAGCAGTCCCGGTTAAGATGTGGTCTTTTGACCCATCATTGTCTGACTAGTCTGCCTGCCAGGTTATCTCACAAATTCTCTCTCTTTCTGAGAAGCAAGCTCTCCTTCTGGCTGACTCTAGGCTCCTCCCCATTCTTTTCCTCTCTAGCATAGGAGAATAACTAGGGAAATTCCAGTTTCTAGAAGTCCATTGTTTCAGTAGTCTGATAGACAGGAGGAGGGTCTCCGGTGTCTCCTTAGAAGATCTCCATTCTAATTGCTTCGCAGACTTTTGGATGAGATTAAATGTAGAATATCTTCATTCCTTCCATAACAGTTATGAAAACATTTCATAGTGACTAGACTAAGATATTTTAATTCAGAAGAAAAGATTATGTGGAAGACTGGGAAGAGCTGTTTTTTCCCAGTAAGAAAGAAATGGTCTTAAACAAACATAAAAGTTGTCTGGAACACCAGTAGAGATGATTTTGATTAGACACGAAGAATTTCACAATCATATAGAACTGGAGACAGCCATGGGGGAAATCAAACCTGAGCAATGGGAGGAGTTTTGTCTGGGTGGAATAAAAAGCACCTTTGTGCTTCCTGAAGACCCTGTCGTAGCGCTTTGCATGAAAAGTCCTCCTTCAAGGCTCACAAGAGAGTTCGCATGAAAGCCATTTTAGAATGGTCCCGAGAGATACCAGCTGCATTTCCAAGAACGAGGCTATCCAAATAAAAATCCCAGGTCAAGCTCCACTACCTACTTTTAAAAAAGAAATTGTTAGGTTTTGAATCTGGAGTCTAGAAGGCCTTATGCAAGATCTAATTCTGCACAATCATAACTTAGAAATATAAAATAAAACAAATGTTACCATAGGAGGCTGGGGTGTGGGGCAGAGTGAGACTTTATGTGTAACCCAAAACCCATGAGGAAACTTCAGCTCTGTGGCCAAACAGAGGTTCCACTGAAAAGGGAACAAAAACACTCAAAGAGGTTTTGCAATGACTGAGTCCTGTGTTTACTAAAGCTTCAAAACACCAGGAAAGTCCGAAGTTAAAACGTTATTTCTTTAACCTAGAACACAAGGACCAGCAAGGCCGACATCATGTGACATTTGTACCTTCAATATTCTCATCTGTAACCCTTCGTTGACCTGGCTAAGATGTGCGAAAATGTACATTTTTTTTTCATATGTGATGCATCTTTACTGTCAGCGTCTCTCTTACTATAGTGAAGACCGAGCTGTTTCACTGGTGTTTGGAGAGTCAATAATCAGCTATTTATTTCAATGTGTATTTCATTCATTCACTCAGCAATCTTATAATTATTTGTTGAACACTTGGTATGCATCAGACACTGTGATTTTTGCTAAGGATAGATTCCCCCGCCTTCAGATAGCTAATGTTCTAAAGTTTAGGGTGCATGAACACACAGGTGTGCCACATACACATCTTAGAATTGAAATATTTGCAGTACTGAGCTAGGTGATGGCCCAATCGGTAAAGTATGTGTGCTAGCCTGATTTAGAGCCGATGTTTTTCAAAAAGGCTGAGCAAAGTGACCTTAATCCCAGCACTTGGGAGACAGAGGGAGATAGACCTCTGTGAGTTCAAGGGCAGCCGAGTTACATTGCAAGTTCCAGGCCATGTGGGGCCACAGAGAGACCCTGTCTCAAAAAAGGCCAGGCATGATAGTACCCACTTGGAATCCCTGGGTTAAGGAGCTGGAGACAGGTAGATCCCTGGGGCACAAGTAGGCATAACCTACTTGGCAAGCTCCAGGTCATTAGAAGATGCTGTCTTAAAAAAAAATTTTTTTTTTAATTTGGACAAGTGAGATGGCTCAGCATGTAAAAGCGCTCGCCACCAAGCCTGAAAATCTGAGCCCAGCTGATCCCTGGAACCCACATAGTGGAAACAAAGAAACAACTCCCATAAGTTGTCCTCTGACGACCACATGTGCACCATGGCCCACACTCACCCCCACACATGCACACATAAGTAAACAAACAGGAAAAAGCCACGGTAGACAGCACTTGTGTGAGAATGACGGCCGAGGCTGCCCCTCGGCCTCCACCTGCACGGGTCAATGTGTGCGTTTATACCCGCAGACGCACATGCTCCTGCACACAAGTGAGCATGTAGACACATACACACAGAAAGACAGGACAAAGCATCTTGAGTACTGGTTATAATATCCAAAAGAGGATGAAATCGATACATGCCACACTGTAATTACATAAGTTTCCCATTAGGCAAGAACGTCATTTGTCATTAGGCCTCTGTGGGAAGGAAATTCCCTGCTCTCGAGTTTTCCTGATGGTTATAAGATTTCCCCTCAGGTCAGCTTCTGACTACATACATTTCAAACTTCTTTTTTTCTTCTGCTTTCCCCCTTATGGACCCAGCTCCATGGGAAACACCATATGGAACAAGACCAGGCTCTGGACCCCTAAACCAGAATGCCAGAGTGTGGTAGATACATCCCAGAAGCTATGTCTATTCCAGGACAACTGGAGATGATTTAAGTATACGTAAAATGACTGAAAACTACCCAAACGGGGGGAAAGAGGACAGCAGTCCTGGCTGATAGCAGCTAAAGTAGATTGATTTGGCAAAATAAGTCAAAAATAAAGTATGAACGTAATCATAGATACACTAATTTCTCCAAAGGCCTCAGAAGGAGTCCTGCAAAGGAAAACTTTGAAATGGAAGCTTGAGCTTATTATATTTTCCGGACTGTAATTCACTGTATAATTCAGGTTGACCTTTAACTCAAGACCTTCTTGCCTCAGTCTCTCAAGTGCTGGGATTACAGGCTAAATTTTTATCCTGGTCCTTACGTATCTGGGAGAGGGGATAAATGCTGTGACCACCTAACCATTATCGACTTTTTGAGTAGCCTTGATTCATAGTTTTCCCTCAGGAAAACAAAGAGAAATCTTTCAGTGGCCTGGATGCCAAGCTCTAGAGGTTGCCTGAAGGTTTACATTGAAGACTCATAAACACGGACTTAAATCAGGCTTCAGAGACGCCAATAAAAGATGGGGTGGCACTAAGTTCCTTCTTCCGTTTTTAGACTCACCTCCTCTCTTCCTTCCACAGTCCTGCTCCATGTTCCTTGTTGCCAGACCTTTCTCTACAGGACTTTTCATGCTATGGGTCTTCTAGCTCTGATTTCTCGCCATCTTGGACTCTCTGCCTTCTTTCTACTCTTCCCTTCCTTGGAGATCCGCAGCTCTGTACTTTGTCTCTCCCATTCCTCCTCCTTTCTCTCTGTTGTCCTCCTCATCCTCATCTCTCTCTTCTTCTCCCTTGGCCTCCCTCTCTCCCTTCACCCCTCTCTCTCCTCTCTTGATATCAGGGTTTCTGTCTCTGACTCTTTCTCCTTCTCAAATTTTGGCTCTAATCTTTCTCTTAGTTTCTCTCTGCGCTCCCAGCTGTCTTTGTTGTTTTCCTTTCTCTTACTGTGAATCTCTGACTTACCCCAGCACCTTCCATTGCATTGAAATTACAACCCAACCTCCCTCCATCCTAACATTTCCCCCATTAATTGTTTAAGAATGTGTTTGATCTTGGAACATGCTGTATTATACGCTGTTTTTACTTCCAGTGCATTAAAGCTTTCAAGAACCTTTGCCTTCGTGTGCTGACAGGGCATGAGGCCAGAACACTGGGATTTTGTCCAACAGCCCCAGGTCACAGGCACTGCTGGGGATTGGGAGGACAGAGGCGGTCCCGTGGTACAGTCTGCATCTCAGGCACAAGAGAAGCACAGGTCAAATATCTGGGGGATCCCTCCTAAATCTCAGTTTTCTTTAATTACGTTACTGTCTCCCCACAGATGCGTACATCTTGTGTTTATCACTCAGTTAATGACTTCTACCACAGTCTGATCAGCTGTGAAGAAAAGCAAAGCCCTTGTCCTCAAACAAACTGTTTTTTCCAGGGTTTATGGACATAAAACTGAAGCACTGTAAATAAACAGAGCACATTCAAACAATGAAATATTTGATGCTGACTGCAATAAATGTGTCAGGTCAGAGAAGGGAGAGCCTAGGACCATCAAACTCAACACAGCTTTGCAGAAGAGCAGGGCTGGGCTGTCCATGGAGGGAGAATGGACTTCAAGAATGAGAGGGGACATGACATCGTAAGCGGAGCAAAGCCAGAACCTGAGGACAAGTCAAAAGGGTCCAAGGAGAGTGAGTAGACCCTTGACCCTCAACAGAGATGGCCGGCCAGGACAAGTAGGTGTAGAGCTCACAGTGAAAGACATCTGGATCTACCTCATTCTGCTCAAGCTACCATAGTGAGCCTATGGACCTGGCAGCTTCAACAGAGGACATGCATTTCTCACAGTTCTGGATACTGACATGCCTGAGGCCAGGGTACTAGCGGGCTTTGGCTTCTTGTTAGAATTTTCTTCCAGGTTTGCAGATCACTGTTGCTTGAACTCATTTTTGTAAGGCAGAGAGGGAGAAAGTTCTCTATTAATCCTGTTGGATTAGAGCCCCATCCTTATGACCTTCATTGAACTTGAATCTCCCTGATAAAGGCTCCAAATGCAGTCACAATGGAGGTTGGTGCTAAAATAGGTGAACAGGACTGAATTTGGCATTTGGTCCATAGCAGAGACCCATCAATTCAAAAAGTTAAGGGGTTGCGGCTAGGGAGATGGCTCAGTTGGTAAAGTGCTTGCTATGCGAGCATGAAGACTTAAGTTCAATTCCCAGAACCACGCTGAAAAGGTGGATACAGCAGGGGAACTTTGGGGCTCACTGGCCAGTCAGTCTGGGCCAATTGCCAAATTCCAGGCCAAGTGAGAGAACCTGTCTGAAAAAAAGGAAAAAAGATGGCACCTAAGTAGCAAAGAGCCAAGGTTGACCTCTGGCATCTACATACATGCACACACATGCCTACACATGCACACACACACACACACACACACACACACACACAGTTCAGGGGCTACTCAGATCCCATCCCTGGCCCAGGCCCAAGAGGAGGGAAGCTGATGGAACTCTTTCATCACACTGGTCTCATTGGGTCTGTTCAAGTTCAAAGTTTAGGAAGGTAGGATCCTGCATGTCTGACGTGCCCCTGTTCTAGTTGATGAGAACATCAAACATACAACGCATCCTGCACTGAGGCTTCTAGACGCCACCTCAGCATGAGGACTCGGCTAAGCATGTCTTTCTGCTCCTCAGAGGGTTAATTCATTCCAAACTTACAGACTCACCCACAGAAAATTGAAAATCTAGCCCATGTGAAATTATAAATAAAATCATATCATCCAAAAGAGTCCTTTCTCAAGTTTCAGTATTGGTTATGAGAAGCTGTAAAGAACAGCTTCATTTTCTTGAAGAGATTCAGGCCTACCATACTAAGCACAAATCAACAGGGATAGCTGTATTAGCAAAGAGAACAGACAAATCCCCACCCTCTGGGACTTCGCTATGAGGAAATAATGAGCATAAATACAAACCAGTATACAGAAGGTAGGACGTGATAAGATGAAGGAGGAATTAAGACAGGAGAAGTCTACTGCCTGTTTTCTATTACTGTAACAGAATACCTGAGACTGGGTGATTTATAAACAATAGAAGTTTCTTTTGCCTCATGGTTCTGGTGACTAGGAAGTATAAGAACATAGTGCTGGTGTCTGGTGAGGTCCTTTGTGTTGTGTCATAACATGGCAACAAAGCAGGCAAAATGCACAGGACAAAGGGAATCAAAGCTAGAGTCATCCTTTTTATGATGACTTTATAAGGAGTTTACCACTTGCACAATAACTCATGCAGTCTCACCATAATGACCTTCGTCCTTCTAAGAGAGTGGTGTCTCCATGATCGCCTCTGAATGCCCCACCTCTTAACACTGTCACACTGACAGTCAAATTTCAACATGTGTTTTAGAAAGAACAGTTCTATCATAGTACCAAGAAAAGAGACTGTTTTAAGGAAAATGAACCTTTGATGGGTTTTGTAAATGAAGACCAAGAAGTAGACACTGGGCTTAGACACAAAAGGGCTGTTGATGACCTTAACAAAGGAAGATTGTGTAGACTAGGAAGAGCTAAAGTCTATGGCAGTCTCCAGGAAAGTCCCCAATGATCCTGGCAACCTATTATTCAAAACTTTTTTGTAGTTCTTTTTCACGTGGACCACAGTTGGTCTATGTCACCAACAGAAGGTTGGTATATAACTTCTGAGGCTTGGGTTCCAGCTTGAGCTCTCCTTTCTTTTGGATCACTTGTTCTGGGGAAAGCCAATGGCCATACTGAAGAGAGCTTCTGTCAGTCCATGAAGAGGGCTTGTGGGAAGTGATAACTGTCGAACAATGAAGAGTAGCTAACATCTACCAGCAATCATGTAAGTGAACTTGGAAGTGGATCCCCAGCTTTCAGGTAAGGTTAGATTCTGGTGATAACTTGATGTCAAACTCATGAGAAACCTTGAGCTACAGGTAGCCAGCAAAGCCTCTCTCAGGCTCGTAAATCATAGAGCAATTATCAACAAGTGGGAGGCTAGATGGAAAATAGCCCCCACTCATTTGATATTTAGAGACCTGCCTTATTATTGTCCTAAGATAGATATTATATATTTTGTATTAAGGGTTTTATATCTTCCCATCTCTCAAGAAAAATTAACTTTCTGGGTCCACCTTTGAGAAGACTCAAGCAGAGTTTCTTTGAGCTTTTCACCATCACTAAAACTTTGATTTCAAGGAACTGTGAAGACATCACATGAAAGAACATTCCTGTCACCCAGCACTAGGTTATAAGTCCTTTCAGGGGAAGGATCTCACCGCTTTAGCTTTCATTTCACTCACATGACTATACATATTAGAAAATGAAATTAATTTGATCAGAATTAATGCCATAGATTGTTGAATTTTGACGTCCAGGGAAAAAGAGCTTTTTACAGTGAAAATTATGGTTTTTAAAAAACTTTTTTTGAGACATAATGTTTGTAAATCTTCATGGAGTACATTGTGGAAATTTAATGTACGCAGTCCATGCGTGATAATCAAATCAGGATACTAAGCATTTCTGTCCCTTTAAACATTGTTTTTAAGGTGTAGGGAATTTCATATTTTACTCATCATTTTGAAACATACCTAGTAGTTACCCTACTGTGCTACAAAGAAATCATAACCAATTCTTCTCCTCTTTGTTTTTTTTAACTTCTTTTTATTGATCCCCTCCCCACGCCCCATGGGCTTCCCAGTCTCTGATGACCACTGTTCCATCACATTCTTCTGCAAGATATGTGAGAACATGTGCTGTTTATCTTCTGTGCCTGGCCTATTTCACTTAACATACTGTTCTGACCATAATGTTCTCCAGCTCTGACCATGTTGGTGCAGAAGACAATATTTCATTCTTGAAAACAGTTTAACACAGAACTTTAAAACGTGCCTTAGTATCCAGGATTTAAGTTTCTACAAAGTGTCAGGAAGATTGATAGGCACATGACCCATGCCTTGCACAATTCCAAGGACATCTTAACATGGTGTCCTGCATGGACTTGGGCAAGGCAATAGTCCTCACATACAAGAGGGAGGACCTGAGCAAATGGATCTACTGTTTAATTCACAGTCTTCCTGCATAAGATGATAGAACAATGCCGGAAATGAGTGACAGTTACACAACACGGAGGACATAATAACATCGGATTTATCCTTAAACTCATTAAAATGTCGGCTTCGTTTTATATATATATATATATGTGTATGTATATATATATATATATATATACCATAATAATCATAAAAAATAGAAGTGATGGAGAAAGTTCTTGAACCCAAGCATCTCACAGCTCTGGGTGGTAAAGACATATAATAAAACTCACCACATATATATATATATATATATATATATATGTGTGTGTGTGTGTGTGTATATATGTGTGTGTATATATATGTACATGTATATGTTGCATATATATATATGAAACAACTTCCTAAGATCACAGAAGGAGCAACTAGCTGGCATTAAGTGCTTCTTTCGTAATACATGCTACATTCTGAATGAACAGGGAGCCCAGAGAGATGGCATTACACTGAGTCTTCAAGCAGGGCCAAGAGCTTGTTAGCCAGATCCTAGTGTCTGGAATTAAGCTTGAACCATGCCTCTCTTGATAGGATAACACTATCCACAGAGGAAAGGATGGGTTTGGAAGAGAATATTACTCAAGTGGAAAGAAAGGGCAGTTCCTGAAACCAGAAGTATGGTTGCTGGTCAAGGAAGGGCAGAAGGCCCAGAGAGACCACATTCTGTCAAGGACGGATGAAGGTGACTGAACAGTTCCTGGAAAGCCAGCTGAGCAACGGATTGGTGTCACAGGCCAGCAAGGAAAATGACTCTTCAGTAACATGGGAGGAAACCTGTGTCCCTGTCATACCCAGCGGGTCCCACTCCCTTTGCAGGGAATATATTGGGGCTGTAAAATGGGAAACTGATCATAATCACCTGCTCTGGGGAATAATCATAAGCCCAAAAGGAAAAGCAGACTTTCTAGGAAAGTGCGCAGCAAACATCTAAGAACTTTCTTTTCCTTGCAGATGAATCTCAGCTCAGTATCTGTATTTTCCTGCCAGCCATGGAGCAATGCAGCACAGAGAGCAGTAAGTACTCAAATCATGAGAGCTACAGGACAGGCATCTGGAGTCACAGCTCTGCTGAAATGTTCAAATTTGCTACATACCAATTATACTCTCAGGTTAAAGAAATACCCAAGGAACTTTAGCTTCCCCGGAGTTCTGTCCACCAGCGCAGATTACTTCGGACCCCTCTAACTCCGTCACTCTTGTCCCAATACAGAATCATGGAAGCTTAAAAGTGAATACTTACAATCTACCCAAGAGGGATTTTTTAATCCAGTTCCTTACTCTAATAAAAACACCACTGTAGTACATGTAAGTTGATTGAATTATTTGCAAGGTGCTTTAATAAATGTTGGCTTTGGCTTATTTTATACAAAACACTATCCAGTGAGTAAAATTATTTTAGATAATAAAACTCACTATATATATATGTATACATATATATATATGTATACATATATATATATGTATACATATATGTATATATATGCAACAACTCCCTAAGATCATAGAAGGAGCAACTAGCTGGCATCAAGTGCTTCTTTGGTAATACATGCTACATTCTGGGGAAACAGGGAGCCCAGAGAGAGATGGTATTACACCAAGTCTTCAAGCAGGGCCAAGAGCTCGTTGGCCAGATCCTGGTGTCTGGAATTACCTTAGAAGAGCTTGAACCATGCCTCTCTTGATAGGAAAACACTATCCACAGAGGAAAGGATGGGTTTGGAAGAGAATATTACTCAAGCGGAAAGAAAGGGCACTTCCTGAAACAGAAGTATGTTTGCTGGTCAAGGAAGGGCAGAAGGCCCAGAGAGACCGCATTCTGTCAAGGACGGATGGAGTTGACTGAACAGTTCACTATTATCTCTTGTAGATTCTAGAAATGAGGCTCAGTGAAACTGACTGAAATGCTTTGGCCCACTTTTAAAGTCCACATCTTGTCTTTTTATTTTTAATTAGCTGTGTATGTGTATATCTGTGTGGGGTTATGTACACTTGAGGGCTTGTAAGATGAGGGTATCCGAATTACCTGGAGCTGGGATTACAGGCAGCTGTAAGCCACCTGACAAGGGCTGGAAACCAGACTAGCATTCATGGTTTGTAGTATGCACTCTTAACCGTGGAGCCATCTCTCTAGCCCTGATAACCCAGTTTTAAATTCATATCTTATGGCATATTTTCCACAGAGCTTTACAATTTTTCACATGTGTATATTTCTAAAATTAAATTGAAATCATACCATATATACATTTGTAATTTAAATTTTTAAAGATATGTTATGATCATTTTCTCACACTCCAAATATATATAGCATGAGAGGTTATATGCTGAGCCACAAACAAAACTCCAACAGATTTTGAAGAACTGAAATCTTACAGAGTGTTCTCCAATGACAAGGCATCAAAATGGAAATCTCTATAAAAAGATAGTGGTGGCCAGGTGTGGTGGCACAAACCTTTAATCCCAACACTCAGGAGATAGAAGCAAGTAGACCTCTGTGAGATTAAGGCCAACCTGACCTACTTACCACCTTCTAGGCCAGTCACAGCTACCTAGTGAAACTCTGTCTCAAGAAAACAAAACAAAACAACCCTTGGAAACTAAGCAACATTCTCCAAAATAAGCTTTAAGTTAAATAGAAAAATCTAAAGATAGGTTTTAAATCTTCTGAACTAAATAAAAATAAAACATAGCAATGCTGCGATATGGGTCATGCTAGGTTGAGAGTTAACTTGGTAATACCAAATGGATATATTAGAAAAGAAAAGGAAACCTTAGACCAATCATCTAAGCCTCCATCACAGTACCCTAAAATTAAAGAACAAAGAAAGTAACAGTACGTAAATAAGAAAGAAATAAAAACAAAAATCAATAAAATTGAAAATAGAAACTGGGGAAAATCAATTCTAATGACTAGGCTATAGTTGAATTATAAAGTCGCTGCCTGGGCTGGACACACAGAGGGGCACACACCTTTAGTTCCAGCACTCAGGAGGCAGAGGCAGGTAGATCTCTGTGAGATTGAAGCCAGCCTTGTCTACATAGCAAATTCCAGCCCAGCTAGGGCCATGGGGAAGCCCTGTCTCAATAAACCAAGAAAACAAACAAAGCACCTGTTTAGCATGTATGAAGTCGTGGGTATGAGGTCCCAGCACTAAAGAGAGAGAGGCAGGAAGGTGGGGTGGGGTAAACAGGGGAGGGAAGGAAGGAAGGAAGGAAGGGAGGGAGGGAGGGAGGGAGGGAGAAAGGGAGGAAGGGAGGGAGGCAGTATTTCAGAAAAACCAAAACAAGAACAAGAAAAGAAAAGAATGAAACAGAGAGCAAGGTTGTTTAAGATCCAAAGCAACAAATTTTAGTAAGACTGACAAAAAAAAGAGAAGCTGTGAATTGCAGGCATGGTGACAGACACCTGGAACCCTAGCACTGGAGAGGTGAGGACAGGTGGATTCCTAGGGTTCACTGGGAGCCAGGTTAGCTAAAAACAAGCTCTGGGTTTGTGAAAACCCCTATCAAAATCAATCAATCAATCAATAAGGCAGAGGAACTGCAGAGATGGCTCGGTATTTAAGAGAGCTTACTGGTCTTGGAGAGGACCTGGCTTAGTTCCCAGCACCCACTCACAACCACCTGTAAGTTCTGTTTCAGGGAATCTGACACCCTTTGGCCTCTCCAGACATCTGCACAGATGTCGTAAACATAAACTCATTCAGGTACATACACATACACATAAATAAACATACTAATTTTTTTTTAATTAAGTGGAGAACGTGATAAAGGAAGACACCCAACATTGACCTCTGACCACCATTCACCCAAAAAAGACAAGTGCCACTGTACACACAGATACACATACATGAATATATCACATGCACACACACAGATTACACTTGAATCTATAGTCCTCTCAAAACATTTAATTAATTTAATTAAAAATAAAATTAGGTTCAAATTTAACATTTTACATTTTCTAATTTTAATAACATATCATGATTATTTTCTCATATAAAATATTTTTTGTATTTTTATTTATTTTTATTTGATATTATGAGTTTTTTTCCTGCCTATATGTAAGTACCCATATTGTACAATGCCTGTGAAGATTAAAAGATGCCAGATCCCCTGGAACTGGAGTTACAGATTGTTGTTAGTTGCCAAGTGGATGCTGGGAGTGAAACCTGGGGCCTCTGCAAAAGCAGCCAGTGCTCTTAATCGTTCATCCATCTCTCCAGCTTCTACATTGTATTTCTTGACTGCTTGGTACTTCATATATGGATCTACTACAATATTATTTATTTCCTCGAGGGGGAGTGGATTGTTCCAAATATTTCATGACTAAGGATGCTAAAGAAAACATCCTGGTGCTCTCTGTCCCCTTTTTTAAAAAATTGGGGGGCTGGAGAGATGGCTTAATGATTAAACATGCTGGCTGTTCTTGCAGATGACCAGAGTTCAGTTCCTAGCACCCAAGTTGGGTAATTCACAATCGCATGTAACTCTAGCTTCAGAGGATCAAATGCCCTCTTCTGGTCTCTGAGGGCAACCCACATGCATGTGCACGCACGTGCGCACACACACACACACACACACACACACGTGCGTGAGCGCACATAAAAATAAAACAATCAAAGTTTTATTCAGATATAAATCATATGCCATACAATTTTCTCATTAAAGTATATAACTCATTTTTGTAGATTCACAGGGTTGGGAAACTGTCATTAGCCCCAAGGAAGGTAGAGATAAAAAGACCACTGGGATTTGCTGGCTACCAGCCTAGTCAAGAAAAAGCAACCCGAGGTTTAGGGAGAGACCCTGCCTCAAAGGAATAGGTAGAAAATGATATAGGAAGGCACACAAGACCCTTTTATTGCTTCCAAATACATGCACCTACAAGTATATGTGCACATATACTCATACACATAGACACATATTAGGTAGATAGATGATAGATAGACAGATAGATAGATCTTTTTGAAAAAAAACTGAGTATGATGGCATATGTCTTTAATCCCAGTACTCTGGAGGCAGAGGCAAGTAGATCTTTGTGAGTTCAAGCCCACCCTAGTCTACATAGTGAGTTCCAGGCTAGCTGGTACTACAAGGAGACCCTGTCTCAAAAAAAAGGAAAGGAAAGAAAAGAAAAAAGATTCAGTAATGTTAAGAGACTTTCCTGGGTCATAAAGCTAAACCTCAGATTCAACCCAGTATTTACCCACCATGAAATAAATGTGGCATGTTCATATGGTAGATTATTTGGCAATAAAAAAGAATGACCACTGGCAGATGTTACAATATGACTCTTGAGGACACTATGCTAAGAGAAAGAAGGCGTCACAGTATATGATTTGTTGTGTTTGAATCTCCAGAAAAGCCTGGTAAAGCATTCAGGTCTTGCTGATTTTAAAGGCTATACTCTTCATAATGACATGACTTTGTAGCCTGGAATCCTATACCCAAGACTATCTAGCCTGTTATAACAGCAACAACAACCGTGTCTCTGGACCAGTAGAGACCCTACTGAGCACTGTACACAAAGCAAGCAGTACGCTTCATGAGCCAACCACCTGAAGTATCCCCCTCCCAGCCCTGGGTTCTTTGTATCACCTGTGTTTATTCGGGCTTCTCTCTTTCCTTCTTCCCCTGCAAAGCCCTGTGTGTAAAGTGTTTTCCCTCCAGCTCAACTTTATGCTAAGGAGGGCCCATGGTACTCCCTCTGAGTATTTGTTTTGTTTTATTGAAAGGAAGCATTACTTATGAGTCATTCCAAAAGCAGTGTCTCAAAACACAAGGCAGCCCCACCAGAGGATGGTTCTGCAGACCTGGAGATGTCTAGGGTCACTCCAGACAGCTACAGTAACTATGGGGTCACCAGCCAGAGCCCTTGCAGGGTGGGTCACAAGCAGGATGTCTGGTCTACATTACTCTCTTGCTACGGGACAGAAACAGCAGTTCCCAAAGAAGGATACTCAGGTCAGACTGCAAGCTGAGCAGAATGGAGGAATACAGGCTGATGACAAGTCACTGAAATCTCATTTCCAGGAAGCCAACACTGCAGAGTCAAAGGACACTAACTAACGAACAACGCAGGCCAATGGGGAGATGGCCAGGGCCAGGGAAGAAGAAAGACAGCCAGGGAAACTGCTGGTGGGTTGCACCACCTGATGGTCTTTTTGCAAGGCTGGAAGAGCCAAGGCAACTGCAGCGGTGGGTGTCCTTGGAGGGCTCCCCAACACCCATACAAGCTTTAGGAAGACAGCACTAAACATCACCACCCAGGTCTCTTTGTTCCTGGTGCAGATCCTTATCAACTCTCTCATGCCAGGCACCATGCTACGTGCCAAGGTGCCATGGAACAGACAAAGCTGCATCCTCACGGAGCTTAAGTGTCCTCGTGTCTAATTCCAAGTCACATGACAGTGCTCCATGGATGGTTTTTGTCAGGGTCCGTCTCTACTAACTTCTTCTCTAGGCTGGGGCCAGTCAGGTCCCCAGAAATGTCTTGGAATGGTGCAGGCAGCTGGTCCTGCCTCTGATTCTCACTCAGAGGCCCAGGTTAGCCCTTCAAATGATTAGGCAAGTCCACTATGTCACCATACCACTTAGCAAAGATAGTTTGAGGTGGGCACATGAGCAAGAGCTATGAACTCACAAAGTTTGAACTTGAATCTTATATCTGCCGGTTTCTTTGTGCTGGCCCAGGCCCCCAGTCCCTACACATAGGCTCATAGGAGCACTAAGAGGGCCTGATCCTGTGGATTCTAAGATATGCCATTTTTATTTGTCATATTTAAAAATCTCTGGGGCTGGGAGATGGATGAACCTCAGTTGGTATGAGGCTCACCTAGCATGCTTGAAGCCCTGGGGTCCATCCTTATCACCACATAAAGCTAGACATGATGGCGTATGCCTATAATCCCAGCTCTCAGGAGATGGAGGCAAGGTTCAAGGTCATCTTTGGCTACCTAGTAAGCTTGAAGTCAGCCCAGGCTATATAACACCCTGTCCCAAACAACAAACAAACAAAAAATAATTAAAGTATTAAAAGTCAGGGCTAGGGAGATGGCTCAGTGGGTAAGAGCACAGACTACTCTTACAGAGGACACGGGTTCAAGTCCCAGAATCCACATGGCAGCTAACAGCCATCCATAACTCCAGTTCCAGGGGATTCAATGCCCACTCTGACCTCTGCAGGAATTGCACAACATGGGTACACTTACACACATGCAGGCAATGTATTCATACACATAAAATAAAAATAATGATTAAATAGTTTTTTTTAAGTTTTGGAAGTCATAATCTGAAACTTGAAAGTATCTTTATTTTTTATTTGGAGGGGGTTGGACGTCATTGTTCTTGTTGTCTGAGATAAAATTGTGCTGTGTAGCCCAGACTGGCTTTCTGCTCACTGGGTGCTGCCCTACCCAGTTTTTTGGTTTGGTTTGTTTTGTTTTGTTTTTTTTGGATGTTTGAAATGGTCTTAGTGTGTAGCTCAGACTGGCCTGAAACTCACAATCCTTCTGCCTCCATCTCCCTAGAACTAGAAGAAGAGTATGTTTAAAGTGACATCAGCCGTGGCGTCTGGAGCTAGGAGTCGGGGAAGGAGGGGTGGCGCTCCACTCATTATCGCACGCCCATTAATGTGTTTTAGTTTGGATTATGGGGTGGTAAATATTGTCAAGTTGACAAGATCTAGAATCACCTAGGAGACAAATCTCTGAGCTTGTCTGTGAGGGGGTTTCTATATTGGTTTAACTCGGGTAGGAAGACCACCCTAAATGTGGGTGGCACCATCCCATAGACTGGAGCCCCAAACCAAATGAAAAGGAGAAATGACTGGAAAGATGGCTCAGCGGGTAAGAACACTGGCTGCTCTTGCCGAGGACGCAGGTTCCATTCCCAAGACTCAATAGGCAGCTGGCTGACAACCTCTTCTGACCTCCGAAGATACTGCTCACACAGGCTACACTTACATACATGCAGGCAAAACATCCCTAAACATTAAATAAAAACAAATCAATCCAAACAGAGAGAGAAGGGGGAGCTGGGCCCCGGCATTCATCTCTCTCTGCCTCCTGACCGTGGGCACAATGCAACCAGCCGCCCCACGCCCCTGGGCCATGCCTTTCCTGCCGTGATGTATTGTACCACAAACTGTTGTTTTTTTGTCAGGTGCTTTGTCACAACAACTGGAAAAGCAACTAACAGAAGCCATTTATTATGTAACAATTCAACAAAGGTGTTTTACAAATCTTCAGAAGAAAGGTGTGGAGAGCAGCCAGTGTGGCAACAGGGCAGCCAGTGTGGCAGCGACAGGCCCTTAATGGCAGAGGCCAGAGGAGCCCTTTCCTGAGTCTTGTCTCACACCAGCCGTCCTCTCAGAAGAGCTTGGGCAACACGCCACCCCTCATCTTGACAGCACTCGATGCCCCAGCGATATTTCACAATCGCTCTGTTCTTTTCTGTTCCGTCTGCCCTTATAAGCAGGTACAGGCTGGGCCTGCTCAGCCTGTCTTTTTTTTTAAAACAGATAAGGAAGTGGAGCCAAACAGGAAAGCCGGTAAACTTTCATAACGTCACCTGCTGAGTCAAGGCATAGACATCTGACTGACATTTGTCCCCATCTAGGTGCCGAAAATCCAGGCCTGGTCTGGCTGGTTAGAGCTCTTTCACTGCCCCCAGCAACATCGGTGTAAGGACCAATTGCCCGGCCCACATGCCAATCACAACACATGGGCCTCTGCCTGCAGCTAGTGTATGTGGGTCTCTGTCTATATATTTCTCTCTCTCTCTCTCTTGTTACTTGCTCATTCCCTTCAGGACAACTGGATTCAGTTATACCAAATTATAGGCATCAGTTTTGGAGTCAGTCTTCTTCTTCCATCATTATGAGTCCAGGGGATTGAACTCAGGTCACCAGGCTTGGCAGCAAGTGTCTTTACTGGCTAAGCCATATCTCTGGACCACCAAGTTTGGCAGCAAAGACATAATTTGTCCCCAAAGACACCATTCCATCATTCTTTGTAGAGGAATGAACCAACAATATTGGATTAGCCCTGAAGTGAGCCTATTGTGTTCCGTGTCACAGGGTGTCCAGCACACAACTGAACAGTCCTGTAGCCATCTACTTTGAAAGTCACCATGACCTTAATGATGTCATAGGACAAACAGACCTTAATATGAATCTCTCTGGACTACAGACAAAAGGAGAGAAACAAGCAGACTTATCTACAGTCCATGCCAGAGACAATATGTGACAACCAGTTCTGCTCAACCTGAGAAGCAAGCGATCTGGCTCTATGCCCGGTTCACCCAGTGACTAGCTGTTTGGCCTTTGGCCAGATCTTTAGTCACACCCCTGCCCGCAACACCATAAACTACATAGCTAGAAGTGCTTTGGAGATTTAGAATATGTAACTTAAGTACTATGAATCACCAATTTTATTGTAGTATGTGTGTTTTTGCGTAGGTACATGAGTGTAGTCGTTCCTCGGGTACCACCCACCTTGTTTTTTGAGTCAGGGTCTCTCACTGACCTCAGGTTTACCAAGTAGGCTTGACTGGCTCCAGAGACCCTCCCAAATTCACCTCCCCAGCAAGGGATCACAAGCACATGGCACCACACCCAGCTTCTGCGGGTGCTAAAGATCTGAAATCAGGTGCCTGGACTTTTGTAGCAAGTACTTTATTGACTGAGCCATCTCCCCAGTTTCATGAATTACCATTTTAAATGATAAAAACTAGCTGGAGTCAAGGACCATAGGAATCTCCTCTGACTATTCGTTAAGTCTCTGGTATAAAAGTTAGCCCTGTGTCCGGAGGAGGATCTGGTGATGGGGAAGGGAGAGGAAGATGTGGACATAGTCAGACACTCTCAGAACACGGAAGCGAACACACACCTTCTACAGCCTCTGTTGTTTCGTTGTTGATTTTTCACTCCATATCAGATAGAACAAAGAAGCTTTTTGTGACTTTAATGGGATCTGACTTAGCCAACTTTTATGTCTCCTTAGGGGAGGGGAGGGGACGGGAGGGAGACTGAGGAGGGGAGGGGACGGGAGGGGATGGGAGGGAACAGGAACACTTTTCTGTCTGGGGTTGTCAGGTTCCTTTTAAGGGCTCACAACCTTGGTTTCGGCAAGCAGGAACCTGGCAGGCACTACCCAGGGAGATTAGCTTTCTGGAGACTTTCGCAAGTTCTCCTCTGTGTGCTGAATAGGAGAGGCAAGAAGACCAGGGAGGCATTGGAGTAAGAAGGAAGGAGAGCTCTGTGTGGCGGAGCCCCACTCAGCACTCACGGGTATTGCTCTGGCTGGCTTTCCTGTGGCCAGGGAGGCAACAGCCCTGTCCAGAGCTCTATTAACTTAAATTCACTCACCCAGTTCTCCACCCAAGTGGGTGAGGGTCTGTGCCATGTTTTCTGGGTCAGGAAACAGAGGCCTCTGGCATTGAGGGCTGTCTGAGGCCACACAGAGGAAAGGAACGCAGAGTCTTTGGCCTTCTGTGTGCCCACGCTGCTTTCCAAAGACCTCCCTGCCTCAGTGCATCCCTTCCCTTCCCCTAGAACCAAGATCTGCCAAGCAGGCAGCCGAATAGTCTGGCTGAAAGTCCCAATTCAATCACTTCAGCCAGGGCGACTCTTCCAACCGAAGCAGGTACAAGCTCTGTGAGCTTGCTCATGCCTCCACTTCACGCTGCAGGACTCATTCTAAGAAGCTGCAGAGAGCTCAGCCCCTCGTGCCCGCTCTTACCCTGCAGATATGAGCACACGCACCGCTCCACACACACACTGGTGCAGACACCCCTACATTCATGTTAGCTTCCCTGAGTGCGAGGGTGAGAATACCCACACAAGCACCTCCCAGGGGCCAGAGAGTGCTATCTTGGGGTGACATCGGACCCTACACACAGCTCCCACTTCATTCAGGGTGACTAATGATGGGTGTAAACCCTGAGGGTGGATTGAGATGTCAGGGTGGCGGGATGAAGTCGATTTAATGCAATTTCCTATCAGTGGATTAACCAGAAATAAGGGGGCAGGGAAGAGCAGCCTTTCAATGTGTTTGAGGCAGTGACTTGTGGCTTTTCCCTAGTAGATAGTTGTCAACTGTACCTGCCTCTCTTGGGCACACCAGTTTCATAGTCACACTACACACACACACACACACACACACACACACACAGCAGCAGCAGCACTGATCTGCCTGCTCCCAGTCACTGTGGTACTGAGGAGACAGATGATAAGGACACTGCCATCATTACAACCAGCATTTACAGACTACCTAGTATCGTACTGAGTTCTTCTTGTTGCAAAACAGAAATGTCTACTTAATTCTCATAACAAGACAGGACCTGCTAAAAATAAAAACTTTAGAATTAAGTTTAACAGAGTCTGGTTAAGCAAAGAAAGCTGCTGCTTCAGACAGCATGAAGAACCTGATAGAGCTCTGCAGGGCATCGTAGGGAGCAAGCAGGGGGTGGAAACAAAGCAGACATGAGATGAGGCACTCTGATTGGTTCTAGCTCTGAGGTTGCCTTACTTGAAGATGATCTCATCAGGTGCCTAAGGTGTGGCTGAAGCTGAGCTGTTGTGATTGGTTGAGATTCAGCTACTGGTTTCCAAAGGGAAACTCCAAGTTAGGCTTTGGTTTGTTTACTACCAAGTTTGGTTGCAATTCCTTAGAGAGGGACTCGAAGGAAAGAAGCCAGGGTCTTCAGGACTAATTTAGTTTAACTTATACTACCATCATCCCCATTTTCCAAGTAAGAAAATAAAGGCTTAAATCTCCAAGTTCCCAAAGCTAGTAAGTGGCCAAGAGTCAAATCTATAACTAGCCTCTCTTGCCTGAAAGCCAAGCTCTTCATCCCCCTTCACTATGCTTCTTAGGTGTCTTGAAAACCTCTGCCTCTTGAGCCCCTGTGCTCAGATGACAAAGCTCTCTGTCTGGACCTGTAGGAACTTAGCCCAGAGCCCATTCCTGCCCCATCCCACCCCCCTTTTCTTCTGATCTGGTCTCCATGGTTGGCACAATACTGTTGAGTTAGGCAGGGTGGGAGGCAGAAGATATTCTTATCTCCTGGTGACCTTCTACAAGGTGTAGGGGTCGCTGAGTGCAGAGGGTATGTGGTTAACATCGTCTCCCAAACCTGAAAGTATGTGACTTCCCATCCAGAAGAAACTGAGGATGGTGTTAAGTGAAGGACCTTGAGATGTAAACGTGACTCTGACTATCAGGGATCAGAGCTGGAAGCAAGGATGACTGGAAGTAGGAGAAATCTGAGGAGGAGGCCACCAGTTGAGAATGGGTGGCCTCCAGAGGCTAAACAAGAACACAGAGTCACCACCAAGTCTGCAGAGGACTATCTCCCGTTACTATCTTGCTCATACTTTTGTCTGGGACTTATTAAAAAAAATTTATTTGGGGCTGGACAGATGACTCAGCAGTTAAGAGCACTGGCTGTTCTTGCCAGTTTGGGTTCCAACAGCCACACGGCGGCTAACAACCATCTGTAACTCCGGTTCCAGAGGATCTGACACCCTCTTCTGTCCTCTCAGGACATTGCACAGCACAGGCACTCTTATGCACATGCAGGCAGAGCACTCATACACATGCAATTAAAATAAATAAGATTTAAAACTTTTGTTTAGTATTATGGTGTGTGTGTGCATGATGTGTAGATATGGGTACACGCATGCCACAGTGCACCTGTAGACGTCAGAGAACAACTTTGTGGAATTCCACTTTTACATGGGTTCCAGAAGTTGAACTCAGGTAGCCAGGCTTGTTGAAGAAGTATCTGTAACCACTGAGCTATCTCTCCAGCCCTCTTAGTTTGAGATTTCTTTTTACCTCCAAACCATAAGATATATTTGTGTGGGGGAAAGCCAATAAATGTGTGGTCATTTATTACAAGGAACTAGTCAGAAACGCAGGGTCCAATCTCCTGGAGAAGGTATCAGGGATTGTGTTCATCTGCTAGGGCCACCGTAAAATTCCCTAGGGTTGGGTGCTTTAAATGGCGGAAGCTTCTTGTTTCACAGTCCTAGAAGCTGGAAATCTCAATCAAGGGCTGGCAGGAGTAGGTTCCTCCAGGATGTCTCTCCTTGGCTTGGTTACTTTCTTGTTTCTCCTCTCTTGCCTGTCACTTTGTACACCTGGGTTTGGAAGCTGTCTCTCTGGGTGTCCTAATCTCTTCTTAAGAGAACACAAGTCAGACTGGATTGGAGTCCGTCCACCTGACCTCATTTTAACTTAGTTAGCTCTGTAAAGAACTTGTGTCTAAATACAGCCATGTTCCAAGGTACCAGAGATCGGGGCTTCAGCATAAGAACTAGGACATAGTTTCAAGACATAGCCAACCTGCAAATCAACACAAAACCTAAAGGTACTCAAAACATTATGAGATTTTTTTTTCTGTGATTTTTTTTTTTTTAAACTCACTTGCATGGTTCTCAGTGGTGATCTTTCTGGGCGATAATGAGGTTTCACAATGCTAAAAGCTTAGTTTAGCCCATGACAGGAAATCACCAAGCTGGCCTTGTAACCCTGGCTTTTCCACAACCTCTCAACTTCTTATGGCAGGGAACAGCTAAGCACCCACAGCCAGGTGGGAGAGGTCTGAACCTGCCTGGAGAGCCAGTCGGGCTCATGGGGGTAAGGTTCACTTATGGGAGACTAAGGATCTCCTTTGAGAGGACTCAGCCTAAGGGCAGAAGAACACAGGTGGGAGACAGTCTGCCCATCCTGAAGTATGTACCTCTGCTTCTCCTCCTGACAGAAGAAACCATCAGACAATCACAGAGGCACACTAGAAGGGACACAAACCCAGAGATTTAGGCTCAGTCTTGTGTGAATAATCACACAGGGCTCTGTAAATGCTGGGGAGGCCGCTCTGTGTGGAGGTACTGACAAAGGAAATTGAAACCAGAGACACCTACACAACACCTACACATCAGTATTGGCCAGGACTCACAACCCTGGGCGATTCCACTCCCAGATTCCTCTGCCTACCCATCACCCACATCCTGATGTGCACTTGGCCCCTGGTCAGAATCCCCAGGAGGCAAATGACTCAGAACTTCCCCCATAGTCCCGTCTCCTGTCCTCTGCCTCGCTGGTCCCTCTTTGATAACCACAGTCTCCTGTCTCCACAAGCTAACCCCATAGTCTCCCCCCTCTCTGTCTCTTGCCCCTCCCCTCCCAAAACCTCCTCACAGGACAGGAGAGGAAGAAGTTGTACAGGCGTGGAACAGAGTTCAGTTGGAAGACAAAAACCATACCCGTTGAACTGATTTCATGTATTTGCATGGATAGAAAATTGATATTTGTGGACTGCAGAGAGCAGTTAAGAGCATTGGCTGCTCTTGCAAAGGACCTGAGTTTGATTCCCAGCACCCACAGGCAGCTAACAACCATCTGTAACTCCAGTTCCAGGGGATCCATCGTGCTCTGCTGATCTCCACAGGCATTGCACAACATAGATGCACTTATATACATGCAGGCAATATACTCACACACATAAAATAAAAATAATAAAATATTTTTTAAAAGGGAAATTGATGCTTGTAATTGAAAAGGTTCAAAACAAAATTTAAAATGCCCCAAGACTGAGTGAGCTAAAAGGAAGAAGCTAGGACTATTAAAATTAAGAAACTTGGGGCTGGAGAGATGGCCCAGCAGTTAAGAACACCGGTTGTCCTTACAGAAGTCCCAGGTTTAAATCCTAGCATTCACATTGCAGCTAACAACCATCCATAACTCCAGTTCGAGGGGATCTGATGCCCAATTCTGTCCTCCTCAGGCACTGCATGACACAGATACACTCGCACATGCATGCATAACACTCATACACATGAAATAAAAATAAACAAATGAATTGAGATTGGGAAGCTTGGCCTGGCTCTGTCCTTCCTCCCTCCAACAGATTCCTGGTTCCTCTTTGGGATTTTCATGGGTGACTTTGGATTAAATTCAAATCTGGGGTGTTCCCCTGAGACCATCTGGTCCCCTCACTCCATGTCACTGTTAGACCAGTGACTCTTAAAGTATACTGAGGTCATCCTTTGAGGTGCTTCTCTCATAACACATCCACAGCTGAGAATCATACAGCTGAGCCCCATTTATAAGGGTCAGCTTCCCTCAGTTTCTTTCAGTCCACCTTCTTCCCGAAATCCCCTCATCCCCACAAGCTACGTTCTTCCACCTCCATGAGGAATGACCCATCAAGGCAGAACCAAGTCCCCATGGTACTGTGGGGGGCTGACACCAACCAGTCCCCTCTCCCATTTTTCCCAAGCCTGCTAGGAAAAGGCCACAGGGCTTAGCAGAGCCATGCATCTCTGTTGCTCACAGTACAGGTCACAGAGCCCAACATCACTGCTCAGTTCAAAACCAAACACAGTCCTGAAGGAAAATCCATCAGCTTTGGCTGCAGGCCAGGCGGTTAAACAAGGATTCGGATCACAGATCGTTTCTGCTAATTAAACAAATATTTTTCCAGAACTGTCTTGGTTTCCACTGTTGCCGTTGGCCCAAGTTACTGGCACACTCAGGGTCAGAACTATCCCCTGAAAGTCTGTGTGGCTCGGAGGGCAGCACTGGCAAGGCAGGTCTTCAGAATGGAGGCAGTCTGCTTCGTCCAACAGGAAGACGGAAGAGAGGAGAAAACACTGGCTAGCTCTAATGATCACACCCCTGCATTTAGGAATTCCTGCTCACCAGCAGGAACGCATAGTCTTTCACCTTCCTCTTTCCTTAAGTATTCACACACACACACACACACACACACACACACACACACACTAGCAGCAGAATAAATTCTTACAGATTTGGAGATGTAGGTGGAGTTTTATTCCTGCCCTGAAGGGACAAATAAATCACTTTAAATTAAAAAAAAAAAAAAAAAAAAAGAGCCAAGTAATCTGATCACAAGGCCTCTATGAAGCAGAGATTCATCCGTCTGAGGAGGCGATGATCACAAACTCCTCTCTCCCTGGACTCTGGGCCCAGAACAACACCCAGGCAAGCCATGTATTGCTTCAAGTTCAGGAGTTTTATGGGTTACCCAAAGCCTACCAAGAACAAACCACGGGTTCCAGCCTTAGAAAGAGCAACGTGGTGCTCTGTTCCTATATACAGAATTATCAGGTGGCTCAGTGGGTAAGAGCACTTGCTGCACAAACATGAGGACCTGAGTTCAAATCCCCAACAATCACATAAACAGTTGGAACAGATACCCACCCAACTGTAACCCCAGCAATGTCGGGTGTAGAGACAGGAGGATCAATGGGGTTTGTTGGCTGCCAGCCTAGCTCCAGGCTCAGTGAAAGACTATCTCAAAGGAATAAGGCTAAGGGTGATACAACAGGATGCCCTACATCTTCCTCTCTGGCCTCTACTCATGTGTGTGGGCCTGTGCACCCTCACAAACAAAGAATTATCAAGCGCACAAAGTCTGCTCTCTCTCAGCATCTCAAAGACTCTTAACTGGAAGCACTGAGCATCCAGAGCCACCATATCAAGTCCCACCTCACCCTGCAAGTTGACCTTTTAAACTCAGGGCTCCTGGTATTTCCCAGAAAGGGCTTTGCATCTCACTCCGCCTTATGTTGCACAAGAGACAGTGGTGGCTACCTCAGTACCCATGGGCAGATTGCCATTCTCTCGACATGGTTCTAGGGGAGAAGGCAAGAAAGAAGGTCACATCACATCAATTAAAGATTCTGGCAGGCTGGGCAGTCTTCGGTTTCTGCTGGTACAACTTTGCCGGAAAGCAGCTTTCAGCCCTGTGTTGTGATACCTGATAATTAAGCAATGTTTCCTAGACTTTTTACCTGCTACACACGCCCTTGGCCTTCTGCTGACTGCCTATGTGTGGAAGTATGCAGTGGAAACCCAGAGGTTCCCCACAACTGGCCCCATGCTTTGACACTGCACCCAATAAAAGACTGACATCAAAGAAGCCTTCTGCATTACAAGGAACTCGGCGTCTTTCCAGGGGGCCTTTTTCTCTCTAATGGCCAGGACTTCCCTTGGAACTCAGCTTAGCTAAGCGTTTCATCTTTCTGGTGTGTCCTGTTTTCTGACCAAGGGAAGCCTGTGGGCACATCAGATCTTAGAACTGTGGAGGAACCATCACCAAACAATGGATCAAAGGCAATTTCCTCTGATAGTAGAGACTGTCTTGTTATGATTCAGGAGCAAAGTCAACCTAATCTCAAAAGGAAGGCCCAGCTTGGACTCTCTCCCTGGCCTTACAGGTCACATAACTCGCTGCCCATTTGGCCCATCAGACACTTGGTAAGACAGTTTGTGGTATCTTTCCTCTCAGGAGAGTGTCTGGGCGTATCCAGAGTATATCTCCTCCATTTCCTACGAGAGGTTCCTTCCTACCCCCATCTACTGACAGCTAGCTAAGGAAGAGGATCTCAGGACACCCACTGAGTGGTCTGACTGAGGGAAGATGGTCCTAGTCTCACTGCTGCGTCTGAGGCAGCTGGACACATCATGCCCTGGAAATTGGATCCCTTCGGGAAGAAGACTGAAAGTAGGGCCTGCCTGCATGTCCCAGAAGACTCAGCTGGCATCAGTTAAATGGCACATCTGCCTTTCAGTTTATCATGGTGGCATGAGGGTGCCACAGACTGACTGGAAAGGAAACAGTTCAAAACCCAGTGTGGTAGCACACACCTGTAATCCAAACACTCCAGAAGTAGAGGCGAGAGGATCAAGAAGTTCAAAGTCAGGCTAAGAAGACAGTTCAGATGATAAAGTGCTTGCCATGCAAACAAGAGGACCTGAGTTTGATCTCTCAGGACCCATGTAAAAAAGCCAGGCATACTGTAATCTCAGCTCTCGGAAGGCAAAGACAGGCAAATCCCTGGGGCTTACTGGCCAGCCAGCCAGCCTAGCTTACTTGGCAAGTCCCAAGAAAGTGAGAGACCTCTTCTCAAAAAATAAGGCAGGTATCTCAGAGGTATGACACCTGAGGGTGATCTCTGGCCTCCAAAGGAATGTACATACATGTGCGCACACACCTACACACACATGCACTGACACAAACAAAAACACACAGAAAATGTTCAAGGTTATCTTTGGCTACATGGTGAGTTTGAGGCCAGCCTGGACTGCATGAGACCCTGTCATAAATGAATAAATAAGAAGGAAAAATGTAAAAAAAGGATGGAAGGAAGGAAGGAACGGAGGAACGGAGGGACAGAGGGACAGAGGAACAGAGGGAGGGTCAACTTGCTACCACTAGAGTCCAGGGAATGCAGCCAGGACAGAGAATGGTAAGGTCCAACATGGAGTGATGCAGTTCTGGGACCAGTAGGGGAAGGGAGAAAAGAGGTTTCCAAGGAACCTACCAACGTGCAGGTGCACCGTTCGGGGAAGCCAGTGCGCCCCAGAACCAACAGCACTACTATCTGGTGCTTCCTTCCCCTCTGTCCTGACCCCAGAGGGGACTGGATTAAAACAAGGTACTTTGCTCCAGCTCAGAAACTGGGATGCCAGCCACCCAGGCTGTTTTCTGGTACATTCATCCCCCACAGGAGCCTCTGCCCAAGACAAGAGCCCAAAGCCTGCTCCTCTACGAAAACACTCTGCTTTGGCCAGCTACCTGGAAGCAAGCTGCAGGTCAGAAATGAGAGGCAAGGCTACGTCCCTGCCAGGGCTTGGGAAAGAGATAGCCTCCACATTCTCAGGTTTCCACAGGGTTCAGGAAGAACATCCACCCACCTGATGGTCGCCTTCCGTGAAGAGTTCCCATACCCTCTTCAGGAACAGGGGATACCTTGAACTCTCTGGGGTTCTTACAGTAACTAAGCTGCTCTGGATGGATTCAGGTTCAGACCCCTTGGACCTATTTGAATTTCCAAACTACTCTAGAGGAAGAGAGTAACTAGCATGTAAAAAATGCTCCAAAATACTTGCTGAATGGTGTTTAAAACAAGGATCCCCATTTCCAGAGACAGCTGTGATATTTTCACCATGGTTAAAACAACAGCTGTCTGTTTATTTTGCATTTACAAATGGTGAAGGCATCCTGTCTGAAGCTCCTGTCTCAGAAGTGGAGATGACCCTGGAGGGTGCAGCCATTGCTCCAGCTGAACATTATTGCTGGCTCTCATGCATTCTGACTGAGGTAAATCACAGATGATACCATCTGTAATTCTCTTCCAAGAGCTTATTGTCGAGGAGATTTGTCTTCACAGCCACAACTCAGCTTTATGTAGAAACTTTTTTTTTTTTTTTGAGACAGACTCATGCAGCTCAGGCCAGCCTTGAACTCACTCCTTATCCCCTTACTTTTCCCTCCCAAGTGCCAGAAGCACAGGCATACACCACTTGGCCATATTGTTTCATAAACTGAGGGGAATATGCGAGGAAATTTTAGAGCATTGATCCTCTGTGTGACAACCACTGTCATCTGAATTTTTGTCTTTGATCAAATGGCTTGGATATATTTTCACTCTTCCACAAAACAAAACAAACCATGTCTTGGAACACCAACCATCCAGAGAGATGAGGGTAACCTGGATTATATAAATATTTAATCAAACTGAACCACACGGGAATCTCAAGTATGAATGATGCAACCATTGGCATAATACAGATCTATTATTCTCTGATCTGGAGTTAATCCTCCCTTCCCCAGGTCCCCATGCTCTGCCTTGTTTCATACCACACACATGCTGTCTGGAGACGGAGCCAAGAAGGAAACTGTGAAGAAACTGGATGTCTAAATAAAGTCAAGTCTTCTCAAAGCACCTTGCATTTCACACATAGCCTCTTGCTCTATGTAAAGTTCACCTTCCCTGGTAGCTTAAAAAAAATTGTCCCAGCCACCAGCCAGCCATTATCAGTAGGCACACAATCATAAATAACCTGGCCTTTAAACCAGCTTCTAATTTAACTGCAGACTTTGTGGGGGGAAATGCAAAGAATATTTGAACAATGACACAAAACCAAAAACAAACTTAAAGGGTTAGCCTTTTGTTTTTTATGGTTTGTTTGTTTTTTCTCCTTTTCAACAAAAATTGAATTCAGCACTTTTTGCTAAACTTTGGATTGATTGCTTCAGGTTCTTGTCTGACTTTCTCTTGGTACTTTTTCAGCTTTGTCTTGGTTAGGGGGTTAGGGAAAGGTCAGTGGGGGGCAGGAGAGGAGACAAGCTACAGGATCTGGGAGTAGTAAACTGACGTTATTCAGAGATTCTTTGGAAACAAGTAGGAAACGATCGTCTAAGGTTTATGAACTCCTTACAAGAACATAGTCTATCTTGTTGAAAACAATCTTGAGAATCCAAGGAATCAATCAACGTCTATTTCTTGAGAACAGTAGAAAAACTGAGTCATAATCTTGGCCCTTCAAGACCTTGTAGTACAGTTCCTGGAAATGAAGGAGCCAAGGTCACCAGCTCATGGTTGGTGAGGGTTCAAGGTCTGGCTTTACCACCCTGCTATCTGGGTAACCAACCTAAAATTGTTTCCTTACCTGGAAGATGAGGATAAGAAGAGCCCTTCCCTCAGAGTTTTCTGTGAAGGCTAAATACATTCATGAAGAGCCTAGTATACAGCAAGTTCTTTATACATACGTGTTATTGCTATTATCTACACAACAACCCCACTCAACATGTAACATGACCAGTAAGTGGCATGGCTGTGGTCAATAAGTTCATCTAAATTCAGGAGATGGAAAGAGCCCCGTGGGCCAGGATAAGGGTCATATAAAGATGAAGGCTGACAAATGTGTTTGGTTTGAGTGTTCTGGAGGCACAGTCCCCAGCGTGGTAACGTTGAAAGGTGGTGGAACCTAAGGCAGACAATCTTGCAGAAGATGCCAGGCATGGAGGTGTACTCCTTTAACCCCACACTTAGGAGACAGAAGCACATGGATCTCTGTAAGTTCAAGTTCCAGGCTAGATGTGGCTACAGAGAGACCCTGTCTCACCAAGGCAAAAAAAGAAGGCTTCATCAATTCACTCAAGTGGGTTGTTCTAAAGTGAAGCCACCCCGTGCTCTTGGCCTCTTCCATGAGTAGCTCTTTCATTTTTGAAATCCACTTTATTTTATTGATTTATTTTATGAGTATGAGTGCTTTGTCTGCATGTTGAAGTATGCAATGCCCACAGAGGCCAGAAGAGAGAGTCATATCATCTGAAACTAGAGTTACAGAGGGTTGCTAACCATCCTGTAAGTGCTGGGAACCAACCCCAGGTTCTCTGCAACAACAGCCAGTGCTCTTAGCCACTGAGTCACCTCTCAGTGACTCTTTGCTCTCTACCATGTTGTGACATAGACAGAAAGACCTTTGCTAGAGGCCAAACAGAAGAAATAGCCTGATCTTAAACTCCAAGCCTTCCAAATTCTGAGCTAAATAAATCTGTTTTCTTTATAAAGTACTCAGTTTCAGATACTTTGTTATGTCAAGGAATACTAACACAGTGAAGGAAGTTGTCAAGCAATGACTAAGGCTTCAAAAGGGCCTGGTTGAGGTCTGTTTACTAACAATCCTAACATGACCTTCATTCAAGATAGAACTACAGGACTGGAGAGTTGGTTCAGCAGTTAAGAGCACTGGCTGCTCTTGCAGAGGACCCCGGTTCGATTCCCAACACCCACATGGTGGCTAACAACTGTCCCTAACTCTGGTTTCAGGGGATCTGATGCCCTTTTTTGGCCTCTGTGGGCATTGCACGACATGGGTACACTTACATACCCGCAGGCAATACACTCATACACATAAAAAATTAAAATAATATCTTTTTTAAAGATAGGACCACCTTCCTGGAAAATATGAAGGTTGGAACCTGGTTGCTTCAATTCTGTTTCTCACCCAGGTCACTCACATCACAGTGATGTCCTCATGACAGCCGATAGTAAGCCTTCAAAATATCTAAAATGACCCAAAAACAAGACACCCCTTGGTGACATCTCAGGCCAAGAGCCCACTACAGTGCTCCTTTCTCTCCAGTCCAGGTAATGCCAGAGGGACAGAAGACAGAGTGAGGAAAGCACAAACCATGTCCTAACACACCCACCCCTGTAGCACTGGCCCTGGCCCAGACCTGGAGAAAAACTGCAAGTAGACCCTTCGCAGAGCTCCAACAGGCAGAACAAACCCTAAATGAGGTGGTAGACAAAGGCCGACAGTGCAGCTAGTGTGGAGAGTGTGAAGAAGCTACGTGGATTTAATTCCATCCTCTTGGCTATGGTTTTTTTTTTTTGCTTGTTTTCTTTTTTTTCTTTTTTTCTATTTTAGAAACAGGGTCTCCCTGCAGCCCCAGCTGGCCTGGAACTCACTATGTAGACCAGGCTGGCCTCGATTTCACAGGGATCTGCCTGCCTCTGCTTCCTGAGTGCTGCAATTAAAGGTATGTGCCACCATGCCCGACCCAGTTATGGTTTTAACCTTTGACTCATTCATTTTGTATGTGTGGGAGGGAAGGGGGGCGGTTAAACAGGTACACGTGGAGGTCGGGGAAGCGTGCTCTTTCCTTCTCTTGTTTCTGCTGCTGTGCTGCATACTTCAGGCAGATCTAAGAACTTCCAGGCCTTCTTCCTGTCTCCACCTCCCATCTTGGAGGAGTGCTGGGACTGCATGTTGGCACCCCCCCATCCAGCGCTTTACATGGGTTCTGGGGTTTGAGAACTCAGGTCATCAGGCTTGCATAGTAAGCGCTTTTCCCCGCTGAGCCATCTCCCAGGCCCTCGGCTATGTTTTCCTGAACCTCCACTGGTCTACCACAGTGTGCACAGCCGAGGACGTGAACCTCCACTGGTCTACCACAGTGTGCACAGCCGAGGACGTGAACCTCCACTGGTGTTCCACAGTGTGCATTGCTGAGGATGTGAACAAAAATTAGATTCACCCCTCTGGGTCCCCAGAGCTGTGTCTACATCTCATCAAGGCTAAAGTACCTTGCATTATATTTATTTGTTCATCATTTTCTCAGCTGAATATTTAGATTTGCTTTTATGTTCCTTACCTCATATACCCAGCACACAGTTGAGCACCGGTCCGGTGGCTAATACTCAGGAGTTGTTAAATTAAATAAGATCTTTCAGGGATTAGGAGTTAAACCCTTCTCTCAAAGCATCGCATTCAGAGATGGGATCACAGCAGCCTCTAGAGCAGAGCTCCAGGTGCATTCGAGAAAGTGTGTGGTTTCAGTGATGGTACATCCCTGAATGTCCAACAGAGAAGGTGACTACTTCCTGGGATGTCCTTAGAAAATGATTCCATAGGGCTGGCAAGATGGCTTAGCAAGTAAAGACGTTTTCTGCCAAGTCTGATGGCCTAAGTTCAGTTCCTAGGACCCACAAGGTAGGAGGAGAGAATGATTCCTGCCACTTTCCTCTGACCTCTACATGTGTCATGCCCGTACACAAATTAAAAATGTAAAAAATATTTTTCAAAGGCAATATTTCCAGCCTCAATAAGCAGAAAGAAGGGAGTCCTGAGGAGAGTAGAGAGGCTGGACAGGACAAGTGCACAGAGGAAACAAACGTTGCCTGAGAAAGTCATGTGCACAGGAGAACAATGACGAGACAGGAGAGGCCCCTGGTGTCGATGGTAGAGGCCTCGTACAGGTGCCTTGCATGCTGGACTTTGAACAGTGGATGCCATTCCACTGGATCTGTACTATCATCTCTGTAATATCAGAAATAAGACAGAGCTGGAGGGATGGCTCAGTGGTTAAGAGCACTGGCTTTTTACAGATGACCCGGATTAGAATCCCAGCACCCTCACGGCAGCTAACAACCATCTATAACTCCAGTTCCAGGGGATCTGGCCCTCTTCTGTCCTCCACAGGTGTTGTACAACATGGCGCACTTACACACACACAGGCATAACACTCATACTCATAAAATAAAAATCAGAAAGAAAGAAAAGAAATAAGACAGAAGTATTCAGGATTTACTGAGTGTCTAGCAAGAGAAGGCATTGTTTACATGAATTCATCATTTGTCCTCAAATACTACAGAAGGAGCGCCTTCCATTTTACAAACAGGAAACAGAGAGAGCTCCATTAACTCAAAGTAGCTGAGAAAGGTTCCCCACCCAAGCAAGTCACCCCAGGGCCCCAGTTCTTCTCCTAATGCTTCTCTCCCAGGTCTGCTGTGGCTCCAGATTATCCACACATTGTTCCTGACTGTAGCCATGACTTGGCTCTTGCTTTAACTTCGACTGATTCTATCTCCACTTTGATCCATGCTCATCGTAGGTAGTTCTCAGGGTTGAAAAGCAATCTGATAACTTCATCTCTGTTAGGGATAACTTGTCACTCAGCAATGTATCATGTCTGTGTGTCAGCTCCTACCAGCAACTCTTGCTTACGATACCATTGTCATCTTGCTCCTGACACCCTTGGTTATCTCTCACCATGACTGCCACCACTGGCGATCTCCATGAAGGTAACAAAGTGGCCTGCCAGCCCCCAGACATCTCCAAGTCGAAACACCGTGGGCCACTGGTCCTCAGGGTTTCCTTCACAAAACAGTTCCTCAAGCTTCTGCCTGCCACACCTTCACATGTACTCACAAACCACACACGGACTAGTTGGAGGGTTCGCAACCTCTGCCCTCCACCTTTGCTCAAGGAATCAACGAACAAAATTTCTTCTTTGGGACTGAGAAAATGACTCAGTGGTTAAGGGCACTTACTGCTCTTGCAGAGGGCCCAGGTTCGGTTACCAGCACCCACAGGGGGTGGAATGAATCTATGTATAAATATGTCATCAATGACTTCAATTCCAGGGGATCCAACACCATCTTCTGGCCTCTGTGGGCACCAGGCTTGCGTGGTGTGCCTGTATGCATGCAAGCAAAACAGTATCACATAAAATAAAAATAAGAAACATTTAAAATCTTCTTCTTCATGTTCCCCCAACCCAAATGCATACTCCTTATATCAGCAGACATAAAAGAGTAGTGAGAATGTTTTATGTTTCAGTTTCAATTTACCCTCAAATTAAATAGACTGAAAATGTGCGATTCTTCAACATGAATTGTCAGTATCTTATACCTTTTCATTTTTCAAAAAAAATTTTTTAATTTGACTTTATGGTATATGAGTGTTTTGCTTACACCACAGATATGCAATGTGGGAGCCAGAATAAGGTATAGGATACCCTGGAACTGGAATTACAGACAGCTGTTAGCTGCTGTATGGGTGCTGGGAACCAAACCCACAAACACTGATTCAGAAAAACAAATGACATATACACTCCCTCATTTGTGGATCCTAGCACCAAATCCTTATATACAAGCATGTCAGTCACCACTCATCAAAGAAGCTTCTTTTGCAACAGATGGAAACTATTACAGAGTTCCACAACTGGTCGCACACAGAGAATAAGTATCTGTGAAATGCCCAACCCTAAGTGACGCATCTCTAATGGAACCTCTACACCTAAGACTCACAGAACATAGTAAAACAAGCAGTACAGAGAACACCAATGAATCTCTCAACTCCCATTAGCAAAGCTCCCTCATGCAGTAGAGGGCAATGAACACAAAGGATCACAAATGGCCAAATCATAGAGACTAAGAGTCTGCAGAGTGTGGGTCCTTGGACAGGACTCTTATATTAAATTCCACCCATCCAGGACTCAGGGAACAACGATGATTAAGATATTGTGTATGAAATACGCAAAAATTCAAATATATATATATATATATATATATATGAGCAGCAAGTGCTCTTAACTGATGAGCCATCTTTCTAGTTCCTCCTCCTTCTTCTTTTCAAGCTTTATTATTTATTTATTTATTTGGTACTTTTGAAACAGAATCGAATTCTGTAACCCAAGCTGGCCAGGAAATCACTATATATCCCTATGTAGTCCAGACTGGCCCCTAACACAACAATCCTCCCATTCAGTCTCCTTGCCTAAGTATAGAAAATACAGGTATGAACAACCATGCTCAATGAAAAGCTATTAATATAACTTTTGTCTTTTTTCTGGTACTAGAAATTGAACCCAGGGCCTGTTCATGCCAGGCAAACACTCTACCACTGAGTCATAACCCCTCAAACTTCAATAGACACAGTAAGAAACATCCAGACTACTTGTGGTGTGTGTGTGTGTGTGTGTGTGTGTGTGTGTGTGTGTGCGTGTGTGTGTGCGTGTGTGTGTGATGTGTGTTCAGGTGCACAAGTACCATGACATGGGTGTGGTGATCAGACAATGACTGTGGGTATTGGTCCTCACCGTCTACTTTATTTGAGACAGGGTCTCTCCTGGTATTTACCACTGTGTGTGCTAGGCTAGCTGGCCCATGTGTTTCTCTTGTGGCCCCTCCCATATCCCCATGGTACTTAACAAGATGCAGTGATCCATGTCTGTAGTCCCAGTTACATGAGAGTCCACAGTTAGAAGATCACTTGAGTATTAGGAGTTCAAGCCAGGGTGGGCAACAGGACCAGGACATTGCTTCTCTAAGATTCATCATAGACTTACTGGTGATGGCAGCATTTGGCAAACTCGGAGGTAGCTGGGGCTATGACACTACAACCTGTGTCTAGATCTAGGACAGTGATTTTGACAAAGATGTGCTGAAGACAGATCTATGGAGCAGTCCCGGCTGAGAAGTCCTGTGATTGACTTGTTTACTTCAACTCCAACTCTGTCTGAATGTGTTGAATCGGGAACACACAGCTAGCCCAATGTCATTTGCCCTTGATTTATAGTCCTCATGGGACAGACAGCCCATTTGGGAGCCTCCTCATTCCTTCCTTCATTCCCACTCCTTCCACCATGGGGAAGAGTTCCAGCCTTGCGGTATAAAGGTCTTTTTGTTTCTTTTCCTGTTGCTGTGATGAAATGCCCTGACAAAAGCGAGGGTATATAGTCCATCTTGATGGGGAAGTCAAGAGAGCAGGATCTTGAAGCAGCTAGTCACGTTGCATCCACAGTCAGGACGCAGAGTGGTGAACGCTGTGACTCAGCTCACACTCTGCCGGTAACGATTAACGATTCCAGCCAGTCAATGGCTCGCCACAGTGGGCGGGTCTTCCTGCCTCGACTAATGCAATCAAGACAACTTCCGGAGGTGTGCTCAGAAGCCCGTCTCCCGGGTGATTTGAGATTCCGTGTGGCTGACAATCAACATTAACCATCACACCCACTTTCCGGAGCTAAGCCTGCCTTCCTTCCTAAGGAATCTCCATAAACCCTGCAGCCACCACTGGTTTCTCAGGGAGCTTCTGAAGCGTGCGCCTATGTCTGTATCGACATCCACACGAAAGGCAAGGCAGGTCCCAACCATTCCCTTCCACCTCGCAGAAGCTAGAAGACAGGCAGAAAGTTTCTCTCTCTGGGAGAACAGCCCAGATCGGGCATACGTACACCCAGACTGGGTGCCATGGGACGAGAGCGCAGCGCTTCTAGCCACTTGCCTCCGTCCCGTATCCACGCCAGTACGGTTTACCGCCAGGATCACTGTGGTGTTTAATACCGATAGCCAGCTTGACTGGATCTTAAATGAACTAAGAGCTGTGCCGTTGGGCATTCCACAAACGATAAACTGAGGGCAAAAGAGTGGATGGCACCTTCCAGCAGCAGCCCAGGCAGAAAGAGGCTCACAGCGCAAAGCGGGCTGTTTGCTTCCCTTTGCCTGGCTCCTTAGTGTGTCCACCTAGTTGCTGCCCCAGCGGCTGCTCTCCTACACTGATTTTGGAACCCAGATTCCTCAGCCTTCCAGTGGGTCTCCAGAAATCCTCCAGGTCTTCAGCGCCAGATTAGGACTGCTGAGCCAACCAGCTTTGTGAACTGAGAGGCTACCGTGTTCTCAGTCTCCCCAGGGTGCAGGGTGGCCGTTGTTGGGCCCCCCAGCCTCTACCTTATAAGCCAGTCTAGTGAATCCCCTTTTGTAATATAGACTCTTTCCATCAGTGCTATTCCTCTAGAGACCCCTCGCTAGCATATAGCTTCCAGCTCCTCTGCCAGGCCCCAGTCTGGACACCTCTGACAGTCCCACACAGAAGCCACAGTGGTCTCTCTAAAATATAAACCAGATTACATCAGCACCCACTCACAAGCCTTCAGTGATTACCTGCGTCTCCAATGCCCTAGCCTAGTGCAGTCTGTCACCCCACTGCCCACACCCATCTCTCACCATCTTCCCTGGCACACCCTCCACTTGCCAGGCCGAGTCATGATTCCTGAGATGTTTCTGTGACCCCTGCAGTGTTTCTCAAACCCCAAGGCCTGGCTCAGTGGGAGCTTTGCTGGCGACTTGTTCAGCATTCATCACACTGAGCTGTCATTGCTGGCTTCCTTCCCTGATCACCCCAACTGAACTCCGAGGTTCTGAACTGTGCTCCCGAGTGCTGTCTGCCACACAGAAAACACTCAAGCCCAGATAGCAACACTCAAGGCTTGCCTGCTCAGAGAAGACCTACCCCCAGATGATGTCTTATCAATCTTGATACTTTCTTCTTTGAAACACTTGAGTAATTACAAACAAGCAGTCTCTAACCTCTTCCCATCTCCACCCCAGTCATCAGACCTCCTCCCAGAATGTCCTAGAGATAGAACGCAAGGAGTGGGTAGTATAACCGCTCCTGCCATGATTAGCTCAACTTGACAGAACCTAGAATCACCTGGTGAGAATCCCAATGACAGACTGTCTACATTGGATTGGCCTGTGGGCTTGTCTGAGAGGGATTAGTTACCCCATAACCCAGCCCATTGTGGGCGGCACCATTCCCTTGGCAGGGGGTCCTGAACTGTATGAGATATAAGCAATCGAGATGTGTGTGCATTCCTTCTCTCTGACCTTACATAAAATGTAGCTAGCTGCCTTGAGTTCCTGCCTTGACGGCTCTGCAATGCCGGACTGTAACTAAATTGTCAGCCAAATGAGCCCTTTCTTCCCTAAGGATATTGTAACACAGCAACAGAAATGAAACTTGAGCAGCCATCTTCATGGCCCCAGACTACGGGAGGGCTGAACCCATAGATAAACACTGCCTCCTAGGAATCAGTGGCCCTGGACAAAATGCAGTAGTTTCTCCATCGAATATAAATAAAATCTCAGGAAAAGAATATCCAGTATGATCACTTGGAGTTTCCAAAAGTGTATGATCTTAGAAACAGGGCAGATTTGAGTAAGAACTGGTTTTACCTCTTTTTTCCTATGCCATTTTAGCCATCTATAGAATACAAAGATCATACCCAGTGCACTCTCCACTACCATAACAGTCAGTCCCTAATCTCAGTAACTCAGTGCAGTAAAACACTGATTTCCCCCTCACCCAAAGCTGAATACCGTCATTCTGAGACGCAGTTCTCCCAGGTGCAAGTTTCCTAGCTCACCATGCACTCTTCTCCTTAGCCAACTCATGAGCTTTGTGGCTTTACAGCCCTCCCCTGCCCCACCACACTGGATCATTGCACTAAGGAGTCTGCAGGTGGAAAGAGGGTGGAAGTTTACCCAGGAAAGAAGGAGAAGGAATGCACTCCCCAGCCCACATCTATGGGCCCCAGCTGGGAACAAGAGGAGGAGGAGGGGCAGGAAATGAAGACCAAAAAGAACCGGGGCTTTTTAGCTCCTGCCACACCCACTCCACAGGGTTGCTGGGTTTAATGGCCATCCATGACTTTAAGGCTCTGGTCCAGGGTGGATGCTAAAAATGACCGATTCCTTTTTGTCTTTGTCTTTGGTTTTGTGGCTAAGTAATTTCTGAATGCTCTCTATATGCAAATGATTCTTGGGCCTTTTTTTTTTCTGATAAAACTTTTCAAGCATGTAAAAGTCGTCAGAATAAAAAATGGAGCGGCTAGGGAGACAGCTCATTGGTAAAGTACTTGCCTCACAAGCATGTTTGATCCCCTGGACGAACATAAACAGGCAGGCAGAACAGCCTGAAACCTACAACTGAGGACATGGAGACAAAAGGATCACTGAGGGTCACTCACTGGCCAGCCTATCTAGCCTGACCTAATGAGAAAGTTCCAGGTCCAGTGAGAAATCCTACCTCAAAACATAAGAAGGCGAGGCCAGGCACTGTAGCCCACACCTTTAACTCTAACACTTGGGTAGCAGAGGCAGGCAGATCTCTGTGAGGTACAGGCCAGCCTGGTCTGCATAGGGAGTTACAGGCCAGCTGGGGCTACAGGGGAACCCTGCCTCAAAAAAATTATAATAATTATAAGTAAAATAAAGATCGAGGAAGACATCCAACATGGGCCTCTGACCACATGCAAATGTACCCACACACGCAGGCACAAACACATACATTCACACACACATTCATGAACATGTGTACATACACACACATACACAAAATGGAGTTGTTGGTGTCAAATCCTAGCAAAGAAATAAATCAAGATTATGGAGGAGGAGGCCTGTATGTATGTCTGTATGTATGTCTGTATGTATGTCTGCATGTATGTCTGACTACAGGAGCTATCTCAAAGACTCTGTCAGGACTAGGCATGGTGGCACACATCCGAATGCCACCCATCGCCTTTGCACCCACCAGTCCACAAACACATCTGTCCTGCTTTGGAAGAAGGCTGGCTTGGGATGACTAGACTTCTGAATTTCCTTTTTGCAGATTAAAGAGACTTGAGGAGTCTTCCTGTGGGTCCTATGGCTTGGAAGGGAAGTTGTCTGAGAAGACATGACTCAAGGGGCAGTCAGCTGTTCAGACAGGCTTTCTGAGGCAGGTGGGATGAGACACCTGGGAGGGAGCAGGCAAGAAGCCTAGACATACTTCAGCATGCTACAGACGACTGAGAGCAGGAAAACAGGTTATAGATTCAGTCTCAGCCTCCAGAATAGAAACAGTATAATGTCTACATACGAATGATTAGCACCAAAGGCAACAGTGAGGCAGCATGGGATGCTCCTGAGGGTACCACCTCTGCACCTTGGCCTGGCACTTAAACAGTCATCTCTGAGATGTCTTCTTTAATGATGATGGGCCTTTCTGTGGGAACCACAGCTTAGCCATTGAACCCCCAACATCTTCTCTTTGGGAGATCCTCTTGTTAAGGTGGCCCAAGAGACTAGTTACTGAGTGCTGAATGACCCCTCAAGCAGTCAGCCTTTTTCCTCTCATGAGGACACTCTGCCATCCCACCCTGAAATTGTCTAGATTCCCAGTGGCGTGCATCCTCAGCTTCCTGACCCCTCGGTGCTCATGTCTGCTTCAGAATTCTCAGTCTCTCTAGAGTGAAGTATAAGATCAAGGAAAACTAGGCCAGCAGAGTCTATCTTGGGGAAAATGTATTGTTTCTACTTTATCTCTTAAGATTTTGAAAACAAGGAGGCCCAGTCAGAAAGGCAGAGCATGAAGCCTCTGTCATGAGAACCTGGGAAGATGAAGAACCATTTTCCCCTGGGTAGTCTATCCCTTATCATCTCTCCAGCAAAACCACAAAATGGAAGGGGACACACACACACACACACACACACGTGTGCACGCACACACACATACTCAAATCCAGCACAGACGGTCATCAAGGCCCCTAGCAGAGGTGTGGTGAGGATGCCGGCTAGCATCCTCTGTGGCTTCAGAGCACCATCTCACTTTGACGCACTTTGAAAGGCACAGCAGCTGGCTTGCATTTCAGGCTCATGACTAGACATTTAAAGGCCGAGTTTCCAAACTGATCTCCAAACTCCCAAACACTCACATGGGCTGCTTTTCCTACATCAGCCCTCTCTTCTCTTCAAACTTCACATTTCATTTTCAGCTAAAACTCCTTTTTCTCTTTCATTATGCTGACTGGTTATCACTATGACAACCATCCACATCCTAAACTTCCTTTGAGCAATGGGCCCACATGCAGGGACTTATCCCATCATCTGTTATTAGTCAAAGTGATGATAAGTTTTACCTGTCCATGAATACTTCAATTTGTTTCTTTGTAGCTAAGGTAACTCTGTGGCTGCTAAGCTTTGGGTGGGAAAAAAAATCCCTCCCTAAGAGAAAGAAATAATTTCCCTGTCTTTAGAAACAGTTTTTCCAACTGTTGATAAAACAAGGGAGTGACCAAAGTTTCTTGCACAGCAAAAAGTCCAAATGCAAGAACAAAAACTCTTTTTTGTAACCTATGGCACTTCAAACTAAGTTTGCTGGTACACACTTATGATTCCAATAGTTGGGAGAATTGAAAATTCTAGGCCAGCCTGAGCTACATAGCAAAACCCCAACTCAAAAAACTAAAAGAAGGGCCCAGTGAGATGGCTCTGTGAGTAAAGGTGTTTACTGCCAAGCCTGAGGACCTCAGTTAGGTCCCTGGGACCCACATAGTGGAAGGAGAACACTGTATTACAAAAGTTTTTCACGCAGGTAGTCGCACACACATACACATCAAACTTTAAAGCCAAAGCCTATTTTAATGATTTTCTCACGCTTATGATTCCAAAATACTTTGTTAGGTGATTTTCCTTCAAAAACAGTGCAAGCTGTAAGTCGACTGAAGGAAGTATAAGCGAGAATCATCTCACAAAACTTGCTCTATCTGGGCGAAGCACACATACTACATACTTGACTCCTGGAGATACTCAAATATTTTCATGCCAAAAATACATTCAGAGGGCATTGACTTAAATAAATTTTGTTGAAGTGATTTTATCCATAAATACTTGTCCAGTGATAAAGGAGAACATAGCCTTGTTCCAAATTTGTATTCCATAACCAATGATTCTAAAAGCATAAGCTAATTAGGTAATATCAATGTTGTTTTTTACCACAATATACAAGAGTAACTTCCCTATTCCTCTGTGTGTGTGTGTGTGTGTGTGTGTGTGTGTGTGTGTGTGTGACAACTGGGTATCATGGTGTATATTTTATTTAATATACGACCATGGTTTTACTTGCTTGTTACTGTTTTTTTAAGACAGGATCTCATTCTGTAGCCTAAGCTAGCCTGGGAACTCACTATGTAGCCCAACCTGACCTCCAATTCCTAGCAGTCCTTCTACCTCATCCTTCCAAGGGCTAGGATTACAGGTTGAGCTACCACACCCAGCTCAATAATCTGGCCATGTTAATAAGAATAAACATAAAAACTGTGCTCTGGGACTTGGGGACTGTAGCTCAGTAGTGAAGGTCTGACTTGGGGTTCAACATGCACGGCCGAGGAGTCTATTCCCAGCACAGAAGGAGGAAGAGGAATGCAGTGGAGGGGAGGACGGGGGAAGGATGAGAATTTGATGCAAGCCATGGAGTGCTGTGGGTGTAGAGCTCTTTTAAGGATGAGGTCATTGATCAGTCACCAGGTGTGATGAGGTGTGTCTCAAGCCTGAAATGATCTGACAGATGTTTTAATCCTTGGTCCAGGTGACGATTCTATGGGCGTACACATACACAATAAATTATCAGACTACGTAGATTTATACACATTGCTATATTGTGACATGTCTATATAGATTTATACACATTGCTATATTGTGACATGTCTCTATTTTTAAAAAATAACATTACCAAAGTAGACGTTAGAGAAAATTTCAGTTTCTCTTGGTTTTGACCATAGAAGCATCAAAATAGCTCCAAAACTGTGGCAACAGGGAGGGTAAAAGGAGCTCAGGCAATATGTCTGTGACCTTTCACCAACTACTTTAGGACTAAAAGATCCACAGTCCAAAAAGTAGTCAAAAAATGCTCATTTGTCCCTGGCTTTCTAAACGATTTGCTTTGAACTGTCTGAACTCTCTGTACTTACGCCCCTTCCCTCTCACTTGGTAGTAGGCAAAGTACAGTTGATTCTTGTTATTCACGGTTGTTACGTTCTCTGAAGCTGCCAGGAACGCTGAACTGGCAAATCCTGAGCCATTGCTCCTGGAGGAAAATGTAAGCTTGGGTTCTTGTGAGCAGCTAGACACATTTTCACCATCCAATTAATATAACCTTGTTTATACAGACCTTATTTAATAAATATATTTTTGATTTGTTGACATTTAACTCCATGTACCACAGCTCATAACCGAGCTAAGATTATATAACAGGTTTGTTTGTTCTACACCACACATCATAACCTCAGGGGCTCAGGAGCTCTTTATCCCTGGATCTGGAAGTCAGTTTTAAACAAAAAAACCAACAAAAATGAAAAAAAAAAAAAAAAAGTGATACTAAACAGACCACAAGGTAGGACACTTATTTATGGCCTGGGAGCCGAAAAGACATGGCAGTGTTGTGTTGTTCAGCCCCAGCAGGGCATATGCATGCCGAGTGACTCAAAACTGATGCCACCTCTGCCCATGTCCATTAATATGTTTGGAAGTACTGTGTGTACTGATTTTGAGGCTGCTAATAAACTGTAGCAAGCAGGTGAAATGACAAAGCCATGAACACAGAGAAGTAACTATAATTCAAAATGTTTGGCTAAGTGCAGCAGTGGAAAGAGGGCCTAAGGGGAGGCGTTCTTGTCTGTGCTCGTGGTTATCAGTTTTTACCACATATCAAAGTCTTCTGGGGAACTTGATAAACCCTAAGGGCCCAACCTGTAATCCAGAGGAATTAAAATAAGAGTCTCTAGAATAGAAGCCAGACAGTGTTTTGTTGTTGTCGCTGTTTTAAAGTTCCTGGGGTGGTTGTGGTGATTTGCCATGTTGAAAGTCAACAGCCTTGGCTTTAATGGACAGTTGATGAGTGCAACACATCCTGAAGGTTAGGGTGCTGTCAACAGCATTGGTTAGAAGGAGAAAAGTCAAAGGGATCGTTAGATTCCCAGGTGCGTCAGTTGTCAGTTACTCTCCAAGTGACACCGATTATTTCGGAATGTCTATGAGTTAGCAATACAGACATGGCTTAGCGTTCCTTGGGCTCAGTATCTGCCACAAAGTTAAAAAAAAAACAAGGTACCTGTATCACTAACTTACTGTGCTATGTTACAAGAAGCATGCTTAAAGGAGGAGGGGTTTCTTTGGGCTCACAGTTCGAGGGTACTGTCCATCGTGGAGGGGAAGGGATGGTGGCAGGAACATGAGGCAGCCGGTCACATCCATCGACATCCAGGAAACAGAGAGATGACTAGTGGTACTCAGCTCACTTTCTCCTTTTTATTCAGCCCAGGAAATAGTGCCATCCACCTGGACCTTCCCACCTCAATTAGCCCAATCAAAAAAATCCCTTACAGACATGGCCAGAGGCTAACCTAACCTGTATATGATTCTAGATCCTGTCAAACTGAAAATGAATACTAACCATCACAGTGACAGACAGTGCAAGAGTCACATCAGAAGACACGGCATTAAGGATATGATTCTAAGAGCAGCTCAATAGTTGTTGGCAGTATGCAATGCTTTGTTGGCGGGAGAACCCAGATCCCCAACTCCTCACTCACTAGCTGTTGGCTAGATACTCACAGTTCCATGTCATGTGGAATCATTTGTAGGGAATCCACAACATGGCACTAGCTTTTAGTAATCTGACCAAATGAGGAAGAAAGGAAGGAAGAAGGAAGAAAGGAAGGAAGGAAGAAAGGAAGGAAGGAAGGAAGGAAGGAAGGAAGGAAGGAAGGAAGGAAGGAAGGAAAGAAGGAAGTCCATGAGAAAACCATAATCTATTTGTCCCTTTCTCAGATTCTCTTCATTAGAATCAAGTATCTGGGCCCAACGCATTTTCCAAGGGAAGGAACTGCCCAAATGCATGAACATGAAGAGGTGGGTTGGGGGTGACAGTGAAGAGCAAACCTGGTGATTTGCACATCATAGCCAATTGCTCTACCACTGAGCTACAGCCCCAGCTCTTGTTTTTTGATATAGAGATGCTATATATAACCCAGACTGGGCCTAGTTTCTTGATTTTCTTACCTCAGAGTCCTGAGCTCCAGAATTATGGGCACATGTCAGCATGCCCAGTTCATTAGGAAACATCTCAGAAGCTGTTAACCCACCTATGACGTCCCCCTTAGATATTTTCTTTCCAATTCAACATCTTGGAGTTTCCAGTTTGGTCTTGAATAAAGAAATTTCTATTTTCTTATATCTGCATTTCAAATTAAATATATGTGAATTGTTCATGTCCTAGATTAATAGGATAAATCAACACATGCCTGGATTTCTTTCTCCTGCTTTCAATTTTTAGCTGGTTCAGGAATAATGATGGCCACCACAATGGGGAAGAAATATCTTCCATCAAAACTTCATATAATAATACGTTAGGACTAAGTATAAGTCTTTTAAGTAAAAATTTATGAATTTCTAGGCACAGGAAATACAATGGAAAATAAGCAAAGATAGGCATGTTCTTGGTACCTTCAGCAAAGAAGCTCATGTGACTGGCATAGTATGTGTGCTGGGGGCCAGGGGAGAAGGAGATGGTAGACGAGAAGAGCATTCTAGCAGTTATGAAAGCTAAAGGACAGGCCATCCAGGGTCAGGAATGGCATGTGTACCAGCCACCTACCGCACAACAAATAAGCGGAAAATTTTGAGTGCAGACAAAAATAAACCTGCAATATCTCAGTCTCTCTGCATATATTTAGACTGATTTTCTTTGTTAATTCTGTCTTGGAGTCCCTCATGCATTGGTGGGCAATTTGCTGATTTTATTGCATTCTTCTGCAGGTATAACCTGGGGGAGAATGATCCATTTTCAAGACAACTCATCAGAGCCTGGTAAGTCAAAGTTCTTGGAAAAGTCCTCAGGACCTCATGAAGAAACTCTCTCAAGCGTTACTTGAGTGTCCTGGTTATCTGTTGGCTGGATTCTCTCAAAGAACAGTGTAGAAACTGCTTCCTTTAGAAATCGTCAAATATAGGTGAGTCTTCCTCAGAATGGAAGACACTGACGTGAGAACCAGGAGAGAACACTGTGGTCATATTAGAGGCTGCCTCCCCATCAAGGCTTTTATCCTGAGGGGAGTGGATGAGGAGCATCAGTGGACTTTGAGCAGAAGAATGATACACTCTGACTTTTAGAAAACTTTTTGTTCTTTTTTTGTTTTGTTTTGGGGTGAGTGTGTGTGTGTGTGTGTGTGCGCGTGCGCACACGCACTCACGCCTTAAGCATGGGTGGGCATGCTCATCCATACATGCATGTGGAGGCCAGAGATCAAAATCAGAATGACTTCTTCAATAGCTTCTCCATCTTTTATTTTATTTATTTTATTTTAGATAGGGTTTCTTACAGATCCTGGAGCTTACCGTTTCAGCTAGACTGACTGGCCAGTGAGCTTCCAGAGTCTTCTTCTTTCTGTGCCCCCAGAACTGGGGTAATGGGCATGCTCTATAACACCCAGCTTTTATGTGGGTAGTGGGATCCAAACACAGGTCTTCATTCTTCATGCTTGCACAGAAAGCACTTTACCCACTGAGTCATCTCCTCAGACCCTGACTTATGTTTTAAAGGGTTGTCTTGCTGTCATGAAGAAAAGGAACAAAGACGGACAGGAAGCCACTGGGAGCTGTGATGGCTCACACCAGGATGGCAGCACTAGAGATGGAAAAGGTGATCAGATTCAGAATGTGGCAGGGGTGGAGGTAAAAGGATTCACTGAAAGGGCTGCTGGGAGATGGAGGGTCGAGCAGTGTAATTTTCCAGCCAGAGCAGCTAGAAGACAGAGTTATCAGTTCTTGAGAATGCTGGAGGAAGGGAAATCTTTCAGGGTAGCCTGTGGTTTTATTTGGGGTGTGGTAACTTTGACACACTTACTTGTCTTTGGATTTAAGTGGGATTATAGGGAAGAGCCGGCCTTTACTTGTTCTGCCTCTGAGCCAGCTCTCAGCTGCTGCTAAGTGTTGTCCAGACTACCACCACTAAGACTCTGAGTCCATAGGGAAATACTGAAATGCACTCTAAAAATATTGAGCAGTACTACCAAATATAAAGGCCCTCAGGGTGTAAAACGTAAGTAGTTTAGGGCTAGGAGTGTAGATCAGTTGATAGAGTACTTGCCCGGCATGCACTGGGGTTCCTGGGGTTCCATCTCCAGTACCATATAAACCAGTGTGGTGGCATACTCCTGTAATCCCCTCACTTGGGATGAAGAGTTCAAGGTCAGGGGCTCTTGCAGAGGACAAGAGTTCAGTTCCTAGCACATTGGGTGACTCACAATCAACTGTATCTATCTCAAGGGACCCAATACCTCTGGCCTCCACAGGTACCTGTACTCATGAACATACCCCCCCACAACACACACATACTCAAAAAATATAATTTAAAAATAAAATGAATATTTTTAAAAGAAATAAAAGAGTTCAAGATCATCCTCAGCTACATAGCAAGCTTGGGGTCAGGCAGGGCTATATAGAAACCAGGCTAGAAAAAAGAGAGTTGAGGATGAAGAAAGGAAGAGAAATTGTGATAGAGCAAAAAGCCAGAAAGGAAGAGGGACGGATGGAAAGGGGAACAGCCCTCCTGGTGGTCAAGCTTCCCACCAATTCCAGTCCCCACAGCCTTGTCTGAGTCACCCACAAGAGCACTCTGAAAGCACCGGCCCAGGCTTGCCCCAGCCTGGGCATGTCTCTTCTGGCCCCTTTGTGTTGCAAGGTAAGCTAAGATAATGAAAACTACAGTTCACCCTTCATTTTCTACATCAAGTGTGAAGTAAACAAGAGCGAGGATGTGGGTCTGGGTTGTACAGAGGAGGAAACAGAAGCCTTGAGAGGTCAGGCGATTTACTCGAGGTCATTCAACTAATAAGTGGCTGCTGCCAGATCCTGGCCTCCGTCCCAAGTGTGTAGCCTCAGCCCAAGCCTTGTGACCTCAACAACAACTATGTTTTTCTTCACAAAGACCTGTGTCCTAGACTCCCCAATCTGACCAAGAGCACAAATGGCCCCAAATCCTTATAATTCCACACTCACTGGACACCAATCTAGTCAACAGTGGCTAACATCTCTTGAGCTTTAACACCAGGTCTTTTTCTGAACATTTTCTATTTATTATCTTGTTAATCCTTGTAACAATCTCTAGTGAGAAAACAGGCATGTGAAGGTTAACAACTTTTCCTGTGCACAAAAAGTGTGATGCCTGCACTCACATGTAGAAGTTTTTAATCCAAAAAACTATATATCATCAGATACCTCTTTTAAAAACAGTCCCCAAGAGCTGGCAGGATGGCTTAGTGGGTAAGGTGCTTGCCATAATGCCTGATGACCCAAGTTTGATCCCAGGGATCCACATAGTGGAGGAAGGGAACTCATTCTAGCAAGTTGCCTTTCTTACACCTCTGCTGTGGCACAGTTGTGCCCTGGCTCCACACACAGGCAAATTAAATAAATACAAATACACATAAGTAAATGTAAATTTTAAAAAGAAATATATATATATATACATAGATAGATAGATAGATACATACATACATACATACATACAGTACTATCGGAGATGGCTTCGAATGGCATCTTCAGGAAGACAGATCTCAGCCAGTCAAAACTAGTGAACAAACTGTGCTTGAGCACTGATTTCCACCTTTTTCCATTTTTTTAAATCACACACTGTAGCTGGGCATAGTAGCACACGCCTTTAATCCCAGCACTTGGGAGGCAGAGGCAGGCAGATCTCTATTAGATCCAGGTCAGCCTTGTCTACACAGAAAGTTCCAGGCCAGCTAGAGCTAAATAAATTTCATATTGTAACAATAGCCCTGTGCTGTAATCCACTCACAGTCCTGGATCTCATCAGAGAGGTTTTGAACCAGAGCCCTGAATACTTCTGTGTGCATAAGCATCAATGGTTAATTTTGTTTTGTTTTTTAAGACAAGATCACATGATGCAGTCCAAGCTGGCCTCAAATTCACAATCCTCCTGCTTCAGCTTCTTGGGTTCTGGGATTATAAACCGGCAGCATCATGCCCCGCCGAGGTCTAACATTTCTAAGGTTAGAGAGCATGATAGAGAAGCTGTGAAGATGGCTGTGTTGGTAAAGTGCTTGCTGTGCAAGCATGAAGACCTGATTTCAGATGCACAGCTCTCACCTGCCTGCAACCCCAGCTATGAGGAGGCAGAAACAGCAGGATCCCTAGGATCCCAGCAGTCTAGCCTAATTAGTGCACTCCAAGTTCAGTTAGAGCCTCTGTCTCCAAAACTAAAGCAGGGAGGCTGGAGAAATGGCCGGTGGGTAAGAGGACTGAGTTCAGATCGTAGCACCTACATCAGGCAACTCAAAAACACCAGTAACTCCAGATACCAAGGATCAAACTCCCCCTTCTGGCCCCCACAGGCACCTGCACACACGTGGATGCATACACACAAAGATACACAGAAAGACATAAACAAAAGTAAATCTTTTTTCAAAAAAGAAACTAAGGTAGAGAGAGATAGAGGAAGACATGTGATGTGGCCTCCAAACACAGGACACATACATGCACACACATGCCCACAAATAAAGGAAGAAAGAAGAAAATAGAGGAAGAGAAGAAAGCCTGGCAGAAGTATCAGCATGTTAATTGGATTACAGAACTGTTTTACCTGGGAAGCGGGAACTTGTTAGCTAACTGAGGCATTCTACGGAGTCCATTTTTCCCTGCTCATGGTCGTTCTCTCTCAGAACACCATGGCACCTTTGGAAAGATCAGAAGAAGCTGGACAGTTTCATGGAAAAGAAAGAAGTAAGAAAAGGCCTGGAGTCAAGCCTCCCACTCTTTAACTCCAGAAAGCACCACTGTATGGGGTCCACACACCTTCTCTTTCCCAGAGGGCCTTTGTCTGTTCATCTTTAGATGATGACCATGCACTGTGAAGCCTTGTTCTGATCCAGTAATGTCACCATCACCACCCATCTCTCCACAAGCAGGATTTTATGCACAAAGTTTCTCAAAAGCATTCCAGGGGATGTGAATGTAGCTCAGTTGGTAGAGTGCTTACCCTCTTCTTGAACAGCATTCAGAAGAAGCCCTGTTTTTGGTCCTCAGCACCCTATAAACTAGGTATGGTGGCATGCTCCTGTAATCTCAGCCAGCACTCAGGAGGAGATAGGAGGATCAGAATTCAAGGTCATCCCTGGAGACCTAGAGAGTTCAAGGCCGGCGTGGGATACATGAGACTTCGTCTGAAAAAAAAAAAAGGAGAGAAGTGCAGACTTTGGAACAAATTTTGTCCTGCAGTGAGTTCAAAACTGGGTTCTACAGGAATCTCTAGAGAAGACCTTGCTAAAACAGATTTATAGGCCTCACACGGAACCTTCATTAGGGTAGGAACAGGAGCAAGTACTTTTAAGAAGCCCACAGATAAATCTCAGGATAAGCTGGGTGTGTAATCTTGGCAAGGGCTTAGGACAACAAGAGGCTGGAGTGGAAAGAACCACACAGAGTGAGAGCAGTCTGGGAGCCACAGTGAGAGGGAGTTTCCAAGGAGGGGCACCGTGCATAGGAAGTCAAGCTTTACAGACCCAGGGCACCGTGTGCCTTGGGGAGGCCACTCGCTATCACTAATACAGAAGGAAGGGAGAAGAGAGAGGTCACATTGTTCCAAAAGCAAGTTCAGACCTGGTGTCCCCCAGTGCCTGGTCACGCCTGGTAGCACTACACAGCTGGTGGCCTTAGAGGAAAGGGTGGGACCCCGCTTTGAAGCTAGCAGGGCACACTTCCTCCCACTGCCGCAGTGTGGGCAGGGCCCAGGGCACACGACAGCATCCAGCTCACCCAGTTTCTTTGCATCACACACAGCAGAGCCAGGAGTTGTGTGTGGAAGGGACTCAGACCTGTTGGAGGTCATCTAGGGCATCTCCGAACAGAACAGCAGGAACCCACTTGTTACACTTGGAGGGTCATGTCAGAAGCAGGTCAATATGTCCAGGGCTTTCAGCACTAATTCATCATCTTTGACCTTGTCAACCCCTCACTGATCACTAAACATTCAGGGACACGTCCTTGCCTTCCTTTTTTTGTCCTAAGCTGGGGATTGAACCCAGGAACCTCACACATACTAGGCAAGTACCCGACCACTACCTTATATCCCTAGTCCTATTTATTTATTTTTCAGACAGGATCTTACTGTGTAGTGCTGGATGGACTTGAACTTGAAATTCTCCTGTTTAATCTCCTGAATAGCTAAGATTATAAGCCTGTACCACTAGGTCAGCAATTGCCCTTACTTTTTAAAAGGACTATGCCTAGCATCAAGCCCTTCTCACAATAAGTATGTGATAAATATTCATTAAACCTAGCTGAATTCTTCCTTTTCAAGTGACCTCGAGGCTTTCCATCTGTCACTGTCAGTTGGGTGTTCACCTAACAGAAGTACTGTGATCTCTTCTATAACCTGCACACAGGAACTGAAGAGTTGGTGACGTGCTTGCTGCCTAAGCATGGAGACCTGAGTTCTGATCCCCAACACGCATCAAAAAGGTAGGTACAGAGGCTGGAGAGATGGCTCAAGAGTTAAAAGCACTAGCTGATCTTACAGAGGACCTCAGTTCAGTTCCCAGCACCCACACGGTGGCTCACAACTACTTGTAACTCCACTTCTAGAGGACCCACTGCTTTCTTTGGGCCTCTGAGGGCACCTGCATACAGGTGGTGCATATATATTTGTAGAGTGGGTTGATTCTCCGAGGGAAAAGCCTGATGAGCTGTGGACAAACACCCCTTCCAGAGTGGTATCACCCAGGATCACCTTGAGCAGAAAGGCAAGGAGCTGGGAAAGTCCTATGCCCCACCCACCCTGTCTATTGGCCTTGCATGTGAGAAGAGGAGGGGCTAAAAGTATTTAAACTGGGGGCGCCAGGAGGCGGGTCCTTTTCTCCCCTCCCCCATGGGCCATTTGGATCGGTTCACCCGAAAGTCGTCCCAAGATCCAAGCCTTGATTTACTAATGTAACTTGTGGAGGGGAAGGTGGGCGCCCGTGTTCTGTAAGTAACCACTTACCCACTGCTCTGTTAGTAAGCCCAAGTAAACTAGCTAGAATCTGTTTAACTGAGAGTGGAGAAACGTGTGTGTTTGTAGCAAGGCCTGGGGAGATTTGGGGGGTTTCAAGGCCGGGGGAGAGAGGCAGGTTAAGTTGGTCTGCCTCTCCCAAAGAGAAATTTTAATAACAACATTCACACAAGTATATTCACATACACATAAAATAAATGCTTTTTAAAGGCAGGCACCTGTAATTATAGTGCAGGGAGATGGAGACCGGAGGATCCCTTGAACTTACCGGTCAGCCAGTGTAGTCAAATCAGTCAGCTCCAGATGCAGTGAGAAAGCCTGTATCAGACAGAAGGTAAAAAGTGATTGAGGAAGACACCTGTTGTCAACGTTGGCCGCAACAAGAACACACAAGTAAGCTCACCTATACATATATGTATGCATACAAACACATACATATACCAGACACACCACACACCACACACACACACCCCTATACACAGGACGAATTCACTACTTGCTTGATTTGTGGGTGTATAATGAACACCTACAAAACTGTTTTCCCTTTTTGTGGTGTTGGTTTGGTTCCTGTGTGTGCAGGTGAACTTAATCACCACCTTTAACACTAGACACTCCACCATAATGCCTCCGCCATCTTCTTCCTTCTTCAGCTTCTCTGTCTGCCCCTGAAAGAAGCCATGAGACATCCCACTTCTACCAGCTGGGTAACCTTGGACAAATTGCTCAGCCTCTCTGAATTCAAGTTCACTGTTAAATGGACCTATAAAACCCACCTTGTGGAGTAACTAAAAGGGTTAAGGTACCTTAAATTGTGTCAAACAGAGGTAGTGGTTAATATATAGACATAACTATAGTTATAGTCTCAGTTTAGGGACAGCTAGTCCTGGGATATGGGTGACAAGTTCATGGTCTCCCAGGATTGAAGAGCCTTTGACTTTCTCAAGTCTGTGGACAGAGAGAAGGTCTGAACTGCAAGGCAGAGCTCAGAGACTCAACAGGTCTAAGAGATGTTCATAGAACTCAACACATTGTCAATAAAGTTCCATTTATAAATAATGACATTATTGCATTTTTGGTCATGAACTTGCATCCATGTGTGTGTGTGATAAGTCTTATGAGTTGAGTCTTCTGAGTGGGGGTGAACATACTCCAAGATTGGACAAAGATCGGACCAGACCCAGTGCCAGGCCCTCAGTATAAAAGGCTGGCCTATCCTTGGGGGTCTTGTGTTCCCTAGTCATAGCCTTTGTTCTCAGGACCTGGAAGAGGCAGGTCACTGGCACTACTTGGCAGTGGAAGTGGACAGGATTTTAGGAGATAGATGCATCCCATAAATATCTATTAAGCTCCTACTGTGTGCTATGTCCCAAACTGATATTCTTGAGTTTAAAATAAGAGTCAAATTTATTGATACATTTTTGTAATTTGAACCAAGTTTGTTGTTATTTATTAATGCAATATAGTGAATGCCAACTCAGCTCGAGATTAGCAACGAGAGAAAGGGGGATTTGTATTGGCCATGGCTGAGGTGCCAGTTCTCAAAGCCCCATAGGGCCCAGATATGAAATAGAAAGAATCTTCCAAACACAACACACCTGTCACTCTTGAGTCCAAACCTTAGGTCCAAGTCCAGGATGGGTAACAAAAATCTTGCAGCTGAGCCAGGCATAGTGGTACAGCCCTGAAATTCTAGCATTTGAATGGCTGAGGCAGGAGAATCATTACTTTAGGACAGGCTTGGACACACAGCCAGTTCCAGGCCACCCCGAACTATACAGTAAGATCCTGTGTCTACACTAACCAACCAGAAAATCTTGCAATTGGATAATTGCAGCCTGAACAGTCAATTCAGGGGAAAAACAGGGATTTCCCGGGGAGATGTAGATCTTCAAAGGAATTCTACTCATGGATCTTTCTTCTTGCTTTAGGTTTTGGACTTAGTAAGGGTCAGCCAGGGATATTCATCTGATGAACACTGTCCTTGTGCAGAGTTAACAGTTTGGATGCTTTTGTTCCTGAGTGGGGTCAGAGATTCCAAATTTCCTCCTATGAGGAAAAGCTCTTAGACTTCCTGAAATGTGACAATAATGGAGGAGGTTCCTCCACATGTACGCTGCCCAGCAGAGCACATCATCTGCATAACCCTTAGCAGTGAGAGAGGAAAGCAAGGCCTTCTTTAGAAGGCAACATTCAAGGTCTCCAGTGACAACGGTCTCTTCAGGCAGCTCTTAGGGTAAGTCTGTTTCCCTTCAGAACACTGTCAGCAGACTGGCCTCTCGTTGCTTCTGTCATCTTGGGCTCTCAGGCACAAGTCGCAGCATGTACGCAAACAACCATCAACTCTCCAGATCTTGCCAGTCTCAAAGCCGCAGCTCTCCACAACCCTGATGTTGGGAAGGGGCCCTCTTTGCTTCCTTGCTGATTGGTGCATGTGGGCTACACATTCTCATTAATTCCATTCATCCCTTTTCAGAACAAGTACCAAAATGCTTCCTTCTGTCTCTCCTTGGAGCATATTCATGAAGCATTTACACACGTGGCTTTTGATAGCCACAGAGTCTGGAGCTGATTAATTTTGTTGTGCCTGCCTGCTTTACAGCATAAGGTATCTAAAGTTCAGAGAGATTAAATACATTGCTGAAGACAAACACAATGACAGACCACTGAGTCATTCAGTCTGCCTCATAAAAGTTATTTAAACCACATAGAACCAAGCCCCCGACAGAAATTAGACACAAGGAAAGAGAAACAGTACAACGTGCCAGAAAATAATGTAGCTAAAGAATAAACCGAGGTGCACAGTGTGAACATAGCTCTCTTTCTGAGAAGGAATATTCCCTCCACTTGACAAGTTCATGCTGTTTGGTTAGGATTTTCTAGGATGAATGTAACAACTGAACAAGAAAGTAAAAAGGGCTTGTAGGCCAACAGAATTTATAGACCTACAAGTCAGTGAGTCAACTCTGGTTGGGAAGATGGGGAGATTAGAATGCTCAATAGCTCATCTATTAAGAAACTGGTGCATAACACAACATAGGACTCGATCCGTAAAGTGCCTGCTTACAAGCACAATATCTGAGTCTGATCCCTAAAACCCATGTTAAAATAACGGCTAGACAAGGTGGCACATGTTTGCAATCCCAGCAAGTGGGATAGCAGGCACCAGCAGATCCCTGGGAGTCATTGGCCAGTCAGCCAGGCCTACTTGGTGAGTTTCAAGCCAGTGAGAGACTCCATCCCAAAAAAAATGATGGGACCGTGCCTGAGGAATAATACCCAAGGTCGTCCTCTGGCTTCGGCATGCTCATCTATAGATGTACACTCCCACAAATGAGCACATAGACACATGCACATGTGCACACACAGAAATGTCATGTGTTAAGATCTGAGTTCATATTTTTCCATGCTCTATCTCATAAAATCTTCACAAGAGCTCTAAGGCATGTGCCATTGTTGGAGGGCCCTGGTTCTTACAAAAGCCCAACAATCAAGGTCCATCATGGCAGCAAGTATGGCCTTCATCATGTCTCAGACTCCCATCGCTGATTCAGATGCTCACCCTGTGCATGTCACATTTAAAAACACTGGGACTTCCCACAGCCACTCACTTACAGATCAGTCATTGTCCTCCAGACCTGAGGTCAGTCCTCAGAGGCTCAGGACAGCTCGTAGCTACTTCCCACTGAGGGAACAGCATAGGGCCTTCTTGTACCTGACACACTTACAAGACCTTTAGTAATCTGATGGGAAGAAGTTTCCAGGCTGCCCACACCTACTGCACAACCAGGCAATGAGGGAGAATGAGATTATGAGGTTCAGGAAACTGGACGGCCTTCCCAGTACCTTGACCTCACTCCAAGGGCCAGAAAGCACAAGTTCTCTGTACCAGTCAGTCTTAACAAGGATGAAGACAGCTCAAAGGAAGAGTTATGAAGATGCAACAGCTAGATGAGAGTCAGAATCCAGCTACTTCTGACCTTAATCTCAATGGTCATGGCTTCTCGACGCAGCACTTTGGGAGGATGTTTTGTGGAACAAACCACAAATGCTGCCACGCCTTTGTGGCCTCGTGTCACAGATGAGAAACTCAATGTGATGGCCTGGATCTTGAATGTCTTCCAAGACCATGTGTTGATGGTTTGGTTTCCAGCCTCTGGTACTGTTGAGAAGCACTGAAACTTTTAGGAGGAGGGGCCTTGAGGGAGGAAGTAAGGTCATTGGAAGCAATGCCCTTGAACAGGGGCTCACAGCCATGTCCCTTCTTCTCGCTCCTTGTCTTCCAGGACCGTGAGGAGCCTGAGATTCTTTGATCTCGAGAGCTCGCTAGCCAGCCAGCTAAGCCCAAATGCCAAGCTTCCGCTTCAGTGAGAGACCCTGTCTCAAGGCAATGAGGCAAAGAGCAACAGAGGAGGACACCAGTGTCCTGCTCTGGCCTCCACATGTACATGCAAGGGTGAGCACACAGGCACACTCACATGAGCCATTACATTCTGCCCTACCACAGGCCCAAAGAGGTCATGGGCTGGAGCTGTGAGCTGAGGCGGATCTGTCCTCCTTACAACACAGTTGATTATCTCAGATATTTTGTCACAGTGAATTAAAAATGACAATGCTGTGAGTCACAGAAGGGTGGCCTTCCCAGGATGACATCATCTGGTTAAGTTCTTCTTTCCACAGTGCCTCTGCTCTGACCTGTTCCTGCAAAGCTTCTGCCTTCCCAGTACCTAGTTAATAAATAAGCACATTCTGCAGAATCCAAAGAGCACAGGGCCATGTGCCCAGTCACTGGGTTACCAGGGACCTGCTAGTGTATTAACAGTCATAAATGGGCTAAGACCACAAAAGGCACAGGGTTCTGGACTCTCAAAAGCAAGTCCACAGACACACAGTCAAGCCACATGGACACTCCCTCCTCGCATTCAGGCTCTCTTGCCACGTAGAGCCCTGTGCAGCCTCCACACACATGCGGGACCAATGCCAAGCTCCTCATGCCCAACTTCTCCAGAAAGCTCCTCCTTTGGCCTACTGGTGTCACTCTCACGTTAGAGCCTCTTCTGACCTGTCTCACAAGGACATGGTGTGCCATAGTGGGAATGTGCCTTGACTTGAATCCAGTTTACTAACTATGCAACTGTAGGTGAGGTACTTCGGTGCTCAGTGCCTCAGTTTCCCCATTTATGAAGTTCTATGAGCATAGGAAACTAATGTGAGTGAAACAGGCAGCAGTCTAACAGGACTCCCCAGCAACTGTTCAGGGTGGTCCCTGACCTCACTCGGCATGCAGCGGTCAGAACCTCAAGAGGGCACGGCCAGGTCATCTGTCTCCCCAGCACCCACCACAGAGTAGGTGCTCTGTGAGTGATGTGTCTTTAGTAGAGAGCTCACTCTTGATTATACTGAGAGAGGAAAACCTAAATAACCCAAAATAGAACATTACTTCTCAATTCCGCCATCATCCAAGCCGGTCACACTCAGGAGGCTGGAGAGCATGGATTGCATTCCACAGCTAAAGAGAAGTGATTTTTCAATTTCTTCTGGTATGAGTTTATCCTTAGGAAGTTGTTTTTATTCAACTCCCTTGTAAACTTGTGGGGCAGATGATTCATGCATTGATTCTGCGCATAATTCCTTAAAGGGGAAACCACTTCGGCTTCTCTTTGTTAATCTAACTGCTCTGTAGACTTTACAGAAACCAGTTCCCTGCCCTGGTGAACGCACTGTAGTCAGCCTGGAGCAGGAGGGAGGCAGAGACTCCGAATCCACAGGAGGCCCCCACAGGAACAAAGATGGGTTCCCAGGAGGTCATCTGCCTGGCCAGTATGTCTCCATCTGCCACAGACCTCTGGGCCAGGGGGCTGACCCATTAGCCTACCCTAAGGGGAGGAGGGCTTCCCTGCCTGCTGGGTGCTGGCCTGGTCAGAGAAGTAGCTCTTCCTTGTCTGTCACCTGCCTCAGTCAAGGTCTGTTCTGCCCAGAGGTTCCTCTGCACACCACTTAAAAAGAAACTCAGCGTTGGAGACCAGCAGGGGCCCCAGAGTAGCTCCAGCAGAAGCCACCCCCTCCTGCCTTGCTTTGATGCCGCTGTGGCCCCTCCTCTGCCTTTGACCCCAGCCCTCCCTCCCTCCCGCGTCCCTCCCTCCCTCTTCCTGTCTTTCATGCTCCATCTCTATTTCTCTCCTCTCAGGCTCTTTCTATTTATCTTTCTTGTGTGTCATTATTTGTCTATCTCTGTCTTGACTCTGTCATTCTCTAGCTCCCCTCCCTCTCTTTCTCCACTGAAAAGGCCACAGCACACACACATACACACATACACACACACACACTTTCCTGCGCCCCTCACTTTGGTCCTGGCTTCCTGCCAGACATTTGTTTCCACTTCCCCTCAGCGGGGACGAGGAGGGGCAGGTGGAGGGCTGAGGGGAGAGGAGGGAGCTCAGTACTTGAACACGCACGTTTGAGACGTGCTCGTTTCTGGCAGGGGTCCCTTGGACTTTTGCCAAGAACTGGTCTCCCTTTTCCTCAGAGCCAGAGGCCCGAGCCTGCCTGTCAAGACCTTTAACTTAGGAGAACAGGAACCTACGCATGCCCTCTGCCTTCACCACGCAAGCTCCCCTGTAAGTGTGCACACACTCTGACACATATCTGAGTGTGTGCATACACACACTTATGAGCATTTGACAATATATTCACATAGACACACACTCACAGGAACATGAAACACACTCAGACACACATTCAAGGGTGCATGGACTCGCACATACACATACAGGCATGGGCTGACACACAAACATACAGGCATGCACTGACAAGATCACACACCTAGACATGCCTCCATGTGTGCACACACTCACATATGTTCGCATTCATAGGCATGTGACAGTATACTCACATGCTCAGATACAACACACTCAGACATCCATCCAAGTTTATGTGCACATCACATAAGCACACAATTCACAGGCATGCACTGATATACATGCAACACACTCAGACACACTCACATATACACACAGGCCTGTGCTGACAGGCTCACACACTCAGGCATATGCTGACACACTCATGGGAATGTACCATCATGCACACACATTCATACATATATAAATACAACCACACATGTGTTTGGTGCCTTAGTACTTCCATGCAGGTAAAGAGTATACATATGAATGAAGCAAATAAACCTAAACAACTGTAAAATACATGTAATGAAACATGCAGTGTAATACAAACCAGAAGCTGTCCGTCTGAACAGCTATAGTCTGAGGCCTTAGGTATTCTTGGTTACTCTGTGTCACTCCAGCAGCACCTCTCTTCCCTGCCTATAAGTCAGTATATGCTGGATTTTAAAGGCTCTGCAGGTAGCCACAAGATTTGCTCACTCACCATCCCCACCACCAGGCCTTCTTCTAGTGTTCAGAGATGAGAGCTCAGAAGAAAGGCTCAAGAGTCACATCAGAGGGCCACTGTTAGGGACTAGTCAGAAAGTCAGCAGTGTGCTCCATCGTCTCAGCTCCCCAGACATTCCTTCCTCAGGACCCACCCACTGCTGTTTAAGTCAGAAGGTCACTCGGACTGAAGGATGTAGGCTCGGCTCTTAAGCGGAGGAGCATGAAAGAACCGAGGTCATGTTTTAAATTGTCATAACTAAGGAGTCATGACAACTAGTATGACTCTAGTCATGACAACTGTATGAAGTCGGGTTGGGCCCTGGACCAAGAACTAAGGCATTATTGGGACAGCTGAAGACATGTGAGTAAAGACAATAGATAAGACAGCAATGTCCCATCAACGCTGAACTTCTTTTTGTCTTATGGGGGCTTTGGTTTTGTTTTTCTTTGTTTGTTGAGACAGAGTCTCCCTATGGCCATAGCTGGCTTGGAACTCACTATGTAGACTAAGCTGGCCTTGAACTCACAGAGATCCACCTGCCTCTGCCTCCCAAGTGTTGGGATTATAGGTGTGCACCACCACATCTAGCAATGCTGAACTTCTTGATTTTTGATAGTTGTACCGTGGTTCACAGACGGGCGTGTGGTGTGTGTGTGCATGCATGCACACACACATGTATAAAGAATGCTCATGTTAAGGTTCTTTGCTTCTAAGTCATCTCAGCAGACAATGGTTTCCTAGTTTGCTTCTCTGTTGCTGTGATAAAACACTGATCAAAAAGCAACTTGGGAAGGAAAGGGTTTGTTTCATCTTAAGCTTCCAAGTGATAGTCCATCTTTGAGGAAAGCCAGGCAGGAACTCAGGACAGAAATCTGAAAGCAGAAACTGAAGCGCATATCATGAAGGAATGCTGCTTGGCCATTGCCTCTCTAGTCTGTGCTCAGTCCTTCTTCTACAACCCAGGACTAGTGGACTGTGTCCTCCTACATGACCCAACAATCAGGAAGATGACACACTGACATGCCCACAGGCCAGTGCAATGGAGGAAATTTCCTAACTGAAGGTCCCTCTTGCCTGGTGTGTCAGGTTAACAACTCAAGCCAACCATGACATTATACCCCTTGTCAACCTTGACACATAAACACATCACTTTAAACCAGAACTTTTCTGTTCTCTGTCCCCAAGATCTCACATTAATATCACAGTATAAAACATAGTACAACAGTCCCACAGTCTTCAAAAGTTCTATCTTTTAAAAGGTCAATGTCTTTTTAAAATAACTCAAAGGCTCTCAGCATTGGGCTTCGGTAAAAGGAGCTACCTACTTCTTTATTTCAAAACAGAATAACCAGGCATACATAAACAAAACCAAAGTCCAGCAGTGTAGCTCAGTACCCAACATCTGGGATTCACTCATGATCTGAGCCACTTATTTTGTGGCTCCGTCAACCACAGCACACACAGCTTGTCTCGTGGGATCAGGCCAGCCCCACTCCACACCTGATACTTCCCTTGTTTGTTGTCCCACCGTCCTGACATCTCGAATATGTTGGAGTTACCACTGCATCTTGACCAGTGGCCTCCTGGCCTCTCCACCGGGACTCCAACTCTACCAAATGGTGCCAAGCCTCAGTTGCTCTCCATGAATCCTTCATGCCTTCAAAACCAGACCGGTGATTCTGGTCTCCTCTTCTTAATCACAGCTAATTTCACAACCACAGCTAAGTAGCATTCATTGCCCCATAAAACAAAGGTTCAGAAAGTCTTAATTCAAAGTACATCGCGCAAACACCCTGATAAGAGTCTTTGCTTCTCTCTGAAACGCCACAAGCCAGGACTCCACTACCTCTATTTCTCTCAGCACTCTCTTCCTGGTTCCCACAGAACAGTTTATTAAGCTCCAAGTACTCAACAGCTTCCCAGCCCAAAGTTCCAAATGCTTCCACAACCCTTCCAAGAAAAGAATATTGTTAGGTCCATCACAGCAGTATCTCACTTCTTATACCAATTTCTCTTCTAGTCTTCTTCTCTACTTTTTTTGATTAAACACGGACCAAAAAGGCAAGTTGGGGAGGAGTTTGTTACATCTTATACTTTTAAATGACTCTCACTTTAAGGAGAGTCAGGCATGAACCTGGAGGCAGCAAGAACTGAAGCATGAACTGAGAAGGAATGCTGTTTACTGGCTTTCTTCCTTTGGCCTGTGCTCAGCCTGCTTTGTTATAGAACCCAAGACCACTTGTCCAGAAATGACATCACCCACAGTGCACTGGACGACCCCCCCCCACATCACTCAATAACCAAAAAAATGCCTCATAGACATGCCTCATGGGCCAATCCAACAGAGAAGAAATCCCGCAGTTGAGGTTTCTTCTTCTCAGGTGTATATTTCTCTCTGCAACTACACCCACACCATGTGTCTACTTAAAATAGAGGTAAAGATCCATGAGTTCTGCACCTCCTGTGGCAACAATCCAATACCACAAAGTACATCATACTTTTCTCCATATACATTTAACTCCCTCTTCAACTGTGAGAAAAATGTTTATCATCATTAATATATTTTCTGATTTGTTCAAAACCAGATAAACAGAAAGTGCTTATAGAATTCTAATCCATACCAGGGAGATAAGAAAACCTACTAACTAGGTTCCATACCTTTATAAAATTTTTTCTTTAATTATTAACAAGTCTTCATTGTGCAGCTTGGGGAGTTTTGATAAAAAGGATTTACCTATGAAACTCTCATGTTTTCCAAAACAGAATATTCTATCACTCAAGTCTTCTTGTTTTCCTCAAGTCCTCACCCAGAGTCAACCATAGATACATTTCTTTCGGTGTGTATTAGCTTTGCCTGAACTGGAGCGACACATAAATGGAATCACACACATGCGCGCACACACATTCTTTGTATCTGGATTCTTTTGCTCTGAATGATGCTGAAAGAATCACCCATGCCATTGTACACATCAGTAATTTAACCTTTTTATTGTGGGACTATTCCATATATGAATACATCAAAATCTATCTATTCTCTTTCTGTTTTTCTAAAATTGTTGTTACATGGTTTTATTTGTGTGTGTACATGATGTACACATGTGTAGCACACATATGGAAGTCAGAGGAAAACTTGCAGGAGTCACTTCTCTTCCTCTACCATACAGGTCCCAAGGATCAAACTCAGGTCCATCTCTCATTACATTTATTTCAAGATATCACAATGAAATTCATTTTCATTGTATTGTTTTCTGCTTCTTTTGTGCAAGTGCATATTGCATGTTGAGAATCTTCCTCCACACCCACCACCCTCCTTTTCTCCCCTTCCTCCTTCTGCCATTAGTTCCTTTTGTCTCCTAGACAATTTTACGTCTACTTTCAAATCAGATGACACTAAAGTATATATAGGATTCTATGTGTTTGTATAAACTCTAGGAACCACAAATGATGGCTAACATGATATTGTCTTTCTGAGGTTGGTTTAACTTGCTAGTATGATCACCTCCAGTTGCATCCATTTTCCCAGAAATGTCATAACTTTGTTCTTTATGACTGAAAAAAAATCTCACAAATGTCATAACTTTGTTCTTTATGACTGAAAAAAAATCTCACATACCACATTTTCTTTTCTATTGATTTTTATTTTCTTATAGTCTTTACTACTCAAAGTCAACTTGACCCAATAGAGAATATCATGGTTTGAAGAGGTAAGAGAAAATTATCTTTAGAAGTGGACATTCCAATAAGAAAAGCAAATTACTTTATTATTATTATTATATTTTTGAGAATTTTAAACAACATACTCTGATTTTATTTAGACCCGCCCCTACTTGCACTCTTCTTACAGCCCCACCACCAGATTTCATGTACTTTGCCATATATGTTGAGGCATATGAAGCCAAATTTTTGTCCCTAAATGTCTTTTGGTGTGTGTCTGTCCAGCCACTGGGGGCTGGTTAATCTATGTAGTATCACACCCTCAAAGAAAACCAGCTCAGGGCTGGAGAGATAGTTCAATGGTTAAGAGCCCTGGGTGCTCTTGCAAAGGACCCGGGACTGAGTCCTAGCACTCAAATGACAGCTAACCACCATCTGTAATTCCAGTTCCAGGGGATCTGGCACCCTCTTCTGGCTCCCACAGCATAGCACAGGTGCACTTATATACACGTAGGCATAACACTCACACACATGAAAGAAAACCAACTCTCCCTCTCCCAGTAGTTATCCGTTTCCAGTAGTTCCTCAGCAAAGGCTGAGGCTCTTTATACACTTTCCATTTCCCTGCTAGGTTTTTGTCTGGCTTGAGCTTGCACAGGTCTTATGCATGCTGTCACCGTTGCTGTAAGTTCATATGAGCAAATTCCCAGATGTCTGGAAAACTGTTTCCTCATGGTTACCCAATACCTCTGGCTTCTACAAGCTTTCCAGCCCCTTTTCTAAAATGGTTCCTAAGCCTTGGGTGGCAGGGGTTTGATATAGGTGTCATATTTAGGGATAAGCATTCTACTGTCTCTTAATCTCTGCACGTAGGTCAGTTGTGACTTCCTAGGTTAATCACCCTCTGTTGCATGAGGGGGCGTCTCTGATGAGAACTGAGAGATGCATTAATATTCCTTCTACCTCATTCCCCTATGTTCCCTGAGCCTTAGGTATTGACATTGCATCACTTAGTGCTGGGAAGCTCACAGTCACTTATTCTCTGCATTTGGTCAGTTGTCGAACTCTGTTAATAGTCTCCGTCTGTTGCAAAAAGAAGTTTCTTTGATGAGTGGAGAGAGAGACATTTGTCTGTAGATGTAAGGATACATATTTGGAATATGCTAAGAAGTTACATTTGTCTAGGGATGTGACAAAAGTGGGTTTTTCTCTAGGGTCTATGACCTCTCTAGCCATGTGCATTTGGCTAGGTTTACAGTACACACATGAGCTTCTTCTCACTGAGCAGGCCTAAAGTCCAATTAAACAGCTGTTGATTGCTCCCAAGATAAAAATGCCACCAGTAGAGATCATTTGCTGGGCCATTATCGTGGTTCATAGATGTTATGACTGGGGGCAATCATTGATTCGTTTTCTCCTTTGGCAGTTTGAATAGCAGCTTCTGATACTAAGGGCCCTAGTCTTCAAGCTAGGAGACTTCCAGATCACTTCCAGCACCATTCCTCCAAGTCCTATGTCTGAAGATGTCCTGTCTTCAACGATAGCATCTTACCTTCAAATTCTAGAAGGCAATCAAGGATTATAGCTATATCTTGAGTTATTTTGGGAGTCCCTTGAACTACCCTGACCAAAAATTCAAAGGGAAGATTCCCATCTGGCACTGTGTTTTTTTATTATCTAAGCCTGCAGATATACACATTCTCTCTCTCACTCTCTCTCCATATATAATATAGATATATATACACACATACACACACATATATAATATGTATTTTTCAGTAAGCTTTTGAACTAATACACTTCCCTCTGATTTTTCACACCATGTGAGCATTACTATCTCTCCTCTCTCTCCCCCAGTGCAGGCCACGCTATCACCCATTTTTCTCACTTCCCCTTGATAACGCCTGTCTCCCTCTCTCAAGCCCTTCCTTCCCCTTCGCCCCTATGATTTCTCTCCATTTTCCTGGCTCCTGCAGTTACATCAGGATATATACTCATATACCCTTGAAGCTAAGATCTACAGATGAGAGAGAACATACATCTCTGGTTTTTCTGAGTCTGAGTTACTTCCCTTAGTATAACAGTTTCTAGTTCTACTTACCCACAAATTTCAAGATTTCACTTGCCTTTAGGGCTGAGTAGAACTCCACTGTGTAAATATGCCACATTTTCATTATCCGTTTATTGGCTGGGGCATTTAGGTTGCTTCCAGCTCCCAGCTGTGGAAAGTGCAACAACAAATGAGGCTGTGCAAGTATCTTTGCAGTAGCATGTGGAGTCCTTGGGGTATACACCAAGGAGTGGCAGAACCAGATCCTAAATACATTTAGTTTTAGGTTTTAAAGAGTTCTCTATGCACTGCTTTACAGTGTTCACACTAGTCACACTTGTTTGCAATCCCACCACTGGTGGATGAGGCCCCTTCCCTGCTTCCTCACCAGTATGTGGTGTCATTTGTTCTCTTAATCTTAGCCATTCTGACTGGAGTAAAATTAATCTTAAGTTAGTTTTGATTTGCATTTCCCTAATTACTAAGGACATCAAACACTTTTTAAGGTATTTCTTTGTCTTTTTTTTTTGAGCACTCCATGTTCAGATTCATGTTCCATTTTTTAATGGGTCATTATGTTTCCTTAATTTCTTTGTTTGTTTTTTTTTTTAGCTCTTTGTATATTCTGGATATTGGTTCTCTATCAGCTGGTAAAGATTTTCTTCCACTTTGTGGGCTTTCTCTTCACTCAAAGGCTATTTCTTTTGCTATACAGAAGAAGTCTTTAGTTTAATGAGGGCTCATGTGTTAATTATTAACTTTAATTCCCAAGCAACCAAAGTCTGATTTAGAAAGTCTTTTCCTGCACTTATATCTTGTACGGCACTACTTTTGTTTTCTTCTAATCGTTTCGGAGTTTCAGGACTCATATTTGAGGTCTTTGATCCATTTGGAGTTGACTTTTGTACAAGGTGACAGATTTGGGTCTAATTTCATTCTTCTACAAAGTGGAGATCCAGTTTTGCCAGCACCATTTGTTGATGATGCTGTCTCTCCTCCAGTGTGTTCTTGACACCTTTGTCAAAGATTAGGTGGCTGAAATAATGTGCATTCATGCTTGGGTCTTTTGTTTTGTTCCTTTGATCTACATGTCTCTTTCTGTACCAACACCATGATGTTTTTATGACTATGGTTCTGTACTATAGCTTGAAATCTGGTATGGTACTGCTCTTTGTGCTGAGGATTGCTTTATCTGGGTTATGTTTAGCTGTTTGTTTGTTTTTTATGATTCCACATGAATTTTAGGATTTTTTTCTATTTCTGTGAGTAATGTCATGGGGATTTTGACTGGGATTTTATTGGATCTATAAATTGTTCTTAGTAGGATGATCGTTTTCCCAGTATTAATTCAACCAATCCATGAGTATAAGAAGAGGTCTTCCCATCTCCTTGTGTCTTCCTCAATCTCTTTCCTCAAAGATTTAAACTTTCCATTCTAGAGTTTTTTAATATCATTGGCTAGGTTCATTCCTACATTTTGGGGGACATTGTGAATAGGAGTACTTCTAGGAACTCGCTCTGATTGCTTGTTATTGGTTGGTATAGAATGACTATAAAAAGGCTAATGATTTTTATAAGTAGACTTTGTATCCTGCCACTTTGCTGAAAGTGTTGATCATTTCCAAAAGTTTTCTGATGAAATTTCTGGGATCTTTTATATATACTACATTATCGGCAAATTGGGATAATCTGACCTCTATTTTTTTCCAGTTAGTACCCTTTAATTTCCTTCTCTTGTCTTAATTGCTCTAGCTAGAGTTTCAAGCACTATATTGAAATGGATTGGGGATAGTGGACATCCTTATCTGGTTCCTGATTTTAATGAGACTGCTTCAAGTTTTTCTCCATTTAAAATGATGTTGGCTGTGTGTTTGTTGTGTATAGCCTTAAATATGTGGAGGCATGTTCTTTCTGTCCAATTTCCTCTAGGACTTTATTCATGAATTTATGTTGGATTTTGTCAAAAGCCTTTTCTGTGCCTATTGAAATGATTGTGTGATTTTTCTTTGTCTTTAAGTCCATGCATATGATTTATTACATTTATTGACTTGAGCATTGAACCATTCCTGCACCTCTGGAATAAAGCCAACTTGATCATGATGAATGATTTGTTTGTTTGTTTGTTTGTTTTTTGGTCTTTTTGAGACAGAGTCTCCCTGTAGACCCAGCCGGGCTGGAACTTACTATATAGCTGTGCTCAGATCTACCTGCCTCTGCTTCTTCAGTGCCAGGATTAAAGGTGTGTGCCACTATATCTAGCAGTGATGATTTTTTTATATCTATCTATATGTGATCTACAAGAATATTTTGAGAATTTTTGCATCTATGTTCATTAGAAATATGGGCCTATAGTTTGATTTGTTGTTGTTCTGTTCTTACCCAGTTTTTGTTTTATGTAATACTGGCTTCATAAGAGGAGTTTGGGAGTTCTGTTTCTGTCTTTTTGAAAGATTTAAACAGTAGAGATTGCAGATCTTCTTTGAAGGTCTGGTAAAATCCTGCTGTTAATCCATCTAGACCTGAGTTTTTTTAGTCAGGAAGCATATATTATTGTTTCAATTTCTGTATTTGTTATGGATTTGTTTATGCTGTTGGTCTCTTCTTGGCTTAACTTTGGTGGTTCCACTGAATTTAAAAATCCATCCATTTCTTTTAGATTTTCTAATTTAATAAAGTACAGGTTTTTAAAGTAATCCCTTATAACGTTCCGGATCTTTTTGCTGTCCGTTGTGACATTTCTGCTTTTGTCTCTGCTTCTGTCTCTGGTTGATTTGGATTTGCTCTTCCTTTTTTTGTTTGTGTTTTGTTTTATTCTGTTTTGTTGTTTTCGTTGTTTCTATTTCATTGATTTATGCTCCAACTTTTTTTTTTCTTCTCATCTATTGAGTTTGGGATTTGTTGTTCTTGATTTTCCAGATTTCTGAGTTATACTATTAAGTCCTTTATTCATGCTCTTTCTGATTTTTTGATGTTGGCCCAGGTTGCAATAAACTTCCCTCTTAGGACTGCTTTTAATGTATCCCAGAGTTCTTGTGTTGTGTTGTAACTTTCATTTACTTCCATTCATAATTCAGGAGTATGTTATTTATTCAACATGAGTTCCTAGGGTTTCTTTTTCTGTTGATTTTAAGCTTCTTGCATTGTGATCTGATAGAATAAATGGAATTCTTTCTTTTCTCCTCTCTCTCTCTTGTTTTCTCTCTCTCTTTATATTTCTTCTGCCTCAGTATGTGATCTATTTTAGAGACACTTCATAAGCTGCTAGGTAGAATGTATATTCTTTGGTGTTTGGGTGGAATATCCTGTAATGTCTGTGACATCCATTTGATGTATGATCAGTTAGTTCAGATGTTTCTCTGTTTATTCTTTGTCCATATGACCTGTCTACTGGGGAAAGGAGGGTACTGAAGTCATTTACTCAATTGGTGTTAATCTGTGTCTTAGAGTTCAGTAGTAGTTTTTTAACAAAAAATGGGTGCACCAGAGTTTGGTGTATATGTGTTCATTGTTATGTTTTCTTAATCACTTGTTCCCTTGATCCGAATGAAGTGATCTTCTTTATCTCTTCTGATTGCTTTTACTTTGAAGTCTGTTTTTCTAGATACTAGATGAGCAGCACCTGTGTATTTCTTAAAGCCATTTGCTTGGAATATTTTTTCATCCTTTCACCCTAAGGTGGTGCTGATCCTTGAAGGTGAGATGAGCTTCTTATAGACAAGAAAAAGATGAATTTTGTTTCCTTTTTAAATATTTAAAATATTTAATTTTTTATTTTATGTGTTTGAGTGTATTGCCTGCTTTTGTAAGTGCAACCATGTCATGCAGTGCCTGCAGAGGTCAGAAGAGAGTGTCAGATTCCCCTGGAACTGGAGTTTTGAATGATTATTAACCACCATGTGGGTACTGGGAACTGAACCTGGGTCCTCTGCAAGAGCAGCCAGTGCTCTTAACCACTGAGCCATCTCTCCAACCTAACATTTTGTTTCTTAATTCATTCAACTAGCCTGTGTCTTTTTGACTGTGGAGTTGAGGCCATTGATATTTAAAGTTATTATTGAAAGATATGTATTGGTTACTGTCATTTTATTTTCTGTTTGTGTTCTTAGTCCTGTTTTCTTTCTATAATTATACCTTCATTTGTTTTCTTCTATAGCCTCTTGGGTATGGTCATTCTTTTCTTCAGCCCTTTGTATTGCTTCAATTATTCTCTGTAGGACTGGTTTGGTGGATATGAATTCTTTTAGCCTATTTGTATTATGGTATTATGTAAGATTTTTCTTTCTCCTTCTACTATGATAGACAGTTTTGTTGAGTAAAATATCTGGGTTGGCATCTATGATCATTTAGAACTTGAATTCTATGTTCCAGTTTCTTCTGGCTTTTATAATTTGTGTTGAAAAATCAGCCGTAATTCTGATGGGTTTTCCTTTCATGTAATTGTTGTTTTTCTCTTGCAGTTTTCAGTACTCTCTTTGTTCTGCACATTTAGTCTTTATACTGTGATATAACGTGGGGAGTTTCTGTTCTGTCTATTTGGTGTTCTGCATGCTTCTTGTATCTATATGAGTGTCCTTCCTTAATTTAGGTAAGTTTTCTTCTACAATTCTATTGAAGCTCTGGTCAATGCCATTCCTCTATGGCTATAATGCATATATTTGATATTTTCATGGTATCCCACATTTCCTGTGAATTCCATTCCAGTGGGGTTTCTTTCATATTCTTTGCTTGAGCAGTCCAGTTCTTCACCTTTATCATCTAGTCTTGATAATCTGTTTTCCATTTATTTCATTCTGCTGGCAAGACTTTCTCTTGTTATTTCAAATTGGCTTGAGTTTTTCAATTCCATCTTCACTTCAGCCTGAGTTTTCTTTAATATTTCTATCTCTTTTGTGAACTCACTTTCAGATCCTGACTTATCTTTGCCATTTCATTCAGCCATAGATTTGTGTTTTTTTGAGCTTTAGTCAGGAGTTTATTCTTATCTTCTTTGAAATCTTTCAGTTCTTTGTTTGCATGTTTTCTTAAAATCCTTTAATTATTTGATCATGTTTATAATTGTTCTTTTAAGTTATGTTTCCTGGGATTCCTCTAGGAAGTTCTTATTGTAGAACACATATAGGACTGGTGGGATTTGGTGTGAACAAATTATCTTGTTTTTTTGTATTATTTGAGCTTTTGCATTGTTACCTGGGCATATGGAGTTTGCTTTTTTTGGTTGTGTGTCTGATATGAAAGTCTAGCCTATCTTTGTTGAGTTGAAGTTTTTATTGCTACTGTAGCTTGGTTGCTTTCTGATAAGGTTTGAGGACCATGAAGGGGTGTAGTTCCAAGGTGGGTGAGTTCTAACTAGCCAAGCAGAATAGATGTGGGCCCTGGAGCAGCGAGAACAGGGCTGGTCACAAGGCAGGTCAATGGTGACCAAGTGGATGATGGCAGGATCTGACTGACTTATCTGGTAGTGGGGAGCCCCCTGGCAAGGTGGAGGGGCCTAGTGGGCAGGGTTCTTACTAGCTCCATACCACATTTTCTTCACCCATGGGATTGGTTTTTAAAATATCACTTTCCAATTGATTGCTGTTAATATATAGAAGTGGACTTGGTTTTTGTATCTAGTATTTTCATAGGCTCAGAAAGAAGGAGCTGTGAAAGTGAGTTTTGTCAGCCTGTGCTGAGCGGCAAAAGAGAGAACGAAAAACCAGAAACTGGTTTGACTGGCATGGCACTCTCTTCCTGCACAGCCCTACCCCAGACATTTTCTATATTTGACTTACACATCACCTTGTAAAATCATTTATGGTCCATATTTTTGCAGACAAGGAATTCTGAAACTCCCCAAATAGCAAGTGGCAGCCAGATTCCATCCAGAGCTCGTGCGCTCCAAACCACGCTTTCCTCAGCTCATGGTGCATGCTCAGCACTACTTGTAGGAGGATGATGTGAAGAGTAGTCCCAGGATAGGTACATTAGAGGGACACTTGAGTAAAGCTATGTTATCTCCTGCCAAGCCCCTGCAGTCAGGAGAAATGAGATACGCCATAGGGAGTACAGGACTGGAGTTCTGTCACACATTCCTGCTGGGGTTCAAATTCTTTGAACCAGTGAGGACAGGTGCAGTGCCCTGAGCATAGCAGGCTTTGGAAGATGACCAAGTCTGAGCATATTGGAGAAGGGACAAACCGTAGCCCATGGAGTCAGCATGAGCTCAGTCATGGGTTACTCAGAGCCTCGATAGCTGAGGAAATTCCTGGGCAGATTGGAGAGCTGTGAGAACCAGTCATCACAAGTGAAGGGTGCTCTTGAGGCCAGAGAGAATGACAAGGATTTGAACCTGAGACACAAAGATGTCCCTTGGACTAGCTTCCTAAAACTTGTCCAAATGTGACCACCACTTAGGGTAGTTTTCAAATTACGTCCCAGACAACCACTTCAAGCTCTACTCAACACTCTCAATTAAGGTTCAGAGTTCTATACTCTAAACGTATTTCTCAGTAATCTCCTGATTTGAACATTTTGAGAAATAAAGAATTTTTAAAAATAATACTGCAAGCTTAAGGAATTATAACTAAGCTTGCAGATTACATAGGAACAAGATAAAGATTGCCTTTAAGAAGCACGGTATTAACCAGACGTGGTGGCTTATCCCAGCAGAGACAAGCAGATCTCTGAGGTCAAGGGCAGCCTGATCTACAAAGCAAATTGCAGGCCAGCTGGGGCTACAGGGAGACCCTGTCTCAAAAAAACAAAAAAGGAGGAGGGGGAAGAGGAAGAAGAGGAAGAGGCAGAAGAAGAGAAGAAGGAGGAGGAGGGGGAGGAGGACGGGAATGGGGAGGGGGAGGAGAGGGAGGAGGGAGAGAGGAAGAATACAGGAGTTCTAGAAAGACATCGTAGCAGTTAAGAGCAATTACTCTTCTCCCACAGAACTCCTGTTCTCAGCATCCAGATCAGGTGGCTTACACCACTTGTAACTCTAGCTCCAGGGGATCTGACATCCTCTTCTGGCCTTTGTGGGCACTCACACGAAAGTGGCACACCATCACACAGACATGTACACACATACACATAAATTAAAAAATCTTTTTTGAAAGAAGTAAGGTAATGGGTAAGTGAGACAGTTCAGTGGGTTAGGATGCCTGCCTTGGTGACTTAGGTTAGACCCCTGGGATCCACATACTGGAGGAAAGAAGCAATTCCTGCAAGTTGTCCTTAGACCTCCACATTTGTACACAAACACACACACACACACACACACAAAAAAAATAATTAATTAATTAATTAATTTTAAAATTTTAATTTATTATTAAATTTTTTTTAAGATGGTATTGTGTTAAGCATGTGCTCAGGGAACTGAGTTACTGGAGCACCTAAAAGTAGGAAGCATTTTCTCTTGGAGAGTAGACAGCAAGGGTCAGGCCCTGTGAGAAGGCTGGCTTCCTTGGCTAAAGCAGTGTGGAGAAAAGATAAGGCTTGGCCAGAAATGTTAGCATGTTTAAAGGAAAGCTATCACCTGCTCTCATTCCTCAGGTTGTAATGGTACCAGAATTTTCAGAGTCCAAGTATGGCAGGCAGCCATGAGAAACTAGGCTCTGCCATCCATCCCCAATCCACCAATCAAAGGGACGAGAAAGAGTGAAATTCAGAGACAGGAGACTCATTCAGTGTGCCACACTGGGAAGAAGAATAAAGAGGTCCAGTCACCCAAGCCCGCCTTTGGGATCCTGATACAAGGTTTAGGTCTAAACAGAGGGCAAGACGTAGGCACAGCCAAGCAGTCCTGGGCTCACCCATGTCTCACCCATCACTGACCCATCCCTGTTCTGACCCTCCTGTTCCAGACTCTTCTGCAAGGTGGTCTGACAAGCTGTCAGAACTGTGTGAAATCTCTTCCTAGAAGACAAATCCCTCTGGGCCTGGCACCAGGCTTTAGCCTTTCCTTCTCCCAGCATGAGATTCCTGAGGAAATTCCAATTCCTTTGGGACCATTGTTTCAATAGCCCCACAGTCAAAAGGAGAGACGTTAAGTGTCTCTTTAGCATATCTTCCACTCCTGCCAGTTTCAACAGTTTACAAAGTTAGCCAATAAGTAAGTGCAGGACAGACGCTGCCTTTACCTTTTGGAGATGAATCCACCCATAGACCACCATCAGAACCTACCTCAGCCTTTTCATTTTACTGCATTTTATTTAGTCTTTTGATGTGATATTCTCATATGTGGGAAAAAAGCCAAAAAAGGTATTCCATCAGAGGGCGAGAGAAAGGGAAGGAGGGATTGAAATATAACCAAGCGTTAGCAGGGAGTACACGAAACAGAAAAGGCTCTGCAGGGCCAAGTGGACCCCTGGTGAAGGGGACGTGCAGAAGGCCCTAGCTGGTGGTCCACAGCAGGGGGGGATCAGCCTGGCCCAGAGGGTGGCAGGTCGGATTCACAGCTGACATTTGGAACAATCGTTCCTGAATGGCTACCTATGCTCAAAGCAACCTCCAGCCATCCCTTCAATTCCTCAACTCTTAAAATCTGGTCAAGAGCCTCTAGGCTTTTTTGTGTGACCTTTCTCCACACTGCTGGTTGTCTTGGCAACCACCGCAGCTGGCTCCAGGCCTCCCAAAGCAGTGACTGTAATGAGGATCTCAGGCAGGTTTGTTCTGCTCCGCCAGTTCTGAGGACAATGGGTGGAAGGCTGGCCAAACAGCTCTGGTTTCAGAACCAGTCCCCAAGGACACCTCCCTCGCCCCACACACACACCAAAGAAGGGGAGGGAACAGGATCTGGGGGAAAAGGTGAGGAGGGGGACATAGAGGCTGAATACAGCCCAGAAACTGAATATGGAAATTCCCCATCACAACCTTTCTAGAAAGAGGTAGATGAGAGTCACCAGATGTTGTGTCTGTAAGTGACAATACAACAGCGACTGAAGAAAGTATCTTTAGTTTAGCTGGACCCTCCCATCACTCTGGGTGTGCGAGTGTGTGTGTGTACATGTGCATATGAATAGAGGCTAAAGGTCAATATTAAATATCTCCCTCAATTGCTCTCCTTATTTTTTGAGACAGGCTCTCTCACTGAACTTGGAGCTCACCTCTTCAGTCAGGTGGGCCGGCCAGCCAGCGCAGGGACTCTCTTGTCTCTGTTTCTCCAGTGCTGGGATTAAAGGTGCAAGTTGCCATATCCTGTTTTTTATGTAGATACTGACAATCTGAACTTGGGTTCTCGTGATTGCATAGTGTTACTGACTAAGTCATCTCTCCAGACTTCTTTATTGATTACCTCATTCCATTGTTTTGAAACAGTGACTTGAATGAAAACATACTAGTCAGATCTGCAGATGACCCAAAGGCTAGAGAATGAATGTATTTCAGATGATACATGTGATACATATATATATATATATATATATATATATATATATACACATATATATGTATATATGTGTATAGATAGATAGATAGATAGATAGATAGATAGATAGGTTGGAATAATGAGCTGAGACTCATTCTTTTAAGAAAAACATTGTAGGGAAACCTGACTGAATGGAAATTGTTTTGAGTATATGTCTGTAGGGGCCTCTCAGTTTAGAACCAGATACAATTGGAGTACTTCTGTGTGCCTGTTTAATTATCATTTTGCCTAGAGGCTGTGACATCCTCAAGTAAAATGTTTAAAAGAATTAAAGTTGTGCCATGCAGTTTGTATTTAAAATGTATATAGTTGTGTCTGAGGATCTAATCAATATCATTAAGATGAAGAACTATAAAGCCAAACTGACTAGATTTGAATCCTAACTCTGATATTCATAAGCTGTGTGTCTTTGAGGAAGTTGCTTACCCTCTCTGTGGGGGATCATATGCTTCATCTATACAGTGGAGACAATAAGGCAACATCTGTCCTAGGGTTTCGGTTGGAACTGAGTCAGTTATTACTCCAGGTGAAGCCTTGGAAGAGGAAGTACATACTTAGTGATGGCTCCTGGGTTTCCTGACTTACCTGTGTGCTTTCAAAAGATGAAGAAACATTTTTGCCTGGAGGGGCCTAGACTGTGATCAACTTCAGTAACTCAGCTTTCAATTCCCAACCATCCTCTAACCCAGTTATCCAGGAATTCACTAACACAGGCTGACCTTGAACTCTCCAGCCTCCTGCATGAGTCTGGAATTGTAACCATGCCGACAGACATGAAGATGTTCTAAAAAGGCACTTCTGCCCCTCTCTCTGGCCATCAGACTCTTGAAACAAAATGGTCCCAAAGGAATTGGAGGTTCCTCAGAAATCCCATGCTGGGAAAAGGAGAAGGTTTAATAAAACCTGGTGCTAGCCAGAGGGGGAGTTTGTCCTCCAGGAACAGATTTCACACAATTCTGACAACTGGTCAGACCACCTTGCCAGAGGGATTAGAACCAAGAAATTATCGGTGGGTCATTGATAGACAGGACCTCACTTTGACCGGGACTGCTTAGCTCTGCGTACCTCTCACTCCTTATTTATACCTAACCCTCATATCAGGATACCAAAGATGGACCTGGGGGTGCGGTCATTGGGTCTCTTTATTCCTCTTCCTGATGTGACCACATTGAATAAATCTTTTTTCTCTGACTTTTGCTATTGTCTCTTTAATTGGGCTGTTGGGAACAGGTGGCTGAGCCTAGGTAGGTAAGGCCCAGACTTAGATCCTAACAACTCCAATAACAGGACAACAGGCACTCACTGCCAGGCCCTGATCCTAATCACTCCATAGGGTCAGATTGTGCTGGTCCACTCCTGAGAGACAACCTGGACTACAGATGCTCCTGTTACTTTGTGGCCCTGGAGGCATCTACTTAGGAAAATTCTGAACTGGCTGGTCTTCAAAGACCCTGTCTTTCAAGAATCTGTGGCTACTTCGAAAGCACACCTTCCATCAGCTCCATACTTACTGCATACTGGAGTCATGTGAACACACCAACTCCCGCCCTTAGCTCTGAACCTTCTTTTTCTTCCCACAAATGTCCGCTTGTCCAGGGGAGAAAACCTTTAGTTCAAGCCCTCAGTTTGTCAGTAGGCAGGTAAATACATAATACTGAGCTTTAGCCAAATCTCCTGATCTGAATTTTCTCCTCATAAACACACTGGTACTGATGCCAGGAAAGCAAAGAACCTTCACCATCCACCCAGACGTATCTGAGAACAGACTCATCTCATTCTTTGTAAGGTCAGAGTCACACTGTCTAGGAAATCAGCTCCCTGTTGGGAGAGACTGGAACCTCTAAAAGCTTTATAAAAGGAGCTGGAGAGATGGCGCATCTGTAAAGCACTGACAAGCATGAGGACCTGAGTTGAAACCCCAGAACCCAGAGCATGAAAAGCCAGGCAGAATGACATGTGCCTGTAATCCCAGTGATGGTGACATGGGAGGTGGAGACAAGTAAATCCCTGGAAGCTCACTGGCCAGCTGGGCTAGCCTATCGGGCGAAGTTCCAGGCCAATGAGAGATCCTGTCTCAAACAAGAGGTGGAAGGTAGTTGAAGAGCAATACCTGATGCTGTCCTCTGACCTCAACGTGTGCATACAAGTAGCCACACGCACTTGCTCCCACCACACACGTACCCAGAGAGAGAGAGAGAGAGAGAGCGCTTTGTACATTTCAGAATCACATTCTTTCCCACTTGCTTTTCCCACAATCCCAAAACAGATTTGGAGCATAAAAGGCAAAACCCACACTGGGAAACTGCCAGGCCCTGTCTTAAAAACTCAATGTGCTTGTTTCTTCGTCATCCTGATGCAAGTCTTCAATTCTACTTAAAGGCTGTTTATCCTGCAAACACTGTGATTATAAGTTGCCACATGCCATTCGAAAGGCTTTGCAAGCATTTAAGCTTCACAACAGCTCCAATAAACACATGGTATTATTATCTTCCTCCCCATTTTCAGAAGGGGAAACTGAGACACGTATACATAGCCAAGTCAAGACTAAGACCAGACAACATCAGAGCCTATGATCTGAACCCAGTATGCTGTTTTTTATACTCTAATGTGCATTGGTATTTTCCAGAGAGACTGGAACCTTCTAGAGGGTAGAGATAACATCTTCATGGAACATTTTGTAATGGGTACTAAAGGCAATCAACAGATATGTTATGATTCTGGTAGCTGTTCACAGGAGTAGTGATGGATGCCCAGTCTCATTTATCTCTAGTCATTTCTTGGGGAGAAGAAGCCAGCTTCTCCTTGCTCGAGCTCCTGATCCCTACAATGTACTTACAGACCCTGGAAACAGCAGCAGCAGTCCCAGCACCCTGAAAGGAACAGGACTCAGGACCCCTGCTCTCTGGGGAAGTGACTTCCCCACAGTGGTCTGTATGACCTTCCCCAGACCTGTTCCACCACACCCCTTTCCAGCTTCCCAGACTGCAAAACAGCATCTTTGCCTTCATTGTTCTGAGAGGAAACTTGGCAGCAGGCACAGACTGTGTTTCTTCCAGGCCTGCCACTCTGCACATGAAAGGCAGGCTTCGTTCTGCAAGGCCTCCACTTGAGATCCCTGCCAGAGCTTGCAGTTTAGGGAGTGGCCCTGTCTCCTTTGTCAATGTTCTGACCTGGAGAGGCTGACCTGGGGGGAAACAGCGGCTGGCACAGGGCAGGCAGGCTCCAAGATGCAATCTCAGCAATTTGGTGCTGCCTGAGCCTATGGGAGAGGTGTGGAACTGTTTCCACTCATACTGAAAACAGGTGGAAGGGTGGCCAGGAGCCCTCCAAGAAACTGCAACCGCTGCTTTCAGGAATCTCACATGCTTGGTGCCAGCAGAGGCCTCACTCTAGCCATGCAGGGTGGAAAGAAGACTCTCCAGCCCCAGCTGCTTGTTATCACCTCCTCACTCCTATTCTTCTATTTACTTGTTCTTTTTTATGTGTACGAGTGTTTCCCTGCATGAAAAAAGTACACCACATGTGTGCAATGTCTGTGGAGGCCAAAAGAGGGTGTCAGATCCCCTAGAACTGGAGTTATTGTAAGACTTTGTTCACAAGACCCAGCAGAAACAAACGAGTCTTCGGCTTGGGAATTAACAGGACATTTATTAAAAGGATGGGGTAGCTCCTCATTCCACAAGTGAGGAAACTGGCCCACTAATCTTGGAGGACCAGGCTAGCCTCCCCCTGGTCGGGAAATGAGGAAGCAAGCCAGGGTTAGCCTCCCCAGGTCAGGATGAGGAGACTAGCAAAGCCTAGCTGCCCAGTAGGCCTTTTTATGGGAAGGGGATCCCTATAACATCTGATTGATGTTCAGAGGAGATAGTTAACACCTGGTATCAGGAAGCTAATCTTGTCAGGAAGCTGCAGTAAGTTAAGTCCCTTTTCACAGATGCTGGTGAATTCTGGAAGTTTGGCTGGAGTCGCCAAGGTGTCTATCAGTCCTGAGTCCTGGAACTGCTAGGAGGTTTCCTCTCAGTCACATCTTACAGTTATGGGTGGTTGCCAGCCACCATGAGGGTTTTGGGAACTGAACCTGGGTCCTCTGCAAGAGCAGTCAGTGCTCTTAACTGCTGAACCATTTCTCCAGCCCCAGAAAATCAGTGTTAAGCATCCACACTAGAGTCTTGTTTTGAGAGGTCCTAGGTATTAGCTAGGACAAGCCCCACTCTGAAGATTATGAAACCAGAAACCCTACTAAGAACCCTGTCATAGACTTGTTGAAGTCTGACTGCCCCCAAAATGAGGAGGTGATGCACTGGGCTTACAGGCTGCTCCTTTCTGGTTGGACAGTTTCCAAACAAATCCCTTCTGAGAAACTAGGGTGCATTTTGAAGGTGGAGTAAATATCCCTACATTATTCAAGTATTATTTCATCAAGTACAAAAGCTGGTACGTTACAGTAACATGCACATAGGGCGTGTGATGGTTTGAATGCGAAATGTCTGCCACGGGTTCTTGTGTTTAAACACTTGGTCACAAGTAGATACAAAAACTGAGAGCCAAACGGGTGACAGGGTCTATAGCATCCACTCCGAGGGAGGGTCCCAGTACTTTAACACAAGTGAAGTCACCCACGCAGGGTGAGGGAAATAAGACCAGATATCAGGAACTAAACAGAAAATTATGCAACCCAAGAGCAAGAACTGCTTAGAATTTGGAGCTTAATTGTGCAGAATTTGACTAACATGTACAAGGCTCTGGATTTGATCCCAGCTCCAGAAGAAAGAAAAGGAAGGAAAGTGGGAGAGAGAGAAATAAGATGGGAAAGAGAGAGGGAGCCCGGGTCCAGGAATGGTGGCACACAGCTGTAGTACTAGTGTTCAGGAGGCTGACACAGAAGGATCACCACTTCGAGGCCAATCTGGAGTACATAGTGAGACCCTGTCTCAAAAACTCAAGAAGAGGAGCTGGAGAGATGGCTCAGCAGTTAAGAGCACTTACTGCTCTTGCAGAGGACCCAAGTTTGGTTCTCAGCAACCACATGGCAGCTCACAGCTACCTGTAACTGCAGTTCCAGGTGATCTGTTGCAGTTGGTTGGCATTGTTATCAGTCTAGGGGTATTGTTGGGTTTGTTTTCTCAGTCAATTAAAGAACTAAAGGGCAGGAGAACACTCACACCAGCAGGGAGTGACAGTCAAACAGACTTTTATTAAAAGATAAAGTCTCACATCTGTATACAGAAAGGGCACACACACACACACACATCCATACAGAAAGACAATGATCTCCCCAAGTAAAGAGGGGACCCAGAAGCTGAGAATCCAATGTCCCCAGGGGAGAATCTGGGTTTTAAGAGATTTGGTGGTTTCTCCTCCTCTAATTTTGGATTAATCAATTTAACCAAAGAACTGGGTACTGATAGGTGTACCTAGGTCTATGTGATTCTAAGCAGGTCAGCTGAAGGGGCCCTATTGGTATTAAAAATGACTCCTTTCTACAAGAAACCAAGAAGAAGCAGGAAGTGTGTCACCTTCATTATTTCTCTGCAATGTGGTCAGGGTCCTCACATATCCAGTACCCTCTTTGGGCCTAAAGGACAGCTATATGCATGTGGTACACATAAACTCATGTAGGTACCACAGGTAAATAAAAGGAATGAAAGAAAAAGGAAGGAATAGAACAGAAAGAAAGAGGGGCTGGAGAGATGGCTCAGGGGTTAAGAGTACTTTCTGCTCTTCCATAGGACTGAAGTTTGGTTCCCAGCACCCCCATCAGATAACTCACAATGGCCTGTAACTCCAGATCCAGGGAATCCAACAACCTCTGACCTCTGACAGCACACACACACACACACACGTTTCTGTGGTCCTCAGGGTCCTCAGGGAAGTGGCTACTCTGAAGGAAGTCCTGCCTAAAAATAAGTCTGTGCTCCAAGCCACTGAGTGACAGCCCCTTTCCCAGGCACAGCTGGAACCGTGCAGTGAGTGCTACACTCAGGGAGCAGGAGCCAGGGAGACTGAGTGTCCCCAGGGGGCTTAAGCAAAGCTATTTTGAAGCTAGTTTACTGGGCATCCACAATGACTCTCACAGGCTTTGGTGACTATCAGAGGCACTTGGTCCAGGGCAAAGTTGACTTAGCTAGAGGCGGAAACAAAAGTCAGGGTGTGACACGGACAAGCAGAAGGCAGAACAGGTGGAATCTCATGGGAAGTCATGGAAGTCCTTGGCCAGAGTAAAGGGCCTCTGTCTGGGAGCTTTCCTGGCTGTGAAGACCATCAGGACCCCCCCCCCGGGACTTGAGGGCTTGGCTAGGAAGCGGAGGCCAAGGAATGACCTGCTAGAAGTAGCTGAGCCCAGTCCCCAAGTGGGCAGTTTCTGACATCCAGGTGGGACTAAGGTGTATCTGAGGGAAACACAAAGGTCCGGGCACTGGTTGTCCAGGATGGCCTGTCCGCCCACATCTGTGGTGTCAGCCGGCAGTCCCTCCCCACCGGTTGAAGCCTATGGCAATGACAACTACCCAGCTTTGCCGGGGTCCAGTAGGGTCCTCATCACAGTCTTCTCTGAAAGACACCAAGGTTCAAAGGTCCTGTCTGCAGCAATCTACTCTCTGCAGCAGTTCCTGCTGCCCAAACCCCATGCCCTGAGAGCCTATCTGAAGCAATAGGTGAGTCAGGGCCCAAGACTCCCATCTGTCCCCAATTCATTGGGCATAGTTCCACCCCTTTTGAGATGTGAGGTCACCCCTTTAAGTCCTCTTTCACCCCTAAATCCAAGTGCCTGCCTGCTGTTCCTATGCCACCAGAAATGAGCACACAGGGAATACCCATCAATGCTTCAATGTCCTGTGTCCCTCATCTTGAGGAGTTGTATGTGAAGTGATCCAAATTCGGTTAACGCCTATTGAGAAACGATTGTGTGCATATGTGAAGCTTCAGGTGTGTGACTAATCAAAATGGTCAGGTTCCAGGCCAGCTAGAGCTACAGGGAGACTCTGTCTGAAAAAAAACTAAAATAAATAATTAAATAAATAAGTATATAGTCAGTTTTATGGTGGACAGTTGCAATAAAAGCATACTAACACAGAATCCAGCAAAGGAGATAAACTGGAAACTTCACATCTTTATGCAAACATTGACACAGTTTGAGATTACACACATCTTACAAAATAGAATAATTCAGAAGCAATATTTAGTTATCATCATTTTGTTTGACCTACGAATTCTCAACTCTGATTTAGAAGTAATGTATATTCAGTAGAAATTATACTTCAGTTTTCAAATTTTGATCTTTTCCTAATCTACTGCTGTGCTAAATGACACTCTCCATCTCTGCTGGACATTGGCAGCAAACTACAACACAAAGTCAACCCCACAACCAAGAGGAAAATAATCCATATTCTAAATTGTACGATGTTGTAAAGCTGTGACGATTCATGGGTTAAATGTATCAAATGTAGTTTCAGGGCCATAAAGTACTTATCTTGCAAGCATCAGAACCTGAGTTTGATCTCCGGCATCCGTGTTAAAATCTGGGTATGGTGACCCATGCTTGGTATCCCAGTGCTGGATAGTGGAGAAAGGCTCCCCGCAGCTCACTGGCCAGCCAATCTAGCCCAATGGGCAAGCCATAGGTCCCAGTGAAAGACCCTGTCTTGAAAAATGATGTAGACGGCTCCTGAGGAAGGACACTTGATGCTTGTCAGCTGTATTTCAGAGAGGAGGCTGCAAAACTTAACAGAAACAAAATTGCCAATCAACAAATGAGCTACTGAAATGAACAGTTCTCAAAAGAAGAAACACAAATGGCCAATAAGTAATTTTTAAAAGTGTTCAACATCTCTAATCATCAGGGAAATGCAAATTAAAATGGCTTTGTTAAAACACCTCATTTCAGTCAGAAAGACTGTCATCAAGAATTCTAATAACAAACACTGGCAAGGATGTGGGAAAAGAGGAATCTTATTCATCTCTGGTGAGAGTTCAAACTCGTGTAGACTCAGTCTGGAGGTTTCTCAAAAAATTAAAACTAGAACTATCCTATGGCCCAGCTATGGCACTCCTGAACATATACCTAAAGAACTCCGTATCCTGCCACAGAGATCCATGCACATCCATGTTTATTGTTGCTCTGTTCACAAGAGCAAGGAAATGGAAACAGTCTGGATGCCCATCAACAGATCAATACATAACGGAAATGTGGCACATAGACACAATGGAATTTTGTTCAGCTATAAATTAAATTATGAATTTCGCAGGAAAACGGATGGATCCAGATAGCAAGGTGACCCTAACTCAGAACACAAATTACATGTTCTCCTTCATATGTGTATCCTAACCTGTAATGCGCCTGTGTATATATAAAAATAGGTATAAACATGGATAAAGCCTAAAAAACTAGAAAGGAGACTAGGAGAGGATGAAAAGAGATGAAGAAGGATGTGAGATCGGCAAAAAGACGTGGGACATGAAAGGGGGAAAGAGACAGGAGAGGAGAGAGGCTATGGGGAAGAGGAGCGGGGTGGGGAAGCAGGCGTGAAGGAGAACGTTTTGTTCAAACACTGTCACAATGGAGGCTGAGGAGTTGGCCTGGCAGTTAAGAGCACTGGCTGCTCTTGCAAAGGACTTGGGTTCGATTCCCTGCACCCACAGGGTGGCTAACGATCATTCATAACTCCAGTTCCAGGAACTCCGACGCCCTCTTCTGACCTTCGCAGACATTGTACGACACAGGTACACTTATATACATGCAAGCAATACACTCACACACATAAAATAAAAATAATAAAATATTTTTAAGAAATTAAAATTTTTTAATGCCATAATGATATTTAATGCCTTGTATGCTGATTTTTAAATGGGTTTTGAAACTATTTTATTGGATTTTTGTACATTTCATACATCTTAATCATATTTAGACCCCCTCCGCTATCTACACCTCCATAGCCCCCATCCACTGGATTTCATACACTCTGTCATCTATATTAAGGCCTATCAAGTCAAGTTTGTATCCCTGGATGTTGTTTGGTGTGAGTTCACCCACTGGAGCCTGTTCAACCTAATTAGCATCATTCTCTTAAAGAATACCAACTGTCCCTCGCTCAGCAGTGATCAGCTGCCGATAGCTCCTCAGCTAATAGCTTCTTACGCATTTCCCTAGTTCTATGCTGGGTTTTTATCTGATTGAGTTTACATGGGTCTTACAGATGTTATCACTATTGCTGTAAATTCCTATGAGCAACTTCCCAGACACACGGAAAACTCTGTTTCCTTGTTTCCACAACCCTTGCCTGCTCTTACAAACTTTCCACCCCATCTTCCACAATGGTCACTGAGCTCTGGGTGGGTGAGGTTTAATATAGGAGTCCTCTCCAGGGACATGCACTCTGCAGTCTCTTATTCTCTACAATTGGCCATTTGTGGCTTTCTGTGTTAAGCGCCTTCTGTTGCATGAGGAAACTTCACTGGTGAAGTTCTCTCTGCCTTAATTTTTAAAAGGATTTTTAATTAAATAAAATTTAAAAATAGATAACTCCTGAAGAAAGACACATGATGTTGATTTCTGGTTTCCATGTGTACACACATATGCAAACATGTATACCTACATTCTTACTTGTATACACACGCACACAAGCATGCACACACATAATTTTAAATGCGACTTTTCTGAAATAGGAGATGGCTCAGTGGGTAAGAACACTTGATTTCCAAGCATGACAACCTGAGTTTGAATTCTCACATGAAAACTGACATGGCTGTGTAGACCTGAAACCCCAGCACTGGGAGGGCAGGATAAAGAGGGGTGAATCCTGCCAGTTCACTGGCCAGCTAACATAACTGAAATGGTGAGCTTCAGGTTCAGTGAGGGACCCTGTGTCAAGGAAATAGGTGAAGAGCAATAGAGGAAGACACCCAGCATCCTGCCCTGCCTCCACACGGACACGCATGGTTTCGTGCACCCCCACACTCACATACATACAAATGTAATGTCAACTTAATAATATTTTCAATTTACACTGAGTTTATTGGCGTATAACCCTATAGGGAATCAAGGAGAATCTGTAAGGTGTTAAGCCTCAAAGGCATGAGAGTGGAACAAACAGTAAGAAGTAAATGAGCTTTGCCACATCACAGCAGTTACAGGGATTCTGGGAAAAACATCACAGAAGGCTTCATGGAAGATCTGGAAGATGCACTGAGCTGGAGCATCACTTTATTATGGGAGAAGGGGTGGAAGCGGAGGTCTACCGAGAAACAAGGCATTTGGGGAAGGATGGCATCCACACAATGGGGTGCCTCTGAGGTGAGCGTTGGAGACAAGACAGGGAGATAAACTGGAGATGGCAGGATCCTGTGAGCAGTGGGTGCTATCTATGGCTTGGAGGAAGAGGCTAGGAACAGAAGTAGAATTTTTCAGAGGTCAGTGTAGATATAGTATAGGTTCACCTACAGGAAAGACTAAATGCAGGAAGTCACCTCTGGGCCCTGATCAGGCCATGGTGCAGAGAAACAGAGAGGCAGGGGACAAGGGATGGACCACAGTTCCACACTTCCCACGTAGAGAAGCTCACCACCAAAATTTGCTAATGACCTGTTCAGTGACACCAGCAACCTGAGGAAATAGCATCTTAAAGAGGTTGCGTGATGAGCGAGACTGATACCAGGAATTCAAATCCCGACAAAGCAGAGATCTGGGGGCACACTGTTCTATCTCACTACCCATCTTCTATACAAAGCTGGGGGACTACCACCAAAAATCCCCTCAAGGACTGGGGGACAAAAACCACTACTCGGGGCAGGCTCGGTTCCCCAGGCATCCACCTTCCTGGGACCCATTCCTGACTTTGGGGAGCTCTAGCTGTTTTCCTGGATCTCCACACAATACCAAAGCCTATATCCCTCTATTGCAACCAACACTAGGCATTTTTGATAGGAGTCACAGTTTTACTTTAAGCTTGACACCATACTTATTTAGACTTTCCCCAGCTTCCTAGAATTTCCTAGATCCCCATGATCCCTTTGTAACTTCCTTCTCCAAAATCTGTGCCCACTCTCGGACTCTATCGCACTGCTCATCTGCTGTTTTATAACTCTTAGCCCTCACATTACCTCCAATCTCTTCTTTCTCCAAAAAGTAATGTAGGAACAAAGATGTGGGGAGGGGACACCCAGAAGAGAGGAGGTGGCCGTCTTCTGTTTCCCTGAGAGCCAGAATGGGGAGGCAGGGCCGCAGGGGAGTATTCAGGACACTCTTCACGTTGGTGAGCTGAACCCTAACCACAGGAGTGGTCTAGATTCCTCACTGAGGCTCTAAAGCGGAATTCAGAGGCTGCAGAGATGCTCAGTCAGTACAAGGTGCTTACCATGCAAACGTGAGGACCTGAATTCAGTCCCCAATGCCCACATAAAAAGCCAGGCACGGCACAGGTCTATATTCCCAGAGCCGGTGACACAGAGACAAGAAAATCCCTGGGCCTCACTTGCCAACCAATCTAGGCAAATAAGTGACTTCCGGCTAGTGAGAGAGCCTGTCTCAGTGGTACGGTGGAGAGCAATAGAGGAAGACACCTGATGTTAATCACTGGCCTCCATGTGCGTACATGAGAGTGCGCGTGCGCACACACACACACACAGACACACACACACACACACACACACACACACACACACACACAAATCCATTTATCTCCCTAATGTTCAAGTCTTTTCTTTCTCCATCACTTTTGGTAGACTTCACCTAAACATTTGGTAACCCTTGTCTTCAGATTCTCAGAATTGAGGCTTGATGCTTCCCTGTGCAGTTTAAATAGATGTTTTACATTTATTTCTCGAAGCTTAATATTCTTGAAGTGCCAAGACATCAGAAAGAATTCAGAAAGATGATGACATGGTCACGGCTGTCCAGGGGCTAGCTTGGAGATGTAGAAGGTGTAGTCAGCACCCAGGAACTGAAACACTCCAGGTTGTCCCTCTGAGTTGCGAGGGACAGGGGTGGAATTCATTCCTCTGACCCTACAGCCATCAGGGCCCCTGAGCTGAACTTCCAGAGGGGCTGCAGCAGCTGTCCCTGTCTATCACAGATCCCCTCCTGGGGCCTAAAGGCAGCTATCCAGGCACAGGCTCAGGAACTTTGAAGAGCTAGGTTCAGGAAGATGGTTTTCCCAGTGGATGAGCTGGCCTCCCATGGTGACTTACTCTAAGCTGGAGGTCTGTTCGTCCGTCAGCAGATTGGGGGGTGAAGGGGGGGTAGGCATAGCTAAAGGCTTCCAGGGAGCCAGGAGCTGGGCCTGCTTTCACTTGTTCTCCCCCACGACAGCTGTAGAAGATGTATGAGCCCTGCTGGGGCCAGAAACTAAGGAGAGGCTGGCTCTAGCCTCCAACTCAACCCGTGTGGCCTCTGTGCCCCTACACACATGTACACACACACACACACACACACACACCATGGAAAATAACCTGAAAATGTGTCAGAAACTCAGACTTGGCTGAATGCAAACTCACCGCCTGCCCCCAAATTCCAGTGTCACTCCGCCTAGTAGATTAGGAGAGGCAGACTTAATGGGTTGGTCATCATGTGCTTGCTGGCTGTACTTTCTGAACAATCTTTCTCATTATCATTCTTGCATTTCTGGGAATGAAGGAACCCCAGTCTGTACAGATGCGGTAGCACAGCTGGGATCAGCATCAGTTCTAGAAGCCATCTCCAGGCTATGCTTACAACAATGCTTCTGGGCCACCCAGAAGGCTAATGCAAACCGGTGACCCGTGACCAGGTGACCTGTGACAATGATGATTTCCTTCCTTTCCCCTGCCTACTCTGGAGGGTAGATCCCCAGAAATCTGTCTCTTTATACATCACATTTGTCAGACTGCACCTTCAGACACTTCGGGGCCCTTGTCTTAGAGATTTTCAGCATTTAAATATGATGCTATCTCTGTGGTTCAAACACAACTGAATTTTTCATCTAGTTCTCAAAACTTAATGTCCACGAAGCACAAGGTTAGGCTATTAGGGATAATTTAGGAGCTAGGTGTGGTGATGTACACCTGTAACCCAAGCACAGAGGAGGCTGAGACAGGAGGATTTTAAGTTTGAGACCAGCCTGTGCTACATAACAAGTTCCAGGACAAAGAAGTCTACATAGTGAAACAATGTTTCAATAAAAACAGAAAGAAGGAAAGGGAAGAAAGGAAGGAAGGAAGAAGGAAGTTAGTTAAAAGAAAGATGTTATCAGTATCACAAAACTTATTGGAGACGGAGAAGAGTAACAAGAGTCACATGCCAGGAGAGTCTGAAAGTCTTACTGCACTGACTAATGGAACTCCATGTGAAGTACTGATGTCACTATCAGAAGTCAAGAATCACCTTGTTTGAGGAGGAAGATCATATAGAACTGTACAAATCACAACCAAAAAAAGGAAAAGGGGGTACTTAGTACCGTGAGCCATCATTTGAGAGCCTGTTCTGAGTCCTATTGGTATCTTACTTGGAGAGTGACAGAAAGCCCATTTTGAACAACTCCCCTGTTCTAATATACCTGATTTCCCAGTTAAATGTGATTAATATGCTTTTTACTATCTAAATAATTCCTTGATGTTTACAGTGAGAAATTTGGAAAGCACAAATAAGCCAAAATGAGAAGATGGAAGTTGCATGTATTCTAACTCCATGACCCTTCACACTTGGACGTTTTCTTCTGTGTGTAAACTTTATGTTGTTAAATTGTAGCTTGTTAGGTCAGGCATAGTGGGGTACACCTTTAATCCCAGCACTTGGGAGGCAGAGACAGGAGGATCTCTGTGAGTTCAAAGCCAGCCTGGTCTACATAGCAAGCTCCAGGCTAGTTGGGGCTACAGGGAGACCTTGTCTCAAAAAGACAAAAAAAATTTTTTAATTGTATCTTATTAATGAGAGCCTTGTATCAGATTGTGCAATTATTGCTCATGTTCAACGGTAGCTCAGTGGGACTGACACTGAAGAGAACTGCCTGCCAGGAACGATGCTAGCCTGAACCACACTGCCTCTTGGATTTATCATTAGCCTGGCTGTCCTTTATGAAGAAAGCCAAGACCTGTCCCTATTGGTTTTCTCAGCCCCCAGCACAGTCATCTACCTTACAAGAACTTCTGCTGTCATTGTTTTAGGTTTCTGTTATTTTGTTTCCAGTGCTGGGAATTGAATCCTTGTACATACTGGGCAAGAACTCTGCCGCTGAACTACATCCCCAGGTACTTGTGAACCTAAACGTTAGGATTTTGCCTTTTGCTTTCCAGTGCTCTGTGATGTGCTCCGGACGGTGGTACACAGGTACATATTTAAAATTCTTACAACCTCCCTGCTTCTAATTTAATCATGTTAATAGCAATCTACCCATGCAGGCAGGAAAGTGTATAATACAGCCCGGTGTGCCAACAGCCAGTCTCTGACCTAAGCAAGAGTTGCTCCTGAGAGAGGCAGTCCACAGATTAGAAACAATTATCTAATACATGATTAGATACCTTCACAGAAGGTGATATTGAGGCCAGCCTGGTCTACATAGCAAGTTCTAGGCCAGCTGGGACCACAGCGAGACCCCATCTTTAAAAAAAAAATTTTAATAAAAAAAAATATTCACAGGCATCTGAAGAACAAGAGGGAAACTTAAAGATAGCCAAGCCCCTCCCACTCCATCATTATTGCTTTACTCTACACACAGGCAAGATATCTCCGGCATCAGACTGAGCTAAGGGCCTTTTCAGAGTTCCATATGCTTGTTCCTGAACCCTCCTGTGATTATGTAGTGAGTTATTTTGTTTTTTCCTTCTACTTTGAGCAGATACATAGTAGATATCAGTGAATTAACATTAAATGACTTTTTTGTTTCAAACAGTGTGTCATGTAGCCCAAGCTGGCCTCAAACTCACTTATGTAACCTGGGATGATGTTGACTTCTGCTGAGGATCAGGTGCCTCCTCCTCCTCCTGGGTGCTGGGGATTACAGGTGTGCACCACCACACACTCAGTTTTACACAGTGCTGGAGATAGAATGCAGAACTTCCTGTGTACTAGGCCAGCCCTTTGCCATCTGAGCTACAACCCCAGCCCCATAGTAAATCACTATGGCTCACACTATCTTCCTTCAAAAGTCAAAAGTCACCCAGAGAAAGTGACAGGACTAAGGAACTTTCCCAGCCCCAATGGGTTAAGAGGGTCTAGTGATATCAGGGTGAGCCGTATGCTGGCTGGACAGGAAAAGAACTCAGGGCTGTTTTTCTTCTTTGAAAGCCAATCCCAGTGGAGTTACTGGGGCTTTTGAAACCAAATGTCTTTACAGCTTGAAATGAATAACTGCATGACCTCAGCTGCCACGCACGCAGGCCCTGTTGTTATACCTGGAGCCTGGCTGCTCTCAGGGCGTCCCATAAATAACCCATGTCTGTGCAGCACATGTTGGGGACGAGCTGCCATCAGAAATGGTTTTGGCCAGAGAGCCAAAACCTGTCTCTGTGAAACTACAGTCATCTGGGAGTGATTTTCTCACTCCCATTAAGCCCAGACACTGGCTCCATTTGCATTCCTGCAAACCATCTTAAGGAATTCATTTTTATTGCTTGGATGTGGGTCTCTGAACCACATCAATTACAGTCCTTTGTGTAACCGATGGATGAGTGTGAAATGACATGATGACAATCTTGTTGCTGTGAAGCAGTTCACAGATTGTACGGGGACAGAATACTAAGTTCATTGTGAGCATCAACTAAGAACTATGGAAATCAGGCTGGAGCGACAAACCAACCCCTCCAAATAAAACAACCAGCAATATCAAAAAGCATTGCCTCTGATCTGCATTCAAACCTGACTCCAGCCTGGTGTGGTAGTACATGCCTTTAATTCCAGCACTCTGGAAACAGAGGCAGGTGGATCTCTGTGAGACTGAGGCCAGCCTGGTCTACATAGTGAGTTCTGGGCCAGCTGGGCTACAGGGAGACCCTATCTCAAATACAAGAAAATAAAACAACAACAACAAAAATAACATAACCTTATATCCTTTTGACAGTTGAGACCTCGCATTCAAACCTAAGGAGTAAATTCCACAGTGAGAGAAATAAATACAGTAACATTTTATTAATAATAATGTCACAAGAAATATTTGTTGGTTGTAGGTTGATATAAAAACATTCATAAATCACACACTGGATCAGCCAGGCAAGAGAAATGGGTTTTGTCCTGGTTCTTCTCTGAATTTGTTCTATTTCCTTGCCTTTGTAGAGACTGAGTCTCAGTTTCCTCTTCTGTTGGCTCAATGGCTATCCAAACCTACAGAGTTAAGAGATTGGCACCTTCAGGAAATGTAGAAATAGAATCCTCAGAATATAAAGTCTCAGGTCTAGGGTGTGGTTCAGTTGGTGGAGTGCCTGACTGGGACACATAAAGCTCTGGTTTCGACCCCTGGCACCACATACACTCGGCATAGCGGTGTATATCTGTCACCCCAGCATTTGGGAGGCGGAGGCAGGAGAACCAGAAGTTCAGAGTTATTCTCAGCTACATTGTGCACTGGAGGCCAGTCAGGACTATCAGACCCTGTCTCAAAAAAAGAAAAAGAAGAAGAGCATACAGTCGTCTGTGACCATGGGAATCATTTTACCAGAGCAGTAGAGAGTGCTGGGTTAGCAATGGACTGTGGTCAGAAAGGCCTGGCTGTCCCTGCAGTTTAAGATCAATGGATGGACTCACAGCATCCTTGGCCAGGGGTCTGAATTTCATTTCAAACCACAAAGGACCATATTGTGAAGGCATCTTAGGAGCTATGTTATGGTGCTGTTAGCTGTCCAGTTTGTCCACTGCAATGTCAGTCTTTAAGGAATCCCACTAGGAAAGCCAAGACAGGTGACACTATAAAGCAGTGAACCCCAAAAGAACATGAAAAACAGACTGGTCCTTCAGGGGGCTCCTGGACCTCACAGAATGGCTTAACTCTGTCCAAGGACACCTGGTCCACTCAAGGGGGCTCACTGGCTGTGACAGCCCCACAGAGCCAGGGGAAGAAGGGAAATTCGTAACTAGGACTTTGCAAACCGCTTTCTTGCTCTCTTGCTTTCTGAAAATGATTGATCGGCATATTTGCCAGGAAGTTCAGCCTGATAAGTCATTTCCTCCTCTGGAAACTCTTGACTCACCTCTAATTCACCTCCCAGGAGTCTGCTCAGGAGCAGACAACCCAGGGTTTGGTTTGTTTCTGTTTTTCTGAGTTGTAATTTACCATGGCTTCTTGACTCACAAGTAGTGTGGCTCCTACAGGAAGCCCAGGCCAGGACTGTGTCCTAATCCTGTTCTCAGCAACAAGTTCCATTCTTCTCCAATTTCCCTCCAGAGGAACTGGAGGATTATGCTAACCAGACTCAGTGGAGCTCAGTGTCCAGCTGTAGGGGACCTAAGCATACTTCTGATCCCCATGCAAGTTAACATTAGTGTGGTGCACAATATAACAGCAGCTCTATCAAGGCTGCACAGTCAGCCACAAACACCACACACTAGAGAGAATATGCAGAAAGTACCAGAGAATGTTTTCCATTAAAAAAAAAATTAACTGTGGAGTTACCACCCCTCCGACCCCTCACAAGAGCCTGACAACCTCTAAGGAGAAAGAGAAAGAAGTTTCTTCTACACGGTATCTTTTTTCCTGTCTGTGGAGTGTATGCTTATAGAAGGCCACAACACACACACACACACACACACACACACAAACACACGTGCACACTGCCTACAAACTGTTCAGTTTCACACACATTATTCCATGTCTGTCCACAAAGTGTGCCTCCCATGGTCAGTGTGTCTCACAGAAATCATCTAGAAATGGCCCAGAGCTCCCCAAAGTGATGAGTTCTAGAGAAGCAAAGAGACATACATGCTAGCTAATGTCACTGAAAATTCTTAGGGCAAGGTGTGAGTCACCAGAGGACTTAAAAGAGCTGAGGAGGAAGAGCCAATCCACCCATCCCAAAGGAAAGGAAGTCTGAGCAGAGGTTGAACAACTGAAATAGGGGCTCTCCTTCCAACGACCTGTGGATGATGAGACTCAAGAAAGATTCCACCAGCCACACCTACTGTGCCACAGCCTCAGAGTGGATTGTGTATCAATAAAATATTGATGTGATCTGAGAAAGGAGAGCTCCCGAGGTGGGTATCAGAGTGGGATGATGCTTCTCACGCCTCAAATGGAGTGGTGACAGCTTCAGCCATTGAAAGAGGCAGCTGTCATTTTCACGGGGATGTGGAAGTGTGAGCTCCAAAGTCTGTTCTGTCCCACTCTCCTCTCCTGTCATGCTGTGCCTCAGCATCCTGATGAGAAACAGCCAGAACATGAAGAGCAACCTTTATTGGGTACTTCGGTGTATGCCAGGCACATTTATTATTAACTCATTTAATCCCAAGGGAGGCATGAGACAGAGTGAGAGGCAGAAATAGCCTCCATGTTTTTCTGACTTTGGAGAAATGAGGAGGTTCAGTGGGAGAGCAATGGTATCTCAAAGAAACCTGAGGGGAAAAGGACAACCCACTGACAAAAGACTCATCTGGGTCTGTCCTGAAGGAAACGGGAGGAAAGAGAACAAGAGAGGAATGTGAAGCTGGAGAGACTCAGAGGTGCAGAGCCCTTGCCACTCAAACATGAGAGTTCAGGTGCCAGCATCCATGTAGCAAACGGTGTGACCCCATGCACACATCTGTAACTTCAGTACTGAGACAGGAGGGACAGGAAGATCACCAGGGTTTGCTTGATTGACAGCCTATCTGAAAAATGAGAGTTCTAGGTTCAGCAAGAGACCTGTACTTCCCCTCTCTCCCCTGAGAAGAAGAGAAAGTTAGAGGAAGACATCTGGCTTTCTAGGGCACACTCAAAACATGTACCCATATTCCACAAGCATGTGCACGTGCGCACACGCGTGCACACACACACACACGCACACACTATAAACAAGTTAAAAGGGGAGTGGTTGGAGAGTTGGCTCAGTAGTTAAGGACATATACTACTCTTGAAGAAGATCAGAGTTCAGTTCCCAGCACCCACATCAGACTTCTCACAACATCTGTAATTCTAGCTCCAGGGGTATCCAATCCAGATACCTGCACTCACCTGCACATACCAAACACAGGCACACACACACAATTAAAAATAAGAATAAGTTTAAAAAATAAAGAAAGGAGAACTGGCATGAAAGCTCAGCAGTTAAACACTTGACATGAGGACGTGAGGACCAGAGTTCCAAGACCAATACATGAATATGGCGCTCACCTCTGACAGCGCCCAAGGCGGAGCTGGGATCCTCAAAGCAAGCTGATTAGGGAGACTAGCCATAAAGGTGAGCTCTGGTCGGACTGAAAGACCTTGGCTCAATGAGTAAGGTAGAAGAGAGCTCAACATCAGCCGCAGACCTCCATGAAAGTACACTGGTTATTTTTGTGTTCAAAGAATTCAATTGTCAAGCCTAAGAGATGGCTCAGGGCTTAGGAGCACTAACTGCTCTTGCAGAGGACCCAGGTTCCATTCCCAGCACCCACAACTGTCCTTAACCCCAGCTCCAGGGACTCCAACACCTCCTTCTGGCCTCTGAGGACACTGTGATGCACTTACAGACATATAGGCAAAACACTCAAACACATAAAATAAAAATTACATGTCCTCATGTCAAGTGTTTAACTGCTGAGCTTTCGTGCCAGTTCTCCTTTCTTTATTTTTTAAACTTATTCTTATTTTTAATTGTGTGTGTGTGCCTGTGTTTGGTATGTGCAGGTGAGTGCAGGTTTCTGGTTTGGATACCCCTGGAGCTAGAATTACAGATGTTGTGAGCAGCTGATGTGGGTGCTGGGAACTGAAATTTTTTTAATTTCTCAATTTTAATGGTGCGTGCGTGCGTGTGTGTGTGTGTGTGTGTGTGTGTGTGTGCTGGCTCACATGCACATGGGTATACATGAATGTGGAAGCCAAAGGTCAACATCAGTGTTTCACTCTCTCTCTCTCTCAACTACTCTCTACCTTGTTGGACCAAAACAGGGTCTCTCTGTAACCCCAGTTGGCCTGGAAGTCGCTATGTAGACCAGGCTGGCCTCACAGAGATCCTCTTGCCTCTGCCTCCCTAGTGCTGGGATAAAAGGTGTAAGCCACCACACCTGGCTTCCACTTTATTTTCTGAAACAGGGTCTCTCACTTAACTTGAAACCCCACAGACCATCCTGTCTCCACTTTGCTGGTGATGGGATTACAGGTGTGTACCATCATGTCCGACTTTTTATGTGAGTGAGTTAACTCAGATGCTCATACTTGAAAGGCAAATACTACATCCACTAAGCAACCATCAGCTTCATTTTTTAATACAGTGTATATTGACAGACACAATCCATACAGATAGAATCTCTGACCTAGTTTCCGTTCTACTGCTGACCAAAAGCAGCTCAGTAAAGGAAAAGTTACACTTCCTGTCACAGGCATCCCTGAGGGAAGTCAGAGCAGGAATTCAAGGAAGAACCTGAAGCAGAAGCCAGGAAGGGACACTGCTTGCTGGTTCACTCATGACTCAAGACTCTTGCTCAGCTAGCTTCCTTATACAAGCTGGGAACACCAGCCCAAGGAATGGCAGCACCCACGGTGGTCTGGGTCCTCTCTACATCAATTAAAGCAGTCATGACACTCCCTCACAGATCTACCCATAGACCAACCCGATAAGACAATTACTCAGTTGAGTCTCTTTCTTCCAAATGATTCTAGGCTGTGTCAAGTTGATCTTTGGGATCTTCAGGAATTTTCCAGGGACTGGGAAGAAGGTTCACTAGGTAAAGTGCTTGCTGCTCAGGCAAGAGAACCTGAATCTGGATCACCAGTATCCATGCAACAAACCAGGCAAGGTGGTACATGCCTGTGATCCTGGTCCTGCAAGGCAGAAACAGAAGGCTTCCTCAAGGTCACTTATCAAATTTGTCTTGTCAAATCTGTGAGCACCAGGTCCAGCAAAAGACCCTGTCTCAAAAAATATGGAATCAGGTGTGATGGCACACACCTTTAATACCAGCACTTAGGAGGCAGAGACAGGTGGATCTCTGTAAGTTCAAAGCCAGCCTGGTCTACATAGCGAGTTCCAGGCCAGCTGGGGCTACAGGGAGACCCTGTTTCAAAAAAGACCAATAAAATCAGGTGGAGAGTTATAAAGGAAGATACTTGACATGGATCCCTGGCCTTCACGTGTACATGCACACACCCAAACACACACACACACACACACACACACACACACACACACACACACACACACAATTACCCAGGGTGCAATGGGTTCCTGAGGCCAATTTCTTTGAGTCACTGAGTAAACAAAAAGCAGTAATCTGTGGGGAAGGTTGGGGGACAAATCTGCAACTGCCTATTTGACCTTGAACAGACCATTCCACTTCTCTGATTTCATCTGCCCAATAAAGGTACTGAGCCAAAAGTGCTCCAGGATCTCTTTATCTCTAGCAGCTTCTCAGTCTTGGTTCTTAAGCAGAGACAGAAACTGGGAGCTCAGTGAAGTCAAAGGCCCTCCCTGAAACCCTGACTGCCAAGTGTATCAAGGGAATATCACAGGGAGGGTTTGTAGGCTAAAAATAACTGCCCTGAGACCTGGGGGGTCAGAGGGTTCCTCTCAAGGCTAGGAGGAGAAGGATGATGTCAGTGCCTGGAGCAGTCAGCATTCCTGGGCAGCTCAGGTCTACGGGTGACGACTCAGGAATTTGTGATCCTTTTGTGCCTCCAGAAATGTCAACACTATCTCTGCCTGAACTCAGAGTGCCTCTGTGTGTGTGTGTGTGTGTGTGTGTGTGTGTTTGTGTGTACAAGCTTGCTCTCACACACACTGGCCTCCACACTCCATCAAATCCGAGAAGTAATCTGATTTAGACTCTGACGTCCTTTCAGGGAAGACTCAACAGAATAACAAAGCTCAGAGTCTTATTTTTCAGTCACCCCCCCTCCCAGGCTGCAAGCTCAGCTAGCAGAAACTCTAGGAGAGGGCGGGGTTGCGGCTTCCAGCTGCGCTGGTTACCCACACACACACACACACACACACCCTCAGTCCCTCCTCCCACCTCCACAGTACTGCTGGAGTCCTCCCCTTCGTGAGGTTTTTGGAAACCTACTCTGAAACACTGTTATAAATATCCAATAATAAATAAACACGAGTTATTTCTGAAATGTACCCAGGAATAGCCAATTACCCAAACAGCCAAGGTTGTCCTTCAGATCCTGGGAAAAACAGACATGTGGGTTTGGTTTATAACTCCGTTGCCTAAAGCAGAATCATTGGTCTTATATGTCTAATTTCAGTTTTCTGTTTCCATTATTTTCCTTTTATCATATTGAGGAAAAAGAAGAGAGAGGAAGGAGATTGGGGAGACAGAGACAGAATGAGAACTAAGGAATGATAATACTGAATAAGAAGAGTCTATTATTTAACTCTGGCTCTTAAGGCAACAGTCAGAAAAACAAAGTAGTTTTATTTTGTCCTTGATGCTCTTAATACAAATTATACAAATTTAAGATGATAGACTATTCTGTTTCCAAATCCCAAAAGAATCAGACAACAAATGGAAATACAGGTCGCTAAGATAAAGCAGAAAGGCCACAGGAAAGCCTGGAGCTAACTGGAAGCACCCGGAGAGAATGAGGAGGAAGGATCTGGAGTTAAGCACCCCTGAGCCGCCAGGAGTGGTTCTATTGGTCACATGTTACTATAGAGTAGAGTAAGCCTGGTAAGTCCTCTCAGTTAAGGTGCTGACGTGCCCTGGCCAGTTCTCCTCTACAGAAGGGCCCTCACTTGCCCCTTCACTCCCTTGGTTCTTAAGACTCAAGAAGTTCAGCGGATGTACTGAGTCACTGCAGAATATTTTCCATGCTGGGTGAGTGAGTTGATACTGGCAGGACCCTTCTCTTGGGAAAGTCTATTGAATCAGAACTGTGCTTGGGTGCCTCATAGGGGAGCAAGCCTAACGTTGCTGATATTTCCTCTGGCTGGGTCCTCAATGGCCAAGATAAGGACCCAAGAGTCCAACAGTGGCCAGACCTTTCACCATCTCCCCAAGGAGTTGGCCTTGCAGCCCTCAAAGCAGTCATAGGCTCACCTGAACTCCTCATTTGTCTCTAATCTGCTCTCTTTAAACCCCGTCCTCATCTAACCTGGAATGTCCCCCCATCTCCTCAGTTGTCATAGGCCTCTGGTACACCACAGATTTGACCCAAGACTTCTTGGTCTCAGCTCTCCCTGACCACTGTCTCTTCACACACACTGTACGACTAGACACATGAGGGCACAGCACTGTCCCCTCACGTCTGGAAGAATGGAGCTTGTGCAACAGCACTCTAAAGCTCCAAACTTGTTATTCCTGCTTTATCTTCAGCAGAGACCCAGTACCTGTGGGCTGGCTCACCTGATGAGGTGTCTACAGGATGCCAGGGAATCAACTCACTTTCCGGAGAGCACTCAGCATGGAGTCATAACATCTTAAGCATTCTGAAAAAGAAAATAGACTCAATGAAGAGAGAAAACATTTCATGGCCTACTAAAGACCTTCCTCCAAAGCTGCTCTCATGATTGATAGACTCCTGAACCATAGCTACCCCAGAAAGCTAACTCCCTAAAACTGCAAACAGCTTCAAGGGATTAGTTTGTTGAGTCTTACAGGAAGAAATTTTCAATGGATTACAAAATATGGTGAACTTTTGTCATATGGGTGGCAAAAAGAATCATTGGCCCGTGGTAGAAAAGACAGAAAGTAGTTGGGTGTGGTGGCATACACCTGTGATCTCATCCTTTGGGAAACTAAGGTTGGTGCTTCAAGAGTTTTGGGCCAGCTTGGTAGTCCAAATGAGACCCTAGCTCAGAAAAGACAGAAAGAGATAGAGGAATGGCTCAGTAAAGTGCTGGTTGCACAAACATGAGGTCCTGAGTTGAATGCCCAGCACCCCCATAAAAAGCTAGGTAACAGGAATGTAATCTCAGCATTGGGGATCCCTGGAGATTGCTAGCTAGCCAGTCTAGCCAATCCAGCAGGCCCCAGGTTCAGTGACAGACCCTGTCTCAAAAAACAAAGATGGAATGGGGCTGGAGAGATGGCTCAGCAGTTAAGAGCACTGGCTCCTAGCCGGTTCCCTGCACCCACACTGCGACTCACAACCTCCTGAGTTCCAGTTCCAAGGGATCTGATGCCCTCTTCTGGCCTCCTTGGGCATTGTACACATGTGGGAACACTTACATAAATGCAGACAAAATACTCATACACATAAAATTAAAGTAAATATTTTAAGTAATTAAGAACAACAGTAGAGAGCCTGGAGTAATGGCTATTGTGTAGCAGTTTCAGCTGACATAAGACATTCCATCTTGGAGGGAAGTTCCTCAAGAATCAGTTTGTTCTAAGGGGAGCTGAACATTCCATCCTACAGGGAAGCTTGTTAAAACTCAGGACGTAAACAGCTCAATAGCTTGAGAAAGTCCCTGAAACTGACCCAATTCACTAGGTCCCTCCCTCCCCAGGCTTATATAAGCAGTAAGGATTGCTGAGAGATACCCCAAGAAAAAGCTGAGCTGTCAGAAGAAGCAGAGACCAGACAGCTGCCCGGAAGAGGCTCAAACCAACTGAACTGCTTGGAGGAGAGAAAGATGTGCAGTGCACTCCAGGTCTCCACCTCCTGTGAGCTGTCACCTATGCTGGGGTGGGCTTCTGGGGATGCAGCTGTGCCAGAGTCATTTCTGTCCCTGTAAGCATCTCCTCACCCATACTCCTGTAAGTGACCCCAATAAAACTCAATCGCTCACCGAACTGGATTTTGATGGTATCTTTACTTTGGTCTGCTCCCTGTCTGGTGTGAGATGTCTGCCTGTGTCTCCCAGGAGTAGTGTCACACAACAATGGTCAGTGATTTAGAGTACTTCCTGCACCAGGTTTGGTTCCTAGCACCCACACAGCAGCTAGGAACAGCCTGTGACTCCAGGGAATCTGACCCTTTCTGATCTCTGCAGGCTCCTGTGTACACAAGTTGCACATACATACACTCAGGCACACACACACACACACACACACACACACGCATAACATGAAACTTAAAAAACAAATTATATTTTGAAAAAACAAAGTGGAAAGTGAGAGAAGACACTTGGCATTAATCTCTGGTCTCCACAGGCACACACATGCCCATTCATCCACATGTGCACATATGTATTCATATAATACACACAAAATTAATATGTACACATATACCCCCCAAACACACACACACAAAGAGAGAAAAAGATCAGTTATTTAGTCTTCTCTGACTTCAAACAAATCATGAAGCTTCCCAATTCTTGTGTCCTTAAACAAAAAGACTGTCCTTCCATGGGCCAAAGTCACAAAAGTGGCCCTTCACTAACATTAGCATAAACACTGAGAAGTTTTTCTGTTAGCAGCAACAGATTTGTTTTAAGGCCGTCACACAATCTCTCATATGATTACTCTTGGACCAAGAAGTCTCAGAGAATGTGTGGCATAGTCCATAGTTATGGAGCAAATTGAAATAAACTGGCCCAAAGGAATCTCAAAGCCTGATTTTGTTTATGAGCCCTCCACCATGTCCCAACTATGTGCCCCGGGAAACTGCACACAGAGATCAGTTTTACAAAACCAACATAAGGTTGGTTTCATCATAAGGTCAGTGACTGACAAATGAAACAGCTTCCACCTGGGTCTTCTGAACAGAGCTTCTGCCTTTGTTTAAAAACTACTCCACTTAACGTTCTCTACACACTCTGAACAGTTTCTCTGTTGCTCTGTTAATGCCAATGTTGGAGCTATTTTGTGGGTAAAATGAAGCAGTGTCTACATTTATTTTTGTGTGTCTTGTGCACGAGCACACATGTGGAGGTCAGAGGAAAATTTGTGAGAGTCAGCTTTCTCCTTCTACCATGTGGGTTTCAGAGACTGACCTCAAGTCATCAGGCTCGGTAGCAAGCACCTTCACCCACTGAGCCATCTCACAGGCCTGAAAATGAGACAGTTTTAACACAGAAACTGTTTCATGTCACAAGGCATACAGTTTGCACTGACTTCACACTCCATAGAACGACAGTGTTGTGAGCAGATCACAAAATGACCTTAAGCACTGAAAGTGGAAAGCCCTTCCTACCATTGAATATGAAATTCTCTCCCTTTAATTGGGTTTAATTTTGTGCAGAGTGCACTTGGGGTTTTGCTTCTATGTGAGTGTCTCAGAACCAAAAGGAGAAGCACAAGTGAGTGGACAGCTGGGGCCTCGTGGGCAGAGCACCCAACGTGTCTGCTGCAGTCTCAGGAGACTGGAAAGAAGATAAGAAGCTGTGAGCTGAGTCATAATTACCGTCTTAAACAAGGAAAGCTAAATTGTAGTTGCCAAGAGTGACCTGAAAGTTATAGAATCTGCTCACATTCTTGTTAAAAAGAAGAAAGGGCTCCTGTCAGCAGATAGCTGCCTAGAGTGGGACAGGCAGCAACGCCTTGGGCTATAGCCTCCAAGTGTTAAAATGCCTCTGTGCACAGATTCCAGTTGTTGGGAGAATGCTTGAAGTCTGAAAGGATCCTCAGAGCTTTCATGGTTGAGGAAGTGTCTTGTGGAGTACTTGGATCAGCAGGACCGGGAACCTGTCTGGGCTCCAGGTGGAAATCACACACACACACACACACACACACACACACACTTATGACAGTGTCAAGAAGGCTTGCATCACATGTTAACCTAGCCAGTCCTCACATTTGCAGAGAGATGCTGGGCCCTGCTTCCCTTGACCCCACTGCCTGTTTTTTTGTGGCTGTGTATGAGATAAAATAAAATCTCCATCCTGAATTAGTGGTATGAGGAACAATAAGTTGTTTCATAACTTTTAAAAAAATATTTTATTCTTTTTATTTTATGTGTATGAGTGTATTGCCTACGTGTATGTAAGTGCACCCATGTCATGCAACGCCAATGAAGGTCAGAAGGGGAAGTCAAAGTCCCCTGGAACTGGAGTTAACCACCATGTGGGTGCTGGGTGTTGACCCCTGGTCCTCTGCAAGAGCAGCCAGTCTGCTGAGCCACCTCTCCAGCTCCCGTTTCATGACTTTTGTGATATATGTTGCTTTAGAAATTTTCTATAAAGCGTGTGACCTTTCCACACTAGCAAACAGCAAACTCCATGACCACTGGAGTCCTTCCTATTTTTTTTCCTTTTCTAAATTACTGGGTCAAGAATTTAGATTAGAAAAACAACAACAACAACAGCAAGGCTGCTAGAGGACTATTATGGTTTGGATCTGAAATATCTCTCACAGGCTCATGTTTTGAACGGTCAGTCCCCAGCTTGCAGCACCATTTGGCAACCTTTGGGAGGGAGCTCCAGATGACAGGGGCTTGGCGCTGGGCATGGGCCTCTCGGTGTTGTTCTATTCCTGGTTACGGCTGTGTCTGCTTTCTGCCCTGCAGCGACAGGAACGGCCTGCTCACCCTCCTGCCACCATGCCTTCCTCACTTAGATGAACTGAAAGTCCTCTGAAACATGAGCCAAAACAAACCTTCCTCCCTCAGCTGTTTCTGCTAGATATTTTATCACAGCAGAGGAGAACATGTTTCAGTACCACAGACACTGGATATATAAATAAATAAATAAATAAATGCCTTATAAACAATGACAATTTCTCCCTCATGGTTCTGCAGTCCTGAAGTTCCAGACATGAGGGCCACTGTGGCCAGATCCCAGCCGGGTCCACCTTTCTGGTTGCAGACTGATAACTTGTCATTGGTTCCTCACGTGATGGAGAGAGAAAGCTCTCTGGGTTCCTGTTTTGAAGAAGATCAGTCTTGAGAACCCCACCCTCACGATCTAATCACCCTCAAGAGGTCTGTCTCATCTCATATCATTTTGGGGTGAAGATTTCAACAAATGAACTTCAAAGGGCTACAACACTCAGACCACAGCACCAGGAAAGCACGTGTGCTTGTAATGGCTGGGGACCCCGTTCGATTTCATTCATGGGCCACACGAACAAGGAGTTGTTCCCCTCGTTTTAGGTACCCTGAAAGCTTGGAACAGCTTCTCAAAGCTCTGAATTACATCTGAGAAACTAGCTTTGAGGACAGTATTCATTTCTCTGACTCTGGACTGAAGTTTTCTCTGAACAGACCCTTTCTTCCCCTGCAGTCCTATAGGAAGCTTCCTGCTGAGATTCACATCCTGGTAACACTGCCTTGCTTTGGGATATTTTTTCCAAAAAGTTGAGATAAAATCCACTGAGCCAAAGAACAAAAGGTTCAGCGTGTACACTTCCATCTACATCAAGTCTAGAAACAGGCAAAGCTGATTTTGTGCTGAGTCAGGAGTGTAGCTCTCCTTCCCCGGAGGCAGGGTGCAGGTGAGAAGCGAGGAACTTCTGGGGCACAGGCCATGTGCAGCTTCCAGATGCTGTTTAGTTATAATATTTCAACTAGCAGAATCCTTCAGCATGTGAGAGGAAAGACTTGCGTAGCCAGAATACTCTTCAAATGTTGGAGACTCCTATAGTCTGGGCTGCTCTTCTTCTTCGGGGGTGACTCCCTGCTAAGCCTCTCATAAAAGTGAAAATAGTGTTTAATTTCTCAAATCACAGAGGATCAGTCCTCTGACCAGAGGAGAAACAAGTTCTACCTTCTTACTCTTCCCCACTCAGTGCCCTAAGGAGGTTTCCCCAGTAGAGCAGCAGACTCTGCAACCTCAGTAGGTCATCAAGTGATGCATATCCCTGTAATTATCCAAGGCAGGACCCTGGGGGAAGGAGCTTCCTTTACTGCTGCATAAAAAACAGGAAGTAGAGAAAGTCCAGGCCCCCTGCCAGGACACCTGCCACTAGGCCACATCTTGACAAGATTCTGCCGAGGAAGATCTGGAATGTAAGATGGGAAACAGGCCTGATGATATTCCCCAGAACCAGCATGGGATTCAAACAGTAATCCCAAAATAACATGATCCTCTGATCTCCACCACCCTAATGAAACCACCACCCTAATTTCCAGAACAAGTATCATGCAAACCAAGTTCCATTCCCCATAAAACCTAATAAGCAACCCATACCTCTACCTAAAAATAAATCCCAATTTCAAAACAAGCCCACAGGGTTGCAGGCAGCATACCCGAGCAAAGGAAATGGAAAGACTGGGATCCTGCTCTCAGAATCAAAAACAAAAATGCTGCCAGCCAATGAGTATCGACCTAGTAAAGCAGTCCTAGAATTACCTGTGTCCTCGTGCTGTACTTCTGTGGTCCCAGTTTCCCCAACATAAACCTCGGTGATTTGAAGATGCATCCAAAAGAGCTTCCTGACTTGTGTTACTGTCTTCATTTAGCTAATTCTCTCAAATCCCACTTTATTAAAGCATTAGACTTAGAGGAGGACTAGGGATGTAATTCAACAAGTAGAGTGCTTGCCTATTTCTCCACTCACATTCAGCTTAGCACTCCTTGTCTAGGGAATGGTGCCACTTGCAGTGGACTGGGCCACCACATCGATTAATTAATTAGGACTCTCTCCCACAGACTTGCCCACAGGCCAACCTGATACAAACAGTCCTCACTGAGGCTCTCTCCCAGGTGATTGTAGGCTGTGTCAAGTCAGTAATTAGAGCTATCACACTACCCCTCTTGCTGGGCAGCATTTCCATGCCTAGAAGTGCAGCCTGGGGACCAGGCAGGGGTAGGACCTGAGCACCTCCACACGCATAAATCCCTGCCAACAACCTCACTCAACCACCCTTTGATATTGCTGTTCCTTGATGTAGTTGTCTCGGTCTACCATTGACGTGAACTCTGGGAGCCTCTCCCACCTATGTCCATTCTGCAATAGCCCATGATGTAGGGCAGACTGATACTGAGCCCCGAAGCTCCAAGAGACTGCCTGAGCTGATTTCTCTCATGGATGCAGTTCAGGAAAAGACCCAGCCCTCAGTCAGTCTGGTCAGAGGGATGCTCAGAGCTTTGTTCTATGTTCAGGGAAAGAGGAGTCCCTTCTTCCCTCTGGATAAGAACAAAGATGTATACAGCTCAGGAGACGCAGGCAGCTTTACTGTGCCCATGAAGGGGTCTAGTTATAGATAACCCTGACTCTAGGAGGAGGGCAGAGTGGAATCACACGTAAATCACCTCACGGTACTGGTAAAACTGAGAACTTTAGAGCAAATCAATCCAGGCGTTTGCCCTACTTCAAGACGCTTTAGTTATGTGTGCTGGCAAGTCACGTGTGGATACACTAGTTAGACACGGTGTCACTATTACTCAACTGTGAAGCACCCTAACAACACCTCTAGAAATCTTTGCAGTTTTGTGACTGTGATATTAGAAAGGAAATAAAAAGATTATATTTGCTATGAAAGTCCATTCCAAGGCAAATACTAAGACACCCCCTTTCCAAACAGACTGTCACATCAATTCTTCCTGTAAGCAAAATACTAGCGCTTATGGTGCCTGTCACCACAAACACCGAGCTATTAATAATATGTATGTTCAGATTTCTTTCTACAATACGGAGCACAAATGTATGTTTACAGTACAGGATATAAATGTACCCTTATCTGTCCCTCCTGTTCCCTTCTCACTCATGTATAGCTATTCTGAAACTACTGGGTTTCAAATTCAGGAAAACCCCATGGAGGGGGTTTGTGTTAGGAGGCCTAATTCCCCACAATTCCCCCCTTTTTATTTTATCATGGCAAGCCTGTCTTAGGTCAGACAGGCAACCCATTCCTTACCCGTCTTAGGAGGGCCTCCTCTCCTGCCTTAGGTGGTTTGGGTCCCATCCTGTCAGTTGCCCATCTTGGGCTTTGCCACGATCTTCACCTTTGATTTATTAGAAGGCCCAGCCCGTTTAGGGTGATGGGGCCGAGACCTAGGCTTAGGGGCCGAGGTAACATTTCCAGCTGAGGTACAGGGCCCCCAAGTCTGACTGTGTCCTCCTTGTTCAACATCCAACAATTGTAATCTTTGATAATGTACTTGAATAGAACGAAAAGTAGCCCTATCCACTTGATTTTTTATATATTGAGTCAATTTTCCAAACAACCAAGGACCAAATGTAACAGGCAATAATAATCTTATTAATGGTCCCAAAATAGAAGACAAAAGAGAAGTAAGCCATCCATTTTTAGCAAACCAGCTCACAGGCTGAAATCCCATTTCCTTTTTTCTTTTTTCCAATGCTTCTCTAATTTTTTGCATACTGTCTCTGGTTACACCGGTATGATCTGTGTAAAAACAGCATTTTTCTTTTAGGGCTACACAGAGCCCCCCATCTTTTAAAAATAAAAGATCAAGACCCCTCCAGTTTTGCATAACTACCTCCGAGAGGGACACCAAGGACTGTTCCAAGGCAGTAATTCCTTTTTCTAAATTCTCTATATCCTTGTCTATCTGTTGCCTAAGTTGATCATACATATTGGAAGAAGTTACAAGGGAAGCGATACCTGTTCCCGCTCCTGCTGCAGAAATTCCAAGTAAAAGAGCCAGGGAAACTGCTGTGGAGGATATGGGCTCCCATTTAACTCGGTCTCCAGGGGAAAGGGGAGAAATCAACTGGGGATTATCAAACTCATCAGCAGAATAATAAGAAATGCGAGGAAAAATCTTAACTAGCACACAAACTTGAGGATTACTCTTAATTCTATCTACTGAAACGCAGGCTGTCAGGGAGTCCTGACAGGCCCACAAGAAACTCGAGCCTTTATCCTTATTCTCAGGAGGCAAAAGATACTGCTCCTTCAGAGTAATATTAACAGGAATAGAAATATTACAAAAGGGCACATTAGAAATATTCAAATTAGGATGATAAACACATGTCCCTCTTCCCAATACAGAAGAAAGGGGGAGGGTAACATTAGGATGATTATGCCAAGAGCATTGAACATAATTCTTTGTATAATTAAACAGAACTTCGCTGGCCTGTGCCATCCCCTCATAAACAGGGAGGGTAGTGGCAAAGCACAGCCAACAGGATTCAGTAAAATTAGGAGCAGAAGTATTGAGCATATCAAAGGTAGTTTGAGTCATTTGTAACACTATATCCTTAAAAGTAGTTACATGTTCCGGATATACATATGAAGCAGTGGTATCATTGCTCACGGAAAATTTAACAACTTCATTATTTTGAACACTGGCAACAATCTTTTCTCCTAAAAAATACTGAGGCAATGTCTTGCTCAACTTAATGGAAAAATGTACAGAAGTCCATTTTGGATAAGTATTAATAGACCAGGTAGCACCCTTAGTCCAAATTTCCAAGGTTTGGTTTCTTCCCCTGGTTGTAAAATTAATCATAAGGGGGGGGGGGGCACACCCGGGAATCTTTCCCCGGAAAGTTATGTGTATAGTTGGCCTTTAAACTAATATAATCCCAGCTAGATGCTGGATTCCAATAAGTATCTCCAGTGGTTTCACATCCCCACTTTGCCACGAAATGGCTGCCAACACCTCCGCAGGAGGCCTCAAGAGCCCGTGTTTGAGGTGCTGGTGCAACATACAGAGTTGGGACTCGCAAGTGTTCTCTTCTATTCCGGTTGCTGCATCCAAAGAGGTGTTCAGTCAGGGAGTCTCGTTCTTCTGGCGGCGTTCCTTGAGAAAAGTGGGACTCCAGGCCCCAGTTATTTGCCGAGCCGAGAGCCATTTTGCACATATCTGGGGTTAGTACTGGCCAAGGGATTTCCTGTTGAACCCCAGAGGCAGACCAGATGACATCTCCGTCTTGGGACAGAACCTGCCAGGTGTAGTTCCACAGCTGGTTTTGTTGGTGCAATGATGTGCCTCCCGCCGCAGCATGTAGCAGGAAACAGCTCAGGATCCACAGAGCAGCCAAAAGGGAGGTCCTTCTTTTCATTCCTATTTGGGACAAAAGAGAAGTTGCTACTCAGGGGATTTCTCTCCCTGGTTAGGGTTAAACAATTCTGAGGTGCCAGGACTTTCAATTGGGCGAACATATCTTTCCGGCACCCAGATCGGTTTCTCTTTGTTTTGAGGAAAAATGCATACAGCTCCACACACTCTAGCCAGCAAGGGCGTGGCTGGCTGCCATTGGCCAGTCATAAGATTTTTCCATCTCACCCATCCCAGTTGTTGGGAGGGCTTACCCCAATGCTTTTCCATAGCTGATTGGCCAGTGCTATCTACTGTTAAAAATTTTTAAATAAAAAGAATCTTGGCAAGCTGAACATTGGGAGAGGGGATGTATTCCCCCCTCTTTATTTTACAAAAATATTGTTTTAAGGTAGCATGGGTTCTTTCAACAATGGCTTGACCTGTGGGATTGTGAGGTATCCCAAATGTATGAGAGATGTTATATTCTTTGCAAAATGCAGCAAATTTGTGGCTGGCATAGGCAGGTCCATTATTAGTTTTAAGAACATTAGGGACCCCCATATAGGCAAAGGCCTGTGTGCAGTGGGAAATAACATCTTTAATGCGCTCCCCTGAATGGAGGGAGGCAAAAATTACCTTGGAAAATGTATCTACTGACACATGCATAAATTGTAATTTACCTGCTTCTTTAAGATGAGTGACATCCATTTGCCAAATATGATTAGCTTTTAAGCCTCTAGGATGAACTCCAACATTGGAGGAATTGTGGAATGGAGCACATTCAGACACTGGGAAGTTATCTGAGTGGCTAAAGACCTGGAACAGCCTGTATGGTGGCTGAGAGACTGGGCATTAAGATGATATTTTCTGTGAAGATTAACAGCCTGCTCCTCCACTGAGGCAACCAGAGGTCTAGTGAGTAAATCAGCCTCGGCATTACCATCTGAAAGTGGTCCAGGAAGATTAGTATGGGCGCGAATATACCCAACGAATATTGGTTGAGTTCGGTCCCAAATCATTCTTTGTAATTGTAATAGCATTGATTGCACCTTGGAAGATGGGGAAACACATGAAGCTGTTTCTAGAGGTTTAACTACTTGAGAAACATAAATGCTATCAGTATACAGGTTAAAGGCTTCAGTAGAAAACAACTGGAAGGCAAGTAAGCATGCTTGAAGCTCTGCCCCCTGTGCTGACAAATCATTAACTGGCACGCGGAAGCGTCCTTTGGGGGAGATTACGGCCGCATACCCTTTGGAGGAACCATCAGTAAACACAGTAGACACATGGGGCAAGGGAGATTCCTTAACAATTGTGGGAAATATTACTGGATGTCTCTTTAAAAAGGTCAAAAGAGGGCTAGGAGGATAATGACAATCAAATACTGCCCCAGTAGATGTCACAAACAGTGTCCATCCATCAAAACTATTTTGTAAATGTTGTAACTCCTCTTTGTTATAAGGTACTAAAATTTTATTAGGAGATTTTCCAAACATCTGAAGGCTAAGTTTAAAGGCCTTCCATAACAATTGTAAAATTAATTCATAATATGGAATCACAACTCTTTTAGGTGAGGCAGACAGGTGGACCCAATATATAGAGCCCTGTTGCCAAAAAACAGCAGTAGGAGTAAAATGAGAAGGAAGAACAGCCAGCTGCAAGGGCTGATCATAATCAATTTGCTGAACACAAGCCTTATTTAAGCTCTGAATGAGCAACTGAAGGGCATTCCTAGCTCTGGGAGTTAAAACCCGTGGTGAGGTAGGATCAGGATCTCCAGGAAGGAGATCATATACGGGTTTCAAATCACCTGTTTTAAGGGAAAGGGAGGGGCGAATCCATTGTACATCGCCCAAGAACCTCTGCCAATCATGTAAGGTTTTAAGCTGGGATGTATCAATGCACATTTTCTGGGGTCTTACCCCCTGTGGTTGAAGAACATGACCCAAATATTTATAGGGGGGCTGCATTTGCACCTTTTCAGGGGCCAATACGAGGCCGTTGTTTTCCAAATAACCCTGCAAGGCAGCAAAGGCTTGCAGGGCCAAATGCTGATTAGGCGCAGCCAATAAGATGTCATCCACATAACGTATAATATAGAGGGAAGGGAAATCCCGTCTGAGGGGATCCAAAACTGCAGCTACATAGGCCTGACACACGGTGGGACTGTTTGCCATTCCCTGAGGGAGCACCGTCCATTGAAAACGAAGTGCAGGTTCCTGAAAATTGAGAGATGGAAGGCTAAAGGCAAAACGAGGGCTATCTGTGGGATGTAGGGGGATTGAGAAAAAGCAGTCCTTAAGATCAGTTACAATGACATTCCAGTCCTTGGGAATGGCAACGGGCGGGTAGCCCTGATTGCAGGGCTCCCATCGGTTGCATGGTAGCATTGATAGCCCGCAAATCTTGTAAAAGTCTCCATTTTCCAGAGGATTTTCTAATAACAAAGATAGGAGTATTCCAAGGAGACAAAGAGGGAATCAAATGGCCAGCAGACAATTGTTGCTGGACAAGATCATGAGCTGCCTGCAACTTTTCTCTAGACAAGGGCCACTGCTCTACGCATACTGGGACATCCGAGAGCCAGGTGATGGGTATAGGAGCAGGCGGATTAACAGCGACCCTCAGTAAAAATATCCTATCCCTCGTTTGTCCCCTGGGGAACGAGTCTCCTGGTTTAGCTCTGCCACTGGAAGGACTTCTCCTTGTAATTGTTTTCCTAGTCCTCTCCCACCCCCATTTGTGTAATATCTTATCTGGGGCAGACTGAGTAGCAGCCGGCTGGGTGGTCAGTACTATACCCATCTCGTGTAGCAAGTCTCGTCCCCAGAGATTAGTGGGGAGACCTTTTAACACATAGGGTTGAAAATATCCAGAATGTCCCTCCTCATCCCTCCATTTTAAAATTTTTAGACTCTTTTGTGGTCTAGGCTGCCCTATACCCTGGAGGGTAGCAGGAGCTGTTTCCCGTGGCCAGGCATCTGGCCAAAAGGCATCTGAGACATCTGCCCCAGTATCAAGTATTCCCCTAAAAGGTTTGTCCTCTATGCGCAGGGTGAGCTGTGGCCGATCTGCCATGTGGGCCGTCCAAAAAACCGCTGGACCGGTGGACCCAAACCCCTGTTCTCCGCGCTGTATGCGAAGGGTCTTGGTTTTTAATGGAATAGTTGGAAGCAAAACTAATTGAGCTATGCGCTCTCCCTTAGGAATGGCAAAAATACCCTGAATCACAGAAGTCATTATTTTAATCTCTCCTTGGGCATCTGAATCAATAATACCAGGGTGAACTTGAATGCCCCTGAGGATGGTACTGGAACGCCCCAGGATCAGGCCCACTGACTCCACGGGGGTAAAGGTCCACACACCCCAGTGGGTATGGCCTGGATCCCCATCTCAGGTGTCAATACCGTTCGGCCTGCGCTCCCTGGGGTAGCTCGTAGGAGCTCGGAGAGTTGAACGGGTTGGTGGGTGTAAGGGAGGCCTGCAGTACAAATTGGACCGAGGCTGGATCCCCCGAGGGAGTCATTGCCCCATACACACTGGTTCTGGGGCCCTGGGGCAGGGCCCGTTTCCAGTTTCCCTGCGGTTTAGCCACTTGGGCCAGGGAAGGTAGAGGGTTACCTTGGGCATTGGTCTTTGAGCGGCAATCGTGTGCCCAATGATGTCCACGTTTGCATCTAGGGCACAACCCCGGTCTCTTAATGCCATCAGAGGCAGCCGTTGTTGAGCCGCCGGGGTTTCCCCCTGGACAGTCTCGGCGGAAATGTCCAGGGCCTCCACATTTAAAACAGTTTCTGGCTCTCGATTTCTCTGATTTATTTTGGGATGGGCCCCCCTGCCTTGCAGGGCCATAGCTATTACCTCCCCTCGCACTATTCCTTGTATATAAGTTGGTTCAATATTTCTACAAATCTTAATACAGTCATTAAGACTCTTGTTGCGATGGGAGCGAAGAGCATCCTTGCAATATTTGTTTGCATTTTCATAAGCCAATTGCTTAATAATTGGCATTGCTGTGGTTATGCTTCCAAACCTAGACAGTAGGTTCCAAACCTAGGAGTAGCCTGTCTATGTAATCTTGAAAGGGTTTTGAAGGTCCCTGAGTTAGCTGAGATAAAGAGCGAGTCCTCTCTTTTCCAGGGAGCGCTTTCCAAGTGGCAATAGCTGCTGCAGCTATTTGGGCAAAAACTGGGAGGTCAATTTGTATTTGCTCATCAAGATCTGCGAATCTCCCAGTGCTGGTAAGCATTTCTGTATTTCGTTCAGGGTGGCCATCTTGAGCATTTTCAGTGACCTTCTGAGCACAGCGCTCCTGGAATTCTCCCTTCCAGACCAAATAGTCTCCTCCCAAGAGGGCAGCGCGACATAGCTGTTGCCAATCGCTAGCCGTAATGTTCCGAGGTGAGAAGGACTCTACCAGGAGAGAGTGAAAGGGGCCTGAGCTCCATAAGATAGAACTGCATCTTTTAGTTGTTTAATTTCTTTAAATGGCAAGGCATAATATCTCCTAGCTATTCTAGCCTGTCCGTCTGCTCCTTCTTCAGGGACCTCAACAACGGGGGCTACAAAAGGGGCCACGCGAACCCCTCCCATAGGGGGTCCGTCTTCTTCTGTCATAGAGGGATCCCACTTAACAGGTCCCAGGTAAAGCCCCTCCCGATACGGGGGAGGGGGTGCGGTTGGCCAGGAAGAAGAAATCCTCTTCACCACCCGTGGTGCTGGGCGCCGATCGCCACCTGTTTTTGATTTGAGTTCACTTATCTTGTTCTCTAATATCCTTATCTCCTCCTCTATGGACTCCTCATCATCATCATCAGGGTCCTCTTCCTCTACCCCCCCTCCAGGGGGTTTTGCTATTCCGACAGTGAGGGGTAAAGACGTTCCCTCTTACACCCTGATGCCTGAATTTCACTTTCGGTTTTAACGGGGGAACGCTCTTCCCCAGAGCTCAAGGATTCTTTGGTGTCCTGATCTCGAATATCGGAGAAAAGGACCCGAGTTTCTGCCACCAGCTGTTGGAGGCGGACTTTATCAGTGAGTAGGGTGTCTTCTACTAGGCGCCATAGGGAGAAAGTGGATAAGGGAAAGAACTCCGGACCCTCTTTCTGTAGGAGTTTTTGGAGATCTCGGCGGATCTCCTCCCAGTCAGAAATCTTAAAATCTCCACTGGTAAAGAACCAGGGACTGGCTTTTTCTATATTTTAAAAAAATGACTCCAGAGTATGGCTCTTTACCGCCATACCCTGTTCTTCCAGCAACCTTTTAAGCTGATGCTGCAGCTGAACTTTCCCGGGCTGATTGCCCATTCTATCAATACGTTCTCACCAAAAGGCGTCCCTGTCGGTCTCCAGAACGACCCCGTCCGTGACTCCCCTGCTTTCAGGTCTCGGTGGGAACCTCCAATTGCCGCGCCTGCACGGCCCTGGGTCTGAGTCTCCTGCGAGGGGCGGCGAGGCTTGAGGAAAGAACTCACACACACACACCATGGAAGTTGAGAAGAAGAAGCCTTTACTACCAAATGTCTCTTCCTTTTTATACCGTTTCCATACGTCATTATACAATCTAACAATCTTTGAGGAACGCAGAAGACCAGGGACCACTGACCCAGTGGCCAAAAAAGATAACCTCTGTCCTACGTGTCCTGTGCCCACCCAGGGACTCAGCACTTCAAAGCATGTTTATTTACTAGGCCATAAAGCAGAAGCAGCACAGACAAGATAAGTCTCTGCAAAAGGCGGAAGAATGTTCTGCGATTGCGGTCACAAGTTAATAAACAACTCTTAAGCTAAGCAGAATCAGACACCATGGCGCAGTCATGGAGGGCCCGCATACCATCACGTAGCCATGGAGGGGGTTTGTGTTGGGAGGCCTAATTCCCCACAGATTCAGTTGGAGGCTGGAAAGGGCAGTACCTACAGTCAGCCGCTCAAGGCTTCCCTATCCTCTTATGTGATCCATGGGGCCACCGGGCCCTGCCATACCTCCACGTCTAAGACCTTTACAGTGCCTCTCGTTCAGCTCTCCTGTCCTCCTGGAAACCATCTGTTGAGCCATTTGGTCACTGAAGTACTGACAGAGCCATGCAGGCAGCTGGGAAGGGCTGCTTTTCTCATCACTATCAACACAGAACTATGTACTCACTAAACTCTTGAAAGCTCAAGTTCAAAGGCCAGCAGCAGTTTCCACAGCATCCTCAGAGTTGTAGTGAGTGAGCACATTGTCAGAAACTATCAAGAAAAGTCCTAGCTTTGCAGTTCAAAGCCAAGTAGAGGAACATGAGCAGAGCCCAAGAGGGTTTCCTGGCACAGTTGAGTTTTACAGTTATGAGTGACTCACCGATTAGGGGACGCTGAGTCATATTTCAACCTCCTTCTACTTCCTGGGAAGCTGGGCACACTCTATCATTCACCTTTGGACAATTGAGAGAATGGCATATGGCAAAGCTGGTTCAACCGTTTACAGGGAAAGCCTAGACGTCAAAGAAACTATTCTACTCCAAACAGTTAATCAATGACAGAGCTAAGTTTAGAGTCCAACCTCACTTCTGGATTTCTACCTATCTCAGGAAGCAGCAAGGTTTTGCCTGATTCCACCTCAGTCCTCAGTACTGGAGTGACAGCTGAGTTGGGTGGCTGTTAACAACTCAGGACAGCCTCCAACAGCTAGGTTTGCATTTAGAGCCTAAATTACATCTCCTAAACTCATTGAAATTTCACTGTATTGTCATTATGCTACTTTTAGGTCCTAAAGAAACACTACCTGGGAGTTGGAGAGTTGGCTCAGCTGTTACAAACACTGACTGCTCTTGCAGAGGACCTGGGTTCAGTTCCCAGCACCCACATGGCAGCTAACAACTATCCATAACTCCAGCACCAGGGAATCTGATGCCCTCTCCTGGCCTCCATAGGCATTGCATGACATGGGTGCACTTACATGCAGACAATGCATTCACATACACTAAAATATAAAACAAATATTTTTTATTTATACATATTTATATATGTATATCATATAAAAACAAATAGATATTTTAAAAAAGAAACACTACCTGGGTGACCTCCAAGAAGTCTTCTAGGACAGTTAATACTAATTGTCAACTTGACAAAATCTAGAATCATGTAGATGACAAATATTTAGGCATATCTGAGGTTATTTCTAGAATGCATTCATTGAGGCAGGAAGACTCTAAGTGTGAGTCTTACCATTCCATGGACTGGGGGTCCCAGACTAAATAAAGAAGATGAAGCTAGGTGAGCATCAGCACTCCTCTCTTCTGTTTCCTGACTGCAGGTACAAAGGGACCGGCCACCGTATGCAACTGCCGCCATGCCTTCCTCATCACTCGACTGTTCCTTCAAACTTCGAGCCAAAATAAACCCTTGCTCACTTGGGTTGCATCTTGTCAGGCATTTATTTAATCACAGCAGTGAGACAGTAACTACCACAGCTAGAAAGCTGGGGAAGAAGCAGAATCCCTTTAAGTACTTCCTGACAGGGAAACACATACAATCTTAGATGTAAAATAACAGCTCAGTTTTGGGGCTGGAGAGATGGCTCATCAGTTAAGAGCACTGGCTGCTCTTGTAGAGGACCCAGGTTCGGTTCCTAGCACCCCACATGGCAGGTAACAACCTTCTGTAACTCCAGCGTCAGGTGATCCAATGCCCTATTCTGGCCTCTGTGGACACTACATGCATGTAGTGCACTTACATACATTCAGGCAAAACATCCATACACATAAAAATAAATAAATAAAAATTTAAAAAATAAAACTCAACTTTAAAGGAACTAAGAGAACGGCTCACTCTTAGCCAGATATGAGTGACCATGACTCAGGAACACTCATTCATGTTACCCTACATGGCAGGTTTCAGCATGGAAGAGGGTATTTGAAGTTGTACAGTCACAGAGCAAAAGAAAGTCATAAACGAACACACTTACCAGTTACACTGATGGGAACAGCGGTTAGGTGGGCTACAAACAGGCAGAGTAACCTGTTCTACAAGATTCAAATGTCATCTTACAGTATTCTTAATTTCAGGGTTGATGGAGAAGGCTAGAAGTCTGTCAGACTTAGCTATATCCCAGTTATTTAGTGGCCATGAGGATGTTAGGTAAGAGACAGAGGTTGGCAGCAAATGGCTCTTAAAAAGGACTAAAGATAGCTCAAGCCAGCTTTGGCTCTTGACCTTCCATCTTTCCACAATCATGTTTTGGACAACTGAGGTCGGGGAGTCTACAGGCGCTTCAGTATCAGCGTGGCTTTGTCAGAGAACTCAGATCACACAAACAAATGGATAGTGCCTGAAGGCGTTGAAAGCCTCATTTATAAGCCAGGCCAACACTTGAGATTTCCTTTTCTGTGTCACACCAAACTGTCCTGGAACAGCTGCAGCATGAATGGGTCCCACAGGAAGGCCTTTGGGTGTCCTTCCACCTTTAAATGTTCCTCTCTGGGCTGGAGAGATGGTTCAGTGGTTAAGGGCACTGACTGCTTTTTCAGAGAGAGTGGGTTCAGTTCTCATCACCCACATGGTAGCTAATAACCATCCTTAACTGCAGTTCCAGGGGATCCAATACCTTTTGGCCTCCATGGGTACTGTATGCACAGGTGTATTTACATACATTCAGACAAAACAGTCATACACACAAAATAAAAATAAATGATCAAAACATTTCTTCTCCACTCTGGACCCCACTGGAGACTATTTCTGATGTCCCTCTAGTTCTCTCCTCCCCTCCTCCTCCGTATAAGCAAATGAATGAAGCAAATGGTGTATATGCATAAGACCAGGTGGAAGGCCCCAATCAGATATTACTATAGGGTTTTCTCATCCCCTTCTATACCAAATGAACCCCAATTTTATGAAGCTAGAAACTGAGATGAGGGGTATGCTGCCTGGCTAATCTGAGTGACTGGAGGGATAGCTCTGGCTTCAGGAAAAGAATATATAGAGACTCAATCTGTAGTGGGGGAATGAGCAAGTCAGATCTAAAAGGCAAATTAGATCTGGGAATATAGCTTGTTTGGCAGGGTGCTTGACTAGCATGTATGAAGCCCTGGGTTCCACTCCCAGCACTGCACAAACCAGGCATGGTGGTATACATCTGTAATCCCAGGAGGTGGAGACAGAAGAATCAGGAATTCAAGGTCAGCCTATGATACAGAAGACCAAGAAAGAAAAGAAAGAAAGAAAGAAAGAAAGAAAGAAAGAAAGAAAGAAAGAAAGAAAGAAAAGAAAAGAAAAGGGAAGGAAGGAAGAAATGAAATCAACACTTCCATTGGTCTTTCAGAAGCTTTATGTGTAAATTTACCACCCTTAGAGCTGCTGCCTCTGTGAGGAAGGTGAGGGATGAGGTTCATAAAGGTCTTTGAGCATTGGAACTACACTGTAGAGGGTTTTTCAGGAAATCCAGATCTGCCAGAAACCAAGAATCCGGGTGTGTTTAGCTATTCACACTGGCCTTGAGAGTCATGGAACAGTCCAAAATTCCACATACCTGACCCGCCCTAAACCCAGTATTTTGGTTAGGTGTGTTTTGTACCATCTCATCACTAACCCTGTGTTTAGTGATACCGCCGCCCTACAGTCATGTTCCACTGGGTTTCTCTCTCCCCAGAGGGATCTGCTGCCTGGAGCCAAAACAAATACTAAGAACTGGACTGGAGCAGGGCTTTTCCAAGGGAGTGGCAGCCTGGTGCCTTTTTCTCTGTAGTCACATCCTATCTCCACCTGCATTTCAGCCACACACCACAGCTGGAACAAGGGCATCTCCCCAGTTCCTAGCTGCTAAGATTCTCAAGTTTCTTTAGATTGGCAGCAAAAACAAGGCGATGTTGCAGCACTGGAAACATCATGTCCTTTCATCTATCACAGACCACAGAGCTCCATAGTCACTGTAATATAGAGAAGCTGATTTCTTCCATTTGCCTGACTATCCCAAATGTGGGCCTCTTTGATTTGCATCTGGGACACAAGAAAAAATGATTAACAGAGTCTCTAACCAGGACCTGGTGAACTATGCAGAAGGTCCAGTATGTGCTCTGATTTCCTCGGTTGAAAGTGTTTACTTTGAGGATATGGCAATCACTCAGTGAAGTGCTTGCCTTGAAAACACAAGAACCTGAGTTCAATGCCCAACCCCCAAACCAGACATGGCGGTGCACATTTGTGACCCCTGTGCTGGGGGAGGTGGAGATAGATCCCTGAGCCTGCCAGTTTGGTCTACTTGATAAGTTCCAAGTCAGTGAGGGACCTGTCTAAAAAAAGGTGGACAATGCTTGAGGAACAGCATGAGAGTTTGTCCCCTGGCATTCCCAGGAAAGCAGGCACACCCTCACGCACCCAGAGGAGTTGTTTTCATTACAGCTCTGAAGGGTAAGGTGATAGGCTCTCAACGATCTCAGATTTCATAATGAAAGCTCATAGTCAACCAATAACCTATAATAACCAAACGCAAGACACGGAATCTTCATTAACAAAAAATAATTATTTTCATTACCACTTTAATGTGTGTATGTGAGTGTGTGTGTGTGCACGCCGCAAGCACAGATAACACTCCTGCCACAGCACGTGTATGGAGGTCAGAGAACAACGCTGTGGCGTCAGGTCTCTCCTTCCACTGTGTTTAGAAGCAGTCTTCCTGCTGTTTCTGCTGGCCTGGGCACTTCGGACTAGCTGGGCAATGAGCTCCAGAGATATTCTTTTGCCTCTACCTTCCAACTTACCATCGGATTGACAGGAGTATAGGTGTACGCCACTGCGTCTGAATCTTTTATGTGGGTTCTGGGAACCTAACTCAGGTCATCAGGTTTTCATCCCGTGGGCCCAAACTAGCTATTGCTTTCTTTTTCTTTAGTCTTTAGCCTGAATATCCATCTTGCTTTCCAAAGTACTTAGATAAGGTGAGTTTCTAAAAATGTTAGGTCACTTATTACAGTGTCTATCATTCAGTGACCATAGTCAGCAAGTCCTATCTGGAATCTACCTTAAATATTGTAGAATGCTTACACAGGCCTGTTTTCTCTCAAAAATGTGAATATCCATGCTAAAAGGCCTTAGCTGTATCACCAAATAAGTCATTTTGTATTGATGTAGGAAGGTTTTGAAGTTTAGGCCAAAGATTATGAAGAAGTCAGCCCAAAGAAGCCAGCCCAAAGAAAGAATGATTAAAAAAAAACTATCTAAGCATTAATTAAATGGGTTTTCATGAGCCCAACATTGGAGTAAAGTTCATTAAATAATAATATAGTCGGTGATGATTACCGGCCCATCCTGGGTTAAGCAAACACGTGCATTGTTTTATTTAATCTTCCCGATACCGCCTGTGTTTATTTGCTTATTTGCTTGCTTGCTTGTTTTTATTGTGGGGCTAGGGATCGAACCTAAGTCCTCACACATGCTAGGCAAGTTGTCTACTACTGAGCTATGTCTCCAGCCCTGCAAGAAATATTTTTATCTTCACTTTCAAAATCAGTCCATTTGGAGAACATAAGACAACTCAGAGGCATACCCTGATACAATCTCTTGAGCCCTGGCACTCTAGGTTCTAGATCTGATCCCCCTTTTCCTAGATCCAGCAACTGGCAATGGACTGCTTGCCTTCAGGTTAGGGGTAAACACATGCTTGGCATGCATGAAGCACTGGCCTGACTCCCTGAAACCATATTATTTTATTAAGTGGTAATTACGTGATTTCCACACCTGGATTTGCAGTGGGCACCTCTGTCAACCTTTCACTCAAGAATATCAATGGCCTGTACTTGACTACTTAGACAGTGAATGGGCAGTAATATGAAACAGCTCTCCAGGCTGTTATGTGGATTAAATGAGATGGTGTCTTTGGATGCCTGACACATAGTTTTCACCTATTAAATGGGCACTAGCTAATAATCATAGCTCATGAAGACTTCTTGGGCCACCCTCTTTTCTTCTACCCCAACTCTGAAGTTCTCATTTAGCACCCATCATGAGTACAAGTCTAGAAGGTCTATCTCTGACCTACCTTGTTTCTACCAGTGTACAGAGAAGTGTTTGGAGGGGCACAGAAAAGAGTTAAAAGACAAACAATCAAATACCGTCTGATTGGTCCCAGATTCTCTCTACCCTTAAAACACTTGGTATCCTCAAATCCCCCTCCACTCTCCCTCTGTAACTGACCACTTTGGATTAACATCTCAGTGAGTACAAAAGCAAACTAAACCTGACCAACAGATAAGAGTCGAGATTTATATCTGCAGCAGGTAAAGAGAGCATGGGCATTATTTCCAAAGCAATGTCCTCCTCAAACCAAGAACGATGGGGATTTTATTAAGAAGCATATCTATTCATAGAGGAAAGCATCTTAGGAGTGGCTGTATTCCTGTACATTTAAGTTTAAGTTTAAGGCCATAGTTTAAGGAAGGAATAGACAGTGGACACCTTTTGGGGGCATGCTTAACTCAAGATCACGGATGGAGTATGATTTTGAAAGATTAAAATGGCTGACTGAATGCTTCTGGCCAAGCTCATCATACTGACGGTGACAGGAAACCCTCTGGGCACACAGTTTTCATCAAAATTTTATCTGACCAAAAAAAGAAAGAACACTTTGAAGGTGCATTAATATAGGACTTTGTCTCTAAAGGTGCCAGCCTCACTAAGTTGATAACATCTCCTCTTACCAAACAAGTTAAGACAGCAGCTCCTAAATACAAAATGAAGCAATTGCCTTTCAATAATGGCCCTCCCGCCTGCTTCTACGGCCATCTCGGCCCTCAGAAATCCAAGTATTTTTGCAGTTCCCTGAAGTCTGAGGAGACTGACAGGTTAGCTGTCCTGGGTGGGAATAGAAGAACATTCTGACACACTGGCAGAGTGTGGCTCTGTCAGGAAAATGAGCTAAGCTTGAGTTTTCCTTGAGCTTGAGACTGGTTTAGACCCCTGGCTCTCAGTCCCACGGCAACCGTGCGGGGAGCAATGAGATCATGTCTGCAGAGGCCCCAGCCCCTTGGAAAAGAGTCCGTCCATCATTTCTTAGGAAAGACTTTGCCTCCAGCCATTTCACTCACACCATCTCAGTTTTCCGGTCTGCAGCCACCAACAGCAGTCTACAGGCCCTTGCCAAATTTCCATTTACTTGGCCTCTGGTCTTTTCATGCTGTTGGGTTTCTCCCTTAGGGACCAGACACAGGGCTGAGCACAGGAACAGAGTTTAAAGTTGTGTGGTCCCCACCAATCACTCAATCCTTCAGATAACTGTAGTAAAGGGTGTCTGGGGAACTGAGGATGTATGTTTAGTTTTACTTTCCCATTTTTATGCATTCCCTCAGTCTGTCTGGACATAGGAATCTGAGAAAGGAAAAGACAGCGGGTTTCTTCGTAGGAAATGTACTAGTGGGGAGCACAGTAACTCAGGCTTTGAGAATCTTTCATTGGCCTTCAGCTATGTGTGGTTTCCTTTTAATGGTTTCTCAGTGTACTCAGATGACTGCTGGTGGGGAACCCCTGAAGCCCCTTAAACAACTCTACCCCAGAACCATGGGACTGGGTTCAGATTCCATTTGTCCATGTTTGATTTTTCTTGATGATAGATGACAAATCCCTTTTCAACTCTGGTTTTTATTCTCTCCTCTGTGAGACATTCATTCCTGTCTGGCACTCTACAATTTCCTGTAGGAATGGGAAGATACTTAAGATGGGGGGGAGGTCACTGTCCTAAGGAGCCACTGGGCAGAAGAATGAGGATGAACTATAAATCATGAGAGGAATAAAGGGCTACAGATGTTGCAATAGATTGGAAGAGCCAGCTACTGGAGGCAGGACCAGGGAAGACTGGCTTTCCCACGTCAGCTGGGTGTAACACTGGTGATGCAGTGGTGAGTGTTGGGGGTCCCTGGGCTCAGCGCCAGCCCAAGCAGGACAAAGGGTCTTCACCACGGAGGTGGGTGAGTAGGCGCAGAGTTAAGACACGAACTCTGGGAGCTGAGTGAGAAATACACGGATGGCACCGCGAGCTCGTTTATTCAAGGAAGTGCAAAGGGTCTTATAGGTCTGATTAGCCAGTGGTCTTATGGGGTGGGGTCCCAAATGCAACCAATGGTAATCTGTCCCCAGGTAGGTCAGCTCAGTGCAGGTTCTTTCCAGATGCCGGGCAGAAGCTGGTCTCACTACTAGCCAGAGCAGAGCACCACGCCCACAGGAGCCATTCCTCTATTCCTCATAGCAGGTGACCTGGCTAAGGCCCATCCTGCATTGTGCCCTACAGGTGAGCATACTTGCCTTCCATGTCGGGTGGCAGCAGGAAGGCCCTGAAAGATGAAGCCAGACCAGTAAATAGGGGCAGGTAGACAAGGCCTTCCAAACCATGCAAAGAAATTTGGTTCCTACCCTCATGACTAAGAGTTCTTAGAAAGATATTAATGGAGCTTGTCAACACTAGGAAACACTGTCAACTCACCTGGTGAAGGGCAGCTCAGAGACAGCAAGTTTCCTCCAGAAACTTCAAGTAAGGATATTCCTTGATGAAGGTACATAGTGTCAGTGGGCGTGCTCAGTCCTAAAGTGACATCTATATCACACACGTCCCCTCCCAAGGCTCAAGGACCACATAGGAAGAAGGGGAGTAAAGATCATAAGAGCCAGAAGTTGGGGAGGACCAGAACTAAACATTGCTTTCTGGACATGACAGGACCACACACAAGAGCTCACAGCAGCTGTGGTTGACCTACACAAGACCTGCACAAGATCAAGCCAGTCAACATTCCAGCATGGAGGTGAGAACAGCTCACAAGCACCCACTGCTAGCTGAGGAGCTATTGACAGTGATTGCTACTGGTGGGGAGAATCAATTTCCTTTAGGAATGTGACCATGTTCCAGTAGGTGGTCCCACAAGGGGAATTTCTACAAACTTCAAGTATTCTGTACTTCAGAGTCAGGTGACTGTTCATCAACTGTATCACTCTCTTCACTCCCTTCATCTGTCCACTGCCCTAGTATGGTAGGAGATGTCAGGACAGGGCTTTGCTCTGCTTTGAAGGTGAAACCAATGAGGTCCAAAAGGAGGCAGTGGCCATGGCTGACTCCCTTACTGAGAGATGCAATGGGGTTGTGATTAAAAGTGTGGACTCTGTTGGCTAGAAAATGGCTCAGTGGTTAAGAACACTGGCTGCTGCTACAGAAGACCCGAGTTCGAATCCCAACATCCACATGACAGTTAGCAACTGTCTATAACTCCAGTTCCAGGGGATCCAATGCTGTTTTCTGTCCTTTGTGGGTATTGCATGACATGGGTGCACTTACATACATGCAGGCAATACACACATACACATAAAATAAAAGTCATAAATTAATTTTATAAAAAAGTGTGGACTCTGGTGTCCAGGGTCTGGGTGGGAGTCTCAGGTGTCCCACTTAACTGGTACGCACCCAGATTTGCATTTCTGGACTCCTTCCCCTTAGTAGTAGACATGTCTAACCCAGAGAGATATTCTTAGAATTTAACATCATGGTAACACGTAAAAGATTTGCACATTATGGGACTCTACCAACAATAACTAGGGTGATAATCATTTTTCTTCGAATCAAATAACAATCATAGCTTTTAAAGAATTTTGGAGATTTGGACTGGGGAGATCATCAGTAAAGTGCTTCCCGTGCAAGCATAAGGACCCAGCACACACAGAAAGAGCCAGGAGTAGCAGCACACAGTTACCATCCTGGTGCTGGAAAAGTGGAAACAGGAGGCTCCTTGGGACTTGCTGGCCAGCCAACCCAGCCTGATCACTGAACCCGAGTTCCAGTGCAAAGCCTGTCTCGGAGAACAAGGTGGACAGCTCTTGAATGATAAGACCTGAGGTTGACTTTTAGCCTCTGTATTAGTTACTTTTTTGTTGCTGTCACAAAACACCAAGGGAACTAATAGATGAAAGTGTTTATTTGCGCTTATGGTCCCAGGAGAATTAGAGTCTGTCATGGCAGGGTGGCGTGGTGGCAGGAGGTGGCCAGAGCAGGAGCAGAAAGCAGAGGCTAACATCTTCAAGCAGGCACATGAAGCAGAGAGAAACTGGAGATCCAGCAAGACCTAGGAACTCTCTAAGCCCGCCCCCAATGATGTGCCTCCTCCAGCATGACCACACCTTCTAAAGCCTCCTAATGCAGCACCACCAACTGGGGACAAAATGTCTGAATCCCTGGGACCGATTGGGGCATTCTCATTCAAACCACCACATTCCACTCCCTGACTCCCACAGGCTCATGACCATATAAAATGAAAAATGCATTTAGTCCATCCTCAAAGGTCCCCATAGTCTTCGCCAATCTGAATATTATTCAAAAGTCCAGAGTCCAGAGTTTCTTCTGAGATTCAAGGCGATATCTTAACTATAAGCTGTAAAATCAAAAGACAAATTATATACTTCCAACATACAATGGAACCAAATAAATATCCCCATTCTAAAAGGGAGGGGTGGGGGCAAAGCTAGGAAACACTGGACCAAAACAAGACCAAAACCTAGCAAGGCAAAAACCAAATGCAGTAGCTCTATGTCTGACTTCTGGGACTTTACTTCCAAAGAGCTTAGATTGGTCAGCCCCTCCAGCTTTGCTGCATTCAACACATGTCTCCCTCTCGGATTGGTCAGCCCCTCCAGCTTTGCTGCATTCAACACATGTCTCCCTCTCGGATTGGTCAGCCCCTCCGGCTTTGCTGCATTCAACACATGTCTCCCTCTCGGGATGGTGCCACTCCCTGTATGCAGCTCTCCTTGACAGTTATCTCATGGCTGTAGTATCTCCAATATCTTCTTGGATTCTCCCTGCCAATCAGGCTTCACCTTCACTGCTTCACTCAATGGCTTATCAGGACCTCTGGGCCCGTCAGGACATTCTTTATGCAGGGACACACATGCTGCATGCTGCCTGGCCTCAGCAACTCTAGGAAACTGAGGAGAAAGAACTGATCCCTTCACTCTTACATCTCTCATGCCTTTAAAACCAGTACCATGTGAACAACATTGCCAAGTCTGGCTGCTGGCCTCGGGTAGACTCTGGCCTGCTTTACCCATCGTACCAGCAGCTTTTCTATGCTGTGGTTTCTAGGAGCAGAAAACCCCTTTAGCATTTTCTTTTCACAAACTGGAGGTTTAGCTGAGTGCGGTCTTGCCCTGAAGGTGCTCTTTCCATTGTTTAAGTGCAACATTCTAGGTCTCTACTTACACACTTTAATCTCTTTATCAAAGACACCTTTCCCTTCAGCTCAGGTCTTGGCTCCAACATTAATCTTCCTAGTGCTCTTTTTCAATCCAAACTGTACATTCTGCATTTCTTTCTGCCTGATTTTCTCTTTTTTCACTATAGAACCACACAATATTCTCCATTAATAGGCACACCATTTCTACATTAGGCTGCCTTGAAATATTCTCCACCAAAGAAACTAGTCCATTACTTTTCAACTTAGCCTCAGGTGAGCTTTTTGGCTGTGGGCAGACTCTAACCAGACTCTTTGCCAAAATATTCCAATTGTTGCTTAAGTCTTTATTTCCTCTGAAACTACACTGTTCTCAGCACTACTTTCTTCCAGGCTTCTACTAAAATGGCCCATTAAGCTCTGCTTACAGCAATCAACCACTTTTCTAACTCAGACTTCCAAAGTCTTCCACATTCCTTCAAAAGCCCACAAGGTCAGGTTCTTCACAGACAACACCCCACTCCTGGTACTAACTTTTATATTAGTTATTTTTCTGTTGCTATGATAAAACCACTATGACCAAGGGAACTTATAAAAGAAGAGTTTATTTGAGTTTAGGGTTCTGGTGGAATTAGAGTCCATCATGGCAGGGAGTCATGGAGGCAGGAAGTGGCCAGAACAGAAAGCAGAGGCTCACATTTTCAAGCAGGCACATGAAGCAGAGAGAAACTGGAGGACAAAATGCCTGAATACCTGGGGCCTATGAAGGACATTCTCATTCAAACTACCACAGCCTCCACATGCACATGAGTACACACACACACACACTCACACATACACACACACACACACACACACACACACATGCCCATGCACACACAGTACAACTATCCCCAAGTTCCAAATTGAAGATCAGGAGGTTAAGTGACTTGGCCTGGACCACTCGGTACTAAAAGGCTCTGGTGATCCACTTCACATAAACACTGGCAAGGAAGAGGCCAGTTTTCCATTGGACTTTCAAAAACAGCTATTGTTCAAAAAGGGGGACAAGAAATAGGGACGGTTATGAGCTTACGTTCTTAGTCTCCCATGCTAGGGCCTTGAGCAGGCAGTGTGAGGGGCCAGCTCACTAGGCCCAGGCCTCAGAGGTCTTGGCTAGCTCTGTAGAACCACAAGCCTGAACTTCTCTGTAATTCGTGGTAGCCATCAGCATTTCCTCTTTGGAGAAAGGACACTCAGCCCTCCAGGGCTGAGGCAGGTACAGTAATCAGTAACAGCTGCAGCCTCTGCTGGCCAAGGGTCAAGGCTCCAGCTCTGTACTTCTCCCTGTGGTTTTGCAGCCTGGCTGACCTGGAGCTCAGAGCTGTTGCCAGAGCCCTGAGCACAGAGTCCCATTCTATCCTGAGCCAGCTGTTTGGATTAGCCCACCTGTCAACTTAAAAACTAGGATCACGTGGGTCCCCATTCAATGCTGAAAAGATGGACTTGTGTGTCAATGAACAAATGAATGAATGGATCGTTCTACCTCTTCCTCCCTACAACATAGTCTCAAGGGAGCTATTGCTCAACCCAGTTCAGCACTGTACTGAGCCGGGAGTACATCAATGTCAATGGCCAATCCTCAGGTCTCAGGTCACAGGAGCTGGCAGCTGACCCTCCACAAGACCATTCTCCTGCAGAGAGGACTCACACCCACCTGTCTACTGCACAGCCAGCAGCCTGTGCACTTGAGCAACCAACACAGGGGGATGCTGCATCTCCAAGAGTAGCACAGGGCCCACGGCTGTGGCTGCACAAGATGCAGAGGCAAGTGGAAAGAAAGGACAGTCCTATGCAGAAGGGAGAGAGTAAGCCAGGTCTTGAGTGTCCCCAAGTCGTGGCCCCACTCTCTCTGGGACCTACAAGGAAAGAGTTAAACTTATCAGACTGGGAAGAGAACTTTTAGAAAGAGCTAACAGGAAAAGTCATGGCAGGCACTCTCAGGAGAAGATGAGGTTGCCTGGAGGCTGAGGACAGGGAGGAGGGAAACTGCAGACGTGAGAAGGCAGCCCTGACAATCAGAGCAGCGGAGAGGCAGCCTGCCCCCCAGACAGCCGGTTCCTCTCCTCTGCCGGCCGCTTCCAGTGGAAAGGCCGGACTGAATGCGAAGCTCTCAGCCCTGTGCCAAGGGGACATTCCCCGCCTTGTTCCGTCCTCGACCGCTAATCTTCATGTTTCCCCAACACTGACCCTTCCAAGGCCGGGGAGACCCCACTGAAGCACAGCCCACAGTCTATGCATCTGAGCCTTGTCACATCACAGTTTGAAGTGGTTTGGAATCGAATCTGTTTCTGGGTTTGTTTTCTGGCCAAGATACATGTGTTCACTCTCTCCCCTCCCCCTTTCCTTTTTCTGTGAACTTGTTATGACTGCTTCTAAAGACTGTAGAAGGGATGGAGAACGTACAAGCTGTGGGGGAAGTGGCCGGGGCCCCGTGAGGAGGCCACAGCCCGAAGGGAAGTATGTTAGGTACTTTTCTCAAAAATACCAGCAAAGGCGACTTAAGATAGAGAAGGCTTTATTTGACTCGTAGTTCATCGCGGTGGGAGACACAGCAGCAGGAGTGTGTGTGGCTGGTGCCATTGCATCTGTGCTCAGGAAGCAGAGACCGAGGCACGCTGGTGCAGGTCCGCTTTCCCCTTTGTATTTATTCTGGGCCCCCAGTGCATGGAATGCTGATGCCCACGTTGAAGGTAGATCTTCCCACCTCAATAAACCCAGCCTAGAGACTCCCCACAGACAGGCACAGATGTTTGACTCCCAGGAGATTCTAGATCCGGTCAAGTTTATAGTCAGCCATCACAAGAAGCCTCAGACAGGGAGGATGAACAGCCATGGGGACCACAGAGTCCTAGCAGCAATGGCAGGAAGGGGCCACCCGGCAAGTGTAGTCATGAAGGACTATCAGAAACTCTTACTTTGTGTTCAGGACTGTGCTAAACTCAGACCGCATTTCATTCACCAGGAGTCCATCATTCCTTATTTGTGGAATTTAGGTTCCAGCCTCTGGAACCCACCAAGACCAAAGAAATGAATATCCTGTGCCAGCCCTGCGTTGGTGGCTCCAGCTCTGCACTCAGGATTGACAGGCAAGAGCATGGGATGGCGTGGACAAAGATAGCTGTGGGGTGCTGGGGAACACGTCACCAGCAGCATTCCACAGTGACCAAAGCCCAGGCGCAGCCAGGACACCACTCCAGTCTAAACAGAAAACGGGAAAACATTGATTCCAAAGAATCGCTATTTCTGCATCCTCCTTTCCAGAATTCCAGGGTATGAAGCTATGAATTCGAACCAAAGGACATGCTCAAAGGGACTAGAAAGCAAAGAAAATAGCCATGTGTGAAAAGGACTCGCTCCTTGACATTGCAGCGTCAGCTCCCCCGGGTGGCAGTGAGGTAGAAGAATGCGGATCCCAGGGCCCCTCTGGAGACTGACTGATCAGTCCAGGAGCAGAAAGGATCTAGTCAAAACTCCCACTGATTCTAAAGACAAGACAAACAGCCCCGAGGTAAAAGTACTTTCAATGAAAGTGGTTGGTGAAATGTGCAGTTGCTCACTGGCTGGAAGTTCAGCGCTGGGGATGAGGGGTGGGCTTAAACAAAGCCACTAGACTTACTGTTGGTTGCTTAGGGTTCCCACAAGGAGTGAGTGGAATTTGTACCTGCGACTTGGCTCTGGCTTTTTGTTCTTTGTTTGCTTCCTAGCAAAACTCAGCCATCCTCCCACCACCTCCCATCCCCTTCAGCCCAACTTCAGGAGCAGGAACTGGAAATTTCCAGTCTCTAGCTAGCATCACCTCTAGGCACCATCCTGAGAGACAGGCCCCTAGAAAGGAACTTTCTCAGCCAGCAAAGTTGAGGCAGACTTCCTTCCCTAGTCCCTTGGGAACATTCCTGAACAGGTTGGTGCCCACTGACAGGAATGGAGTTCACAACAAAGGTAAAAACAAAGATGGCAAGTGACTTACCTAAGGTCACCCCGGCAAGGGAAAGGCCAAGTCGGTGTCAGAAGCAAGCAGTGCAGTGAACAGAAGAAGCTCAGCCCTGGTGTGTTTCATGCAGAATTACAATCTGAACTGGAGGCTGGAGAAACAGCTTAGTAAAGTGTTTTGTCACACAAGCAAGCATGAGTACCCAAATTCAATCCCAAACCCAAGTTAAAAAGCCAGTCATGGAGGTACACTTTTGCGATCCCAGCACCGGAGAGGCAGTCAGAAGGCTAGGCAGCCAGTCTGAGAGCTCCAGATCAGGGAGAAACTTTGTGTGATTAAGGAACCACACCAGAGTCACGCACGTGCAACAGATCCATTACACAGGATAGATGAGTTATTTGTACTTTAAAGCACAACCTAGTGACAGTAGTTAATACAGTTACACGGTACAACTGAAACTTGCTGAATCTATCTTAAGTGTTCCCATTACACACAAAATTCCCACTGGATATGTTAACTACTTTGACTATGGCGATCATTCCACAGGAGATACATATCACCACATCACACTGTACACCTTAAACTTACACAGTTTTTGTCAGTTATAGCTCTCTTAAGTTGGGAAACACCACAAAATTTGAATTTCAATTTTTTAAAAAAACTTGACAGTAGAAAGTGTCCTCACAGATGGTTCTTATCCATTCCCTCAGGGTTTCAGGTACCCAGGGAGGTGACGTTCCCCCAAAGCCTGAAGCTCAGTCCTGATGTAGGACCTGGAACTTGGTTGCATTAGATGCTCCAAGGGTTACCCAGGCCTCTGCAGTTTTGGAAACTCCAGCAACCCTTTCCGACCAGTTGGCTCAAACAGGGGGAAAAATAAAACAAAACAGAACCTCTTGACAGCAGCAGGGTGGCACATTGGTGCCCCCATGTGGTCAAATGTCTAAACAGCAGGCTGGGTGCAAATTAGGCCTGGGCCTCCTGCCTCAGAGCCATGGCCAAGGACTTTAAGAATGTCTGTGCATTGACAATCAAGGCCATAAATTTGTGCCCAACTATTGACTGACAAATATTTTGGGATGTTTCCTTGACTAATTCATGAAAACGTAGGACCTACAGAGGACCCTGGGGTTTAAAAGAGCTTAGTGGAGACATTAAAAGGCTAACTTTGGGTGTGGAGAAATGTCTCAGTGCTTAAGAGCACTTACTGCTTTTGGGAAGAAACCCAGTCTGTTTCCCAGCACTCAAGTAGGGTGGCTCACTATCGCCTACAACTCCAACTCCGGGGTAAAGCAACCTTTGGCCTCCTTCCACATACACATAGAGACACAGAATTTAAAAAATTGAAATAAACCTTTGGAAAAGTTAGGAAGCTAACTTTAAAAAATAAAAACAACAGGAGCTAGGTGTAGTGTCACAAGTTCATAATCTCAGCAGTTGAGATACGGGAGCAGGAAAATCAGAAGTTCAAGGTCATCCTCAGCTACACAGCAAGCTCAAGGCCAATGTAGGCTACATGAAGCCCTGTCTTAAAGTAAAAGAAAAGGGGTTCCGTGGTTTAGTACGCTGGCTGCCTTGCAGTAGACCCAGGTCGTTACCAGCACCCACATGATCATGGTGACGCACACCTATAACTCACTTCCAAGGGATTTGATACCCTCTTCTGGCCCCTGTAGGCATTGCATGCATGGGTACCTTACGTCGCACACATAAAAATAAAATCTTCAAGCCAGGTATAATGGAACCTATCTATAATCCCAGCACCCATTTAAAAGTAGACACCGTGGTGTATACATGTAATACCAGGGCTGGGAAGACAGAGACCAGCCTGGAGCTTGCTGTGCAGTCAGTGTAGCTGAATCAGTTGGAGACCTGTCTTAAGGAAATAAGGTAGAAAGTGACTAAGAAAGATACCTAACATTGACCTCTGGCCTCCACATGTGCACATACAAACACATACATATAACACATATACATACACACACATGAAGGAGAAAGAAATGGGAGCAAGCATCACCACGATTTTATCTGTATTCTTTTCTTCTCTCTCTTAGTTATTTTTTTGAATGTATATTAGTGCATTGCCTGAATGCATGTAAGCACACCTGTGTCGTACAATGCCTGAGGAGGTCATAAGAGGGCGTCAGATCCCCTGAAACTTAAATATGGTTGTTAAGCACCATGTGGGTGATGAGACCTGAACCCAGTCCCTCTGGAGGAGCAGCCAATGCCCGTAATCACGGAGCCCTCTCTCCAGTCCTTAGTTACCCATTTTAAATTAAGTTCCTTAATGATGTCATACATACATGCAATGCATTCTGGCTATTCCCTCCACTGTCTCATCTCTTCCCTCCCCCTCTTAACCCTCTCCTGTCCCCCGTAACCCCCTCCTCCCATCCTTCTCCCAGATTCGTGACTTTTGGGTTGGTGTTGTGACCTATTTAGTTTAACCAGGGCTATCTTGTGACCATTATACTGGAACTATCCATCAGAGCCTGCTGGGGTCACCAGTTTCGGTCACAGCCAAAAGCACTGATCCCCTCTCCCTCAGTCTATCATTAGGAAGGGTAGGGCTCCCTGGGCCGTCCTCTCTCCGTGCCTGGCTGTCAGTGGTCCCATTCTTTTGCAGACCCAATACAGTCATCACAATGATTAAGGGTACAGTTTTCTCTGTCTCTCTCTGTCTCTCTGTGTCTCTCTGTCACTCTCTGTCACTCTGTCTCTCTCTCTCTCTCTCTCTCTCTCTCTATATATATATATATATATATGTATGTATGTATATAAACATACATTCTCATCATTTCTCAAATAGACAGTCACAACAGCTAAGGGAAGAGACCCACTCTGGCAGCAGGTCTGCAGAAGAAATAAGGGGTCCAAATGGCCATGTTCTGATCTAAACATTATCCTCTCTCTCTAGTTTTGCTGATTCTGGCTTGAGACAGGGTGTCCAGCATCCTGGTTGCCCTAGGTTTGAACCAGATTAGGACAGTTACTCATTCACCCATCAACTCCACAATGTGACTAAGATTTAGATTCAAGATTTCAAAAACTGCCAAAGCCTTTATTCACTGACCCCAGAAACACTCCAAGAAGAAACCTTTGGAGCCCTTGGCACCCCCTTGGCACCTGCCACACCGTAGCACCCCTGTCTGAAGAATGAGAGGGGAAAAAGCATTCGGAGCTGCTGAGACTCTTTGCTGTGTGTAGAGCACGTGAAGAGAAAGTCTGGCTGGGACCAGCAGGCTCCCTTCCACGTGGAAAGCCAAGGCCCCTGGGAACCACTGTTCAGGCTGCTCCCCACCTTTCCACACAGGAATCAGAGTTCATCTCTGAGGCAGGCCAGAGTCTGGCAAAGGATTCTGGGAAGATAGTGCACAGGACCTCATCCCCTTCATCAAAACACTTCCAGTTTGAGAAACTTTAAAGGCATATTAGGAAATTATTAAACTCAAGTGAGTGTAACTATTATCAAATTAAAAGCCAACTGTTTGGGGCAGAGTTACAAGTAATGCCATTGGACACCCAGAAAAAGAATAATTCTTAGGAATTATCTAAGGAAAGTGCCCTGGGGTTTTCGATCAGCTGAGTCCTGAAAGATGAAAAGGATTTTCTTCTAGCTAAGAAGACTTCTGCAAAGGCTGAAATCTTTTCCAGAATGAAATTCAGGCTACACAGTGGATGCTTTAGCAACTATTGTTCTTTTAAGCCTGTGATACCATTTACTATGTGAATTGGTGACTTTTCTTGTGGCTGCAACCAAGTATCTCACAAGGAGCAACTTAAAGAAGGAAGGGTTTATTCTGCTCAAAGTCTGAGGGGATTCCGTCCATCACAGCAGAGAAGGCATGACTCAGGAATGTGAGGGATGCTGGTGCTCAGCTCACTTTCTACTTTTATCCAGTCTAGGACCCCAGCCCATGCAGTGGTGTCACACACACTTAGGGTAGTTACCTCTTCAATTGAGCTGCTCTGGTGTGTCCCCTAGGTCACTCTAAGTCCAGTCAAGTTGACAACTAATATTAACCATCACACTAAGTGTTCTAGTTTGCCTTCAATTGTGACAAACCACTCTGACCAATACCAACTTGGGGAGGAAAGGGTTTATTTTTACCTTACATCTCCTGGGTCACAGTTCGTGTCTTAAGGAGCCCAAGGAACCTGGAGGCAGGAGCACAGGCCATGGAAAAACACTGTTTACTGACTTGCTCCCCCCAATCTGTGCTCAGCCTGCTTTCTTATACAATATAGGACCACCTGCCCAGAGATGGCACCATTCACGGTGGGCTGGGCCCTCCCACATCACTCAACAATCAAGGAAAAGCCCCCCACACATAGCCACAAGCCAGTCCGATGAAGGCAATCCCCCAGTTGAGGCACCCTCAATCCAGATATGTCAAGTTGACACTAAAGCTATCCAGCACACTATGTTAACATGGATATCTCAACATAGTATTCAAATTATATTGGAATTTATAAATTTCATCCCTTAGACCCACAGACATCCAAAATCCACACTTAAATCTGCTCCTTTCAGGACTGCGGAGCAGGGTGGATGTTGGCTTGGTTATCAACTCCAGAATCCAGAACAAAGTATCTGGACTGAGTGGCTTGAACAAAGACATTTATTTCTTGAAGTTCTGGGAGCTGGAATTCCAGGGTCATGATGCCAGTACAGTGGAGGTCTAGTGAAAGGCTTCTTCCTGCCTTGCATTTGACTGTGTCCCGCCTTAAGAAAGAGCTGTGTCTCCGATGTCTCTCTTTCTTGTGTGGATACCGTCCTTTCAGTCAAGGGCTCATGTTATGGCTGCACTTAGATTTAATCTTCTCTTTCCAGTCATATGGGAAGGCAGTGCTTTGGAGTATGAATGTGGGAGAGGCAAAGTTCAATCCACAGCATGCATGCCTAGAAATAACATTTTTTAAAATGCAGAGCGAGAATGGGCTTGATGGTGTATGCCTGTAAGCCCAGCACTTGGGAGGCTGAGGGAGGAAGATCTCATGTTCAAGCCAACCGCGCTACATAGGGAGACCCTATCTTTTAAAAAAAAATCCACAAAACAAATGGATAAATAAATAGACCATGCAAAATTGAAGAGACCAGGCCAGTGAGGAAAGAATCAGAGAGGAAGAGGCCATGGTGAAGATGGGTTTCAGCTGATGGCTTTGTACAGTAAATGGAAACTCACACCACCATGCAGAGCAGCTGTGAAGTGACAAGGAAATACCTGGGGAACGTGTCCCATGCTCCTTTTCTGTCAGTTCTCCTTGATTTGAATGTTAAGTCAGGCATCTCTTTTTTTATCCTATTCTGTTCTTATCAAAGAGGCATTCTGGGAAACTGGAAAGGAGAGATGAGGAAGAACAAAGATAAAGTAAAGATACACTGGAGGCTCCTAGGTGAGGTGGGGCTGACCCTGGGTCTGGTTGTTGAGGGACTTTCAGCAATACCAGGTGACTCAAAAGATAGAGAGAGGGCTAGGGGTATAGTTCAGTAATAGAGTGCTGCTTAGCATGCATAATGCCCTGGGTTAAATCCCTGAGCACTGTGCACACATGTGCCAGCACACACATGCACACACGCATGCACACTCGCTAACTGGGAGAGATGCTCATTGTCTCAGCTCTGTTGGAAAGACACATGGAAAAGGTACACAAACCTGGGTTTGGGGTACAAGCTCTGTCTTAGCATAAAATACTTTTGCGTAGGACTGAAATGAGCGATCAAGAGGCATCACATAAACTTTGAAAGAGCAGAGCAGATAAATCCTGGTACCATCACACAGCATCAGTCATGCGCTGGAGCCACTCAGCCCTCACCTCTCCACCCTTCTGAAGCTGCTGAGCATTACTGTGCGTGAGCAGTGCATCATCGCCTCCTTCATGCCTCTCCCGCCTCCTCCTCTCCAGTGTTCCCCTCCTGGAAGTCTAAGCAACATGAAAGAAGCTGTTGAAGTGTTTGGTTTGGTTTCTTTCTTTTTTTTTTTTTTAACAAGAATTGGACATTTTTAAGCCATCTCCTTGCAGATTTTGACTGAGAAGGTCGTGTTCTTCTCTAAGGATTTAATAAGAGAGGCCAGAAATGATAACTAAGGCATCTTTGTGGGTTGGTTGCCTGCTATGTGCTTGGTACAGTACTTTGCTAAGAGTTGAAAGATTTAAGAGAGAGAAGGAGTTGTACCCGGGCCTGCTAGGGGTAGGTTCTGTTTATGATCTAGTCTTTCTTTCTTAATAAGAGAACTATATTTTTTGTGATTGTCAGTGTGTCCAAATAAGCAAACAACAACAAAACAATCCTATAAATAAGGTCCGCTGGATACAGCCTGGGCATCTGTTACTCCAGCCCAGCAGCACCAGCTTCATCCTGTAGTCCATTCATTCAACCAGCATACATGGGTTATCTCTAGAACAAATTACACAGGTAAAAGGATATGGCACCAATTTATAAGGAAAATGAATACTCTATAGATGAAATTGTGTCCAAACCTTTAATTGATATATTGAATCCTATTCTAATTTCCTTTCTGTTACTGTGATAAAATACTCGGACCCAAAGCAGCTCAGGGGAGAGAGGATTTATCTGGCTCATGCTTATCCATAATTGAGGGAAGTCAAGGCAGAAACTCAAGCAAGAACTTGATGCAGAAACCGTGGAGGAACACTGCTTGCTGGCTCACTGGCAGGCTTATGCTTCGTTAGCTTTCTTCTATAGTCCAGAATCACCCATCAAGAGACTGATGTCACAGCACACCAGACTGGGCTCTTCTGGTGTGAAACCATCCCTGCTCTGTGGAAGGAGTAGCTTCTAGGTACACACAGGTTAAAGTACGTTCTGGGGTTAGCAGGGACATATCAGGCCCTGTCTACAGGTGACCTTCTGGTGGGTAGGACTTCTTCTCTGAGTTATTGTTTCCGTTTAGAAAGTAGAAGCAGCTCCCTCCTTTACATCATGAAGCTACTCAAAAGTAAAGCTTTACAAAGGGCTTTGATCCACTAGAAAAGATAAAAATGTGCACGTACATACACACACACACACACACACACACACACACAGAGAGTTCAAGGCAGCTTGTTCTGATGCATCCACATGATAGAGCTTTATGGAATGTCTTTGGATCTCTTCCCTTCATCAATCATTTACTTCAGTGTTCAGAACATCAGGAGAAAATAATGAGTCATACCTGGTCTGAGGTAACCCGGCAGTTGTCTATGGGCACAAAGTACATACAATTACTGTGTTCAGTTATGAAATCTCACATGCTCTTTTGCAGCTGGAAGTCTAAAAGAGCAGCAGATAGCAGAGAGAAAGACAACGAGAGTCTGTGCAGCTAAGGTCTTCAGAGCACACTTCCCAGTTGGGGGCAACATCTCCCGAAAGCAGAGAACAGAGCCCACAATCAAAAAGGCACCTAAACTGCGGCCTGGTACTCCAACCCCAGAAGATTTGAGCAGAGAGCTCTCTAAAACACCAGACTTCACAGAGCGTTATTAAACTGAAGCTAGAAGCTAAAGTGAAAAAGGATGGTGCAGAGGATACTGCAATTGACTGGAACAGTGATTCTCACCAGCAGCTCCTCCACCCCGCCAGCATCTTTGGAAACATACTAGAAATGCTAAGCCCTAGGCCCCACCTGAGAATTACTCAAACCACAAGGAGTGGAGCCCAGAAATGTGCACTCTGACAAGCCCTCTAGGTCTTGGCCTAGAGACCTCTGAGGCATGCTACAAATGTAAGACATAAGAGGGCTTGCCTAGCATGCACAAAGTCCTGGGTTCAATCTCCAGGACCACACAAACCAGGGGTGGTGACCTATAATCTCAGCACTCTGAGGTAGATGCAGGAGGATCAGAAGTTCAAGGTCATCCTCTACTCACTAGTGAGTTGCAGGCCAGCTTGAGCTACATAGGACACTGTCTACAAGAAAGAAAGGGGGGGGGAGGGAGGGGAGGAGAGGGGAGGGGAGGGGGAAGATTAGATGACTTTGGAAAGTTTAATACCCATTTTAAATTCTTTCAATTTCCCCCCAGGGTAAATCAAGGGCTATGCTTTGCTCTAATGGGTCTACCTGACCCTGAGGCCCTGGAAATCTAACCTAATTACTTTCCCACAATATCCCCTCAAAGTAGTGTTTAGTAGATAGTAGACCATACTAACAATTTTAATGTGTCAAATTTTAAGGAGCATTACCAGTTAGTGAATGATGGCCCCTAAATTCATGTAACTGTTTTGTTGTGAAATACACCCTATTCATCCCTCTCTTCCAATTCATCCTGAGACACCACACAGAGAATGACTCCAAATAGTATTTAAGTGTGAGGCCTGATCTTCATTAGCAACTAGACTGGACTGGGAAGCACCTACATTAATAAGGCACACATCTGGGTAGATCTGAGAGTGGCCCCAGAGGCAAGACCCACCTGAATATGAGCAACATTGTCTCAAAGTCTGGGGTCTCCAGTGGACCAAAAGGAGGAAAGGAAAAAGCCCCACTCATCCCCCTCCCCCTCCCTTCTTCCCTCCCTTTCTCCTTCCCAAAACACACATCCTTCCTGGCCACAGGATGTCAGGTGCTCGGCCCTACCATGCACTTCCACCAAGTTAGATTGAAACCTCTAAAGCTGGGAGCCAAAATAAACCCTTCTTCCTTTCTAGTTGTTACAGATATTCTGTCACAGCAACAGAAAAGTGATGAACACACTATACTATATTAGGCCAAATTTCCAACATCCATCCAATTGCTTCTTCTCTTCCAGTTTTGCCCAGTAATTGAAGAACATTATCCTCTTCTTTCTCAGTGTTTATTTTGTTCCTCACACTTTTAGCCCATTGTCATAACAAACTGGCTTTTCTGGTGCTTCACATTGTTCTGAAAGTGTACCTGTGACCAGAAAAAGGGGCAGAGTACATGAAATCCTGTGGGGAGGAGGCTACAAGAGGGCTACAGGAGGGGAGGGAGTCTGAATGGGATCAAAATATCTTGTATGAAATTCACAAAAATTCCATTTAAAACTTCTTTATTTGTTGTTGCTGCTAGTGTGGTGCTGGTGATGATGGTGTGTGTGTATGTGTGCAAGTTTGTGTTACATACAGGTGCACTGACATATACAGGTATGTGTACACACGTGTGCCAAGCATATGGATGCCAGAGGACAACTTTGGCTGTTGTTCCTCAGAACATGGTCTACCTTGATTTTTTGGTGCAAGGTCTCTCGCTGACTCGGAACTTGTCAAGTAGATTAGACTGGCTGGCCAAGCCCCTGGGATCCATTCCACTGTCTCTTCTTCCCCAGCGCTGGGATTACAAGCACACACCACCACACCTGATTTTATTTTTTTTGTGGGTTCTAAGGATCAACTCGGGTCCTTCTGTTTGCAAGCAAACTGAGCTGACTCCTCCCCCTAAAGAAATGTATTTTAGGAAATTCAAAATATTTTGAAGAAATTCAAGAAATGATCCATGTTATACAAACTTCCATAGCCTGCCCAAGTTCCAAAACCTCTTTTAGGAACTATATAAAACGTTCTACTCACCTCTTCACCCTGCTGCTTTCCTCAAGCTCAGCATAAATTAAAAGCATGTATTTTCAATTGTACTTTGTGTAGTCAGAAGTAGGTTCAATCACATTTGTTCACTGTCTGGCCTTTCAGCTGCATCATTGTCTGTAGCTGGGATAAGACAGACCCCCAGGCTGTCTTTTCCATCTCCCCTGCAAAGAGCGGTATCTGAGGTGACTTGGCTGCTCACTCCTCTACGACCTAGAAAGACCCTAGGAGAACCTAAGCTTTGTCACTGGCAATCAGTTACATTGGTTAAATGTTTCCTCAACACAAAGAAACACATTGTTAAGGCTGGCCTGGGATCTGTGCTGAATAGCTTCAGCTGTCAGCTTGACACATCTGAGAGGACAGACCCTCAACTGAGGCATTTCCCCCACAGGATTGGCCTGTGGGAATGTCTGTGAAGCATTTTCTTAATTGCTAGTTGATGTATGAGGGCTCATCTCACTGAGTGGTTCCACCCTTGCACAGGTAGTCCTGGGTTGTATAAGAAAGCCGGCTGAGGGGCTGGAGAAATGGCTTGGCAGTTAAGAGCACTGGCTGCTTTTGCACAGGACTTGGGCTTGATTCCCAGCACCCACATGGTGACTAGTATCTGTCCATAACTCCAGTTCCAGGGGAATCTGATACCCCCTTCTGACCTCCTTGAGTGTTGCATGACACAGGTGCACTTACACACATACAGATAATACATGCATATATATGAAATAAACATAATACATAAAATATATTTTAAAAAAGAAAGCAGGATGAGCACAGGCCCCAAGAGTAAGCCAGTAAGCAGTGTTCTTCCGTCGTCAGTGCATCAGCTTCTGCGCCCGGGTTCCTGCCCTGAGTTCCTGCCCTTCAGGAAGCACTCGTTTCTCTCAAGGATGAACTGTGATTGGGACTTGTAAACCAAATAAATAAACCCTTTCTTCCCCAGATTGGTTTGGGTCAGAGTATTTTATTACAGCAATAGAGAGCTAACTAGGACAGAATCCAAACCTCACTTAACAATATTTGCTTCTTGGTCAGCCTGGGGCATGAAACCCTGTTTCAAAACAAAACAAAAAATGAAGTAAAATAATTGCTTCTGTAAAGAACTATGCTCTGCTTCATGAATGGCATGTCTCACCATGTCCCCATGTGGTGGAAAGGACAAAGGACTGTTAGTCTGCATGTAAAGTGCTCCCCACAGGCTCATCTGTGTGAACACTTGGTTCCCAGGTAGCAGTATGTTTGGGGAGGTTGTGAAACTTTAGGAGTCAGGGCCTTACTGGAGGAAGTGGATCACTGAGAATACACCGTGAGAGTTATAGCCCAACCAGCTTCCGGCCTGAGCTTACCCTGCTTTCGGATGGTTCCAGATATAAAGCCACACCACAAGCTTTAGAGCCCTGCTGCTATTCCTCCCCAACATATCCCCTCAAACTGTGAGCCAAAATAAACCTCTTCTGTAAGTTACTTTGGTTAGGGATTTTGTCACAGTCATGAGGAAAGTAACTAATATGGACACAAATCTCAGTAATGAGGGCTCCACCCTCCAACCACATCCCTCCAGAAGGCCTCACCTTATTTATTTACTTATTTTATTGTATGTGTGTATTGTCTGCATCTATGTAAGTGCACCCATGTCATGCAATGCCCTCAGGAGATGAAAATATGAAGTTCCCCTGCAACTGAAGTTACAGAGTTGTTAGCTGCCATGTGGGTGCCAGGAAGTGAACCTAGGTCTTCTGCAAGAGCAGTCAGTTCTCTTAACTACTGCGCCACCTCTCCAGCCCAAGGCTTCACCTCCTAATACCATCCCACTGGAGGGTGAGGAGTTCAACCTGTGGAACCAGACCATTACCTGCCACACCCTGCATATGAAGTACGTGCTCCTTTGCTTGATTCTGAAAAACAGACTCTGAAACCTAGGACCAAGATCCGTCTTTTTATTTTTTGCAGAATCTCAGTGCGCACTCCATACGCAAACTAGAACACCTGGTGAAAGTGGGGTAAAGGGAAAGATGAGGAGGGGCAGGTGGGAAGGGGACATGGAAGGGGTGAGCGCCTTCCTGTGTCACCCACTGCTCTTTCCCCTGCAGAGCAGAATGAGTCTCAGAACTCAAGCTGACACCAAGACACAGTGGAGTTGTCTTTGTTGAGCTCGGCTCATAAATGAGGGCCACTTGGAGCTCCATAGCAAATTCTCTTCTTCAAAGGCTGTGATCACAAACCACACACACACACACACACCTGGAGACAAGCTGCTGGGAAGCATGACTGTATTTAAAGAGAGAGAGACAGAGACAGAGAGTCAGAGAGAATAGGAATCTTTTCTCCATTCATTCAAAGTGCAGAGGTTTTTAGACTTGTCAGAGACACCCTCTTTCTACTGGATCAATGTAATGCATATTTTTATTCAAACTGCCAGAGATCACATGACTTCCTAACACTGTAACTAAAGCCTAGCAATCAACACCATGTGGTACTGTGGTGGGGAAGAGAAGGCAAAGACTCTAGGGACTGGGAATATTTTCTAGTACAATTCTGGGAGAAGGCTGCTCAGAGGGTGGGTACTATCGGCAGCCTGCGGAGCTTTTGTGGTGCCGCCTTAGCCTGCAGGCCAGCTCAGCTGCTTGCAATATGAGCGTACTGGGAGGGCTTTGCTCTCGGACCCACTTTTATGTTCTTTTTGGTGAATAAAGGAGTCCCATTGCTTAGAAGGGAAGGGTGTTGCCCCAGAAAGAAAGTTGGCTTTCTAACCAAGTAACCCAAGGGGGAACCAATCACACACATGCATTCTTTTTGTCCCAAATGGTTTCCAAACTCTGCAGACTTATGTGGAAGTTGGATGTTATCCTGGTTAGTTTTCATTGTCAATTTGACATAACCTAAGGTCACCTGGGAAAAGGGAACCTCAGTTAAAGAACTTCCTCAGTCACATTTGTCCAGGGACTTATCTCGGGGGAGGGCATTGTTCTGATTTATAATTGGTGTGGGAGGGGCCCAGCCTGTTGAGCAGTCCGTTCTGTCCTTCGGCAGGTGATCCTGCATGTATGCCGAAGCTAGCCAAGAGGCTGGAGAGATGGATCAGTGGTTAGGAACATTTGCTGCTCTTACAGAGGACCCAGTTCCCAGCACCCACATGATGCCAGCTCACAACCATCTATAACTCCAGTTCCAGGGGATCTGATGCCCTCCTCTGTCCTCCTTGGGCACTACATGTATGTAGTGCACTTATATGCAAGCAAAACACTCATAAAACAACAAAAATATGTATTTTTTAAAGAAATAAAAGATAGCTAGCTGAGTATAATCCAGTAGGCAGTGTTCCTCTGATTTCTGCTCCAGGTTCCTGCTCTGGCTTCCCTCAATAATAGATTGTGTAGGTGTCAGCCAACTCAACTGCTTCTGCCCCAAGTTACTTTTGGTCAGAGTGTTTTATCACAACAGGAAAGCAAACTTTAACAAATGGGACACTGTAGGTAGCATTTCTGTGGTACAGGAATAAGCGGGCGGGACTCAACTCTTTACCCGAAAGACCATAAAGAACCCAGAGATAAGCAGTGCGGGGATCCACAGGCTCTCCTTCCTCTTCCCCTCCAGCCTTGTACCTTGAGCCTGCGCAGGCCAGACAGCACGCAGGACTGGAGTGGCCCAGCAAGCAGCACAGCACAGGACAGGAACGGCTGATGCAACTGCAAAATACTCCCTTACATAGGTCCACTATTTCTTCTGTCTCTGAAGAGTAGAGTTTGAAGCTGGGACTTTGTCCAGAGGAACACCTAAAACAGAACGTCATCACCTATCCTAGTTTGGTTTCAGTTATGACAAAACACTGACCAGAACCAACTTGGGGAAGAAAAGGGTGATCTCATCTTACACTTCCAGAGCACAGTCCATCCTCAGAGGAAGTCAGGGCTGGGACCTGGAGTCAGGGGCTAAAGAGAGACTGTGGAGGAACACTATTTACTGGCATGCTCCTCTGGCCTGTACTCAGGCTTATACAACCCAGGACCACCTGGCCAGGGGTGGCACCACCCACATTGGGTTGGGCCCTCCCATATCACTCAACAATCAAGAAAATGCCTCTCAGACACGCCCACAAGCCAGTGCAATAGGGAAAATTCCCTACCTGAAGTTCCTGCTTCCCAGGTGTGTTAAGGAGACAACTGACATCCAGCACATCATCTAAGGAGTGAGCCAAGCAGGAGCAGTGACCATGATGCCTCAATGGCACTTTATCCAGGTCTCCCTTCAACGGAGATAAGGGCAGGTCCGGGAGCCGAGCAGCATGACCAGGGCTGTGAAGCCCTAGTTTATCAAAAAGTAGATCCAAGTAAGAGTCAATGCCTGAGGTGGAAGAGAGCTCACATAACCAAAACTCCAGCTTCACAGCATGCCCAGCCATTTTATTTTTGAGATCTGTTTGTGTTGGAATACATAAATCTAATCCGTCTCAATTTCTACAGAATTTGAGTAGTGTTTGGCCGGGCATGGTGGTGAACACCTTTAATCCCGGCGCTGGGGAGGCAGAGGCAGGTGAATGTCTGTGAGTTCAAGGCCAGACTGGCCTATGTAATGAGTTCCAAGAGAGCTGGGGCTACAGGAAGACCTTGTATCAAAAAGACAAATTAATAATAATAATAAATAATAAAAGAGTAATATTTTACTATTATAAGTATAGCTGCAACAAATATCCTGTATATGTATGTCATGAGGGTATATTTATATAAAAGTAGTACTGTGGACATGAGATATGCACACTTTGATCATGCTACTTGTCAAGTGATAGCTTTCCAAAGTGAATCTATTAGCATATCCCCCATAGTTAGCCTTTGTATTCCCATCTGCCAATATCATTAATCAACACTGTATAACTGTCAGATCTTACAAAGTTTGTGATGGTACATGTTGCTGAGTATCCTGGCACATGCCTTTAATCCAAGAACTTGGGAGGCTGAGACAGGAATGGCTGGTTTTAGGCCAACTGGGGGTATATAACCAAACCCTGCTGAAAAAAGCAATGACTTATATGATTTTGTTGAATATTCATTAACCTGCATTTCTTGTGATTAGGCATTTGAGGATTTTCCTGTTTCAAATTTATTCCTATTCTTTGCTCAGTTTTGTTTGTTTGTTTCTGTTAGGTTGTTAACCTCTTTCGTTTTGGGTTTTTTTTTTTTTTTTCTTTTAAATAGAGTCTGACCAAGGCTGACCTCAAAACTTTTGATTCTTCCACCCCAGTCTCCTGAGTGCTGGACAAAAGCATGTATCACCAGGCCTAATTATTACCTTTTTTCTACATAGTTTATTACAACACTGTTTTGTCTTTTTGAGACAGGATCTCCTTGTAGCCCCAGCTGGCCAGAAACTCACTATGTAGACCAGGCTGGCCTCTATCTTCCATCTGCTTCTGCTCCCAGTGCCAGGTTAAAGTCGGAACCACCACACCTGGCCTGTTTTATATTTTTGTCCTGTACTTCATATATTTTTTTTCAGATGTCTTCTCCAAATCTCTCGACGGCACAGTGAGTTTCAAGGAGACTGAGAACTCTTCTAACACGAAGCCCTGAACCATGCTACCCCAAGGTCAGAGGACACAAGGTCTACAACACCAACAAAACCAGAAAACGGGGGGCTGGAGAGATGGCTTAGTTAAGAGCACTGACTGTTCTTGCAGAGGACCTGGGTTTGGTTCCTAACACCTACATGGCAGATAACAGTCATCTGTGATTCCAGTTCCAGAGCATCCAATGTCCTCTTCTGACGTCTGTGGGCACTGCACAACATGGGTGCACTTACACACATGCAGGAAATACACTCATACACATAAAATAAAAATAATAAAGTATTTTTTAAAACCAGAGAATACTCATAATCATATAATTTTCACACTTGGGGAACATTTTATGCTAATCTAAGCATTCTTCAGTCACTTAACTTCAGCCCCACAGAAGCCAGTGAAGCTAATCCGGCCTCATTTCCTCACCTGTGGGTAAAGAGATTTGATGGTCTGCAGTTGGTAGATTTTAGCCATCCAAGCCTCATCTGTTACCCCCAACTGTACACCTGCAACAATCCAGGCCCAGAGAAGCAAAGAAATTTGTCTACCATCACAGTCCTGTTTAAGGCTGGACAAGGACTGAAAATGTTAGTTATGTGGTCCCTTGGACAAGGAGTGACCCCTCCCCACTCACACGGGATGGAGCCTATCCTAGTATATCTGGCCCTGAAAATAAGGCACCAAAACTCAAGGATGAACTTCATTCAACCACTTTTATTGGGCAATAATGGTGTGGAGCCCTGATTCTATACTAAAAGCTATACTGAATGAGGAGTTATTGGGTTTCATTGCTAGAGTCGAGTTTCTGTTACAAAGATGAAAAAAGGCAGAATCCAATGCCTTCTAAAATTGTCATTATTACATGCTAAACATGGATGGATTAATTCAGAATTGTATTCTAAGACTATAAGAGACTGTGGCTTTTTTCAGTATACAATAACTCTCTAGTTTAACTCTCTGTTGTATGTGGGATTGTTTATTATAATTATTTTTTTATTACCGAACAGAATGCCAATCAGGAAAATGAACTCTGAATACAAGACACTATTTCACCTCATGGCCTATAATGTAGAAAGATTTGTTTTTTTTTTTTTTTCTTGCCTTAGGTGATGAGTCTCATGCCTATCCAGTTCAAAGGCTTGCACTGGCACCTTATCCACAATAGATATTCCAGAAGAATCTACAAGACAAATGAATCCATGGCTGCTAGGGCCCAGGGGTAGTCAATGTCTTCTACTAGTTTTATAGCTTCAAGGGACTAGCTAAAAAGGGTAGGTGAAGAATTCATTTAAAAAAAGAGAGAAATTATTAAATAATCCCTAAAAGGTATCCTAATAGCCCTTTACAGAAATACACATCACCAGGCCTTCATATTACCTGCTGTTTGCATGGTTCATTTATAAATCCTGACACATCAAGATTCTTCAACCAATATAAACTTTTTAAAAGATTTTATTTTTACTTATGTATATGTGTCTGTGTATGCACACATGTGTGCCAGTGCCTACGGAAGCCAGAGAGGGTGTCGGATTCCTTGGAGCTGGAGTTACAGGAGGTTGTGGGTCACAGACTATGGGTGCTGGGAATAGAACTCTGGTCTGCAAGAGCAGCAAGTACTCTCAACCACTGAGCCAACTCTCCAGCCCCCAAGAGAAATTTTGAAGAGTTGAGTCCTAATATTGGAGACAAACATCCCAAGAAACACTGCTAGATGTGGGGGCACAATGCCTGAGCCTTCCCTACTCTGACCTGTAGAAAGCCCCTGAGTGACAGATACACCTCGTTGCAGGTGGACCTTGGAAAGTGCCAGAAGATACCCCAGAAAGAGTGTCCAAATGGCAAAATGCCAGCAAAGCTGTCATCCCAGACCACAAGGTCAGGCACTAGGGACCTAAGGCTTCTGTGGCATGACACTGGGACATAGGAAAATGGACAGCAGTGTCCTGAGTCCCCAGCCCTGCCTGGCCTCCCTAGGGCATCTTGAATCATAGTGTCTTGAGAGTGCCTTCTAGGGAGGGCAACGACAAGAGGAAAACTGGAAAGCTGAGCCCACTGTGGAGTGGGAAATTAGTTCCAGAGGACAAGCAAGAGTTACATCCACAACGGTGACACTTGACGGTGGCCTCGTGAGGCCTCAGAGATCTTCTCCAGGATCCAGTAGAAGACACTAAACAGGACAGCTGGCAGGGATCTTCTCCAGGATTCAGTAGAGGACACCAAACAGGACAGCTGGCAGGGACTCAAAGGAGCATCGATAGTGTTTCTGACAAACACCCAGAGCAGTCTTGGGCCTCAGGCTGGGCACAAGGTATTAGCCAAGGCAAGTCACCAGCCTCACCCAGGCCCCGGCCTGCAGTTCAGTTATAGGAAAGGTAGTCAATAAGCCGGGGAGGGATGTTTAGCTTGGCAATTTTCTCCAGCCCTCGAACGCCAGTGGCCTTCCTCAAGCTCACCCTGCAGAGCTGTGAGAGGGTCAGAGGTGTCTCTAGAAAAAAAGGATCAAGGAAGTGTATGAGGTTAGTTTCAATAAGAATCACAGGACCCTCCAACCTGTGAGGGCTAAGAGGGAATTGAAAGTGCCTCCTCCACCATCCCCCACTACAGAATTAAGATAGGTCACATGGCACCTGTGGAAGGTCACCAGGCAGGACAGTCAGGACTGGAGGAGGGAAATAAAGTTCAGGTGATGTTCAAGGGGGATTTTATGTTGTGGGTTTTGGCTTTTAGAGATGGGGGTCTTTTGTTGGGAGGGAGTTATTTTTGACACTTGTTATTTGTCACACAGATTTATCAGCAAAGAACTACTCTGTGGCTAGGAGGCGCATCTGTCAAGCGTCCAGCCAAATACACAGGTGAAGGGTCCATACCAGAGCAGCTGCTAGCAGCCAGCTCCCATCTCGCAGTGATGCCACAGGCCATGCAACACGGCAAGAACTGGTTCCACACAAAACAGCTCCCACAGACAGAAGTACTCCAGTGTACATCCTAGTGGCCAAGGACAGGAGCTCAGGACTAAACCCTGGGCCATCAGCCGAAGCTCAAGGAGACTAGTGAACTAGGGGCCCAATTCAGATGATGGTGATGCCTGGCAGCCTGGGGCCTGGGAGAGTTTCCACAGGAGAGCCTGGCTCACTTTCATAGTACTCAAAGCACTTGGCCGGGGCACTGCTGCTCCATGTGTAGTCGGAGGGCTTCTTTCCTCGGTTGTCCCGGGCATAGATGTTGCCTCCAAACTCTATGAGCATCTCGATGAGGTCCACATTCTTCACTTTGGCTGCATGATGAAGTGCTGTCTCGTGAAGTTTTGCTGCATTCACATTGGCCCCTGGAAGTCCAGAGCAGAGAACACATGTCACCAAGGGGAGAATGTGGAGGTGCCAAGAGCAAAACTAGCCTGTTTTTCTCCCTTTGGCAGAATGAAAAAACAATTCCTGTCCAGAAAACAAAATCAAGGCAGCCTCTACTGTAGCTTTTCAAAATCCAAGAATAATGTTTTTTTTCCCTATGAAAAGGGAGTAGCAATAATAAATACAACCAAAAAAGAACAGCAAAATGAAAGACTTCCTCTTGGGTCAAATATCAGTTCTCAGGCCCCATGCAGTCTGTTCTCATAGGTTCCTAGATTTCAGAAAGTTCAGCCTGAGTCACTCAAGTCTGCAGCCTGCCCTTAGATACCAAGTGGCACACATCCACAGCAAACTGGGCTCAAAAAATAATTGGTTGAATGAAAGAATGAAAATTCCTTAAATATGCTCTTTTATAAAATGGGAGAAATAAAGGAGAATTGGATAATGTATTCAAAAGGTTAACTGTGAACTCAGCTCCATCCCCCTCATCTTTCTAGGGAAACTCAGAATAATGAAGAGAATTAGTAGATAAGTATAACATTTTAAAATGCATTAAAAATAAGGATTTTGAGGGTTGAAGAGGTGCTCAGCAACTGCTGCTCTTGTAGAAAACCTGAGTTCAGTTCCCAGCACCTATATGACATCTGACAACCATCTATCACTCCAGTTCTAGGGGATCTGACACCCTCTTCTGGCCTCTGTGGGCACCAGGCACTCACACGGTGCACATACATGCATACAAACAAACACTCATACATATAACATAAAAATAAATATTTTTAAGCCAGGCTTGGTGGCACACACTTTTAATCCCAGCACTCAGGGAAGCAGAGGCAGATCTCTATGAAATTGAGGTCAGCCTGGTCTACATAGTGAGTTCTAGACCCGCTATGGCTAGAAGAAGACCCTGTCTCAAAAAAGACCAAGAAAAAAATAAAACCTTTTTAAAGAATAGAAATAAGGGCCTGAAGAGGTGGCTCAGCAGTTAAGAGCACTGGCTGCTCTTCCAGGGGACCCAGGTTCAATTCCCAGCTCCCACATGGTGGCTAACAACCATCTGTAATTCCCGTTTCAGGGGATCAGATGCCCTCTTCTGATCTTCATGGGCATTGCACCACATGAGTGCACTTACCTACATGCAGGTAATACACAAAAAAATAATAAAAATAGTAAAAAAAAAAAAAAAAAAGATTTTTGCAGTCTGGTAAGACAGTTGAGTGCAAACCTGGTGACCTGAGCTCAATCCCCAGAACCCACATAAAGCGGAAGGAGAACCAAGTCCACAAGCTGTCCACCGATCTGCACACTACGGCGTACTCGTGTACATACATCAGGCACAAACACACAATGATAAATACAATTTTTAAATAAAATAAAAAAGATTTTAATAAAGAAATTGATTTTTTGAAATGTCATTCTTCTCATATAGCCATCACTGACTCAATATGATGGAATCTCCTAGAGCCTCAGAATTTGTTTGGAAGAAGATGTTGACTTCTCTGAAGTCGACTCCTGAACCAGTAGAGAAGTAATAAAAGAAAGGAGATAAAAACATTTCAAAGAAGCTAAGCAAATAGCCGGACATCAATAAAGCAATTCACCAAATTACAGTTTCAAACCGCAGGCATAAAATTGGAGACTATACCCACAGCAAGCCACCGTTTAGGGATCATTTTAGATGAGGAGGAGGAGGACAGGAGTAGATGCAGCTGTAACTGGCAAGTTCCACTTCAAAGCACAGTGGAAAAATCTTGCTTTCTGCTTTAAAATACTTTTAATCTTCTAGAGGAACAAGAGAGCTATGTTTATCTCAGCATCCATGAGGTGATAAGCACTTCAACACAGTAACATACACGAGGAAAAGTTCTTTCCCTTCCTTCCAGCAAAATCCAGAACTCAGGCTAGGAAGGACTGACTGAATACTCAATCACGAAGAACACTTGAAATCACACTGATGAATTACAAAAATGATATGAAAAAGCAGTAAAGATCTTTTTCCCCATAATCCAATCACCATCTTACCTCAGACAGTTTTCTCTAAATATTTGCTTACAGAAATACTTTTTAGAGTGCTAGAATTATCATGCAAAGTAAATTTTAATACTGAATACACAACTTGTAATGAAAGTAAATAGTAAAACCCATGGAGTTGAAAGTCCAAGTGGCTTCCTCTCATTAATTCTAGCAACATTCTTTCCAATTGGGAAAGAGATTGTCTGGATCTTAACAATGGAGAAGGCAGCACAGGAAGCAAGGTCAGGGAGAAGACGGAAGCAGCAAAGCCCGAGAAGTTCCCCTCCTTCCAGGTTCTTTGCTAGGGAGCCCCTCGGATAAGGCCTGGGACCACGAAAGTGGCCTTCCCAAGTAAACAATGCGACCTTTCTTTTCACAGTAGGTGCTTGGTATCATTGACTGGGTATAAAGGAAGGAAGGTGAATGAGGAGGGAACATCAGACAAGGGGTGTGTGAAGCAATATGGACGGATGGGCCTTAAAATTAGTGCTGGATAAAAGCAGAATAGAGTGAGATACATAACCAATACCATCTGTGTCCATTAGAAATGTAGGGCTCAACTAATAGCGTATATTTTACAAAAACCCAGATAAAGCACACAGATATGCATTAGGAAAGTGGGCAGGGACAGAACAGAAAGGGGACAGAGGGAGAAAGGGAGAAGGGGAGAGAGGAAGAGAAAAAGGGAGGAGGAAGAAGGGAGGGAAGGAGGGAGGAAGGGAGGGAGGGAGGGAGGGAGGGACTTTGTGACACACTGACAGTTATATGCCTTGGCTTGAAAGCGGGGATGAGAATGAATGAATGAACATGAATGATACAGAAGAGGAGCCAGAAAAACCACCAACACCTAAGCATCAAAAACATCAATGTGTGCTAGGCATAGTGGCACACGCCTTTAGTCCCAGCACTCAGGAGGCAAAAGAAGGCATATCTCTTCAAGTTCAAGGCCAACCTGGTGAGTTCCAGGCCAGCTGGGGCTACAGGGAGACCCTGTCTCAAAAAAGGCCATAAATAAATAAATAAATAAATAAATAAATAAATAAATAACATCAATTTCATGCTTCAGAGAAGGGGTCAAAGCTAGTTTATCACCAAAATTCTGACTTTAAAGCAAAATTGCACTAATGTAGATTCTGAGCAAAGTAAAGGCCAGTGAAGTGCAGAGCCTAACACAACCTAGCATGTTGCTGCGAACAGGCACAACTCTGGCCATCAGCACAGTTGACTCAGAACATGTGATCTGGGCTGAGCCAGGAGAGTGGAAGTGTTAACAATCCTCAATTATCCACTTCTGAACACTACCAGCAGAGTTAAATATTTACTGTTAGTGACCAAATAAAAAAATTACTTCACAATAATAGCTGGACTTTGACCCTCACCAGATCCTCCTCCTCTGCAAACAGAATCTGGTTCTGGAACAGGGTCTCTCTGCCTACAAAGAGAACAAAAAGGAGCGACCATCTCTGTGTCTACCTCTCAGGTATAACATGACCACTTCATAGCTCAGCTCCTCCAGGAGGACCTTAGATGTCACCACAGAAATACTTACCTGCATGTTTGTCTGAAGATGTGGAATGCGGTACTGTCCTAGTTACTTTCTATTGCTGTGATCAAACACTGACAAAAAGCAATTCAGGAGAGGAAAGGGTTTATTTCACTTTATAGCTTCCAATCCTTAATGGAAGGAAGCCAAGGCAGAAACTCAAGACAGGAGGTTGGAAGCAGGAACTGAAGCAGAGATGTGGAGAAATGTTTACTGGCTTGCTCCTCTGACCTGTGCTCAGCCTGCTTTCTTATGCAACCCAGGAGCACCTGTCCAGGCACAGCCCACAGGGTTCTAGGCCCGCCCACAGGGTTCTAGGCCCTCCCACATCACTCAACAATTGAGATGCTTTACAGACAAAGAGGGGAGGAAATCCCCAGCTGAGGTTCCCTCTTCCCAGGTGTGGCAAGTTGACAGCTGAAACTAAACTATCTAGCACAGATTCTCCCTGCAGTTTTCCAACAGGCCTATGACCCAGCCTCAGTAGTACAGAATCACACTGTAAAAATCCATTTAAAATATTTTGCTTATTATTTTTTATTTTATGTATATAAGTGCATCGCCTGCATGTGCTTCCATGTCATGCATGGAGGTCAGAAGGAGGCACTGGAGTTACAGATAGTTCTTAGCCACCATGTGGGTGCTGAGAACTGAATCTGTGTCCTCTGCAAGTGCAGTCAGTGCTCTTAGTCACTGATTCATCTCTCCAGCCCCTAAAAATCCATTTACAAGTACCTAGGACTTAGATACTACTGCTTTCTGCTTCTCTGTAGATTTGAAATATTACACAATGAGAAAGTTTGTTCTAAGAAAAAAAAATCAAACAGGTAATCTTGCTGATCTAAGAAAGGGGACCATCTGAGATTAGAAAGACACCTCGTCTGCCTCTTCCATGGATTCCCCTGTCTTCAGTGCAGCTATAGATCAAGGACTGGGCCCCTTTGCTCTCCTTTCTAGACACATTCTGCCCCTGACTCCATCTTCTCTCATTGTTAAATTATCTCCATAGAGGTAGAGTTCTCCCCCAAATCCTACTCATCTTTAGTTTCCTAGATATATGGAAATCACTCCTTAAAAACAATTAGGAAGACTTTAAAGGATAGAATGGATGTTTCAACCCTCTTCTTTTCCAACCCTCATCCACCAAGTTGCCATACAACATGGAGTTGAGGTGGGATAAGCAGACTGACCTACCCTCAGCTCTAGGGTAGGCTCTGACTGGTACAATCTCTCTCCAACTACCATAGTGATTGGTTCAAGTAATTCAATCAGAATTTGGCAAAGTTGGGATCAGAAGGATCAGTTTAGATTTGGATATGGAATCCAGTTTAAGTGCGTAGAACACTGGTGAGGGTAGTGGGAGGGGTGCCAGAGACGCCTGGAGACTGCGCTCTTCTGAAAAAGCTATGAGTCTTAAAATGTGAAACCCTGGATTTTAAGCCTGTATCTGCTGAAGTCATTTGGCCACTGTCATGATACATAGTTAACACTAAGAAAAGCAGAATTGCAAAATTCAAGGGCATGGTGATACTACTGAACCACGAGGTCAAAACAATCCTACACCTACTGTACAGCTCTTGTTCTGGTTCAAGAAGCAAGAAATGCCCTTCATTATTTACCTGTAATTGGCTGCCTCATTACCAAGAGCCATCGGTGTTGTTGGGTTCAGTGTTCACAGATTCTACCAACCAAGGATCAAAGTACACAGAAAAAAACATACAGCACTGTCTTGGACCTGTGCAGACCTTTGGTCCACTTTGGAATCTCACCGCAGCAAGCCTTTTTCAAATGCTGACAAGAGCAGACGGCAAGTGCCCCACTCTCCTATATGCCACCAGCACACTTCCAATGTGCCTCTAATGCTCCGATTCAGACAGGCCTCGTCAGGCTGGTGTTATGAATGGCTGTCTGTGTTTCCTAAAACAGCCTTCCACGGACCCTGGGAGATAGTTCAGTGGGTGAGCGTGCTTGCTGTACAAGCAGGAGGACCTGAGTTCAAATTCTAGCACCCACATAAAAAGTCAGAGTGCTGTGGGGGAGGAGACACGAGGATCACAGGAGCTTTCTTGCTGCCAACCTAGCTTGAAGTTCAGTGAGAAACCCTGTCTAAAGAGAATAAGGGGAATACTGAGAAAGCAGGACACTCAGGATCCTCCTCTGGTGGGTGTATACCACACATACCACATACACTCACATACACACATACATACACACATACATACATACATACATACATACACACACACACAAAATAAATAAATAAACAAAAACGGTCATTTGCATTTACTGAGTGCCAACTACATACCAGGTATTGTTGGAAACATATTAAGAATTTCCCCAACAACTCTGAAAAATAGGTTTTATTTTTCCAGTTCTATAGCTACAGAAACTGAGGTACAAAGTCTCCCTGACAAGTGGGAAAACTAGTTTCAAACCCTCATCTGCCTGCCTCTATAAATCCAACCCTCTGCAGGATACAGTTAAGTCATCTGCTCAGGTAAACACCAGCTTAGGTAAACAGTCACATACCTGCATTGAGCAACACTTTGACACAGTCCAAATGCTCTCGTGCGCAGGCAACATGTAGAGGGGTCCCGAAATGGCAATCATGTGCTTCCAGATTGGCCCCAACATCAATAAGAAGCCGCACACATTCAGAACTCCCTTAAAATAAAGGAATGAAGACATTCATGAATACCTGTACCAAAAACAGTAACCATGACAAACAGCAGCTGGAACAGGTGCCTTGCAAGAAACAGAGGGAAAACAGCCTATTTCCCAACAGAGAGTAGTCCACAACTACTAACATGACCCCTGGGAAGCAGAGAGATAGCTCTCCTTTCCCTTCAGAAGTGGGATGAATCACAGTCCGCCTGGTAGTGAAGGAGAGGGCCACCACTGCCCCTCCTGAAGAGAACAGATTTGGGACACCACCTGGTAACAGAGAAGACTCTCTGGACCTCTCTCAACCTCCAAGGCTGCCCCTGCCCCATGTCTAGGGAGCATTCCACCTGTAGGAACCACACATGGCTGTCGGCATCCTTGCCCAGTCTCCCTTCTCTGGCTTTCTCATGATACAAGTCACCCTCCAGTACCTCTTCTGTGTCTTTGCTGGCTTCTCCTGGCTTCTATATAGGTTTGCATCAAGGCTTGGGGCCCGCTTCTCTCCTTTCCCAGCAGAATCCACCCCAGATTTCATCTTCTCATATCACTTAATTACCTTCTTGCTGTCGGTCTACCCAGTACCCAGCTCCACCCCTGAAACCAGGCCCACACCTACAGCTGCCTGCTGGCCAAGCTCATCTTATTATCGCAACCCCACACAGTCCTCTCTTTCTCGCTCCTGGAGGTCCCTGCTCCTAGCTAAATTCTTTTCATTTAGTGCCACTGCTCCCAGCTTAGCCTGAGTCATCTTTTACCTCATTCTTTGCACCTCTCTCTCAGACCAAATCCTACCAATACCGGGAAGACCAGGAGTTAGACATGAAGTAATGAGATAACTGAAGCCACATCCTGGAGCTGTGTCTCCTGGAGGTCAGAACGCCCTTTTGTGGTTGAACAGCTTTCGAGCTACAGTTATGTTGTTCCCAAGACATCAGAAATTAAGGCCCACACATGCACACTAATGGAGGTGCTAATGAATACCTGACACATCCAATGTGGCTTTTGACATACACCTCTCCTTTGTATGCTATTTTTCTAGAAGTTCATGTGAAGAAATACCCTAAAAGGGAGAGTCTGATCTACTACCTTATCCCATGATATGCCACCTACCTTGTAAGTATCGATAAAGCATCTTTAAGATCCACAGTGCAGAGCCCCTGGGCTGCTCCCCACATAGAGGCGGTCCACTCCCGTCTCTACATTGCTTGCTTTGCTTAGCTCTGCTAAATAAACTTATCCTTAAACTGTCTATGTCTCCTGACTGAATTCTCTTCTTCAAGAAGAACCAACAGACTGAACACTACTGAACTTCCCTCTATCATCCCCAGGCCACCGTTCTCCTTTGCACTCTGAGTGCTTTGCACTTGGGTCACACCAATGTTCCCCTACTGAAGGACTCACCACTCATGCAGGCCTCGTGTAGTGGAGAAGCTGTATACAGAGGAGGGTTGACCTTCGCCCCGTAAGACAGCAAGAGCTTCACACACTCGATGCTGCCTGAAGCACAGGCATCGCAGAGAGGGGTGCTGCCATCGATGTTCCGAGCGTCCACCTCAAAGGGTAGAAGAAATAAACGTCAAAGAATGCGGCAAAAAGCACTTAATGAAGCCAAGTGCAGTGAGGCACACCTTAATCCCAGTACTAGGGGGGCAGAGGCAGGCAGAGCTCTGTAAGACTGCGGCCAGCCTGGTCTACCTAGTAAGTTCCAAGCCAGCTGGGGCTACAGGGAGACCCTGTCTCAAAAAAAAAGAGAAAAGCATGCAATGATGCTTTCTCATCTTTAGGTAGATTCATCTTTGCAAAGATAACATCTTAAAACTGCCAGTTTGTTGGGACTGGAGAGATGGTTCAGTGGTTAAGAGCATTAACTGCTCTTGCAGGGAACCTGGGTTCGAGTCCCAACACCGATGTGGTAGCTAAAAACAGTCCTAATTCCAGTTTTCAGGGGATCCAATGCCCTCTTCTGATGTCTGCAGGCCTTGCATGACACAGGTGTACTTACATACATGCAGAGAATACAGTCATACACATAGAAAATAAAAATAAAAAATATTTTTTAAAGTACCAGTTTGCCACTATGCATAAAGGTACCAAGCCAGGTGGAGAGTTCTCCAAAGAGAGAAAAACACATGGATTGGGGACAGGAATGCCTGAGTCTCTTAAGTATAGAAGTCACTCATTTAGGGCTCTTTCCTCCCTCGCGGGGCAGAATAAATTCAGGCTCACCTCACTACCAACCCAAGCAACTAATAAACACAGAGCAGGAAAGAAGCACCCAAGGCTGCAAAGCGAAGGTGCAGTGTATAAAGACAGGCTGTAGCTCAAGCTTCCAGTAAAAGAAATGCTCTAGACTGTTCAGCATGCAACTCCTTAGATGGGTTAATCCCACTTAGAATTTACCCAAGTTTGGCTTCTATGTAGGTACACAGTGAAACATGCAAAACATGTTCCATTCCAAGTTTCTGGGAAGAGATGGTAATTCCCTTCACTCTGCTCCCACCTGGTGAACGCTGGGCCCAGAGCCCCAAATTCCTTATAAGTCACCCAACACTGGGTGTAGGACAGGTCCTGCCAGATCTCCGATAAGGCTGCTAAAGAGCTAGGTATTCTGCACAAGAGAAACTACTGGCAACTAAAACTAACTGTGGTGTGTAGGAATGTGCCTATTAGGGAAGGCACCAGGTCAGAGATGGCTTTGTTCCCCCACATGCACCCCCCCCCTCCTCCCCAATTCCAGCTGGTTTGCCGTACCCCCCTGGGCTATTCTAGAGTCTGGAATGCTGATCACTGAATCTACAAAGCAACTTTCAGCCCAGGCCCACCTGCTCCCAGAGAGCCTGTGCCTAGGGTGTGACTGTCCTGCCCTACCCATCTCAGAGCGGAGCGTTACCACCATCACTCTGCTAACACTGCGCCATTCATAAATACTTCCTTATCCGGATCCACTGCCTCAATCCTCGATCCTCCCATGGCTTCCAGCACCCAGTTCTGTCCCCTTCCTAAGCAGTTTCCCTGGATCATCCTGCTTATCCAAGTGTTTGTGCATCCTAAAGAGCAGATCCCAGGTTTCTTTCCTCCCTCTTGAGTTCTGGGTCTGTCCTAGCCACTCCCACAGCTGCAGCCAGGTGGGCCTCTGTCCCACACTGTCACCCACCTGGGCACCAGCTGCCAGCAGCAGCTGCACACACTGTGCCTGGCCCTGCAGACTGGCTGCATGCAGCGGTGTGATGGAGTCCACAGTGACCTGGTTGACACAGGCGCCACTCTCAATCAGCTGCTGAAGCTGCAGGCTCTCTCCCCGCTGAGCTGCCTCATGCACAGGCGTTCGCTCCACCCAGAAACCTGAAGAAGAAACAGAACTCTTGCTAAGACCCTGCCACTCCATCCAGGACAAAGGAATACACGTGAGACTCCAGGGCCCCTTGACATCCAAGGCCCCATATGTGACCATATAATTGGTCCCAACACTCCTATTAAAATCCATAAGCAAGTCCCACTAGCTAGAGGGTGGAATCCAAAGCCCTTGACAGGGCATATACAGATGGATGTGCTGTGGATCCTGCTCACACTCTGATCCCATCTCCCCACATTGCTCCCACACAGACATTCTGAACTCACTGCTGCCCTCTGCAGTTCCACATGAAGGATAGGCCCCACAAGTAATAACTTGTACAGGCTTGGGGAATAGTGAGAAGCGGCTGTTGCCAAGTTAAAGTCAATGTGAGAGAAGGAAAAAATTAAGTAGAAGAGCTTGCGTGCAACTTTATAAAGAAGAGGAAAGCAAAATGAGTCGGGTTTGAGAAAAAGAGACAGAGAGAAAAAGAAGGAAAGGAAAGAGGGGGCTGGAGAGATGGCTCAGTGGTTAAGAGCACTGGCTGCTCTCACAGACAACCTAGGTTCAAATCCCAGCACCATCTGTAACTCCAGTTCCAGGGAATCCGATGTCCTCTTCTGTCCTCTGTAGACACCGCACGACATGAGTGTAGTTACGTATGTGCAGGCAATACAAGCAGACACATAAAATAAAAATACTAAATAAAAGGAAAAGGAAAACCACCAGGACCAGAGGATCCCTGAGGTGGAGCTCAGCTGTCATGTGCAGGTCCTGCCACACATCCTTCCAACAGCATATCTACATGGAATTAGCTCCCTCCATTACCAGGCACAAAGATGAGTGGGCTGAAGCAATGGGTAGCTCCCGGTCAGCAACAAGGGGATGCAGAAACAACTCAATTGTGATCATGATGGAGCACTTTCATTGATGGGAATCCAGAAGCAAAGTCCCCCGATTACGCGGCGATGGGCAGGGAAACACCACAAAGGCAGGCAAGCTGCGGCTGTGCAGGTCGAGCTCTGTTTATTCATCTCTTGCTCCTAGCATGTGTAAGGCATGCTCTATGGTTAAACAAAGATGTCTGTGCCCACCCGCCTGCTGGATGGCTGTGTGGATGAATGGATAGAGGGACAGATGGATGGATGGAGATGGATGAATGGACAGATGGATGGACAGACAGATGGAATTGCTAAAATGAATTATAACTAATTTATAAAAATTGCAACAACTGAAGACAGAAATCAGAAGCAACAGATGTGATAAACAAAAAGAGGAGAGGGAAGGAAATGAGGAGGAGAGGGAAGGAAATGAGGAGGAAGAAGAGGAGGAGGAGAAAGAAAAACTTCAGCCCATTGAAGGGCACAATCAATAGAGTGAAAAGGCAACACATACAATAGAAGAAAATATTGCAAATTATATATCTGATAAGGGATTCATATCAAGCATATATAAGGAACATCTCCAACTCCAGCAGAACAATCAAACAATCCAAATGAAAAACAGGTAAGGGGTTCAAATAGACAAGTATCCACAGAAGACAGGCAAATGCCCTAGAAGAATACTGAAAAGGCTGGCAACATCACTAAGCACTGCAGAAAGGCAAATCGATATGGAAACAATAAGTGTCTATCAAGATACAAGTTAATAAGCAAAATGGGGTGTATACACAGTATAATATTCTGCTTCCATAAGAAGGAAATATGGACACATGCCACGATATGGATAAATGCTGAAAACATTACGTTATGAAGAATAAGTCATAAAAAGGCAAATGCAACAGGATTCCACCCATATGAGGTGCCTAAAATAAAAACAAATAAATAACACTGTAGGTCAGAAAGCAGCATGATGGTTACTAGGAGATTCAGAGTAGAGGGGGAATGGGGGATTGTTGTCCAACAGCTGCGTAGAGTCAGTGCGCAAGATAAAAAGAGTTCTGTGGGCGAAAGGTGGTGACTGTTTAACAATAATGTACTCAATGCCACTTAACTGTCCATCTGAAACCGGTTAAGATAACAAACATTTGTCACCATAATTAAAATAATTAAAATATTTTTACCATAATTAAAATATTTTAAACTAAATGAAAAGGTAACTGTATAAGTTACTTTTCTCAGTCCTGTGACAAAATACCTGATAAAAACCAGGTGTAGACATGCACGCCTTTAATGCCAGCACTCAGGAGGCAGAAGCAGAAGGATTGTGTGAGATTGAGGCAGCCTGGTCTACATAGCAAGTTCCAGGCCAGATGGGCTATGGGGAGACCCTGTCTCAAAAAACAAACAAAAATACCTCAGGAAAGCAACTTAAGGAAGTGTTCACTTTGACTCATGGTTTCGGGGACACAGCGCATCGTGGTAGGGAGACACAGCTGCAGGAGCATCGGGCAGTTTGTACACAGTCAGGAAGCAGAGACACGCGAATGCTGGGGCTCTGCTCACTTTCTCCATTTTTCCTTTTCATTAGTCTGGGGCCCTAGCCCACAGGAAGGAGCCAGGCACATTCATTTGGGTTTTCCTCCTTAGTTATACCTCTCAGGAAAGGCTCTCATGGATACACTCATAGACACATCTCCTAGGGGATTCCAGATCCAGACATGCTGACAGGGAAGATTAAACATCACAGTAACCGAAAGCTAGAGAAAGACCTGGGCATGAAAGGGCCTGGTATCTGCTGGCCGATTTCAGCCTTATAACAGTGCACCTGAACAACCTTTCCTGATACCCCCAACCACTGGATGACTGCTAGGGGTGCAAAACAAAGAAGAGGGAGGCACTCTGTTCATCAAGACCAGCAGCAAGCAAAAGGTCCAGACTCAGTGATGAAGGCGATGTTAGCAGTGGGTGTGAGTCTTATTCTTAAAAAGTGAGTGCAGGAAACGCAGCCAAGGGGAAAACTGAGTGGCCAGGCTTCACTACCGGCTGGTCCAGCCCTATGCCAGTAGTGTAAGAAGCTGTAAGCAGCTGTAAGAAGCTGTCCTACTGTTGAATATTAGCACTGTATCCCTTGGGGTGGTGCTGGAAACCTGAGACCCTGTACTGTTCTGAGAAGTTTCCTCCAGGGGTGGAACCAAGCCCCTCAATCCTTGCCACATAATTGGTCTCCCATCACCAGCTCGCTCCCTTTTCCCTTCCTTTCCTTTCAGGCAGTGAAATAAGAACTTTGTCATCTGGGACCCACTCACAAGCCTCTAGTGGCTTCATTCTTGCTTGCTTGCTTTTCTCTTTCTGTGAGTGCATATACATGTGGAGGTACACATGCATATGTGTGCACGTATGTGAAGGATAGAGGTGATGTCAGGTATCTTCCTCAATCAGTCTGCACCTTCTTTTAGGAGATGGAGTCCCTCACAGAACCTGAAACTAAACAACTGGGCTAGACTGACTGGCTAGCAAGCCCCAGGCACTCTCCTATCCTTGCCTCCACAACACCAGAATTGCAGATGCATGCTGCACGGGTCTGGGGGATTGAACTCAGGTCAGCATGCTTGCATAACAAGCATCTCCCCAGCTCTTCTGGTGGCTCCTTTCTCCAGAATCAAATCTTCATTCGAGATACATAACCTAAGACAAGATCTTGGCCTCTGGTGCAGTGCTCCCATCTCTGCTCGCCTCACCATTCCCATCTCCGCCGTTACTGAACTGCATACGGGTCAAGGTGCCACGTGGCACCATGCTGCTGCTCTGCACTGGTAGTTCCTTCGGCCGCTTAGAAGGCCCCTCCCTCAGCTCTTCCCCGAAGTCGCATCCCCCTCCATCCAAATGACTCGATTCTTCCTCATCCATTAAAAGCCAGTGGAACGTCCGCTCCTTCAGGAGGCTTCCAGGTGTGCACCCTACTTACTCAGTGCTCTTCCACCTGCCATTGCCAGCAAAAGACAACATATTCTTCCCTTCCGGGTCTGTCCTCTAAGGTGGTCCTTAAAGACAGCACCACTGTCGACTGGCCGCTAGCTCCAGAGAGCCCTGCAAACATGGGTATCTGAATAAATAACAATTGCCCCAGAAGCATCATTAACTCACCAGACTGAAGTTCCTACCTCTGCAGTTGGTTCTGTTCCTTCCCCACCAAACCACACCCACCTTCCAGTTCCTTACAAGTCTACATAGTCTCAGATAATGAGCAGAGACCTGACACTATTGCCATGCCAGGAGAAGTATGTTAATTAAAGAGAATTTGTTGAAACAATGGCCAAGAACGCAGCCCCTAAATGGTGGTACACTCGATGGTTCCGGTCCAGTTCACTCCTGATTCCTCCCTCTGCTTCATTTCAGAGCTGTGATGATACTTATGAGGCTCCTTCTGTTTACCCACTGCCTCAGGTTTGAGATAATGAATAACTAAGGAAAAACCTTTGCTTCAAAATCAAAGGTTTCCTAGACATTGTCTATCTACTGCCAGCTGTCCGCTGAGGTCACCCAAAAAGGGATGTTGTGCAAACATCTTGCCAGTCTTCTGTCCACATGACTTATCAACTCATCCTGTGTCCTGATTTTGAACTTTTCTGTTTCTCTGCTCCTATGGCCTTTTGTGCCATATGGGGGTTCCCTGACATGCAGGCTCTCCCAGAACTAAACCTGACCTTCAAGATTGAAAAGCCTTAGTTATGCTTTTCAAATAGCTCCATATCTGCCTTTCTTCAGGGAGTTACATAGTGACCTGCCTCAAGTAATCTGGTTCATGAATTCAGACCCTGTCTCTATCACTTAAAACTAACTCTGCCACCATGAGCAATCCACTTTTTTATATTCCCAGTCTTCTTACTTGGGAGATGAGACATGGCTGTCTACCCAAAGGATGGATGAAAAGACCAAATAAACTAATTCTGACATTATTCTATATAATACTTGGCCAACTGGAAACACTCATTAACTGACAGATGCCACAACTATCCCAGGATCCTACTTCTATGAACCCTTTGTGGAGCTTCCATGCTGCCTCTGTCTTTGTTGCATACCAACTCCACCTGCACTCCAGCCTGGGTAACTCCACCTGCACTCCAGCCTGGATAAGTCCACCTGCACTCCAGCCTGGGTAAGTCCACCTGCACTCCAGCCTGGGTAAGTCCACCTGCACTCCAGCCTGGGTAAGTCCACCTGCACTCCAGCCTGGGTAAGTCCACCTGCACTCCAGCCTGGGTAAGTCCACCTGCACTCCAGCCTGGGTAACTCCACCTGCACTCCAGTCTCGGTAATTTAACCCTTGTCTTGAAGCAGGGTTCTGAATAGTTAGAAAAAATAATAATAATAATAGGGCATGGTAAAAAATAAAAAATTTTTTAAAAAGGAGCACTCATCCCAGAATTTGGTCCAAGTCTCTACCTAGATGAATGATCAAGAATTAACATAATTAACAGTTTGCTGTGAAGGTTGCTGACCTAGAGACAGCATTCCTTTTATATGGAGATATGTCAAATAGGAATGTTCCTCTTAATGCCTACCCATTCAGAACCAAGTGTAGCCTTTCTCCTTTCTCTGCTATAAACCTGCAATCTTCTTGGACTCTCACAAGCAAGACTATGAACTCCATTTATGTTAAAGACATGTCTTAACTCCTTTGTACAACCTTTGTAACCCTTATCAAATTGTAATCCTATCCAATACATCTCAGAAATCACTCTGCAATCTCATTTTCCAAAAACGAGTGGGAAGAAAAAGTCTCTTAGCAACCCTAAGACATAACTTCAGAAGCATCCAAATTATATACGTGGCTATTCGCTAAAATACTCAAGCTGTACTCTCTTGAGAAGCCCACACTGAGTATATACAGACCTTTCCCAAACATCTTTTTCTGTTAACCTCCATGTTTAAATCTATGTTAAAATCTCTTATTAATAAATTCCAACTCTGCTTCATACTGACTAGTCTTGAAATTCTTTTCTTCAGCATTGTCAAAAATCCTCACTTCACCTTAGTAGGGTCTCAGGAGAATTCTTCAGTCTCCTCCATCTCTGGCCCCCACCCTACTGCCACTGACAGTCTGAGTCCCTGACCAGTTTATCTGCTCAGTTCCAAGGCTCCTATGATGGAGTCCTGCATTCTTTACAAGTGGTGAACCAGGGCCAGCTCCAAAGAGCCCCTGCTAAATAGCAGGAATTCTTCTGGCCAGACAGCCCATGATGTGAGTATTCATACCAAGATAAACAGCAAATGAGTTTTGTTCCTTCTTACCTGCCCCTGTCCAGCTAGTTGGTCAGTATCCCATCCAATTCCAGAAGGCAGAGTCCAGCTGTATGAGCCCAAGAAGTAGCTGTTTAACCCAGGTCCAGTCCTCCAAAAGCTGTAACTGGTCTACCACAGTCTGCCCACTACACAGAGCAGAGCCAACCCTTCAGAGACTATCCTCTACAGTACTAAAGATGAGTCCACTGATGGGCCTGGCTTGAATCTGACTTTGACGCAGTGAAGTCACATGACAGTGACTCAAGCTGCTTCTCTCTCTGTCCAGCCACCTCTCTGTAGTCAGCAACCCCACTCCAACAAAAAGCATCTTCAAATGCACCAAGGGCATATTCAGGGCAAAGTGGTCCAGCACTGTGGTTTTAAGTGGAGTTCAAACATGAAGGATGTACTCTTCAATGTGATTATGGATTAGGAATCTTACTAAAAAGTAAATCATCAGAGAGCATCAGTGGATTGGGGATGTCGCTGAGCTGGTAGAGCACTTGCCTGCATGCACAAAGCCCTGGATTCACTCCCCAGCACAGAATAAAACAAGGGATCCCGGGGGCTGAAGAGATGACTCAGTGGTTAAAAGCATGTCTCTCTCTTCCAGAGGACCCAAGCTCGATTCCCAACACCCACATCAGGCAACTCCAGCTCCAGGGGACTGAACATGCTCTTCTGGTCTCTGTAGGCACTGCATTCACATGCACAAACACACTCAGACACAAACATATATATGTACTAATTTAAAATGAAGATAAAATCTTTAAAAAGGGCTGAAGAGATGGCTCAGCAGTTAAGAGCACTGACTGCTTTTGCAGAGGACCCAGGTTCAAATTCCAGCACCCACAAGGTAGCTAACAACTATCCATAACTCCAGTTCCAGGGGATCCAATGCCTTCTTCTGAGCTCTGTGGGCACTGCATGACACAGGTGCACTTACAGGCAGGCAAGAATGCACTCATACACATACAATAAAAATAAGAAATAAAATACTGAAAAAAAATCTCTTTTAAAAAAACAGGGTGCCAGCATACACCTGTCATCCCCACTTTGTGAGGTAGAAGCAGGAAAATCAAGAGTTCAAAGTGTCATCCTCAGCTACATAGCTAGTTGGAGACCAGCCATGAGGCCCTGTCTCAACAAAACAAAGCAGCATCTGAGATAATGGGTGTAGAAATGCCATTTTGGAATTGGAAATAGGCCACAGGCTCTGGAATAAGCCCTTTCCCTCAAAGCATCCCCATAAGCATTTCTTAAATAATAATTTATTATTATTCTGACATGCCTTATCAACAAATATAGAGAAAGGGAGAAGAGTGCCAGCCCCAAATGCTGGAAAACCACCAGGGAAGAACTAGGAATGAGTTGGCACAAGATGCTGGGAGGGAGGGGGCAGGTGGGGAAAAAGTGCAGGTTCTGAAGTGACTTATCCCCAGAGCCTCAGGAAGTTAAGATCTGTGCCCCTGACAAGGGGTGCTAGAGCAGAGGAGGGCTTTAGAAATGTATGCAGCTAACATCTCAGAAAGGAAAGCAAAGTGTCCTTTACCACCCAGCTGCTCCACAGCTGCATTACAAAGATCATAAAGGAATAAAGTATTTGTAAAGGAACAGGGTCGGAGACCAGCTCTTGTCTTCCCGAGATTATCTCAGGGCACTTGAGTGTTTATCCTCCTCCCAACTGGGAATGACAATACCTGCTCTGCAGGGTCCTGTGATAAACAAACACACCGTATGTGCCTGGGAATGGCCCAAAGTAGGTGCTTAATAAGTGCTGGTGTTCATTATCATCAACCTTTAATTATACTGTCTGCATTTAAATATTGGCAGACCTTAAACTGACAGGAACCCCGATTCCCAAAGAGCAGGAAAAAAAATATATGTACATATATATGTATGTATGTATGTGTGTGTGTGGATTCTTATGTAAAAGTTTGAACTGCTTTGTTAGCTTTCAAAATATTTCTCAACCTTATATTTTTAATACTTTAATTATGAATCCCCAATATATTCTTTGCCAAAATATTTAAAATCAAATAATATACAATGTAGCTTTAAAATATATCCAAAGTGCTGGGTGTGGTGCTGCACACCTTTAATTCCAGCACTCAGAAGACAGAGGCAGGGGCAGGTGGATCTCTGTGAGAGCAAGGCCAGCCTGGTCTAAGTAGTGAGTTCCAGGCCAGCTGGGGCCTGTAGGAAAACCTGTGTTAAAACCATCCAATATAATTTTTTTTAAAAGACATAAGAATACTCTCAATCTATATTTTTTTTAAGTACATTCAATGATGTGAAAAGTATAAAATGTTTGCCTTCAGAGAGGGGCAAAACAATCACAACTAAGGAAGACTGGGAGAAAAGAAAGTGAAAGAGAGTAAGTAAAAGTGAAAGACACAGCTGTGAAACACACCACCTCAAAGAGGAGCAACCAGGAAGTTGCTGCGTGAATAGGAGCCTCCTTCCGAGGCAGACATTGCTGAAGACACTTATTTAGAAAGGTAGAGCTGGGGACCATTCCCAGTCAGGGAAGAGCTCTGCCCAACCCCTCAAAAAAAGAAAACAAAAACAAAATCAAAAAACCAAGCAAGTTGGAAGATAACAGCTATGGGGAAAGTTTAAGAAAACCTATGGAGCTACAGAGGCGTCTCTGCCTAAATTCTTTATATTTATTGAAAAGGCCATATTATAAGGCTCTGTAATCATTAAGTCTATGAAATGTTATATTTAAAAAGTGTAACACTTAAATCTTTTGGTTAGAGTACAACACCAATATAGAATTACAGGTCAGACTGTCAAAGGGATAAGCTCCTACAGGGGACTCCACTTCTGGGACAGGGAGTACTGTCATGGCCCAACACATTCAGATTATTCATTTAGGTTGGAAACAAAATGCCAACAGAACATATTTTTGGAGAAGCATATTAAATTAAAAAAAAAACAATATCCAAAATATTTATGAACCTCAGAAGGTATGTACCAACTAATTTAGAATCTGATTTTTTTTTCCTCTACAAACTTTGCTTATTTACTTATTTTGAGACAAGCTTAGGCTGGCCTGGAACTCAGGATCCTCCTGCCTCCCCTTTCTAAGTCCTGGGATTTCAGGTTAAGTGGCACTACGCCTGACTTTGATGCCATACTACTGAACCTTCTATCTAAACAAAATTAAAAGTATGCTTATATAAGCATCGGTGGTTACCTGTTCGTTGCATATTCACTCGAAGCAAAGACTGACCACATTGTCAGGGGCAAAGTCTTGTGCCAGCATGGGACGGAATGCCAATTAAAAGCAGATGCTTATTAAATGATCTTTGATCGTTTGAAGGCGGACGGCTTGCAAAAACCAATTAAAATGCCTTGCTTCGACTGTAAATTTCCCCTGCAATTTGCCGCAAAACTACGGAGAACACCTTTTTAGCACCAAGTGTGCCGCGGTGCGGCAGGTTGTCCTCGTTCCGGAGCGGACTTCCCGTGAAACGCCGCGTACAGGTAGGATGCTCTAACCCTGCAACTGGGCTCACAGCATCCGAGGCGGTGCCGGGGTGCCGCGGTAGGCTGGTGCCGAGCCTGCCAACCAGTGAGCCGAGTGCACACTTCCCAGGCTCTCAGGCTGCACTGGGCAACCACCCTGTACACAGGTCGCCAAGCACTGCGCTCGGGTGGGCTTACGGCTCTGAACCCCACACCTGGTGCGTCACACGGGTGACCGGCGCTGTAAGTGACCAGCCCAGAACACGGTGACAAACGCCAGAGACCGGCGTGAGATCGGGATCACCTGGACCCTGCCCAACCAGGGTCCCACCTCAACACCCCTGACCACCAACTTGGAGGAGGGCGGGCGCCTATCACCGCGACGAAGGCCATCTATGAGCTTGCTCTGTCCCCAAGGGCCAGTCTCGCGCTCCTCGCGCTTTCACAAGCCCGCCAAACCCTGTCGGGTGCCTGCGCCCTACGCGGTGCCCAGCACGTACCCACATCTCCCAGGAAGCAGCTGTCCCCGGCCCGCGGCTCCATGCGTCTCCCCGGCGGGGCGCCCCTGGCTCCTGCCCGGCGACTCCGGGCCCCGGGACCTGCGCGAGGACCAAGCCGGGCCGCCCGGCCGCTGGGCGGGGCCAGACTGCGTGCGTGCCACCTTCAACCACCGCCCGCTGAGCTCTGGGAGTTGTAGTTCTTGTGCTCGCCGCGCCCCGTGCGTCCCCACTGCACTGTCCCCACTGCCCCTGCCCCTGGGCGACCCCGCCAAGGGGTGTATATGCTTGTGCAAGTAAAATACGCTCGTCCCTGTGCAAAACTGCACTTCTGCAAGTATGTGTCCACGAACGAGTCTGCGTCTAGATGAAAAGCCCGCATCCTGTGTGCGTATGCAAAAGATGCGTATGTGTGCAAAATAAGTTTGGTGCCTAAAACGCGTGTTCTTGCGCAAAACGCAAAAAGCTACCAAAGCACGCCTCCCGTGGTTTGCACTGTTCGTGCTTCGAAAAGCATCCAAGTTCCTTCATGCTAAACTTTCAAGAAACGCTTTCTACTGGAGCTGGCGTTTTGCCTTCTTCCGTTTTTCGAGGTAAATCATAATTTTCGAATCATCCAAATCCTTTAAATTTTTTTCTTTATGGTCATTTTTAATCCGTCGTGTCGCTAAGAGTCTTAGCAGAAGGAATTTGGAGAGACAACGAGCCTGGCAGAAAAGAGAAAACTGCTCCCTAATGATTCCAAGACAAGCCGGGAGGGAGTGAGCTTTCATTTTTCTTTCATTTACTTTTCTTTCTTTTTCCTTCCTTCTTTCTTTCCTTCTTTCTTCCTTTCTTATTTTGAGAAGTTTTAACTTTACCAAAGTTAGCTGCCTTTTTGGAGATTCACTCGCTTTTACCTATACTAAGCCTAAATGAAGAAATAAACTTGAAATAAACTTGGGCTTGAAAGTAAAAGAACCTCAGTCTGGAAACAGAAAGAACTAGGAAATAGCAACAGGTCTGATCTTTGATTTGAGGACACTTGGATGACCCCAAGCTTTAATGCCAAGTTGGACAACAGGTACTGTACTTAGGGAGGCACTGAATGGTATCAGTTGAAATTCCTAGCTCCTGGAAATGCAGAGCCCTCACCTTGGAACTAAATTCCAAACCTATTAACAATATGTGTTTACTATAACATTACAGTTATTAGTCATCATCAAAATTTGGCTGTGTTTTTTTTTAATCTTTGTGTGCATGTATGTGTTTGTTCACATGTGACTAATGGCACGTGTGGAGGTCAGAGGGCACCCTGGATGTCAGTCCTTGTCTTCCACTTTGTTTGAGACAGGTCTCTTGTTCACCTCTACAGATGCCAGACTAGCAGGCCTGTGAGCTTCTGGAAATCCTTCTGTCTCCATCTCCCATCTAGATATAGGAGTGCTGGGATTACAGATGACACTACAGTGTTCAGCTTTTACTTGAGTTCTGGGAACCAAATTCTGATCCTCATGCTGGTTGGTGAAGCAAGTGCTTTACCTGCTAAACCATTTCACCAGCCCTCTTTTATTTTTTTCACGTTTCTATGTTTTTAAAACAGATGTAATTGATTTTTATGTTGCCATATTTGCTACAGGATGCCATGTTTGACAATGTGATATGTCTGTACACTTGTATTTTCTCCAGTATTTCTTCCCTGACATATATTATACAGTTCTGAGGGTAGTCCATCTACGAATACATACATGTACATATGTTGTGCAAGTACTTGCTACAGGTTTTTTAAACAAGCTCTTGTTTATCAATAACTTGTAATATTTTCTCTCCCTGCTGTTATTTGATTTCAATCCTTATTGAAGAAACCCCCTTTTAAGTTTCCGTGCCGTTGTGGTTTTCTGCAGGTGCGGAATTCCTCTGGCACCTGCGCTCATGTGCATCGACACATATTTTTTTAAATCAAAAGGTTCAGCAGGACAAGGCAAGAAGATAAACCACAGAAAGATGAGCGGTGCGACCATGAACTCAACACGGATTAGTCTCTGGTATAACCTAGTTCTAGCAGCTCGGTGAGAAAAAGACAGAACAACAGAAAAAAAGATTAAGTGGAGCATCTTAATGGGAAGTCCACAGAGAAGGAAGCAAAGTGTAATTTATACCCATTAGCCTGGCAAAATCATTAAAGTTTGACACTTACAAGGCATAGCAAGGACATAAGGAAATAAATCTTACATATAGCCAGTGGAAGGGAAATTGGTATAACCACTCTGACACATCTGAGACAAGCTGGCCCCAGTTTGGCTAGAGCACCAAAAGAGCATCCAGGCCCAGAGTCTCCTGCATGCCTTCCGCACCACTCCATAGCATTCAGCTCCGTCTTCATCTGCATCTTTGCATGCCCTAAACAGCATCCTGCATCATTTCCTGCCATCAGAAAGGGAGAAAGTGATCTTGAAAGTCAGCATCTAACTGTTCATTTATTCAACAAATGCTTTCAGAAGGCCTAATCAGCGTGGGACAGTCCTCAAGGCTAAAGTCCAGGCAGCCCCTGCTATGTTTTGTATGTATGTGTTTATTTTCTTTGCTTGTGTGTTTGTTTTGAGACAGGGTTTCACTATATCGCCCTGGCTGGCCTGTAACTCACTATGTAGACTAGACTGGCCTCAAACTCCTAGAGATCTGCTTGTCACTGTCTCACCAGTGCTGGGGTTAAAGGAGTGTCCCATCATGCCTGGCCAGACAAGTGTCAGTTGGTCACCAAAGGTAGGAACATTTCTCAGAAACAAAGGCAGGAAATGTGGTAAGAATGTTTATTCTTTTTAAAAATGGTAAAAAGCCATGTGTAGTGGTGTACACCTTTAATCATAGTACTCGGAAGGCAGAGGCAGGTGGATCTCTGTGAGTTCAAGGCCAGCCTCGTCTCCATAGTGAGTTCCAGCCAACTATGGCTACAGAGAGATCCTGTCTCAAAAAGACTAAATTTTTTAAAGTGGTTTTTAAAAAGTCGTTTCAAGTGCCATGGAAAGTAGTAGAGGGCTCTAAGTGAAACAGACTGCATAACTTTATCTTTTCTTTTTTGAAAGAGGGTCTCCTTGTAGCCTCAGCTGGCCTGGAACTTGCTGTGTAGACCAAGTTGTCCTTGATCTCATAGAGATCTGCCTGCTTCTTCATTCCAAGTGCTAGGATTAAAGGTGTACACTACAACTGACTGGCTGTATTACATTTTTTAATGATCAGGAAATTATCTTCTTTTGTACATTTTTATTATTTATTTTTATGTTATGTGTCTGTTTTGTCTGCATGTATGTAAGTGTGCTGTGTTGTGCAATGTACACAGAGGTCAGAAGGAGGACATTGGACCCCTGGAACTGGAGTTTCAGATGGTTGTTAGCTACCATGTGGGTGCTGGGTATGAACCCAGGTCCTCCGCAAGAGCAGCCAGTGCTTTGAGTTTCTGAGCCTTCTCTCCAGTCCCTCTCCTCTTTTTTGACCAGTGTAGAATCTTGTATCTGTGAACGTCTTCATCAGTCATGCTTCCATGCAGGGTAGTAGAAACTTTTTATAGAATTGTATGTTTTTAGCTTATAGACATTATAATTCTGCAAATTAAAACTACTTTCATCTTACCCCAGTCAGAATGGCTAAGATCCAAAACAGAAATGTTGGCAAATGCTGGTGAAAATGCACTTATTTACTGCTAGTGGAAGTGCAAACAGGTGCAGCCATTTTGGAAATCCTCAAGGAGGTTCCCAGAAAACTAAAAGTAGATTTCCCGCATTATCCAGCCATACCACTCGTGCATATACCCAAAGGGCTCTGAATCCTGCTACAAACGTACCTCTTCATCCATGTTCACTGCAGCTGTATTCACAGTAGCCAGGAAATGGAAACAACCTCGATGGCCATCAACAGATGAATGCATAATGAAAGTGTGGTACATTTATACAATGGAATCGCATTCAGCTGTTAAGAAAAACAAAATTGAGGCTGGAGAGATGGCTCCGTAGTTTAAAGCACTGGATGCTTGCAGAGGACCTGGGTTAAATACCTAGCATCCACATGGCAGCTAACAACTGTTCATAACTCCAATTCCAAGGGATCCAGCACCCTCTCTGGTCTCGACAGGCATTGTACACCGGGGTGCACTTAAACACATGCAGGCAAAACACTCGTAAAATAAAAATAAAATATTTGTAAAAGAAAAAAAATATGAAATTTGCAGGTAAATGAATGGACGTGGAAGCAGTCATTCTGAATGAGGTTCCCAGACCCAGAAAGACAAACTTTGCATATTCTTTCTCACAAGTGAATACTAGCTTTGAATCTTTACAGGTGTGTTCCAATTAGGAAATCTGTAGCAATCAGGAAAATAATAACATGCCATAGGGGATGGCTCATGGGAGGGGGGTTAGAATGCAGTGAGATAAGTGGGAAAGGGGAATAACAGATAGGTTGGGTCTAGTGGGGTGGGGAATGGGAAGGTAGGTCAGAAAAGAGGATAACTAACACTACAGGCCTTTTGAAATAGTCATATGGAAGCCTACTAAAAAAACGTCTTTCAAAATATGCATATATAATATAAAAAGGGTTTAAATGTAGTTACTCTATAACAGGGGTCGATGGCCCACATTGACACCACAGGCCAGGGAATGAAAAGCCCAGTGCCAGAAATGGACTCCCTCTTTCGAAGTTACCAGGGAGATCCCATAGACCCTCAAACAATACTGGCTATTAGCATTGCACTTGGCTACCCACCAGACCTTGATGGTAAGACCCTATTGCTAAAGACAAACAAGGAGAAATCAAACTGGTACTACCCTTGAAGTTTCATCTCTGCTGGCTAGTTTTTATAGTACTGGAAGGTACTATGCATGTTACTAGCAAAGAAAGGTAATTATCAACCCTACCTAGCTGTGAACCCTGTGAGCTACAATAACAAAGAGCTTAGAAAAACATGCCCACCAATGCAATGGTAATATGAATGTTATAGGAGAATTAATCACCTTCTAATTGAATTTAGGGCCCACTTCACAAGATGGAGTCCATACCTGATACTGTTATCAGGGTCAAGAACCTATGGCTAGACAGATCACAGGCCAAAGGTGAGAATCTACTACTATCATTCTACTAAATAAGCATAGTATTAAAATGACTCATAATGACTTACTGTTACACCCTTAGATTAGTGCATTTCTCAACTCTCACCAGAGCAGAATCTTTTTGTAGCAGATGGCAATTAACAAAAAGACACACAATTGTTCAGTATGTAGAGCACAAGAGACTGTGGAATGCTCAGCTCTAAATGGGACACCTAGATCACACCCTCTCCTCCCAAGGCTCAGGGGTCATGTGGAAGAGGCGGCAGAAAGATTGTAAGAGCCGGAAGGTGGTAGATGAACACAGGGAAACTGTGTTGTCTGAATACCACGGGGCAATTGCACATATGAACCCACAGCAGTTATGACAACATGCACAAGACCTGTGCAAACCCGAGGCAGAGAGGGGTCCAGCATGGATGGGGGAGGTGGGCCAGAAGCCCAAACCCTAGCTGAGGACCTATTGCCAATTGATAGATGCTGGGAAAGGGAGAGTTAGTTTTCCTTGATGGTGTGATACCTGGTGGGTTGACCAGACTTCAAGGGATAGACCTGCATCCAAGAGCATTTAAAAACCACAGATTAGAATTAATAGATCTGGAGAGAGAGAGAGAGAGAGAGAGAGAGAGGGAGAGAGAGAGAGAGAGAGAACAAATAATAATAGAGAGCATGAAGCTGGGAGGTGCTAACTTGGAGTGGAGGGGGAGGGGGTCTAAATATGATTAAAATACATTGTATGAAATTCTAAAATCAATAACACAAACACCATAACAAGATGAGGTTTATCTGTTTTGCTGCTTGATCTTTTTATTCATTTATTCATTCATTTTTATTTTATATGTCTGTTTGGTCTGCATGTGTATAAGTGCAGTCATGTGTACAATGCCTGTGGGGGCCAGAAGAGGGTGTGGATCCCCGGAACTTGAGTTAGAGATGATTGTTCACCACCACGTGGGTTCTGGGGACTGAACCTGGGTCTTCTACAAGAGCAGCCAGTGCTCTAAGCCATCTCCCCAGCCCCATCTCTTAATTTTTTTTATATGATTCTGGTTTCAAATTGCTGATTTTTTTAGAAGTTTTTTGCATTCATAAGAAATGCTAGTCTGAGGAGCTAGGCATGGTTGTGCACACCTTTAATCCCATCATTCAGGAGGCAGATGCAGGCAGATTTCTGTGTGTTCAAGACCAGCCTGTGTCTACATAGTGAGTTTCAGGCCAGCTGGAGCTACCAGGGTGATCCTGTGTCAAAAAGACCAAAAAAAAAAAAAAAAAGGCGATGACGATGGCAACAACGAAGAAGAACAAGAAGAACAAGAACAAGACAAAACAGTGCCATTCTGTGTTTTTTTTCTGTTATATTTTGATAATCTTAGTATTGGGGTGATGATGAACTCAGGAATGATTTTGGAAAGTTTTTCCTCAGTTATTTTTAAAAATAAATGTAAAGCATTGATATTACCTATTCTTTGAACAGTTTTTTAGAATTCAGCAGTGAAGCCATCTGAGCCTCGGCTTTGTGTGAACTTTTAAATTACTGACTTTGAACTTACTTGCCATAGACTTGTTTATACTTTCTATTTTTTCTTGGGTCAGTTTTAGCAGTCTGTTTCTTTCTGAGAATTTGTCTATCCAGTTTACCTAATTTGGTGCCATGAATTGGTCATAGCATCCCCTTATAATCATTTTTATTTGTCAGTTATTATTGACATCCTCTGTCTGGTTTTAGTAACTTAGACCTTACCTCTTATATCTTACCTCTCCATTTTCTGTCAGTCTATCTGAAGGTTTATTAATTTTGTTAAACACTTCCAAAACAAGCCATTGACCTTTTACCTCTTTTCTTTTGTGTTGTTGCTGTTTGTTTATTTTGAGACAGAGTCTTGCTATGTCAACCTGACTGGCATGGAATTTACTATAGACGAGTAAATTAGACCATGCTGGCCCCAGACTTGCAACAATCCTCCTGCCTCTATTTTCCAAGTGCTATGATGACAGACATGGACCATGTCATCTTCTATTCTACGTACATACCCTGTTTCCACTCTAATCAATCTATTTCCTTCCTTCTTGGTTTCTTGTTTTTCTAGTTTGCTAAAGTGGAATATTAGGACTTTGATATCTTTCTTTTTTATATAGCTGACTAGGACTATAAAATCTCCTCTGTGTGCTATTTTTATGTATTCATTCAAAGTATTTTCTAACTTCCCTTGTTATTTCTTCTTTGACCCATTTGTTAGTTGGTCATGTGATCTTTAATTTCCATATTCTTTTGTATTTCCTAAACTTCTCTCTTTTGTAGGTTTTGTTTGACTTCCTTGTGGTTGAACACTTGGTGTCATTTAATCCTTTCCAATTTATTGAAGCTTGTTTTAAAATATAGAATGTTATATATCCTGAGGAATATTTCCTGTGTATTTGAGAAAAACGTGTGTTCTGTTTCTGTGAATCCTGATAATTCCCCAGATGTTTGTCAGGTCTAATTGGTTCTCCGTGTTACTTGAATCTTCAGTTCCCTTGCTGATATTTTCCATCTAGTTGTTCTCTACATTTTATAGACAAGGATTCTATGTAATCTATAAAAATTAGATTGTGAAGTCTCTATTATGTGTCTTTTCCTCCCTTCAAATCTATTGGGTTTGGAATTTGTTTGGTGCTTCATTATTTTGTGTATTATCTTCTTCAGGAATAGATTTTTGTCATTAGAAATTTCCCTCATCTCTAGTAACAATTTTTGTCCCTAATAACAATTTTTGTTCCATAATCTATTTTGTTTGATAGTAATATAAAAACTTTATGTCTTTTTTGGTTACTGTTTGCACGACATTCTTTTCCAGCATTTTACTTTGGGTGTTATAATGTTAACTCACATTTTTCTCTTTCTCCATTCTACCAGTCTCTGCCTTTGACTGGAGTGTTTAGTCCAAGTTTGAATACCATCATTGCTGATAAGGTAATCTTTGCATTTGGTCATCCTGCAAATTTTTCTATGGGTCTTCTTTTTGGTTTCTCTGTCTTTCCATTGATTCTTTCTCACATATGAAATATTTTGAGTATGCTTTTCTTTCTTTCTTTCTGGTCAAAATCGTAATTAAATCTTCTCTTGCATGAACACTCCTGGTTTTGATAATCAGATTTAATCCTGTGCTCTTCTATACTTCCATAACACTTAAAAACTTAGTGATTTATTTTATGTATGTATGTATGTGCTTGTGGGCATGGGATCCCCTGGACTTGGAGCTACAGGGTACTTGTAAGACACTTGATGTGGGTGCTGGGAACTGAATCCAGGTCCTCTGAAAGAGCAGTAAGTGTTCTTAACCACTGAGCAATCTCTCCAGGCCTCAAAAATATTTCAAAACAAAACTTTGTTTAGCTTTCTTATGCCATGCATGGGGAAGTGTTGTACTATTTGCTGTTACAAAATGTGGACAGCGAGTTCCTTTTAAAATAGATGTTCTTGTTATTAAAGATGATTTAATCCCTCTACCTTCCTCCTCTCTTTTTTTGAGCCAGGGTCTCACCCAAGCTAGCCTCAAAATCACTATGTAGCCTAAGTTGGTCTCAAACTTGTGATCCTCCTGCCTTAGCAGGATCTTTAGTAATCCTGAGTTATGGGATTACATAGACATGTTAAGTTACCACATCCGGTGTTACTTCCATTTTCATATCTACACATCATTGTCCCCTTGTTCTTTTAATATAATTCTATGTCTATGTGTATGTGTTGTTAGAGAATTTAGGGTCTATACTGATAGGTACTGAGTAAAGGGAAACAAATAATAACATCATGGAAAATAAAGTTATACAGAAATGCTAATGGTTTAACTATGAATATAATAAAATGATAATATAAGTATACTGGGAACATGAGCAAAAGCAAATGTATTCTTTCAAGTACTGTCATAAAAAGCTCAGTCCTCATTATCCATTTCAGGAAGATTATTTCAAAGATTGAGAAACAAAGAGTTGCAGAAAACATTGCCTGGTGTAACATTTTCATTCACCTGATGTGTTTTCATTACCAGTTTGAGTTTTATGACTGGCTGTTCTAGGGTTTACCACAAACATCTTATCAGACACAGCTTCAAATTTAGTTTTATTATAAGTGATATGTGGAAATGCTCCACCTGCACAGCTATTTCCCTTACCTTCTGTTTGAGGAGTCTCTTGTGATACTATTAAAGCATATTAATGTTATAAAGCCAACACTGCTCGCTCATAATTATTTCCTTATCATCTGTGATTGTAGCCTCAGTAGAATAACGTTTTGTTCTTATCTAGCTCTTTTATTCTGTTATTGGCAAATATGCTGCATATATAGATTGGTTCCGTATGTCAGACCTAATGTTAAATTACATACACATTTCTTTTTACATTGTTATTTGTGTTTTTAAGTGTATGATTGTTTTGTGTGCATTTATGTTACTTACACCATGTGCATGCAGTGCCTGAAGAAGGTATGGTATCATTCTGGAACTGGAGTAATGGTTGTTAGCCATGTGGGTATTGGGAACTAAACCATGGTTCTTTGCAAGAACAGGAAGTGCTGAGCTTATCTCTCCAGCCCCTATATACAAATTATTCATGCAACTATTTAAAATTTTTATTTTATAAAAAATGGAAAATGTCTACTTATATTGATTTTTAAACGAGGTTTTGTGTTTGCATATGCATATACGTGTGTGCATATTTGTGTGTGACTGTGGGCACACTCCTGCCTCAGTGTGCATGTGGTGGTCAGAGGATAACCTGTCAGTGTTTTTATTCCACTTTGAGACAGGATCTTTCTGTTGTTCACTGCTGCGTAAGACAGGCTACTGGCCCGGGAGTTAAGGACAGGTGTTACGGTGCCTGGCTTTATGTAGATTCTGGGGTTTTGAACTCAAGTCCTCATGCTTGCACAGCAAGTATGTGTGAGGGTTTACTTACAAGAGTGTGGGAGCTCCTATTGCATGGACTTGTCCTCACCTAGCAAGCTGGACTGGCAAACTGTGGTCAAAGTATTTGTCCCAAGAGTGGGAGCACCTGCTCTCCCAGGATTATAAACTTGTTGACCTTCCGCAAGAAAAGGTGGAGCTGAGAGAGTTAGCTAGCCCTCCCAACCAACTGTGGCCTGAGTTGAACATGAGGGATGGACTAAGGGTATGAGCCGAACAAGCTGAGGGGAGACTGGTGCCCCGCCATCTTGGGCAGCAGTCAGTAGGTCATGGAATCCCTGTTGAAATGTAAAATTTATGTATGGCCTCGGTAGAGGAGCTCCCTTCCTCGTCCATTGCTCAGTAAATAAGCCTAAGTAAACTCTGGTTTCCCCAACTGTAGAAGGAAGGGACCTAGAGAAGGGGGCGGGGCTGGATGCCGCTTGTGCCTCCCAGAATTTTAGCAACAGCTCCCCACTTAAGGCATACTGGAAGGTCTTCATCCAAGCATGGATGGTAGCTTCCCTACCACTGCACAAATGGCAAGAGAGTCTTCCACGTCCTAAGTTTATATACCCTTAGCTTCTCCCTTTCATGCAACTAAGGCCAATTTGTTGTTTGGGAGGTGTGGCTTACTCCCTCTGCCCCTCCTTTCTTGCTGAGTTTAACAGTCAAGTAGCTTAGCTGTGATGATTCTAGGCAAACAGGTGCAACCAAGCTTGGGAAGAAGGCATCTATCTGTCCATGGTCTGTGTGTCAGGAGAGTCCTATGCAACACTCTAGCTGTTCCTCCAGCTCTTTCATTCATCCTCTTCCACAAGAGTCCCTGAGCCTTGAAGAGGGCAACAAAGTAGCAGGATGATCTTCCTCCCACTATGAAGACATTGAACCTTTGATCCTTTTCATCATCTGTTCTCTAGACATGGCTGCTGGCCCATCTATGTTGTATTCCTCCTATTATAAAAACACAAATGAAAAGGAAGAAGCAGGAGCACCTAAATAGCCCCTGACTGCAGTTAATAGCCTACTGGTGTAAACACAAATGCTTGGAAGGCAACTTAGCTGGTGTACCATACCCATCTAACAGAACAATTGCAATGGCTTCCCACTGGGGCTTATAACTTCCTCTGCCACCAGGAGTGGACCTGGCTTGAAATGCAAGATGTGTGTTCCTCCCTGAGGAGCAGGCCTTAAATTCAATGGGAAATTTGTCGTGCCACTATTACAACAGGCACATCTTGTTTGGTATGTCAGTAGAGGCATGTGAGGGGTCCATAATCAATCAGAACTGTTGTAGACAATTCTCCCCCAGCAATCTGAATAGCAGTGCCTTCTGGCACTATGAAGGACAGCTATCTGGCAGTGGGGAGCTTCCAGCTTGGCCCTAGTTTGATCTCTCACTTTCCCATGCTCACATCATGCAATGTCTTGAGCAATATGATCTTACTATCTAGTTCTGGAATGCAATCAACATTAGTGGCAATAGCCTTTATCCTTCTGGGAGCCTCTGGGGCCAAAGGCTCATGGGGGGAAACCCGTCTCTAGCAATGGAATTTTCATTTAATAACCAAACAGTTTTTTGGAGCCTGTGTTTTTTTGATACCTTGGTTTATTCTTTAGCATCTATAGGCCCAGGCTGTTGTAGACTTTTCACAATCATCCTAGTGGATATCATTTGTGCCTTACCCAAGCATAAAGCTCCCAAGAATTTCAAAGTTGTACCTGGCCCTTGTATCTCCTGCGAACCTAATTTTCATCCTTGTTTCTTTTGGTGAAATTATCTTTAAAATGGGTTTCCACATCTGCTAAACACTCAAAGGTTAACACTATGTCATTTATATAATGAAACCTTTTTTCCAGAGGTTGGAAAAAACAGTGCATTGTCCTGAACCATCATCCCATAATGAATTGTGGAGTTACAAAGATACCCTTGGTGAAATGCTGAAAATCTATTGTCCTCTGTTCCAAGCAAGTGTCGGCTGATCACAGAAATTCAAAACTAAGATATTAAATCAAATATAAAGAAGGTTTAATACACTGTAGAAAGATTTTATCCATTTGTATCAATTGTTTCTTCAACAGATTCGTGTTGGGTACATGTCACAGATAAGAGGCATTAACTTAGTTCTTTACAATTTTTGGTCATTCTCTGAGCCATTTCCATGTCTTGGAGCTCTTACATGGAGCCTCCCTGCATTTCTCCATCTCTGATGAACTTGGTGGGTCTGGCTTAAGCTGCTTGACCCTGCACAGGGCCAAGGGGGAGTTGGGCTCCGTTTGCCTCTGCTGCACTTGGGTCAGTTAGGCCCTAGGTCTGCCACGTGGCTGTAGTCACATCTGTTCCCTCTCCACTGACCATAACCTGCCTGCTGGAGGAGGGAAATGTACTATTTAATCTGGGGATCATTATTCATCCCAGAACAATTTTTATCCTGTACCTGTATTGTTTTATCATGGACGTCTTCTGTGAATCTATGAACTGTTCTTCAGGTTTTAAAGACTTCCAGAAGTTCCTTAGCACAGAATTTGGCTTTCTGTCAATTTTAGGAACTTGGGCTTGACACAAATCTTGCCACATTTGCCTCTGAGCCACACAAACAGACCGCTTTCTCTGCTCTGCCTTCTTTCTATATCCTCTAGGTTCCTCTACTGTTTTACAAACATACTTTTACGTGCTGGTCTAAGTCACTGAGGTCTTCTAAATCCTTTCCTACTTCATAAAGATCCTGGCCCATTTAGGGGGACTCAGCAAAGACACTAAAGCTCCATACCAATCTAGAGGTCCTTGCTGAACTCAAGTTCTTTAAATCTCTGGTGAGTGCAGTCCTATCTGGTCCAGTGCTTTCCTAATTCCTAGTTCCCTCAGCAGTGCCTGTCCCTCCTCTACTGTCATCCAGTCCCTGAGATTCAGGAGCCTCCACCAGTGACAACCAAGTATCTCTTAATAGCTCATCGGAGCCAGTTCATCAGAGCCTGATTCCTCCTGACTGCTTCCGGTTATGCAGCCTGTGTCTCAAAGAGAGACGGGTGGCTATACTGCTCAGCTTTTCTGCTTCCTCAGCACTTCGACTAAGTCCATCTCCTCCCATGTCCCATACCTTCACAAACCAGGTAGTGAGAGACTCCTTCATTGCTTGTTTGAAAGTCTTCCCTAGTTCCAACAGCTCCAGTGCTCAGTATTCTCAGATTACTGTAGTTTCTCTCACCCGATCATCAAGGCCTCCACCAGCACGCTCAATCTTAGATTTCTTTGTATTAAAGGTTGAACCCAAGGGGTATCTTCAGTTATTTCTAGGTCACTCTCTTCATCACTACCTGCCTTCTCTCATGGGTCCCACATTTTGGGGGTCCCAGGATGACCCTTATATTAGTAATCTAATCTAGGCTCTCTTCCCCTCCTGTCCCCAAGTCATAACATATAACATGCTAACACCACCATCTCTCTTTTTCTTTTATCCAGTTTTCTTGCTAGATCAGAAGCCAGTACGGAAAAGGCCAGTCTCACATCCCTTTCTCACTGCAATTCCTTCCTTCCACCTTCTGTCTCCCTCCTGGCCTGACTCTGCCAAACTTGGATTACCCATAGGTGCAGCCAGGCAGCTACTCCAAGGGCTTGTAATATTTGCTCTAGACCTTCTTCTGTTCTCAATGCATCTCTGTATACCTGTGGAAGACCCCACTGGTTGAGCAGGCATGCCAGTCCATACCACCTACAAGAAGACGGCCATCCCAGGATTTCCCCAACCATCATCATTCACCTGGGTGGCATCACCTTAGCTGTGCATCTCACTATCCAATGCACTCTATGCCACGGCTGCTACCTCGGTCAGCTCTGTGAGGATAAGCCACCAAGTCAAAATTTCTTCTGCCAATACTCTCCTCTTCCCAAACTTTGCTTCGGTTGTTGGTCTCCTTCCCCAAATCAGGAACAACACCATCACTCTTCCCAAACTCAGCCTCGGTTTTTGTCACATACTGCTAACGACACTAAGTGTAGTTAAAATTCCTTCTGGGAGAAATAAACAATGTCCGTCCCCTTACCAGGCTGACCTACAGAGCATTGGGTGAGCGTTCACTTACAGGAACGTGGGTGGTCCCTCCTAAGGCCGCACTGGAAGGTCTTTGTTTAAGCATGGATGGTGGCTTCCCCACTGCTGCACAAAATGGTGCAAGCTTCTCTTCCATTTCCTCAATCTATATACCCTTAGCCCCTCCCCCTCATGCAACTAGGGCTGCCTGGTTTGTTGGGAGATGTGGCTCACTTTCCATGCCCCTCCTTTCTTGCTGTGTGTAAGAGCCAAGAAGCTTAGCTGTAACGATCCTAGGCAAACAGATGCAACCAAGCTTGGGAAGGTGGTCTGTTCATGGTGTCAGAGGACAATCCTATGGAATGATACTATTTGAGTTTTCTTTACGAAGGTGTAGGTTAATTTTTTGATAAATTACAAACATTTTCAGCCATTATTTAAGTTTTGTTCTTTATTACTTCTTGTTGCCTTCTTCTCTTTGGTACTAGGATCCTTCAAGTTGCCCCATACTTCTCTGAAGTTCTGTTCCTTTTCCTTGATTCTTTTATAAAAAATCTTTGTTCTTCATCTCTCATCATCTTTATTGATCTATGTTCAACATCACTAATTCTGTCCATGGGTTTTGGTTTACTGATTACATCCTCTAGTGTTATTTAAATTACTGTATTTCTTGATGCCACATTTTCTATTTGATTTTTAAATTTTCTCATCACTAGTATTTTCTATTTGATGCAACAGTGTTACCATGCATTTTACTTATTTTTCTCATGATTCTCTTTTAGTGGGGTAAATATAGTTACAATGTTTACCTGGAGACTTTGTCTATAAAACATGACACCTGGAGTCAAGTCATGTTTATACAAGCAGATACTGGCTTGTTTCCATTCTTTGCTCTTATAAGCAATGCTGCGACTGAATATTCTAATTCCTCTTTCTTAATAGCTATGTACAATCATTTCTAGTGGGTGTATACCTCGGTGTGGAGTGCTGGAAAGCTAGTCATGATCATTTGGATTTTTACATGGTTATCTCCCATGGACATTACTGGCCAAATTCTCTTCTCTTCATTGATATTTAGGTTGGTTAAGTTTTGGAGGGCAGAATATTAGCAATCACTGCACAAAAGTCTTAAGTGTTCTTGTATTTTTGACTTAGCTTTTGGAACGTCTACAAGAAATATACTTTTCTATTTGTTTGCATGCCTCATAATCCCTGGAAACCAAACACTTCAGAAGAGAAATTGTCCCAAATCTCTGTGTCATATTACCCAAACAAATAATGTTAAGTTTCTGATGCTGCTCCAAAGGGAGACAAATTTTTGAACAAGCTCAACAGCTTGATAGGCCAGTCAGAGGTAGTGATACAGCTTTCTCTTTAGAAATAGAAATGCTCTAGTTTTGTATTTATTAAAGAAATAAAATATATACTTAAAAATCTTCCTATAAAGAAAAATAGAGGTCCTGATGGCTTCTTAGACTGATTCTATTAAGCATATATGGGAAGAAATATTATTGGTTTTAGTTAAAAATTAGGAAAAGGAAATACCAGTCAACTCAGCGTCTGAGAGAGTTGCTAGACACCCAAATAAAATATATATAAGTAAAATGCAGGCCAGTATCCTCATGAACATAAATGCCAGAGTCCTTATTAAAATACCAGCAATTCATATTGACTAGCATCTTAAAAGGTTGATACATTCCGACTAAATAGGGTTTATCCCAGTTACTTAATGTTGGTTTTACATCTGAAAAACAATTGATATAATTCCCCATATTAATAAACCAAAAACCTCTCTTAATAGGTATTTGGTAAAATTCAATAAATTTATAGAGAAATTTAAAAAACTTAGGCTAACCAAAACATATTTGAAAAGGAATATAGTTGGAAATAATGTTAATTCAAACCATACTGCATGCTCCAAGCAGTCAAAATGGAAAGGTCTTATCAAGGATACAGAAGAACTAGAATTCCTATACACTACTTACAGAAGCATGATTTGATAAAACTAATTTGTGAAACATTTGGCATTACAAACTAAAACTAAAACATTTGTTCTTTATTGTCACGATAATGCTTCATAATGACTTAACTCTCAGACCCATCAGTCTTTGCAGTATCTGAAGCGCTGCTAATTTAAGGTGAGTTGGTATCACATGTGTGTTCCATATAGGTTTGCTCTGGAGACCCAGGCTGAAAGGACAAAAGCTACAATGAGGTATAGTCTTCTTCTCTGAATTGCCTGAGATCAATAGCTAAGTTAGAATACACAAGAATATTTGAGACTCTTGTGCAATGATTGCTAATATTCTGCCTTCCAAAAGAACTCGCTTAACTGAGCTAAATATCAATGAAATAGTAAATTTGGCCAGTAATGTGCATGGGGGATAAAGATGTAAAAAGCCAAATGATCATGACCAGCATTCCAGCACTCCACACCTAGGTATACACCCACTAGAAATGACTGTATATAGACATTAAGAAAAAAGAATTAGAATATTCAATAGCAGCATTGCTTATAAGAGCAAAGAACTGGAAACAATCCAGTGTCTACCAATGTGCAACGAATAAAGCAAATGTGTTACATTCACATATACAGCAATGAAGATGAAAGAATAAGAACAATCCAAAACACTGTCTTGCAGAGATACAAAACTGTTTCATTTATGTAAGATTCAAACCTCAAGCAAATAAAACATTTAATAATACATACTTGTGGCCAACCCATTTTTTAAAAAGATTATCATGGAAGCCAGAATAATAATTAGATTTGGTGGAAGAGTGGTAGGTTTTTTTTTCTTCTGCAGTTTTAAACACAGTATCACAGACTAGGCCAATCAAAAACAACAGTTTATTTGGCTCAGAGTTCAAGAGGCTGGGAAGTCCCAAACCAAAGGACTTTATAAAACACAGAAACACTGTGGAATGGCAAGTAAGCACACACAAGGAGGAACATTGAGAGAAAAAATCAAGCCAATTCATTCTTTTACCAGGAATCCAATTTCTGCAATAATGACATTAATCCATTCATGAGACAACATTATGAGCTTGTCAACTTTTAAAGGTCTCAACTGTAATGAGAAAAATTTCACCATAAATTCTAAAGGGACAATTAAACCTTTTGAGGCAAAGTATTGATTGGGAGATATTAGAGGCAGTTTCTAGACTCCTGGTAATGTACTATTTCTTGACGTGATTGGTTTAAGACATATCATTAAGGTGTACATTATTATTTAGACAGGGCCTCTTGTAGTCTAAGCTGGCCTTGAACTTGCTCTGTAGTTGAGGATGACTTTGAACTGATCTTCCCCTGATCACAACCAGTTTATGCAGTTCTGGGAACCAAACCCAGGGTTTCATGTATCCAAGACAAGCACTCTACCAACAAAGTAACGTTCTCAGACCAGTTTTTATGGAGTTTTATTCTGTGTGTATGTACCTATGTGCACCTATATGTATGGAGGTCAGAGGTCAATCTTCAGAGTTGTTCTTAGGAGCTGCCACCTAGTTTTTTGAGACAAGGTCTCATATTGGCTAGGCCAGGTGTTCAGCAAGCCTCGGGATCTGTCTGCTTCCCGCTTCTCAGTGCTGGGATTACAAACTGGACAGCTCCTCAGCCAGCCTCAGGATCTGCTTCCCGATTCGATTCGCAGTGCTGGGATTACAAACTGGACAGTTCCTCAGCCAGCCTCAGGATCTGCTTCCCGATTCGATTCGCAGTGCTGGGATTACAAACTGGACAGCTCCTCCCACCTAGGTGGCTTCTGGGGATAGAACTCACGTCCTCCTGCTTCTGTGGCCAGCACTTTACTGACTGAGCTCTCTCCAGCTCGTAGGCACTTTTAAATCTTCTCCACTTTTATAGTGGCCTTATTCAGTTCCCGAGCAGGCTTAATTTCATATCGTAGGGCCTTTATACGTAGTTTATCCTTCTGCTCATCAGCTTTGGATTCTGACTTCAAACGTCCCATCTTCATTAAGTCTTTGTAGTTCTGCCTCTTCTGTTTCCAGCTTCCAAGTCTGTCCGCAGCATTTCAGTAGGTTTTCTAGTATGCGTTACCTGAAACAGCTGCTAAGAGTATTTTATAATCATACTTTTACTCACCTCTACAAGGAATTCAGTTCCAGGCAGAGTCCTTTACTTTGCTTATGACTGTAATCTCGGTGTCTAATACTGTACCTAGCCAAAATACACTAATGCCACTGAACAATTAGATCTCTGTAACAAGTTCCTAAGCCATGGTACGCTCCCTGGCTCAGCTGACCTCTTCAGCAGTTCCAATGATGTATCTCGGGTAAGGAGAGACCTAAGTGGTCACTCACAGCCGCCTCAAAAACTCTCCGCAGAGATAATAAACTTCGAGTAGTTTTTCCGGGGAACTGGCACAGCGCCCTTTGCTTCATGTGGATTAACGTTTAGCAAACCCAACGGCCAGATTCCTCAAATGTCCCACTTGGGGTAGGCCAAGAGGGGGTCACTTGGGCGTCCGAAGCAGAAACCGCGGGAAAGCGAGACTCAGGCAGACTTCTCTCCTTCTGAAAGCCTTCCGCATCCGGCCGTGAGGTCCCGCGAGAAGCCGCGACGGCCTGGACCGGCCAATCCGAAGCGCGCTTTGGCCTCGCGCCTGCGCAGAGAGGGAAAGAAGAAAAAAAAAAGCAAGAGCAACGTGGACGCCAAGGGCGGCCTGCGCCTGCGCCTGGCCTCCGCCCCTGATTGGCTGCCGTCTGTTCGGGGCGCCGGGCTCCAGTTTTCACTTTCTGTCTCTTCTTCGCCTTCCCTCCCTCTCTTCTTTGGCCCTCGAGGTTTTACTTCCGGTTGCTCTCGCCCCGCGGCGAGAAAGTCGACGCCTTCCCTCGGGCGGCGGCGTTGTTCCGAGGCGGCCTCCCGCCCGTGAGGCTGCGGGGACGCGGGGCGCGCGGCCGGGCGGCTGAGGACGCAGGCGGGAGGGAGGGAGCTGCGGCCGGCGGGGCGCACCGCGGCGTCGGCTGGCCGCCCGGGGGACGGGGAGGAGCGGGGACAGGCTGGACCGGCGTGGGAAGGACGGCGAGCGGTGAGCTGAGGTCCTCAGGGGCGGCGGCCGCGCCGAGGACAGGTAAGCCCGCGTTCGGCGGTGCGGAGCGTGCAGGGAGGAGCGGTCTGGCTGGGCCGCGGCTGCCCGGCGCGGGGGCCGGCTGCGCTGCTTGATTGACGGGGACCGGGCGGGCGGGCGGGGCGGCGTCGGGCCGCGCTCGGTTGGGCAGACGTGGAGGTGGTGATGGGGTGCCGGTCCGCGCCGGGCTTCGGAACCCGCCTTTCCTCACCCGGAGGCAGGAAGTCTAGAGCGCTGGTTCGCGTCGCGGGTCACTGGACAGCTCCATCCTCAGGGACGGGACAGGTTCTGGAATGAAGTTTTTCCCTCGTTGGGGTTGGCCCAGCTCGTTCTCTGAGGGATCTTGACAAAGCCTGCAACTCGAGTCTGAATTCTGTAGAAACCAGGGACACGTGACGCCTTTTATTTTTATTTATTCATGTATTGTATTATTGTTAGGATTTTACATAGAAAACAGGACTATCCATCTGGACGGTCATTGGCCGGCAGATTGGAGTAACAGAAGGAATATGCAGTAGGTTGCGCCAGATGTTTGTGCCAACCAGCACTTCGGAGAAGAACGTAGCCTAACTTCAACATTTGAGATAGTTAGAAAATTCTTGAATGTCTTTTACTCATGATTTAGCTATTTGAAATCCCTCAATTTAAGCCACTCCTAACCGTAATTCTCCGTGTAAGGTAAAATTCGAATGGGAAAGTTAATAAAGTTTTTTCCTAAACTTGTATTTTTAACATAAGTGAGTTGAGGATCCCATATTGTTCGCCTGAGAAAGCATTAGAAGGTAGAAGAGGGGATATTAGAGAATCTGAGATTGTTGGGAATCCTATCCACGGGGTTTAGTACAAAGCAGATGTACCGGATGGTGTAAGAGAATACTTTTGTGTTGGAAAACTGCCTTGTAGAAGTGGATACTAGCTAGCGATTGTCCATAATTAAAAGGAAGACTGAAGTAAGTTTCCAGTGCGTTCTTTAGTTATACCTCTCTTTTAAAAAGAGAGAAATCACAGGCATCTCTTTCTTCTAGCCTCAAACATTGTTTAAATGAACTAAAATTTGAAAACTGCCAAGAAACTTGCCTGATACTGTTAAGTGTAGTGTATCTGTTTAGTACAAGTAGATACTTTGTGTATCTATCGGTGGCCATTAGTTTCCAGAGTTTTCTTGTAACAATGCTACAGTGATTGCCCCACCCCACTCCCAGCTGTTACAAACACGCTTTAGGTGCCTGTGATATTTCTATAGGATCAAGTCTTTATGCCAATGCTTGGTAATCTCGCCCCTATGTGATTGAACTTTTAGAAATTTACTCTCTTGAGCTGTGTGTTTCAGCTCCCAGGCAGCCAGTGGTGGACAGTAAGCGTATTTTCTAAATATCTTAACTCATCTAATAATTGAAAAACTCTCATTTAAATCTTTAATGTTTCCCTAGTGAATAAGAAAGTTAAACACTTGAACAGTACACAAAGGATAACTTTGTGACATTGTTGGTCTTAGCGCCCAGCTTTGACCTCTTTAGCAATTACCAGACTGCTTTAGTTACAGTAGCTTTGGGATTTTTATTGGTACTTTCTTTTGAGGACAGAAAAAAAAGGCTTTGGATTCTTGTGTGTTTATCTTTCAGATGAATCATCTCCTCAGCTTCTGTAGAAAAATTCACAGAGACATTGTTTGTAATTGCTTTGCATTTATTTATAGACTAATTTGAGAAGACATTGTTTGGAATTTTTCCTTCTTAGAGATAGGTGTGTTTTCCTTTTTTAAATAAAAGTTTTGTTTGTGTGTGAGATGTGTGTTGTGTTTATAAAAAAACAAAGCAGAATATCTGTATACCTTGCTTAATAAAACTCTACAGGTACCTTAGAAATTTTTTGTGTGTGTCTTTCCCAGAAGGAAAGTATTCCTTGACCTGTCACTGTGGTTATTGTTAATGTCATGTTAATTTTTTCCCTGCCTTTGTTTATAAATTTATCATTTATATTTATTTCATTAACCAACATATCTTAACCTGTATTTGAACTAAAAAGAATCATACTTTATATTCTTTGGATTGCTCTTGTCTTCTGTCTCTTGAAGCATGTCTCCACAGTCACAGTTCAGGTATGTCTGGTCTTAGCCCTCCTCTGCACTTTTTTTTCTCTTTTCTTTCTTTTCTTGTAACCTGGACTGGCTTTGAATTCCTGTTCTTCCTTCTTTCAAATGTTGAGATTACAGGCATGCACTACAACACTGGATTTGTGCAGTGCTGGGAATTGAACCAGGGCCTTGTGCATTCTAGGAAAGCACTGTCCCACCTAAGCTACATCCTCAGCTAACTCCTTTACAGTTTTTAAAAACTATTGAGGACCTCAAAGACATTTTGCTATATATTTATTGATATGTTAAACTAATGCTTTTAAACATTTATTGGTATCTTTAAAAGCTAAACTGATTGCATCTTAATATGAATAAATTTTTAATGAAAAATAACTATTTCCCTTCCAAAAAATATTAGTGACAAAAATAGTATTGCTTTATGTTTTTCCAGATAGCCTCCATATCACCTTTAATTGCTAGAGTATAACTATGTATTCAGTCTGTTGTAATAGATTGTTTTAGTTTAAATATATGAGGGGAAAAAAAATCTGGCTTTGGTTAGCTAATTTAAAGGAGGAACATTTTAATAACCTTTTCAGGTATGTTTTTCTTTAATATTCATCAGTTTTGGTAATAGTTTCTTAAAAGCCAGCTGCCATGTAAATTGAAACGATATAAGTAAACTTCTCCTAGTCCTCTCCTGTTTCCTCAGTAAACATTAACATCAGTTGATCTATTTTGAACTTTGAAGGGCTTTCTTTCACACACGTGTTCGTCATTTGGAAAATACTGGTTCACAGAACTGTTCAAGTCTTCCAAATAATGGCAAGTGTTAATATATTTTTTAAAAATCACTTTTTGGGGGGCTGGAGAGACAGCTCAGCAGTTAAGAGCACGGGTGGTCTGCTCTTGCAGAGGACTGGTTCAATTCTCAGCACCCATATGGCAGCTAACAACCATCTGTAACTCCAGTTGCAGGGGATCTGATGCCCTCTTGTGACCTTCATGGGCACTGCATGATGCCGATGCACTTAACATGCATGCAGTCAGTAGACTCATACACATAAAAATAATAAGTAAAACATATTTTTAAATCACATTTTCATTAGCGTTATCACCACTCTGAAAGCCACTGTTTATAATTTGTCTGTTTGCATTAAAATATAATTTATTGTAAGATATATTCTGTACTTCATGGTGGTTGTTCCATCATTGGGGTGCTCCTAATTCCTCCATAAACATTCTTGAACATGAGTACAAGTTTGTATATGCCATACTTTAGCATATTAGTAGTAGAATCTTGGATGTAAAGGGAGGCTCAGTACATGTACAGATTTGCTAGATTCTAACATTTCCAAAATATTAGTTTTGATTTAACCTCCAATAATAATTGAATAAAACCTCTCTGTTGTCTCCACAGGCATTGTCTGAGTTTTCAAGTTCTGCCAGTATGGTAGAAGTATAACAGTGTATTGCTGTGTTTATTGTTTTTTCTCTGCCTACTTAAAAAGAATCTTTTCTTTTTCTTTTTTTTTTTTAGCCAGTTAAATGATTTCTTATATGTTTTCTCAACTTTTTAAAGTGCTTATTTTCTCTTATTTCCAGACACTTAAAAGTGTGTTACATAAGGGCTGGAGAGAGATGGCTCAATAGTTAGGAGTACTTGCTGCTCTTCCAAAGGGTTGGGGCTTGGTTCCCGTACCCACATGGCAGCTAACAGCCATCCTTAACTCCAGGTCCAAGGGGGATCTAAAGCCCCTTTTTAGCCTGCAGGCACTGCATGTATATGGTGCACTTAGAGACATGCAGGCAAAACTTAAACACATAAGTAAAAAATATTAAACGTGTTCTATAAATGTTAAGAATTCTTCCTGTTGCTAAAACAATGATTAAAATCCATTATTTGTCAAAAATATATAAAAACATACCTTGGGAAAAAAATCTTCCTTCCACTTTCCAGTCAACCTCCCGTACTCTTCATGGTATTTGTATTCCTTTCCAGGGCTTTTTGAATGTGAATATATAATTTTATGTTCCTCTTTCCCTAAGATTTACTATATTCTGTATTTCTCCACATTCCCATATATCTTGGAAATCTTCACAAATAAGTTGGAAGAAAACATGGTCATTCTACAACAAAAGAAAACAGAAAAATTAGTTGTACCAATTTTTTAGTCTGTAGTAAATGGATTCTTGTTGCTAGTCTTTTGGAATTTATTGGGCTTTTGATTGTAGGATATCTTTACATATACTGAAAACTAACCTTTTGATAACTAAAGAATTTCCCACATACCTTTTCTTTGTGATGTTTTTGATGAGCAAGAAGTTCTCAGTTTTAATATAGTTGAATTTGTTCTTTTCCTTATAAAGGGTACTCTATATCTTCAAAATTTTTTGAGATATTTATGTCCTGTTTCTCTATTTAGAATTGTTATTTGTGCATGTGGGTTATAAATATAATCTAAGCTAATTCTCTTGTGGTTAGCTAGTTATAGAATCTTTCGGATTCACATGGGTGTACAATTTAAATTTTGTTGCTGGCAGATGTTCACCAAGTGATTTGATCTCTTTAGTGCTTAAGGATTACTCAGTTTTTTTAAAAAATTACATCAGGGTGTCAGATTTGGTGAATTAAAATTTTCTAGGACTCTGTTTTGTCTTAAGTTTAGGGTTAGTTGTTTGCTTGTTGGTACTGGAGATTGAGCCCAGAACTTCATACAGGCTAGGCTAACACTGAGTCATAGCTCCAGCTTTGCACATATGTATTTTAGGATGTCTGTTGAAAAATATCTGGTAAGGCTGGAAATAAAGTTCAGTAGTAGAACATGTGTCTAGCATGTTCCAGGCCCTGGATTCAATTTCCAGCACCATTAAAAAGTTAAAAAGTATCTATTAGGTTTTTAGGGGGATTTTTTTTTTTGAGAGGAAGTCTCATTATGTATCTTAGACTGCTCATATCTTCCTGCCTCAGTCTCCTGAGTTCTGGGGTTACAGGAGTGTTCTACCATGCCTGGCTGGAGTTTGTTGTTCTTTTTTTAATTAAAAAAAATTTAAATTATGGGTATGTCTATGTATGAGTATGTGCATTTGAATGCAGGTGCCTGTGGAGGCCAGGAGGAGGTTTGGATCTCTGGAGCTAGAGTTACAGGTGCTTGTGAACTACTGAACACGGTCTGGGAACCAAACTTAGACCTTTTGCAAGTGTAGTCCAGGTGCTTGTAATCAAGGAACCATCTTTCCATTGATTGGAATTGTTTAAGTGCGATTTTTTAAATCTTTAGATATAGAAATTACAACTCATTTGTATTTAATGTAGCTGTTCTTTGTATTTGTTTGCCTATTTTATATTTCTATTCTTTTCATTTTTATATTAGTATCTTAATCCATTTTTTTATCTACTTGTTTAGAAGTTAACATATTTTTCTAGAAGTAGGCACCCTTGACTTTTCAAAATCTACTTTTACCAATATCTTTATCTTCCTTAGGCTTGTTAACTTTATTCAACTTCATGATTTATATTGTATTTTTGTTTTGTATTAACGCTTAAAAATTCAGAGAGCTAGGTGCTGGAGAGATGACTCAGCAGTTAAGAGCACTGACTGCTCTTGCAGAGGACCTGGGTTCTATACCAATCACCCACATGTTAACTAACAATAACTCCATAACTTCAGGTCCAGGAGATCTGATGCCTTCTTCTGAATTGCATGATATGGGTGCACTTACACACATACACATAAAATAAAAAGAATTCAAATAGCTGGAAGCCTGGTTAGAATTGTATTTTACAGCCAGTGCTTGCATTGTTTCCTACATTTTTACTGCTTTCTCCAGTCACTGCTACTTTTGTCCATCTGGAACCATCTTGTGGTTAAAGTATCTTGTAAAAGCTTTTATTGAAAGTTTTTGATGATAAACACCTTTTTGGGTTCTTGAAAATGTCTATTGCACCATCATTCTTGAAAAATGTTTTTGCTGAAGGCACACATTTAGGTTGTTTTCTTTTAACATGCTGGCTGTATTAGTCACTTTTCTGTTGCAGTAGAAACACTGGCCAAGGGAACTTATACAAGGAAGAATTTATTTAGTTTACAGTTCCAAAGGTGCAGGAGTCCATCATGGCAGGGAGGCTGGAGCAGGAGCAGAAGCTAAGTGCTCACATCTTCAAGCAGGCCCAGGAAGCAGAGAGCAACTGGAGATCATGGAAGGTTTAAGAACTCTCAAAGCCCACCCACAAGTGACGTGCTTCCTCCAGCATGGCCACACCTTCTAGGACCTCCCAAAACTGCCACCAACTGGAGACAAAATACCCAAAAGTCTTAGAGCCTCTGGGGGACATTTTCATTCAAGCCATCACACTGCTTTTGAATACTTCTTACATATCTTCATTCTTCTGTGTCTGGTTTTCATTGTTGCTATTAGGTCACCTGTTAGCCTGTGGTTTCCTTTTTCTCTGACAGCTTTTATTAGTTTTATCTGTCTTTCACATTCTACTTTGTCAGTATGTCTTTATCTTGCTTGGGATTGTTTGGCTTCTTAGATCTGTAAATTGAAAGAGTTTTTAAATGTTTATTGGCCATTAATAGTTCTTGAAATCTGAATTTCCTTTTTAATTCTATTTAGTGTGTTAATGTAAATTCTTCATTAACTACATGGTAAATATTCTCCTAGTCTTTTGCTTTTCTTTCTGTCTCTTTAAATTGGTGTCTTTTAAAACTACTGCTTGTATCCTAAGAAATGTTCCTGGAATATACTTTCTCTTTTCCCCTAATAAGACGTAATAACATTTAATTGGAGATCTAAATCCCTTGCTAATAGTCCATACACTATTACTGGATAGAGTACACCCTATTTAGAACCTTTGATGTACACCTGCTCCCTCATTAGGAGAAAGAATAGTTAAAACCCCAAGTCCAGAATAGTTTTATTCTGTTATGGTACCTTCTTTACCACCGGGGGAATCCCTCACTTCCCTCCTCGGGGTATTTGAAATGGAATAGATACAGAGTTTGTTCTGTCACTTGTTTTGTAAGATAAATGAATCAAAGGTAGATTTTAAAATGTAAGTGGTTTACATAGTGAGTTCCAAGCCAGCTGGGGCTACAGGAAGACCCTGTTTCAAAAAGACAAAAATAAAACCTTTCTATAAATTTTAAAGCACTTTGCCCTGGATAAACTTAAAAGTATCCTAAGTGAATTAGCTGGTTTTAAATGGCACATAATCTATAAAATTCTTTTATGAATTTAAGTACTTTGCCTGTGAGTTCAAATTATTTTCTGTGTGGTCTATACAGCACAATATGTGTGTTGGTTTAGATTTATAGTACTGATTTCTATCCCCCAAACACACACACCTTTCTATTTTGAGTTCTTTTAACTTGTTTCTCTGCAATGCAAACTTGTTTATTAGTGGCCACTAATAGTTTACTTAATGAATTGATTGCTAATTTATGTGCAAAGAGTGGGTTTTAATTGTATTTCTACTATTTTTGTCCAAGTAAAATAAAGATACAGTTCTATGAGCTCCTATTTTTGTTTTAAAAGATTTTTCAGTGAGAGACAAATTATTCCTGAAAGTACAATTAATTTCTGGCAATAAATTTTTCATTTGAAATTGGACAGATTTTTGGAGGAAAAGCTTTTCAAGCTATTTTATTGTTTATAGTGCAAATTAATATTTAACTGTGGAACAGTGATGCCCAACCCATGGGCTATGTGTGGCCAAGGTTAACTATGAATGCACTCATTGTAAAATAATAGACATAATATGATTTTTTTTCTTTTTAACTCAACTTCGAAGTTCTGGAGCGGGAACTTTGTAGATGTCAACTCCTGTGGCAGGGTCAAAAGTTTGGACATGCTTATGAGAAACTATCAAAGGAAAAAAGTAAACATTAAAGATTTATTCATATGCAAAATCAGACATTTGATATACATTTATTTATATAGTAGCTATTCTGTAATTAAAATTGTTCCCTTTATCATTGCCTTTTTCATTTTTCGGTTTAGAATTTAGGAACCAATTAACTGAGAATAGGACTGTTTCAAAAATTTGGTGGGGCGGGGTGGGTGCTGGAGAGTGGCTCAGCAGTTAACAGCACTGACTACTCTTGAAGAGGACCTGGGTTCAGTTCCCAGCATCCATATGGCGGAGAACAGTCATCTGTAATTCCAGCTCCAGGGATCTGATACTCTCTTCTAGGTCAACCTCAGTGGGTATTGCATGACACAGGTGCACTTACATACATGCAGGCAGTATACACTTGTATACATAAAATAAGAAGTAAAAATATATTTTTTTAATTCTAAAGAAAAAAGAATTTGGGGTGGGTGCCTTTGTGATAAAAATAGATTAAGACCATCTTTCCAGCTTTTCATAGAGAAGATTGAGACGGTTCCTATCATAAAAAAGTAGGTATTAAAAATATTATAAGTTATTACTAATGAATCTAAAGTAGAATTTTAATTTAGCTGTGTAAAACAAACATTTTCAAAATTATAATTTCCATAGCTACAACTTTTTGTCTTTTTGAGACAGGGTCTCCTTGTAGCCCCAACTAGCTTGAAACTCCCTATGTAAAGCAGGCTAGCCTTGAACTCACAGAGATTCATCTGCCTGTGCCTCCAGAATGCTAGGATTAAAGGCATGAGCTGCCATGCCTAGCCCATAGCTACAACTTCTATAATCATTAGTTTAAATTAAATAAGTAGTGATTCAAGGTTTGCTTTGCGGGGCTGGAGAGATGGCTCAGCTTTTAAGAGCACTGGCTGTTCTTGCAGAAGACCCAGGTTTAAGTCCCAGCACACACATAGCAGCTAACAACCATCCGTAATTTCAGTTCCAGAGAATTCAATGCTGTCTTCAAATTGTATCATAAAAAAGTGCATCTGTTTGCTGAGGGCTGGGTTTAGAGATTTATAAAATACTACTTTGTTCAGCTTGCAATTTTGTTTTTGAATTGAGATATTTTAAATGATAGAATTTATGCTTACCTAAAACCTAAATTTGATTTTATGTATTTATACATTTAACTATATGTATGTGTGTTGTCTGTGTATGAGTATACGCACATGTGTGCAGCTGCCCGATTAAGCCAGAGGCCTTGGATCCCTCAAGAGCTGGAGTTACAGGCAGTTGCCAGCTGCCTGATACAGTTGCTGGGAGCTGAACTGTGGTCCTTCAAAAGAGGAGTTTGTGCTCTGAACTGCTGAACCATCTCTCCAGATCACAGAAACCTCAGCTTTTCTGTAAACTCTTAAACTCTCAATCTTATTTATATATTTTTTTCTTTCTGCCAAACTAATACGATACCATATTATTTTTCAGTAGCATACAAGATAACCTTTTATGTCTATATGCAGAAGTTCACATTGGTTTGAATAGATGGAAGGTGTTGTCCATTGGTGCCACTTTAGGTTATCTCTGTTTTTTGCCATTAAAGATGCTCATGCATGGATCATTCATACAAGTATGAATGGGCACGTGTGTGTGTGTGTACAGTTATCCTAGAATCTCTTAGGACTACGTTCCTAGAAATATAATCATCATTAGGACCAAATTATCTTAAAAAGATGTGTTCATTGCCAGGCATAGTGGCACGTCTTTAATCCCAACACTCAGGAGGCAGAGACAGGCAGATCTCTGTGAGTTCAAGGCCAGTCTGGTCTACATTGTGAATTCAAGGCCATTGCGGGGTTACAGGGAGACCCTGTCTCAAAAATAACAAAAAAGAGTCTGAAAGATGTGTTTATCTTACACCAGCTATCTTTGAATACCTCAGAAATGAATTCTTTCATTAGCAGTTATCAGGTGACTTATTTAAAGAAAAGAAGATATATTGTTATCATTAGTATTAATAGATATAGTTTGTAATTATTCTATGTGGAGATGTGGGGAGATGTGCAAGTGCCTAGTTTTTGTTAGAATTACTGTGACATCTAAGTGGGTGTGGTAAAACATACTATAATCCCAGCCAGTACTCATTTAGTCTGAGACAGGATTGAGTATTGTGGCTGGGCTACATAGTGAGACCCTATCTTCAACAATGGTAACAAAACACCTGGCTGTGATATGTAAGTTGTTGGTATTTGTCTCACCCACTTTCAAACAACATCTTATAAAAATGGAAAACAGGTACCTATGACATAACAAACAATAATTTTCTTATTCCTATTATAAGTTAAAAAGACAAAGAAGCATCTAAAACCAGACTCTGTCCCTTCCTTCCATTTATTTTTGAGTCAGGGTTTTACTGTGTAGCCTGCAGTCCTCCTGCCTCAGCCTCCAGAACCCAGGGAATGATAGGCTTGTTCTACCACAGTCAACTCCAACAGGTACTTTTCAGGTTACTTTATTAAATATTGTTTGTTCTTTATGTAGTATAGGCCCTTCATTTTTGTAGTACTCTGATAAATAAAGTGTGAGTGTTGCTCAGCAAAATTGGACCCTTTCTTTATGCAGTAGTTCAGTTCCCTAATTAGACACATAAATAGAAGCATATTGGGTAAAGAGAAATTTTTTTGTTATTTTTGTTTTCTATATGAGTATTTTGCCTGCATGTATGTAAGTGCACCTGTGTCATGCAATGCCCTGCCCGGGGAGGCCAAAAGAGGGCATTGAATCCCTTGGAACTGGAGTTACAGATGGTTGTCAGTTGCCATGTGAGTGCTGGGAGCCATACCCAGGTACTCTGCAAGAGCAGCCAGGGCTCTTAACCACTGAGCCATCTTTCAGCCCCTGCAGCACTAATTTTACAAGTAAAATTTTTATTAATCTCCCCATTGAAGAGCAGGAAAGAGGTATCTTCTTCAAAGTATAATTAAAGGCATTGTGAAATTGTGAGTCAAGATTTGCTCTGCGGGGCTGGAGTGAGGGCTCAGCTTTTAAGAGCACTAGCTGTTCTTGCAAAAGACCCAGGTTTCAATCCTGGCACCCACATGGCAGTTAACAGCCATTCATAACTCCATTCCAGAGAATCTGATGCCCTCTTCTGGCCTCTGTGGACACTGCGTGACACAGCGTTCTAAACATTTGAATTATTTTGTGCCTGTCATTGAAGATTGAGCGCCCACATTATTCTTTGTACCTACGTGGTAGGAGAAAGAAGCTAATGAGAACCTCTCTAAACATGTATATAGCTTCTAAAATGTAATACTAGAGATTTGAGTCTGTCAAAACTTAAAGTAACTCATTGGGTTCATGGTTTGTAAGGAGCAAAGGCAGACTCACCTAAAGAATAACTAGGATTATATAATAATACCAGAAAAGCCTTTTCTTTTTTTAAAAAAAAAAATTTTTATGTGTGAGTGTTTTGCCTGCATGTACATAAGTGCACCCACGGCCTCTGCAGAGGTCAGAGGAAGGCATTGGATCCCCTGGAACTGGAGTTGCAGATGGCACCGTGTTGGGTGCTAGGAGCTGAACCTAGGTCCTCTGCAAGAGCAGACAGTGCTCTTAAGCACTGAGCCATCTCTCTAGCCCCGCCTTCCTTTTTTATGGTAATCTTCTACATACAAATAAGATATACAGTGGGCTTACATTATTTTTTTTTTAAAGTTTAGTGGTTCCAAAGCTGTAATTGGAAAAGAAACTTTCAAGAGAAGACTTGTGACCTTGGGTAGTTTGGCTTTGCTGGTGATATTTTTAAGAGAAATGGTAAAACTCTGAAAATCTGCACCATCAGTCAAAACACATTTACTCTACATGAGCTTGCTTTGTGCCATGAATATACTCTGTGAAAAGATTCTGTATTTACTTTAAAGCTTATAGGTGATACAGCACCATTTCATTCTAGTTTTGATAGCAAGGCAGAACTGGCATGTCAGCATTGACTGTGTTTTGGGCAGTGTTGCTGTTACTATCCTGGGTATCTGGCTACCAGAGATCTGTTAGGAAAAGCAGATCTTGTCTTCCACAGGATGAGTGAAGTTTAGTTTCCTCTAAGATGGCTGCACATAGAAGCCAGATTTGTTAGTGTTGAGCAGCTCATAGTCTTCAGTTAGAGCTTTAAGCACAAATGAGTTTTGAATCTAAAGGTGTTTTTTTCAGTGCCAAGAGATTGGAACTATCCTCTTGAGGATCTCTTACATCATCAAAACAACATAAGAATAGAGAATAGGTAGATCAGAGCAAACCTGGCAACTGTGGAATGTTAGAGGTAAGAGGGGGAACATAAGACTTTACACATACTGCAGTAATGTTAGTAGAGAAGAGGCTGGAGGAGAGATTGCCAGGGATGCTCATGAATTAAGAGAGACAAGTAGGTAATGGTCAAAAACATGATTAACACTACATTTTTTAATGCTTCAATTTTCTCATTTTGAAAACAGATTACTTTGTCAAATTATTGTGAGGATTAAGTGACCTGTAACGAAGTCCTTAACCTAAGGATTTGTACTTATTTCTCAGTAAGGGGACAGTACTACGTATATAAATTAGAGAAATACTTGGCTTTTCGTGTTTCTGAAACATAGCCTGCAAGTCATAAAAATAGTTGGGGGTGAGGTATTAGTTGAAGTCAGATCATTGTTATGTGGGATGGTATAGAAGGTGAAGATGGCCAAGAACTTTTAGGTCATTAATGGGACCAGGTCATTGGGAAATCAGGAAGCATACCGAATGAAGCAGTGTCAGGAGTAGTCTAAAGCAGAAGAAAGTTAAGAAGAGGGGTGTTCAGCAGTGTGGGTGCCACAGAATGTGACTGTGGGGACTGAGAAGGAACGGTAGGCTTAGTGGCTAGATTTCTGATAGTTGTTTTTGTTGCTGTTATAATATTTTCATTGAGATGTCATGTTTTGCAGTAAGATTCACTCATTTAATTGTATGATCCTGTGTGTGTGTGTGTGTGTGTGTTTTCTCTCGTGTATTCACCTGGTTGAAGCCATCACTATAATCAGTTTTAGTCCCGTATCACTTACAGAAAAAAATTCAGTGGCAGTTGCTGTTTTGTTACATGACCAGCCCTGGAAACAACTAGTCCACTTTTCCACCTTTATGATTTGTCTATTCTAAATGTTTATGTTAATGGTACCATACAGTATATGGTGTTTTAAAATTCAATACTTTTGTCAATTCTTTGAGGATTTCATATGGTATATATTGATAATATTCACTCTCTACTCCCCGAACTCCTCCCAGATCCAGCCCCACCCTCTCTGCACTCTCCCAACTTTATATGTCCACCAAATCCATATGCTCATGAGTGTGGGGTCATTCACAGGAATGTGGCCTAATAGGGGCCACACCTTTAAAACAAACCTGATTCTCCCTCTGCAAGAAGCTGTCAGCTGTCCATAGCTCCTCAGCCAGGAGTGGGGAGTGTATGGTCTTTTCTAAGTAACTATTTAGCATAGTGGTTTTGATGATCATCTGTGTTGTAATCAGTGCTTTGTTCTTTTTATGGATGAATAATATTCCATTATATGGTTATACATCATTCTGCATAGTGCCACCTTGTTGAGATCCTCTTCTCTCTCAACTATTACAGCAACTTTCTAATTGGTCTTCTTGTTCCTAGCTTTTTCTGTAATAACAGTCTGCTTCTTAAAACCTTAGATAGTTTTCTGCTACTTACAACATAAAGTAAAAAGTCTAAGCTTTATGTCAGGTCACACAAAGATCTTTATGCTCTAGTGAAATCACTTTCTCATACTCAGCACCTAACATAGGCCTATGTCCTGGTAGCCTAAGATCTTTTACACTTCCATGTTCTTGTTCATTCTTTTCTTCTTAGAAATTCTTAGAATTTCATGTCTCTGTCTGCCTAAACAGTGCCTTCTTGCCCAAGTGTAATTACATTATCTTTTTGTTCTTCAAGTTCTTCATACATGCCACTGTATTGCAGTTGGTAACTTATTTCTGTTTCTGTGTGTCCTCAAATACAACTATACCCTTGACAGACAGTTAACTGCCTGCTTGTTTTGAACCCATACCCATGGTGCAGCTGCAGTACCAAAAGGAGCATATGTAAACCCTCTCCAGCAGATTAGACTTGAAAGCAGGGGCCTGCATTGCAGCACAGAGACTTCCTGTGTAGCACACTCTCAGTACATATCATTAAATGAGAAGACTTGGTAATACATTTTGCAGAGACTAGCTTGAGAGTCAGATTTTCATGGGTCATTTGGTTGGATTATGAAGAGAGAAAAAAAAATTTAGGATTTTTCTAATTACCATACCCAATGAGAAAATTGGTGATTAAACAGATATATTCTTTAAAGTTTTTATGCCTTCAGAATCCCACAATAGTGATATTTTAAAAGGTAAGCAGTATTTAAGTTTCTTAAAGCAGAGTTAAGGTTTTTATTAAAATACATTTAAAAATTTTTGTGTGTGTGTATGACTGTTATACCTGCATGTGTTTAGGTTCCTGTATATATGTAGGTACACCACATGCTGCAAAGCCCATAGAAGAGGGCATTGGGTCCCCTGGAGTAGCAGAGAGTTGCTAGCCACCATGTCGGTGCTGGGAACGGACCTGGGTCCTCTGTAAGAGCAGCAGTGCTCTTAACAACTGAGTCTAAAATTTTTCTTTAAAAACAAAACTTTTTGTTTGTTTAATATATTATGTTTGTTTTTTAAAAGTATTTCTGAATAATAATGTATTCAATGAAAAAAACTTCCTCTTATTCCTGTCTAGCACATCTACTTTTAAGATATTAAAAAAAAAAAAGAAAGAAAGAAAACTGGTAGGTATAGAATAATCTAATAAAAGATGAATGCAGAAAACAGTGTTTGTTGTTTGACTTATATTGTCAAAATAAGAAGTTCTTCATTTATCCTTAAAGCATTCAGTTTTATGTGGCATCTAGTGCTGATCTTACAAATTCTTTCATTCTCGTAGGCTGGCAAGTTTTTGAGGACACTTCTGTGTTTTCATTTAGCTTTTTTACTAAGTTATTTATAAACCTTGATCTATTAACTTTTTCTAAGAATTTGAACTCCACTATTCAAAATTTGTTCCCTAAGATTTAGCTGAAAACTAAGATTGCTTGGCTGCACAATGCCCTGCTTTTCATTTCTTATTCATTGTCTTACTCTGGGATGCAGTAGTAGTTCTGCAGAAATGATGCCTATCAGTACAGATAATTTGGTTTTTATTTATGTTGGATTGTATGTATCTCTGTCTTAATTACTTACCAGCATATACTTTCCAGTCTGACTGGTGATTGTTACTTGTTTTTTGCCTGTTTACTCACATCCTCATTTTATATTTCACAGGAGCAAACCATAATCAGTGTAATAAAATATTTGATGGGCAGAAGGTAGAGGTTATAATTACATTCTGAGTAGTGTTACTGACATTCTTAGGCTCTTTAGTATTGACTTTGGTGGTTCTATAAATGATAACAAAAATCTTACTTGAAAGAAAGTAGTTAGTTGGGCTTGGTAATGTTTGCTTGTAATCTCAGCTCTAGGGAAGCTGAAGCAGGAGAATCTGGAGTTCAGGTCTAGCCTCTTTCACATAATAAGATCCTCCAATTCCATATCCTACGTTGGTATAGATGCTGTATATTTTGAGTATTTTTTCCAGATATATTCATTTGTAACCCACATACTGTTACATCTTACTAATTCTTTCAATTTTTAAGTTTCTTATTTATTTTTGAGACTGGGTCTCAGGTATTCCAGTCTATCCTCAATTGCTTTGTAGCTGAGGATGATCTTGAACTTCCGATCTTGACTCTACCCCTGAATGCTGAGATTTCAGACAGAAAGTGGTTTATGCTGAGGCTGGGGACTGGGTTTTGTGAATGTTACGCAAACAGTCTACCCATTGAGCTACATGTCCAACTCCTAATTCCTTTTAAATATAGCATTATATTATGAACATTTCTTATCTTGCTATATTATTTAATCAGCTTCTTAATATTTTTTATTCTCTGAAAATTTCATGCATGTATACAGTGTATTTTGATCCTGTTCATCCCCAGCTCCTCCCCTAACTGATCCCAGATCTAGATCCAGTCCTACCTTGAAACTTTGTGTTCATTCTTTTCTTTTTTTTTTTTTTTAAATAATCCAATTCCAATTTTTGCTGCCCACACATTATTATAACATTACTCATGAGCATGGGTGCATTGACTGAATCAAGGTTGACCTACCAGGGACACACCCTTTTAAAGAAAACTTGCTCTGTCTCTACCAGAGGCCATCAGTTGTCAATAAATCCTCTGCTAGAGGTAGAGGATCATGGGCTCCTTCCCACTTCCATGATTAATCATCTTTTAAAGAATTTATTATTTTTATCTCATGTATATAGGTATTTTGCCTGCATGGATGCAAGTGCGTTTGGGTCATCACAGAGACCAGGAGAGTGTCAAATCTCCAGGAACTGCAGTTATGGATGGTTGTTAGATGTCATGTGGGTGCTGGATATTGAACCTGGTCTGCAAGGACTGCCAGTTCTCTTAACTGTTGAGCCATCTGTCTAACCCCACTTAATCCAGTTTTTAATCACCCTCTCACATTACATATGTTAAACTTTTTATTTTTGCTAGTAATCAGACCTACATCCTTGCTCATATTTGCCCACATTAGACAAGCACTCTTCTGCCAAGCTACACTCCCAGTCTTAGTAGACCTGATTTTAAACCCTCATAAAGTCTGTAAAAGGAAAATTGTTGACCATTCAATGGCCAGTGACATCTGCATTTTATTACCTGTTGCTCCCTTGCTGACTTACTGACACTGGCATAATTTATAGTTAATTAATATTTCTGTTTGGAAACTCATCTTTTGAAATTTTGCATTTCACTTGTCATCTTTTACTGTCATGGGGTAACCATCCGTCAGTATCATTATAGTATACTGTATAATTTTATCATGTATTTCTTTGATACTATGGTAAAAGCCTCAGAAAGATACCTAGACACAGCTACTTTTTAATATTTTAAAGGGCTGTAGATGATTAAAACTGTTGATGGCCCTAAGATTATTGTTTTTCTAAGAAGTGTAAGTTTTATTTCAGTTACTGGTGAAGACATAGCCACATTCTTATTAGGCTCCTTTAAAGTGAATTTCACTCTTAAGGTTTTGCTATTTGAAGACATTTGATTAGTCTTAATGTTTTCATTCTAGGGAAGTTTTAAGTTTGTGTCTGAGAATTATACGGGTTACTACACTAGGCCATCTTCTGGTTATGACTGCCACATGCCTGCAGATACCTGAAAAGTTTCTCACAAAACAAGTCATTTTTGTGCCTTTGAACTAAATCAAGTATAGTCACTGTGAATAATTAATACCTAAAATAGATTTCTGGATCTAATGTGCGCAGTTTCAAGTCTGAATGGGATTGGAATTAAGCTTAATTCTTACATAATTCTGTATTGCTGATAATACACATTTTCCTTCTTTCAGAATTACCTCGATGAATTTCCCAGGCAACACTGTTATTAAGTGACCCAGACAAATCTGTCCTTACATAATTGTAGCTTTTCAGTACAGGGATCCTAAAAAGATGGCAGCTCCAGCTTACAAAGACATGTAAGTAATTACATGCATACTTTGTTTTACTTGGTTTGGTTTTCTTCCTCTTATAAATATTCTGTCTTTTCTTATTCTTTTCTAGACTTGAGCTCAATAAAAACGGTAAGGAATTATTTCATTAGTTGTAACAAGTTTTTTTTTTCCCCTCGTAAATGTTTCATTTACAAAGTAATCAGTTTCCCTTTGTCCTTATTTCTTAAAGTTCTCATCTCTCCATGGAAAGGGAAATTAATTATTCAAGGCTGTTTGCTGTGTGATATAACTCTTTGGTCTACTTACGGCACAGTTATTCCAGTACAAATGTAAGTATTAAATTTTATGTCCTTTCTATTGCCTTTATTTTTTTCACAGTCTGGACCTCATTTCAAGCACTAGTGTGAAATAACAGTGTCTGTACATAGTTTCAGACTGAGGTATATTTTGATTATTGTACATTTGATTCAGTATACAGAAGACAAATACATAGATGACCTAAATTCTGTTCCATAAATGGGAAAAGAATTTCTCAGGATAGATTTTTTTGTTAAAGATGCACTGTTGGTGTATTGCCCATGCTGGTTTAGAACTTAAGAACTAGAGTGCTCTCCCACTTGAGCCCCTGATTAACCACGACTACAGGCACCTGCTTCGATGCCTAGCTAAGTAAATTGTTTTATATTAGAAGTTTGCCTTTCCTCCAAAACAAATCAAAATTGTCCAGAGAGCAAATACAGAAAATTAAATCTTCCCAGAGGTTGGAGAGATGGCTCAGCAGTTAAGAGCACTTGCTGTTCTTGCAGAAGACCTGGGAATTTCAGCACTCACATGGCAGCTAACTATCAGTTACTGTAACTCCAATTCCAGAGGATCCGACACCCTCTTCTGTCCTCTGCTGGCACTGTATGACATGGCTGCACTTACACACATGCAGACCTATCACTCAAACACATAAAATAAAAATAAATCAGAAAGGGCTGGAGAGATGGCTCAGTGGTTAAGCACACTGGCTATTCTTACAGAAGACCCAGGTTTAGTTCCCAACACTCACATGGCATCTAACAACCATTCCTAACTCCAATTCCAAGAGTTTTGATGCATTACGCTCACAGGTGTACTTACATGCACGCACACAAAACACTCATACACATAAGATAAAAATAAATTTACAATTTTTTAGGGGCTGAAGAGAGATGGCTCAGTAGTTAAGAGACTGCTCTTTCAGAAGACTCAGATTCAGTTCCCAGTACCCACATCATGGCCAACAACCATTCGTAACTGGAGTTCCAGGGAGTCTGCCAACCTCTTCCGGCCCTGCAGGCAATGCATGCACCCACATGGTACACTTGCATACACTCAGACAAACCACTCATACACATAAAATAAAAATAAATATTTCTTTAATTAAGAAATATTTGTAGTATCTGATTTTCTAATATTCACATTGTTCTCTTATAAAAATGCTAAAAGTTAAGTCTGTTTGCAGTATAGTGAATTATAATATTTTTCTCCAAGGGAACTGTAAAAGGCATCTTTTGAAATTATTTTGTTTAGTCTATTTTTATCATTGAAACATAGTATAATTGAAATAGAAAATGAGAATATGCTGTCAGAATTGTTTCTATTGGCCATTTTGTAAGAGTAGACCGCAGAGATATCATAACCCATAAATCTAAAGTAAGAGTTTTGTGAACAATTGGAAAAGAAGAAAAAGTTGTTGCTACTATAGAATGCATTTAATAAATATAGGAAAAAATGATGGAATTAGTTTTAAGTAATTAAGTAGATGATAAAAATGATAGGTGAAAATTTGGTAAGATTTTCATATCTGAACATTCCCTACAATTTGCATATTAATCACAAATGAAAGAAGGCAGACTCTTCAGTAGAGAAACTTGCAAATTTAATCTTAAGTGATGGACTGGATGCCATTCTTCTTGAAGCAGTACTCAGAGACATTATTTTTTTTCCTTTGATTAGTTGACTGAATTTAGTGGTGCTGAGAATGGAACACAGTGCTGTATGTCTGCCAGTGCAAGTACACTAGCTGTGAACTCCTTCCCAGCCTATAGTATCACTCCTGTCTCTGCTGTTGGTGCTAGTCTAATGAAGATAAACGTGAAACCCACCCTGGTAGAGGGCCATCCTGCAGAACTATCTGTGTCCTTTAAAATGGAAAGGTCTTTAAGGGTATAGAGAGACTAAGAAATTGTTCATGACAAAAGGAGGAAAAAAAGACACTGTGCTGTCCTGGAGAGGACATTCTTTTCTTTTATTGTGGACAATCTTAAGGAGGCCTTTGGGGTTTGGGGTTGATTTGTGGGATTACTGTTGTTGTTATTGTTTTGATTTTTGAGGGATCTTAGCAAAATGTTAATGTGGTATAAGCCAAGTAATAGTAATCTGTCATTATGAATTTCTTGATTTTTGGTAATTTGTTGTATAAGAAAATGTTCTTTTTGGAAGAAACATGAAGCATTTCAAGTAAAATAGTGTCAGTTTACTGCTCAAAAATCAGAAAAAATAGAATCTGGCAGTGAAGTATATTGGCCAGATGTGCTGTGGTCACGTGAGGGAGGGCAACCAGGTTGACTGGACTGGTGTATTTACTCATGGCCTGAAGCTCCATTTTGCCTCTCTCAGGATAAGCAATCACTTTTCTACTAGAAGAGCAAGTTGCCCAAAGCTAGCATTGATTTTTTTTTTTAAACAAGTAAAGCATGTCATTACTTTTAGTTCTATTTAATATTTTCAAAATGATTATAGCATTTCTTTTATGTATCTAGCACACATGAGATTTGTGTCTTTAATTTGATGTAAGTTACCGTCACCCAGTAAGTTTTATTAGTAATAACAGTAACAATCTCAACTGTAGGAAAAATCAGAAAAACTAAAAGTGTACATATAGAAATGATGAACTGATGGAGCAAACATAGAATGTGATTTGTAGGGAAATTTTGTGCTCTTTTTACAACCTTGTAAAATTAAGTCATTTTTAGTATTTCTTTTATTTTTATTTTATGTGTGTGTTTTGCCTGAATGTAGATAAGTGTGCCTGTGCATGCTACACCCATAAAAGAGTTTTAGATCCCCTGGAACTGGAGTTATGGATGGTTGTTAGTTGCTATGTCGAGGCTGGGAACCAAACGAAGGTTCTCTGCAAGAATAGCCAATGTTCTTAACTGCTGAGCCCTCTCTACAGCCCCCAAATAACTAGCTTTTTAATAAGTCTGAGAATCATACAATGTATTTTGATCATATTCACCCCAACTCTTCCTCTTAATTCCTCCCAGATCCATCCTCACCCTACCTTCCCAACGTTATAACCCCTCCCCTTTTTAAATTCAATAACCCACAGATTTCATTTTGTGCTATCCACATAGTTCTGAGTACAAGGCCATCCAGTAACGTGATTGACCAACAAAGAGCCACACCCTTACAGAAAACTGAATCCCCATCCCATCCCCTTTTTTGTCCCCACCCTTCCACCCTCTCCCCAGCATAGGAGCTCATGAACTCCTTCCTAGAACTCTTCCACCATGCTAGAAAGTTGACTGGCTTGATCTTACGGAGGCAGCCACAGCTGGGGTAAGTCCATGAGTACAACAGTCGTGCTGTGTCCAGAAGATACGATTTTGCCTAGTCCTCCTTGACCTCTGACTCTTAATCTTTCTGCCCCTTCTTCAATGGTCCCTGAGCCTTAGAGAGTGATGTGAGACAAATGTCTCATTTGTGGCCTAGCTCTCCACAGTCATTTATTCTCTGCGCTTTGACCACTGTGAGTTTCTGATTTAACCACCATCCACTGTACAAAAGAAACTTCTCTTATGAGATCTGAGAACTTGCACTAACCCTAGTCCAGGACTAGTCTGACCCCTGAGTCTGCAGCAGCCCTCCATTTTCATAACCTTTATTGTCTGATACTATTTCAAAATCATTTCTGAAGAAATAAAAGTAGTTGAGAGGTGATAAAAAGAGATCTGTGTGGTTCATTGTGAGCATACTTGTTAAAACTTTCAACTGAGTATAATTTTTTAAAAATCTGTTTTAGTATACATAAGTCCTTAATACATCTAGATATTTTGGTTATTCCAAAAGTACTTGTATTTAGACCTTATCTGTGGGTCATAAATATGTGAATCTATACTATACTATTTCTAAATATGTGTATTACCTAACCTAGAGTTTTACCAGTTTAAGGATTTTTTTTTAATTATGTGTGTTTCTGTATGGGTATATGCACTTGAGTGTGAGTGCCGGGGGAGGCCAGAAAAGGGTGTTGGATCCCTGGAGATGGAGTTATAGACAGTCATGAGCTGTCCATCATGGGTGCTAGAGGCCAAACCTGCTCCTCTGTAAGAGCATTGCACTTTCTTTCATGGTTATATTTTTATTTTTGTGTAAGTAATTTATTATACTGCTTAACAGTCATTGTTTTGGGTTTTTTTTAGACCACAGGAACTAGATTTCAAGTATGTAATTAAAGTGTCTTCTTTGAAAGAAAGACTACCAAAAGCTGCCTTTAGAAGACAGAATTACTTGGAGCGGAAAGGTTTGTTGAAATATAATGATACACTGTATATCCTAGGCTTGTTTGCAGTTATATCCAGTCTTCCAAACATAATACACATCTAAGAATCATTTTAAGTGATTCTTGAAGGGTTATTTTAAAAAGTTGTAGAGTTACCATGTTCTTCACTCCTAAGAAACCCAACTAGAAACTGTGAAACACAGTTTGATCTAAAATGACAGAGACTTACTTTAACATAGAATATTTAGAGAATTGATCAAATGTACTAAAAATAGCTGCAAACAAAGATCCATTCTTTTCTTTTTGTCTTTTGCTCTTTTAAAAAATATTTTACTATTTTTATTTTAAGTGTATGAGTATATTGCCTGCATATATGTAAGTGTACTCATGTTGTACAGTGCCTGTGGGGGGTCAGAAGAGGGTGTTAGATCCCCTGCAACTGGAGATAACAGACAGTTGTTGACTGCCATGTTAGTGCTGGGAATTGAACCCAAGTCTTCTGCAAGAGCAGCCAGTGTTCTTAGCTGCTGAGCCATCACTCCAGCCTGTGATCCATTCCTTTCAAGCACAGTGGGTCTTTTTGTTTTTACTTATATACTTTTAAGTTCAAAACAAATATAAGAAAATTGTTGTTCATTTAGGCTAATTCATAGAACTGATATTTATTTGTCTAGAATTTGTTTTGTTGATCTTGTAACATTAAATTAGAGCATTTTTTGTATTTTAAAACTAAATATTGTAAAGTTTTTTTTGAGTAGTATTCCTTGTTGTTTCATTTTGGTAACATGTAAAAATACCATATTAAAAATAAAAGTTCTGAGGAGAGGATAATGGCAAGTTGTATATGTTCTAAACATATATATCTAAAAATATTATATATTGTGTATGAAATTGTCAAAGAATAAAATTTTTTAATTAAAATAAAAATTTTTTCTTTTTCTTATTCTTTCTACAGTCTGTTACCAAGATTTGTGCTTTGATTTATATGAAGTGGAACTGTCAAACAAACAAGGGGGAAACGTAGATAAGCTAATGGAGCACATTAAAAATAAGCAGCTGGTAAGAATTGCTAATTCAAAGTATGATTATTAGTATCTTCCTTGAACTAAGAAATTGATGTCCAAGTGTTAGCTGTCTTTAGCTTGCCAGCGTGTTTTTACTGTAATATTTACAATAGTTGGCTCCCATTCTAATTCTTTTAGCGTCTCAGTTCCCTTCCGGCAGTTTATGTTACTGTCTATAAGACAAAGAATGGTATTTTTCTCATTCATTATTTTTATTTTTGGACAAATTGAGCAGATGTCTAGTGCTTTTGCATTAATCAAACAATTCTTTAAAAACTACCTTTGCCATCATGCACAACTTTTTGTTTTTTTATTTGTTTGTATGTTTAGGGAGGTTGGTTTTTAGATTTTGGTTTTTTGGGTTTTTTTGCCACAGGGTTTCACTGTGTAGCCATGGCCGACCTGGAACTCATTTGTAGACCAGGCTGACCTCAAACTCATAGAGACCCACTGTCTCTGCTTCCTGAGTGCTGGGGTTGAAGGTGTGTGCTGCTACACTCCTGGTTATCCACAGGTTTATGAAAATTGTTTCTTCTACTGTTTCTATAATAGAGGAAATAACACTGAGAAATAGTTACTGGGCCAAAGAATTCTGTCATGTTCACCAGGGTAGAAATAGATGTTTGAGTCAAAGTTTATTCCGACTTTTATGACGAATAATTCCTGAGTGTCACAAAGGAAGTGATGCAGCTGTTGCATAGTAACCAAACAAGTCAGCCTTTTGGTAACTATCTGTCCCCAGAACAAAGAGTAAGAAATCAGTAAAGTACAACAGACCATATATGTCTGGGAAGGTAACCTTTCTTAATGGTAGTGTTGGATAAAATAAGTTTCATATAACAGAAACTTAGACTGCTTTAATCAATGAGAGGTTTATAGGCTTGCTTTTTCATTCTAGGTGGTACGTTAGCAGGGTTTAAATGGTAGTTGTTCTGAACTGTTTTTTTTCCCCCACATACTCCTTTTCATGTGGGTGGAAAGAGACAGAGCTCTTCTGGCTATCACTTTAATTTCATTAGACCCGTTTGTATAGTGTGCACATCCCTTGGTACGTGGAAATGGCATGGAGGACACCTTACGAAGAATAAAGACTCTTAGATAACTCACTTGTCAGAAATGAATGTGGAGTCCATCCCACCCAGAAATAGAAATACTGAAGAGACTTCTTTCATGGTTTGTTTTTGTTTTTTTATGTTTAAGGCAATCATCAAATGCTTAGAAGATAGGGGGATTTTCATTTTACTTACATCATCAGCCTTAATACCTGAACCAGGTACGAATAACTTACTTTGGCGTTACGGGGCAGTATTTTTAATATCTTGTTTTATAAGATAACAACATAAATTTTCTTCTCCTGATTCTTATTCTCTATAGATTTTGGAGATGAGCAGATGGGTCTACATGGTTTACATTTATTCCATTCTCCTCATTCAACAGGTGAGGTTATAGTGGCACCTGGTTCCCTCAGCCTGTTGAGTACTTTCTAGTCCTCATCAGACTTGATGTCTCAGTAGCATAGGTACTGTTAACTGTTTTTTTTCTTCTTGTCTCCTTTTAACCTTCCTAATTGATCTTTGCCTCATTTTCAGGAATATCCTTTCCTCTAAGCATCAGACCTACTATCTCCTATTTTTCCTGACATAGTCACATTGATATCTAAGCCTCCTCAAATTCAACATATCCAAAATTGAATTCATTTCTTATTCAACAGTAGTTGGGATATACTTTTAGCATAGTCTGTCTGAGAGCTTGACTCGGGGGTCTTCATGGATGCTCCTCCCTCTCTAGACTGTTGGTCTCTGTATTAGGCCATGCAGTCTTAAGTAAATATTGACCCTGAGAACAAAACCTTGGCTTTTAAGATTTTAAAAATTATTTGTACAGTACCAGAACAGTTGTGCAGTGTGTTATAGGTGTCATGTTGCAATTGAAATACTTTTGGGGAATGGGAATGCAGCTCAGTTCTTGAAGAGTGCTTGCCTCACATGTGTAAAGCTCTCGATTTAACCCCCAACACCACATCAACTGGGCTTTTTATACACATTTTCCACCACATCTGGCTGTGCTTATTATGTTTGTACATGCGTGGGTTTGAATTTTTTTGGATGGTGATGCTGAGATCACACCAAGGGCCTTATATATTCTGTGCATGTACTCCACCACTGAGCGTAATGTCTGCCTTGCTTCTATTCTACTGTATCCTTAGAGCCTATTTGTGCCAAACTACTTATGCAAGACATCTGAAAGAATAAATATTTACTGAACAAGTAAAGAAATGAAAGTAGAGGCTGAAGAGATGTCTCAGCAGTTAAGAACACTGGCTGCTTTTGCAGAGGACCCAGGTTTAGTTCCCAACACCCACATGGTGGCTAACAGCTGTCTGTAATTCCGGTTCCAGGAAATGTAATGACCCCTTCTGGCCTCTGCAGGTATTGCACACACAGGTACACTTACATACATGCAGGCAAAAAGACTTGTACACATAAGGGTAAATAAAATCTTTAGAAGAAACGAAAGTGGGTCATTTCTGTCATATGAAGTGGTTTTCAAGTCATCTTGGGTGTGTCTAATGATAAAGTTATAACTAGTATTTCTAAATTTATAACAAGTACAGAAAAGTTTAAGTTGATTTTTAAAAAATATATTCAAATAATCAAGGTACAGAGCTGCATTTCTTTGGTAATTTGGAAGAAGCAAAAAACATTACCAATTACAAAAATTGATTGGCAATGGGTATTCACTTATTGTGTTGGATATTATTCTAGGTATAATTGATTTAGAAATCCTTAAATGAAGTATCCTTTATAGCCATTTAAAAGATAAAAAAACAGACAAATTTGCTCCAGTTCAACCATCTTAATTCTAGGGCTGACTCCCAATTATCATACCACACGGCTTTTTTCTGTAAGGTTTCTGATTTCAGGGCTAAAGTGATGACTCAGTGGTTAAAGGTGCTGACTGTTTTTTAAGAGGTCCTGACTTCAGTACCCAATATTCCTATCAGGCAGCTCCTATCCATTTATTAAGCACTGGGGTTCTTTGTTTCTGTAGATTTATATTACTGGTAGCTCTGAAACTTTAAATAATTTTGCTAACCAGTTCAGGTTTTGGTATGTTTTTTTTTTTTTTTTTATTTTATACGTATGAGTGTTTTGTCTACATAGATATACATGTACATGTGGATGCAATGCCCTTGGAGGCCAAAAGAGGACATTATACCCCCTGTAACTGGAGTTATAGACTATTCGGAGTCACCATGTGAAGCTGGAAACTGAACCTGGGTTCTCTATAAGAGCAGCCAACACCCTTAGCATTGAGCCATCTCTCCAGCCCTAGGTTAATTTTAAGAAGTCATAATTTCATTTCATAGAAAGGAAAAAATTAACAAATGTTATTTCAGTGACTTGAGGCTTATTTAAGGCCTTAAAGTTTTTTTCCATTCACTTTGCATTGTAACTTGTAGAAAGATTTAAGGTGAAGGAGGAAACATCTGCCTGCCCTAAAGGCCAGTGCCACTGCTGTGAAGGACCATTAAACTCTCTCTAAGCACCTTATCAAGGGAGATGCAGCTGGAGGCAAGATTGTTTTACTATTCTAGCCTAGCATTTGCATAGTAAGTCATTCTTTTTCAGCTTAGTGTGTGTGTAGTTTCAAATATATGGAGACATATATGCATCAAATATATCCATTAATGTTTTATTAGGTGCCATTTAGGTTTTCATTTGAAACACTGTAGCATATGTAACCATGCAATAATTTTGAAATGTACAGCATTTTTTCCTATATGTTTCATTAAAAACCAAAACATTATCAAAATTTTAATGTATATTTATACATATTTTAGGAGTAAAGGATTTGAAAGTTGAAGATGACATCTCTTTGAAAGTGATACCTATTTTACCTGCCCTTAATTGTGCACTTCTAGAAGCAAAGAAATCACTTCCTGAAGAAAGAATCCCTCCAAACATCTTAGTTAAGCATAATTTCCAAGAACAGTATAAGGTGGACAAGAACATTTCCTTGACAGCTGCTCCTCAGGATGGAATGAAAGAAACTACACTTATTGGAAAACTGTCCAGTGTTTTTGACTTGGCTCCCCCACTTGAAAAGTGCCCTTTAGAGTGTTTAACACAGTTGAAGTATTACTTTTCAGATCCTAGTGGTTATGCTTTGGAAGTATCTGCTGCTTTGGATTCATTAGTAGAGCATCCTCAGTCTCCCTGTATTTTAGATGGAGTTTGTGATGCTGGATTTTCTTTAGTTATGACTCCAGATCCTGAATTTATTGACTCAGAGATAGAAATGAAAAAAGAAACTCAAACACAAAAGAGTTTTGGAAAAACATTGAGAGCAAAGAAGAGAGCTGTGCTTCCATTGACTTCAGCTTCAAATCTGAGAGTACAGCCAAAAAGAAAGGCCAGCGTGTCAGCTGCTGTAGTACCAAGTAAACGGGTGTGCCGCCCCCTTTCGAAAAGAACTGCACCTACAACAGACAATGGATCACATACTCCAGTGACTCTTAAGTTAGTTAAAGGACAGTTTCCTCAGAAAAGAAAAAGAGGTAAGTAAATGATTGTGGATTATTATAGTAATAGCTTGACTTTATTCCCTTTTCTTATCTGGACTCGTGGACTAGAGCTTAGCAATGGGTTGGAAGTTTGTTAGAAATTTCGTGGTTTTTCTGAGTGATTTGTATGGATACTAACACTAGAGAAGCAGCGATCTACACAGAGCTGAAAATGAAGAGACTGGAAAAAATAATGTCAGAAGCCTGCTCCCAGTAGTTAAACCTCCCAGCTGTTTCTTACATATTCATGTTCCACTCTCAGGAAGCTGTCTAGGTTCTTTTTCTTTTTTAAAAATATATATATATATATTGTGTATGAGTTTATTACCTGCATGTATGTAAGTGCACCCATGTCATGCAATGCCTGTGAAGGTCAGAAGAAGGCATCAGATCTCTTGGAACTGGAGTTACAGATGGTTGTTAGCCGCTGTTAGAAACTAAACCCAGGTCCTCTGCAAGAAAGTGCTCTTAACTGCTAAGCCATCTCTCCCTTCCCCAACTGTCTAGTTTCTGTGCCATCCCCTGACAGATGGAGGCAGGAAAACAAGGCACAGCAGTAACAGCACACATTAGTAGCTGGTAGCCTTAACACCCGTAAAAGGAAGAGTGATTCCTGAAACAGTCTGGGACCTGGCTTCTGTTCCTTTGTGTGTATCACAGTTGTTTGGTTTTTTTTTGTTTGTTTGTTTGTTTTGTTTTTTCCAATCTGTGTGAATGTTTTGCCTGCATGTATGTGAGTGCTCCTGTATTGTGCAGTGCCCATGGAGACCAGAAGAAGCTGTTGAATCCCTTGGAACTGGAGTTACAGATGGTTTTGAGCAGCCATGCAGGTGCTTGGAAACAAACCTCGGTCCTCAGCAAGAGCAGCCAGTGTGCTCTTAACTGCTGAGCTAGTTCTCCAGCCCCTTGTAACAGTTTTTTTTTTTTTTTTCGGGGTCTTCTGACTTTTATAACTGACACAGTGAATTGGAATATGAGCTCCATGGCTGATTTTGATACCTCTTAAAATTGAGGATCAACTTTCAAAAATCATTTAATTTTTTAAAAGATATTTTTTAGAAAAAATTTTATGTGTGTGTCTTTGTATGTCACACGTTTGAGTGCCATGGGGACCAGGAGAAGGCACTGAATCCCCTGGAACTAGACTTAGAGGTGGTTGTGAGGTACCTGTTGCCCAAAACAGGAAATGAACTGTTGCTAGGAACTGAACTCCAAACCTCTGAAAGAGCAGGAAGCACTTTTAACCACTGAGTCATCTCCAGCCCCAGCATTTGTGTTTCAGATGCAGTTTGTGATTCTGGATTTTCTTTAGTTATGACTACAGACCCTGAGTTTCTCGGCTCAGAAATAGAAATGGAAAAAGGAACTCAAACAGAAAAGAACTCTAGAAAAATGGTGAGAGCAAGGAGAGCTGTTCCTTTTGTTTGACAAATGTGCTTTACTCAGTACAGCCAGCTTATGACTGGTGTAGAGTTATCTCAAGTTATGTTTAATGTGCTTTCTCTAAAACACTAGGGAACTATAATATTTTTATGAGACTTTCTAAGCAAAGGAATGAGCACATTATAACCAAGTTCCCACTAATTCTTATGCATATCATCTCTGACTCCTAGGAGCTACTCTACATGCGTAAAGTTGAAAAATTAGGGCAGATATTTATGACCTTCAAAGCTGAAGGTACTTGCTTTCTGGCCCTTTACAAAAAATATTTGCCAACCCTGTCTGTACTGTTTTAAATTTGGAAATGATGGTTCTGGGGAAACAACAACAACAACATACGGATCACCAAGATCTGAAAGATTTTTACCCTGTGATTTAACCAGTAGTGATTCTGGGCTATTACAGCTTAAGAAGTGGTTTGGGTATATATGTAGGAGAGTGATAGAAAGTTTGTCACTGTAAAGCATTGATTCAGCTGTTTGTAAATGTGTTCCAGGCCAAGCACAGAGTTTCTGGTCTGTTTGAACCAATTTAATTTTTTAAATAAATTACCTGTAACTCAGCATTCATTCTCACTGGTCCATCAAATATTTTTAATATGTGTCATAAAAGAAATATGTTTGATATTATGGTCTAATGCCCACAGATTCATACCTAACTGAAATAATTTCCAAAACATTTACGTTGAATGTAACCTAATTTGATATCTTTTCATTCTATTTCATTTCAACTAAGAAAAAATTCTGGTTGTAACACATTGAATTTATTTTCCAGCCTACCAGTGAGTTATTACATGTAATTTGAGAAACAAGGCACTAAATAATTTTTATAAACAAAATACCATCCTGTGAATCACTTTGTTTGATCCCCCATGACCGGAAGCTGAGTTTGTGAAAGATCTTTCTTGTTTGTACACATTTCTGAAACTTAGGTTTTGCTTGTTCTAATAACTTCTTTTTAATTTGATCTTGTTTTCTTGCTTGATTTTTTTTTTCCTTTTTCTGCACTGAAGATTTTAAACTGTAAGGAATTTAATGAGACTTACTCTTAAAAAAAACATACTGAATTATTTTCTGTAGTAGTTTAATAAAGAGGACCATAACTAGATCTGAGAAAATCTCAGATCTGAGAAAATCAGAAACCAGTTCTGAAAGGTATTAAAAGTATTTTTAAACTACTCCTTTAAACACCCCCAAATGAAATGAAGTTCTCATTTTTCTCTACATTTCACCAACACTCACCAATAACTTGTAGTAATTGTTTAATGCTGTGTGTAGTGTTCTCATTGAGAAGGTTTTTGGTTTTGTTTTGTAATATGTAATTTTGAAGTATTTGCCGTCATTCAGATTTGTGGTTATTTTATATCTTTGGGGCTAATTTTTTGAATGGGAACAGCACAATTATAAAAAGCCAATGTAAAAATTTTTTATGGGAATATTTAAAATTTTTTCGGCTTTTAGAAATTGACACTTAAGGGGCATATCCTCCTCTTGGAGAAAACCCAAGTTCAGTTTCTAGCACCCTCTTCAGATGACTCACAACCACCTGTGAATCCCAGCTGTAGGAGCTCAATCCTTGTGGCTCCCTGAGCACTGCACTTTCATGCACACATAAATGCGACTATAAATAAATTTTAAAATCTTAAAAAAATTTTTAAAGATCCATACTTAGTTGGGTGTGGTGGTATATACCTGTAATCCCAGCACTTGGGAGGGTGAACAAGAGGCAACTTTGTCTCAAAAAACAAAACAAAGGACTGGAGAGATGGCTTGGCAGTTAAGAACACTGGCTGCTTTTGCAGAGGACCCAGCTTTGGTTCCTAGTGCCCACATGGCCACTAACAACTGTCTGAAACTCTAGTTCCAGGGAATCTGACACCTTCTGGTCTCTGTGGGCATTGCATGCATATGGTACTAATGCATACATGCAGACAAAACATTCATATACATGAAATTTTAAAAAATTGTTTTAAAAGATTGCTACTTTGACACTTATTATATAGCATTTAAGCCGATGGTTGGTTGGTTATTTTTTATTGTTTTTTCACCCCTCACTTAACCCTACTGTTTGTTGTCTTCCATATTAGAAGCAAAGCAGAGCATTTTGTAAGAAAGGTTTTTTTGGCTTTGTTTTTGTTTTGTTCTGTTTTGTGTGTATGTGTGTGTGTGTATGTGTGTGTTTTGCCTCTATCAAAGTGCACCTCTGTCATGCAGTACCTGTAGCAGTCAAAAGAGGGCAGTGGACCCTTGGAACTGTAGTTACAGACAGTTGTTTGCCATGTGGGTGCTGAGAATTGAACCCAGGTCCTCTGCAAGACCAGCCAGTGCTCTTAACCATTGAGCCATCTCTTCACACCGAGAAAGCTTTTTTGTTTTCCCAAGATAGATCTATAAGAAATAAAACTAGGTGCAGACTTGTCTTACTCTTCACATTCTTCACATCAAATGTTAAAATTTGATGTGCACAGAGCTGCAGTGCTGGCTCAGCAGTTAGAGCACTGACTGCTCTTGCAGAGGATCTGGGTTCCATTCCCAGCACCCATGTGGCAGGTAACATCAGTCCATAACTCCAGTTCCAGGGAGTCTGACACCTTCTTCTGACCTTGAACATCTCATGACACAGGTGCACTTAACAGATATACAGGCAGTATACTGAAATACATAAAATAAAAATAATAAAATTAAAAAGAATTAATGTTCACAAGTAGTAAAATAAAATAGGTAGTATGGCTCTTTGTTAATATACTGTCTTCTCTGTAGTGTAACTACAGGTTTAACAGTAATACCTTATTGGAGTTGCGTTTTTTGTTCAAACATAATTATCCATCTCTTGGGGTGTAAAGTAGTGCATGCAGTCTGACCTGGAAAGGTTATAGAGATTGTTTTAAATTCAAGTTGTGCCTTATTTTTGTTAGTTTGGTTTTGTTTTGTTTGAGAATGGGTCTCACTGTTGTAGTCCTGACTGGTCTAGAACTCATTGTGTAGACCAGGCTGGCTTCAGACTCTCAGACATTCACCTGCCTCTGCCTCTCATTAAAGGCTTGTGCCAGTACACCTGGCTGTGTGCCTTATTTTTATGAAATTATTATTTGAGGTTTTCTTTTTCAGCAGAGAATAAAGTCTCTAAATGATATTTAGCATATTTTCATCTTTTACGTAAGAATTTTTAAATTATATGTGTAGTGGGTTTTTTTTTTTTTAATGTGCATATAGACTTGGGAGTGTGACCACAAGCATGTGCATGCCACAGCATGTCTGTGGAGTCCAGAAAGACAGCCTTAATTATCAGTTCTTGCCTTCCACCTTGTTTCATACAGGCTCTGTTTGTTGTTCACCATTTTGTATGCAGGTTAGCTGCCCCATAAACTTCCAGGGATTCTTTCTCTAACTTCCTTCTTGTAGTCTAAGTGCTGGGGATCGAACTCAGGTACTCACTTTGCACAGGAGGTACAACCTTTTAAAATACAAAGAACTTCCTAATTCTGTTACTAAAGTTACCTCCCCCAAAACAAAGAAAATAAAGGCAAAGGATGCTGGTTAGTGTCTGGACTACCTCCCCTTAAAAGCAATGTCTTTTCTACATAAGGTGCGGAAGTGCTGACTGCACAGTTTGTACAGAAAACCAGACTGGACAGGAAAAACCGAGCCACTCTTGTATCTAAAGATGCTCCAGTGGTAGCAAATGTTAAAAGGGCAAGGAAGCGAGAGAAATCTCCAGGTACTATTGTTCCACAGCCTAAACCACTTGTGAAAAAGTCTCCACAAAAGCGGAAGATACATGTAGCAAAAGGCAGTCGGAATCCCAGAATCAGAAAGCAGCCAATACCTGGTAAGAAACTCTCGTCCTGTAAATGTGGACACTGTAATGCATAATCTAATAGAAATAAACTGGAGTATAGAAGAGCTGTTGAAATATATCTGTAATGCAATAGTTTTTAGTCTAGACACAAACATAAATAATTTGATTTCTTATTTTTACCATTTACTACAGCTTTTAAACCAGATTACGTGATTCTGGATTGGTGACATTTTTTGAGAAAACTGCTGATAGTTTTTTTTCTAAGTAATTTAAAGTGTCTTCATTTATGACTCATTTTGCACACAAGTAGTATATGGCAGTGTTTGAAGTATAATCAGTTATAAAAGGCTGTAAGTTTGTCTATAAAGAATTGTAAATAGTAATCTAAATCAAATATTTGGTTCAAACGACTATTTTAGTAAAGCTCATTTGCATAAATAAAAAGCTGATTGTGCTACTTCCATATTTCCAACTGTTAGAAATTATGTCAGGGAGCTAGAGAGATGGCTCAGCAGTTAGAACAGTGGCTGCTTTTGCAGAGAACCTGGGTTCAGTTCTCAGCACTGACATGGTGGCTAACAACTGTCCATAACTCCAGTTCCAAGGAATCTGATGCCCTCTTCTGACCTGTGGGGGCATTGCATGGTACGGGTGCACTTATACGCAGGCAGTACAAAATAAAATAAAAATAATTGAAAATGTAAAATTAGTTGAATTCCAAATTGATGAATTTTATAATTAAATCTTATGATTAAAGAGCAGTATATCAAAAATCATCTCTATTTTGAACTTAGGTGTTTCTTGGGAAATGGTTTCTGAGAAAGTGTTAGCAAAATGTAGTGCACACTTCAGACTTCTGTCTGGCGTCCTAACTGGAATGTGAGCTCACTGGAACACTGTGGCTTTCTTTTGTATTGTTTTCCCTTTTTCCTTGTGTATTTTTTGAGCTGAGCATATTATATTGTTTAATACATGTCTATGTGTTTGCTTGTTTTTGAGATAGTATCTTACTTTGTAGAGCAGGCTGTCCTCTAATTTACACACCTCCTGCCTTAGTGTCCCAAGTGCTGGAATTGCAGGTGCCCAGTATATGCATTTTTTGAATGGTAATTTCTTTCTAAATTAATGTGTAAGTTCCTTAAAATTTGTTCCTGGGTCACTACATTATAATAGATGTGAATGAAAAGACCTTGGTCTAAGTAATACATGAAGATATTTTTCTTAAATTTGTGGGTTAACTATTAATTTCACTAAGATATAGGCATATACAAGACATTTGGTGAAAAATAAGTGGTACATCTATCCTTTTTTATTCTTAAGCCAAAAAAGAAGCTACTTTACATCTTCAACGAGAAATTTCATCAGATGCCCAAAAAGATGGCATTAACATAAGTACAGCTCAACCAGAAAATACTGCAGTGGCTCCTAAAGATCTTCCTGAAAACTCTGTTATCAACTGTGACTCCCAGGCCCTTAATATGTTAGCTGACCTTGCACTGAGCTCAGCTGCTGCCTCTTCCCTACCATCTTGTGAGCTTAGAAACCTTCCCATCTTCCTTGAATTGTCACAAAACAATGTTTTAATCTATCAAGAAAATTCATTGTATGATATTTATGACCACGAATATCATAGGGGAGTTAAAAGTAAAAAGGGTGTACTTCTACCTAAATCATCCTCTGATAGAAAGATTAATTCAAAGTCAGACTTAACTGTAAGTGGAGAAGAAAACTTGATTTCTTACACTCAGCCTCCTGCTGAAACCCAGCCAGCACTCCCTGAGGAAGCCCAAGATTCCTCTGATGCAAACCAGAACTCTGTTGCTGTGGAACATTCGTATGCCTTGCTCCTTGCAGAGCATTCAAAGAAACATCTGCATCAGAGAAAATTACCAAGCCCCGCGTTTGCAAAAAATGGGCTAAAAGGTCCTGAAGCTGGAACTCCCATAGGAAAGGTCATACCATTTCGCCATATGCAAAACACTTCGCCTCTACAAAAGCTGTCTGAGGATTCATTGACTAAGCGCAAAAGCCGATTTGTATCTTCCAGCCTGAAAGATCTTTTTTGCTCTCATACTGTGCTTAATTGTGATGGCTCCTTTAAGATCACTTTCAAATGTGAAGCAGAATATGCATTCAACTTAGATAGCAAATATACCAGCAACCCACTGGAGAAAACTGTTGTAAGAGCATTACATGGGTAAGTAGAAGGGAAAATGGTTAGTTTTCTCTTGGGCTCTGAAGTAAGATGGGAAACTTATGCCTATTTGGGGGAAGGAGAAAATGTTGTAAAGCCATAATTTGGTAGTATCATGCATGTGTTTACTGACAGTTGAAAAATGACAGATTTTGCCACTGTCAGTGATCACAGTGGAGAGCTTTTTAAAGATAATTTCACCTGTAAATGGCTTTCCACTTGAAGTGCTTTTCATCAACATTTGGGATCTTTGAATTAAATTTTAGATGAGAATCTTAAGGTAATAGAGCAGTGAGTGATGAACAAATAATTTATGGAAGAAGAAAATTTTAATACAATAGCTTGTTCAGTTGACAGAATTGATGAGTGATTTAATGTGAACCAGTGGTTGTGTAAATAGTCCTTAACATCACAGAGTTTCAAGCTTAAACTATGGCTTTCCTATTTTATTAACCTATGACAAAGTATGTGCTTATTATTAGGCTTTTGTATAGTGATTGACCCATCATCATAAATGGTAGCTATCATTGTTAGCAAGAAGAAATAACTGTATGGAATGACATTCAGCAACCTATTTGTGTTAACTAAATGAGCTCTACCTTATCAGCTCTCTTGCATAGGTTCGCATACACACAGGTGGCTTTTTCCTCATTAGTCTTTCTCATTAGTCTTTCTCTTATGCATAACTCCACTCCAGCTCAGCCCACTTCAGCTGTTTGTTGTCTTTTTTGCCTGAAGCCAGAAATGTTTTGTATCTTTCTTTAGGGTTTCAGAATATTACCCAGAACTGTAGACTGAAAAATAGCATAGTTCAACTACATTGCCCAGAGAATATTATAATCATCAGAGTTTTCCAGATATTTGTAAGAGAGAAAATAAAAATTAAAGGAATCTGCCATTCATCAGCCAAACTAAAGCCATAAAGATTTGGGTGGTTACTAAAACCATTGTTCTCACAGTAAATATGCCATCTTCAGAGTGAGTTTGTGTGGTCCAAAAACAAATGCTGGGTCAAGTGTGGTTGTGTATGCCTTCAGTTGCACACTTGTAATCCTAGCACTCAGAAGGCAGAAGCAGGCATATCTCTATGAGGCTTGCCTGGTCTACATAATGAGTTCCAGACTTGCCAGAACTCTCGATATAATGACACCCTGTCTGAAAAGAAAAGAAAAACCAGGTCAGGAGACTCTTGTGAAGTGAAGAAGGTCAGTGTTCTGATCTTTGGTCTCCTCTTTAAAATGAATGAGTTAGATTTCATAATTATATTTCACAGTTTGCTGAATCAACTTCATATTCATTGTTTCCTGTCTGTATAATTTTTGACATAAGGAACAAAAATTAGGATTTTTCATGGAAATGCTTGGTTATAATATAATTAACTAAAAATATTTCACATTTTTTTGTGTGTGGTTTTTAAAATCTTAGACCCTGGAATACCGATTTGCCTGAAAATACGGAAGAAGTGAAGCTTTTACTTCATATGTGGGTAGCTCTGTTTTACAGCAAAAAGAACAAAGTCATGGGGTCACCTCGAAAAGTAGTGGAACACCGGAACCCAGCAAAATTCGTTTGTATAAATAGGTCCTTAGAATCTATTGACCACAGTGAAATTGAGGAGCTTTCTAGTGTGGAGAGATGTTCTGCAGACCCTCTGTTGGAGATTAATGAAACATCCAGAGGTCATGCTACCAATAGGACCTTTCCTGGACCAAAATGTGTGCTTCCTTTCATTAAACCACCACCCACCAGAGACTTGGAACTCTGTGTGCAGAATGAACAAAAAGAAATGTTGACAGGAGCGTGTCATCTGGATACCTCAGAAAACCACAACTTCATCTATTCTTGCAGTGATGAGGTAAGACTACACTTATAAATACTGGCATGTTTTGAGAATTTTATATGTAAACATTTTCAAAACAGTAGTATTTCAGGAAAAATGGGTCCCCCAATATGTAAAGGATTTAATTCCCAAACTTAGTTGTCATAAAGTGTTCTTCTACATTGTCTATGGGTAGAGTTTATCTGCCATCTTGATTGAACAAGGTACAGGAATCATATGTGGGAGCCTAGTACGATTGTCACTTATTAATCTTATAATTTGGGGCAAACTACTTGTTTTGAATTTATTTTTTAAAAAGTGACTATAAGGATTAGGGAGATAGCTAAGGGCAATAAAGTGATGGCTGTGCAAGCATAATGACCTGAGTTCAGACCCCAGCACTCATTTAAAAGCCAGTCATGGTAGTGCACATCTGTAACTTCAGCTTGGGATAGGGTTTGGAGAATAGATGAATTCTTAGTGACTAGGCCAACCAGCTGAGCCTTCTCAGTGACAGAAAGAGAAAAGACAAAGGGAATGGTGCCTGAGGAGCAATACTCAAGGTTGACCTCTGACCTAAACACACCAACGTGAATACACATCCACAAAATAACTAATACTATGCCTTACTTACATATTAAGGGTCAAATGTTAGTAATAAATGTTACTAATGCTTTCATAATCTTAAAATAGACAAAAATGACAATATTTAAATTAATTTGGAAGGCAAATAATGGAATAATAAAATAGTAGATCTCTAAGAGAAAAGCCATTACAGATAACTTTCTAAATAAGGAAAGAATATGTTGTTTTATTCCATTGCTTTCACCCGATGTTCAGCCATGTGATACAAATCTTATCTAGAATGAATACAAAGGTGACAATAAACCCTCTTAAAGCTCATAGCCCAGATTTAGTGTAGAATAATATTTGAAAAGGTTGGGCACCTGTGATGCCCATCCTGTAACATTGAGTAGACTGCATTGCTCTGCGTCAGGTAAGTGGGAACTTTCAGGTCCGTAAGAGAGTCTGTTACTTCAAAGGAAAGATTTCTGAAACACTGCATACCACATAGTCTTCAAGCTCTTCACATTTAATTCTCAAACAAACCAAACAGAGTAAGCACTATTAACTTTAATAATCTGTGATGAAGAAACTGAGGCTAATGAAATTGTCTGAATTCAATAGTGAATTGCCTAGCCAAGATTCAATTCTAAAAACCTGGTTGTTTCTCATTTTGTGTGTGTAGATGTCTCAGACATATATTTTATATATAGCGTGGGGATTTTTTTCCTGAAGTTGAGGTTCAGAAATTTTATTCAGTTCATAATTCAGTGACTGCTTATTAATTGTTATAGTATGTACAGGTTAAGTAATTCTCATCCAAAAGTTAAGGACCAGAAGTGATTCAGATTTGAGAATATTTCAGATTTTGTAATGTTTGCATAGGCTTTACTCATTAAACATCCCTATCTGAAAACCCCAAATCTGAAGTAGTCCAAAATACAAAACAAAAAATACATTACAAAAAACGTATCATGTCAGCACTCAGAGGGATGCCCTGGGATTCTGAGTTTCAGATTTTCAGGTAACAAATCCTCAGCTTGTACTTGTAAAATTCATTGGTATCTTGTTGGGTGGTTTTTTATGCCTGCATCTTAAAGGTGCTTGAACGTGGGTGGGTCTCCGCTTCCAGCACGGCTGTTGTGCTCCAGCCATACCAGAGAATGGAGGATGATCGAACAGGTCCTCAGGTGGCTCAAGAGTGCATCGGGAGGAGGAACTCCCAGGATACTATGTCGGTGGGTAGTTCAGTTATTAAAGCCAAGGCAGGGGTTTATATAGGGAGGCCTTTCAGACCATTACAGAAGGTGGGGAAATTAAAGGTGGGGTTTTGAGATAAAGGGCGGGAAGTCTGTGGAAGTTTAGGAATGAGGAAACAAAACCAAAAACCTGGTTCTGATCTGGGGTGGGGGAAAAGAAGATTCATATCTACAGTGATTTCCTGGGGCCAGGTTATCACATCAGGCAGAGCAGACCAGACACCTGCCGTCCCTTCAGGGTATCTGGAGTTGCTTGCCTTGCTCAATACCCACACTTGGATGTGTTCTTGTTCCACAAGTGTACACACTGGGATGTGAAGAATATCGTACTACAGAAGGCACTAGAAGGCCAATAGCATGTTTCTAGTCATGTGTTTAATTGATAGGTTCTTCTAGAAAAATTTATTTGTATTTTATGTGTATATTTTGCCTGCATATATATAAGGGCATCCATGTCATGCAAATCCCATGGAGGTCAGAAGGGGGCATCTGGTCACCTGGAACTGGAGTTATTAACAGTTTTTAACTGAGAACTGAACCCAGGTCCTATGGAAGAACACGCGGTCACTGAGCATTCTATCTTTCCAGCCCCTAAGCAGTTCTTTTTAAATATTTAGACTTTAATTAGGAACATTACATTGTACCTGCAATTAAAAATACATCTAAATAAAAATATATCAAGATTGTCACAACTGGCATTTCACTAAGGCAAGAAGTATGGTGAGACTGAGGAATGGCTGAAGTGACCCGCCACAATATTCCCGGGAAGGAAGGCCCCTGGGAAAGTGCTTAGAACTCTTGCTGTCAAAACTTATGTTACATCATCCTCACAAAAGTCTTGACATCTCAGCTCCACTGTGCTGACTGCTCAAGTTAGTATCTTCTTGGTTGAGACAGAAAAGCTTCTAATGAGATTTAAAACAGAATTCCTAACTTCCACTTGTGTGCTTATCAACACAGCAAGCAGGCAGTCTGTGAGCACAGTGTTCCAAACATTGCCACGGTGAGGTGATGCTATTATCTATCATTGGTTATCATACTAGACCAGATCATGCTGAGGTGTAACGACTTGTTGACGAGTTTATGCTCATTCTTAAATTCTTCTTAATACTGTTTAACTCAGTTCTTTTAGCTGTCAGTACAAGCCATATTGATATAACTTTCTGTTGCTCTGTAGAATAAGTGGTATTAAAGTGAAAAATAATCATCACCAGTCTTAAGCAAAACTGATAGCAAAGAGTTAAAGGATCCTTATAGAATAGATTATTCAGTATATGTGGGGTAGTGATTATTTACTCTGTCTCATCAGGAGTTCCAAATGACAGTATATTTATAGTATAATTGAAAACTTATTTAAAAATAAAGGTTTATTCTTAACATTTAAAGTTCTCTTTTAATCTCATTAACAACTAAGTTGAATACTGTCTCTCTAGTGCTATATTTCTGAATTTAGCGATGTTATTGCCCAAAATAGGCTACATTTACTGTCCTTAAATTGTGATCTAGCCACTTTTTTTCTAAAAGTGTCATTTAAAACAATAGACTGGGCAATTGAGAAAGTATTGAATTCTGATGTGTTTTTAATTTTTTAATCCTTTTTTAAAATTTGTTTGAGACAGTGCCTTGCTTTGTAGTCAGTCTTGAACTCATTATCTACCTGCTTCCGCCTCCTGAGTTCTAAACTTATAGGAATGTGCCAGCATGCTTACCTCATCTCTGAGTCTTTTTAAAGAAAAACAGTGAGCTGGGGATGTAGCTCAGTGGAAGGATAGAGTACTTGCTTAATGTTCACAAGGGTCTTAGGTTCATTACTTGGTACCATACCAAGAAAAAGGAAAAGAAAAAAAATTCCCTTGCCCTTTTTTTTCTTTATATATTTAATTCTTTAAAATCTGCTTAATTTTTTAAAATTTTTGTCATTTCAGATAACTGAGGGAAAAGCCAAACAAGAATTATCTGATAAACTAGAGACTTCTAATGTATTTTCTGGTATTACAAATACCCAAGCTAATGGATCTTGTACTCCTGGTGAAGATAAAGTCTTTCAGTCACCTGAGAGCACAAGAATGGTTTCTTGTAATGGTACCATCTCACAAACGGCATTGACCACAACTTATGATGGGGCTGGCAGTGAACTGGTGATGTGTCAGAAGTCTGTGTTTAGCACCCTTGAGAGCAAAGTTGATACTTTTCATCCAACAGTTCAGATAAAAGCAGGTGCTCTACAGAATGTTATCCAGCATAGAAGCCCCATAAATAATGAGTGTCAGCTCTCCTTGGAAACAACGGACGATAATAGGGAATATGTGATGATTGATTCAAAACCGGTTACTCTTGCTTTTGAAAATAATGCCTCTGTACCAATGCATATGGAAGTAAACACAGCTGATAAACCTATAGGCTTTAATCCCGAGCTTGTTAAGCAAGTATCACCTGCCTTCAGTCTTCAGCATTCTGTATCTATCTTGAAAAAGGCACAAACACTAGGTCTTAGAGACCTTCCATATCTAGCAGGATATAAAGACGTGAAGTGCCTTTCTGCCTCCTCAGCAAAGCAGGAGACACATGCTGAAAACCTGTGTCCATTACAGAAAGAAATTCCTCCAGCGATCTCATCACCATCTCCATCAGCGGATAAGTCATTACAAGCGGAGACATTATCATTGGCTACAAGTTCTAGTTGTTCATTAGCTAATGAAGAAACAAAATGCCCTCAAGATGCCTTTCTACAGACTCAAAATTTCCTCAATATATCTTCAGCCGAGGATACAGAGCCATCACAGGTTAAAGTCTTCTCAGCCTCTGCTACCCTTAGAAAAAAACATTCCCTTAACTGCATTCCACCAAGAAGTGATACATCAGATGACTCTTTAGAACTAAGGGATGGTGACAAAGGCAGTCTAAAGGATGAAAAGAATATTTTACAGTCATTTAATTCTGTATTTCCCAAACAAACCAGTCTATCCGTGAATAGGGAAGAAGTTAACATGAATTTGTCAGGGGAAGGTAATGATACTGACCTGACTCGAACAATGTTACCACCTACATGTCCCAGAGTGGAAGTGCCAGCTGGCGAAGTAGGGCAACTGCAGAAGACCCCAGGATCAAAGTTAGGACTGCAGGATAGAGCTGAAGAGATGGGTGCACCAAAAGAGAAGGCGACCCTCATAAGAAACAGAGACATGAATTCAGCTAGTTGTGTGCGAGTATATCCGATGGAATCCAAAGAACCATTTACAGATGAAGGAAAGGGCGATCTAACACCAGTTGCACTAATACTTCCTAAAGAAAAGTGTAACCTTGAGATTGCAGAGGAAATTAATGTTACTTCTGACTTTCCCTTTGATTCTCTAATTGAAGAAGTGTCACCAGCTTCTAGTCCTGATCCTGTAGTACGAACTGAAGAAACACAACAATCTCAGGCTATGTCTCCATGTCATCTAAAACTTCATAGTACACAGTACGAGAAAAATAATAAATTCTCCCACATTGAGTCAGGGGATTTAACCCTACCAGAAAAAGAAAATTCTTCTGTAGGTCCTATGCTTCCAGTAGGACCAGATGCATTAACTCACACACAGCAAACCCAGCCCTCTGCTGAAATGCCACAGACATTAGCCTGTCGCCCGGGAGGACTAACTCTGCCTCATAAAACAGCTGAGCACATTGTTCCAGGTGGGCATGCTGAGAGTTTATCTTTCTCAGAAAAGGTACAGTGCTATGATGCAGAGTTAAGCAAACCTACCTCACCTGCCAAATACGAGGGTAACTTCAGGCCTCTAGAAAAACTGGGAAAATCAGGAAATCCACTGCAGCAAATTTATATAGAGAACAGAAATCTGGACATAAAACATCTTGCCTTGGAGTCCAGTGTACCTCCCTTTAGTCCTAGAAAACTTGTTGAAACTAAGGCTTCAGCTGACAAGTTATCTACAACTGCTGTAAGTGGAATAGTAAATATGTCATTAAAGCAGAAGACTAACTCTAAAAGCAGAAAGAAAAATGTCTCTGATCATGATTTGAAAACAAATGCTAGTAGTTATACACAGACTGAATCTGTGAATCCCACCTCCACTGATGGAGCTGATGTTAAGCAGGCATACATGCACTCAGAGATGTCAAAGTTTGACTCTTCCTTAGACAGTTCTACAGGCACCCATTGTACAGGACCAGTAAGTATAGAGCCAGGGTTCCAAACACAGGAAATACCAGTAGTCAGAATGGCCAGCTTGCTTAAGAGTATTGAAACTGAGTTACATGAAGAAAGTCCAGATCACAGTGCTGTTGGCCCTAAGTCTAACTCCACATGTATAAAAGAAAAGCAAAAAACAGTCCATGGGCTTCAGGATATATCAGCATGTGAAGTAAAAAAGTTCTTGAATGGTGGGGTTTTCCCCAACTCTGTTCATTCTTACCAAACATCGGTAGAAGACATCAATAAAAGTATCCATGAAGAGCCTTCTACTTTCTCTGTCCCAGAGTTCTTTGACTCTGTTGTTTGTGGAGTCTCTAAAGAACATACTGCCAGTGAAAGCACGGAAAAGGGAAATACAGCCAGAAAAGACTCGGAAACCCAGAGCAGGGCTTCGGAGACGAGTGTAAATTCTCCCATGAACTATGAACCACTTTCTGGAGGTTCTCATCAGGGCTCTGATGCTGACTCTAGAAATCACAAATTAGACATGAAGAATTCATGTACTTTGAGAAAGAATCATCCCAGCAAAAAAGATGCTGTGAAAGATAGTTCGGCCTCTTTCATAAAGTTAAACAATAGTGATCATCACTCTTGGGGCTACTCTGACAAAATTCCAGAGCTGGAGACACATAGTCCATACAGAAATGGGACCACAGAACAGTGTCCCATCTTAACAGAAGATAAGTGTATGCCATGCTATGTCCAGATCCCAGACCCTCATGGTATCCCCAGGATTTACACCAACTTCACTATAACAAAAGAGTTCAAAGCTCCCACAAGAACATTGCACAGCCTGAAGAGACACCGGGATGTCACTGCCAACTGCAGCCTGCTCAGCTCCTGGACAAACACTTGGCATGTGGCAGATGACCTCACTCAGAATACTTTAGATCTGGAGTATTTACGTTTTGCACATAAGCTAAAACAAATAGTAAAGAAGGCGGACTCTCAGCAATCTGCTTCCACCAGCATCTTCTCTAAGGAGTCGCCTGCCCAAATTGCAGTTGAAGCTTTCCCTTCAACAGACCTATCTGAGTCCCCACATCTACATCTTCCACCCAAGAGCAGAAGTCCCATTCAGGTAACGGTTGTGCACTCAGACTCCAGGCAACAGAGCTGGCACAGAAGAGGCCATTCACCTAGCAGTCCACGTGGCTCTTCCTCCTCTTGGAGGGAGAGGTGTGGTCACAATAGAAATACGAATTCTGAAAGAAATCACACTGTTCCTTTCCACCTCAACAAACTGAAATATAATAGTACTTCAAAAGAGGCTCGAAATGATATTTCACTTATTCTAAATGAATTTGCTCAGTTTAATAAGGTGATAATGAACAGCAACCATGTTCTCCAAGATAAAAATTTAAACGTAGCTTCCGAAGAAGCCATATGCCATGACATGTGTCATCCTTTCCCAAGACAGCCAGCATCCTACAAAGACGTGATTACAGACTTGTGTGCCACTTTGCATGTCAAACTAAAAGGTGTTTTACGAGAGGCTTGTAAGAGTCCTTTCCGGTTCTACCTCGTTGAAACAGAAGATAAATCATTCTTTTTAAGAACAAAGGTAAAGTGCCAGCTTATACTTTTTCATTGTTTTGTAATTTTTTTACATTTTATTATATTTATGTATTTTTTGGTCTTTTTGAGACAGCATCTCCCTGTAGCCTCAGCTTGGAGGGAGCTGGAACTTGCTATGTAGACCAGGTTGGCCTTGAATATTTTTTGATTATTTTAGAAGTAAAAACTTCAGGGGCTTGAGCGATGACTCGGCTCTTGCAGAGGGCCTGTGTTCAGTTTCTAGTATCCACATGGCAGCTAAATAAAAGGAAGAAGTAAAAAAATTTCCAAGTACCTGCTGTTCTTGTAGAAGACCAAGGGGTTCATTCCTAGTACTCACATGGCACCTGGTAACTAACTCCTGGTCCAAGGGGCCAGGTATTCTGTCCTCCGTACATGTAACCCATGCAGACATCAGACAAACACTCGAACACAAAAAAAATAAAAATAAGTTTTAAAAGAAAGTAGTAATGAACTTAGACATTAGGGCTTTAAATCAAATGACTGGGTATGGTGGGATACACCCTTAATCCTAGCAGATCTCTTGAGAACTAGGCCAGCCTAGACTACATAATTCTAGGCCAGCTGGGGCTACAGAGACTCTGTCTCAAAAAGGAAAAACAACAACAAAAAAAGAACCGATGGGAGGTACTTAAATTTTAATCTTCAGTTTTTATCTACTCAACATAGGTGTAAATACATATTAAATAGTACATAAATAACGTACTAAATAGTTCATGGTGCGGAAATTCACGGAGATAAAAGAGAAAAGGCTGGTGGTGAATTGAGACATGTCAGGAGTTTGCCATGGTTACGTCAGTTTTAAGGATTATGTTCTCACCAGATGTTTGAGAAAAAAAACAAAACATCAGGATTAGGGAATGATTTGCCTTACAAACATGAAGACCTGAGTTCTGATTCCTAGCCCTCAAGTAAAAAGATGGACAAATGGCTTTTAATCTCAACACTGAGCAGGCAGAGACAGGTGGATCCCTGGGTCTTGCTGACCAACCAGCCTAGCCAAATAGGTGAGCTCTGGTTTGGGTGAGAGACCCTTTTTCAGAAAAGTAAAGAGTGATAGAGGAAGACACCTGATGTCAGCGCCTGGCCTCCATGCACATGCTCATAGCCAAAAGAGTCACACCAAGAGGTCCGTCGGTGATGCAACACTGGAAGAAAACGGAGCAGTAACTTCTGAAAACACTAGTTTAGCACTGGAAATGTTTTTATTTGCATTTGAACAGAGGTAGGGCTACCATTTATTATGAAAACCATTGCGCTGATTCTGGTATATCTTATATTCAAAGGACTCAGCATTTAGGGCAGCAAAAGTCTGTGTAAAGCACTGGGATCAGAAGGGGCAGGACCAAGGGGGTGAATGGCTGGTCAGCACAGCTGTACCTACAGTTTACTGTCAAGAGACAAGTCTGGAGATGTTAATGAGCCATGCTAGAGAGAGGCTGGATTGTATCACCCTATTTTGACTTCATCCTGTGGTCACTGGATGAAAACCACCAAAAATATTTTTTAAATGTGAATAGTGGCATGTTGGCATTTTACAGACATACCTTCTACAAATGGAGAACTGAAAAATGGCCAATAACAAGCCATAACCTGAAGCTCTCCATTGCTGCTCTTCTAAGAGTCATAAACATTTATTCTTTCAAAATATAGCTATTTTCTGTCAGTTAAATACGATAGCTGTGCATGGAGGCTTAACGCCTGTAATCTCAGCATTTAGGAGAGTGGCTAATACTCAATGAGGATTGCCACAACATCAAGGTCAGCCTGGGCTACATAGTTCCAGGCCACCTTTGCCTACAGAGACCCTATCTCAAACTAAAGTTGGTTAAATAAAGGAATTAAAATGTTAAATGACTAATTTTTTCCAAAGGAGTCTGTACTTAGCATTGTTTCCCATCAGCTGAGGACCCTCCTGTTCTCAGGCTGCAGTATTGATCTTCTCAAGCCCTCGACCCCCTTGTCTTTGTTCCAGGTTCTTTACCATTTTCAGAAGCAGTGTAATTGGAAAATATAAAACATGGGATGACCTTCATCTGAAGGTGCTCCTTAGCCTCCCAAAACAATCTGGAAATTAATTTTTCTTGTAGCCTGAGATTCTTTTCTCAAGATAACAAAAAAAGAGGAGTGCTTTTAAAACCTCAAAAACATATCCTGAATAATTCAGGGTGGTCCAGAACTATTCCTTAGTGATAGGATTTCAGGCCTATTTGTAAAATAAAGAGGATGGATCTACAGGGCCTTTTATTGCTTGTGAAATCAGACTCCGTAGAACAGCCCAACATGTCACAGGATTTGATGAAAATACATGCATTTTAATAGTTTATTACTTAAACAGTGACAGTATTTCAGTAAGCTTTTTCCTCTTTTTGTTTTTACTTTAAAAAAAAATTTTTTTTCAAATTTAGTCTGGCATGGTGGCGCACGCCTTTAATCCCAGCACCCGGGAGGCAGAGGCTGGAACTCTGCAAGTTCAAGGCCAACCTGCTCTACATAGAAATTCCAGGTTAGCCAGGGCTACAGGGAAACGCTGTCTTAAAAACACCAGAGATAAATAAATAAAAATAAAATTTATTTTAATGTGTGCAAGTGCCTGTGTTATGCAGTATCCACGGAAACCAAAAGAAGCCATGGATCCCTCAGAATCGGAGTTAAAGACAGTTGCTGTGTGAGTGCTGGGAACTGAGCCTAGTTCTCCGCTAGAATAGCCAGTGGTCTAACTGCTGTGTCATCTCTCCAGACCTTAGCAGGCTTTTACTTAAAAGAATTTCTTCAGAAATTATGCTGTCCATTTTGAGTGATAATGAAACACTCAAAATCTCAGATATTTGGGAATTCAAGGCAGACAGCAGAAGTAATACATTGTGTTTACACAAAGTCAGACATGCATGATGTACAGTGGCATCTCAGAGTTCTTTATACAGAACATGGTGTCAGTCACAAGGCAAGATAAAAGGTGAAGCTCTTCCATGATGCAAATTAACTTCTTGGGCTGGTGGCTCAGTAGGTAAAGGCACCTGCCATCAAGCCTGACGATCTCATTTTAATCCCCAGGACCCACGTGGTAGAAGAAAACCATATCCTGAAAGTTGCCACCTGACCTCTACATGCACACTATAGCACATGTATGCCCACACACATACATAAAAAATAAACATAAATTTCTTAATAACCAACTCATTGACATATAAGTATATTTAGTAATAAGGTCAATAACTGCTGGGCATGGTAGCACACACCCTTAATTCCAGCACTCAAGATCTCTGAAATCAAGGCCAGCTTGCTCCACATAGTAAGTTCCAGGCCACCTGGGGCTACAGAGAGACTCCCCTCTCCTGATCCCCCACCTCCACCGGTCTCCAAACATAACCCACAAAAAAAGACAAAAGCTATTTATGTTGCCTTGTAAGTGGATTGTGATTCGTTTGGTGTATTCGTTTTTGTTTTGTTGTGAGATGTGTGGCTGAAGCCTAAAACTTAGGCTTCTCCTGCCTCAGTCTTCCAAGTGCTGAGATTATGTATGTGACACCATGCCCAGCCCCTAAATTGTTTTTAACAAACTAATTCTATACAAGTACCTTTTTCTTAGTAACACCTGTTTGTAAATCTTTCAGAGTATTCTGAGGAAAAGAGGCCATACAGAAATTGAACCTGTGCATTTCTGTCAAGCTTTGCACAGAGAGAATGACACCCTAATAATTATCATCAAAAATGAAGACATATCATCACATTTGCATCAAGTAAGTTTGGAGTTTCGTGCAAAAAAAAAAAGTCTCAGGTGCTGAAATTGTTCACCACCACCACTGAGAAATTGAGTATTGAGAAATATTCAATAGTTCAAGTTAAAAGTATTTTATTTTCAACTGCTCCTGGGCCCATGGGTAAAAAATGTTTACTGTGCCCTTAATTGCACCTACCTTCATGGAACTCCTTTTATGTCTAACAGATTCCTTCTCTGCTGAAGCTGAAGCATTTCCCCAGTGTCATCTTTGCTGGAGTAGACAGCCCTGAAGACATTCTTAATGACACCCATCAAGAGCTGTTTCGCTCAGGCGGATTTATGATATCAGATGCTAACATACTAGAAAGTTTAACATTAGGTTGGTCTTTAATTTTCTTTTCGTGTTTCATTCTTTGAAATCTAGTCACGTTAATTTCTTCTCACCCAGTGACACAAATTCTGTTTCATATCAAAGTAATTATTCTGCTCCCCCCAAATCACTTGCTGGCCAGACGTGATGCACTCATTTAATCCCAGCACTCGGAGGCAGAGACCAGTGGATTTCTGTGAGATCGAGGCCAGCCTGGTCCACATAATGAATTCCAGGCCAGCTGGGGTAACAGGGAGACCCTGTCTCAAAGAAAAGAAGAAATCACTTGCCACATATTGAGAGTTTAGTTTGTGCCAGCTGCTGTGCTAGTGTACCTTAACTTTTGAAATTGGTTATCTTCATCACCAAACTATCAGCATTCTTCCTTCTCAGTGTGACCAAACTCTCATATAAACTTGAGGGTTTTGTGTTTAGCTCTTTCACTTGTCAAATCAAGCCATCAACATTGTAGGTATTTTGCTTAGAATCAGTTTTCCATCTCTGATGGCTCAACCCCTACCATCTTGTTAGGATCAACACAAATCTATTAAAATAGCTATTGAATGTCATTCTAGCTAATAACTTCCTTGGACACTCATAGCAGTTTCTTCGTAGGACAGATATTTAGGTATAACCCAAACCTGCCTTAGCTCTGATCACATCAGAACGATGAGATCTGGTCTCATCTTGGAATCAGATCTTACCTTCATGAATTTTCCATGGAAACTGGGTTAAAAATCCTTAACAGTCTGTTTCTTGAAGCATCCTCTACTGCCCTGGGCTCCTGCTTCTGTTCTGTCATGTGACTGGTCCAGTCAGAGCTTTTATTGTTGTTGACCATCATGCTCTTGTCCTTCTTGTCCTTAAATAAAGTTCTTTCTTTATGCAGTATGACCAGGTTGGACTAATTTGAGGGACCATAGTTCATGCCTGTGAGACTGAGTATTTACTGCCCAACCACCTAAGAGGCAGGGACACTGGTCTGGTTTTTCTTAGGTAATAACTGGACCTTGTATGAACTAAAACCTATTATATCCTGTTTTTCTAAACTTACTGTACAGCTCAACTGAAGGAAATTATGAAAACCCTGGAAAAACTAAATGAAAATGGAAGATGGAAGTGGTTACTTCACTACAGAGAACATAAAAGGCTCAAGGAAGATGTCAGGTAAGGGTTTAGCTGGAAGTACAGTGTAAATGTCCCTGTGCTCTAAGCTGCTGTGACCAGGTACCAAAGCCAGGTGAGCAGTGTCAGAATGGACATCACTTCATCACTGAACCAGTCTGGGTCCGCTCGCTGACTTTTGGATTTGGTTTTTATACAAGGCATCCAATGAAAAAGCCTGTATTAACAGACATTATTTGGGCCATAAACCATCTATAAACTAACAAAGTTATGTTTACAAGCTGTAATATAATCTAGACTCTGGCTCTGCTGCCATGAACAATAGATGTATGTTGAACTATGGGCTTGATGCTAGTACTTTTTTGGGTACTTATTCCTTAGTTGTCATAGCCCTGGAAGAATGGAAAAATGGAAAAACAGTACCAGAGTCTATGCTTAAATTTATCTTCTAACAAAAAAATAGGCAGTATCCTTAAATGTAAAGCACTGATTTTTGGTTTTGTTTGTATGGTGTATGTACGTGTTCATGTGGGTACATATATGTGTGTAGGTGTACATATTTACTAAAATGAAAGCAGGAGGGCTAGAGAGATAGCGCAGCAGTTAGGAATGGTTACACCCTTCCAGAGGATCTGAATTCAGTTCCCAAACAGGTGGTCTGTAACTCCAGCTCCCAGGAATACCTGCTTCTTGACTCTGCAGAATCTGCATGCATATATGCCCACATTACCGAACAGATACACAGAATTAAAAATAAATCTTGGGGCTGGAGACATGACTCTGGTTAAGAGCACTGACTGCTCTTGCAGAGGACCTGTGTTCTGTTCCCAGCACCCACATAGCGGCTAATAACTGTCCATAATTCATTACATGGGCTCCAACACCCTCTTCTGGATATTGTGTGCACAGGTGCGCTTACATACATGCAAGCATAACATATAAAAATTTTCTTAAAGAATGGAAAAGAAGAAAAAAATGGTAGAGTAAAACAGACTTAGAGAAATGACCAGAAACATCTTGAATTTGAATTTGGCTACTAATATTTCCTTGTATTTTCCAGGATAGATTCAGTTGCACATAAAAAGAATTTAATACTGAAGTCATATCAGAGTGTAAATATCATTGAATTGCTTCATTATCACGACTGTGACTCTCCATCAGCAACAAAAGCTGAAATACTGAAATGCTTGCTAACCCTGCAAATTCAGCATATTGATGCCAGGTTCGCAGTCTTTCTAACAGGTAAATTCAGTCTTTACTTAGTGCCAGAACAGGTCAGTTCTAGAAATGTCCAAGCAGTTTTTGAATACCCAAGATATTTGTGTGTAAAGTTTACAGCTGGCAGCCAGGAAAACTTCTAGCATGAATCGTTTTGACAAGCGGAAAGTAGAGGAAGCTGGCCAAGATGGCGAGTTTGTCTAGTAAATTTTATCAACTCCTACAAGAACTTTTTAAATTTTTCATGTTTTCTCTGCATGTTAACTAGGCTTTTTATAGGTTTGCTTGTTTGTTTTAGTAAAGGCAGGGTCTCACTATGTATCCCTATGTATCCCTGGCCTGGCCTTGAACTCACAGAAATCCACCTCTCCTACACCTGAGTTCTGATTTATTTAAGCAAGCAGTCCTTCCCAGCACCCTCCCCTCCGCCACAGAGGAGGTAGCAGCTCCCAGGACTGCTCATCTTTTTTTCTAATTTGGGACCAGGCACCTTTTTTCTTCTTCTCCACCTCATTTTTTAAAGGAATTCTGCTACTTAAAAAGCGGGAAATACTGGCCTTTTGTCACAATTTTTTTTTTCTTTACAGACAAGCCTGCTATGTCCACAGAAGTCTTTGAAAATAATGGAATCCTTGTTACAGATGTCAGTTACTTTGTTAAAAATATCCAGAAGGTAGCCGCTCCATTTAGGAGTTGCTATTGGTAAGAGTTCTTCTGGGTCACTCCCCCATATTAAGTGGGAATTAATTATTGGCAGCAAATCCTGACATGTGTCATTAGGGAAAGGTGTTAAAAAAAAAAAAACCTGTCTATATTTACTTACTACTTATGAATTCTGTAATTATCACAAATGAGATTAACCAGTGTTCCGATTATTCAAATGTTAACCTGGCTCGCCAGGGCGGAAGATAGTTTAAGATCCTAGGAGCTTGCCCCATTATATGTAGCATCCCAATCTTAAAACATTTCTTGGTCATTTTGTCTTTGTTGATGTTGTGTTCCTACAGGTGATTAAACTACATTTTACAGTTAAGACCTACACATGGAGGACAACAAATCAGTACTTCCTGTTTCTGGAAAACTTCAAATATACACAATCCTCTAATTTGAAAAAAAATTAAAAGTTTCATTTTTTATATTTTGTTAGAACGTCTTATTTCATCATGGACTGTAGTTGGCATTAGCTTTGGATTGCAACATTAAACACTGTTAAATTATTTTCATTCTAAACATGCCTTCAAAACTATTCAGTTTAATATTAAAATCAAGATTTTTCATGTGTTTACATAGAACAAAAATATCTATTTTAACAAATGGCTGTTTTTGCCTGTTGCCAGAGGAGACATGAAATGCATGCTGTGTTTCAGAGGTTTTACCACACTTATAAAAATTATCATCTTTAATGGTTTTGTTTGCTGTTATATAGGAAACACTACACAAAGAACATTTTTTTCAAAAATGGTACAAATTTATACTTTTCACATACTCATTTTTAAAATGATGCACTACAGAATCAGTCTCCTGAGGAATGATCACTTATTTATATTAGAAATAATTTCTATACTCTTTTAAAAAGACAAGCAAAAACCAATTTATATGCTATCTATTTGGAACAAAGGTTTTTATACCTAGTTTGTTTTGTTTTTTTAATAAACAATATTAAAATCACTTAGTTGTTTGTGGTGATTTTATATTCAAAATTAGACATGTATAGAATGTCTTAGCATTTTCTAAGCCACGCATCAGGAATAAATACCTTCCAGAGAACTCCCTCCACATAGGTCTTTCGGGCTACACTTTCCTAGTCTAGATGCCAGATTTGCGCCCCTTGTATCTCCGACGGCTTTTCTGTCACAAAGCCAAGTGCGCCAAGCAGCAGTGTACAGAAACGAGACAGTGGAGGGCCAGTCAAGTCTTTCAGAGAGTACTAAAGTCGTTTTCTTTATACCCCAGCAAGAACCCAAATTTGTTACTGTAAATCACTTTGACACTATTACAGGCACCTATTACCTACCAAACAGCATCTTGTCTCACATAACCTTCTAAGTTAGACCTCAAGCATTTACCTCCTTCCTGAAGAGCCCCCTAGCATCACAAACCCAGCCACCGTAATTCCTATTATCTTTTCTATAGCGTTAATACTTCGCCACTGTGAGATGTTTCTCCAGAGTGTGCATTTCTCTACTCCCCTGGCCTCACACAAGTACACTGAGTGAAAAATGAAAATGTTCAGATACCTTGACCTTTTTTTAAAAAAACTAATTTTTGTCTTGGCCTACTTATTAAAATACTATACTAGGTATAGGAAACATCTTGCTTTAATTTTTTCTTATATAGATAACAGCAGTGATTCAAGTGCCTGGAGACATTTTTATTGTCATCCTAAGGAGATGCTGTTAGTCTGTATGGTGTAAGAGAGAGCACAGTTAAGTGTTTCAGCTCCCAAAACATCAGCAAAGCTGAGAAACTGATGTAATCACAGACAATCTGAATAGCACTGTAAATTATCACCCTAATCCCTTTATCAGATCCCCCACTTCCTTCTACCTTTTAACTATAGTCAGTACCCATCTGAGGTCTAAGTACATAAGGGCTATCTGTCATGAAGGAGAGAGGCGGTACCTGCAACAGTAGACATGTCATTATTAAGACTCAGTTCCCTTGTAAACACTGCTGTGAACGAAATAACATTTATGAGGAAGAGAATGCTTGTTCATTTTTAAAAAATGTTTTTGATTTTTAAAAAAAAAATCTTGAGTATAAGCTTGGATGTGTGGAAGTGCACCTGTCTTGTGCAGTGCCTGAAGAGGACAAAATTCCCTGGAACTGGAGTTTTGGATAGTGGTGAGCCCCCATGAGTGCTGGGATTCAAACGCAAGAACAGCCAGTGGCCTTAACTATTGAGCCATTTCTGCAGCCTCAAGAATACTTGTTCTTAACCACTATGTAATGTCTAATTTCAGTTGAACTCAGTGGGATTAAGCACCCACAGCACTGATGAGGCACACCCTTGGGTGAGTTCTTGAGAACTTCCCCAGACATTAGCTTGGGGTGGGAGAGCCCTCTGAATGTGGACAGCATTATCATATGAGCAGGGGTCCTGGACTGGGAAAAAAAAAAAAAAAAGCCAGCTGAGTACCACTGCACTGTTCTCCGTTACTAGCCCTACCCAGACAGGAGTAAGAAGCCTCCCACTCTACCAGCCATGCTCCAGAATAACCCCAATTGCTTGTTACGGGGTATTTGGTCACAACAGTGAGAAAAGTAAGACAAGATTACCAATGGGTGTGATAACTATACTAACAAGTTTAACGTAGTGTCCACTTCACAGTGAAACCAGAGGACACAGACTGCACTGATACATCCAGATCAGGAGCTGCACAGCCCCCAGCTCCAGGGCAAACCTGGCTCTGCAGTCTCATGCCAGGACCACCCTCAGCTTTCCACAACAATGTTGTGGTCCTCTCAAGTACGACAAAGACCAATACAGAGGATGGTGGTTTCCAGAGTTTGGCTTTATTTTGCAGTACAGAAATCATTTGGAGCCATGTTGAGACAAACATTGAAATCGAGGCTCTGTCAAATCAATACTGCGTTGCAGCTTGGTCCATTGGAGAAGCCATACCTGGGATAAAAAGGTGCTTCTACCTTTTACCTGCTTTACCATAAGTTCCTCCCCTTCTCAGCAATTGTACTGTTAAAATTCTACACACTGGCTTCCTCTAAACAACTCCCTAAATCTGAAGTTTAGTTAGAGGTTCTGCCCATATAAAAGCCTGTGGTTCTACTATTTGGGCCTTGCTGTAATACTCCACGTAACAAAATACAGAGAAAACTTAAGGATGCTTTCCCAAACCATGGAATATTCAATTTAGACTCAATGTCACGATGGCACAAATTGTATAGATCCAGCTCTTGAGCAGAGGCACACAACTGCAAAGCTACACTGATTAAAAGATACAAATACTGTATCAAGTTCTAAACAATATTTGTTTAGAACTGCTTCTTTACTAGAAAAAAGCCAGTTTGGTTAAGTTGAACAGAACTGACCAATTCTGATTAGCCATTCCATGAAAACAAGTTAATACATGATATTAGAAAAGTGAAGGGAAGGACTATTTACTAGTATAGCACTCTTCAATCTCTCCATTTTGATTACAAAAGCAGGCCTTACAGTATTGATTTCATACAATATACATTATTTGCCAAATTTTAAGTTTGTCCTAATCAGATAACATGTACTGCTCTTTAGTCTTCTCCATAAATGTCATTCTTCTTCCGCTTCATTTCTTCAAAGTCAAACTCCGATCCTGTCATCCTCTTATAGATGTCTTTAATATCATCACAAGTTGTCTCAAAGTGAGTTGTAGCATCATATGCTCGGGAAATAAAGATCTGGAAGAATTATAAAGACTTAAGACTATCTAGGGATGTCTCCCAATAAAGCCTGGTAATATCCTTTTCAGATCATTACACTCACCTGGCTGTCTGTTCCCAAATCTTTAGGTACAAAGAGGTCACTGATGCTGACAAATCTATACGGGGAGAAACAAAGAGTCAAGTTAGCTGGCTCCATACGGTACCACTGCTTTGCTTGAATTTCTAAACCCAAAGGATAAGACTCCGGAGAAGATGCACTTTAGGGGCACTCGACCCAGGAGCTAGTGGCTGCCTGTCTCGTCCTCAGGGTCACCCTACCATGGCGCAAATGTAACGCCTCAGTTTTTATTTTACTTGATTCATGAATAAGCACATGACTTACTTCTGTTCGATTGGTTCCAAGAGCTCCAAAGCTGGTTTGATTTCTTTCTCAGGTTCCTTGGTCTCCACAGTTGTACTAACAATGGCAATGTACTTTCCCTGTGCTGCCACATTGTGTGCAAAGGAGATCATGCAAACGTAGATATCTAGAAGCAAATAAGAGCAACTCACAGCCTGAAATTTGTGAACCTTAGTCCTAGCTACACTCAGATTCCCACAATTTCACTGCACTATGAATTTAAATTATCTGGAATAGGCAAGATTGTCTAAGCTTACATTCTATATGAAGACACACTGTGTCTTGGTAAATTACACAAATATTTAATAACAGAAATGTCTCTTAACCATGCTATCGTTTGGATATAAAATGTCCCCCACAATAAGCTGATATTCTGAAGTCTTGATTCTCAGATGGCAGTGTTTCTGAGTCATGACCGAATCATCAAGGTGCTGATCTCATCAATGGGTAGCTCCACCTACAAGGTCGCAGCTGTTAGGAGATGGGGCTAGCAGGAGGAAACAGCTCACCAGGCATGTCTCTGAAGGAGCTATCTTGTGTCCAGACCCTTGTTTCCCTTTCGATGTCCACGCTGCCCCCAAGACCCACAAAGTGAGCAGCCTCCTCTGCCATAGATCTCACTGTCATGATGTTCTGCCTTGCCTCAGGTCCAAAGCATTTCAGTCAGCCAGACCACAGACTAAAATCTCAGAAAACGTGAGCTAAAATAAATCTTTCCTTCTTTTGGATGTTTACTCCAGGTATTGTTTTATAACAGGGAACAGCTCATTAAAAACTAAAAGATTAAGGATGCATGTGTAACTGAACTGCTGAACTTGGACCTGAAAGCTTCCAGTTATGTCTCAGATTAAATCTAATAAACTATATTACAGTAAGGGAATCTTCCACTAGGGACCATACATTTGGAAAAATTTTGAATAGCTAACTAATTAAGAACTGAGTTCCTCATTTATTTTCTTAAAAAATTAATAACTTATAGAACTATTTAGGAGTTGAAATAAATGGGTAAAATTCATGACACTTGATGAATTTATCATATTCTGAGCAACTATACTTTCAAATATAGACATATTTATTGAACTTTTTAAAAGTTATTCACAGATCCAGGAATCACTGAAAAATTTTGTCCCCATCTCTCTGGTCTACTGATAATGTCCTGTGATGTTTCTATGTAAAAAGGAAAAAAAAAATCAATACTGATAGTTTTTAACTGCTGAAAAGCTGAAAACCCTTTCTGAGTAAAATTTTAGATGTTGGGTTTCTAGAAACACCCAATGATTGAAAACCACAGGTTAAATTAAAAAGTGACTTGAATCACAGAAATGAACACTGTTTTGTAGTACATTACTAAAATCAAGTACCATTAAACCCACAAACAATGGCACAGAACCAGCTGTTTCCAGAGCTCAAAAACAGTGCTACCAGTTGAACACATGTAAACTCCACAAGTAGTGTTTGAGCTCATCTCCCTCCAGTCTGTTCACTGTAAAATGAGATGGAGGTTAAGAGGTGGTAGACTCTAGGCGGAGCTCGTAGTCCATTTCAGAGCACTGCTGCAGGATCACTAGAAGCTAGGCCACACTGTTTCCCATGGCTAACTAGTCTCTTTACTACAGTACAGAGTAAAGTTAGAAATCTGAGATGAAACACTCATTTCACAAAATTCTACCAACATCTGCTCTTCTTCAAAACTCACCTGACTTCCTATTGACTTGGTTCTGTGGAATAATAATCTGGCAGGAGTTGGCATCATTGGTGTTCTTGATAGGGTGGCTGAGGATGCAGATCACTCTGATCACCTGGCCTACTTTTTCTACCCGGTCTTTTACATAGCTGGGGTCACAGATGAGCTGCTTACAACGAGCAATCTGTAATAAAACATTTAAAGGGACATGATAAAGAAGACAAAGATACATATGTCTTCTCATGTCCATATATTAGAAGACAATAACCCCACTGGAGTGATGGCTCAAGCAGTTAAAAGCACTGGCTGTACTTGCAAAGGACCGTGTTGATTCTTAGCACCCACATGGGAGCTAACAGCCATCCATTAACTCTAGTTCTTGGGGATCCAACACCCTCTTCTAACCTCTGCTCAGGCATCACATGACATGGGTATGGTTATCTCCATGCAGGGCAATATTTAAAAAAAAAAAAAAAAGACAATAATGTTAGAATCTCTAAATCCATCCAAAATTTACAGTGAATCATAAAAACAGTGAAAAAAAAAAAAGCTAGAGGACTCAACTAAAAAGTTATAGTAGTCAACACTGTGATTGTAGATTTAGTAACAACAAATAGACAAACTGGATTCCATGAAAACTGTAAATTTGTGTATATTGGGAAGTAATGTCAACAGTGTAAGAGAAACTCAGAATGGGAAGAAACAGTTCCAGATAATATCTGATAAGGGATTAAGAAGAACTGCTTCTATCAAAACAGAAAATGAGTGATGGAAGGACACGTGCTCTCTTGATGGGAATGGGACACTGTTTGGCTGCAACATCTCAAATAACGAAAAACAGAATTACTATTAAATCCAGCAATTCAACATCTTGGTATATAACTAAAATAAGTGAAGGCAAGGGTCTTACAGACACGGTTATTTGTATGCCAACGTTCACAGCGGCATTATTCACTGTAGCTACAATGTCCAGAACAGCTACGTATCCACTAACGGATAAAATGTGTAAGAAAAGGCTGGTTTATGCAGACTGTGAGATGTTACTTAATCTTGAAAATAAATGAAATTCTGACACATGCTATAACTTAATGACCTTGAACACACTAGACAAAGTCAAATAGGCCAGAAAACAGAATGGTATTGCTGAAGAACAGGAGGAAGAGAATACAGAGTTACTATTTAATGGATGATGCAAAGATTCAGTTTTGTAAGAAATGTGTTTGAGTGCTGATGCTTTTATAAAACTTTTCTGTGAATGAATTTAGAACCAATAAGAAGGTAAGCATAAACTTATCACAATTTGGGAGTGGAAATTTATAATGTAATAGTGTTTATAGTGTTTTTAAAAATAGTATACTGGGCTGAGAATTTAGTTCAGTAACAGAACACTTGCCAAGGTCCTGGATTTGATCCCCAGCACCATTAAAAACCTCAAGCACCAACAACTGAACACATTCTTCTCTTGAATTTATCATCTCTGTTACTTCAGGTACATTATTTTTGAACCATGGGCAATTATTTAAAATAGCTTCACCAATAATCAATATAAAATTTCTTTGTGCATTTATAAAGGATTCAGAATTAGTACGTTTTAGAACTGGGAAGGTCAAAATTCAAATCCTGGCTCTACTCAACATCAAGATATTGTTAGGACTGTCACATGCACAGCCTGGCAGTGAAGAAGTCATGAATATATGGCACGAGGGTTATAAACAGATGAAACCATCATCTTAGGGCTGTGCTTTGTAAGTCAAACTTTTGTTGCGAGATAAATGTATTATGCAGCCCCTTATGTTTCATGTCAAAGCCCTAAGTTTCCTAAGAGAACACAGCTGTGTGAAGCAAAAACTGAAATGGAAGACCTGTAATTTAAAAGAATTTCATATTAAAGAACAATCATGCTAAGACATTTATCCTTGCAAGGTGTGGGGTTGCCACACCTTCAGTCCCAGCACATGGGAGGCAGAGGCAAGTGGATCTCTGGTTTACAAAATGAGTTCCAGACCACCTAGGGCTATAGGGAGATCCCTGTTGCAACAAAACAAAACTTTAAAAACTTTGACCCTGTCTAAAAAAAAAAAAAAAAAAATTAAAAACCTTATCTCCCAAACAAATGTCTGTTGTCCAGAATCTAATAGCAATGTCCATACCACAATAAGTACTTACTAGATGGTACAGTTTTCCTCACAGGAACAAATCTACTTACCTCTCCTTCAGATTTGACACCAACCACTTTTCCATTTTGGACAATGATTTCTTCAATTGGTTTATTCAACATGTAGGTACCTCCATAAATAGCACTTAACCTAAAAGAGTTTAAATCTCAATTATAATTCACAATTGTTCAGTTGTTAAATCTCCCTTCTTGAATCTAAATTAATGACAGGCAGTATGTATCTACTCCATTTCCTCCTAAACAAGTATTAGCTTATTTCATCAAAGCATGTTGTAAAATAGAGTGAAAAAAAACACAAATTGGCATCTCATACAGTTACTACTGAGCACGGGGTGCACACCTTTGATGCCAGCACTCGGAGGTAGAGGCAGGTGGATCTCTGATCTACATATTGAGTTCCAGGTCAGCTGTGGCTACAGAGAGAACCTGTCTCAAAATAACCAAATGGAAAAAAAAAAAAAAAAATACTGAGATGGAAAAAGCAATTATCAGCAATAGGGAATTAGTTTAGACTGACTGGTCTAATCCTCTAACATATAAATAAAAGCTTCAGACTTTAAAACAAAGCACTATCAAGACACAGCAACTTAAGCAGGCAGACAATGAAAAGGGGAGGAGGGAACCAACTGGTTGAGATCTTTATGTGATTGATGTAGCATCCCCCTAAGATACAACCTCTAGGTTTCTGTAAGTTGCTACATTAGAACAGAAGCAGGAAGACGGCAGTTGTTCAGATTTGAAGGACTATAAGACAAAATCTGGGGGACTGGAGAGATGGCTCAGTGGTTAAAGTACTGATTTCTCTTGCAGAGGACCCAGGTTCAGTTCTAGCACCAATATAGCAGTTAACAAAATCTGTAACTCCAGTTCCAAAGGATTCAATGTCCTCTTCTGGCCTCCATGGACATCAAACACATGGGTACACTTACATGCAAGGAAAAAACACTCATACACATAACATTCTTAAAAAATAAAAAGAGGCTGGGCATGGTGACACACGCCTTTAATCCTGGCACTCAGGAGGCAGAGGGACATGGATCTCTGTGAGGTCAAGGCCAGTCTTGTCTACATGGTAAGCTCCAGTCCGGATGGGCTACAGGGAGATCCTGTCTCAAAAGAAGATCAAATAAGAAAACAAAAGAGAGAGAGGGAGAGAGGAGGGGGGAAAGAGGGGGAGTGAGGGGGAGAGAGAGGGTGGGGGAATATTGAGGATGCCAAAGGAGATAAAAACTTCGAAAGCTTCGTTGGGGGGGGGGGTTGTTTGCAAAAGGGAAAAGCCACAAAGGAGCCAACAAACCCTTACAGTGTTTGTGCATGAGGGAGAATTCCAAGGAAGTCAACAAAAAGAGACAGCTTTAAAGGAGAAAAGCACAGCAGTAAGAAGGAAAAAAAGTGTTTGAAGATGATTAGAGCTATTAAGAGATTGGTTTAGGGGTGGTGGCACAAGCCTTTAATCCCAGCACTAAGAAGGCAGAGGTAGGTAGATCTCTGAGAGATCTGTGAGTTCAAGGCCAGCCTGATCTACATGGCAAGTTCCAGGGCAGCTGGGGATACAGGGAGACACAGTCTCAAGAAACCAAAAAGAAAAAGTAAAGAAAAAACTGTTAGAGGTTGGCAGCTTTAGAAGGACCACATCTCAGTGCTTACGGATTCAATCAGACAAAAGGCAAAACTGGAAACATCCACCTAGAAAGCATAAATCAAGTTCAAGGTAAGCAGAAAATAATGCAACTACCTATTGGAACAAATATCAACTTTTCAGAGAAAGAATCTAATATATGCCATTCACAATTCAGAATTACTAGATGTGTGGAAAAACAAAAATTGTACCAAGAGATACAAATATCCAGGTTATCCAGACTTGAGAATACACAAGAATGAAAAGACAATTACTGTAAATATGTCTAGGATAGCATCCTCTTGAAAGATATCTTCAAGAATAAATGTATTATCAAAAAAATACATATTTATCAATAAAAATAATCAGCAAATTTGAGCCCAGCATAGATGGCCTACTGAGACCATGTCTCAAAAGAATTTTAATGAAATTTTTATTGTTTCCATGCATTTCATACAATAAATCTTAAATCATATTTAGGCCTCCTCTATCCACAGCCCCCCATCAAAAGATTTTTTTAAAGGGGGGGGGGGACACAGACTTGTACAAGGTAACTCACCAACATCCCACAATGATGGGTGAGGGGACTCTTAAGGCCCTACCCTCCACCCTGAGGAGCTGGTGGAAGTGGAGTCACAATCCTCAGCAGTACAGCCACTGGGAAGCCACCAACTCTCAGATAAATAACCCACTGCCCAATCACACATAAGCAACATTAAGTAAATGTAGCAGGGTCACAAGCAAATCAACACAAGACAAAAAAAGTCATGAAAGTATGAGAGGGAACTGTTGGGAAGCGGTTGGTGGGAAACGGAAGGGGATGAGAGAATAATAAAGAAAAAAGAGAGTTGGGTGCAAAGAAGAATGCGATTCTGTCATCTTCAGGAAAAGTATGGATCTAGAAATCTTCCTGTCAAGCAAAGTAAAACTCAGAAAAACATCAAGTTTGGTCTCTAAAATGCAGGACCTGAGTCTAAGTATTTATATATAAATACATTAATATTTATGATATGATACACAACATATATTTATAAAGACAAATATACACACATACATAATGTGAAAGTAAAAGGGAGTCTGTAAGATGGAAGCTGTCTGCAGTGAGGGAAAAAAGGAAGGAGCCCAAGAAGGCAAAAATAATCACTCACTTCTTTCTTTCCTAAAAAATCGAGATTCAGTGCTGGGCCTAGTGGCACATGCCTTTAATCCCAGCACTGGGAGGCAGAGGCAAGTCAATCTCTGTGAGTCCAAGACCTGGTCTATCTACATAACGAGTTCCAGACCCTGTTCTCACAAAAAGAAAAGAAAGAAGATGGTGTGTATATGTGCATGTGTGACATTAAGCAGACGAGGGCTCTTTGGGGAGAGGAAAGGGACACCCCAGTGGCAGAGCTCTTGTCTAAAATACAGCAAAGCCCTGGGATCAATCTTTAGCAAAAAAGGGGAAGGGAGGAGAAAATGTGAAATTTAAGACAAAGGAACATACATCCCCCAACAGGAAACAGGAAAAGAAAAACATATGAAAGGAGTGTCGCTAGCAGAGGTTCACCGTAACGCTAAGCGTGAAACACCAAGTGGTGCTGCAAAAGAAAAAACAGTGTGATCAAACAGTTGAAGAAATAATGACCTAAAAATTACCAGTTTGGCATCTTTTTTTTTGGTCTTCTTGAGGCAGGGTCTCCCTGTAGCCCCAGAAGGACAGAAACTTGCTATATAGACCAGGCTGGCCTTGAACTCACAGAGATCGTTTGCCTCTGCCTCCTGAGTGCTGGGATTAAAGGGATGAGCCACTGTGCCTGGTCAACTTTAGCCCTTTTTTTAGTGCATTTATATTTAAAATAATTACTCATTTGGTGGTTGGGATTAGTCTGTTTCTGCTATCCCAACTCCCCACTCTAGTTTCTGGTTTGGCACAAGTCTATAATCCCAGCACTTTGGAGGTAGAAGACGTGGGAGGATCAGGAGTCTCAGGTCAGCCTTGGCTACATAGCAGGTTGTAGATTAGTTTAAGGGCAGCAGACCCTGCCTCAAACAAACAAACAAACAAAAACAAAACAGTTCTATGAGGCATTTAAGAATGTCATTTCCAGAGGACTATAGAGTTGGCTCAGCAGTTAACAGCACTGGCTGCTCTTGCAGAAAACCTGGGTTCAGTTCCCAGCACCCATATGTCAGCTAATAACCCTTTGTAACTCAATCCTCCATAACTCCAGTTCCAGGGGATCCAATGTCCTCTTCTGATTTCCTCGGACACCTCACAACACACGTAGGCAATACACTCATACACATAAAATAAAAATAATACTTTTAAAAAATAGAACAATCATTTCCAGTCTTCACAAACTTTCAGAAAGAGAAAGAAGGAAGCATTTCCAATTCATTTTATCAAACTACCAAACCCTGGTACAAAATACAAGTAAGGCCATGACAAAAAATATAAACCAACATCTAACATAAAACAGACAGAATTCCACATGTGTTACACTGTATAGAAAGACATAATCATGTGTGCAAACTAAGTCCAACAATAAATAAAAAGACGTGTCAGGAATAAGGGGCTCATCCTGGGAATACAAGGTTATTTTAATGTTCAAAATTCTATTCTATATAATTCATTATATTAATAGCATACAAAGAACACCTGCACAATTAACTCAATAGCAACCCACTTAAACTCACCCAGGTATGAACAGAATTTAATCTCACAAATCACCTACCAAGAAAACTCTAAAAAAAAAAATTAATAGTAAATTATGCACTGTTCTTCCTAAAAGAGGCAGCAAGATAAGAACATCAGTCCTCACCAACTCCTCTGATGTCCTCGCCAGGGTGATAAATAAAAGAGGGGAACACATCTAGGTTGTAGGGGGGAAATCTCATCTCTCCCTACTCACAAAAGACAAAGTCATATACATGGAAAATTCTCCTAATTCGATCAGAATATCTCAACTATTAGAACTTAAAAGCACATCATCACAGGAAACAGGCCAAAATACAAATATCAATTGTACTTTTTATGTATTAGCAACAAACAACTTCAAAATACTTAACAAGAGTATCAAAATAAAATATCTAGGAATAATTTGAACAAAGTGATATATGAATACATCATAGAGAAGAAGAAAACCTAAATACAGGTTCCAATGGGAAATAAATTGATCTAGATACTTAATTCAGTTCCAATAAAAACCAGCAAGCATTTTTCTCTAGAAATTGACAGTCTGATTCAAAACAGTACATAGAAATACAAAAGACCTAGAACAGTTGAATTAAGTTTTGAAGAGATCCAGCTGGAGAAGCTATTCCACTTCACTTATAAGACTGAACTACAAAATAATCAGGACAATATGGTAAAGGCATAAGAAAAATAAATCATTCAAACAAAATCTAGCCTAAAACTAGACCTAAATACAAAGTTAACATATTTCATTACAAAACCACCAGGACAACCTGAAAAAGAACTTTTTCCCCTAGCAAATGCTCCTAGAACAACTAAATAGCAGTTTAGAAAAACGTGAACTCCAAGTCCTACACCACTATGTATCAATATTATTGTATCAATATTATTTCAAGATGAATCCTAAGTTATATGCAAAGATAAAACTACAAGCTTCTCCTTGTGCTCTTAGGTTAAGCAAAGATTTCTTAGGACTCAAAATACATCAAACATATATATCTAAGATAAATCTGACATACTGAACTTTATGACAGATGATCTACACATCAAGAAAAACAACCCAAATCAAGACGAGGCTGGAGAGATGGCTCAGTGATTAAGAGCACCAACTGCCTTTGCAGAAGACCCGGGTTTGATTCCCAGCACCTACATGGTAGCGAACAACTGTCTGTAACTTCAGTTCCAAGGGTATTCGATGCTCTCTTTTGACCTCCATGGGCATTGTACAACATGGGTGTACTTATATACATACAGGCAATACACTCACCCACATAAAATAAAAATATGTTTAAAAACTGTTTAAAAGACTTGGACAGTCACAGCTCAAAATTATAAACAGCCAATGAACTCATGAAAAGTTGGAAAAGTCTTCTAGATATTCAAATTTAAACTATAACAAGGGCCAGTGAGATGGCTCAGCAATTAAAACTACTTGCAGACAAACCTGATGACCTGAGTTCAATCCCTGCAACCCGTATGATGGAAGGAAAGACCCTACTCCACCGGTTATCCTAACCTCTACACAAGGAAACTGTCATGTTTAGAGCGTACACACTCTAATGCACCCTTCACATACACACACACACACACACAGAAACACAATGTAATAAAAAATTAAGATAAATAGCACCAACTAAGACAAGAACATGGAACAAATAAAACTATCGTATACTGCTGAGTATATAAAAATGGCACAAAAATGTTCTGAAAACCAGCAGTTTCTTATGAGGTTAAAAACACTTTCCACATCAGTTAGCAATACCACCTATCCAAAACAATCTCACAATAGCTTCATTTGTAAAAGGTTCAAACTGAATGTCTAAATATCTACACCAAGGAGAAGGTGGTATATCCATATAATTCATGTAATACTCAATGATAAAAATGAATTATCAGCACACGCTTTACCATGAAAGAATCTCATACACAGTATTAAGAAGCAGAAGCCAGGGCCGGGCATGGTGGCACATGCCTTTATTTCCAGCACTCGGGAGGCAGAGGCACATAGATCGAGCTCTGAGAGTTTCAGGCCAGCTGAAGCTACAGGGAGACCTTGTCTCAAAAAGACAAAAAAAAAAGCAGAAGCCAGAGACAGAGACAAAGAAATATACTCTATTTTTTCCCTTGGCATGAACCAAAAGATGCAAGAGTGATCTATAGCAACAGAAATCAGAAGTGCAGTGTGCATGAAGAGGGTATGAATTATGAAATAAGGTGACTTTCTGGGGTAAGGAAAGCATTTTATATCTTGATTAGAATTGTAGTTACACAGGTCGATAAGGTCTGTGCACTTTCAAAGTGAAGTGCATTTTTACTGAAGTTCTGTTTCACTAAAATAGAATTTCAATAAAAATAAAAGGAATCTCAAAAACAAATAACATCTCATTTATTCAGTGACACATCCCACATTCAATAGTCACAGTCTAAGGTCAGTGGGATTCAGCTACTAAGTTAAATGTAGGCCCTCACCTTGCAAATCCTTGTGGTAGTTCTCCAAGGCCATAGAGTGGGTAAAGGTATGGACTTTTGCCATATCTTGCCAAAGACTCGCTGTAAAGTTTAATTCTATTAATGGTATCACAACACGGCTGATCTAAGTAGCTGGAAAAAAGTAGATGAACATTAGAAAAAGATGTTACTTCTTTTTTGTTAATTTTTAAATCTTTTCTGAAGTGGTTTCAATCTACTTCCTTCCTGTGTCTCTTCAAAGAGGGTTCGACAGTACTTTGCAACTAGAACCTCTTTCACAGAACAACACAGCTATGAGAATGTTCGGCTAAAGTTTTCATTTAGGAGAGCTGGGAAATTCAGTTGAGTTTCAAGAATACAAATCTGAAAGCCAAAAAAAAACTTACTCATCTGTTCTGTAAAGTGCAAGAGAATGGCCAGTAAAATCTATAACATCTTGGCCCAAATCAAACTTCTTATACACATCCCGCATTGAGGTCTTCTGAGGATCAATGCCCTCAAAAGTTCTAGGATCTTTCTCATCAAAGTTGGCCACATACACTAGAAATTTTCTGAAGCGACGTTTTTCAAACAGTCCCATTAAGCCTAAAAAATAAATGTTCAAAAAGCACATACTCACAATAGGATACTGAGGGGGAAAACAAAGTATGAAAGGAGATTTAAACGTGTATACCACGAATGTGGGCTCCTGTGACACAAAGTATAACTGAATATAACATGAAATCTGGACAACATGGCACCCAGTGATACAATACTTTAAAACAAACCCACACAATTAAAACAAGCCAGCCATAAAATCTTCAATTTCATTACAAAATACAAGTAACTGTAACCAGTGCTAATTACAGAGGTTCACTCAAGCACTTTCTCTTTTTCTTAATTTTATGAGTGTTTTGCCTACGTGTGTGCTAAGTGCACCACATGCATGCAATGCCCACAGAGGTGAGAAGAGGATATTAGATCCATTGGATCAGTGGTTAGCCACCATGTAGGGACTGGAACTCTAACCTAGGTCTGCTGTAAGAGCAGCAAATGCTCTATACTGCTGAGCTATACCTTCAAAACCAAATTCTATCTCTTATCAGGCACAGAGCAAACATGACTTAGAAAAAAATACCATGAAGACATCAATATCAACGTTCTTCCTTTGACAATTCTGGCCTATACTCAACCAACTATCTCTAATTGCAAATGTTCCTGTCCCTCTTCTGAATGCTAGGATATGCTATGTCATCTAATGGGCAAACGTGTTTGAGATATGAAGGATAAACTGGTCTCCACTAAATTTTGACAAAGATTGCACTGTCCATCACTTGTTTAAGTGAAAACCTAAATAATTAGTCCACTGCTTTACATGCTTTAAAAACTAGCTATAAATGGAGTTAGAGAGATGGCTCTGCAGGTAAGATCTGCTCTTACAATTCCCAGGACCCACCATGTGGCCTCCACATACACATGCAAACATATATGCAAGCAAACACTCATAAACATAAAATAAAAATCTACATCATCCTGGTCTATATAGTAAGATCCTGCCTCTCCCCACCCCTCCTGCCCACCACCCCACTCAAAAACGCTTTATGCAGTGCTTTCTACAAGTCAGTATTTCTACTAATAGCTGGTAGAATGTTAATTTAGAGGAAACTTCTGGTTTCATGTCTTTTTTTCTTCTTCTCTTATCATTAAAGTTAACTAATATGTGCCTAAGTACTTAGAATAGTATCTGGCATATAATAGGCATTCAATAAAATATTTGTTGGCTAGATAACTGTGTTTCTGAAATTCCTTTCTACCATAAAATCTCATCGTTCTGAGAAAATAAAATACAATTAATCGCTTACTAGATGCCAGGGCTTCTGCTTCAGTGGAAGGAACCTTGTAGATTTTGCCTCCTTTATAGACAAAGCTCCCTTCAATCACTTTGAAATCCATGTAGCGAGTGACCTCTGTATAAAGCAGCATCTTAACCAGCTGACCTAGAAAAGTCACATAATTCAAACTATTACTTAAAGCTCAGTATCTTTCAAATTTAGCAGAAAGAAATGTACACTTGCTAATACTAATAACCTCCTGATTTTTTTCTTCAGACTGCGTAACTCTTGTCAAGAAACCTCCAAAGTCACATTTCAACTGGTGCAACTAGAAGACATACTTTAAGCACATTTTTAAGTTTTTAAATATTAGGACTCTGAGGCTATGAAACATATTTATCAGCAGTAATACATGAGATCTGTTTTCCTGCAAATGGGTTTAGGCAGTTTTGAAGTTCCTATTATATGTCAAAGATAGACAATTCCAAATATTTCGGTTTCTATGTCAATTTAAATTTATTAAAGAAAATAAAAACAGATGGAATAATGATTCCAATTAGAAAATCTCATTTGCCAAAATTCACAAATTTGCTTATAGGACCAAAATTACTTAAAGCTGATTTGAAAGAATAAATTCAAAAGGATTGTCCAATTTCTTTTTTTTTTTTTTTTTTTTTTTTTAAATCAAGGCTGGGGACATAGTTCACTGGAAGAGCATCTGTCTAACATGCACAAGACCCTGTGTTCAATCCCCAGTCCTGGGAGTGAAAAACAAGAGACAGTATGAGGAGATAGACCTGCATCCAATGTTAAAAGTACACCAAATGATTAACTGGCCCCTAAGTTAAGGGCAAACAATACAAAGATTCATGTTTAAGAATTTAATGTAGCTAGACATGGCATATATCTGTAATCTGACTCCAAAGGCTGAGGAAGAAAGAGAGCTCTAAGCCACCTGAGCTATACAGCAAAACTATGTCACAAAATAAGAACAAAAAAGTTTAAGAATCCAATATGATAAAAAGTCAGCTCAATGGCATTAAATGACAACTGACAGACCTTTTTGAAAACATCAATTTCAGTCTCTACATTTAAAAACAAGATAAAGTGAATTTCATAAAGTAGTTTGTTTTTATATAGGGAATTTATACAGCAATTAAATGACACTATTACAAACACTAAAAACAAGTATTAACATTCTCATAAACCTGTGGTAAAATGAAAATTCTAAACATAAGCCCACCAAAATAAAAAACTAAAAGGAAAAGAAAGCAACAGATATGACATGAAAATTTTAACTTTTAGCACAGAAAAAAGGACAATATACTTGTAAGGCAAATAACAAATTATCTTAATCTACAAGGAGTTCTATCAGTAAGGAAAAACACAAAAACTTAATAGAAAGATATGCCAAGCACACTACTGACCAATTCACTATGAACAGGAAAGTTGGTAAATACCTAAAATCCATTCATTCCATCCTTTAATAGACACATTAAGTCCAAATTTTATCTTTCAATGACAAAAACTAAAGTGAGTATTATCAAAAGTTGATAAAGGTTCTGGGAAAGGAGAAAGCAAAATGCATCAATAAATAGGGACAGCCTTCTGTAAAAGACTGAGCCTTCACTCCCATAACTCTCTAACAGTACATGACCGAATTATCCGTCAAGATGTGCACGCTCTCCTTCCCTCCTCCTATTGACCCCAGCACACATTCAAAAACACATAGACTGAAAAACACATTAACTGGGACTCTACACAGATACATGTATTTTGTACACCAAAATATTAAGCATGGTTAAATCTAAATGGTGATTCAATTCTTAGCACAGCAAAACACCTAGATAGCAGCATTTTGATTACACAAACTTTACTTCCTTTCTAATGTTAGTATTGCTTAGATCATACAAAACCTCAGAAGAATTCAGTTAATTATCAGTTTTAGAGAATATTCAAATAGGCTTTCTATTAATACAAACTATAAAACATAAACTCAAAAAAAGAAAAAGAGATAACACATATTTAATTTCATAGGAAATAACTCAATAACCAAGAATTTAGTTTTTCTTTTTGAAACGCCTCAACTGTGAGGCCTAGCTGGCCTAAACTCATGCTTAGCAGTCTGCCCTCAAACTCTCAGCAGTCCTCCTGTCTCAGCCTTCTGAGTGCACCACTGCACTCAGCTCAAGAATTTCATTCTTCAATGTCAAGAGGTATAGATATCACAGAAACTTCAAGATATTTTATTCCTCTAAAAATCCTGAGAAAATTATGAAAAATTTCAAAATGCTTCCAAACTAGAAATCCTGAAATAACTATTTCTGAAGACTCAGTTTTGTCTAAGATCAAAGCAAGAGGGAAATGGTACATTTATACATTTACCATTTGCCGTGTTTTCAATTTTGGTGTGTGCCTCACAGTATTTCATCAAATGCCTCTGTCTGAATACAGCATCTTACAAAATTTACATTAATAAAACGTCTTCAATCTTCATGTGCATTGTGCCCCATCATAATCCTGTTTCTCCCCCACAGCTAATTGTTACACTCCCTTCCCTCCATTTATAACTGCAGACATTTCTAATGGAACATACTACTAACCATAGTGTTGCCATCAACAAAATTCAGGTCCCCAGACCCAAGGTAACTCTACTTGCAAATCAGATTCAATATACTGTTAGAAGTTAAGTTAGAATTTTTTACCATTAGCCATAAGGAACTTGGGGATTAAATCAACATTCCAGTCTCTTCCTCTCCCCATTGATGCTGGTGGTTGTCCTGGTAATTTAAATCTTTTGTATAACTAAAAGTAGAACAAAAAGTATCAATAATGTAACAAGTTTTAACCTTTCATTATAATATCAATGACTTTTTTTGACTGAGTGGTTTCCGCATAACAGTAACACATGAGGCACATTTCATTTTTAAATCAGACAAAAATTTTAGCAAGGTCCCAATGTTATGTAATTAAATATATTATTTAATTCATCAATGCTAAAAATAAGCAAACATTGCAGAAGTGTGGTTCCCATTTTTGACTAACAGGAAAAAAAATTAAGAACACAAAACTCACTGATAAACTAGTTCTGCAGGTGCATCTCCTTCCTATTTGGAGAAATCATTTAAACTCATTCCCTCTTCCATAAAAAGCGGCTTAATTCTTCTGTAGTTACAGGAGTTTTTAAAAAATAAATTTCATGGGCTGGAGAGCTGACTCAGAACACTGGCTGCTCTTGTAGAAGCCCTGGGTTCAAATCCCAGCAGCCACACAGTAGCTACAACTGTTCATAACTCCAGTTCTAAGGAATCTGATACCCTCTTCTGTCCTGAGAGCACTACATGACACAGGTGTACTTACACATGCAGGCATAACACTCATACACATAAACATAAATAAATAAAATAAATAAATTTCAGATTCCTCAAAATTAGAAAAGACAGTTAACACTAGTTCTAGTTAACTTACAATTTTTTAGGGTTTACTATAATAAAACTGATGTTTAAAAAACTGCATGTATCGGAACTGGAGGGACGGCTCAACAGTTGAGAGCACTGGCTGCTCTTGCAGAGGACCAGGGTTCGATTTCCCCCACCCACATGGTGGCTAACAACCACCTGTAACTCCAGTTCCAGGGGATCTGACGCCTTCTTCTGACCTCCATGGGCAATGCACAAATTGGGTGTACTTACACACATGCAGGCAATTCACTCATACACATGAAATAAAAATAATAAATAAAATCAAACAATTGCATGCTCTTCACATAGACACTTCAAAGAGTGTAGACATATGCATACATATGCAGTGATTACACTACAGCACACTAAATACGTTCATCGCCTCCAGTGCATGCCTCCCAACATGATATACAGTAAGAGGTCATCAACAATTTCTTTCAAAGTGCCCTGGACTTCTCAAAAGTAAAAACAGAAATAAAAAGGTAGAGAGACTTGTAGACTAAGAGAATAGAGAAGTAACACAAATATAATGTTTAAACCCTTAGTTAATCCTGGTTTTCAAAGCATACTGAAGAGCTAAACAACACATTCTTTGAGTTGCTAGGAAGTCCGAATACCACCTAACTATTGTTAATTTTCATAAATGTAATGGCATTGATTATATATAATAATGTCATCCTTAACAGACATAAGCAGAAATATTTAGGTCAAGTACCATAATGTGTCTGTATTACTTTCAATTTTTCAAAACTAGTAAGAAAAGCTGAGCATATCCCAGCACTCAGGAAGCGGAGAAAGGAGGATCTCTGTGAGATCAAGGCCAGCCTGGTCTGCATAGTGTGTTCCAGGCCAACTAGGGCTATAGCCCTCCATGTCCCCCACAAGGGATGCTAGGTCGAGTGTCTCATATCTATAACACAGCACGATGGAGGCTGAGGCAGGAGGATCCTGAGCTCAAGGCCAGTTGGGGCTAACAACAGACCTTGTTATAAAAAAAGAAAAAGCACAATAACAATAAAAAAAGACATGAATAAATTTTCTGATGTAAGTAGAAAGTCAAATCAGGCAATGATTATATATCTCATGAAAGATATGTATATTACACACACACACACACACACACACCAAACAGTAATCCCCATATATGTACACATTCCACACATGCAAGGCAAAGAAAAAATATAGGAAGATACTTAAGGGGCTGGAGAGATGGCTTAGTGGTTAAGAGCACTGGCAGCTTTTGCAGAGGACCCAGCACCCACATGGCAGCTAACAACCATTTGTAACTCCAGTTCCAGGGGATCTGACGCCCTCTTCTGGCATTGTACAACACAGGTGCACTTATTTGTAAATGTGCCTTGTCCAGTTAAAATAAAATAGAAGAGGCTGAAGAGATGACTCAGCAGTTAAGAATACTGACTGCTCTCACAGAGGATTGGGATTCAGTTCCCAGCACCCACATGGCAATTTACAATTGTCCTTAACTCCAGTTCCAGTGGATCCAACACCCTCTTTTGGCCTCTACAGACACTGCATGTCATGGGCACACTTATACGCTGCCAATACACTCATAAATAAAAATAAAATAAAATAAAAATATTTATTATTATTTATAATATTATATTAATAAATAATGAAAAATATTATTTATTTTATTAAAATAAAAATAATTAAAAAAATAGGACAACAGACAATGCCTAAGAAACCAAGCTTGGAATTACCACTAATATAAATTCATAAGCCCTCTTTGAGATTCTTAACCCCAGAGAGACAACTCTGAGACCTAAGAAAAAGTGATACAAATATAGCTTTAGATGGCTGAGAAAATAACTGTGATTCATATGCTCAGCAATGGATTCTGCTGGCACACTCACCAAGCCTGCCATCCTTCCTAATCCATACTCTTAAAATCTCTACCATCTCCCACCTAGAGGCTCCTAAAAACAAACAAGCTACAGACTTTCTATTTAATAAACCAAAACTAAAAGAGTCTAAGGAGTGAAGTGGGGACCCAGACAATTCCCTGCAAATAAAGATATGTTAATTCCCGGTGTGACTTACATCTTCCAGTGGCGTTATAGATGCACTTTCACCTCCATAGTACGGGTTTTGGTCCATATGAAGAACCTTCTTTCCATTCACTGACATTATGCCTGACAGGATACATTCCTGAGGGTGAACATAAGTATCTTTAATAGAAGAAAAGACCCATAGCATGTTTCAAATGCATTCTTTTTTATTAAAAAATGAAATGTCATTAAGCATTCTCAACACACTCATTCACCATGACAAAACCCATAAAGGAGGCCCTGAATGGGATTCAAAGGACTCTGAGCATACTATACCCAGGATAAAACTAGTTTCACATTAACACCACGAACATTAGACACCTGCTTTTTTCTGCTGTCATCTGCCTCTGGTGGAAAGAACAAAGACAGGCTTTAAACTACACCACTAGCCTTTATATCCTTCTCTCCCAGGCATTCACTAAGAATGTCCGTAATGAGGCACTAAGTTCAACTCTACAAGGCACACCCACCTTCTGAGCAGCTGGACAAGGTGGGCAGCACATAGCACTTCCAGCTCTGGGAAAATCTTCTGAGCCACTGACTTACAGGCTGAACCTAGACACTTTTTCCCATGAATCATCCTTTTTATTTGAGAGAATCGGCAAACTATGGTAATTTCGCCTAAAGACATATTTTTTCCAAAAACAAAACTTGAAAAAAAAATGATATTATCCGTTACCAGTAACAGAAAGTCAAATTTGTGAATGGAAAAGAATTCTGAAAAACTTCTATCTACCAACATGGGCCCCCATACTTTAAAAGACTTTTTAGAAGGGTATAAATATCAGTTGACTGACTTTCTCATTCTCTTTATCTCAAGGTTCGATCATGCTATTATGCAGCCCAGGCTGGCCATGAACTAGTAAATTAATGATCCTCCTACTTCCCCAGTGCTGGGATTCTAGATCATGAACTGTCACACCAGACTACAACACAAACAGGACATTTGGAATTGTTAAAATGAAATATGTCAACATATTTCCATGTGAGAGAACAATGTTAAAAATCATTCAGGGAAGAAAAAGAGGAAAGACAAGCAAAATCCAAGGACTGTCATGTGTCTGAATAGGAAACCACAGTTTGTGTTTCATAACACAGTGTTTAAAACTGTCAGTACAATTTTTTGTGCAAATCAAATATAAATCACAAAAATTTGGAAGGCAATTAAACTACTCTCCCATTTGCATGAGGCCTGTTCTTTTAAAGTGTCAGTTAAGACAAATACCACAATAGACTGAACATGGAAGCAGACAGGAGACTCTTATTTCTAAGCAAGATATTAAAGAGATTTTTTTTCAGAAAATGCAAGACAAAGATACTCCCTCTCATAAGTTATTTTGTTTTGAAAAATTATACATAGTACACATGGTAAGTTTACTAAATTGTCATTCATGTTAAACTGTAATGGACTTGATTTTTATGGGGTTTGTTTTGTCTGTTTTGTTATTTTTGAAACAGGTATCTCTGTAGCCCCAGCTGGCCTGGAACATGATATATAGACCAGGTTGACCTCTAAGAGATCCATCTACATCTGTCAACCAAAGTGCTCTGTATCCCAAAAGCATGTGCCACCATGCCTGGCCTAAGTATTCTACTTGGGTTATTTTTTCTTTTTTTTCATACTTTCTCTTCTTGGCAATACCGTAGAAGGAACCCCAGGCCTTATGTATAGCAGGCAGGCACAATTACTGGGTTATATTCCTAGCCCCATTTGAGCTGACTTTTAATAAGGATAGAACCTTCACAAACAACAGATCTTCAGCATCCTCAATTTTGTGTGTATATGCGTGATAGGCATGTATGTTGTATGAGTGTATGGGGATGGTGGTTACATGTATAGCTATGCTTGTATGTGGAGGACAGAGGTCAATATAAGGTGTCTTCACTGGTTGCTGTTCACCTTTATTTTTTTGAGGTATGGTCTTCACTGCCTACACTGAACCTCAATGATTTACCTACACTGGTTGGCCAGCAAAGTCCTAAAATCCACCTGTCTCAGGGCCGGTCCCAGTGATGGATTAGACATACACTGCTACACTCAGTTTTTTATGTAGGTGCTGGGGATTGAACTCAGGTCCTTATGCTTGCACAGTAAGCACTTTACCAACTGAGTCACATCCCCAGTCTCTAGCATCCTCAGTGTTTAGGAGCACAAAGAAGTTACTAATATAGAATGTTCACTTAACATACATAAAGTACTGGATTGAATCTCTGGTATCACTGAAGGGGAGGAAACTTTTTAAAAATCCAAGAAAGCCTGGAGAGAAGGATTGGTGGCTGCTCTTACAGGGAACCTGGGTTCAGTTCCCAGCACTTACATGGCAGCTCACAACTGCCTCTAAATTCAATTATAAAAGGATCTGACACCCTTGTTTGCTCACCACAGACACTCATGTGGCATACACTGTTACACATAAATAAAATTAAATTTAAAGCCAGATGTGGTGGCACATGCCTAACCCCAGCACCCGGGAGGCAGAGGTAGGAGGATTTCAGTGAGATCAAGGCCAGCCTGGTCTACATAGTGAGTTCCAGGCCAGCTGCGGTTACAGGGAGACCCTGTCTTAAAATAAATATCTTTTTAAACCCCAAGAGCAGATCCAAAGAGGAGGCACCACCCTTAATAAACTGGATTATAAATGATCACTCTCAGGAAAATTGTAAATAAAGCATCAATATACTAAGACAAACCAAATCAAGATGAGGGTGAGGATCAAGAATACAATTAACGAGAAGCAGCACAATGATGACAGTATTTCATTTAAAACTCTTTATTGAGGTTTCAGAGATAAGTGCTTTAATGGTTAAGACAAAGAGAATTCCACTTATCTGTATAAACTGTTGGTGCTCCTCAAATTTGCCACACAATCCTAAAAAACCAAGCATCTAAAGATTTCATTTATTTTTATTTTATGTGTATGAGTATATTACCTGCATGTATGTAAATACTCAAGTTATGCAAGTTCACAGAGTCAGAAGAGGGCACTGGATCCCCCTGGAACTGGAGTTACAGATGGTTGTTAGCAGTCATGCCACGTGGGTGCTGGGAAAGAAAACCTTGTCCTCTGCAAGAGCAGGCAGCTCTCTTAACCACTGAGACACCTCTCCAGCCCCAAAGTTGGTTAATCTTAACTGTTAACTCAGATCGAGAATCACCTAGGAGATTTGTAAGCACACCTCTAAGTGTGTCTGTAAGGGTGTTTCTAAAGAGGAATAATTACGGGGTAAGACTTGCCCTGAACGAGGGCAGCACCACTACCTAGAAAGATGGTTCAGGTAGACAAAATTAAAAGGAAGAAAGGAGAAAGCCAAGCAACACATGCACTCTTTCTCTGTTTCCTGTCTGTCACTACATGAGCTGTTCAGCTTCCTTATACCCTCCAGACATTCCGAGATAAAACCTCAGAAACTGTGAACCTAAATTATGAGCTCAGTTCATAATGTGCTTTGTAAGCACAAGGACTTGAGTAAGATCCCCAGAACCCATGTTTAAAAAGTCAGGCATGATAGCACATGCTTATAATCCCAGTGCTGATGAGCTGCAAAGAGGCAGATTCCTGGGATTCGTTGGCTACCCAGACTAGCTCACTTGGCAAGTTCCAGGCCAGTGAGAAATCCTAGCTCAAAAAAAGTAGGTTAACACCTAGGGAGTGACGGTGAGCTTGTCATCTGCCCTCCTCACACATGCACGTCTGCACACAACAAGCATGCATTCATGCACACATACATACATACAGAGTGAGACTTGTTCATATTTTTCTAATGTCCAATTTATCTATCCATGTTGCTACAGAGCAGAGGCCTCAAAGAAGCATAAGCCAAAACCAGCCTGCAGACTTTTTATAAATAGGTTCATTGATAAATAGCCACATTTATTTGTAAATAGATTGTGGCTACTTTACCAGACAAAAAAACAGAGTTGCAGTTGTGTCAGAGACCACATGGCCTGCAAAGTCTAAAATACTACTACCTGAAACTAATCCTGCAAGCACGTAACTGCAAGGTACACCTCCTGATTTGCCATAACCTACCCACTTGCTGAGAAATGTAAATTCTAAGCAGACACTGAAGCCTCAAGCTGAACCCACAGTACTCAAGGACTTGATAAAACAAGAAAGTTGAGCCCTGTCTCGAGGCTGCTGGAAAGAGGAGGATTCTGCTTTTTTAACAAGTCCCCAGGATTAAAGATCTTACATTTTTTATTTATTATTTTATTTTATGAGTTATGAGTATATTGCCTGCAGGTAGGTAGGTGCACTCGTGATATGCAATGCCCGTGGAGGTCAGAAGCGGGTGTCTGCTGCCATGTGGGCTAGGAATCAAACTTGTATGCTCTACAAGAGCAGCCATGCTCATAACTGCTGGGCCATTTCTCTAGCTCAAGATCTTAAAAGTTTAAAAGCTTCCAAAATTGACAATTCAAAGTAAAATTTACTACCTATCCAGGAAATTTTGGATGCAATATTAAATTTATTTTTAATTAATAGCACATTAAATTTATAGGAAATACACTAAGTTCCCTTACTTTGTCCCAAAAAAAAAAAAAAAAAAAAAAATTTGGTCAAGAGCTGGGGACGTAACTCAATAGTAGAACACTTTAGCATATAGGCATACAGTGAGCCCAGGCTTGATCTCTAGCACTGACAAAACAAACAAGAACAGAAAAAGAAGAAAACTTGGTTCATCTAGCATGTATGTCAAGAATATTAAGATTTGCCAGGAAACATGTAAGACTGCAGTTCACCAGAAAATATGTTTGACTTAAGCAAAATGAAAACACAAATACCTAAAGTAAGATTATAAAACCACCTTCAAAATCCAAGTTCACCATCCATCCTGATACCTGATCTACATCAAAAGATAACTGGCCAAAATTGAATTGAAGTTCTAGTGTGTGAACCTAGATCTGATGGAAAAGCCCCTCAGCAATCCTAAGATTTGCTTTCCTTCAGCACTCTACATATGAAACCAGAGCTGAACTCATCACACTGTTCAAGCATGGAATTTCTATATTACTTTTGATATGCCTAAACTGTGTCCCTCCCAAATGGTGCACTCCTTTAATCCCAGCACTTGGGAAGCAGAGGCAGGCAGAATTCTTATGAGACTGAGGCCAGCATGGTCTACATACCAAATTCCAGACCAGCTGGGGTTACAGGGAGACCCAGTCTCAAAAAGAGACTCCCCACAAAAAAGTTAATGCCTACCACCTTCCTATTTAAGACTGGAAAAAGAAAAGAACCAAAGTTTTTCACTTTCATTTACCTTCCAAGTGATCAAACTGAGGTACTTGTCAAAAAAACTGGCAAATCCTAATGCAATTTAAAGTTCTGTTTTGACAAAAAGGAACACATGGAAAAACCTATTTTTTGTGTACATGCATACACAAAAACGTGTTGTTAGAAAAAAGGATACTTCACACCTTTTCTTAAAGAAAAATGTCTTTTCAAAGCTCCATTGCAGTTGCTCTCAATGGCATAAGTCTTACATCAGTAACTTAGTAAAAATGACTTAGTTTTATATAGAATGACTGTCCTCCTTAAAAGCTGTCAAAATATAGCTAATCTTCCTGTAGCCATGGCTGGCCTAGAACTCTCTATGGTAGACCAGACTGACCTTAATGTCAGACATCCAACTGCCTCTGACTCCCAAGTGTTGGAATTAAAGATGCTTGCCACCGTGCCTGACATAATTAAGCCTTCTTTTTCAAAGAGTTTTTAAATTTGTATCTATAAGTGAATGCCATATGTGTGCAGGTACCCACGGAGGCCAGAAAAGGTCATTGGAGCCCTTGGAGCTAGAGTTACAAGTGGTTGTGAGCTGCCTACCGGTAAGTGCTGGGAATAAACTCAAGTTGGTTCTGGAAAAACAGTAAGCACTTGATCCTAACTACTGAGCCTGTATCTGGTTCTGTATCATGCTTTCTTTCCAACTATGCTTTTTCAAACCTCCTGTGTGGACGTGTGTTGTGCGTTGTGTGAGGACCAGAGGTCAACCTCAGGTGCCATCAGTTCGTCAGGTCTGTGCTGGATAGCTTCAGCTGTCAACCTGACACATTTGGTGGAGGGAACCTTAACTGAGGAACTTCCTACATTGGGTTTGCCTGTGGCCATGTCTGTGAGGCATTTTCTTGGTGGTTGAATGATGTGCAAGGGCCCAACCCATTGTGGCTGGTGCCACACGTGGGCAGGTGGTTCTGTGTTGTGTAGGAAAGCAGGCTGAGCACAGGCCATAAGAACAAGACAGTGAGCAGCTCTCCTCCATGGACTGCACTCCAGGTTCCTGCCCTGAGTTTCTTCCTTGGCTTCCCCTGATGATTAACTGTGAGCTGCAAGTCGAATAAACCCTTTCTTCCCCAAGTTGGTTTTGGTCAGTTTTATCACAGCCATAGAAGGTAATTACAACAAATACTGTCTACCTTTATTTGAGACAGGGTCTTTCACAGGTTTGGAGTTCACCAAACAGACTAGACTGGCTGGCCCCAGAGATGCATCTATCTTCACCTTCCCAGCAAGACGTGCCTCCACATCTACCTTTTTTCTCCATGTGGGTGCTGGAGATTAAACTCAGGTCCCTGTACTTGTGCAGCAAACACTATACTAATAGATATCTCCCCAGTCCCACATATTAATTTTTTATTATTGTTTGTATGCTTGAGAACATACACACACCATGTGGAGGTCAAAGGACAAATTCTAGGAGTTGGTTCTCTCCTTCTGCCATGTGAGTCCCAGGGGTGGAACTCGGGTTCTCAGGCTTTGCAGTAAGCACTTTTACCCGCTAAGTCATCTTGCTGGCCCCCTAAATCCTTTTTAAAATACCAATTTACACTGTTCTCTTTACCTAGAAAAGCATTCCCCTCATAGTCAAAGCTTACCAATACTTTTTAAAGCCAGTTTAGTCTCTCCTTTATAAAGATTGTACTTGTTCTAGCTGAACTTCTCATGTTCCCTCCCTCCTTCTCTCTCTCCCTCCCTCTTCCCCTCCCTCCTTTCTCTTCTTAGATAGGATCTTACTATGTAGCCCAGGCTGGTCTCAAACTCATAATCCTCCTGCCTCAGGCCCTGAATGCTAAGTTATATACATAGGTCAGTAAACCCAAAACCTGCATTTACCCTTATTTTAGTTACTCCCCAAGGTGAGACTAAAACACAGGCCCTTTCTAGATTTACCTTTTCATTTCCCATAAGGGATTGCATTAATCACAGGTAGCTTACATAACTGAAATAGGATGATCATTACTCCAGTAAGTCTTTAACCAGGTACAGTGAGGGAGAGAGGCAACTAGGATATCATGCATGTGAGCCAAAATATTAATCCCACAAGTTACCTTTAAAATCAAATGTCACATAAAATGAGGTAAAATCAGACACCCAAATCAGACAAATACCCGACTTTACTTGCATGCTCTATTTGGTCAGCATGCTTAAAAACAGATTTAAATAGAAAGTAATACATTATGTTTCTATCATCTAAGAGTAATATCCCTGATTGAAAATACCTGTGACAAGCATGTTTCAAAAATTTCTGAATTTTCCACATATTAAAATATGTATGTACACCTAACAAGCTATCTTGGGGATTGGAACCAAATCTAAACACAGATTTTATTTATGTTTCAAACCAACTTAATACACATGGTCTGAAGAGACCCTAACATAGCATTTTTAACCTGCATTCTGACAGTCACCCAGTCACATTATGTCAAGGGTGGAATTTTCCATTTGGGGTATGGTACTGGTGCTCTAAAAGTTTGAAGTACTCTAAATTTCACATATTTAGGTTAGGAATACTCAACCTTTAAGTATTTGCAAACATTGTTCCTATAACCACTACTGCAAAGAATACAAAGTCCTTTGTCAATACAACTTTTACAAAGCCACACTAAGGGTTTTCAAGACCAAATGTAAGTCCAAGCAAATATAAATTACAGTTCTGAAAATTTTAAACTTTTTTTTTACTTATTTTTATTTTATGTGTTTTGTCTACATATATGAAAGCACACCTATGCCATGCAATGCCCGTAGAAACCAGAAGAGGGTGTCAGATCCCCTGGAACTGGATTTAGAGATGGTTGTTAGCCACCATATGGGTGCTGGGAATCGAACCCGGGTCCTCTGCAAGAGTTGCCAATACTGTTAACTGATGAGCCATCTCTCCGGCTTCACAGTTCAGAATTTTTAAATCAGGTACAAAAACTGGTATTTGATAAAAAAAAAATCTTTTATTAAGAGAAATGAGAGGGGAATGTATCAGGAATATAAAATATTTTTTAATTATAGTGTTGAAAATGAGCTGCTGTTCTAGAAAAAGTCACAGCTGGTTAACTTTCAAAGTACATGTTTCTATTCCTAATTTCTAGAGTTACTGTGCAGAAAAAAAAACAAACCCTTTGGGAAGCACAGTCAGCAGTGGTGCTAGTTACTCTTTTCAAATATACTAATTCTAGCACAATTCATTAATTGATTACCCAGTGCATGGTAAGTTATATGTAAAGGATGTGGTAAGCGTTTGCTTACATGTACAGAAAGCAGAGAAACACAGAAGTTGTCAGCTGACCAACAAAGAAAGGTGGAGGCAAAAACTAGACCAAATAATTCAAAGATAGAGTAGTGTGAGATTAAAGGTCACATCAAAGTTCCTGCAAAGCTTTCTAGGTCTTAATGCATTTATAATATTACAACACAGCACAAAAAGTAGCCTTGTAACAAGAGACAGGAGTTATCAAGAAAATTATTTTCCTTACTTTATTAAGTTGTGATAGCACTAGAAAGGTTATAGTTCCAAGAGCCATAGTCTTTTAAAAGCTAACTCCCAATTTTAGAAAAGTATACCGAATCTTCCATTTTTTATAGGGAATTAAGACTCATTTTTAACCAAATCATTTTAGCCCTTCTTTACTAAAGTTATTTTCAGTACTTACAGATTAACATGAGTTTAACTGATATGAAGCAATGGCAGAACTAAGCAACATAGAAAATTCCAATACTTCCTTTGAAAGTGGGAGATTCCTGGGCTCTCAGTACATGACACAGGGGACAAGCATACACAATCTGGTACCCATACCTGATGGTATACACCTTTATTACATTCTTAAATCTTCAACACTAAAGATTTAATTATTTTTTATTTTATGTGTATTAGTGTATTGCCTGCATGTATGTTAATGCACCTGTGTCGTGCAATGCCCACAGGACAGAAGAGGGTGTCAGATCCCCTGGAACTAAGGTTATGGATGGTTGCTGGGTGCTGGGAACTGAACCTGGGTCCTTTACAAGAGCAGCCAGTACTCAACCCTAAGCCATCTCTCCAGCCCTAAAACTAAATATTTATAACCCAAAAACTAAGGGCATTAAATGGTGTGTTCTCAGATATTCAAATAGACTTCTAATTTGAGGGGCCTTTTTGTGTTTTTTTTTTTTTTTTAAACTTTGATGTCATCTAAGTCTTAGTATTACTAGAATGAAGGTTGACTTCTTACTGTCAAAATCATACTACCATTGTGGCTTCTATTACTGATGGTAATAATGTGACTGCCCTGAACTGATACAATTCTCAAAGAACATCAAACTATATAAAACTAGGAAAGCCCATGGAGAATCAAGTTATCATAGTTATAGGATAACAGATGCTCCTCGAATTTCTAGTTATATATGGATCCACTACTAATCAAAAAATTCAAATGAAAAAGTAAAGTGTGATCTTGCTAGATAGGACTGCCATCTTTGATACAAAGTGATGTTTTTGAACTAGGCAAGTGGAAACATGTAGGATGGCTTTGCACATGCTTATCCAGGCTCCACTGACCTTAATCATGGGTCAGTCTGAAAGAGTAACAGTAACCAAAGAGAAACAATGAAAGTAACTGTCTCCTACAATAGCTGTCAGCATAGGACCCACTGAATAGGCAAAATCTACCATAAACTACTAAACTTGGAATCCCAATTATGTACTTTCAAAAAACCTAGTCTTTAATGGTGGTGCATACCTTTAATCCCAGTACTGGGGAGGCAGAGGCAAGCAGATTTCTGTGAGATAAGAGGCCAACCTGGTCTACATGGAGCATTCCAGGCCAGCTGGGGCTACAGAAAAATCCTGTCTCAAAAAGACAAAAAAAAAAAAAAAAAAGACAACTGGCAGACTGCACTGGAGAGACCTAGCCATTTAGACATCCAAGTCTTCCCAAATCATCATCAAAAAGGCATTCAATCAAATTCCCCAAACAACTGGCTTTCCAGATAAGCATCCAGGTCTATTTGATAGACAATACTTATCGGGCAGTCACATGTCTATTTCTGAAATGGTCAAACAAAATGAGTCTTCTTTGGAAATCATCATTCATCATTATGTAAGTGAAAAATAGACTTTTCCTAAAAAGAAAAATTTGTGGAATAAAAATCTTGAAGGTCGTTTCTTGTCAAGAGAAATCTAAAACAGTTACTTCAGGGCATTTTATATGTAAAAATATTAATTTTATCCTTAGAGATTATAATGTATTTCAGATAAATTTGAAATGGTAATTTATATTTGAATTAAGACTGTACAGAATTCACAAGGACTCCAGTGTTCATCTATCAGTGTTCCCGATGAAGTAAATCAAATTTTCCCCAAAATTGATAGTCAAAATGGTTGGTTCAGTCTCCAGTATCTTTCTGCAAGGTGATCAGTCATTATTTTCTTTAAAAAGGAAAAAAGTATAAGATACAAAAACCTGCCTGCATTATTTGCAAATGATCTAAACATCTCGGGACAGACAAAATAAATATTCTATGGCATGTGATAGGCCTTGCATTTATACATTGCGAATTCTTTATTTCTGATTTGCCTTCTACCTTCTTTAAGGAAATGTAATACAGAGAACTTGGCCTCCATCCCCAGTTCATTTCAATTCAATTCTCCTAAGAAAACACTCAGAATAAATCATGAAGGTATGCAACAAACCAAGCAAACGAAAAAGATGGCCAAGGCCAGGGGGAAAGCATTTGATAGACAAGCTTTGAGAGCACTCGTTTCCAATTCTACAGATGCCCAGTAAGTGCGACACATGAGACGACGGTTTAAAGAATGAATAAGACTGTATTAGGAAAGGGGTAGTATTTTTTTAATTCTAGCTCGTTTATTTTCTCTAAAAGCCTAAGTGGACCAAACTAAAAAGTTACCACTCAGGGATTACCCAATGATCGGTCAGGAAACCTTGTCTGGCTTTCTCAGGAGCAGCACACTAAACTGGAAATGCAACTGCCAGCTGCGACTCCCTCTGCCTCCGGGCAGGGCTTCACACTTCCAACCCCGAGCGGTCCGAGCCCCGAAGGGGAAGGGAGGCGCACTTGCAGCCCACAGACAGCTGTTTTCCCTTTCCTCTTCCTGTCTACCCGAGGAAGCTCTCGTTTCGCACCGGCTGTTTGGCGATTCTGCCCTTACTGCCCAACGGGCTGGCTTTCCCGCGTCCCGAGTTCCATTTCCTGGTTTTTCCTCGTACACTTGGACGCCTTCAAATCAGTGCATCCCAACCAGCCGCGGCTCCTTCCCCAACCCTAACACCGAGATGGGAGGGAGGCCCAGGGGACGCGGACACTGGCGGTTTGGCCTCGGGCACCGGGCCTCCTAGTGTCCACTGCAGTGACCCACCCTCGCCCCGCGGGCCTGCCAGCGGAACCCACCGGGCCCCGTCCGCTGCCCGCCCGTCTCCCCGGCCCGCCCTGCACCCTGTCCGCCCGCAGCTCACCGTCAGGCCGGTGCCCAGCACGATCACGTCGTATTCCTCATTCATGGTGGGGGAAGGAGCGAGCGCAGAGGCTCTGCGGCCACCGTAGGGAGAAGGGGAGAGAGGACTCAGGCCGTTCTGGGCGCCGGGGGAAAGGGAAGATCCGAGGAGAGGAAAAACAAGCAGACGAGGAGGCGAGGCCCGCCGCCACCTCAGACGGGAAGAGAAGAGCCGGGTAGGGAGGGGAGGGAAGGCGGGGAGAGCGCGGCAGGCGCGGCGGGCTGCAGCTAGCTCTGCAACCAGGGCGGGGCCTGCGGAGAGGCCGCCGAAGCCGTCAGTCACGCGCAGACAGCCCTCTCATTGGTGCATCTCCACAGCTCGCCCCGCCTTCTTCTTTTCTCGCCACTCGCGAGAGGAGGGCGGGACGTCGCCATCTTGGCTTCCGGTTTCCCCACCCGTCCTTTGCCACCGTGGTCTGGGCGGCATCACGCGAGGCCCGGGATGGAGTTAAGGATGAGGAACTGGACGGAAACTGCGGCTGGGCCGCCACGTGCCAGACTCCAGCGGCCTGAGCCAGAGCTCGGTAGGCCTCAGCCCCAGGAGCCCTACCTCCGCCCTTGGACTTTGAACGGGGTGTGCACCGGCTGTTGTGTGCGGGCCACGTGGATGAGGAACTCCAGCCTTGGCCGCCGCTTGGAAGGCTAACAGCCTCATCGCCTCGGCGGCTTAGCCCCTGCCCCTACCCCTACCCATAAAGCTGGGAAAAGATTATTTCTCGTTTCGCATCCTGTGTTATACCCCTTTGGTTCTGTTGAACAAATAAATTAGGCCTAACTGGCATTCATACTTTAGGTAAAATTTGGCTCAAAGCGGCCTCCTCAGATAATGGTCCCCATTCTAACTTGAGATGCTAGCAGGTTATAAACTAACCTGAGTATATGCCCTGGTAACCAAGCAACTGGGCCTCAGCCAATCCCAGACTGAAGGCTGCTAAAGTATGCCTATATACGGCGAATGCTAAATTTCACTATTCAGGTAATTTTGTGTATTTCCTGTGTTTCTTGTTACAAATAAATCTCACCACACTAGAGATGCATTCTGAACTATCTTTGGAGTTTTGCCTTTTTCTAGATCCTGTTTGTTCTCTAAATTCTGTTGAATTTATCTGGTTTTTTTTGTTTGTTTGTTTTTTGTTTGTTTGTTTTCTGTAGCAGACTGACCTTATTGGCAGGATCCAAAGTAGAACTTGCAGCCCCCATGCACATCAGAGTACCATTTGAGCACGCTGGAGGTTCTGGGTAGATTTCTCTCTTGGATCTCAAGCTCCACCGACTTGGAACTCACCAGGTTTATCTGAGCAGTTTTTTTCCCTTCCCTCCACCCCTACTTTACTGAATGGACCTGTGTTCAGAGTCAAAATCGGACAGTTAACTAAATTGGACCCATTTAAGGGCCTCCAGCAGGTTTTGTTTTGTTTAGATTTCAGAGGGAGTGATTCTTCACAAATTCTTCACTTTAAAGAAGTCCAGGACTTGACTTTCTTCGACTTCAGCTAAATTCATGTATTAAAATCATGACCTCAAATCATGTACATACAATAGACACTGGAAAAGTAGTGGCCATTAGTGGAAAAGTTTTAGTTTGGAGAGAATCCTTTCAGTCTCAAAAAAAAAAAAAACACAAAAAACAGATCAGCAACCCTGTAAATGGCTATGATGTAACTCAGAGCAGCTGCCTAGTATGCACAAGACCGAAGTCTGGTTAATTGGAATACCAGTTTAATCCATAGCACCTACAAATAAATAAGAATTTAAGAAATCCCTGCCAAAGCAATAGGTTACGTTTTTAATGAGTATGTAGAAGAATCTAAAAGAATCAAAAGTTGTAAGCTGGCAAGATGGTTTGGTGTGTGAAAGTGCTTGCTGCAATTTCCAGAAACCACATAAAGGTAGAAGGAGAAAACTGACTACAACGTTGTCTTCTGGTCTCTCAGCATACTAAAATACAGAGTCAGGCACACATGTAACACAATGATAATAAATACAATTGTTTAAAGGAATCAAAATTTGCTTCATGAAAAGTTCCTTTGGAGGACTGGAGAGATGACTCAGTGGTTAAGAGCACATACTGCTCTTCCAGAGGACCTGAGTTCAGTTCCCAGCACATCAGGCAGCTCACAACCACCTGTAACTCCAGCTCCTGGGCAGTCCAACACCTCTGGCTTCTTTGGGTACCTGCACTCACATTGCACATACCCACACAGAGACACACATAAGAAAAAAAAATTTTTTTTAAGTCTTAGTAGAGCAAATGAAAAGCTTAAACAGCCAACTCAGGATGTGATAAAACAGGACTGTACTTGAACTGAATTAACCCTGACCATTCCTTCTTTCCGTCTTTACCTAAATACTCTGATTCTGGTTCTACTAACAATTCTAGAGTTGCCCTTTCTCCTTGACGACCATCACAATGAGGAAGTCTCATAAAATTCTGACCAACCAAGCCTGTCTGCCCTCACAGCTTTTCTCCATGCTGTGAAGCAGAGCTTAGCACCCTCACGAGAGAATTTCAAAATCTAAAAATCCTCAGAAGTTTATTGTTTAGAATCATTTTAGGAGTTTACAATCTGAGACTACCTGACCTTTGCCAAGTTGAACATAGAATATTGGGAACTGCTGAAGCTCAAAATAGGATGAATGGCAGGAGCAGAGGGAATGGCCTCTGAGGAAGGGGTGATGAGCCCCTAACACTTCAAGACGTGAACCCAGGGAGCAAGTCAAATTGCTGAAGGACTTTGAAAATCAGACCCCAAAGTTTTTCTTCAGAACAGTGTTGGCCAACTCACTTTTGAGAACCCGCCCTGCTTACAGAGCTGTTTGTTCTCAACAAACTTTGCTGGTTTACCCTTAAGAAAAAAAAGACTGATTGGCCCATATAAAATCTTGTAGACAAAAGAACTGTAAAAAGATTAACCAGTTTGAGATTACAGAGCACACTTAGAATCAGTGAAGTGTTCTAGGGCTCAAAATGCACCAAAGAACATTTCCTATATTCCCATCAGAAAATGGAGGGGCGCCCCTTCCTTCGCAGCCTTAGCAACTTTCCTGCAGCTTCAGCAGGGACCATCAATGGGGACCTGGAATGGGAGCAGCTGAAGACATCAAAAGAAAGGGGAAAGGCCAAGCATGTGGTGGACACCTGTAATCCCAGCACTTTGGAGCCTCTCAAGTTCTAGGCCAACCTGGGTTACATAATAACACCATGTCTGTGGAAAAAAAGAAAAGAAACCAAAGGTCTTAAGGAATCTAGTAATACAAGGGGAGACTCCATAAAGTGATTCCAGGACGTGGCTTTCTGTGCTTTTTTATTCAGTGGACCATGTGCCACTTTAACAGCTACAGGCATTATAAGGTGATTGCCTGCGCCATGTCTGAAAACAATACCACCACATTTATCCTCTACTCTCAGAAACTACAAAATGTAGGTCTAGATGTGACTTCCAACAGAAGTATCATTTTATAAACTTGGGTGTGATATATTGTTTGGTGTTACAGTTGGTTCATCTGCAACAGTAAGCAACACAAAACAAGTCCAGAAGAGATTTATCACATTGATGACATCAAAGACCAAATCTTAAGGACTTGGCCAATTTGTTATCAGTTGCCTCATCCAACAGTGATAAGTTAGGCAACTTAGGAAAGACAAGCTCCCAGTCACCTAAGCAGTTGATTGAGCAGATACTGATGGGTTCCAATTAAGCCCAAAAGAACACATATGTAGCACTCTGTGATTCTGTCTAGAAGATACAATTTTTCCTCATCCTGTTGCCAGTGAAATTTCTGCCTTCCCGAAGGCCTCAGAAAGTGTCAAATTAGGTAATACGTGGGAGTGGAGCAATCCCGAATTCTGTTCTTCCTGAGTTATCCCTTTGAAGGTTACCCAAGCTGACTGTTGCAAACAATCAAATGAGAAAACATGCTGCATACCATGGTTTTGCTCTTCCTGAGAAGAACTGGGAACAAGTTGAGCAGTTCCTGTGCTTGCTACTGTATCACTCAATGTGTTTAATTAACATGGGTCCAAATGATTAACTACAAAAATGGTTCATCAGTGTTTAGTTTGCCAAACCCATAAGCATGGGAAGACAGTAAAAATTAGTGGTACAGCCAGCCCACTGGATAGACCCTTTGGACATCAGCAAATGGATTTCAGCAGGAAGCCTTAAATAGGTTCGTGGTATGTATCTGTAAATTTGTGTGGTTTCTGGTGAAGAGAGGCTTTCTCAAATAGGAAAGTGATAATATAGTATTAGGTAAGAAACAACTAGGAAACTTGTTTCCCTTGTGAGACATCGGTTAGAAAATTTCCAGTGACATTAAATGAAGTACTGTGAACATTACCCGGTCCTCCTGCCTCTACCTTCCAAGTGCAAGGATTACAAGTGTGCACCTTGAACCCATCTTGATCCCAAGTTCTTTTTGTGTGTGTATGTGTTTGTGTGTGTGCATTGTGTGCACACATGTGCCTGTGGAAGTAAGCTGTCCACCTCAGGTGTCATTCCTTGGAAGCTAGCCACATTGTTTTTGAGACAGAGCCCCACTGGAATTTAGTGCTCACTGAGACCTGGGGTTCACTGATTAGAGCACCCAGCTGGCCAGCAAGCCCAAGGGATTTGCCCTTTGCTGCCTTCTCAGTACTGGGATTTTTTTTCCTGGCTTTTTGACATGGATTCTGGGAATTACCTCAACATCAAGCCAACCCGAAATATCATTTTGCAGCATGAACTAATCCTTGACATCCATTGTACTCCAAAGACTATGACAATGGGACTTGGATACTATTGAGTTTTGATTTATTTACTTTGAATTCATGTGATTTGTGTGTTTCCGGGCGTTTCAATTTTTGAAACTACTGTGCTCAGTCAGATGTGTGCATGTGTTTGCATGTGTGTGTATGTGTGTGTGTGTGTGTGTGTGTGTGTGTGTGTGTGTGTGTGTGTGTGTGTAAGCAAAGGAGAGATTAAAGTCAGGTGTGGTCAACCTCTTTCCAGTATACTTTGAGACAAGGGTTTCTTCCTGAACCTGGAATTCACCAACTGACTACACTGGATGGTCACCAAGTTCCAGGATCCTTCGGCCTCAAACTTCCAATACTGGGATTGTAGTTGTGTGCCACCGTGCTTGGATTTTTTTTTTTTCTTTTGCACAGATGCGGATCTAAACTGAAGTCCTCATGCATAGCACTTCACCCACTGAGCTATTTTCCCTATCCTGTCCATCATTCAAAAGTTTGAAATGCCCACATATATTTATCATTTGTAGATCAACCTCATTGCGGTTAGAATAACAAAAACATTGAACATGTTACCTAATTAATATTGTAAACTTATGAAATATAGTGTTGAAATCAGGCAGATTCACTGAGATGGTTGTAATCAAAATGGTCCTAATACTATGCCATGGTTTGAGGGATATGGGACTATGACAATGGGACTTGGATACTATTGTGTGTGTTTCCTTAAGGGATAATATGATTAAAGTGGTTGAGGGTTGGGTTGTAATGGAAATAAATTTGACCTAGGGGCTGGAGAGATGGCTCAGCAGTTAAAAGCACTTGCTACTCTTCCAGAGGACCCCATTTCAGTGCCTAGAACTCATGTCAGGTGGCTCACAGCTGCCTGCAACTCCATCTCCAGGGGATCTGACACTCTTTCTGGTCTCTGTAGACACTACACACCTGTATGGCACACACACACACACATACACACACATAAAAAACAACTTCCAAAATAAATAATAAAATTTGACCTAAATCTGGTGGCATGATAGAGCAATAGACTCTGATTTAAAGTGGCCTCCATCTACACGGTCTATAATCTCCTTCAATACACTAAAAATAGGAGGTTGTAATATATATATATATATATATATATATATATATATATATATTTTTTTTTTTAGACTGAGTCTCCTTATATTCCAAGCTGGCCTGGAAATTACCATGTGGACCAGGCTGGCCTCAGTCTCGCAGAGATCCACCTGCCTCTGCTTCCTGAGTGCCGGGACTAAAGGTGTGCACCTCCATTCCTGACTAGGTTATAATCTTGACTAAGGAACTGATATCAAGTACAGGCTGCCAAATTATGGCCTATTAAGGTAAACAACACACTAGACCAACTGAAAAATTTTTGTCCTTTTTTTTTCTTCCTTTTTTAGACAGGGTCTCATTACATACCCCTAACTGACCTGGACCTGACTGTGAAGACCAGGCTGGCCTTAAACTCACAGAGTTCTGGGATTAAAAGCATGTGCTGCCATGTCTGGCTTGACCAGAGCTTCTTAAACTTTTCCCACTTATAGCCATTTTTTTACCTAATAAATTTCATGCAACTCTGGATATACAGTTATATAAAATAGCTGTACAAATCATCACAGATAACAATGTAAAGAAATTTACTTTAAAACAATTCTTTGGTATGCATATAATTTTATCATTTACTAAAAGATGAAAGGTTTTCATACTAATGAGATGGTTGTGCTTGTTTTTTCTATATAAAGAGTTAAATTCTGCAGTATGCAGCACATCTACTGGTTTTCAGAGTTGGTTAATATTTTGACTTTATAATCAACCTGCCGTGTACTGTTCTCGTAAATGCACAGTGCAAAATGTCAGAAGTGTATTTAGGACTAACACAGAAATTGTTGGAAATACTTCCTAATCCCACATCAAAATCCAATCAATGTTTTGGTATGAAACTCAAGCCAATAAATCAACAGCAATTCTTAGTCAAACATTCTAAGAGTATAATCTGAAGACACTAATTTGATACTTAGATTCTGAGGAATGATGGTAGAAAATGTTAAAAAGTCTCTGTTTTCCACAACTGAAGCATTGTTTCTGTAGCAGCAGACAACGTTATGTGCAGAAAAAAAAAAAAAAAAAAAAAAAAAAACCTGCCATTCTCAACATACAGTAGTCTCCATCTGAGCATAGGTGTTTTGGACAAGTTCATTTTGCATGCACCATGTAATGTGTACATGCTGTGTCTTCATCAAGGCAGGTGATGCAACACAGGTAAGCAGTTCAAAAATGCCTCCATTCGTTACGTGTCTGATTTTGAATTAATTTTTGATCATTTTACATTTAGAAATATTTTACTTTTGCCAGAGTTTCTACAACTCTCACGTTCAGTTAGGCAGTCTCATATGTGGTCACAACACACAGTTTAAAAAGCTGTGACATGAGCTGGAGGATGACTCAGCAGTTAAGAGCACTGGCTGCTCTTGCAGAGGACCCAGGTTCAGTTCCCAGTGTCAAATGGCAGCTAACAACCATCTGTAATTCCACTTCCAGTGGACCCAACACCAACTTCTGACCTCCATGGACTTTGAATGACATGGGTGCACTTACAAACATGCAGGGAAAATACTCATACACATAAAGAAATAAATCAACCAAAAAGTTTTTAAATGAAGCTGTGACTAAACAGGCAATTTTCTTATGATAATGATTATTGGAAAGCTGGTGTTTCCTGTCTGAGATCCACAAAGTCAGTAGAGTTGATAAAGATTTCATATTTCACTAACAATTTACTCTCAAATATAGCTGGACAATTGCTATTTAAAGCAAATCTTGGTAGAATTTCTTTCTTTGTAATTAAACAATTCAGATTAAGGAATGTGTGCTTTGAGGTTTTTGTTTGTTTGAGGGGTTTGGATTTCTGTTTTTGTTTTTTATTGTTGTTTCTTTTGTTTGATTTTTTCTTTTGAGACAGAACCTTTCTGTGAAGCTCAGGTTGGCTTCTAATTCTCTAGCTTCTTGGTCTCAGTCTTCCAAAAGCTGGAATCACAGGCACAAAGCAAATGTAACCATCTTTCACATTTCTTCACCCCCATAAAGAGCGTTTAAAGAGGTATGCTACTGAATAGCAAGACCTCTCTCAGGAGGAAGAACATCACACTTGAAAGCTACATACAGGGCTGGTGAAATACTTCAGTCAGTGAAGTGCTTGTCAGGTAAGCATGTGGACCTGGCAGAGACATGAGGTCCCTGGGGTTTGCCTGCCAGCCACTCTAGCCTATTTGGCAAGTGCTCCAGGCCAGTGAAAGATCATCTCAAAATACACAGTGGACAGCTCCTGAGGAACAACACCTGAGGTAGACCTATGCCTCCAGATGTGAACACATACACACACACACACACACACACAATATTAATATAGTTACATACAACCTTAAATTGACTTACATATATTTGTGACCAAATGAAGTTTTATAAGGCAAAAATCAAGTACAAAATATATAACACTACTTAATTTGATTATCTAATGGTAAATGTAACTGACGTTTTTGTTAGAAAAACAGCTAATGCTTTAAGAAGTTCCCACTATTTTTGAATAATCAAAGTCATGTGCACACACACACACACATATATGTTATATATATATATATATATATATATATATATATATGTTAGTTTTTGAGACAGGGTCTTTCTGTGGCCCTGGCTGGCCTGAAACTCAAGAGACAAACCAAGCTGGCCTCGATCTCAAAAGAGATCCATTGCTTCTGTCTCCCAAGTGCTGGAATTAAAGGCCTATATTGAGGCCTATATTTTTGAACTGACATGAAATACCTTATTGCTTTGTTTTTCTTGTTGTTGTTTGCTTGTTTGTTTTTGACAGGGTCTACCTAGCCGCAGCCCACCTGAAACTCACTATGTAGACCAGCCTGGCCTTAATCTCACAGAAATCTGCCTGACTCTGACTCCCTTTTTAAAGTTAGAAACAGTAATAAAAAGCAATATTCATAGTTTGGTACCAGCCTTTGAATGTTGAAGAAGATTTTACGCGTATCGGTGAAATTATACCATGTTTTTTGTGAATGGTATGTCCTATTGATATGGTTACCAGGACACATAAAGACATTGAGATGTGGGAACTGAATGTAAGGCTAGTAAAGATCCCTACACTGAAGTCTCATTTTGTTGGCAGTACAGGTCCAATGGCCCTGTAGGAGGACAAGAAACAAAATAAAAATTTGAACTAACCTTCGCAGACAGTTCACAATTCTGTAGTTCTTCCTGGATCTTTTATCTCTACTTATCCTAGTTAGTAAGCAACTTGGTAAGCAACAAAACTGTCACTGGTGAAGCATCTTGAAAGCCACTAATTGGTGGCTTTCAAGTGAGTTGCAAGCACACAGATGTTTAGTTCCTACTCAAGTGAAACTTGAGTTAGGGGAAGTAGCAGGTTGGTCAGTAGAGAATGGTGGGAAGTGCATCAGTCTTGAACATATTTCAAATCTTGACACATAGCTATACATAGAAGTCTTTATATTTGAGTGCTTGGAAATTATTGTTTGCTCATTTGCTTCTACGAAGCTTCCTCCTTTTAAAGGAAGAGGTTTAATCTAAGGAAAGAACACAAATGGGCCTTCTTTGGCTTTTCCCACCTGTCTTACCATACATATTATATCCACTAGCTTCTTAAAAATTAATGCAATTGTGTCCACGTTTCTGCATATAGTTTGTATTTAGAATAAAATGCAAATCCCCTGATACAACCCATAATGGAGTACATGCTCTGGCGTCTGCACCCTTCAACTTCGTCTCATGATGTATCTTTGCTTCTTGATCATTTCAGTCCAAGTACCTACTCTTCTGGGTCCCAGGCTCTGGCCTTTCATCACCCAATGACTTTTGTGTTCTTTGTGTTCCTGTAACTGTCAACCTCCACTGCACTCTGCGCCTCTTCACACAGCTAGCCCCTCCCACTTCCGCTCAGCCAATATCTGTCAGTATTCTGCTTATTTTCTCACACTGTCCTATCAACTTTCCAATTCTTTTCTTCACTTGTTTTCTGTGTACCAATTGGAATGCCAAAGTCCATAAATGAAGGGATATTATCTGTCCTGTCCTCACTCCCTGACATAAGCAGAACACATGAGACATAATGATCAAATGTTGGGTGAATGAGCAGGAGACCTGGGCATTTTGCCCTAGACTAGCCAGGACTAGATGCAATGGAACAAGAGGATAGAGATATCGCTCAGTAGTAAAGTACTTGCCTGCCATGTGTCCTCAAGGCCCTGGGATCAATCCCTAGTACTTAAAGGAGAAAGGCATCAGTACTAGCTCTTCTAGATGTTTTGAAAAACAGTTTTTTTTTTCCTAAGAAAAGAATATAAAATTACTATTTTGGAAGATTCTGGAGACAGGACTTTATAGAGTATAAATATATTTAAAACCTTGCACTGAAGCCAGACATGATAATGCATGCCTTTAATCCCAACGAGGAATGGTGATACATGCAAAGACAGGTGGATCTTTGTGAGATCAAACCTAGCCTAGTTTATATATCAAGTTCTAGGCCAGCTGAGACTACAGGGAGACCCTGTTTTAAAAAAAGAAAAGAAAAACCCCCAAACAAACAATAAAAGCAAAAATCCTCACACTGAGAGTGTAGAACAGTAGTAGAGCATTTGCATGTATAAGATTCTGTGTTCAATCCCAAGTACTAAAAACCAAAACAACAGAAACGTATGATAGATAATGCTTCCGAGAAAACTAATAATAATATACTGTCCGTAGAAAATACTCTAACATAGGGCTGGTGAGATGGCTCAGTGGATGAAGGCACTATAAGTCAAGTCTGCCGACCTGATTTCAGTTCTTGGAACCCCTTCACCTGGTGGGAGTAGAGAGCTGACTTCTGCGATTTGCCCTCAGACACGCACACCCCCCATACACACAAAGCAATAAATGTATTTTTTTAATATTTGAGAAAAGAAAAATATTCTAATGTAATTCCCAAATCACAGATTCCTGGCAAGTAGCATCTCACCCTCGCCCTCACACACTGTTCATCAGCTGTCTGTCTCCATTTATGCAGTAAGTGGTTGCATCCTTTGTCCAAAGAATTCCAGATAACACCCTTAATGCTGCCTTCTTTCTCTCCCTTCATGCCCACATTGGTTTTCCATTGCTGTGTAATAGTCCACTCCAAAATACAGCATCTTAAAAATAAATAGTGACTTAAGGCAACAGTCTCTTAAGAATCCATGGCTGGGTGGGGATTTGGGGGGGGTCTATTATGAAGTTTTGGCCAGTTTCGGTTTATCATGACGTTTGAGACTGTAATCATCTGAAAGGAACGGAGAGGACATTTCAGATGATGTGCTCACGTAGCTGAGAGTTGACACTGTCAGCAAGGAGTGGGCCTGGAACTGTCAAATAGAACCTCTCTTCATATGTGGCCTTTCCATTTGGCTTACAGAAGTGTAGTACTTATGCTCTTTTTAAAAATATGTATTATTGATTTTTTGTGAATTTCATACATCTTGATCAAATTTAGAACCCCCTCCCCATCTGCACCACCTCTTAACACCCCCACCAGTTTTCCTGCATTCTGTCATGTATGTTAAAACCTATCCAGCCAAGTTTTTGTTCCCAAATGTGCCTCAGTGTGTTTCCATTTACTGGGACCTAAATCAACTTATCCAGCATCACTCCTTTAACGACCAACTCTTCTTTACCAAACAGTGGTCAGCTGCCAATAGTTCCTCTGCTAATGTCGAGGCCCCCTGCCCATTTCCCCAGTTCTATGCTGGGTTTTTGTTTGAGTTTGCATAGTCTTGTGGATGTTGTCGCGAGTACTGTAAGTTTATATGAGCAAGTTCCCACAAGCCTGGAAGGCTGTTTCCTTATGGTCCTGTACCACCCCTGCTTCTTACAAGCTTTCTGCCCCCTTCTCTGCAATGAATGATTCTTGAGCCCTGGATGGGTTAGGATTAATATAAGGATCCTATCCAAGGGCACACATTCTGCAGTCTCTTATTCTCTACACTTTGGCAAGTTGTGGCCTTCTGTGTTCATTGCCCTCTATTGCATGAGGAGGCTTCGCTGGTGAGAGTTGAGAGGTGCATTAATATTCTCTTTACCGCCTGTTTCACTTTTTTATTGTGTGGTGAGAAGTACGCTTGTCTGTAAATACAAGGATCCATATTTAGCATACAGTAAGAAATTTCATTTGTCTAGAGATATGACAGAGATGGGATTTTCTCTAGGACCTATGACTTTTCCATCCGTCTGGGAAAGTTCCTTCCCACTGAGAGAGCTTTAAGTCCAATTAGATAGCTGTTGATCACCCCCTAGATAAAAGAGCCACTACTGAACCAAAGGAAATAGTTTGCTGTGCTAGTCGTTGTGGTTATTAGGCTTTAGGGCTTGGTTGTACCTGTGGGGCTCCTTCTCTAGAGACAGCCATTGCGCACCGGCGGTCCCAGAGAACGGAGAGTAAAACAGGTCCTCAGAATGGCTCAGAGTGCGGCGGGAAATGACACCCGGGAAACTGCGTCGGTGGGCAGATCGTTTATTGGGACCAAGACAGGAGTTTTTATAAGAAGGCATTTTGGCATTGGGAAGGTTAGAGGTGGGGTTAAGGCATTAAGGGTGGGAAGCTTGTGGAACTTTAGGAATGGGGAAACGAAACCCAAAAACCTGGTCTGGGATGGGGGAAAGGAAGATTCATATCTATAGTGAATTCCTGGGGCCAGGTTATCACACATCAGGCAGAGCAGGCCAGACACCTGCCGTCCCTTCAGGGTCTCCGGGGTTGCTGGGCTTTGCTCAATACCTTATTGCAAAGAACACTGGCCCCACATGTACCATTGATTGACTTTCTCCTTAGCAGCTTGCATAGTGTCCTCCAGAACTATGATGGCTAGTCTTCAGGGAGGAGGCTTCCAGGTCAGTTCCAGCTTGACTGCTCTAAGTCCTGTTTCAGAAGTGTGTCCTGTCTTCAGCAATAGGGTCTTGCCTTCAAGTTCTGGGAGGCAATTTGTGAGCTATGACAATAGCCTGTGTGATTTTGGGAGTCTCTTAGACTGCCTACTCAAAGGAAGGTTTCTTCTGCCTGGCACTGTGTTTTTTGTTGTATAATCTTTAGCTATCCACTTGTATCATATATATTTTGTATGAGTATTTTTCAGTAGACTTTGAACCAGTACATTCCCCTGATTTCCCACACCCCCTAAGTGTTCTTTATCTCTCTTCTCTCTCCCCATGTATACTCCTCCGTCCTCCTTCATCAGTTAAAGTGTATCCCATTTTCCTCATTGCCCCCTGGACCTGTCTTCTACAACCCCCACTCTCTCGAGCTCCTCTTCCCCTTTATCTCCATGGTTCTTTTCCATTTTTCTGGTTCCTGTGGTTACTTAAGGATACACACTCGGATCTAAGGATTTGGAGCTAAGATCCACAAATGAGAAAACATACATCTTGTCTTTCTAAGTCTGTGTTACTTCACTTAGTGTAACTTAGTATAACGTCTAGCTCAGCTCATTTACCTGCAAATTTCATGATCTCACTTTTCTTTACCGCTGGGTAGAACTCCACTGTGTAAATGCACCACATTTTCATTATCCATTCATCACTTGAGATTTAGGTTGTTTCCTTTTCTTAACTATTGTGAAAAGAGCAGCAGGATGACTGTGCAAGGATCTCTGTAGTAGGATGAGGTTTTTGAGTATATGCCAAGGAGTGATATAACCAGATCATATGAAAGATTAATTTTTAGTTTTTTTAAGAGTTCGCCACACTGATTTCCACTGTGGTTGTACCAGTTTACAATCCCACCAGCAGTGAATAAGGGTTTAGTTCGTGTGTTCTAAGAGTACATGTTCCATAAAATAAGAACTTGACCCTGCTCATCTTTTAAGGCCTGGGTCTGGAAACTGGTCCCGTGTTACATCTGCCATATCCCATCTGTCAGTATATTTATAGACCTCATCCAAATTCAGATGCAGGAACTAGAGAACAGATCTCTTATAGGAAGAATAACAACTTTATATTCTGCCACTGTATCTTGTTAAGTTTTGGCCATTACATCTGATTAAAAAATCCTTCCAGTTCCTTCTCTTCAGCCTCAAAGCTGTTACCTGAACAGAACACCAAATTCTTCCCTAGATCACTGCAACAGTTTCCTAATAGACACCTGCCCTTCTCTTTAGGTACCTCAAATCTGTTATTGTTAAAACTGTAGGCAAGGGCTGGAAAGATGGCTCAGTGGTAAAGAAAACTGGCTGTTCCTGCAGAAGACCCCTGGTTTGAATCCCAGCACTCACATGGCAGCTAACAACTGTCTATAACTTCAGTTCTAGGGGAATCTGACGCCCTCTTCAGACCTCCACGGGCACTGCATGACACAGGTGCACTTATATACATGCAGACAATACACTCATACACAGAAAATGCTATTTTTTTGTTTTTGATTGTGTGTTTGTTTTTGTCTTGTTGAGACAAGGTCTCTCTAATAGCTCCAGCTGGCCTGGAACTCACTATCTAGACCAGTCTGGCCTCTTTCTCACAGAGATCAGCCTACCTCCCAAGTGCTGGGATTAAAGGCATGCGCCACCACGCCTGGCTCCAAAATAAAAATAAAATTTAAAAAACTGCAGGCACAAGGACATATGACTCATAAGAGAGGATATGAAGCTTTTTTCCAGTCTTTAACTCCATCATGGTGGTCCCTTGCAACATCTACAGTGGTGAATTTGTGAATTCTGTATATTGAAGTAGCAAGAATCATTTTTGCTTTCCAAAATGTGTTCTTGTTTGAAGCAGTGATTGCGAGTGTTGGCTCTTCTTTTTAATTCCACTGATAATCAGTGCAATAGGAATTAGACATGTCTAGTCATTGAATACATTTGTCAAACTGACCCACTTAGAAAAGATGATTTCTAAAAATTGTTCAGTGAGAGAGGTTTTATAACCTGAATTTTTCTCTTTTTTCTTCTGTTTAAAACTATATCAACTCTTTCTATTATAGTGCTTTTTAATATGCAAATTGTATTGCTATGCATGAAGTATAATTTTTAAAAATAAAATGAAATCAGCCAGGTGTGATGACACATGCCTTTAATCCCAGCACTTTGGAGGCAGAGGTAGGTGGAGCTCTGTGAGTTCAAGACCAACCTGGTCTACATAGTGACTTCCAGGCCAGCTGGGGCTACAGGGAGACCCTGTCTCAAAAAGACCAAAAAGAAAAAAAGAGAGAGAGAGGGAGAATTAATCAATTTGATTAGTCTGTAAGTCTTCTATGGGTTTCCATTGCTCTTAAGATGAAGTCTAAATGCCTGATTATTTCCTAACATAAGCTTCAGTCACCTGTTCCTACCTATTGAACCAAATTTTCACTGCCACTGTTCTTCCCCCCACCCCAGCATACTTTCTGACTCAGTTGCTGTATTAGTGTCTAGTCAGAATGAAGCCCTATAGATGTTTTAAACAGAAGCCATATGATGTACGAGATTCATTTCAAAACCACTGAAAAGAGCTGGAAGAGCAAAAAGATGAGGTTCCCCGGAGATTCAGAGCTGCACGAAGCTCTGAACGTGCTGCGCAACCCTTGGCACGGGTTCTTCTGGATGGCTGGCGTGCTGCTGATGGACTGTGAAGGCATCCCTATCACCATTGCTGCCACAGCCACCGCACCAGCAAAGCTGATCGAGGGACCTGCCGTGGCTGCCAGTGGGACCCAGGAGTGCTCACCACTGGCTGTTGCCCACAACACTAGTGCTGGTGCTGCCAGCCACAGTCTCCCTCCACTGGCAAAACCTGGCCAGGAGCCAATTGGCAAAAGGATGTGGGAAACGTCATTTGCTGACTTTCAGCCTGCTGCAATGCAGAGGGAAGCAGGATTGGAGCTGAGAGTCAAGAGACTACCGCACTGCTACGTCAGACATTTGTGTTCAGGAACTGATCATGCTTATTGCCCTGTGGAAGCTTGTTCGCTTCTCTCTGGAGCTTACACATTCATAGACACACACCCGCACACGCGCGCACACACACACACACACACACGCACACTTTCCTGCTAGGCTTTCTTCTGGAGGCTCTCCTACCTCAGTGAAATTCCACTATTCTGGGTTCTTGAAATATCTATATGATCCTTCTCTTAGCATTTTCCCCTCTAAGTCGGTTTTGGTTATTATCGTTTCGTTTTGTTTGAGACCAGGTCTCATGTATCCCAATTTGTCCTGAAACTCACTCTGTAGCTGCGGCTGGTCCTAAACACCTTATCTTCCTGCCTCCACGTCCCATGTATTAAGATAACAAGTGTACTATGCCCTGGCTTCTAACTGGTGGTTTCTGCTCCAGACTGTTTCTACCTCTCAAGGGTAGAACTCAACATTATTCGTCTTTTTTTTTTTCTCATCACCTACTTCACAGTTGGAGCTAAGTAAGTACTTAATGTAGCGTTTCCTCACCTCAACATAATTATCATGAACTCTAAGCGGTGTATGAGCCCTCAGAATTGTATACTAAATATACTCATGTGTGCATTTTTCCAAAGAAAAGTTTCATCATCTTGAAGAGCCAGTAAATGAGTGATTAAAAGATTAAGAAATCACATATATTGGAGCTGGAGAAATGGCTCAGCAGTTGAGAGCACTGGCTGTTCTTGAGGAGGTTCAATTCTCAACCCACATGGTGTCTAACAAATGTCTGTAACTCCAGTTCCAGGGGATCTGACACCCTCTTCTGACCTCCTTGGGCATTTCACGATACAGGTACACTTACACACATACAGGCAATACACTCATACAGAAATATATATATATATATATATATATATATATATATATTAAAAAGAAATCACATATATTGTCAAAGGAATGCATTCACAATATTGCTTAGACTTACATTTAGAAAGATATAAGTTCCAGCAAGAAACTGAATATCAAAAAGACAATTTCCAGGTAGGTAAACACTTTCTGCACAAGCATGAGAACCTGAGTTCAACCCCGGAACTCCTATAAAAAGCCAGACATGGTAGTGTGTACTTGGAATCCCAGTACTAGGTGGGCAGAGACAGGCAGATCCCTGAGACTTGTGGGTCAGTCAGCTTAGACTATTTGGTAGGTACCAGGGACCCTGTCTCAAACAAACAGGGTACACAAGTCCTAAGGAACAGTACCTGAGGTTGACCTCTTCACCTGAACACACACACACACACACACACACACACACACACACAACAATTTCCAGTGGCTTACAGAGATACAACTTTTATTGAGCCTCTATACTCAGGGAAATAAAACAAGCACCCAGTCTAAATGATGTACGTGAAAATAAACACTATGCGCAGAAGAAATCACTTGGCAGTGTCGATTAACATCGTCTCTATTTGATGCTTCCCTTTGTAAGTTGGGAGTTGGCGGCCGTGGGCGGGGTTCATTCACAGTGGCAGAGCAGGTCAACCAGGTGTCTTGATTGCTCAGAAGACTGATAAGCACACTGTGGGCTGTCCCAGAGTGCTTTGTCCTTGAAAAGCTTCAATTCACTCTAGCACCTAAGTGTAGAGAAGTTATGGGAAAAGAACACGGTTGTCATGGAAAAAATGTTAACAATTTACTATTTTGTTTTGTTTCTTTATACCAACCTAAAGAATAGAATGATCTCTGAGATAGTCAGGGCCTGGTAGCATTCACTTGAATATTTCTTGTATCGGTGAAAGCGATTTTGTTTATAAGTAACAGAAACTATATGAGACTATTTTACTTACGAAAGAAAATTTATTAGCCGGATGTGGTGGCACATACCTTTAATCCCAGCATCTGGAGGCATAGGCAGGTGGATCTCTATGAGAGTGAGGCCAGCCTGGACTACAAAGTGAGTTCCAGGACAACTGGGGTTACAGGAAGACCCCGTCTCAAAAGCAAAAAACAAACAAATAAGCAAACACATTCTTTTTTATCGATAGTCCAGGAGAATCATAGATTGTATTTTACTGTCCATTTTAATCCAACCAACTATAGTCAAGGCACAGGATTACATGGCAGAGATATGGCTATCCAGCAGTGCACACTTGTGGGAGGATTAACCAGTTCCTTGAAAAGAGGTGTGGGCAGATATTCCAGTAGGTGTAGGCTGCATTTCCTTAATCACAGATATCAGGCTTTCAGCCCAGCTCTGTGTGCCCTGATTCTCTGTCAGTTTAGGGGAAAGCTTCAGAGATATATTTAAGATGCTTTTGTATCTCGTAAAAGCTGGGGTGTGTCTCAGGGGTGGAGAACTGACCTACTGTGAATGGAGCCCTGAGTTTACCCCTAGCACTTCAAAAAAAGAGAAAGAAAACAGAAAAAACTGACCCCAACACTTTCCTATAGATGTTTTACATAAAATATCAAATTTAAAAATGTATTTCTTCTACATTTATTGGTTGTGTCTCCTCTTTGCCAGATGCTGGGCTGGACCTTAGCCCAAACAATTAGGACCCATCTTCACAAAGGTTACATCTCAATTTCACATTGCGTTAAAAAATAAGCAGAGTATCTACCATGTATCTTACTGTGGGTGTTTTCAGTTTTCAGAACTGTTTCATGTTCAGCACTAATCACTGTATTTTATTTAAATGTTAAAAAAGTCTACTATTTGATGGTACTAAGCTGTTACCTGTCCCTCAGAACTAAATTGAGTCCTGGTATACTTATCAACAGTTCATATATAAATGTTTCCTTTTACTGGAATACTCACCGTTTTGAGCACCGAATTTTACTTACCCAGGTTTTGTCTTGACTCCTGGTAGAAATAAGATAACATATTACAAAGACATTTTGTTTTTTCCCAGATAACAGAAAAAATACATTATCTTTTTAGCCTGAAAAAAAGGATTCATTCTGAAGTTATGGTTACATAGCTTGACCTTGTTAGATTGAAAATAAATTGTTTACAGAAACAGATCTCTTCCTACCTCCCAGGGCAGCATGCCACTTCTCCAGCCCTGTTTAACCAGCATCAGAGTCTTTACTGTATTACATAAGACATTAAAGCCTCAGGATATTTTTCAAAGAAAGTGTTCTAAAACCATGCAAGTTTGAGACCTGCAGCACCATACGCACTCTTCAGGGAGACTCACAATGCCACAGGTTAAGGGCACTGCGAAGTTTCATTACCATAGCTACTTTGGAAAGGAACCTGGAAGTGTTTAATAATTTATTACGGGTAAATCTTCCATCCCAGCACTCCTTCCTTGATTATATATTAAAAAAAATATTTTTCCTGGTGTATAAGAAGAGAGACTAAATTAAGTTGTCATATGTTGCGGTAAAGAGTTAGTTCCCCATCCCTCCTAAATCAGTGGATGGGAAAGATGTGCTGTGGCACTTCTTGAGATGATAGCATTGAACCACAGTGTGACAACTTGGAGAAAGACGAATCGTTGTCATGAGAAAGGTAGGCAGCAGAAGACGTGTATCACAGTACTGTTATTCTGGAAATGGAAAACCACATGCATGTTACTGTTGCTAAAATATATATTTATTTTTAAACACATGATTAAAATTGAATCATAAGCACACTGGTTGAACAGTGAGTATATTAAAGAAGGAGATACTGGTGGGGAAATATTGTCAGAGTGAATCTGAGATGATATTTCACAGATCAAAAAGAAAAGGGAGACATTAAAGGAATTTTTTAAAAGCAACATTAACCCACAAGTACACAAAGAATAGAAAAGAGATTCAGTAGTTGAAAAGTGATGAAATCTTGAAAGATATAGAGCAGATGATGAAATGTAATAACCAGAAAAGGCCCAGGCTGGACTCAGACTCACTGTGTAGCCAAGGATGACCTTAAACTTCTAATTCTTATGTCTCTACCTTCCCAGTACTAAATTTACAGACATGGACCACATGTTCATTGGTGCTGAGGATTGAACCCAGGGCCTTATGCATGGCAGACAAGTACTCTACCAAGTGAGCTACATCCCCAACCCCCTAGAGTTATGCATGCAGAATATTTCAGGCTGTGACTAGGTTTTTAAATGGCTCTCTTAATGCAGTATAGAGACTAACTGTAGACAATCATGAATTGGACAGGGAGTTCTGGGAAAGAGACAATATAGATTTCTACCTGAGTGGTATTGCTTATACACGCTGCTCAGAGTCACCGTACACAACGAAAAGAGAGTGGATTTGCTCATAGGCTTGAAGTCGGGTAGGAAATACATGTGTCAAAAAGGACTTACATTTTTTGACCTAAGCAATTTGATGACTAGTGAAGCTCCCTTGAGAGATGTCAGTCTATCCGGAAGAAGAGGGCGTGGCAGAACAGAGCAGCCAGGAAGCCCAGCGAGCCAGGAAGCCCAGCAAGCAGGCTTTGTGCTTTGAAGACTGTAATTTAGATCAGGAGAATTCTTCAGATTTTCAGGCCTGTCACTTCAAAGAAACTACTCACATTGAAAAGCTGACCACGTGCTCTATGTTTCTGAGGGAGCCAGGGCCCACAGGTTTGGCTTGAATGGCTTGCTGTACTTCTTGATTACCTTATTGGTTGGCACTAAAAGAAAGCAGCCAAAACACAAGTTAAACATAAGCATTAAAGTTTGAACTTTTGGCTGGGTGTGGTGGTATGTGCCTGTAATCCCAGCACTCAGGAGGGTTAGGCAGGAGGATTAGCATGAATTTGTGACCAATCTGGGCTACATAGGGTAAGGAGACTGTCTTCAAAAAGAACAACAAATGTAACTTCAATGCCAACAGCTTTTCTTTGTTTTGGTGCTAAACCTCAAACCCAGAGCCTCAAGAATGCTAGGCAATTGCTCTACCACAAGCTACATCTTGAGCCTCAGGATTTCTCTTGTTTTATACAGCATCTCATTTTTCCCTTAAGGATTTAAGCAGCAGTAACTGGTAGGAGAAATGGCCAATGGATTGGAAGACAGGTCAACATCCACAGTTTGTCTAGGATTATTCTTTTTCAAAAGAGCACCTTATATTAAACTAAAACAGACTGAAGTTGAGCATGCTTTTTAAAAAGAAACATTTCATTGTAGGGAGCTAGAGAGATGCCAAGTGGGTTTAAAACATTTAAATATTTACTATTCTTCCAGAGGACTCAGGTTTGGTTCCCAGTACCCATGTGGCAGCTCACAATCATCTGTAACTCCAGTTCCAGGGGATCCAATGCCTTTTTCTGACCTCTAAAAGTACTGCATGTATACAGCATATGCTCTCTCTCTCTCTCTCTCTCTCTCTCTCTCTCTCTCTCTCTCTCACACACACACACACACACACATGAATTAAAATGAATTAAATCTTTAAAAAAATTTCACTGTACGCATTCATTCTATGGGTCTCAGCCTTATGTAAGGACATTTTCTAGGGACCCTTCTACTCTCCCTTTCTCTTTTCCTACCAGTTAGCCCCCTTTGTTCTCCTGGACAATTTCACTTGTTCTTTCATGTCGTACACTTACACATGACTGTGTATGTCCAGCCCCAAGATGTCAATGATATATGTTTTCATTACCTTCCTGTGTGTCTTTGCGTGTATATGTAGGTGCACATGCAACCATGTGCAGGCCAGAGCACATGAGATATTGTTCCTTTGTTGTTGCTGTTGTTTTGAGACAGAGTCTCTTGTTGGCTTGGAACTCCCCAAGTAGGCTAGGCTGGCTGGCCAGCAAGCCCCAGGGATCTGCTTCTCTCTGCCTCTCTAGTGACCTGATTACAAGTGCACAACTCCATACCTGGCTTTTTCACGTGGGTTGTGGAGAACAAACCCAGGCAAGCCTTTTACTTGACTCTTTCATTATTTCGAGAAAAGGTCTCATATATCCTAGGTCTCATATATCACTATGCAGCAAGTATGACCTTAAACTTCTGACTGTCCAACTCTACCTCCCTAGTACTGGGGTTAACAGGTAGGCACCACCACACCCAGTTTATGACACACTGGGTATGGAACCCAAGCTTCTTGCAGGCTGGATAAGCACTGAGTTACATCCCTAACCTCTACTACTTAACTCTATGACTAAAACACACACACACACACACACACACACACACACACAATACTTTTTAAAACTAAAATAATACTTAAGACAACATGTTGGTTGCTTTTCTTCTTGCTGTGACAAAGCACCTAACAGAGGCAACTTAAGGGAGGAGGGATTTACTATGGCTCATGGTTCAAGGGATGTAGTCGGTCATGGCAGGGAAGGCATGGTGGCTGTAGCAGCTCACGGCTGTGGCAGTTGGGCATATGACAGTACTGGTGAGATCACTTCAGCAGTCAGGAAGCAGAGAGCTCAGGCCAGAAGCAGCGTCATAACCCTCAAATCCTGGTCCTATATCTGCCAACTAGACCTTGTGGTCAAAAGGCTCTACAATCTCCTGAAAATAGCACAACCACCTGGAGACCAAGAATTAGTGTTGAAACACTTGCATCTGGGACAGGGGAGCACTTTCTGCTCAAATCACAGTAGAATATAAAGGGAGAAGTAGGGTATGTCTGTTCCTTCTAGCCAGACCTCTAGACCCGCTCGTTGCTATAAGGTAACATTAATATAATAGTTTCTTGTGTTGTTTTTTCAGAAATATTATACATACACAAGCAAAAATTTATATAGGTTGATATGTATGAACACATGTATATATGTGTACATATTTGTATGTTAATATGATGGGCAACATAATATTATTTTCCCATTTTACTTAATATATTTGACAGATCATTTTATTTGTCTATATACAAATTTCACTTTTTTTGTTTTGGTTTTTTGAGATAGGGTCTCTTTGTACCCCAGCCAGCCTGGAGCTTTATATGTAGAACAGGCTGGCCTTGATCTCGTAGACATCTTCCTGCCTCTGCCTCCTGAGAGCTAAGATTAAGGGAGTGTACCATTACACCTGGCTCACATATTCTTTTTAGCAATAACATGGCAATTATGGTTATGATATACATTAAAAATATTTTGTGTTATATAGAGTATAAAAAAACATTAAGATATAATAAGGTAGCAATTGGAGCCACTCAGATAAAATTACAACTTGCACTTTTTTGGCAAAGTACTGCATGTTTAGCAAGACTAAGGCAAGTTTTTCCTCAGGGTGCAGGTGTTGAATAATCACCCCTAGGAGGAAGTCTTGTATCTAATCCCTGAAATCTATAATGTACCTTATCTAGTCCCTAGATCTAAGTAGGGCCCAGATTTCACTTTATAATAGAAACCCTGAGGGAGATTTCTGATATAGGCAAGCACAGTAGATGAAGTAACTGTAGAATAGATTGGAATGATGTCCCTCTAAGCAAAAGAATGCTTGGAACCATTGATACAGGGTTCCGGGGGTGTCTTTGAGAGCGACGGAGCCTCTCTCGGCTCTGTTGCGCTTAGCTTGAGAGGCTAGGGTCCCGGAAGCTCAACGGCCACCAAAGCCACCTCAAGCCAGAGGCTTTCGGGTTCTTGTCTCGTAAATTCGAAGAATGAAATTCACGGACCACAGAGAGTGAGTTTTAGACAGGAGAGTTTTATTAGAGAGGTAAAGCAAAAGCTCCTGTACAGCAGGACGGGTCCCCAGGAATGGGACACCACTGAGTCTCTTTCCCTGGGGTTAATAGAGATTTAGAGAAGGGGGCGGGGGGGAAGATGGGCTGGTTCGCTCAATTCACATTCCAGGTGTTCAGGACCCTCAAGGCTTTGATCAGGTGGTCCGGGTCGGATGATCCGAGTCAAGAGCCTAGTCAGGGTCATGTCCAAGGACAGTGTAAATAAAAGAGATAAGGAAATAGCAGACCCTGCTACTGACCTCCCCAGCCTCTGGCTATGGAAGAGCCAGAGACATCTTTAGATTAGATAGTTCTGGTATCTCTAGCCTCAGGTGGGAAGAAATTTACTGGCATATCCAAGGAATTTCTGGTTCCCATCAGAAAGAGAAACTGGCCATATTCTTTTGGGGTCTTTACCCTAAACTGCCTAGCCATCTTCTATCTCCTGCTCTTTATCACCATCAGGCGTGGAAGAGTCAAGTCAAGGCCTTCATCTATAGCCTTCCAAGTTAACATGGAACACCTTGATTTCAGATTTCTAGTCTTTAGATCTGTGAGAGAACACATTTCGCATAGTCCAAACTACATTATTGTGGTAATTTTTCACAGTAGCCCTTGAAAGTTAACACAGGGCACTAATCTGTGTGTCCGGAGTCCCAGCTACATTCTTTCAAATGATGGCGTTAAATGTGTAGCCAGAAGGCCAGGCATGGTGGTCCTACATCTTTAATCCCAGAACTCAGCAAGCATAGGCAGGCAGATCTCTGTGAATTTGAGGCCAGCCTGGTCTATACAAAAAGTTCCAGCCAGCCAATGCTACATAGTAAGGCCCTGTTTAAAAAAAAAGAAAAAAAAAAAGCCTGGCCTGAGCCAATCTGCAACTCACTCTGGGTTTTGGCTTTCTTCATTTTAATTTTTTTATTTACATAAAATTTATTTTTATTTTTATTTTATGCGTATGAATGTATTGTCCGCACATAGGTAGGTGCATCAGTGTCGAGTGACACCTGCAGAGGTTGAGTCAGACCCCTGGAATTGAGTTATAGTGTTAGACCTCACTCTCAGCCCAGCGGACTCGAACCCCTTTAGGCTGCCTGAGAGCCCAACGTCGGGGAGCCTCGACCTCACTGACCTCACTCTCAGCCCAGGGGACTCGAACCCCTTTAGGTTGCCTGAGAGTCAGTCCCAAGAATCCAGACCGTCAGATGCAAACAGCAAGAGGAATTTATTCACTTGCGCAAGTGGGTGACTTAGCCTCGGGAAGCTAAGCACGCCTGACTTCTGCCAGGCCAGGTTTTTATAGTAGAAACTCACAGGATTATCATGCATTTAACATATAGGGTATTTGTTACATTTGGATTGGCTCTTGGCCCTTAGGCCAGGGTCATAGAGAGGATAATTTTACATAGTTCAACCTTTTCTCAGGAATTCCACAAGCATTCACATATCACAAGATATTGACTTAACAAGATGTTATAACCATAAACTTTGTTTTACAATATTGACGTACATTTTGGGGCTTTTCTGGTAAATAGCATAGACATTATCTCACATACCATGTAATGCTGACATAGCCTTTTGTGACCCTGGGACTTTCCAGTTAAGAAAGGGCAAGTTAACAGAGGGCCCAGGTGTTTTTCCACTAGAGCAGGGGTCTTACAGTAGGTGGTTGGTTAGTTGCCTTGTGGGTGCTAGGAATTGAACCTGGGTCTTCTGAAAGAGAAGCCAGTACTCTTAACCACTGAGCCATGTCTCAGCCCCTGTTTTCTTCATTTTTAAAGATGAGAAGAGGGATTGGAGAGGTGGCTCAATGAGTAAAGGTGTTTGCCCTGCAGCCTGGCAAAGTTCAATCCCTGGCACCTATGTAAAGCTAGAAGGACAAAAGTGACCCCACAAAGTTGTCCTCTAATCTCCACATGCACAGTATGGCATGCTTACCCACATGCACATCAGAGAGAGAGAGAGAGAAAGGAGAAAAGAGGTCAAGAAAGGGCTAGAGGTATATATAGATCAGTGGTAGAGCACTTGCTTAGCATTCACATGGAAGGACATCACCAAGTTGACAAAATTAATTAACTTTTTCAAAATTGAGAACTGAGTTGAACTTGGATATTTGTATTGATGAGGAGAAAACATTAGGAGCACAGGGAAGATGTGGCAGATGTTGGAAATGATGAGGGACTTCTTACAGGAGAACAGCAACAGCAATGTCTAGGGGAGAAGGGTGCATGGCAAGTGGCCATCGGGGATGAGCAGATGTCCTCGGGGATGAGCAGATGTCCTCGGGGATGAGCAGATGCCGGGAAAGCATCCTTCAGCCCTGCTTCCAGCATCAGGGTATAAGTGCCGCCCTAGAGCAAATTAAGTGAGAGGGGAGATGCCCTAACTTTCTTTTTTAGTTTCCTGACTCCTTAGGCCAATGATCTGCATATTTCAGAGTGATTTCTGCATATTTAAAGAGGGATCTTGTTCCACTTATAACCCTGTTCTTTCTTACCTCCCTATCAAAATTCTGAAGCTATCTGCCCTCAGAACTTCCTCCTTGAGGTTAGAGTTGCTCAGGCCATGGGCCAGTTTTCTCACAGCACATTTTGCTTTGCTACTTTCTCCTTTCCATCTAGATAGACACATATATACATATATATAATCTTTATTTATATGTATGAGCCTGCATGTGTGTCCCTGTCATGCAATGCTTTCGGAGATCAAAAGAGGGTGATGGATTCCTCTGGAACTGGAGTTACAGACAGTTGTTGGCCACCATGTGGTGCTGGGAATTGAACTCGGGTCTTCTTCAAGAGCAGCCAGTGTACTTAACCGCCGAGCCATCTCTCCAGACCCTCCTTTCCTTTCAGAATTCTCCTGTGGTCACCTAATGCTTTTCTTCATGATGGCGAGCATGAAGCACTAAGAATACCTCCAGCCTCAGGAACATTTTTCTCTTCAAAAGGGAAAGAATCTTGCTTGGGGAGTGAAAACAGACCTTCTGAATGCTCTGTCACCGAGCTCTCACCCAGCCAGTGTTAAGACCCTTTTGGAACTACTACACTGACCAGAATAGTTTAGGAAAAGGGAAGATGTGCTGAATGTTAGAATGAAACACCCAGATCTCCATCTATGACTAAGAACTTTTTACCTAAGTGCTGGCTAACTTTCAGATAAAGAAAGGCATTTGCCCAAGGCCATGTCGCCCCTGGGCTACATCCAGTGACTGATAGTCACAGGAGTACAAAGCCAGAGTTCCTGTTCCCACTACTCAGAATTCTTGCAACTCTTGTAGAGTTCCCATGGGGCTGGCCGGGCTGGCCTTGAGCTTCCTGGCTGTGTGTCTTCCTCCTCTGCTCACTCCTGCTCCCTTACCTTCCTTCTACGGGTGTCGCTCTCAAGACCCTTCTTTGTAACCACATGCCAGCTAAACCCCATCTCTGTCTCCTCCAAGAACAGGGAGTCAGCTGGTTTCTACAATCAAGTCATTGCTGGAACAGCACAGGCATTCTCAGGAGCCCTGAGTCAGAGCACCCATCCTGAGCTGTCTTCTCATTGGTATGCTGTAGGCCTTGTGCTCCACCACCAGAGGAACTAGACTTCATTCTGTCTCTCTCAGGGCAGGGTGTCAGGAAGGGCTCTGATTAGTCGTCTAGTTTGGATGTGGCCTGGCTCCAGTCAATGGAACAACCAGTATTTGTCATATGCAAGTGGTCATTTGCTTAAAAGCAGGAGAAATTACAACTAGTTAATAAAGCACGGGAGACCACTACTGAGCAACAGATATACAATTATTGGGATTGTGAATTACTTGATACCCTTTCTTATCATCCCTTCCAAGTGTATTCAGATAACTCATTTCTCCCATTAGTAGCCTGAGGCCTCTGAGGAGGAGCAGATGAGCCTGACATCTCTTGACAGGCTTCAACTCTGATAAAGCCATTGAACCATTTTGTTGCAAGGCAGTATTGAATTTCTTCAAATGGGTTGAAGCCCCCTGAGGTCAACATCTATGTTTTGTGAGCTGCATTCCCTACTGGACTAAACTGGGTATAGTAAGTGTTAGTTGATGAGTTAATGATACCTCACTGTTCAGAGGAGTGAGAGTGGGGTGCAGGAAGAGCCTCAAGAATGTCCAGGCTGGGGATGTAGTTAGTAAAATGCATGTCTGGTGTTCCAGTATTCTACCCCCAACACCACATCCACACAACTGGGTGTGATAGTACACATGTGTAGGCAGGAGTACCAAACCTTCAAGATACTCTTAGTTACAAAGCAGTTGGAGGTCAGCCTGTGATACAAGAGACCGGATCTCAGAAACCAAACTCAAATAAGCAAACACTAAAAGTATATGCCTGGGGGTGTTTTTCTAAGTCACTACACCAGTTCAAATTACTAGTGCAACAATATATACAGATCTTATAAGTAAAAGACATGTAAACATAACATGAAAAGAATCAAATCAAATTAAGAAAGCAAAAAAGCCTAACAACATAGATCTAGACACTCCTGCCCTCTCCACCCTCCGCTCCCCTCCCCATCATCTGCCTCCTCCACAGTGTCCGATCGGAAAGCCCCCTCTGTGCTGACAGGGCAGATGCCTTTGGAGCTCCTGGCTGATCCCACCCCCTCATCATTCTGTCACCCCGCAACCACAGGAGACAGGACCAAGAGTCTGACCTACAGAATGAAAGTACATTTGCAATCTGGTGTCAAAGGTGCTGGTGGAGTCTGTCAGTACTTGGCTGGAAAAGCAGCAGGGGCTGGGTTTGACCAGAAAGTGCAGAGGCTGAGGGATCAAGGTGCAAAGAGGAAAAGAGGCAGGGCTGGCGAGGCAGCACCAGCCTGGGACTGATGACAGGAAGCCTGGCGTTTGTAAGGCCCAGGCAGTTTTAGGCAGGTTTCCCTGAGAGATTGATTTGTCCTCAAGTTTTTAGTGCCGATGTTATCTGATGAAAGGTAAAGGTGCCCTCCAGCCAAAAGGAGGGTCAGTGGATCCTCTGTTTGTTTTTTTAATATAATGACTGGCAGCAGCCCAGGAATGTGAAACATTTCATTGGACATTAACATCTTGAGAAGGGTCAGTGCCTTATATCAAAGATATCAACTTCTAAGAAAGGAATTTTAGATTTTGGCTGGGACTACACTCTGCAAGCACTCTATAAACCCCAGGGGACCTGTCTTTATCCAGGGGCAGCCTCCAGTGAAGATCAAGATGCAGCAGGAAATGTGGGCCATGTGCATATCATAATCTCAGCACCTGAGAGGTAGATGCAGGAGGATCTCCTTAAATTTAAGGCTCCTCTAGCCTCATAGCAAGTTATAGGCCAGCCAGGGCTGTATAAGAAGACTTTGTCTAAAAAAAAAAAAAAATTTTTTTAAAAGAAGTCTAACCCAAACCAGCTTAACAGGAAGAGAAGGGCTTTTTTGGGGGATGGGTGTGGGTGCTTAGAACTTAGTCTCTAAATATGGCTAAATCTAGCATCTAAAATAATGGCCTGGGGCACTATACTTTCAAATGCTGGACAGCCTCTCTGGAATGACAGTCATGATCACACAGCTTCTGAGGAGGCTATCAACTCTCTAGGAGTTTCTTCTATGGGAACCTGAAAAGGGTTTTCATGGCCCTCATTTGGGACATATGCCCATTACTTATCAGTCCAAAACATAGCCCTTGGGGCTGGAGAGATGGCTTAGCTGTTAAGAGTACTGGGCTGCACTTGCAGAGGAGCCAGGTTCAGTTCCCAGCACTCATGTGGCAGCCAACAACTCCAGTTCCAGAGGATCCAGTGCCCTCTTCTGGTATCTGCAGGTATTGCATGACACAGGTGCACTTACATGCAGACAATACACTCATACACATAAAAACTTTTTTTAAAACACAGCTCTTGCTGCAAAAGGCAAGAGACAGTATATCTGCTGAATGTGGTGGCATATGCCTTCAATCCCAGCACTTGGGAGGCAAAGGCAGGTGGAGCTCTGTGAGATCAAGGCCAGCCTGGTCTACATATCAGTTTCAGGCCATCTAGAGCTACAGGGATATCCTGTCTAAATGAACAAAGAAACAAACAAAAAGCAACAGAAAAAGACAATTTATCTGAGTAAAATATGAATGACCATGGCCTGGGAGCACAAATTTGGGTTACCCTGAATGATGTATTTTACTGTGAAAGAGGTTATGTGAACTTTACAACTGCAGAGTACAAGAAAACCATAGGTCAATGCATAAACAAGATACATTGGTGAGGGTATCAGGTAGGTAGGTTACAGCAGATCTGAGAAACCTTCTATAGATTTTTGATGTTGTTAACTATCTTAGCTTTAGGGCTGGTTGAAACTAGTGATCTGCTAAGATTAACAGTACATTAAGTCAGATTTATAGGTAGTAAATGGTTATTAAGGGGACTAAACGTAGTCCAAGGTCATATTTGAATCTTGATCTGTAATATCCCATCTACCCATAATCATGAAGTTCTAGTCATTCAATCACAATACAGATCTTCAACTTAGATATGTCTTCAGAGAACTCAGTTCATACATTGAAACATCCAATGACCATCCCCAATGCCTCTTTCTATGAGGAACTGTCATCTGGCCTCGTCTGGAGGGTTTCTTGCAGTCATAATAGCTAATCTAGTTAAGAGGGAATGGCTGTTTTGCTCCGAGGACAGCATTCCACCACAAAACTGGAGGTGATCAGGCACACCATTATACAAGTTCTAAATGCCACTGAATGGTTCTGTCTAAATGATTATGTTATGTGAATTTTACTCTAGTAAAAAACAAAAGGGCATATGAAGTTGTACTGAGCTATGTGAAACACGGGCAAAGGTGGGCCAGAGAAAGACTGCCTAATGCCATCTGTGAGGTTATGAAAGATCTTTCTGAGTAGCTCCGCTGTCCCCAGTGACAGATTTTGCCTGCGCTACTGAGACAAGAACATGAGTCTCAAGCTCCTATTTCCTTTGAACAACGACGCATGTGCTTCTCCCTGGAGGTGGGTCTTCATTTCGAGGTCAGACCTCAAAGCATGGGTTGTGCTTGCTGGAGTCATCATCAGCGTATTTGTTGCTTTGATTTGGAGGCTGGGATAAAGAACCATTATCAAAGGACTGCACGTCCCCTCCTGCATCACTGTAGGCCTGCACAGCATCCCTGGGGGCCATAAGTTCACTGGTCCAGAACAAAGGTACCATTGTTGCATGCATCAAGCAATTACAAAGAGATTTTTCTTTGATGGCACAGAGAGGCAGGAAGAAGATTTATTTCCATTTTGCAGAGTAGCATGTCATGTCTGAGGGGACTGTGGGAGGCAGTGTCCACTCAAAGTTAAGGCTACTTGCTACAGAAAGCAGGAAAATAGGGAGACTCTGGAGCCCTCATCTAGATTTATCCAGTGAACACATGCCTTATCCTCAGCTCTCCTGGACACCCCTTAATGACTGGAGAAGAGAATCAGACAGGACATGGCATTCCCAGAGTTCATGCCATGTGTCCCCAGAAGGTCTCATCCACTGCAGTTGGCTTAGCAGGATTTCAGGACACTGAAGTTTCAGCCTATGATGGTCTCTAATTGGAAACCACCTAGACTCTACCCTGAGCCCTCTCTAGCCTTCATTTCTGCTATTCCTTTCCCTACTGGAAGCGCGATCATCATCCTCATGTCCTTTAACGAGCACCGGCCTCCTCCTAGGAATATTCTTCCCCAACGCTGTGCAGACAGTACTCGCTCACTAGAACACTATCACCTGGCTCATGCTTCAACATTCATTTTTGTTAAGGTTCTCTGACACAAATTTATACTGTGTTTTAAGATTGTATTTTGGCCAGGCCCTAGCTAAGTATCTACCATGTGTTGGTTCATTTAATCCTTGTCATTTCTGCTGACTCAATGAAACTGGGGTTTAGTCAAGGTAAATAAACCTTATGGACCAGCAAGATGGTTCAGTGAGTAAAAGAGTTAGCCATGGAAACCTAGAAACCTGAGTCCAAACCTTGAGATTTGCATAAAGTTGGAAGTCAGAGAACTGGCTCCACAGTTATCCTCTGACCTCTACACATATGCTGTGGCATGTGTACCTCACATACATCGTGCATACATACATACACACATACCCCAATAATAATAAAAGAATTAAGAAAATAATTCTTAGTAAATCAGCCATAGACGTTATGGACATTTTATTTGTTTGCTTTGGTTTGGTGTTTTTGAGACAAGCTCTTGTGTCGCTCAGACCGGCCTTGGACTCGTTGCGTCCTGAGGATGACCCTGAGAGTCTGACCCTCTTGTCTCTACCTCCCAACTGCTATGGTTACAGGTGCTGTGATTACAGATTACACCACATGTCTATGGAGTTACTGATCTGGAGTTTCTCCAAATGCCTCCAAATACCTCAACAAAGTGAAAATAAGAACAATGGTATATCTGTAAAGAAATGGGAGAGATGGGGCTGGAGAGACAGCTCAGCAGTTAAGACACTGACTGCTCTTGCTGAGGACCCAGGTTCAGTTCCCAGCACCCACCATCTGTGGCAGCTAACCACCATCTGTAACTCCACCAGGGGATCCAGCACTCTCTTCTAGTCACCACAGGCAATGCATGCACATGAACACTCACACACATAAAATAAATTACTAAAAAAGAAACAGAGCAATTAAGATACATTTTTAATGAGCAGGGTGTTCCTACCAGATTTACTAAATGAGACATTCGGGTCTGAGGTTTCAGAAGCTGCTATTTAATAGCTTTTAAGTGTAATTTTAGGAGATGGTTGAATCATGGCATGGCGGTTTAAATGACAAACATTCTAAGACTCGTGTATTTGGATACTTGGTCCTCCATGGGTGGTGCTGTTTTGGAGGTGGTGGGTCCTGTGGGAGGTGCAGTCACTGGGGTGGGCTTTGAGCGTTCAGAACCTCGCCCCTTTCTACTTTGCTCTCTCTGCTTCATGTTTGCGGTTGGAAGAGGTGAACGCTCAGCCTCCTGCTCCTGTCACCGTGACTGTGGCTTGCTGCTCTGCCTCGCCATCATCACGGGCTCTTACCTCCTGGCACCATAAGCCCAAATGAACTCTTCCTTAAGTCACTCTCAGTCATATTGTTTTATCATAGCAACAGAAAACACACGGTATTTACCCTCTGAGTTGTCACGCAGATGACTCTATGCACACAAATGCATCTGAGACATTTTCTTCATGGCCTCCTCTTCTCTGCGGGACTGGCTAAAGAATCAGCATGCCAGGCTGCGGCAAAAGCTGACTGATTTTTGCCAGCCCACCCTAAGAACTCTGTATTCTGAGGAGCCCTCCCAGATTCCTCATCTCTGACATGAACTGCTCTTTTTTTCCTGTTTATTTCTTCTTTCAAAATAGCTGTGAAATTCTGGAACCCAGGAACTCTACTTTAGTTATTACCTGTAATGCTTTGGATATGGAGGGTTTTCCCCTAAAAGCTTCCTTTGTTGGGGATTTTATGTTCTACAGCTGGTGGTGCTATTTTGGGGAGGTCCTAGAAACTGCAGTAGATGAGATCTAGCTGGAGAATAATGTAGGTCACTGGAATCCTTGAGGGTATCTTGTCCCTGGCAGCTTACATTTTTTAATTTTTAATAGTATATGGACGAGTCTTTTGCTTCCATGTATCTAAGTGCACCACATGCATGCAGTGCCTACAGAGGTCAGAAGAGGGCATCAGATCCCCTGGAACTGGAGTTATAGATGGTTGTTAGGTGCTGGGAGCCAACCCTGGGTCCTCTGCAAGAGTAGCCAGTGCTCTTAACTGTTAGGCCATCTCTCCTGTCCCTGATCTTTTCCTGTCACTCTGTCTGCTTCCTGTCTGCCACGAAGGAACTGCTCTCCTCTGCCAGATGATCTAGCAGAAGCACACAAGACCAAGTAATCCTGGACCGAACCCTCTGAAACTGTGAGCAAAGTAAATTATTTCCTCCCGTAAGTTGTTTCTGTCATGTACTTTGGTCACAGCTATGCAAAATTAAGTAATATTTTATTCAGGGAGGAAAAGGAATGGGAGATAACTCACTGAGTAAAAGCACTTGCGGCACAAGCGTGACAGCCTAAGTTTAAGGCCAGCAATCCAGGTAAAAAGCCAGATGCAGTGGCATCATCTGTAATCTGAAAGGGTGAGATGCAAAGACACAGGAGAATAGGCTGGAAGCTCACAAGTCAGCTAGTCAACAGTACTGAGTGGCAGAACCAGTTCCCAAAAGCTGTCCTCTGACCTCCATACATGTGCTATGGTGTATGCACCAAACTTGCACACATGCAGACACACACAAAAATAATAAATAAGTTTTAGGTAAGAGAGGAAAAACATGCAGGAAGGAAATCGTCTAGAAGGCTTATACTTCAGTAGTAAAAAGAAAACCCAACTCAAAACTAAATGACCTAAATAGACATTTCTCCAAGGAAGACATATAAATGACTGGTGAGGACATGAAAAGATATTCGGCATCACTGATTCCTAGAGAATGCCAAGAAAACCCACAATGAGCTATTACACATACTCTCTAGGATGGCTAGACTCAAAAGGTCAGACAAGGTTGAGGAGGAGACTAGGATCCTATAATGCTGAATGAAATGTAAGACGGTCCAGTCGATTTGGCAGTTTCTTAAATGATGAAACAATACTTGTCAAAGAATATTTAACATTAGCTAGAATAGCCAAAAGATAAAAACAAGCCAGGGGTCATGGTGCACACTTATAATCCCAGCACTCGGGAGGCCAAGGCAGAACTGTGAGTTTAGGGCTAGTTTGGACCACAAGACCTGTCTCACAAAACAACAGCAACAGGATTACAACCAACCCATGCCAGGCATGGTAGTATATGTCTGAAATCTCAGTACTTGAGGAGTGGAGGCAGGAAGATCACTGCAGGTTCCAGGTCAGCGTGGTCTACATAGTAAGTTCAGTTTAGCCAAGGCTATAAAGCAAGATCTCTTTCAAACAAAACAAGGCAAAAAAACACAATCCAGCATAGAGAACCTGAAAATATGCTAAATCATGAGGGCTAGAGCTATAACTCAGCATTTAAGAGCACTGTATGCTCTTGCAGAGGACCTGGGTTCAAATCCCAGCACCAACATGGCAGCTAACAACTGCCCACAACTCCAGTACACCCTCTTCTGACCTCCACAGGCACTGCAAGACATGGGTGTACTTCCATACATGTAAGGAACTGCCGGGTTTCACCGGCAGGTAGGGGAGTGGAGAAGCCGGTCCAGCTGGTCTCCTCCAGGGGCTGAGCAGGATGGTGAGTGTCCGGAACCCCTCTGCACTCCAGAGAAAAACACCACACCAAGCGGGGAGTCTTGTTGAAGCAGGAACTCATTTTACTGCATCAGGCACAGTCTTATATAGGGTAGGGGTTGGGCTAAAAACATGGGAAGTGAAGGATCAATCATTTCTCACCACGTAGGCTGTAGCCAGGTAGAGGCCATTTTGTTATGCCTTGCTGAGTCACTCCTATGCAGAAGTGGAGTGTCAGAGACAGGCTGCAAAACTCGAGTGAGGCTCCGAAAGCTGCACCAGGTCATATGTCTGGACCCATGAGGCCCAACATCTCCCCCTTTTATTTTAAAATAAACAGCAGAGGTGCATGACCCCTGTCTTAGGTCATCCCCTACTCGGAGATTTTACCCATCATTGGGTGTCACGCAGCATGCTTATTATAGCAGAGGCACATGACCCCTGTCTTGGGTTGTCTCCCACTTGGAGATCTTACCCGTCATTGGGTATCATGCATCATGCTTATGATGGATCCACTCCATGACCTGTCTTAGGTTGCCTCAGTTCATCTGAGATCTTACCCATCATTGGCCAAATGGAGGGCAGGGGAGGGCCGTTCATTAGAGGATAGCCAATCACTCTGAGTAGCAAGCCTCCGGCACTGGACCTCGACCTGGTTAAATTGCCTCAAGACGTTGGTGAATAGATTGTGATAATTTGTTAAAAATACAAGGTCCTTTGGTCAGTAGGAAAAGGAGAATGAGGAAGGGGTCAAGCAAAGGGCATTAAAGCTAGCCCATAAAAAATTATCTTGAAGTTCTCGCTGCCTCCTTCTCAAGATCATCCCGGATCACGCAAACAGCACTTTTCCTGTGAAAACAAACAGATGCCTCCCTTTTCGGCAGTTAGTAAATCAAGACCTAGTCCTCAGTTGTGAGACACTGCCTGGAAGGGTGATTGTCATTATCCTCTGATAGAGGCAAGTGTTTTAGATCTCTTGCAGGAACCCAAATGGGTCTCTTTTCATTTTGAGGGAAGATACATCCAAACCCTCTTCCTGCTGTGAGCAGCAGGTCTGGTCTTCTCCAAACTCTGGTTAATGGGTCTCTCCATTTGACCCAGATGAAGCTGTATGTAACAGATGAGGACCAATGTTTTTGAAAAGCGGATAAGTGTGTGTCTTCCTTAGAAAAATTTAAAATATTTAGGGTAAATAATGCCTTTTTTTAGCTGTTCATGTGGGGGGTAGAGATTCCCCCTTCTGTTTTTGTAATTGAGATTTAAGTGTTTGGTTATATCTTTCAACAATTGCCTGACCTCAAGGATTATACGGGATGCCTGTGGCATATGAAATTTTCCAATTTTGGAGGAAATTGGTGACTAATGGCAGAAAAACAGGCTTTGGATCACAATGTAAAAAGGCAGGAATTAAAACCAGTGAAGGCCGAATCTCACACCTCCTACCTAAGCAGGCTAGTCCTCCTTATCTCCCATTGCTGTAGTTATATCCTAATAGTAGCTTGTTTCTTGTAAGGTTTGGCATTGGAGTACTGCAAATTTACATGAGCTTTTTAGGGTTAATTATCATAAAACGTCAGCTCACTTTGTATTTAGCTAGTCTTAGAGGCCTAAGGCTAGAAAACTCTTTTTAAATTTCCTTTAGAAACTGACAAATATATTATGCAGAACAATGTAAGATTTTAAATAATTACTTTTAGAAATCAGTAAATATATCATAAAAATGTCAAAATTTAAAATAATTTCCTTTTAAAACAGATAAAGATGTCATATAAACAAATATCAGAATTTAAAATAGTTTTCTGTAAAAACCAGTTAATGCATAAAACAATGTAGAAATAATCATTCTAAAAAACTGGTAAATATCATATTAAAAGTTAGAATTCAATTAAAATGCCAATATTTTCTTTTTTAATTTGACATAAAAATTTATTAACCTTGTTACAAAAGACCATGTGAGAATCTCTTGCTATAAATTTCAAAAGATTAGGACATATGATTAAATTTTATGGTCCAGGGAATTTCCAGATTATCATGATCTAGAACCAATAAATTCCCAAGTTTTGAATTATGCCATGTGGTTGGATTAAGATGGTGGCAGGGTCAAGCAGGTCAAAGCCATTTTGAAAACTTTTGTCCAAGATGGGGGCAAAGTCATGTGACTCTCACCAATGATGTCATCACCCAATGAAGGCCAGATCACATGGTTCTCTCTAGGTAAGGTCACCAGCCATAATGGTGAATAAGCATATGGATAAAGTTGAACCCCAGGATAAAATTCAGCCCTTTTCCCACCAGGATGTGAACCTTGTGGGACAGGACACAACTGTGAGAAAAGACCAGTTGTGCTTGTACTATTTACATGTTATACCATGGCATAGGTGGGAATAGAACTCACAGCCTTAAGTATGCTGGGCAAGCACTCTAACAGTGAACTAGTTTCCCAGCTCAGCAAACTGGGAAGGAAATAAAGGAATCCCATTCAGTTAATTGTTGTGGAAAGCAAAGCGCCCCAGGGCAGAGTTCAGAACTGGCGGAATCTGAATGATCCACCTGGTTAATTAAGGAAATGAAACCTGGAGTAATTAAGGGGCACCTAACAGTGGAAAAAGGGGTCCTCATCTCCATTTCCAGTAGTAGTAATAACAGTCCCCATTTCCTCCAAAATATCTCTGCCCCAGAGATTTCAGGGTACATTGTCAAGATAGGATTAATTGTGTCTTTATTCCCATTTAAAGCTTTCCATTGAACTGGCTGGAGGGTAACTTGTGAGTCCTGCTGGCTCCTCACACCACTAATAGGGGGGCCGGGCTTAAATTTCCGGTGAGGAAAACGGAGTGCCTCGGTTTCAATTAATATGGTGGCATCTGCCACAGTATCAACAAGCCCCTTGACCTGCTGCTGCCCGTCTGAAATTATGGTCATTATAGGGGAATGATGAAATATAGGCAGAGTCCAAAAAACCTGTGATGGTTTGGGATCTCCTCTTACTTTCGGGGCTGAGGAGTGCCCCATCTCATGTTTAAAGGTGCAGTGTCTGATGAGGAACAGCAGTCTTTGGCCCAATGAAATCCCTTGTTGCACGAGGGCATGGGGTGGAGGTGTATTGCTAGGCACAGGTGGAGCTCTTTTTAGAAGGTTGGGGCATTCTCACTTAAAGTCCCCTTCCCTGCCATAATTGAAACATGTTTGTCCCTTGCCTTAGGAGACCTGTTGGAGGGCATTTACCAGGGCAGTCATCTCCTCCTGTCTGTTCAATTGTAGGGCAATTGGTGGGACAAGGACCCTACATCCCTAGAGGCCACTATCTCCTGGACCTCCCAGGGATACCAGGCCGCTAGGTGGTTGCCACCAGGGGCCACGTTGATGGGAAAAAGGTTAGCAGGGTTCCTGCGGGGGGGAGGGGGGGATCCTGGCTCACCTCTTGAGCCAGCAGTGCGGTACATAAGGTAATCCAAACTAGGGTAAGTACCCCTCCCCAGACAGGTGAAGGGTTGGGTGTGGGGTGGGGCGTCTGAGACACAGGTTCCGTGGGGGCCTCATTAGGTCTCTATCAGGTGACTTGTCTCAGGGTTTTTGGGATGTGGGCTTAAGGAAAGACTACCCCATAATTTATGGGGGTACACGCACCCGCAGACCAATTGGCCCATCAGCATTCTTCCGGCGAGCAGCTGTTTATCACGTGGGGTTCCTCACACGGGGCACCAGCCTGCCGCGTTTCACCGGCAGGGAGGGCGGTGGAGAAGCCGGTCCAGCCGGTCCCTTCCAGGGGATGGTGAGTGTCCCCACGGCCCGGAACCCCTCTCCACTCTGGAGAAAAACACCACACCTAGCCGGGAGTCTTGTCGAAGCAGGAACTTGTTTTATTGCGTCAGGAACAGTCTTATATAGGGTAGGGGTCATCAAATGTATAATATTTTAATACCTTATAAACATTTTAATAAATGCTGAAATGGTAGTATTGTCTTTTGGGTTTTATAAATTTAGTTTATATACTTTATATACAAACCATTTAATTTCTTAACACAAGACACACTTTTTCCTCATCAAAGAATAATATACTTACTACTCACAAGGAATTAACACCACGTTCCCAGAATAGCCCAGGCCTGTGCTTTTGTCTTTATCTTCAGTGTCAAAGAGGAATAGTATGTCTGTAGTACCTACCCTTAGTATATCTCTAGGGGAAATGGCTCCCACCCCAGTCCATTTCCTGCCTGGCCCAAAAGGACTTGAGAAAGCAGTGAAGAGGATGATCAGTTAGCCAAAGCTTCCACACAGTAAGGGACACTGATCAGGATCCTAGGCAGGAAGAAAGGGAAGGGCCTTGTCTAGTCACAAACTTTCCAGGTACCATCTGAGACATAAGAACATGAACATATTAGCTTCCTCTGAAACACTTGGCATGACTGGAAATCAGCAATACCTTGGCAGATAGGGAATCAAAACACTTAAAAAGCCAGCCGTTTACAAGCATTCTAATGGATTATCTCCAAAGTGCTTGTAACTCATTTTCAAGAGCTGGCCTTCCTTGGCCAGGTTGAAAATAAGCCAGCATTGCTCTTCCAGTAAGTGATAACGGACCCCAGGCTGTTTATTAGCTGATTGAGAGGTAAAAGATGAACCAATGAAAGCAGCTTTAACCTGACCACAGAAGACTAAAGATTAAACTGTGACTCTCCATACTTCCTCTTCTTTACCCCTCGGCACACCTTTGTCCTGACACTTAAGGCTTTCTCTCTCTCAGTCTCTGACTCCATCTTGCACTTGTGTTCCCTTCTGAGTTCGTTTTAAAATTCTTTTTTCCACAAGACCAAGAACGTGCAAACGGGCCCCTGTACCCTGATAACAATAACACATCCAGCACCTGTCCTGTTCATCTCTATCATGATGATGCTTGAATAGTCAAGACTCATCTTAGACTAAGATGAGGGAAAGACCAGGCCTGCCTATGACAAAAGCACAGGGCAGAAATGGCATCCTTTTTATTTTAATCTTTTTAGGGATTTTTGTTGTTGTTGTTTAAGACAGGGTCTCACATAGCTCAAGCCAGCCTCAAATTCACTATGTAGCAGAGGATGACCTTCAACTCCTGATTCTGCCTCTACCCACTAAATGGTAGGCTTACAAGCCTGTACCACCATGCCCAGCTAGGAAGATGAGTGTGTGTGTGTGTGTGTGTGTGTGTGTATGTGTGTGCAAGAGAGAAAGAGAAACAGATGCCACAGTGTGCATGTGGTGTGGAGGTCAGAGATCAACTGTGGAGTCAGTTCTTTCCTTCCACATTTACATGGCTTCTGGGGATTGAGCTCAGGTTTTCAGGCCCGTGTGGCAAGCACCTTAAGCTTTTACCCTCTGAGACATCTTGCCTGCCCTATGCTTCCTGATTTCTTTTGCTCTCAGAATGCTCAGCGCACCAGCCCTCTTTTAAAACTGCTTCTCTTTTCTTTTGATCAAGTGCGGATGAGAAATCTTCAAGATGACTGTTTTCATCTGCATAATAAAGAGTAATTGCCTTCTGCTAATTCACTGTCTCATTCTCTCTTTGTAGGAATATCTTTCTGTTTATTCCAAGGGAGTGGAGTGGGGAGATATCTGTATTGTGGCAGTCAGAAAGGAAAGTGGCTTAAGAACAGAGAATACAAGAGTAATTGGATGTGGGCTTAGTAGCTTGTCTTTGTTAAGAGTTACCACATGTGGAGTCAGGGAAATGGTTCAGTGGGTAAAAGTGCTTGCTATGCAAGCCTGACAACCTGAGTTAGGGTCCCTAGAAGCCATGTAAAATAACCAGACATGGTAGTACACATCTGTAACTAAAGCATTCCTAAGGTTAGATGAGAGTCAGAGACAGGAGACTCGCGTGGAAGCTTACAGGCCACTTAGCCTGGAGTACACAACACAGCAGTAACAGAAACAGTGAGAGAGACCTTGCCTCAAACAAGGTGGAAGGTGAGAAAAAAAAATGGCAGTTGTCCTCTGACCTCCACATGGGCAAGCACACAGGCACACAAGTTAAGTGTTGTTATTTTGAGACAGGGTCTCCAAGTAGTCTTAGCTGGCCTAGAATGTGCTATGTAGACCACCAAGCTGGCCTCAGTTTCACAGAGATTTGCCTGCCTCTGTCTCTCAAATGCTGGAATTAAAGGCATGTGTTGCTAACCCTATACCCACACATTTAAAAAAAAGTTTCCAGATGAGAAACTCTCCTGTCTTAAAACCAAAAAGCAATAGTTAAATGCAAGTCTTCACTGTTTTTTTTAAAAAATTATTTTTTATTTTATATGTATGAGTATTTTGCCTGTGTGTATGTAAGTGTATTTTTATCATGAAATGCCCATGGGGGCCAGAAGAGGGCATCGGATCCCCTGGAACTGGAGTTATAGATGGTTGTTAGCAGCGTGTGGGTTCTAGGGACTGAACCCAGGTCCTCTGAAAGAGCAGCCACTGTTCCTAAGCACTGAGCCTTGCTTTAGCCCCAAGTCTTTGGTTTTTAGCCTGGGAGTTGTCTGCCTGGCTTTTAATAGTCTTCTCTGGCTTAAGGCAAGAAAAGTCACGTGTCTCCAGATACTGACTCTTTCCTCTTTGGAGACAGAGGAAACAAGATACAACTATGAGTCTTTTCTCTTCCAGAGATCACCTCTTAAATTCTTATTTTAAATGCATACTTTAAGCAGGTGTTTCCAACCTTTTGACATTGCAACACAATATTGTTATCTACAGAGTTCATGCTCCAGAACCACATGATCCAATTACAAACAACAGCAAAATCCTCCCCAAATCTCATGATGATTTAAGTAAGTTTAGTTTTGTCATGGGCTACATTCAAAGTGACCCTTGACCATGTGTGGCCAGCAGGCCTTGAATTGGATATGCCTGCTAGCAAAACCGCAAACTTCAATTTTGTCGAAGGTGTTTTGAACCTTAGCTATACAACATTGTATTTCATTTATAATGTAGCTTGAACATATTTACTTGCCAGTCTGCCTAGGAGGATAACCTTTACTATAATTTGCTCCAATAGAAACACAGTCAGTGTGATGGGTAATCCTCAAAGTTAACTTGATTTGGTATCACCTAGGAGGCAGCGCTCTGGATGTGTCTTTAAAGGATTTCCAGAGAGGTTCAACTGAGGAGGGAAGACCCACCCTGAGTATGGGCAGCTTCATTCCATGGGCTGACACCCCGGCTAAATAAACAGGGATGAGGAGGAGGCTGAGCACTAGCACTCATCTGTGTCCTGACTGTGGATGTGGTGTGGCCAACCACCTCATGCTCCTGCTGCCGGGCTTTCCTGTCGTGAACTGGCTCCCCTGTTGACCCCCTTTTACACAGGGTCTCCCTGTAGCCCCGGCTGGCCTGGAACTCACTAAGTAGACCAGGCTGGCCTCCATCTCAGAGATCAGCCTGGCTCTGCCTCCTGAATGCTAAGGTTTAAGGTGTGTCCCTTAAACCAGAAGCTAAGATAAACTCTTCTTTCCTTCAGTTGCTGCTGTCAGGTGTTTTGTTACAGCAATGAGAAAAGTAACTAATGTAGATAGTTTGTCATTTACTCCGTGCAAATAACTAGAGAGCGGTTATCTTGGTTTGTAATGTGGTGATTAAATCCAGGGCCTCACCTATGTTAGGCAAGCACTCTACCACTGAGCTACACCCCCAGACCAAAATGGTATTTTTCTTCTTGCTGAAGATATCTTGCAAGAAGATCTGGCTGCAGATGTTTGTGTGTTAATGGTTTAGAAGGAGGTCTCTGAAAGCCTGCAGCTATTTGCCTGTGAAATATTCTACCTCATATTTGGGTTCAGAGAAAAAGGAGAGATCTTCATTTGCTTCTAAGATCTGGGAGAATTTTTTATTTAAATGTGTCTGCTGTTTGGACGCTGGTAGATAGCGAAGACCAACAGAATGAACGGGCCAAGGCTGTTCTAGTAGGTCACAAAGCTGGAGGAGAATGATGGATTGATGTCATAGTCTCTTCCTGGCCCTACCTTTCCTTTTCACTTGAAAAAAAAAAAAGCACAGTAAAGATAAAGCAACCCCAGCAGTGCAGATCCTGGCCAAGGTAGATGTCTAGTTACATGAGCTCTGGAACTGCGAGGGGGGTGGGGGGTGGGGGGGGGTGTGGATGTGCTCAGTCTCCTGAGAAAGTTCTATGGGCATGGCAAAGTGAAACCAAATTGAAACCAAGCAACGAAACAGGAAAAGATGTGGTTGAAGTCATCTCTCTGTTGTCATTAGCAACCCACTTTTAGTGCAGATTGACACTGTACAGTAAAAGTGGTTAGAATGATTATAAGTGATGCCATGTCTTCTGAAAAAATTAGTAAGATTCATCAAAGGGAAATTTTGCTGCACTAAATCAAGCATGTACCTGAAGCCAATGAGAAAAGGTCGAGTTTTCTCTCACTGAATTATATTTCAGGCAACCAGAATAGGAAACTGTATTTCCAGCCTGGTTATTACTGTCAGTGATATTGCAGAGAAAAAGAAAGGAAATTTCTCAAGTGTTTGAAGAACAAAACAAACATAACCCTCCATGTTTATATAAGCATGTACAGAGACCCCCACCCCCACCCCGAGCCTCATTAACCCAGCACAGTCCTTTCAGTTCCTCAAACAGAACTAACTCACCAAATGTTCTTCTGCCTCAATGTCTTCCTGGAAATGTCTTTATCTTTTATTTTAAAAATTTTACCTGCATATATGTAAGTGTATCTGTGTATGAAATGCCCAAGGAGGCCAGAAGAGGCCTCCTAGTCTAGTTGTCTAGTTGACAGTGTGGACACTCTGCTGAGAGGGCAGGGAGGGAATCAGCTGTATTTTGAGATCATCACTTATGTGATCCCATTCAAACTGAGAACTGAATTTGACTGAACCTTGACTAGAATGAATGGCTATTCAATTAAAACCTTCATATGATACATATATTTAAATTTTTTATTTATTTATTTTTATTTTATGTATATGAGTAAATGCACCACATTCATGCAGTCTCTGCAGAGGCCAAAAGAAGTTGAATCCTCTGGAACTGGAGTTAAGGATGATTGTTAACCACTATGCAAGTGCTGGAACCTAACCTGAGTTCTCTGCAAGAGCAGTCAGTGCTCTTAATCACTGAGCCACCTCCCCAGCCCCATACGTGGATTAATACTACTGTTCTGTGTTACTATTAGGTAAACCAACACCATAACACTAAGTCACAGAGATATTTTTAATGACATAACAAAACATCGTACTGCAGTAACAACTCTTTATTAAATGCCTTCTGTATCTGTCTGTATCTCACAGCAATACTTGCTACTGGGTAGGTAGGTATGGTGACCTGCTTACAATGAGAGAAATGAGGCTCCTGGAATAGCTCCACTTCATCTAGTATCTCGTGATAGTGAAAGGTAGGCCTGTGTTATAAACTCAGAGCTCTCTGGTGCCAAAGTCCAGGTCTTTCCATTCTACTAACCTGCCCTTAACTACAGAGCTCTCTAGTTCAGAAAAAGATGCCATTTCTAGGCCCTTCTTGAGACGGTGGAGATAAGTGTACTGTTGTTAATGGAAAGTGGCCAGAGTGGTCTTAGGTCCATTTAAGGGCTGTATGACCTCTTGTATTGTTTCTTTTATCACTTGTATGCTTGAGACCAAGGATTCTGAGGTATAGCATCACCAGACTCCTGTAGTTTACTGCTTAGCAAACTGTCCCCAAGGGCTGGCAGTTCAGAGCCTTCTCACCAGACATTTCATCAACAAGAAATAGCCTTGATTCTGTTAAACTCTGGAGATTTTTGAGACTGAGAATTCCAGAAGCTATTGAGACAATTCCAACTAACTTCCTTCCTTCCTCCCTTCTTCCCTCCCTCCCTCCCTCCCTCCTTCTCTCCCACCCTCCCTCTCTCTCTCTCCCTCGATTTGTCTCTGCCTTTTTTTGTATTTAGTTAAGAAATCAAGCTTATTCTTGCCACTTAAAAAGGAGCCAAAGCTGCCATGTAAATTAACATTTCATAAAGAGTTTGAACTTGCTGTGTGTGGTGGCATGAGCCTTTAATCCCAGCCCTTAGGAGGCAGAGGCAGGCAGAGCTCTGTGAGATGGAGGCTAGCCTGGTTAACATAGTGAGTTCCAGGCTGGATGGGACTAAGGACATCTTGTCCAAAAAAAAAAAGTTTAAGCTTAATGAATAAAAATAAGAGATTCTTGGGGGCTGGAGAGATGGCTCAGGGTTAAGCATTGGCTGCTCTTGCAGAGGACTAAGGCTTGGTTCCCAGCACTCACATGGCAGCTAACAATCATCTGTCATAATTCCACTTCTGGGAACCCGACGCCCTCTTCTGGCCTCCTTGGGCATTTCATACACAGGTACACTTACATATATGCAGGTAAAATTTTAAAAATAAAAGATAAAGAAATTTCCAGGAAGACACTGAGGCAGAAGAACATTTCGTGAGTTAGTTCTGTCTGAGGAACTGAAAGGACTGTGCTGGGTTAATGAGGCTCTGGGTGGGGGAGTCTCTGCACACGATGGCAAGGGAAGTGGTGTCTGGGCCATCCCCACTGTGCTCTTAGTGGGGAAGTTGGACTTCAGCCCCAAATGAAGGGGTCTGAGTGTTGGAGTGTTAGAAACTTTCCCGGGGCTGGGAAGATGACTCAGTGGGTAAACTGCCTGGCATACAAGTGGGAGGATTTGAGCTCAGATCCCCAGAACCCATGTAAAACGGGATTCTCCTGTCTCTACCTCCCATCTCCTTGTAGGAGTGCTGGGATTACAAACACTCATAAGAGGATGTGGAGACAGGAGACTCTCCAGAAGCTCAGGTAGTTAGCCTAGCACACACAAAGGTTAAACAAGAGAACTTATCTCAAACAAGGTGCGAGGTGAGGAACAACACCCAAGGGTGTCCTCTGATCTCCACATGCATGCCAGAACTCACACACAGGAACATGTACATACACACACATCACAAACACACACGTGAGATTTAAAATAAGTTTTCTCAGGCTGCTGTGAGGATTGAGTAAAGGGAAGTGCCAAGTAGAAGCAAGGGCTGTGTGGAACGCTGCAGCAGGAGGCAGCCACGCCCAGCACGAGGTGGAGTCCGTCTGCCGCCCCTTGAATCCGTGTGAGACTCTCAGCTGCTGTGCCAGATGGAATATGAGAAAGAGATGGACCCTGGCTGTCAAAGCCAGGCTATGAAGGCAAAGCAGCTCTCGCCCAGCTCTCTCCATGCAGCTCATACGAGCCCATGTGGAGACACTACAGGGAGTAGTTCACAGGAAGAGGAACTGAGGCTGCCAAACAACAGCCACACTCCCCACAAGTCTATAAATGAACGAATCGATTTCTGCCTTCCTAGGCTTTAAACGGGGAGGTTAAGAAGTGATGGGAGGGGTTGGCGAGATGGCTCAAAGGTTAAGAGCACTGACTACTCTTGTAGAGGACTGGGGTTTGATACCCAGCACCCACATGATGGCTAACAACTGTCCATAACTCCAGTTCCAGGGGATTCAATACCCTCTTCTGACTTCTGCAGGCATTGCAAGACACAGGTACATTTATGCTCATGCAGGCAAGACACATAAAATAATAAATAGTAAAAACATAAAATATTTTTTTAAAAAAGAACTGATAGGAGAGGAAAGAGGACCTGTCAGATGTCTGTGTGATTTCAGCTTTCGGATAGTCTAGCCAAGGCTCCCATCACTGATGAGAAGTGAGAAGGCTTCCATGTTGTCTCGTGTTGCATTCTTGGTCCGTAGAACCCAAGAGCATGAAAACAGCTGTTTCACACTGTCAGAGTTTGGGGTGATTTTCTGTGTAGCCATAGTAACTGGAACAAAAAGAGAGGGTCTGGGATTTGTATAGTGGCAGTGAACTTGAGACATGAACCTATTAGAGATGCTGCATGGATTAATAAGATGCAGTCATGGAAGAGACAGAGGATATCTTAATTATGGAGATGCTGGGGAGGGACAGGACAAAATAAGTTACTGAAACTATTTTCTTACATTTTAATTATACATGCCTTTCCCCTCAAGAGATTTATTCATTTTTTAAAGAAATAATTTGAGGGGCTAGAGAGATGGCTCAGGGGTTAAGAGCACTGGCTGCCCTTGCAGAGGACCCAGGTTGGATTCCTAGCACTCATTAACAAAGGTCCAAAGCTCCATTTCCAGGGGAATCTGATGCCACCTTCTGTCTGACCTCTGTGGGCATTGCACAATACAAGTGCTCTTACATACAAGCAGGCAATACACTCATACACATAAAATAAAAATAATAAAGTATTAAAAAAATAAAATGGAGGGCTGGTGATGTGGTTTGGTGGCAGAGAGCTTGTCTAGCAAGTACAAGGCCTTGCGTTTGATCCCTGACACCATAAAAAGAAAAAAAAAAAAAAAAAAAACGGAAAGAGAGAGAGAGAAATCCCTAAGGAGTGAAAGATGAAAAGAAATTAAAAACATTAAATACAAATGCTGTTTTTATAGCCAATTTCTGGAATGCTGGGCACTTGCTCCATGACAGCATTATACATGTTAGTTCATTTAATACAATGAACTCAGGAAGGAAGCTCCATTGTTACCCCTTGTCAATCAGGAAACAGAAACAGGAAGTATAACTTCCACAAGGTCTCCAGATGGGAAGCAGTAGCATGGGGTCCACATCTGGCTCTATATGGATTCATAACATCTTTCTCAGCCTCTGATACTGTCTTGAGAATGGTTTCGCTATTCCTTACGAGCCTGTGTAAAATGAATGGATTGCCTTCTGTTCTCCAGGGCTTGAAGGGTGGAGATTAAGATGCGAGAGGAGTGAAGAGGGAGGCAAGAGTTGCAGGAACAGGTAATTGCACTTCAGAGTCCTAATCACGGCAGTTGGTAAAGGTCTGTTGTCAGAGACTCTAATTATGGTTCAAATTTAAATTCTCTTCTAGTGATCATGTGACTGAAATCTAAGCCCAGTGGGATGTGGTGTTTGGAAATTATGTATGCACATAAAGGGACCATGACCTCCTCCCCTTTGCCCATGGCTTTGCCAGGCTGAGGACTATTCCAGATGCCACAGGACGCAACACACTCAGATACAGAACTAGCCACAGAAAATCTGTGGAGTTAACCCTTTGTGGGTCCTGCCAACTCTTCCATGGGAGAGAAAATAAGCTTTAGCTTATGCCAGTATTATTTCTGGGCTTAGAACTGAATTTATAGCCTAATGTCAACCACAGAGGAGGTGGGAACAATGTTACAGATCTGAGAAGGAATGACCATGTGAAAGTATTTCTATTGATCTCTCACCCCCCCATGTGTCTCTGTGGGCCTGTTGGTACTTACAATAAATCCGGGAGTTGGGCTTTTGAGAAATGGTACCTACATGTATGGTGCAGTGGGTCAGCTTCTCTGTGCTTTCTCCAGCATGGTTTTTTCTTCACTTGAAGACTTCACTGAGTGATTTTTGTTTTAATATAACATCAAATTATAAAACTGAAAACCCATGTCTATACTGGAAGAAAGGCAACGAACCAGAGCTGTATGTCTAAAAGCAGTATGTTAGATACTCCTGTGTCACTCGGCCCAAATGACTGACAGAGCAATGGAAGGGGCAGAGTTCGTTTGGGCTCATAGTTCACTTGACTCAGATGCTGGTGCAGAGCAGCATGAAACAGAAACCAGTGGAAGAGGGGTCTTCATCTCACAGCATCCAGAAAGCGGAGAAGGGATGTGACTCCTGTCTGGCTTTCTCCTTTTCTTTTGTCTGGGCCCCAGCCCAGGGGCTGGGGTACCACACATTCGGTCTCCCCATCTGTTGTAGAGTGGTTTCTTCCAAGATAAACAAACCTCCCTACCCTTGGAGGGAAGCTGGGTAAACAATAGGATGTACTAAAGGGAGGTGAACCTCAGGGTGTTTTGAGTGGAGGTGAAAGCATTCCATCCTGCAGGGAAGCTCAGTAGGCTCAGGAAGTTAACAACCCCAATAGCTTCAGGAAGTCCCAGAAACTGACCAGATTCTCTAGGCTCCTCCCTTGGCAAGCCTATATATAAACCGTAATTAAGGCCTGTTCAGAGTTGCTCTCAGACAGGGTAAGTGGCTTGAAATTAGCAGAGACCAGGTGAGTTGCCCCGAAGAGGCTCAGACCAACTTTGCTACTTGAAAAGGACACTCTCCAGTCTGTTGAGCTGACTGCATGTTGTGTACTGCGCTTCAGGTTTCCTGCTTTTGTGAGCTGTCACCCATGATAAGTGGGCTTTTAGTGATACAGCATCTTTGAGTCATTTCTGCTCCTGTAAGAGCCCCTCACCCACATTCCTGTAAGTAACCCCAATTGAATTCATTGATTCACCAAGTTGGACCTTGGTGGTGTCCTTACTGAGGCCTGTGGTTTGTTCCCTACCAGTGTTGAGTAGATGTTTGTTCATGACTCCTCAGGAATAGTGTCACACAACCCCATCTTCTCAGTCCTTTTTAGAAGGGGTCTCCAGACATACTCAGAAGTATGCTTTGCCAATCTCCTGGGTGGTTCTACAGCCAGTTAAACTGACAAGCGGAATTATGTTTCAGTGGTGCTTGTGCTCATTTACCTCCTGGTTGATGTGTTTTTAGAAAACTAGGAAAAATAAAGACCATGCAGACCACAGACTTAACGCTGATGACTGCGTTGTTACTTAATGATGATGGTTGTTACTTAATGTAATCAGAATAAAAATACTTAGCAGGCATACCTAAGGAATCTGTACTATCCTACTCCAAGCATTTTAGTAAGCCTCTGTATAAGTCTATTATCTGATTTGTTTTGTATTTTTGCGACAGGGTCTGAATCTAGTCTTGGCTGGCCTCAAACTTGTGGCAGTCCTCTTGTCTTAGCCTCCCAAGTGCTGGGTTGACAGGCAAAAAGCCACCATGCCCAGCCGAGTTTTTTGTTGTTATTGTTTTTTTAAACACAGGGTCTCAATCTCTAGTCCACTTTGGCTTGGAACTCTATACAGTCCAGGCTGGCCCTGGATTCACAGTACTTTTTCTGTCTCCATGTCCTGAGTGCTGAGGTTACAGGCATGAGCAACCACACCCAGCCAGTAATTTTTTTAAAGGATTATTAATGTTTTCTTTTTGCTCCCACTTGTCAGCCTGTTTGTATCCAGGCCTTTGGGATGTTTTTCCTACATTGATCATGGGCATGGCCTATGGTTTTCATTTTATTTACATTCTCATTGGCATGTTTTCAGCAAAAATAGTAAAAATAAAGGCCCTGCAGACTATAGGCTTAACACTGAGGGCTTACTTTGGCTACTAGAATAGCAACATCTATATAAATAGAGCAGAGACTAGAAAAAGCATTTGCATATCTCCTTCCTGTCTTGAATCTTTGCCACTGTCATGCATAAGCATGGGCCAGCTTGATGGAGAAAGACGCTCCCCAGTAAGCAGAGTCAAATATGGCCAGCAAAACCATCCTATACTCCAGCTTGAAGATGCCTGAGTGAGCCCAGCTGAGATTCACTGAGGTAAAACCACCCAGATGACGTGTAGAAGCTCTTGAGTTTGGGCTATGCCATTTAGCAATACTGGGACAGATAAAAAACAAGAAAATGAAATACAATGATCAATAATTGAATCTTAAAATCTTTAACCTTCCAGGCATGCTGGCACACGCCTTTAATCCCAGCACTCTGGGAGGCAGAGGCAGGTGGGTCTCTGAAATCCAGGACAGCCTGGTCTACATAGGTAGTTACAGGCAAGCTCGAGCAGTGAGACCCTATCACAAAACAAAAATATAATACAACACAGCAAAACAAATCTTAAGAATTTTGGGCCAAAGAGATGGCTCAGAAGTCAAGAGCACTGGCTATTCTTGGCAGAGGACCTGGGTTCAATTCCCAGCACCCACATGGCAGCTCACAATCATCTGTAACTCTCTTCTGGCCTCCATGGGTTTTGCACAACATGGGTGCACTTACATGCAGACAAAACACACACTTAAAAATAAAAATTTAAAAAAATTCTAAAAGTCTTCAATCTGCTTCATTACTAAGGAAATGCAAAACTCCAACAGTGAGTAGACATTAGTATTGGCAATGGCATGGAGGGATAAAAGGTGCTCCTGAGCCAGGCATGGTGATGCGTGCTCTTAATCCCAGCACTTGAGAGGTAGATGGATCTTTCTCAGATGGAGTTCAGCCTCGTCTACATAGAAGTGCGAGGCCAGCTTGGGGTACAAAGGGAGACCCTGTCTCAAAACACAAAAACAAAGGCTCTTGTGCACAGTAGGCCTTGGAAGAAGCCCTGAAACTCAGTGGGTGTGGTGGGTATACACGGCACTCCATGCCACCTCCTCTTTGTGGGATTCCTCATAGTGCAGATGCAGGAGAGTTACAAATGGCATTTCCAAGGCTCCGTTCGAGCTTGGTTTCTGGATTTGAATGGGACTCTGCTAAGTGCTTGAGTTTTGGAAGGCAGATAAGAAGCCATACGTCTGTGCTTCAGCCAGCAAATGCTGTGGTGAAAGTGCTACTTTTTGCCTGGAGACTGACTGCTTCACTTGTGAGGGCAGCAGAGACAACATGCTCTTGGAGTGGGAAGGTCAAGGCACCAACTTCGCAGCTTGACAAGGATTTTCCTGGTTGAAAATGTTCTTTTTGAGACCTCAAATGTGGCTTTTAAAGTCTCCCCTGAAAGTTCAACCTAGATCTGTTTCTTGAGCCCTCTCAACAGCTACATATTCTATGTACACCCTCAGCTAAGCTCTTCCGCTTAGGCTGGTGGACTGGAACGGATGCTGTTTTCCCTTAACTGAATGCTAACTAATACAGTAAGCAACCAAAAAACTGCACATATCTTTTAAGAGATTTTTACTTCGTTTTAGTTATGTGTGTGTGTGTGTGTGTGTGTGTGTGTGTGTGTGTGTGTGTGTAGGCCAGAGGTTGTGGATCCCCCTGGAGATGGGCTTATAGAAAGTTGTAAGTCACTTGATGTGAGAGACTGGAATAGAATTCAGGTCCTCTACAAGAACAGTATGGGCTTTCAAACTATTGAATCATCTCTTCAGGCCTAGCCACATAGCTTTTGATGCACTTCTAGGACTATTACAGCACTGTTTACACCAATACGTTAAATTCTACAGCATGCTCAGTGTTCATGAATGGATATAGTTTAGACAAATCATACATCTAAATCAGGAATGCTTTAAAGATTGCATTATTGTGCAATCTTAAAAATAAGAGGGTGAGGAGTTGGATAAAGGACTTAGTGAATCAATGTGGATGTCCAAATAAATTCAAGTAGGTGTGGTGGCCCACATGTCACTGCGGCACTGGAGAGTGAGACAAGGGGTCCCCAGAGCAAGCTGGCTAGCTACACTAGCATGTCCTGGAGAGCTCTGGGTTCATCCAAGCCCTTGCCTCACTGAATAAAGTGGAGAGTGATTGAGGAAGAGTCTTGGTGTCAATTGTGGGCCTCCATATGTACATGTACCCACCCACCCCACATATGTAAACATGCATACACACGTGTGTCTGGACACATGTGAGTGTACAATATAGCAAGTCACTATGCATGTATCTGTAACCCTAGCACACAGGAGTCTGAAGCAGTAGGATTGTGAGTTCCAGGCAAGCTAGTGTGACTATCTCAAAAACAATTCTCCCAACCCAAAAACAAAACAAACAAAATAATGAGATCATTCTTATTTTACTTTAATTTTATGTGTATGAGTGTTCTGTCTACATGTATACATGTGCACCATGTGTATGCAATACCCATGAGGGCAAAGAGAGCATTGGATCCTCTGGAACAGAAATTACAAATGGTTGGTAGCTACCCTGTGGATGATGGGACCCGAACCTGGGTCCTCTGCAAGAGCAACCAGTGCTCTTAATCACTGGGCCATTGCTCCAACCATTGAGATAATTCTTTAAGATTACTAGTGAGAAATAGTGTCTAAGACGCATTAACTTTTTAAAAAGTTACAAGATGCCAGGCATGGTGGTGCACATATTTAATCTCAACACTCGGGAGGCAGAGGCAGGCGGAACTCTGAAGATGGAAGGATAATCCTTTTGCTCTGCATTTCTGGACCAACCTCCATATTAATGAACTTGAACTCTCTGAGCACACTCTACACCTGGGCAGCTGACTATGTTGGGGAACTCAGGAGAGTGGGCCTCAACCCTCACTTGAAATCTAGCCTCATTTCTCCATTCCATTGGTTTTCAAACTGTGGGCTATCTACTAGGTCAGCATCACCTGGAAACTTGGGAGATAAGTAAACTTCCAGAGGAGGACAGAGAGGGAGGCTGCTGTTCAGTGGGGACAAAGTTTCAGTTGTGCGAGATATGTTCCAGAGATCTGTGTGACAAAGTACCCATACCTAAGGACACTGTACCATATACCTGACAATGTGAAAAGTGGGGAGATCTTGTGTGGGTATCCACATCACCCAGACAAAACCAAACAAAAACAGTAGAGCTGGTGGTGTACTTACATACAAGTATCCTTGCCTAGCATGTGCAAGGCCCTGGGGTCCACCCCTAGTGTAGCAAAACAAAACACCCAAAGGGGCATGGAACATCTGGACATTTATTGCCTTTTGCTGTGGGGACAGTTTCATGGGCACATGCATATATCTAAGCTCATCCATCTGCAGACAGTGGGTATGTGCAACTTTGTGTGTCAGTTATACTTTGGTAAAGTTGTTTTAAAAAACAAAGAGAAAAAGAGATGCAAATTCCCAGACTCTACATCAGGCCTAAGGCCTCTGGGCTGTGTGGTCATCAGTTTCACAAGCTCCTGGCGTAAGTCTGAGAATCTCAGCTCATGCGTCCACTGACCGAACATCTCACACCTCTCTAACTCCTCACTCTGTCACTGACAAAAGCAGTTTATGGGAAAATGGGTTTATTCGCGCAGTTACAGCTTATGGTCCATCATTGTGGGGAAGTCAAGGTGGCAGAAACTTGAAGCAGCTAAGCATTTCACATTCACAGTGACAGCAAAGAGAATGAGTGAACTCTGCTCATACAATCCAGAATCCCCTGCGGGGGGGGGGGGGGGGATGGTGTCAGTCCAGTGGGTGGGTCTTCCCACCTCAATTCACATAATCAAGACAATCCCACGCCTCCAGGTATGCTCCAGATCTAGACACTGAGACTCCCTTCTAGGTGATTCTAGACTGTGTCAAGTTGACAACTAAAATTAGCCATCACATAGCCATCACACCTTCCATGTGTGTGTGTATGTGCTGGTGCATGTGCCCACGGGTGAGCATTCAGAGGCCAGAAGAGGATGTTGAGCATTTTCCTCTATTGGTCTCTGCTTTTAAAAAAATTTTTTTAATGATTTTTTTGGTCTTTTTGAGACAGGGTCCCTCTGTAGTCCCAGCTGGCCTAGAACTGCCTATGTAGATCAGGTTGGCCTCAGTCTCACAGAGATCAGCCTGCCTTTGCCTCCAGAGTACTGGGATTAAGGGCGCACACCACCACGCCTGGCCCTCCACCTTATTTTTTAAGATCGCATCTCTCACCAAACCCGAGGCTCACCGTTTTTGCTAGGCTGCCAGGCCACTGGCTCCCAGGATCCGCCTATTTTCATTCCTTAACACTGGGTTTCCAGGCATGCACCAAGGCTTTGAAGCCAGAGCTAGGGATGCAGGTCCTCTTGCTTCCACGGCCAGTGCTCATACTCTCCCACTTTCCCGAAGCTGTTTCTAATCACACTTTTGCTCATCACTTCCCTAAAACCAACCGTGGTCTACCTCTCCCCCATGCTGATGCTGGGAGATCGCTGGGCTGCAGTCTCCACTGCAGATCTGTGCAGTGCTAGCCTGCTGGATGCGCCTTTAGGATGCGGCCTTGCAGCGGTGTGCCCCTAGGACCAACGCACCCTCCGACCTCCCTGGCTCAGTCAGCGGCAGTTCTGCCCTCCCGAGTACTCAAGTCCCGAGATTTAACCTTTTGTTTCTCTCATTTCACATCCAGCTCCATCAGCCAGTCCTTTTAAAACCTGCACAGTATTTCTGGACCTCCACCGATTATCCTGGTCCACGTTACTACCCTGGCTCTCAAGGGTTCATGCAGGTTCTTTGCTTCTGCCCAATGTTTAGAACCATCCTACTTAAAATCAGGTCAGATTTAATCAAATCAGTCCTCTGCTCAAACCCGCCCTGGCTTCCTCCATCTCACCAGATGAAAATGGTCGGCAATGACCCGTGTGCTTGGTTCTGACCTCATCTTCTGCCATTCGTTCCCGTCTTACTCATTTCTATCACTGTGGCTTCCTGCTCTGTGCTGTACACAGCAGACCACAGTCTCCTCAGGGGCAGGTTGTCACAGGCTCTCTAGAATAATCTGTCATAGATCATAGCTTCTTTGCTCAGATTTAACTGAGGGATCGCCCTTGGACACGCCTTGTTCCCTTCACTGTCATTCTGTATTTCACAAGTGCTTGGTAAACGGCCTTTCTCTCTCAACCAAAATGACTCTGAAATATTTGTTTAGACACTGGGCCTATTAGCACAGTCATATATTCCTAGTTATTAGGATGACTGGGGCAGGAGGACTGCCAAGTTCAAGGCCCATCTGGGCAACTGGTGAGGCTCTTATTGAAAAAGGGGTGGTGAGGAGCCAGTTCAGAGGAGCCTGTTGCACAAGCATGAGGGCCTGAGTTTGGATCTCCAACACCCATGAAGAAGCTGGGTAAGGCAGTGAGCACATGTAACTCCAGCTCAGCTGGGCAAGGCAGTGCGCACATGTAACTCCAGCTCGCAGGGAAATGACACAGGCGGATCTCAGGCCTTGTGGGCCAAGTCTAATCAAAACGTAAGTATGTTGGCAAGATGGCTCAGCAGATACAGGCACTTGCTGTCAAACCTGACAAAATGAGTTTCAGCTCCAGGGTCCCACATGCTTGAAGGTCCCACAAGGTGTCCTCTGACCTTTACATGCACACTTAGGTACACACACACACCAGTAAATAAATAAAATGCAATAAAAACACCAAAAACCATGACCTGTGTTTTCCTATTTTCCTTCCTTCCCCTCCCCTCCCAATTTTTTTTTGAGGTTGGCCTTGAACTAAGAGATCTGCCTGGCTCCACCTCCAGAGTGCTGGGATTAAATGCATTAAAAAAAATAAGAGTGCTGGGCATAGTGGCATACATCTTTAATTTTAATACAAAAGAGGCAGAGGCAGGTAGACCTCTATGAGATGGAGGCCAGTCTGGTCTATATAGCAAGTTCCAGGTCAGCTAGGAACTTGGGAGACTCTGTTTCAAAAAAAAAAAACAAAAACAAAAATCGAATCCAAACAACAAAAAATATCCGGCTCCAAGATTAGTGTTCATCTCTGTCTCAAAAAATAAGGTGGAAGCCAGGCATGGCAGCACATGCCTTTCTTTAATCCTGGTGCTTAGGCGGCAGAGGCAGGCAGATCTCTATGAGTGCAATGCCAGCCTGGTCTACATAATGAGTTACAGGCCAGCCAGGGCTATACAGTGAGACCCCCCCTCCCCAAAGTGGAGATTAGCAGAGAAAAATACCTGAAATTGACTTCTGATATCCACAACCTCATGCACAGGTAAGCATGTGTGCACACATCTACACACAGAAACTAGGGACATAGCTCACTGGTAGAGCATCTAACAATGCCTAAAGCCCTGGGTTTGATTCCCAGCAGCAAATACAGAACAACCAGAAATGTTTGTCTAGACTGTATGGTGCTGAATTCTCCATGACAGCACACAGTAAAGTACTCACAGTACTTGCTAAGTGAACATGGAAGAACCACTTCCATCCTTATAAAAGTTTAAATTTTTATTACCTTGGTGAAATAGGGACTTGCTGCATAGTCCAAGCTGGCTCAGAATTGGAGAGCTCCTGACTGTGGGATCACAGGAAGCACCAATAGGCTAGTTAATTCTTTCATTTTAGAGGCAAGGAAGCTGAGGCTTAGAAACAGTGGACTACATCTGTCACACAGACAGAATGTGCAAAGGCTGGGGTTTGAACCCAGAACTCACACTGCGTAACAGATATGTAGTCTTGCCCCAGTTCTGTCAAAAATCTTCAAAACAATAAAGACCCTTACAAAACTGAATGATTATTTTTTAAACACTGTTTCAAATGCATTGAGAATGCTCTAGGTCTTTTTATAGAACAGAAGGAAAGCAATCCAGCTCCCAGAAAGTATTTCCAGGTTAAGAGGCCTGCAGGCTCCTAGACTGAAGTGATCAGGGAGGCAGAAGCTGGAGGACCGATAAAGGCTTTCCTCAGGAATGCCTAGGTGCGTCTCCAGTGTTAAGTCAGTTACCTTTCTGGGGATGGTGAAAGGAGTGAAGAGTCTGTAATTGCTGAAGGACAGCCATTTACAAGCACCACATAAATCCCCATGGTCCTTTTGCTGTCCCAGCTAATCAGAGGCCAGGCCTCTTATCTCTGCTTTCCTTTCAGTAAAGGTCACATGACCTTTTCTAACTAGACCTTGACCCCGTACATTTCTGTATTATAGAAGCTTTTCTTTTCCAGGACTGGGTTTGGGAAGGAAATCCACGGCCTTGCACATGTTAAGTAAGTTCCCTGTGACTGAACTATATTCCTAGTCCTTTTTCTGTTTTTTACTTTTAAAAACATTTAAGACACAGTGTATTACCCTTCTTATTGCCGTGGCAAAATACCAGAAAGAAGGGCTCATTTTGGCTCCCATTTTAGGGGGAGAGTCCATCAAGATGGGGTAGGCATGGCAGCAGGAGCAGATGGTGATGGCTGGAGCAGGAGGCAGCTGATCACAGATCCACAGTCAGGAAGCGGACGAACACTGGTGCTCAGCTGGCTTTCTCTTCATTCGGCTCAGGACCCCACCGGAGGGTAGAGCCATGCACATCACACAGGGTCTTCCATTAGTTAAACTTCTCTGTAAACACCTTCAGAGACACACCCAGAGGTCTGTTTCTATAACCTTAAATGCCATCAAGGGGTGGGCAAGATGACTCAGCAGGTAAAGGTGCCTGTGCCAAGTCTGACAACCGGAGTTTGAGCCCTAGACCCACATAATAGGGAAGAATGGAACCAGCCAGGTTCCCCTCTGACCTCCACACACCTGCTGTGGCAGACATCACTGGCTGCCCTCTAACCCTCCTGCCCTTCCTAGTTCCCACCCCTCCCCCAAGACACTGACATCCAGTGAGGCAGGGACACGCATTCTGTTTTAACCTGTCCTCTTCACGCTTTTCTTCCCCCCTCTTCTTTTTCAGTATCTCTCAGCAGAAATGATTCCTTCTAGCCCTGGAGTTAATTTCCCTGACCTATTGAAGGCCCTCGCTCCATCAGTGGTCCCTGGCTCCCCTGACCGTCTGAGGGCCCTCGCTCCATCAGTGGTCCCTTGCTCTATCAGTGGTCCCTCGCTCCATCAGTGGTCCCTGGCTCCCCTGACCCTGTGAGGGCCCTCGCTCCATCAGTGGTCCCTGGCTCCCCTGACCGTCTGAGGGCCCTCACTCCATCTCTGAGCCCTGGTTTCCCTGGCCTGCTTTGCTCGTATCTTCCCCATCTATAAACATGCTGTGTTCTTTCCCCTCTGAGAAATTTACTGCCCTGTGTTGATTTCAACCTCTTTGTCTGTTTTTTGTGTTTTTTGTGAAGGATCAAACCCAGGGCATTACACGTGCTTGGCAAGTGCTCTATCATGGAGCTTTGTCACTACCTGTTTTTATCATTTAACATATCCAGGGGAGCACAGGCTTGCTCAAGGGCCTCTGTGGCTTTGACTATCTGGTCATTCACTCAGTCTTTGCCCTAGTGGTGCTCAAATCCAACAGTCTTTTTTCAGTCCTCATCTCTTTCAGTAGAATTTGACAAAGCTTTCCTGATTATCTTGTGTTTAAGCAACCAAGAGCTGGGAATGTACCTTGGTGATAGAGTGGCTATCCATATGTGCAGGTCCTGAGCTTGATCCTCAATACAGCAAAAAATAAAACAAAAAACAACCAAATGTTTACATAAAAGAATCAATATGGACAATGATAAGATAATGAAGCACTTGATATTGATTTAAAAGCAGAGAACACAAAGTCCTTAGTATAAAGTTGGGGGACAACTGCAAATTCAGTGTTATCTTAACTCCCTGCATTATCCAGAATGAGAACAAAGAGCAGCTACTGGGTCTGTAAGTTCGGTGGGGAAGACGTGCTTGCTGTGAGAGCCTGATGATCTGACCCCAGACCTCATCATGGAAGCAGAGGGTGCGCTCCATGTTGAGTTGTTCTTTGATCTCTGTGCACGAGCACCTGTAGTCTCTCACAGACACACACTACACATTAACAATAATATGAAGTAAAATAGGAAATTTCTTTTTTAAAGAATGGCTACCACTGAGTAGAAATACTGGTTATTTTTCTTCTCTCCAACATTTTCTGTGTTTTAAAGTCATTCTAGGTCTTAAAGTCTGAGAGTAAAAGGGACATTTTTCTGGTGTGCCCCCTGCTGGTGAATCCCAGCAACATCGAAGGGTAACTCTGCCAGCTTCTACATTTCTTGAGTCAGAGTTATGCTAATTCTTCTCCATCTTGCAGTCCCTTTTCCATTTTGTTTTTAATGATTCTCTCACATAATATTGGGTCATGGCTATTTTCAAGTGATTGCAATTTTTACCTGTTTCCGTCTTTCTGGCAACTTCTGCCCTGAATGAGTTTAGTAAGACGTGCTTACCATGAAGAGTGTAGTTTCATGGCCCTCATGGAGATCGGTCATAAGGGAACAGTCATAAGCCCTAGTTAGCCAGGCAAGGCGGCTCTAGTCTTCGATCCCAGCACTCCGGAGGCTGAGGCAGGAATGTCACAAGTTTGAGGCCAGCCTGGGCTACATAGGAAGTTCTAGGCCAGCCTGGAGTTCCTAATAATATTCTGTCTCACTGGCATATTTTCTGTGGCTGTGAGAAAATAATCGACAAAAGCAACTTAGGGAAAGAAGGGTTTATTATGGCTCATAATTTGAGGGTACAGTTCAGCATGGCGGGAAAGTCATGGCGGCAGGAGCTTAAAGCAGCTGACTGCACTGCACCTGTACTCAAGGCGCAGAGTGATGAATGCTGGTGCAAGGCTCGCTTTCTTGCTTTTTTATTCAGCCCATGTCCCCAGCCCAAGGAATGCTGCTGCCTGCATGTAGGGTGGGTCTTCCCACCTCAGCTCACCTATTCTAGAAATTCACTCATACACACGCCCTGAGATTTGTCTCCTAGGTGAGTCTAGAGCCCAGCAAGCTGCTGGTAGTAACCCTCACACCCTCTACCAAGTGTGCACTTCACTCTGGGAGAGCAGGCACATTCAGCCACCATCGGCAATCAACGACCAGGTATGAATTAGTGAGAGCTCTCTGGCAGCTACATGGAGACTGGTTTGAAGAGAACACAAGTAGAAAGCAGAAGCAGTAACTAAGGCTGTGCAGCAGTGATCTGAGATGCGAGAAGGAGAGCTTGAGAGGGAGTCACAGCAGGTGCAGGGCGGCTTAGACAGACCAGAGCTATCCTAAGTTGCTTTTTGTCAGGATATTTGATAACAACAGAAATGAAACTAGAGCACTCCCCTAGGACTTAAGCACCGGCAGGAACTGGCCAGGGCTGCCTGTAGAGAAGTTACAGGTAACCTCAGGTTTCCAACGTGATTGACCTGGTGAACTAAGTAAGGGGCCCTCCACGGAGGCAGCAAACACAGGACAGAGATGAATGGAGATTGAGTGCGAGACAACCTCAGTACAGTCATGCGAAAAACATTCAGCAGGCAGTTGAAAGTAAAGTTGAAAAGAGGTGGGCAGGTGGCAGATATTAGGGTGCAGGTGAAACCAGAAAGATGCTTGAGATTGCTTCAGGAGCAAGTCCAGAATAAAAAATGAGCTGGGCACAGAAGCTGAGCACACTGGTATAAGGAACAGGCTCTAAAAGAGAAGCTCACAAAGAAGACAGAACAGAGCCAGAAGGCAAATCACAGAAGCCTGGGAGACATTGTGAGATCCCGTCTAGAGCAAGAAAATAGGTACCACTAGTACCCTCACAAAGAATGGTTTGCCCAGAGAAGCCTCAAGGAAGCCAGACTGCGGGGGCGGAGGGGTGTTGGATGGTGTCTATAAAGTGAATGCACTTTCTCTCCTTATGATTTCATTTTTGGTTACATGTATATGTATCTGTATGTCAGTATGTACATGTGAGTGCAGGTACCCCCAGAGGCCAGAAGAGGGTGTCAGGATTCTCTGGATCTGGAGTTGGAGTTACAGGTGAGCTGCCTGATCTGTATGCTGAGATTTGAACCTGGGTCCTCTGTCAGAGCAATGTGTGTTCTTAACCACTGAGCTATCTGTCCAGTCCCAGTGAGTTGAGGTTTCAAATGTAGACTCTCTTAAAGAAGTGTGTGCAAGAAAGGATACTTAAGATAGAATAACTAGAGGGCCTGCATGGTGCAAGAGTCAGGACAAAATGAGACAATATGGGCGGAGTGTTTAGCACAGGATCTAGCATACAGTAAGTGTTTGATAAACATACACCACTATTATCATGCACTGAATAACCATATTATAAAATTAAAACGTATTCTCTACCAGGACTGCTCTAGGCCTGAGTGTCACCCAAGCTGGTAAACACAAATGAAGGAGAGAGACATTATAAAAAACATTACTCAAATTATATGGTGTATTTGCTAGTGATTAAGTGCTAAGGACAAGCTAGAGGAGTGCTTTAGTTTCACTTCTGTTGTAATAAAATATCCTGACAAAAAGCAATTTAGGAGGGAAAGGGTTTATTTCAGTTTGCAATTCAGTCACAGTCCATCACGGTGGGAAACTCAAGGCAGGAACTTCAAAGAGCTGGTCACATCACATCCACAGCAAGAACAGAGAAGTGAGCACAAGTATGCTTCTTTGCTTATCCTCAGCTCCATTCTCCACTCTTACACAGTCAGGAACCCTGCCAAGGGAATGGGGCCACATGCTGCGGGCCGGGTCTTCCTACATCAGTAACTCCAGACAGTTCTCAGACATACCCACAGGCCAACCCAAAGCAGTTCCTCACTGAGAGCCTTTCCCAGGCGATTCCAGGGTGTGTGAAGTTCACTGAAGCTAACCATTAAAGGAAGGAGATGATAAAGAAAGAAGGGAGACCTAGGAAGGTGACTTTTAGATAAAGCAAGGAAAGTAAGTATAATTACCACCACTATTACTGCTATTAGGGTTTCTAGTACATCATTACAGTCAAAGTGCACTGTTATCACATAGTATTACTGCTCCCTTTGCTACAATTAATGTTGGTATTCTCATCACTTCCAGCTCTGGCTGTTTAATAATTTTAGCAGTGGCCTTTAGTAGTCAGGGTTTACATTTTCAACATACACAGACTCCCTGGGAAGGACAGAAGCTAAGTGATACTTGGGAAGTGATTATGGGGTGAGAGAGGGAATGCGCTCTGAGTGTGCTGAGGGGAAGGGAGGCTAGCATAGGCTGATCTTTCAGCCCCATGTACACACATGGAATATCTCACAACAGACTCATCTTCAGACCCAAAGAGATTTCTGATGCAAGAATGTGGTAATCCCATCCAGAATGGGCAGGTGCTAGAGTGTGTGATGGAGAGATCACAAGACAGGACTGTGCTTCTTCTAGAATTTTTACTTAGTGGTGAGAAAACAGAGATTTGCGAATGCTACAGGGGAATAATTAAGAGGAGGTAGATGGAAACCCCTGCTATTTGCCAAAGCGAGCATAATGCTGAGAATGAAGTAGGTGTGTATCCGGTACCGGCTGGTCTACATGGAACTAGAAGATTAAAGCTTGCTCATGACTGATGCATATCAGATTTTAAAAGGCCAATTTAGACTAATAATTATTCTTTGCAATTCAGAGAAGATGCTAAAAAAATTTTTTTTAAAAAGAAAAAGAAACGGGGTGGGGGAAGGGGGGAACGGCACGCCAAACCCTGGAAACACAATCTAAATGAAAGGCCTGAGGATGCACTGTACCTTTGAACTGTTTAACAGGCTACAGTATTTGTTAAAGTGATAACATTGAGAGCTCCTTCTTCACCTGTCAGAGGCTTCACTGGGTGGACGAGATGGGGTAGAACTGGAACCTGTGTGTTTTAAGAACAAAATCCTGTTCTTCCACTTGGGTTAATGGAAAAGTTTACAAACAACTTTATTTTTAAGGTGTATTTATCAATAGAATGTAGAACATGCCTAATAAATAAACAAAAAAAGGCTAACAATTAAAACCTTACAACTCAACTAGCCATGGTCAGAATATAGAAAATTATTCATCAATTCCTTATAAATAGGCTTATTAATAAGCATATTGTTCCTGGCTGCAGTGGTTAAAATAGGGAGATGGCTCAGTGGTTAAAAGCACTGGCTGCTCTTGCAGAGGACCTGGGTTTGGTTCCCGGCACCCACATGGTAGCTAACAGCTGCCCTTAACTCCAGTTCCAGGGGATTGGATGCCCTCTACAAAACAAAATTTAAAAAAAAGAAATGTGGCCCGAGGGGCTCAAGTATTTGAACACTTGGTTGAGCTGGTGGTGCTTTTTGGGGAGGTTATGGAACCTTTAGGAGGTGTGGCTTAGCTGGAGGAAGCGCATCACTGGGCATGGGCTTTGAAGAGCTCATAACCCCACCACCACCACCACTTTCAGTCTGCCACCTGTCTCCTGGGTCTGCTTAAAGGTGCAAGCACTGAGCTTTCTGCCTCACCTGTCTCTGGCACGCCTCCCCTGCAGTGATGGGCTCTTATCCCTTTGGAGCTATAAGCCAAATAACCTCTTCCTTCTGTAAGTTGACAGTCTTGGTGTTTTATCACAGCAACAGAAAAAGAAGTAAGACATAAGGCCATGAAACCAAAGTTGGACCATTGTAATGTTCACATAAAAACTATTAAAAAATTAAGTAGGCCAATTATGTTTTACAGCTTAAACTACCAGCAGTGATGTTACATAATAATAATATTATTATGACCATTTTGTAAGTGTATGTAATAGTCATTCATGGTATACACTTCTCTAAGGATTCTTAAGACTCACTTCCTAAACATTATTAAATCTGCCTGAAGGGGAGAAGGAGTGAAATATGAGGCTAAGATGTAGCTCAGTGTTACAGTACTTGCCTAGCTTGTGCAAGGCTCTGGGCTTAATCCTCAGAACAATTAAAAAAAAAATGTCTATGCTCAAAATCCTATAATGCCAGCCATGGTGCTAGGAACCCAGAGTCCTGTCATCTGGAAAGTCTACAATGGAAGAAGAACATGCAGAAAGAAAGAGGAGATGAAAACAAGACTGCCACATAACTCCACTGAACCTGTTAGTCATTTGAAAAGCAGGATATGTCCTGGCTGTGGTGGCGCACACCTTTAATCCCAACACTTGGGAGGCAGAGGCAGACAGATCTCTGTGAGTTCAAGGACAGCCCAAGCTACATAGCGAGTTCTAGGACAGCTGGAGTTACAGGGAAACCCTGTCTCAAAAAAGACCAAAAAAAAAGAAGCAGGGTGTGCTGGGTGTGATAGGGCACGCATTTAATCCCAGCACTTGGGGGACAGAGGCAGGTGTATCTCTCTGTGGGACTGAGGCCAGCCTAGTTTACACAGGGAGTTCCAGGTCAGCTGGGGCTATAGGGAGACTATCTCAAAACAAATAAATAAATAAATAGGATGTACATTACCATTAGCTTCATTGCTTCTTTCTTGAAACATCCTTATGATAGCATGGTGTGGTCCAAGTCCTGAAGGATCTCTGCACTCTTTGTGAGATGCCGGGCCAGGGTGCCGGTAAGGTCAGCGGAATCCTGCAGCCCTGACTGCAGGAGAAACTTGGTGCAAGCCGAGTGCTGACCTGCACAGGCCAGATGCAGGGCTGAAGGGAGATAAAAACGACCTGTGCTTAGAACATGACCCCGGGAACAATCCGGACCTGTGAGGCAAACGCACCCAAGAAAGATATTGATTATTCATTTATAGAGATTTACATAAAGATTATATATTTTATGTGTATGAGTTTTGCCTGACTGTATGCATGTACACCACATGTGTGTAGGTGTCTGAGGAAGCCAGAAGGCTTTAGATCCCCTGAAGTTGGAGTTGTAGGCAGTTGTGAGTTGCCATATGGGTAGTGGGAACTGAACCTCGGTCTTCTGCAAGGGCAGCAAGTGCTCTTAAACTCTGAGCCATCTCTTCAGTCTCATAGTTTTTACTTGTATATGGATGTGTGCATGAGTATACATGCCTAGTTCACGTGTGACAGACAGAGGACAACTTGCAGGAGTCATTTCTCTCCTTCAACTGTGTGAACTCCAGGAACTGAACTCAGATAATCAGGCTTGGCTGCAAGCATTCTTAACCACTAAACCATCCTGCTGCCCATTTACACAGACTTTATACTTTCATAATCTACCCCATGACTATCTATACTGGATCACATTTTAAAAAATCTAATTAGGTTGAAAATACTTCTAAATAAACCAGCTAGGAAAGGTTTAAGAAGCTTTTCTAATTAATGGGGAGCAGGTGACTGGCAAGCCTCCGGCTTACTCTCATGTGCTATTAAATATGGTTTTAATGGCACATAAACATTTTCAAACGCTTTGCTGAATTCTCTTTGTAAGTAAAAATGACCATGAATTAGAATGTAGTGACAAAATCTGATGGCCAATCTTTCAAATCTAGGTGTAGAAATTAGCACTGAAAGATCCTTGTGTGCTGAGTCCAAGAGTGTCCTGGGTCTGCTGCCTGGTATTGGGGAACAAGCCAGGATCCCTGCTGTCCTTAATCACCTGTAAATGGGAATTGGTTACCTGTAAATCTCTGAAGCGTGAAGACTGGTTTAACATAAAGTCAAAGTCTAAAGCACAGCTCTGGGCAGCACTGGGGACATAGATCAAGAGCAGGTTCTGGGCCCAGCTGCACAAGGTCCTGGGCTTGATCCGCAGTTGTGGTGGTTTGAATGAGCAATGTCTCCCATAGGCTAGAGTATCTGAACACTTCGTCTGAAGTCAGCGGTACTGTCTGGGGAAGGTTGGGGTGGAGCCTTGCTGCAGGAGGCATGTGGGGGGGCACTATTTGGGGAGGGCTGGGGTGGAGCCTTGCTGCAGGAATATGTCACGGGGGGCTTTGAGAGTCCACAGCCTTATCCCACTTCCAGTTTGCTTTCTTCCTGCTTCATGTTTGCCACTGAAGATGGAGCTCTCAGCTTCGTGACCTTGTCAGCATGGCTGTGGCTTGCTGCCTTGTCTCTACCATCATGGATGTTCTCTCTAGAACTGTAAGCTAAACAAAACGTTTCCTCCCAAGTTGCTTTTGGTCATAATGTTTTTTTAAAAAAATATTTTAATTTATTGTGTATGAGTGTATTGTCTGCATATATGAAAGCACACCTGTGTCATGCAATGCCCACGGAGGTCAGAAGAGGGCACTGAATTCCCCTGAAACAGGAGTCTAGGACGGTTGGTCTTGATGTTTTATCACAGCAACATAGAAACCAAACTAGGACATCAATGTATACAGAAAGAGCCCCAAGTCCTATATCCCTGAGTCCTAAATCTATATAATATCTCAACAGTGGGTCCCCTCATGGACATCACATGTATTGTTACAGCTTAAAATAACAACAGTAACAAGGTAGCAATGAGTAGTGCTTACCAATATCAATAGTTCTAAGGAAAAAGTTAGTTTAAGGAAGAGGTTGTTTTCTTTTCAGGGCTGTAGACTGAACCTAGGGTCTTATGCCCATTAGGCAAGTGCTTACCACTGAGCTACACACCCAGCCTCAAACCAATGCGTTTAATATAAAAGTACATATTCCATTTACATTTAATACCTGATCGATTTCTTTCATCTTTAGAGTTGATGTCGGCACCCAAGGATAACAGAGTTTGAACTGTGCTTGTCTGTCCTTCCTGAGTGTTGAAATAAATCCATTACCACTGCGATGAGGACAAAAGCAGACCTTAAAACACAGTCTCTAATGCATATCAGGTATTCTGGTTAGGTATTCAACTGCAAATAGCGAACTTTTATACCTATTTTGAAAAAGATTCATTTTACTTTTAATTGTGTGTGTGGGGTGGGCTGTGAGTGAGTACAGCTGCCCGTAAGAGAGTAACAATCCTCCCAAGCTGGAGTTACAGGCAGCTGGAAGCTGCCTGACATGGTCCTGGGAACTGAACTCTGATTCTCTGCAAGAGCAGTACAATCTCAGTTAACCACTGAGCCATTTCTCAAATCCCAGAATTTTCATATCTTAAAGAATATTTACATCAATCCTCATTTCTAACATAAATCAGTAAATGTTTCATAACATTCAATTATCAGCATAATTACCTCCCTTAGAGCTGGAGTTACAGGCAGTTGTGAGCCTCGACATGAGTGCAGGGAACCAAGCCTGGGTCCTCTGCAAGAGCAGGCAGTGCCCTTAATCACTGAGCCATCTTTCTAGCCCACTATTTACTTTTTTTTTTTTTTTTTTTTTTTTTGAGACAGGGTCTGCCTGTGGCCCCAGGAAGGCTGGAATCTACCATGCAGATCAGCCTGGCCCTGACCTCACAGATATCTGCCTGCCTCTGTGCCTCCTACCTCCCAGTGCTGAGATTAAGCCACCCCAGGCAATTTATTTATTTTTAGTATAAGTTTTAACTTTACCAAAGTGGAGTTTCAGAATTTGCTTTTACACACTTGGAGGCAACTGAAAAGACCTTCATCTATTAAGGTCTTTATGGTTTTAAATAATAATAACATTATTCCTCAACGAGGAGTTGGGAGGGGTACATAAAAAGCCCAGGGATTATATAGAATTAAGAGTTCTCTCCACTCTTAGCTAGAAACGAAATATAGGTTTCTATTTAAGGAGATAAAAGACTTTAGAGTCACAAACATCTCACGGATATGGGAAATGTCTTCACAGAGGTAGAGTCAAAGACACCAGGACTACAGAGCTGGCCATGACTGGAGCAAGGCAAACCTAAGAATGCTGTCATGAGAATCAACTGACCTTAGCTGCATAGTGAAGTGCTGTGAGCTGGGTTGACTTTGCTCTAACATCTACATCAATGCCAAGATCAGACACCAAGAATTGAATGGCTTCATCCTGCCCGGTGATGGCTGCCCGGTGCAGGGCTTGGGCTCCCAGGCTATCATCAGCTGAAGGACAAGCCTAATAGACAGGAGAGAGGAGCAAAGAATGCGAGAAGCAGAGAAATCTGGGCCTATAAGCCTGCAGATGTTTTGGTGCTTTTAGTTGTCTCTGAATGTTTTCAGAGGGGATTTGCAAAAGATTTGACCCAAACAAGGTCAAAAGTCAAGGGAAACACTATTGGGACAATTTGCTGCTATTTCCATTAAGTGCTACTATTTATTAGAGCCTAAGTTTGCTAAGTGTTCTATGTACATTGCATGATTTCATCCTTCAAATCCAGAGCCATGAGCATGCTAGGCAAGTACTTTATTTCTGAGCTTCACCCCTAGCATTATTTAATACCTGAAGGAACTTTCTGAAGAAATTAAATTTTGTCACAGTTTTAGAGATGAGAACCCTGATGGACACACTGATATTTAAAGAGATCAAGAGATTCCTCTGGAATAACTTGGAAGGGCTGGAATTTGAAGCTAGGATGTGAATAATGATGTAACCTCTAATCTGAAATTTCTAGTCAGACGTGAAGGAGAAACAAAACCACTTTCAAACCTGGTGTGTTTTGAGGAGCAGCTTGGCTATGTTGACGTGGCCACACTGAATTGCATCCATGAAGGGTGTAACACCACAGCTGTCCCTGTAGTCTGGTTCATATTGACACCTAGAGCCAAATTCGAAATGACAAGAACTGAGAATATGCACAAAGGACAGGTGGTACTTGATGGCCTACAAGTAGACTGTGTGCCTCACAGATGATCTGTGATAGCCTAGAGCTGTCTTTCCCTCTTTGAACACTCTCTGTCCCATTTGGTGGAACCTTCTCTTCTCCAGCTTTTCAGGCTTTTTCTGCTCTCTGCCAATGAACTACTTAAATCTAAATCTCTCAGTTTTATAGTCAAGTGACTTAGAGCATTTTTAGCCTCTTGCTTTCATCCTTACAAACAAGTCAATAGGCAACAGGCCTCCTAATGTTCTTCTCACTTTGATCCTTGTCTCACTCCACCATTCTCCATAGCAACCATGGTCCACTTTCCAAAAATGTAAATACATAAAGTCACTCCTGCTTAAAATATGTTTCACAGGCCTAGAAATACTCAACTTATCTGAAAATGAGATTAGCAACCCTCTCAAAACCTGCTCTTTTCCGGTGTTCAACATCTCAGCAAGTGGCACAGACAAAACGCCCTGAAAGCCGTCCTCAATGTCCCTACTGGCCCTCTCTCCTTCATTTTCTGTGGTGCTGGGCATGGACTCCACACCCTTGCCCATGTTAGGCAAGCACTCTAGCACGGAGCTATATCCCTAGGCCCTCTCATCCCCTTGGTCAAATTACTCACCTAGTCCTGCTGGTTCAGCCTTTTGGAGACCTACCAATCCACGTCTTCTATCATCTCTTTGGTCCAGCTGCCATCGTCTCTCTCCTGTTTCACTACATCCACTTCCCAGACACTTTCACAGAACCCTGTGCTTACTCCATTCCTATTGTGCCACCAGGGGATGATCTCTGAAAACTCTTACTTTCTTATTACCCTTGACTTAAAACTTTCCAATAGCACCTCACGTGCTTAGAACAAAATAAAAACTCTGTCAACGGTCTACAGCTCCCTTTACTGTTTAGACTTCAGCATGTCCTGAACTTTCAGTTTCACAAACGTACAACCATTTTTCTTGGTGCAAAGAGCTCTTTTGCCTTTCACACACAGCTGTTATTCTGCACTCAGGTAACAGTTTTGGAATCGCTGGTGCTGAGATCCTTACTTCTAGGCACGCTGGGTTTTCTTGTTACACATTCTTTAAAAAATTTTTAGTTAATTAATTTAAAAAACTTATTTGAGACAAGAGTCTCAAAGACCTGGGACTCACAATGTAGACCAGGCTGGCCTTGATCTCAGGGATTCACCTGCCTCTGCCTCCAGAGTGCTGGGATTAAAGGCATGTGCTACCATGCCCAGCAATATACTCTTTTCTTAAAAAAATTTTAAAATTTATTTATTTATTATTTTATATGTATTGGTGTTTTGCCTGCATGTATGCAAATGCACCGCTGTTCTACAATAAGTGCAGAGGTCAGATGAGGGTGTCCGAGCCCCTAGAACTGTAGTTAAGGATAGTCGTTAGCTGCCTGGGTGCTAGGATCTGGACCCAGGTCCTCTGCTCTTAACCTCTGAGCCATCTCTCCAGTCCCCTGTTACATACTCTTGAGATCTTATAATTCCTCCAATGCCCACTGGTACACAGGCTTGTTCAGTCTGTCTTCCTGCCAGGCTATGACTGTTGCAGCTCTCTATGTAATGTGGATCTTAACTCCTGGTCACAATTAAGAAGTACTTTTCATCAACTTGTTATTTTGTTCTTACCTGTTGAGAAGCACCTTTATTGCTTCTAAACAGCCATGCATTGCTGGGGAGAGAGAGAGAGTTGAGAATTAAAGCTTTTTAGTGCACACCTGAGACATGTTTTGCCAAGGAGGTAGTGGAACATCTGACTGGCATATGGAAGACCCAGGGTTTCATTCCCAGTGCCAAAAATAAATAAACATATCTTATCTTTATGAACAATTTCACAGCACACTTCCGGTCTTAAACTTATCTCCCCATTTTTGTACTGCAAATTTCAAAGGTCTTCTAGTTTCTGTCTAGAAAACTGTAAAAACATTTTCATAGTGATCTATGATAAAATATCCAGGAATTTACTCCTCCTACAAAAGATAATTATACTCAATAAAGATTCTGACTGTTTGTCCTCCCCTTATTTTGGGTGAATGATCACTGAGTCCTGACTGGTTCTCCAAGGGAGTGTCTCTGGGAATGTGTGAGATGGGGCAGCTGACGGAATAATTTATGAGGTAAATCAATGTTTCTCTACTTACCTGCAAAGGATTTCAGAAAGGATTTCTTGCTTCCTAGGTAACAATTATGGCTAGAGAATAACTGGATCATGTTATTGTCTATATTTATTCTATAACTATATTCTCTATAGTTATTCTTACTATATATTTCAGGTATTGATATTTAGAGACACTAAAAGCTTAATATCCTAATTCGATGTGCTACCTAGAAGGCAAAGGTTATTTTTCAGGGGAAGATGGATTTTTTACTATACAGTGCAGGTTGGCCCTGACCTTGCAACAATCTTGAGAGCTGGGATTACAGGCATGCACCATTTTGTCTGGTTTACTTTCCATTTTTCTTGTTGTGGACTCGAGCTCATCAGTATCACATCAACTTCCTAATTTAGATCCCACTACAGCTCCACACAGGGGCAATTATTATTTTATTTTTGCTGATGAGGGCATGTGCTTGAGAGAGAGACTAAGTTCTTTACCGAAGGTCTCACACTTTGGAAGGAACAGAACCAGCACTGAACTAACTAGGGAGGGAACTAACACAATCACATGCTAGCTAAAACTTCAATCACTTCAGAAACTTATAGCTTCTCAAGAGATCCCCAGATGTTCTTGCCTTCTGTCTGCCTTGCCTTCTGTTTTCCCCAAGCTTCTGTCCGCCTGCAGGTGCCCTGAACGAGATAACTAACATATGCAATGCTGGGATGAAGAGGCAGGTGTGCCAGCAGTTGCAGGATATACCTGCTGTGTGTAGAGGAGTTCTTCTAATTTTGCTTTCTGTCTTCCAGACATCTGGGCAAACAGTGAGCAAGTACTGGAGGATCGCAGGGTCGCCCTCTCGACTGGCAATGTGGAAACTGTTCCAGCCATCTTTGTTCTTCAGGAGTGGGTTGGCACCATGTTCCACAAGGTCCTGGATCACTTCGAGGTTCTTCCTTGTGCAAGCCATCATCAGAGGAGTCCTAAGGCCAACGAGGACAGGCAGTCAGATGGAAAGCAGTTGAGGCATATGAAACAAGTCAGGCCTTTAGGAAATGCATGTCCTTGGCACAGATGGAAACTTTCCCTGGAGGAGTCAGGGGTAGAGGTGGGGGCAGGAAAACAACTTCGACTGCCATCCTCTGCCTGCTTTGGGGACTCTAAGAGAGATAACAGGATAATGACTGTGAACATGTACCACAGGGCTGTGTTCGCCGGGAGGCAAAAACTGTTTATGAGCCAAGCAGTGAACTGGTACAGAACCAACAAAAACACACAGATGACCCTGAACATATAACCAGTTTACTTCTCCACTGCAGTAGGTGGGAAATGTATTTTATTTAATTATATAGCTGTCTCATTTTTTTCCTTGACATGTGGAAATCAAACTTGGGGCCTTATGCATGCTAGGCAAGGGCACTATCATTGAGCTAATTCCCCAGTTCCTGTGCTTTCCATTTTTAGATACAGAGTCTCCCTGTAGCCCCAGCTGGCCTGGAACTCACTAAGACCAGGCTGGCCTCAAGTCTCACACTCTCCAGAGCTGAAATTATTAGCATGGGTCACCTAGTCCCTGTGTTTTGACAACAGATCTGGAATCACTTGAAGGCATATGCACCTTAAGAGGTTCATAGACTCTTGAGGAACCAGACATAGTACTAAGAGCAGGCAAATGAGATTGATTCGTGTGATGGAGTATCAGGACTGTGCTGCTGATGGTAATGCAAGGCTAGATATGATAAAAAGTTGCACAGTGCTCAATACTCAGTGCATGTGTACCTGCACTGTAACAACTGTACCTATCCACGGCAGTCCTGCCAATTAAAATGATGCATCTCTGAAGAAGCAATTTAGCTAGATGTCCCCTCTCCCCAAAACATCACATCCTGGGGTACGAGTAATACAATTTACTGATTACATTCTGGTTGATTATATTCTATACTGTGTCACAACAGGAAGCCCTACCAAATGTCTAGCTCCAGGACAGGAAGGTTGGGATTAGAACCAGAAAGGGAGGAAGGATATGGTATCAAAGGACCACACCAACGAAATGCACGAAAATCTATGATTCCTTGGGAAGTGGAGATGCAGTGTTTTTTTCTGGACCCTTGTCACCTACCAGTCTGCCTTCTTCAAACAGTCTACCACCGCTCCCCGGTCCAGGAGGTAGCGTACACAGTCGCGGTGGCCCATAGAGGCAGCCTCGTGCAGAGGCCGCTTGTAGTCTCGGTTGGTGGCCTCAATGTCCATACCCCAAGCTTCGGCTAGATAGGCTAGGATGTCCTGGCGCCCGTGGCGGGCGGCACAATGGAGAAGGGTGTCCCCGGCTGGCCCCCTGCAGCCTCCAGCCGCCTGAAGTTCCTCCTGCAGGGCGCGCAGCCGACCTTCTTGCACCAGCCTGCAGAGGCGCCTTGGATCTCCAGGTGGAGCCATCACCATGGACCAGGACAAATGCAAGCCAGAGGAACACAGGGCTCCACTTCTTCGTGACTGCAGTACACTGGGCGAAGCAGAAGTGAACTTCCGCTTCCTGCACGTGACCGTCCTCCAGGATGCCCCACCCTCGGTCCCTTTCTGTGCTCTAGCATCTTTTGCCTCGGGTTTGAAAGTTATAATCCTGTGTGGAGTAGTGACTCCTCTGGGTTCTGGCAAGTTGCTAAGGAGGACTTCTGTGGCCCGCTGTTTTTATAGCGTGCTTAGTGTGCGGAGTCGTTGGGGGGGCGGGTGTCTGGGCTCTGGGAGCCTGTGCAGCTTAGGGTCATGGGAGCCTTTGAACTCCTGGAGCTGTCCCTTGCATGGGGAATACGGGGACAGCAGACGTCAGTGCAGAACGGAGTGCACTGCTGCACGGCGAAGCCCAGAGGTGGGATAGATGGGCTCGTGAGGTCAGACCCCGCACCCTGCCCGGACAGAGGTAGCTCCGGCGGCAGCCAGGCCGGGGCGTGGTCAGCACTCCACGTCCGAGTGCTCGCAGCCCGCACACGCCGCGGTCTCCGGTGGCAGAGTCGGAGCCTCTGGCTGCAGAGCCGGGGCCTCCGGTGGTAGAGTCGGAGCCTCTGGCTGCAGAGCCGGGGCCTCCGGTGGTAGAGTCGGAGCCTCTGGCTGCAGAGCCGGGGCCTCCGGTGGTAGAGTCGGAGCCTCTGGCTGCAGAGCTGGGGCCTCCGGCGGTAGAGCCGGGTCTCGGCTTGCCTTGGCTCCTTACAGCAGTGCTTAGGGAGCCGCTGGGGGATGGGGCAGTGATCTGGTGCTCCGCCTCCTCTTCGCCCTAGCTGCTGCTGACCCCAGCCCCCACCCCGCCGGCAGCGGCGGCCTGGGCCCCCTGCGGGAACCCGGGCAGCTCGAAGGAACTCTGGGAAAGTTTCCCTGTGCCCCCTCCCCGCCGGCGGAAGCACGAACGGGGCGTGGCCCACTCACCCTGGGTCACGCCCCCTCGCCTCGCATTCCGATTGGTCTCTGGAACCTTCTGTTAGCGAACCATCTCCGGTTCCGAGTTTTGATTGGCTCATACACCTGTCGGTCATCTTTGGCGGCGCGCGCTTCCCGGACAGCGAAGGGGCGGAGCTCGCGGAGGAAGTCTGGAGCCGTCCCTGCGAGCTGGCTGGCCCCGGAGGAGGAGCTTGCTGGTCCGGGGTACGCCAGGCTGGGCGGCCAGGGGCACCGATTCGGACCTGTCCGCGGCGGGGCCCGGGTCCGGACCGCCGTAGTGCGTGAGGCCGTGGATGTGGCTAGGGGCGCGGGCGGGACTCTGCTGCAGGGCAAACTTCACCTTGGGGGCCCTGCTCGGGGTCCTGGCCTCCGGGGGTGGGGCTGAGGCTGGGGGTGGGAGCCGGCCGCGCCCGCGAAAGGCAGGTGTTGGCTGCCCGGGAGGGAGTCCGGGATGCGCGGGAGGCGCCCGCCTGGTCCGCGCTCCCCGCGGGGCTCGGTGAGACTCGGGAAGGGGCAGCTCTGGTTTTCACCCGGGACGTGAGCTGAGCTGTTGCCAAGCCTGGCGAGTCTACAGGATAATGTTTTTGACCTTGGGCGAGTCATTGTATATTATCCTTGTTGCTCTTGTTTTCATTGGTAGTCTCCCCACCCCCTTACCTGAACAGACGGTGACAAAGTTGATGGAAGAGGGCCTTGGGGTTTTGGAGGGCTCATTGAAAGCTGAGCATCCTATGAGGAACTCTACATTTAACCTAATGGTGTTTTTAGTTCTTGCGGGAGTAAAATGGAAGTCGCTACTGCCAGGCAGGCTTAAAAAAAAGTTTCAGTGCATTTGTGGCCGAACTCTAGTTCACAAAGTACCTGGCATTATCCAGTCCACAAACAAGCCCTTAGGCAGCATTCTGGTTTTGTAGGTGGCAAAGTTGAGGCCTGAAGTTAGTGATGCTATTATGAACCGGGAAGTTGAGGCATCTGCTAGTTTCAAACTTTTTGCCACTTTGTGTTTGTGCTTGTACATCTCGGCGCTTGGGAGGTTGAGGCAGGAGGATCTTGTGTTGGAGGCTACCCTGGACTATCTAACTGTTCTAGATGATTCTGCTTTTTCCTGTGTAATGTCTCTGGTTTCTGTGTTCTTTAAACAAAATCGGGACTTGTGGTTCACAAAAGGATGAAATATTTGAAATCAGGACAGTTGGTTATTTAATTAGTGTTCCAAATAAGATTCTGCCTCATCTGCTTTATGAGTTTACTTTGGTCTGTCTCTTCCTTTGGGTAATGTTTGTTGATCTGGCCCACAGCTCATGTGATTTTTCTGGAGGGGGTTGTATACATGTGCTTTAAGCTGATGAATAGCCCTCTTTCTGTCTCTGGTCTGGCTGCCCATTTCTTCAGTGCAAGTCTTTGGAGTTTGTGGCCCGGCCTTTACTGCCTTATTGTATGTGTAGCTGTCTTTGGAGTTAGGATTTGCCCGACTTCTTTTCCTGTGCTGTATTTCATGGCTCTGTAACATGTGGTCATATGGTCTCCCGGATACTGATCATTCAACATGTTTCCTGACTTGTGAATACACCAAACTGAATTTTTATTTCAGATGAGTTGCTGTCATCTTTATTTATTTATTTTTTTTAATCCCACTTCTCTGTCCCTCTCCTAGGCGGACTTTATTAGGAGATTAATTTTAGATTCTGTCTTTGCTCTTCTGGCTGTGAAATTACCTCTAGAAATTTATCACCAAAGCATCTCAAATCTTCGTTGTCAGTGGTCATTCACATGCCTTTTGAGTACTAGTCTCACAGTTTGTAGAACTTTCTGTAGCTTAACCTGGTATTCCTCAGAAGCCATGAAAAACAAAATGAGCTAGGCATGGTGGCACACATTTGTCATCCCAGGACTTGAGAGGCTGAGGCAGGAAGGATTTCATTTTGAGGTCCAGCCTGGACTACCTTCCAAGATCCTGCCTCAAAAAATCCAATCAAGCTGGGCTTGATGGCACACACCTTTAATCCCAGCACTAGGAAGGCAGGAACTGGGACAATTTCTCTGTGAAATTGAGGCCAACCTGGTCTATATAGCGAGTTCTACATCAGCTGGGGCTCCAGGGAGACCCTATCTGAACAAAACAACAAAAACACCAAAGTAAACCAACCAACAAAACAAAGACTATAAGAAGAAAATCTGAAAAATTACTTTCCAAACTGAAACTTTGGACCTTTCCCTCATCCTTGGAAAAATGATTAAAACATACTTTCTCCTTAGCTCTTTAGTGTAGTTCGTGACATCGTTTTTTCTTAATGTTCTACAAAAAATGTCAGCTATACTTTTTCTCTTTTCTCTTTCTTTTGGAAAAAAAAATTGCAAAGTATGAACCACCTTGTAAATGCAGCTAGCCTCTCACGCCCTCCGTCCCATCCTTTCTGCTCTTACCGACTGTAATCTAGGTTGATACCATGATTTTCTGATTTGTTTTGCTGGCAATCTCCATGTCTTTATAAATTTGATTGTGTCACGACCCTTCTTAAAAACTGTGTAATGTTCTGAATTGCATATGCAATAAAGGCCAATTTCTTTAAGCAGTGTAATAGAGGACCTTTGTGACTGTGGGCCTGAGTTGCCTGTGCAATAAAGGTGAGTTTCTTTAGCAGAACTTTAGAGGAACTTCATAGTTCCTGGTTCCAAGGTCATTTTCCAGCCTTATTTGTCATTCCCTGTCAGTGAGCCTTCTTTTTTTTTCCTGAAGAAATGCAACCTTTCTCTTACCCAGTGCTTTGCTCAAAGTGTGTTTGTTGTTTTGCATGTATTGTTTCTTCTGCCTGTTTCTTCTGAATTCCATCCATTTAAGGCTCAACTCTTTAATAAGGCTTCTTCCAAGTCTCCTAATTACATTTGCTACTGTAGCCCTCTGTGCATATATTTATGTAGCACTTGATTGCTGCATGCTTTGCAATTTTTGTTTGTTTTGTAGCTGCCCTATGATCAGGCTCATTTAATTTTGTATTCCCTCCAGTGTTTAAAATAGCATTAGCAGTAAGGATAGCATAAGGAAAGTCCTCACGGAGTTTATAAGGAATCTGGGATGTGGTCAATACATAAGGAAAGTCCTCACGGGGTTTATAAGGAATCTGGGATGTGGTCAATACATAAGGTAGCTGAGGAGCAAATGGATAATAGAAAAAGCCTTTCAAATATTTAAAGTTATATTTTGGGCAGTAAATAGTGATCTTTTTCTTTTTTCTTTTGTCATTCTTTCTGAGGAACTTAGGATAAATAGCTCAACTCATCCTTGTTTGCTCTAGTAAACCAGTGCTGTTGCTATGAAAGTAGTAGGTATTTCTAGGTATGAGGTGACTGCAAAAGATTGAAGCTGCTAGACTGGGGAAATGGTTCAGTTGGCAAAGTGCCTGCCAGTCAAGCATGAGGATGTGAGTTGGATCCTTAGTGCTACACAAAAACCTGGATGCAGAAATGCATGGTTTGTAATATCCGCACCGGGGAGACGAGAAAAACAGAGATTCCTGGGGCTTGCTAGCCAGCCAGTTGAGCTAAACCAGTGAGAGACCTGACTGCAAACGAGGTGGACAGTTCCTGAGGAAAGACACCTGAGCTTGACCTCTGCCTCCATATGCAGCTGCACTTATGTCCTCCCTACATCAAAAGAGGGGGCAATTGATAGGAACCTGTGGGTTTAGAGAAGCAGGATGTGGTGGCTAGCAGGTACTGACTTTGCAGTAAGAGTGAATACCAGAGTGTGGAACTCCAGTTGCCTGATGGTCGCTTTCTGTGTTGTTTCTTTTCAGGTTAAATGGGGACATAGTATTTTCAGGTTTTTCTGTTTTGAATCTGTAGTATAGTGACAGTTCTCTTACAATTAATGTTTTTTGAATATTTGTTACCAAATATCTTTCGTTGTGACATATCACAACGATTTTAAAAAAGATACAAGAATTCAAGAATTCAGCCACTAGCCCAGGCTACCCTCAAACTCCCGAGTGCTGGGATTAGTTAGGCATCATGTTCCACTAACAAGATTTTTCAACCTTCTTTTAAAGTTTTCTGGACATCAAGGGGTGAATGTTAGAGTAGGAAGCATACTAGACCCAGGAGTCAGAAGACCCAAGTTCTTGTAAGTGCTATTACTTTTAATAAAAAATCATTTTATGTGTGTTGTGTGTACATGTGCATACAGGTGCCTGCAGAGGCCAGAAGGTGTCGATCTCCGGGACTTGGAGTTACAGGCAGTTGTGAGCCAACCAACATTGGTGCTTGGAACTGAATTCCAGTCCCCTGCAGAGCAGCTGGTGCTCTCCCTGAGCCATCTCTAGGGTCTCTGGGTTGGGTACTTAGGAGCCATGCTGTGATGTTCAGCAGGTTTTTTCTGGGCTCCAGTTTAACTGGTAATTGTGAGATCCTATGCAGATGAATTTAGGACAGGACTCCTGAAGAAGCTGTAGAGCCCTCAGGAGCCATAGGACAGCAGAGAGCTTCAAAGCCAAGGGAGGAAGCCTCAACTTACAGCATTATAGTGTGCAGTTGCTCATCTAATCAGCAGTCCTTTGTGAAGTTATTTATGGAGGATGTTGGGGTAAGTACATTATTCATTCCTCCTTGCTACTAGATCTGATATAAAGCTTGAACCTTGGAGTAGAAGACATTAAATTGTCATTATACAAATGATTGCTGTTAATAAATAATACAATGAAGATCTATTAAAAACAAGAATTTGTATGAGTCACACCTTAAGACATATATGTAAAAAGAATTATTATAAACATCTCAGAAATATGTGAGGTGGTTGTATCACTAAGTACTTCCCAGCTCCATTGAATACTCTTTTACAGTGCTAAAGTTCAGGATAACACAGTTCACTGTGTTAATTTGGACTCACTGACTACCCCCAGACTTTTCACATACCAGAGTTGTTATAATAATGGAGCCTGTTGCTGTGCACCTGTGCATCTTCAGAGTCTATCCAGTTGTGCTCTGTATATTCGGAAGCTAAGGAGGTTAGCTGATTTGTCTAATTAGCAAAGTTTCGTGTTTGAAGTATCTCCAGTGAGGAACCTTGTACTAGATTTTTGTTGTTTATATGTTTTGTGTTTGAGACAGGGTCTCCCAGTAGCTCTAGCTGGCCTTGCTATGTTTGCCCAAGCTGGCCTCAGTCTCACAGAGATCCTCCTGCTTCTGCCTCTCAAGTGCTGGGATTAAAGGTGTGTGCCACCATATCCAGCTTGATTTTTTTTTTTTTTTTAATCTTTTTAAAGAGTAGTTCTTTCTTTAGCAATAATCAGTCTCTCTGGGAATTCTAAACAGTTTATGTTTTCACCTCGTCCATATAGATCTATAGACTACTGTTCTAGAGGACTTTTTAGTATGAGTTCTAATTTGTAAAGATGGAAGGAGAGAGAAATTATGTGGTGTCAATTTCTAAAAACCCTGGAATGGTTGGCATAAATTATGTTACAGTAACAAATAGATCCAAACATACAATGATGTTCTCACAGCAGAACTTTATTTCTCAGTCCCATAATAATCTAAAAAAGCCCTAGGTGATAGCTAATGGGAGTTTGTGTGTGTGTGTTCAGTGGAGGGCCTCTTTTTAAAGCAATCATCTGAGTACTTAGGCTGCTAGGAGAATTCTTCCCTAAGATGTCCTTAGAACACAAAGCCACCTGGTGTTCTAGGGATATCCAGGGGAACCAGCTGTCCATTTAACTCGGTGTGGGGAAATGGGCGTCAGGTCTAGAAGAGGCACATACCGTCTCATGCGGGCTACACTGGCTAGCACCCAATCTCAAAGCGAGGCTAACTACACCCAGACCGGGAAGTGTTGAGGGTTTGTGCTAAGAAGAGTAATAATCCTTTGTGCTGCAAAGTCCTGAATTTTCACTCTCTGTGACTTGTTTTATAGTTTTTCAGTAAAGGTTTCAAAGCATGAAGCCAGGCAGATGAAAGCATAACTGGGGAATTGTAGTCATATACTTTTCATTCAGCAGGTATGTAAATGATCTGTTGCTTTGAAGGTTAAGTGATAATGGCGCAGTCTCTACTTTTAGTGGTAAGTAGTCGAGTTTTGGTAATGTTTATAGTTCAGGGCAGACTGACAGGAGTCTGTCTCAGTCAGAGAACCTACTTGGGGAAAAGTTTTGGGTTAGAGTGGCAATAGACCGTGGTCAAAATGAAGAATTTTGATGATTGGTAATGGCCATACTTCAAGTAATGGCTACCTTGAAGTCAGTTTATCGAAGACCAGGAAGCTGAGGTGCCAGTGGTCCATAGAGCCAGAGCTAAAAGCAGAGGACTAGGAAACAGTATAAAGGGGCTGGAAAGGGGGGACCTTTGAGAGGGGCCAGAGAGAAGGCACCATAAAAAGGAATATAGAATGGGTTTACTGAACAAAACTGTGTTCGACAAGGTGTTTTTTGTATATTCTCTTAATATCACCTGAGGGAATATGTCACATACCTATTAGTCCCTGTGATAAAGGGTTAGAAAGTGGGGTAGAAATGCCTACTTGGGTATGGAGGGGATTGAGTACCTCTGCGACTTCCTGTGTTCTGAAAGGCCTCAGGAGCACTTCCGATCTCTATCCAAAAGAACCTTGGTGGTATTTATCACAGAGCCGTCTTAACTTCTCTCCTCACTGACTCACAGTGGTTTCTAACAATAAGTGCCCTTTGTGTGTGAGGAAGGAAGAATCCCATTAAGTTTGGGTAACTTGGGAAAATTTTATGCATTTGAGCATCTTTATTTTAATAACTGTATTTGAACCAAGGCTTTTTCCAGAGGCATACTAATAAAATTAGAATTTTAGGGGGATTAAATTATCCAGAACACAAGCCAGGCATGGTGATGCATGCCTTTAATCCCAGCACTCTGGAAAACAGAGGCAGGCAGATCTCTGAGTTCCAGGCCAGGGCTAGTAATCTCAAAAACAAAGAAGCAGACAAAAGCCAGAATTATCCAGAGCACTGCTTTTGAAATCTGGCTTCTATGCTTTTAGGAGATACTCAGATTAGTATGTGGGTCATGTAATTCTTCTGACATTTCTATTGCTACGTTTGACACAGGTGTAGAGACACAGGTGGCGTGGGTGGGTTTTGTCAACCTCAACGTGGGTGTTGGCAGTGCTTATGTATATATAACTTCATTCTGTGAATTCAGAGTGGCATATTGTTAAGTCTTCATTTTCATGGGCTTTAATAATAACACTCCTGCCAAGGGGAGGCACCACCCTGGCTCTGGGGCTTTGAGCAGGAGCTAAAGTGATTTGATTCCAGAGCATGTAGACCCAGGCCTCCTGGATCCCCTCTTAGTGTGTTACAAAGACTTAGTTTTCCCGACCACTAGCTGAGGTTAGAAGTTATTTTTGATATGTAAATCCAATGGAAATGAGGCTCTGCCTCCCAAGCAAGTCACGACTCAGGTTCCATCATGCCTAATGTATAATACATACAACTTCGTGTATACAGAAGTGTACACAAGCTAGCTCTCCCAATCCAGGTGATCCCTTCCCCCACCATCTAACCTTAATCCTTCCGGTGATAGCTTCGGTGATAGCTTCGTGCCAGCACACTGCGATGTATAGCACTCTCAGGAAGCTGAGCACTGTGTTCTCACTCCCACCAGCCCTTGTTCCTGTGCCTTTGTTAGGGTTCTGCAGTTACTTAATCTTTTTAACAAGTGTTTTAGATCCAAATGTGCTTTTTAATGAAATTTTAATACAAATAAAAATATACTCCTGTTCTTTCCCCGTAACAGTTTCTTTTTGAGATTGAACATTATGGTATTATCTGTCGTGTGTGGGCTTTTTTGAGGTCACTGGGGAGTGGGAGGCCAAGGCCTTTGCCAAGTTCCACCTGAAGTCCTGGTGGTCTGGACGGGGCTCACTCTTACCTTGCCATCGCCCTCCTTCACTGATGCAGCTTTTATTGATTGTGTGCTGTACCAGTCCATTCAGGGTGCTGCAGTAAAGTGCTGTAAACTGGGCAGCTGGTAAGTAACAGACGCTTGTTTTTCACAGTTCTAGAAGCTGGGAAGTCCAAGATTAAAACACCTGATGTCTGGTGTCTGGTCAAGGATGATTCCCTTGATGGATGCATGTCTTTTTAACTGTGTCCACATGTAGCTGAAGCCTTAAGGGAGCACTTTGGGATTTCTTGTGTTTTTGTGGTGCTGGACTTGAACCCAGGGCCTTGCACATGGTAGGCAATTGCTTTATTTCTAAGCTGTATTCCTTATCCCTGGAGTTCCTTTTTATAAGGGCCTGAGACTTTTTTATTTTTTTAAAGACAGGGTCTCATGTAGCCTGGGTTGGACTTGAACTCACTTGTTAGCCAAGGTTGCTTTGGACTCCTAGCCCTTCTGCCACTTACCTTCCAAATGCTGGGATTATAACTGTGTACCATCACACCTGGTTGGTCCCAACATTTTTTTTTAACTTTCTTAAAAATTTATTTTTTATGTGTATATGTGTTTTGCTTGAATAAATTTAAGTATACCATGTGCATGCAGTGCCCATGGGAGTGTGGCAGAAGAGGGTGTCTGATCCCCTGGAACTAGAGTTATGGATGATTGTTAGCCACCTTGTGAGTGTAGGGAACCAAAAACAGTTCCTCTGCAAGAGCAGCCTCAACTGCTGAGCCAGCTCTCCAGCCCCTGGTCCCAACTTTTAATAGCTTCGCCTTGGTGGTAAGGATTTCGACATAAAAATTTGGGGAACAAGCATCGGGTGTGGTGGCTTGCACCTTTAATCCCAGCCCTCAGGAGGCAGAGACAGGCAGATTTCTGGGAGATTGAGGCCAGCCTGGTCCATGTAGTGACTTCAGGTGGACTGGGTCTAAGGAGACCCTGTCAAAAAACAAATGGGTGGAACAAATACTCAGTCCATACCACATGCTGTTTCTGGCACAGTGCTCTGTGCAGAGGGTACAGCAGTGGAAAAGGCAAGCTAGTTCCTACCTTGGATAATACTTAGTTTTGACTCCTAGGCACAGGATTAAGATGTAACAACTAGTTGATGATCATTATCCATGTCTCAGTTTAGGGCATCATTGTTAGGCTTGGTTGGTTAGAATGAAGCCATTCTTACACACTTTATAGAAAAATTCTAAGGCTGATACTGCATATACGAACTTATGGATGTATACAAATCCAGCCTCTGTTTTGTATTTCTAAAACTTGGAGATTATAGCCTAGATTTGGGTGGACATCAGAACTCTTAACTGAGGTAAATGTTGTAATTGGTTGCATTTCTCTTCATTGTCTCTCAGAATCTTTCTCGTATCTGACTTACTGTACTTAGCTTATTATGGCTGACCCCAAGGTTCTGGCTCACATAAGTTGAGTAATAGTGATCTTACTTTTTGGTGATTCTATCCATGAAAGCTTTTCCTGTCCTGTGAGGTATCTTCTGTCTATTGGTGACTGTTCTCTAATATCTTCAGTTCTAATTATGACCACTGTGCATGCCAGTTTGGAAGCAGTTGGAAATACTGAGAGATCAGCAGAGAATCCTGTTTTGGATCTCTGGGTCAGTTGTCTTGCTGGCTAGAAGCCAGCAGCTGTTCCTAGATTGTGGAGCATCTGGACCAGGGCTTGGAGGTATCTGCACTCTGGAAACCCACTCGTAGTTTTACTTTCTGTCAGCCAAAATAGTAATTGGATTTTGATTGTAATCTGAAGCACTTTGAAAAGGAAAGGTAGAATTTCAATTCTTATTATTTTTTTAATTTGAAATTTAATTTACTTTTTCTTGTATGTGTATGGTGTGTCTAAATATATGGATGTGTGTGTGCCATGGTACATGTGTGGTGGTCAGAGGACAACTTTTGGAAGTTGTCAATTCTGCTTCTACTGTGAGTTCTAGGGCTCAAACTCTGGTTCTCAGGGTTGCATAACAAGGGTTTTTATCTGCTGAGCCATCCTACCAGCCATCAAGTCATATTTTGTAAATGACAATAATCAGAATTTGCATTTATATTCCCAAATGTAGAAAAATCCAAAATTTTTAGTGAAGAAAAAAATTCACTTTTTTTTTCTTCTGTAGTGGTAACTAAAACTTGGTGTCTAGTGTGTAGAATGTTCATCAGTAACAAAAAGTAAATTTGCAAAACTGAAAATGGAGAGACTATTTGATTTTCTGTTCTTAGAGTATGTTGCTTCCTGTTAAAGGTCTCTCTGGTAACACAGAATTGGCCCTAATTGGGCAGCTAATATACTTCCTGTCTATTTTTTTGTTGTTGTCTTTTTTTTTGGGATAAGATCTCCCTTACCCAGCTGAGGTGGAACTCACTATGTAGACCAGGCTAGCCTTGATCTTACAGAGATCTGTCTGCTTCTGCCTCCTGAGTGCTGGGATTCTGTGATTAAAGGTGTGTTCCACCATGCCTTGCTCCCATAAACATTCTTAAATTCTAAGCAAGACTTGCTAAGACACTGAAATGACTCAGTCATTTAACAAGGAAGAAGGAAAGACAGGTTAGGATGATCTTCAAACTCGGTCCCTAGTTTTCCTAAAACTTGAGGATAACTTGCTAGCTAGCTTATATATTTGGTAATAACTAATGAGTATCTCATTTCTTTTGCTTGTTGGTACGAAACAGTGAGACGGTTTAAGCGGAAGCATCTTACAGCTATCGACTGCCAACATTTGGCTTGGAGCCATTTGGCTGAGACCCAGCCCTTCAGTCAGAGATGGACAAACAGAGATCCGAATCATGGCCTCTATCCTAGACCCAGAACAAAAAGAGGAAGTGGGGGTACGTTCTCCAAAGTCTGCATTTCATCTCTGACCTCTGTGGCCTTTGAATGGCTTGCAGTTTAATAAAAGTATTTGTAAATGTCATTGCTTGGTTTTTTTAGTCCTGTTGCAACAGTTTGACATTTGGTTTGTTATTTAAGTTTTCCATGGAAATTCTGCCTATAATATTAGTAAGAGCCCAAGATATAATTACAAAGTGATAGAAGACATGGATTCTTGTCACTGTTCCTCTAATCTGCAAGCATTGTGACTTCTTGACTTTTTATTAGTGTCTACACAACCTCTCAGGATGTCCACTGGGTCATTATTTTTCCTCCAAAATATTCCTTCTTGTGGTGTTTAGTACTGGGGATTGGAGGCCTGCTCCATATAGGCTGGGCAGATGCTCTGTCAGCGTGCTACGTCCTCAGCCCTTTTTCTGCCTTTTAAAGTTTTGAGATGGGGCTGTCACAAAGCTTCCCAGATGGCCTTGAACTCCCTGGACAGCTCAGGCAGCTCCTGGACGTATGATCCTCCTGCCTCAGCCTCCCCAGTAGCTGGGATTATAGGCCTGTACCACCAGCTTAACTTGATGCAGTGCTCTATGTAGATCGTGCCCCTTGCTACTTAGATCTGGACTGCTATAATAGGCCTTCTCCTTGACTAGGTTTTATTTTTTTCCAAATCAGCTGGAACATATATTCCTAATATTCTTGAACATGATCAATTTCTGTAATGGCCCAGCTATTCTTGAGAACCTCTTACAGGGGGCTGGAGAGATGGCTCAGCAGTTAAGAGCACTTGCTGTTCTATTATAAGGACTAGAGTTTGGCTGACAACTGTTATCTGTAACTCCAGCTTCAGGGAATCCCACATCCTCTTCTAGCCTCTGTGGGCACCTGCATGCACTTGCATATACCCTCCCCTTCTACAGATTAATAAACAATAAGTCTTAAAAAGAAACAAAAACCTATTATAGAACATTTCCCTGTTATTACAGTAGACTCACATTTACACTTACCATCACTTGACGGTTATTTTTTTAGACTTTAAAAAATTCAATTTTTTTTCAGTTGGTATGCAGTATTTATACTTATTAATGGAATACGATGTGGTAACTTTATACAATGTGCAGTGTATAATGATGATATTGGGGTAATGTTTCCATCTCCTCATTGTTAAAACATGAAAGCCTCCTTCTGGCAACTTGGTTTTCTTGTCACCTTCATACCAGGTGAATTCCTGCTTTTGCTAATACCTGTTTTATAATCTTAGATTGTCCTTTTCCTTTGATATATCTGATTTCACAGTATTTCTCAAATCTGGGACCACTATAACCAGTTATATGAGGCACTTGCAGATTTAATAACTTATTTTGAAAATCAACCTGTTTTGTGTGAATGTCACCTGTGTTATGATTTCTTCACGACTCTAAGCATGATTCTGAGCACATAGTAGGATCTTTATTTGTGGTATGATTTGATTTGGCAATTAGGAAATATCAGGTTTTAGCCAGGCCTTGGGTCTCTGTCCTCTTGTTCTGAAAGCTCTTAGAATTGATAACCTCTCCCCCAGTGAGAAGTAGTTTCAGTTCCATGATTTCATTTAAAGGCTAACTCTGGTTTCAGTCCATTCTCTTACTTTCCAAAGAAAGAATTTTGGTTTCACAATTTAGAAAGGAACCATGGATGTTATATATTAAAACTTTTACTTCATTGGCACTACAAAATAATTTTTAGAATTTTAGAAAATGCCATGGTAATCACCATCATTTGGGCTTTCCTGTGTGCCTGACAAGCTGTGAGGCTAGGGCGTGTCACTGTATTCCTCTCAGAGTTAGACATACTCAGTGAATGCTGATTGAATAAATGTGATGAGGAGACTAGCTATCATTGTATGAAAAAAAACCCCAACTTGTAATTTTAAAATATTTTATTTATAATTTTTATTTTATATGTATTAGTGTATTGCCTGCATGTATGTAAGTGTACCTGGGATGTGCCATGCCTGAGGGAGTCAGAAGAGATTGTTAGATGCCCTGGAACTTGAGTTACAGACAATTGTTAGCTGCCATGTGGGTGCTGGGAACTGAACCTGGGTCCTCTTTAAGAACAGCATGCTCTTAATTGCTTTTAATTTTAAAAGTGTCGCTTGAGGCTGGAGAGATGGCTCGGTGGTTAAAAGCATTGGCTCTTCTTGCAGAAGACCTAGGTTTGGTTCCCAGCACACATGGCAGCTAACAACTGTCCATAATATCAGTTCCAGGGGATCTGATGCCCACTTCTGGTCTCCATGAGCATTTCAAGACATGGATGCCTTACATATGAGCAGGCAGAACATGCATACACATAAAAAGCTTAAAAAAAACATGTGTCAGCTTCACAGGAGGAAATAAAACTGGTTTTAACTCTGTCAAATGAGGAGTAGAAACTTCTAAACCCAGTAAAGCATATTCCTGAACCTAAAGCATGTTTCATTCTACTTAAGCAAACAGAGTTGCTGTTGCAGCAGTGAGACAGGGAAGTGCAGTGTGAGTGGATATGCGAGTGTGAGCAGCCACTTCCTTTCTATGTGTGTGTCCCTTCAGGTGTCTGGTATGTAACATCTGACATTGTACATTTATATGTTTGCAGAGTGCAATGCAGGCTCATATACCAATAGTTATCTCTTGCTAAATATGTGTGTGATTATTTTTAAATTAGCCATTTATGTAACTACCTGACCCATAAACACATCCTTGTCTCTTTCTCTGCTAACATAGATAATTAAGTAGTTGTATTTGGGGCTGCTGTGGGTTTAGCAGTCACCATTTTTATCTGTTCTGTTTGGGTTCTCTCTATAGGTCGAAGATGTCAGAGATACAACCCTGAGTTCTTCCTAGCTGACCACCAGCAGTGCACCAATGACATGGCCAAAAGCAGTTCTGTTGGCCAGGACAGCTGTCAGGACTCTGAGGTTGACATGATCTTTCCTGCTGAGAGCAGTTGCACTCTGCCTCAGGAAGGTGATGGAGGAGTGAGGTTGGGCTCATCCGCATCTGCTCTGCCTCCCAGGAAGCGGTCTCGGTCATTTGAGGAAGAAAGTAGTAAGGCTACAGAGACTAGCCAGGGGGATGGAGTTGCTAAGAGACTGTCACGCCATTGTTTGTGCACAATGTCTAGGGAGCCCAGGCAAGAAATAGAGGTTGGATTGTCACAGTGCCCTGCACAGTCTGGAGAACATGACCAAGATATTGAGGACATGGGTCCTGACCCCATTCCTGACTCATTCTATGGACTTTTTGGAACCTTGCCTTGCCAAGAAGTACCGAGCCACATTTGTAGCCTACCTACTGAAGTCCTGAGGCACATCTTTGCCTTCCTTCCCGTGGAAGACCTCTACTGGAACCTCAGCTTGGTGTGCCACCTTTGGAGAGAGATAATCAGTGACCCACTGGTGAGTACAGTGCTGAGCTGATGAGTCCTCATCAGCACGGGGTAGCTTCACTCAGGGCAGACTTCTGAGGTGAGGACCTCCTGAAAGAGGTGGTTTTCATTTGTCATCATGAATAATGTCACCTGGGACCTTCCAGGTTGGTCTCATCCTACTTTTGCAGAATCCTTACGTACTTCTCACGTTACCTGTTTTCTCTCTTAAATACATGTTCTTCGGGGCCTCATGTAGACTGCACGTTTTTGGTTCCCCGTCTAATCCCTTTGGACTTGAGTAAGTTCACCATGCCTCTGCTTCCACCTTCAGGGCTTCCGAGTTATGCAGACTACCTTCCCATCCCATCCTGTGAGAGTCCTCACTCCCTCCTGTTCGCTACTCTAGCAGTTTGTACCTGATACACATAATGAGTTTAGTTTAGATAGATTTGTTTATTGATTAAGTTTGATGATTTAATTGGTTATTCTGGTTGTTTTTGCATTCTGCATTGTAGCCTCACCATTTTTTATATTTAGTAGTTGATTAATTAATTAGCATTGTATGGAAATCAGCCTGGAGTACCTTTTAAGATTGATACTGGGGACCCCTAAACTCTCAGAGGTTTCTTTGTACCACAGTTAATTGTCACCACCCTGCTTCCCTGTTCCTTCCTGTGTTGTTTTATAATGCTGCTTCTGCCCAGGTTCAGCTGGAAGACCGTCTTGCTTAGCGCATACGCACACACACACTTCCACACACATTTTATGAGGAATAAAAGGTAAATTCCTTTCCAGTCTACTGGTTTAAACTTTTAGCTATGGGAATGACATAAGTGTATCAAGACAGAATAAATTTTTTGTTTTTTTTTAAACTGGGCCATTTTTTTTTTTAAATACACAATTTAATAAATCTCTTGGTGACTGAAGACTGGTGGTATTCAGAAACATCTCCATAATGGTGGTTTTGTAGATTGGTTTGTAGTCTTCAATATCTATCAAGACTTACTTGTAGAAACCACTGTCATACCAGTCAGACTGCGTTTGTGCATTGTCCTTTTCATAGTTTTTGGGTACCTGGGCATATTTCCCGTAAATAACCTTGCCTCCTTGTGTCACAGGCCCCATTCATCCACGTTCACCTCAGTAACTTTGTTTTTGATAGTCACATCAGATCTGTGTATTCTAGAGAAGAGGAATTCTTTTCAATATCAAGTATTGCAGATAAAAGGTGGCATTCAGCTCAGGGTGTATTCCACAGGCCTTCTTGAAATGGAGGCCTATTGGCCTAAAGAACCTATTAGGTGATTTCTTCCTGAAGACCCCCTCAACAAGCAGATTTTAGTAGCTGTTCTGGTTTTCTCTCTATTGTTGTGATAAAAACACTGGGCAAAATCAGCTTGGGCAGGAAAGGGTTTATTTCACCTTCAGCCTACAATTCATCATGGAAGGAAGCCAGGGCAGGGCTCAGAGCAGGAACCTGGAGCATGGAACAGGGAGAGCGATGCTCACTGGCTCGCTCACTTGGTCTTTGCTTATCCTGCTTTCTTATGCAATACAGGACCACCTACCCAAGTGGGCTGGGCCCGCCCACATCTCTCAACATCAAGAAAATGCCGGCAGACCTGGCCCAGGCCAGTCCAGTGGTGGAAATGCCTCAGTTGAGGCTCCCTTTTCTGCTCAGCACAGTAACATCCTTCCATGCCTTTTTTGGTTTTTTTGAGGTTTTTTTGGGGGGTGGGGGTCTTTTTGAGACAGGGTCTCTCTGAAGCCCCAGCAGCCCTGGAGAACTCTGCATAGACCAGGCTGGCCTCGATCTCACAGAGGTATGCCTGGCATTCCGTCTCTCCTTTTTAAAACTCTTCCTGTTTGAGTAACTGTTAATACTTCTGTTTCTCCCGTGTATGGACTTGGGCAGAGGGACTGCCCCTGCTCCTACCTTCTCTCATTTTTGTCTCATCATTTGGATTTGGACAGTCCTCTGTCCAGCAGAGAGGCTGATATTGTCCCCTGGGGTTTTCATTATTCCTTGTTTGGTGTTCTTTTTTTCATGGATCTTGATGTGCTGCTGTTTATGGTAGAGCTTAGCCTTAAACCAATCTTTTTTTTCCTTCTTTGAACATTCATGAAACTCCCTCAACTTTTCTTTCTCTTTTTCTCATGGTGGCCTAAATGATATCCATAGCATTTAAGGTAAAATTCAGTGTGTTCATTTTGTGGCATACTCACTTTCTTTGAAGTACACCAGATTTTGGAGGACATTTCATGTCATTTTGGTTTTGTATGGGGGAGTTCTAGTTGCTGATTTTTGGAGAAATGTCTCTTTCCAGCTGGGAGCTCAGTTTGTGGTGGACTGAGTACCTGGAGGCGGCATGGTGGGTCTCGTGTTCGAATAACGCCCTTCTGCTCCTTCCAACAGCGATGCGATGTGTGTGTTTTCAGTGATCAGCCGTAGCTGTCGCGTCCTCTCCCCGAAGCGCCCGTCTAGCTCTCACCGCACAACAGTGCCGGCTCGGAGTCGGCAGCGTTCTCTTCAGTTTTCTGGAAGAGTGAGAAGTGCTAGTGTGGATTGTTCATTAAATGTGTTGAATTCCCTGTGAAGCCGTCTGGTCCTGGGCTTCTCTGTGCTGGCAGGCTTTTAAGTTTTTGATTCTATCTCTTTACTCATTATCAATCTGTTTAGATTTCATTTCTCTATTATTCAGTCTTCGCAGGTTGTATGTTTCTAGGACTTTATCCATTTCTTCTAATTACCTGGTTTATCAGTGTACGTTTGTTCGTGCTCTTCTCTTGTAATCTATTTCTGTGGTATTACGTTCAACGTGTCTTTCGTTTTTTTTAATTTAGTTGTTATTTTTCTTAATTGGTCTAGTAAGGGTTATTATTACTGTTATTTTTAGGTCGTGTCCCAGGTCAGCTTCACTCTGTCCTCCAATGTCAGCTAGGATCCCAGGTGCGCATCACTGTGCCCGGCTCTGCTCCCATCTTCCTAATTCCTTTCTTTCGTTAATTTTGGACTTTGGTTTTTGGTTCTTTGAGGTATGATGGTAACTTGCTCCTTCTGTTTTTCTGGGACTGGGGATTGAACCCAGACATTGTACATGATAAACAAGTATTCTGCTGCTGAGCTGAGTCCTCAGTTCCTCTTCTTTTTTAAATATATGTATTTCAGCTGTAAGCTTTCTGACTAGCAGTATTTTCACGGTGTCTTCTAAGTTTTGGTATATTTTTATTTTCATTTGTCTTAAGGCATTTTCTAACTTTGTGATTTCTTCTTTGACCCATTAGTTATTTTAGCCAGATGTATTGGTACATGCTTGTCCTCTGAACACTGGGAGGTAGAATAGGAGGAGGAGCATGCGTTTGAAGCCCATTTACATAGCAAGTACCAGGCCAGCCTCAGTAACATGGTGAGACCACATCTCAATAACAAAACAAAAAAAGTGGGGATTTATTTATCTTTAGTTGTTGCTAGTTTATTTTTTTTTAATTTAAAAATTTATTATTTTATGTGCATGGGTACTTAAGTATATGTGTATAAGTGCAACACATACGTGCAAGCCCACTGAGATCAGAAGAGGGTGTCAGATCCCCTGGAGCTGGAGTTACACATGGTTTTTAGCTGTTATATGAATGCTGGAAATCAAACCTAAGCCCTCTGCAAGAGCAGCCAATACTCTTAACCACTGAGCCATCTCTGCAGCCCCAAGAATGGCCTATTTAAGTTGCAGGTAGCACATATTTCCTGCTTTTCTTTCTGGTTTCATCACATTGCTATTGAAAAATATTTTTGGTATACCTAGTTGTTTTAATGGACTGATTTTGTGACCTGTTGTGTGGTCTCTCCTCGAGAATGATGCGTGTAACTTGAGTGTCTCTGCTTGCATCTGTTAGGTTCAGTTACTCTGTATTGCTCTTCAAGTCTAGGATTTTCTTATTGTTTCTTATTTTCTTGTTTTCATCCATTGAAATTGGACCTTGCCATTGACCCTCCAGTTCTGTCAGTGTTTGCTCTGCGTATCTGGGACTTCTGTATATCTGGGAGTTTGGTGTTACTGTAGCTATAATAGTATCTTGGTGAAAACATCATTACATAATGTCTTTGTCTCAGATGGCATTTTCTGATCTGCAGTCTGATATTAGTGCAGCCATAGCTCTTACCATTTTGCCCTCACTGGAACTTGAGCTGTTGTGCCCTGGTATTTTAGGTGAAGAAGCTGAAGCATTAGTGTTTCCCACATTCTGTGTGAGAACCAAGACCAGGACCCAGTTGTCTAGTTTCCACTCTGGGTTTGTGTGACTCATGCTGTGCTCAGTTTCTGCTTCTGACCTATACTTGCTTTTCACTTGGTAGGTTTTCTCTCTCGGTGATCCAGTCTGCTTTCTAAGAGTCATGGCTTCTATGTTATTTTATTTTGTTTTTTAACTGCATAGTTTATTCCTTGGAAAAAGCTGTATCATCGATACTTGATAAACGAAGAACAAGCGGTTAGTAAAGTTGACGGCATTCTCCTGAGTCATGGCATAGAAAAGGAGTCGGACTTGTGTGTGCTGAACCTCATACGGTGAGTCTGGGAGACAGTTTTTGAAGTCCTCTTTCGTACATCATTGCTCACTGTTATCTTCCTGACGGACTCATTTCTTAATGCTGTACAGATACACAGCCACCACCAAATGTTCTCCAAGTATAGACCCTGAGAGGGTGCTTTGGAGCCTGAGGGATCATCCTCTGCTTCCTGAGGCAGAGGCCTGTGTTCGACAACACCTACCTGACCTCTACGCAGCTGCCGGGGTATGTGATTAAGAAGCTGTTGGGGGACCATGGGGATGGCCACACCATTTCTCACTGAAAGAAAAGCTTTGGTGATTAAGATTAGCTAACCATTATATTTATTTTTAAAATTTGATTGACTATCTGAAGAGCTTGAAGCACTAATCTTCTTCATGATCTCTTTGGGGAAATAAGAGGCAATATCCTGTTGATTCTTGGATTTGGCAGGGCTTACAAAAAATTTAGTCCATTGTGTTGTGGCATCCTCTTGAAATATTCCTAAAAGCTAGTTATCCAGTGTCTGAATACTTTTCAGTGTAGGACTTGGTTTAATGAGACGACCCTTTCCTTGTGGTAGGTTGGGTAACTTGGAGGGGGGAGGATGAAAGGTCTTGCTACAGACACACAGTAAAGTCAAAGGTGGAAGTGGCCGTTAGTTTTCCCGTCTCAGTTTCATGCTCTTGGGGACTACAGGCTGCCTCCGCCAATGTTCTGAGAATCTGGCTTCCGCATTTCTCTCTGTCTTGACTAGAATTTCTGCTGCAGGTGATAGAGTATGTTCTCTTTCCCAGATGGTTGTAGCAAGAGGGGCATGAAACTCTTCATTCCTGGAGTGTGTTATTTTTATTTTTTGAGACAGGGTCTGACTGTAGCCCTGGCTGGCTTGGAACGTACCATGTAGACCAGGCTGGCCTTGAATTCACAGAGGTCTGCCTGCCTCTGCCTCTCAAGTGCTGAGATTAAAGATGTGCACCACCATGCCTGGCTTGGAGTACAGTCTTTAACAATAATGTAAGAATGATAAGTGCTGGGATCAAGGTCAGTGATAGAGTGCTTACAGAGCAAGTGCAAGTCCCTGAGTTCAGTCTTTAACACTTAGAAAGAGTAAGAAAGATAAAATAGGTGGCTTATTGACTTTGTAGTGAATGGTTTGTTACTTAGACTTTACTAAATTGAAGATTATTATCTTCACAAAATACATTTTAAGTAATGTCATAGTTATATAACAATATTTAATAACTTAAATAAGAAAAAAATGTACCTTTAATGCTAATGGGATTGACAGTATTGATGACTCCTGTGGGTCAAGATTGCAGGATTCCTTTGTGTCTCCATCCTTGGTGTCTCCGGGTAGGCACCATTAACTAGTTTTGCTGTTTCACTCTGCTGCGGTCCTGAGCTCAACTGACCTGGAGAGGAGGGATGGGTAAATGAGGGGGAACTCATACTTCTGGAGTGTCATCTCTGTGCAGAGTTCCACATTACAAATGTTTAAAGAAAACCAAGATCTCAGCCAGAAGGAATAAGAAGGCTCTAAGGCAAAAGGCACAGTCCCCCAGATAACACAAGCTGTCGGGCTCAGGTCAGGCGGCCCTTGGCTGGCGGGGGAGCTTGAGACTAGGTTTTCCACACTGGTTTTCTGTGTGACTGAGTCTGGACCTCCCTCCCATCTTGCTGTCCTCTTCACAGGGCGTTAATGTCTGGGCCTTGGTGGCAGCCATGGTGCTCCTCTCCAGCTGCGTGAACGACATCCAGTGTCTGCTCTTCTGCCTCAGGAGACCCAGGTCCACAGTGACCGTGCCAGATGTCACCGAGACCTTATACTGCATAGCTGTGCTCCTCTACGCCATGAGAGAGAAGGGGATCAACATCAGCAATAGGTAATACCCTGGGAGGAAGGGAGGAGACGCTGTGATGTAATGAGATGTCCTGGACTGGGAGCTTGCTCCTCCTCTCTTCCATGGAGAGTGAAGGACTGGGCTGTAGACGTGCAGGTGCCAATGCCTCACAATGACTTAAGATACTGCCAAGTAGCTTAGTTCTTCCTGTGTACTGAAAGAGTAGGTGAAATGCCTTGCTCTAGTCACACTTGGTCACATTTTCCTAGAAAACATTAGAATTTCCTTTCTCATTTTCACAGTAGCCAATAGGATTATGGAAAAAAATCTTATCTACTGTATCTTCTTAGGGTAGGAAGAGCCTAGAGTGATGATTTCCAATCATAGTTACCCTGGCAGTGATCAAGTACACAAAGGTCTATTGCCATAGGAGTGTGCACAGCCAGCAAAAGCAACTGGTAACTGTCCAGACACCAGGGAACCACTGTGGAAATTCCAAAAGGGAGCTTGCTTTAGTGAAGGAAGACAGGCAGTGTAGAAGCAGATGTGTGAGAGGAAGCTTTAGTGAGTGACATAAGCCGGAGAGAATAGCAAGCAGAGGGCTGCGGAGGGAAGCAGGGAGCACCGCTTTGGGTGGTGTGAGCAAACGCTTTTCTGAGGAAGTATGTGGGAATGTCGTGGAGTGTTTGGGGAGAGCATTTTAAGAGAAGGGATAGGTGATTGAATGGCCCAAAACAGGAATAAGTTTGTTGCGTACCAGGAAGAGAAAACATCCAGTATGGTAAAAGTGCAGTGAGTAAGAGAGATCTGTGTCGGCCTGCAGGAGATGGATGGGACCCGTTAAAGAAGGATCTGTAGAGGTTATTAGAGAAGAAAATCCAAAGTCCAGGTGGCATCTGTGGGGTGACTGGCTCCCTGATCTGGAGTGGTAGAGCCTTGCTCCTTGATCATATGTCCAGTCCTGGAGAAGCAGAGGCCCAGAGGGGTTCTTCTCCAGTAAACAACTGGCCTCTGATTTTAGTGGGCCCCAGAGAAACATGACTGGAGCGCCAGATACACAGCTAGTCAGCCATCCATGGCAAGGTAGCCCAGAGCATGGCTTTACAAGAATGCCCGTTTGTGTTATCCCTGAGTTGTGTTTTACCTTAGTAGAACATGTTGTATGCCTCTGCGTAGCATTGAGACTGGGGGTAAGGAGCTTTAAAGTAAGATTGGGACAAGACAGGTGTATAGCTGAAGAATAATGGAATAATGTCCTCATGCTTTATGTTTATATGGGCACAGATGAGGACTAGAAGGTGTCGTAGTGTACTTATGCTGCCATGACACAGTGCCACAGATCAAGTGGCTGAAGCCACAGACATTTATTTTCTCATAGTTTTGGAGACTGGAGGTCCTGGAACAAGGTGAGGCAGATTGGGTTCCTGGTGAGAGGCTGGGAACCTTATGAGGAGCCAGCATCCTGGCTTACAGACCTTGCTGAGAAAAAAAGAGGGTCTCGTCTGGTGTTATCTCAACAAACAGTGATCCTGCTGGGTCAGGCCCCAGCGTTACCACTGCGTTGTCAGCTAACCGTCACATATGAGATTAGGGCTTCAATTTATGAAATGCAGTCCACAATAGTACACTATGTTGATTGATGATATATAGGTCCAGATTCTGAAGTGGTGTGTTATTAAAGGTATCTATTTCATCAAACGAGCAATACTTTGGGGTCAGCTCTCTGGAGTGGAGCAGAGCACTTGGTCAGGGTAAGTAAGCACTCTGTTACTGTGTGGACTTAGTGTGTACCTGTAGAGGCTTTGGTGTACCTTGCAGTGGACTAAGTCCAATATGTATTATGATGCTTTTGGTTTAATTTTGTCATTGTTCGTCCTCTTTTGTCACTTGGAGGCTGATGTGAAATCTGTTCTTATCTTGGCCATTCAGCTCCTTTCCATTGGAATGTTATCCTTGCTTCTAAACCATTGCTTTGCACAAGATGGCAGGCGGTCACTGAGGATCAGAAAGATAATTTTAAGTTTATCATAAGGTATATTACTCAGGAAGGCATTGCGTTGCCAGAAGTGTGTTTCTACCTACTTTCCACTGATTCTTAGTGCTGTTTGTGTATTTGTCTCTTGAGGTCATAGCTAGTAGTCTTGTTCCCTCAGGACCCTATGGAGTCTCTGTGTGATGTTATGCATAGAAACAATGTGCCTTTCTTAGAACTGTGATTCCCAAAAGTACTGTTGTCAACTGCAGAGATAGTGAATTATTTAATTTCTTTCCACTTTTCAATGAAAATGTAGTAAGAATATTCTTTTTTGGAAATGGTAGAGAGTTTAAATACATCCAAGGAAAAATAAGATAGACTGTGACTTAAATAAGTCTACTTTTTTCTCCCCATTTAGAATTCACTACAACATTTTCTACTGCCTATATCTTCAGGAAAATTCCTGTACTCAGGCCACCAAAGTTAAAGAGGAGCCATCTATCTGGCCAGGGTATGTATGCATTATATATGTGGGTATGTGCTTGGTTATCCTTTTTATTTTAAGATTTATTTATTTTTATTTTATATTTATGAGTGTTTTACCTGCATGTATGTAAGTGCACTTTGTGCGTGCAGTGTCCACAGAGGCCATAAGAAGGCGTCATATCCCCTAGAACTGGAGTTAAGGACAGTTGTTAGCTGCCATGTGGGTGCTGGGAGCCAGACTTGGATCCTCTGCAAGATGAGCTGCTGATCTTAGCCACTGAGCTCTCGCCGACCCTCGACCATTCTTTTTTGGGACAGAGTCTCAATATATAGTCCAAACCAACTACAAACTTAAAGAAGTTGTACTCCTCCTGCTCACCCTCCTGAGTGCTGGGATTACAGACATGAGTCACTAGTTTTTTTTTTCTTGTCTATTTTTCATGTGTAAGGATGAGAGGTATTTTGCTTTGACCACTTTATTGAGGCATAATTTGCGTTATGTAAATTTCATCCGTTTTGGAGCAGAGTGATTTTTGAGTAGAATTACTGAGTTGTACAGAAGTAATGTAATCTACTTTTAGACCATTTTAGCCCCTAAGGGGCAGCATATTTTGTGTCTTACTTTTGTGTGGCCAGTTTGCCCATCTGAGTTTTGGACAGTCCATACCCTGGGCTTTTTTATTCCTTTCTATTTTTCTTATTTTTCTTTTTGTAATGATTATAGCAAGAAAACATCCATCCAACTTACACATGAACAGCAGCTGATTCTGAACCATAAGATGGAACCTCTCCAGGTGGTAAAAATTATGGCATTTGCAGGTAGGTGATCTCTTGTTAGGTTCTTGGGGGAATGCCTATCAGTTACTGGAGTGGCTCGTTGGGTTCCTGTCCTTTTACTTGTGATAAGTATGTCCCCTTCCCAGGATCTGCCACAGCACTCTGACTTTGGTCTTTTTTTTTCTTTTCTTTTTTTTTCTGAGACAGGCTCTTCCTGTAGCCACAGCTAGCTTGGAACTTGCTATGTAGACCAAGCTGGCATTGATCTCACAGAGATCCATTTGCCTCTGCCTCTTGAGTGCTGGGATTAAAGGGATGCACCACCATGCCCCACCTTGACCTTGATCTTTTATTGACTTACTCCCATCAACCTCAAAAGCAGTCAGTCAACAAGAACTTGTTTTCCCTTACTGCTGCCTAGAATATCTGTACTTGATTCCTATTTATACAGATAGCTCATAGGCCCTTATTTTGTGTGGTCTTTCAGCGAGATTGGGTGAGTCCCTCAGTTACCATTGAATATGATCAGTCGTCAGTTTCTTCTGGAGAAGCAGGTCACATTAATCTGCTTAAAGAGGGTCAGTTGCTCCCTGGTTTGGTAAGGCAGTGTATTGCTGGTCTCCCTCTTGTTCAGCCTGCTTCCTAAATATGTTTTTACTTGCACCTTGCCTGATCTACTTTCCTTAGAGCTTTCTGAATACTTGGACAGTCTTGTCTGAATCTTTGCTCATGTTATTTTCTCCATCTAAATCGCTTCCTGCTGCTTTTCTACTTAAATATTCTGCCAGTCACGTTTATTAAATACCTGCAGCATGCTTTCCATCATCCTAGTCCCACCAGCATTCAGTGAGGTTGGATGCCTTTATTTTAACAAGAAATTAAAACCCAGACAGACCTGCTTTTAGGCTTAATAAGCAGTAACTGGCAGAGCCAGAATTGGAGCTGGTCATGCCTTCTTCCTTTCCCTTCTGTTCTGCCCCCGACTTTTCCTCTGCCGTATTGTGCTGACTCTTTCTCATCCCTTCCATTTCTTCCTGATGACAACTTCTTTAGTCATTGAATCCCAAGTATTTGACTGATGAACTCTTAGTGAAACTAATCATCTGCTAATTAATTGGTACCTGATTATTGTATAGTAAAAGGAGCAATGCATGTGTCTATAAATAAGTCTCTGCTGTTTCATTAGACTGGTCGTTAGGCATCGTTTTCTTATTTTGCATATGAGATTCTTTTTGTTTCCAGTTCTTACTCTTTTTTTCCCACTATCCCATGTTGTCTTGGTACTCTATTTTGTTGTTTAGTTTCACCCTGTGTGGGTATTTTACTTCTAACTAGATTGTAATGTATACTTTTTAATATTTCTCAGTGCTTAGCATATAGCTGAATGTGCAATAAGTAGTAAATATTTGCTAAATGAAATGCAGATTGGCTAAATAATTGAATAAATGGTGGAAAGGTAGAACAGATGGAGTTATGAGTAGATCAGAGGAATCCTTGAGTCTCCTGTGTGTCTTTTCTTGCTTCAGAGACATAAATGACATCTAGTCTGGCAATAGGCACCTATTACTGAGTTCTTCATCTTGGAGACTTTGATTATTTTTGTCCTCACAAATCTTTGAGGTATAATCCACATATTGCAGAGGAGCAGACAAGTCAGTCAGATAAGTAGCTTGCTCTTTAATGCTTGGCCAGAGGACCCCAACATAATCTGGCTTAAAATCTCCTTTTCTGGCCAAACTTTTTATCAGTACTACAGTCAGTCTTGGTCCAAATCAGAGGAAGGATGAGCCTTAGAAAGACCTTAATGGGGAGCCAGGGACATGTTTTGCCTATTCAGAGGGTCATATCCTCTCCTTTTGGCTTCCATAGGTACTGGGAAGACCTCTACCCTGGTCAAGTACGCTGAGAAGTGGTCTCAGAGCAGATTTCTGTATGTTACGTTCAACAAGAGCATTGCAAAGCAGGCAGAACTTGTTTTCCCCAGCAACGTCATCTGCAAAACCTTTCATTCTATGGCCTATGGTCACGTCGGACGGAAGTGAGCATCGTCTGTGCTGGTGTCATTTCCACGGGCTACTGTTCTTCATGTGATGATCATTATAGTCACGTATGAACTTACCGACAACAGTGAGAAAATGTCATGCTGCTATCTCTCTCCAATTTACAAACAGGAGAGAGAAAAATAGCTTTGATGACCTATACACTGTGATTGTTTACACATAACTGTCTGGCTGAGAAGGACATTCTTGTTTCTCTGGAATTGAGGCACTAGTCTAATGTTTAGGGTGTCAAGACTTTTAGGCTTCCTTGTAGGGTAATGGGGAAGCTTCATACACCTGAAGCTTTGTGGACGTGAAGGCTTCAAGGAACTTTGGGTAGGGGAGGGACTACTTGGAGCAGGAACCATTCTCAGCAACAATAGCATCTGTTGTGAGCTGATTGATCCTCTGGGTTGTCATATGTGAGCTCTTGAAAGTCTAGGGTGTAAGCTGTTTCAGTTGAGACTTGGACCTTGCAGGTTTCCTGTAGCTTTGAAACATTTTGCCTCACCTGTGTGTGACACCTCAAATTATATCATTTCGTTGGAGGGAATGGGGGATACAGTAAGTAGAACAGTGCCTGTGAAGCTGAGTGCTGTTCACTGAGGATGTGCATTACAGGTACCAGCTGAAGAAGAAGTTGAATCTCTTCAAGTTAACACCTTTCATGGTCAACTCTGTCCTTGCTGAAGGGAAAGGTGGATTCATACGGGCCAAGTTAGTGTGCAAGACTTTAGAAAATTTCTTTGCATCGGCTGATGAAGAGCTGACTATTGATCATGTGCCTATTTGGTGCAAGAACAGCCAAGGACAGAGAGTCATGGTTGAACAGAGTGAGAAACTGGTGAGTCTCAAATGTCTTAAGTATCAGGGATCTGGTATGTCCTGATTTCCTCAAAATTGGTCATAGGAAGTTAAAGATGGGCAGGTGAGACTAGTACCTGTCAATCACATGCATTTTCTCCTGTGAGGAGCACTGACCAGGGTCCCACCAGCTCACATCACTGTCGTCCTGTGAGCTTTTTTTTTTTTGTTGTTGTTGTTGTTGTTTTTAATGGGAAAGGGTCTTTCTCTGTGATGGGGGCTGATCTCAAACTCAAGATTAGGGTTACAGACTGGGTTGCCATTTAACAGCCAAGAACAGATGTCGAAGGACTTGACTTCAGTTTATAAGAGCTTGTCATGATGGGTCTTCCAGATCTAGGGTCTGAGTTCATCCAATGATTGGGAATCTCTTCTAGTTTTTTGGTTGTGGTTCTACATAGATTATCTAGTGGGAAAGTCTGTTTCTTAACTTTTATCAAGTCTTTGCAGTCATTTGTTGTCTTTTTATGAGTTGCCACTTGTGAATTTAGAAAAAGCAATTGGACCTGTTCTACATCAGCTCTTGTCTTTGATTTTTACTACTGTGCTTGCTGTGGCCCCAGCCTCTCCCTCCTCCCAGAACTGGAGAGCACTGCAGAGTTAAACAGCCGTTGTGGAGCCTGGAAAGGCTGCTCTCTGTTCTGGGAGGGTGTCTCTGCTCCCGCTGCTCTGTGTGGAAGCAGAAGTGTGATTTCAGGGTCTTAAACTTCAGGTTCCCATGTCATTCACTTTCTAGAATGGTGTTCTTGAAGCAAGCCGACTTTGGGACAACATGAGGAAGCTGGGAGAATGCAAAGAAGAGGCGTACCAAATGACTCATGACGGTAGGCATGTTCCCCAGCATGGGTGTGTGCAGTGGAACTGCTGACCTGAATTGTGACTCTAGCTACTCCCTTCTTCCAGGCTATCTGAAACTCTGGCAGCTGAGCAAGCCTTTGCTGGCCTCTTTTGACGCCATCTTTGTGGATGAGGCCCAGGACTGTACCCCAGGTGACAAACTATTCAGGACGCCGGTAGTCTCAGACACATAGAAAGACTATTCAGGACGCCGGTAGTCTCAGACACATAGAAAGACTATTCAGGACGCCGGTAGTCTCAGACACATAGAAAGACTATTCAGGACGCCGGTAGTCTCAGATACATAGAAAGACTATTCAGGACGCCGGTAGTCTCAGATACATAGAAAGACTATTCAGGACGCCGGTAGTCTCAGACACATAGAAAGACTATTCAGGACGCCGGTAGTCTCAGACACATAGAAAGACTATTCAGGATGCCGGCAGTCTCAGACACATAGAAAGACTATTCAGGACGCCGGTAGTCTCAGATACATAGAAAGAGTACCCTGATTATGTAAGAAGACACACATATGTTGAAGTTCATTATTCTTATTTGTGATAAAGAGGAACAAGTGATCCTTAGTCTTTCAAAAATTCATATCTGACTTAAGAGCTCCACAGTTGTCTATTTCCCTCACTTAAAGCAGATGTATCTTCCTTCATGTTTTACTGAAGTTGTTCTTAAAGTGCCGATTGGGTGGCTCATCTGATGATAGGGAATAGCCTATTCTTGCTGATTGAGAAAAGGTAGTCTGTTTAGAGTGAAATTTTGTGCTGTGTGGCTGATGGAGAGTAGAGAGTATTGTGAACTTGACTTTCCAGGTAATTTGGGGGTGTTATGATATTAGAGGAGAAAATTTGCTTACTTTATATTTGCCTATTTATTTTCTTAGGACTGATTCACCCAGAACTTTAAAAAGTGTGTATTCCTAGGACTAGAAAATGTTTCCCTTGTCAGTTATAAAATTGTGTCTTGATATAATACCTGCCTGTACCAGAGGCAACCTTATTGTCTATCATGGACTGGCTGAGTTTGGGTTAGTTTTCTTTCTTAAATATTACTGTTTTGGGTTTGTGGATCAAAGTCCTTCAGATTCCTCACTTTTCCTCTTATTGGTTGCAGCCATCATGAACATAGTTCTGTCTCAGCCTTGTGGGAAGATCTTTGTAGGGGACCCCCACCAACAGATCTATACCTTCCGAGGTGCAGTCAATGCTCTGTTCACGGTCCCCCACACTCACGTCTTCTATCTCACACAGGTAAGAGCTTGCTCTGCTTCTCAGGCCCCAGAGTATATAAGCACACATCTGATCTCCCCTGCTAGTTTTTAATGTGCCAGCTCTGTGCAAGGTCTGTTTTACTTGCTACAAATAGTAATAATGGTATATTGTGGTGACTAAACTTCATAGTTTATTCAGACTTCTTTAGTTTTTTAGTAATGTCCTTTGTCCAGAATCCCACCTGGGAGTATACATTACGAATAGTCATGTTTCCTTCCAGTTTCTCAGACTTGCTTTGATTTTGATGACACTGACAGTTTTGAGAAGCTGGTGAAGTATTTGTGGTATGTCTCTGTGCTAAAACTTGTCAGAAGCTCTTCTCTTGGACATTTATGGTTTGGGGTGAATCTTTGTGGTGAAGCACTGTCTGTCACATGGTATTGAGTGTTCATATTGTCAGTAGGGTAATGTCTGTTGATGGTCACCTACAGTACCCAACCAGAGCAGCAAAAGCAGCACCCTTCTAAACTCCGTGCCATATACTAAGCCCGCAACAGAGAAGTGTTAGAGGATCCTCATCAGTTATTTGTAGTAATGCGAAAGAGATTTGTTTCTGCTTTCCCATTACATGGTAGCATAAATAGATAGAATAAATAAAGGTGCTTATTTATTCAATTGTTCATCCGGGAATATTTATTTTATATATTGGATTATGGTTCACTCTGAATGGTTTTATAGCAGCAAAGTCTTGTTTGTTGAAAGTCAAGTTTTCCTTGGACTGCGTTATTTCTGTTCACCAAGGCATGCTGCTTTTATGCATTACGAATTCATTAGGAGTGATGCAGTCTTTCCAGTTGACATGGTCAAAGACATAAGCTCCTGGACTAAGTTTTGAAGGCTAGGAAATGATATTTTTTTAAATATTATTTATTTAAAATATTCTATTTTATTTTATGTGTACAGGTATATTGCTTGAATGTAGATAGGTACACCCGTGTTGTGCAGTGCCCACAAAGGTCAGAAGAGGGCATCAGATCCCCTGGAACTGGAGTTATGGACAGTTGTTAGTGGCCATATGGATGCTGGGAACCAAACCCCGGTCTTCTGCAAGAGCAATCAGTGCTCTTAACCAGTGAGCCATCTCTCTAGCCCAATTTTTAAAAATATTTATTATTTTAATTTTATGTGTATGAGTGTACTGCCTGTACACTGGTATCATGCAGTGCTCTCAGTGGTCAGAAGAGGGTGATGGATCCCCTGGAACTGGAGTTGCAGACAGCTGTTAGCCACCTTGTAGGTGCTGGGAACCAAACTCAGGTCCTCTGTAAAAGCAGCCAGTGCTCTTAACTGCTGAGCCATTTCTACAGCCCCTAGGATATGATTTATATAGGTGAAAAGGATGGCCCAAGTCAGGGAAATATGGAGAACATTCATGTTTGTTGTTTTTTGTTTGTTCTTCAGAGAGGGTCTCACTATTTAGCCCAGACTGGCCCTGAACTCACAATCCTCCAGCCTAAGCCCCTGAGTGCTAAGATTCCATGCATGTACCATCACTCTTATCTTAAAATGTTTTGTCTTTGTTTTTTTTTTTTGTGGTCTGGTGATTGAGGACGGGGCCTTGAGCTTGTGAGCACTCTACCACTGACACCCCGCCCCCCACCCAGTCTGGGGTGCTCATGTAGACGTTCTACCCATGGCTGCTTTGTTCTTCAGTGGTTATGAAGTAGTTAATGCCGAGAGAGGTCTTGGAAAGAAGGGAGAAACCTCTTGCCCTCTCTTAACCTTTGAGTGATTTAAGCTTCGTTAGATGTGATTTGAGAAGGGATGGGGAGAGATTTGCTTAAGAGAGGTTTGTAGTTGGTCTTAGGAGACGATGGTGGAGAAGAACTGTACCAGGTAGCAGAGGACCCTAAGAGTAGGGATATCTCTTTTTAATCTATATGTATTGTGCCTTTTTTTTTTTTCCATCGTAAAGGGATAGTTTAATTAAAGTGTTGGGGAAAGACTAATTCAGCTGGGGACAGAATTGTTTGCATGAGAGATGATCTGAGGGTCAGATAGGTAGGATGTGATGTTTGAGTGCCCAGTGAAGCTGGACAGTGATAAGAAAAGGAAATGTATATTGTGTGTGGAGTCAGAGGACAGAGGTATAGATCATTCCAGGATTTCAAGATAGAAATTGCTATTTTTGGGGTGGAGAGATGGTCCAGCTGTTACCAGAGCTCACTGCTCTTGCAGAGAACTTGAGTTCAGTTCATATCAGGCAGCTCACAACTACCTGTAACTCCACCTCCCAGGGATTTGTCACCTCTGGCCTCGGTGGGCACTACATTCATACCCACACACAGATACACATGCACACACCTAGTTAACCCTTTTGATTAACCTAATAACCCTTTTAAAAAGGAAGGAAGATGCTAGACTAGTAGAAACAGTAAATCTTTGCTCAGCAGTCTCCTCTGGGTCTGAGTGACTTTGGGGTTGTTCCAATTCCCTTCCTTTGCAAAGTAGATCAGGCCTTGTACTGGTAGACCTTAACTCACACACTAAGGCAGGCTGCTAACTGCTTTTGTAATTTTCCAACAGAGTTTTAGATTTGGTGTGGAGATAGCCTATGTGGGAGCTACCATCTTGGATGTCTGCAAGAGAGTGAGGAAGAAGACACTGGTTGGAGGAAACCACCAGAGTAAGCCTCTCTGTTCTCATCTGTTTTTTTCTCACCTAAGTTACTTGTGCTTTATCTGTGGATTTGTATGGAGTTTATGCTCTTTTCCCAAGGTGGCATTAGAGGGGATGTAAAGGGACAAGTGGCTCTATTGTCTCGGACGAATGCCAATGTATTTGATGAGGCTGTACGGGTGACAGAAGGAGACTCACCTTCAAAGATACATTTGATTGGGGTAAGAGACATTTCCATTGACCACTTCATGCACAAAAACATTGCAGACAGGCCAACCAACCCAACAAAAGTGCCCAGCTTCCTTAGGATTCTGTTCAAGAAAGCCTTTGGGTTTTGGACTCTTTCCCCTAGGCTGCACTATTTCTATTTAACTCCTATAAAGTCAGACTCAGTCAGGATGAGGAGCTTTTCTTTCATCTTTAGTAAATGAATGCTGTTTTTAGAGTTGACTGTGCAAGTGAGGTTGCTGGCTCCCTGGGTTTTTCTGACTGTGTGTTGTCCGTTAGTGTAAGAAAAGCTTATCTGACAACATTCTGGGCAACACGTTACTCTAAAGCACATGGAGTTGAGTACCTGGGTTCTAGCATTGGCTCCATCACGAGCTTGTGTGGCTGGGGTAAGTCACCACTTGTATGTTTCATTTTATTCATCTCTAAGATAAAACAATGTCTTTTAAAAACTTGTTTGATGGGGAAGTTAGTATTAAATGACAGCTCTGAAGTTATATGACTGAAGGATGCTCATTTATGGAAATTTTGAGGTCTTACTAGTAATATGTAGATATTTGGTAAAATACTGAATCATGAAAGATTTTTTTTCCCTTTTGGTCTTTTTTGAGACAGGGTCTCTCTGTAGCCCCAGCTGTCCTGAAACTCGCTGTGTAGACCAAGCTGGCCTTGAACTCAGAGAGATCCGCCTGTCTCTGCCTCAGTTTTTCTTTTCTGTAATACTATAAAAAGTTTATTTAAAAAAAAAAAAAGCCAGGCATGGTAACACATGCCTTTAGTCCCAGCACTCAGGAGGCAGAGGCAGGCAGATCCCTGTGTGTGAGTTCAAAGCTAGCTGAGGGCCTCAGGGAGACCCTATCTCAATAAAAGACCAAAAAAAAAAAAGAAAGAAAAGGAAAAAGTCATGTATAATTGCAGTATTATCATATAATTCTCAGTTTTGCAACTTTTGTCTTAGTCCTTCAAGTTGTGTATTTTTTGTGTATTTGCTGTTATGGTCATGTAAAAATAATATTTTTTTAATTCAACACATTACATTTTCTTTCACTGATATTTTGATGCCTTTATGGTATTTCATCTAGTAGTCACAATGTTGCCATTTTCATTATTGTTACGATTTTGGAATATCATCCCTGTTGGCTATAAAGTAAACTAGCCTTCTTCTTTCACGGTCACTTCTGCCTGTACCTTGTGTCATCATACTCGATCACACACTTGGTGTGAATTGCAGCTTGTACTGTTTCACCTGTTTTATGTCAGTGCATTACATGACCCTCTGCAAGAGATGAAAAAGTCTTAGAGGTGGAGCCATTGTCACAGCTGTCTTTTGTGCTGGACCTGGTGCCATGTGAGTGCCAGAGCCACATCCAGTGTTCGGTAGGTACTTCTTAGGTAGAGGAGGGTTAAGACTGTGGCATCCACACAGAAACTATCAACCACCTGTGACTCCAGTTCTGGGGATGCCCTCTTCTGAACTCTGGGCATTGCACGATATGGGTGCACTTATACACATGCAGGCAATACACTCATCTTCATAAAAAAGTTAAATAAATAAAATATTTTAAAAAACAAGACTGTGGCACAATCTGGTCCTTTCCTCCAAGAGAATTTTAAATTACAGAACAGTCTGACCCTATAGATAACCCTCTGGGCCTTTGTATTGATGAGAAAGCAGTGTGTAGTTGGGGCTTCCTTTTTTAAAATGTAGGAAAAGTTTGAGGCAATAGCTCTGTGCTTTGTGCTTAATGAGGTTTCTGTTTGCAGTTTGTGCTTTGGTACAATTTGAGGTCTGTTTCCAAAACCATCTCATTTCAAAATCCCATGCCCAGATTTGTTTTATTTTGATAAAAAGCAGAAACAAAGCAAAAAAACCAACAACTTCACCACAATTTTTCCCCAGGGGATTAAATCATTTGGATTGGACAGAATCATTGATATTTGGACCCTTCTTCAGCCAGAGGAAGAACGGAGGAAACGTGAGTGCCCGCTGGCCTTGGAGCCTGGGAAGGCAGCACTCCAGGGTGGGGATGGGGAAGGCAGGTCCTGAGTCAGCACTCCCACTGTTCTCCCAGGAGCAGAATGCCAAGGCCTGTGTTCAGAAGTACTGGCAGGTTTCTCCAGATCCTTTTCTTAGGAGTGTCACTAGTTGCTAGTGTTGGTCCCTTGGGCCATGTCCTCTTTATGGTTCTGCCTGCCTGTGCAGCATTACCCATTGTCCTGTTTGTGTGGTCCCGGATGCAAGCTTCTGGTATTTCCTTGGCACTTGCTTCTCTCGATTGCATTATTTCAGTTCCCTGTGAAGTAACCAGAATTCCGCTCCTGATGCTCCGTTGGAGTTGGCGAGGCCACCTCTACCTCTCCTGACTTGCCCAGGGCACACAGAGAGTCAGTGGTTCAGTCAGGACTGGAACTCGGGTCTCCCACTGGTGTGGTGTTGGTTAGGCGTGTGCTGCTGCCCCACGGTGGGCAGCCCGTCTCATTTTCACCGGTTTGTCTCCTCTACAGGAAACCTCATCATCAAAGACAGGTTCATCAGAAGATGGGTGCACAAAGAAGGCTTTAGTGGCTTCAAGAGGTATGTGACGGCTGCAGAGGACAAGGAGCTTGAAGCCAAGATTGCAGTAGTTGAAAAATACAATATTAGGATTCCAGAACTGGTGGAAAGGATACAGAAGTGCCACATAGAAGATTTAGACTTTGCAGGTAAGGAAAGCAGTTGTTTGCTACCTTCTGTCTATGGGGAGTGAGTGGTTTCTTGAAGTCTCTTACCTTCATCTGTGACTAGCAGTGGCTGTGCTCCTTAAAGAGAGGGGTTGACCCACAGCCCACATCAAATAAACTAAATAAGTAAGTAAGTAAATAAATAAGCAGAGCGGTAGCTTTTCCACAGGTCCATTTATTGCCGTTCCTCTTTCAAGCATCTAGAATAGGATTTTCTAAATGTAGTTCTGTTACATGTAACTTTGGGTAAACTACGAGGCTCTCTCCTGGGCCTGTGTGTCCCTTTGTGTGTGATATAGGGATGGGTCAGGTCACTTTGGCCTCTGAAATGGCTTTCTTTGAGGTATGCTTGTGACTAACTTACTACCTTCGTTTCTCGGCCTTTTTCTTCTTTTGTTGGTCTTTTTTTTTTTGAGACAGGGTCTCCCTGTAGCCCCAGCTGTCCTGGAACTTGCTGTGTAGACCAGGCTGGCCTGGAACCCACAGAGATCCACCTGCCTCTGTCTCCCAAGTTCTGGGATTAAAGGTATGCACCACCATGACTGGCTAACCTTCTTCTTCTTTTCCGGCTGTGCCGTGCCTTTCCTCACGCAGCTGCACACCAGCAGGGGTGCTTTGCTCTGTTTCTTCCCTTGTGGCCTCGTCTGACTGTCCATGGTTCTGTTCTAGAGTACATTTTGGGCACTGTGCATAAAGCCAAAGGCTTGGAGTTCGATACTGTGCATGTGTTGGACGACTTCGTGAAGGTGCCTTGTGCCAGGCATAACCTCGCCCAGCTCCCTCACTTCAGAGTCGGTAAGGACGGGATGCTCGGGACACTCTGGTAGTAGTAGCTGGGCGTTGACTGGTGCTCTCTTCACTGCTCTGGTTTAGATGGGGTGGTTTACTGTTCTAGAATAAAACGAAAACAACACATCCTAGTTCCAAACTTGTTGGTTTTTCATATTTCGGTTTTCAGAAAAGTCAGATGTCTACAGGGCCCTTCCTTTGCTCAGGGTGACTGGTAGGCTGTTAGGTCATGACCGCCCTGTGAACACACACAGCTAGCTGCCCATTTGCTTTGGACTTTGCTTCATCAGACATTAGGTGTTCTAGCTTCACAACAGTTTTAAAACTGGGGGCTTACTTGCTTACCAAAGTTTTAAAAAAAAAGCAAAAAATCATTGTTGTGTTTCCTGAGAATCGAAAGAAGGGGCCTGTATATGCCAGGCAAGTGCTCTACCATTGAGCTGTGTATCCCCAGCCCCCAAACTTGCTTTTTTTCTTTTGTTTGCTTTATCATTTGCTATTTAATAGTGGATTCCCAAGGATAGTTGTTAAAGTCTTTGCAGCAATGCTTTTGTTTTGATTTTAAATCTCAGAATAAACGCATTGGCGCTTTCCAAACCAAAAGGTTCTCTTAATATTTATGTATTCTCTTTGGACAGTTGCTCTATTGAAATACAATTTATAGAGTTCACAGTCTACCTGTTCACAATATACATAACAGCTCAGGCTTCCAGTCTGCTCACAGATGAGCTGTCTGATTTGCTAGGTATGGAGACTGGCAGTGCAGGCTTAGAACTCTCATCTTCCAGACCGGATTGAGCTTATCCAGACAGACAGTGTAGATCTGGACCAGTCCTGGCCCTTAACTAGCTGTGGGCTCATTTTCGAATAATTTACCCTCTAAACCACAGGTTCTCCATGTGTCTCACAGATAAGGAGAGCTCTGGGACAGTGAACATTACATCTGTTGGTATGTTACAGATGAGTAGTCAGTTAACCTGTTCCTAGGATTCACTGTAGCAGGACTAGAAAGAAACCCAGCATTTCATGTTACCAATTAGTGACGTTTTTGTGTTCTGGTTGGTGTTTATAGGAACATTTTGTATATACAGCCAGAAAATGTTGAGAGATTTTAGAAGGAGGTTAGTGAGGAATTATAAGCATTTGGATGAGAACATAAGTTTTTGCAGACAGGTTTTAAAGTGTCTGTTCCCCCTTTCTTTAGAGTCATTCTCTGAAGATGAATGGAATTTATTGTATGTGGCAGTTACTCGTGCCAAGAAACGGCTCATAATGACCAAGTCGCTGGAGAACATTCTCACTCTGGCTGGGGTAAGACGACTGGGTGGCTTGAGCTTCTGTGTGTGGTTTGAGGGATGAGTCTGTGAACCTCGTGCTAGGCGGAAAGGAAGAAGGGCTCCTTAGGTGTGCAGAGAGGGAGTCACGAGAGCAGCCAGTGAGGTAAGAGCAGTTTCTTGCCAAATTGTGTAGTAATTCACCTTCTAAAGGTGTGGCATCTGTGGTTCTCACACACTCTTCTGCTCAGTTAATTCACAACATTCCTGCGGGGAAATTGCAAGTATATGTTCCGCGTGTGCGCTTCCTCCCTGTTGCTCCCTTTCCTTTTAGAATGGCAGCTCCCGCCAACATTAGATTTCTACAAAAAAAATTTCCCTTCCTAGGGAGGGGGAGTCTCCAGGTACCTGCCCAATCAGTGACCTAGATGCAGAAGAGTGAGCTCGTTCATATCACTCTTGTATTGTGGTTATTCTGACCCACTCCGCACCACAAGCAACTTCCTCTGCACTCCTTTTCTTGTTCTCCTTTCAACCTTTCCCAGGCAGAAGTGTAAGTGATTTAATCTTATCAACTTGTAGAAACTAGGCCATGAATCTAAGCTAGCAGTTGATACTTGTAACATCTTTTCCTAAACCACAGATACTTAAGCCTGAAATTGAAACCTAGAGTAGAAAAGTCAATAGGAGTGCTTCTTCCTTCGCAGCCCAGCTTGAGATTTTTATAGAAAAGTGAGTTACTCACACTGCACTGGTTCTCTAGAGTCTAAGTGTTGCTGCTGATGGCTTTCAACCTGGGGACAGTAGTTACATGAGATGGAGCAGTATTCCAGTAAGTAACATGGAAAGTCTCAAGAATTCTTAAGTGCTGATAGAACAGACCCTTGATACTCATCGTTGAACATTGACTGGGTCCCTCATACGCATCAGGTACCTTTCTTTCTAAGCACTAGAATTACAGTGCTGGATGAGCAAAATCCCTGCCTTTATAGGCTGCATCTAGATTGAGAGATGGACAGCAAATGCATAAATAGGAATTCTTTTCATGTTTTTGAGGAAGGTAGTATCAGAGTTTAAAAAAGAGAGCCTTTGTAGGAAAATCCTCTCTATGACTTGTCACAATAAAATTTTAGGCTAAACATGGTGATGTGTACTTGTAGTTCCAGATACTCAGGAAACTGGCAGGAAGATGACTTGAATACCAACCTGGGAAGCAGCAAGACCTTGTCTTAAAAACAGCAAAACAATATGTTTACGCAAAAGCCTTTGTCATAGGGACCTACTAACTGCTTGCATTTTTATCTTTTACCTTTCTTGTCTCTTGACATTTTTCCTCTGAACTTGAGATAGGCTTATTTGGCAACAAGACTGTAGTGTTTCAGATCAGTCACATTCTTTTTCTTAGGCTGCCTTTGATCTGTCCCTCACTGAACATGAAAGCCCCAGCATCAGAACTTAAAACCAAAGCCCTTTTTTTAGGTTGCATCTCCAGTGGCTCCTGGGTCACCTGAGTACTTTAAGAATTTATTTTAGTGTTATGTGTATGAGTGATTTTTGTATTTGTATGTAAGTGCATCTGTGTTGTGCAGTGCCTGTGGAGGCCAGAAGAGGACACTGGATCCCCTGAAACTGTAGTTAGCTGAATGGGTAGTTGTTAGCTACCATGTGGGTACTGGGAATGAACCTGGGTCCTCTGCAGGAGGAGCCAATGCTTTTAACTGCTGAGTCATCTCCAGCCCCCATTGACAACTTAATAGCAGTATTCTGGAACAGTTGAATCCTATCACAGTGTGGTTTAGATAAGATTTTACTTTATTACGGCATTTACTGTGGGATGCCACGTTCTGGCTCTGCCTGAATAAGAACAACCTGACTCGGCATCCATTTTAAGCTAAGAGTGGACCCAGACTGCTGAGAGCCTGTACCTTCAGAATTTTCTTGGAACTGTGTTTCCAACCAAGACTTCACTCTGCCTTTTATTTAAACAGTCTATCTAGCAGGAAATGGGGAAGTAAAGTCAGACCCTTATCTGAGAAGAATTTTACTCTTTCTGATCCCTAGACCTGGACCAACATACACACAACAATAAACAGATGTTATCATTTTAATCTCATTTGTTACTTGTAACACAAATTAGATAATCTTCATATTCCTTGTTTCCAGTGAATATCCCAAATATCCTTATATCCTAAATCGATTTTTGAATATGCAAAACATCCACACATACATTTATACATTGTTCATAGATCAAGGGTAAGGAAGGGTCATGAGTAATTAAAGCTGTTTGCTGTAAGCTACAAGAGGGACTTCAGGCCTAGTAGGCTTGTTTACATTATAAACAAGTTAAGATAATATTAACTTTTTGATTGTAAGATTAAATAAAAGTCATTCCCATACCTTATGAAAATCTTGAGACATTAAAACTGAGGAAAGAATACACTGGAACTGGAGATGATTCAGTGGTTAAGAGCATTTACTTTCCTTCCAGAGGACCCAAGTTTGGCTCCTAGCACACATATCAGACAGCTCACAACCACCTCTAACTTCAGCACCAGAGAATCTTCTGGCTCCTTGGGTTCCTGCACACAGACACACACACACACATGCACACAAACTAACAAATATAATTAAAAATAAATCTTTTTTTTTTTAATACATTGAAAGCCAGGTGTAGTGGTGTGTGCCTTTAGTCCCAGCCCTCGGGAAGCAGAGGTGGAGGCGGAGCCAGGTGGACCTCTGTAAGACTGAGGCCAGGCCGTGCTGGTCTACGTAGTAAGCTCCAGGCTAGCTGGGGCTAGCAACCCTACCTGCAGAAAACTAAACAAACAAAGAAGCTAATGAAAACAACAGCAACAGAAAACCCCTGAGCACCCATCTACAAGACAGCATTTTTCTCCATAGCTCCAGTGACGTTTTCACGCTTATGTAGTTGAATAGTGTCCTCTTCACACCATCTCCCTGTGGACACTGGGCTCTTCCCAGTCATTTGCTTTCATAATGCCACAGTCTGTAATTTCCTCTGTGAGTCACATTCTGTTTCATGTGTCTCGAGGATACATTTCCAGAAGTGGAACTGCTGGCTAAAGATAAATGCAAACGTGCTTCTTTTAGCTATTTTGAAATTCTTCATGGTGATTGTATCACTTTTAAGTCCTGGCAGTTTTATAACCATTAAATAAGTCTGTTTAAAACCTCTGGTAGGCTGGGCATGGTGGTGCACACTTTTAATCCCAGCACTTGGGAGGCAGAGGCAGGGGATTTATGTGAGTTCAAGACCAGCCTGTTCTTCATAGTGAGTTTTCAGGCCAGCTGGGGCTATAAATAAATAAATAAATAAATAAATAAATAAATAAATAAATAAAAATAGAACATCTGGTCAAAGTATACAGAATGCTTGTATGAAAACCACCACCATGTATGGCGAACATACACAAATAAAAATTTATATTAAAGGCTGGGGAGATGGCTCAGTGTTTAAAGTGATATGAGAAGCATGAGAAGATGAATTTTGTCTCTGGAAACCACATGAAGCCAGACATGTAAAGTGCAGATAAACCCAGGGCTCCTGTGGGAAGATGGGAGAATCCTGGCATGTGATGAGACTGTTCCTCAAATAGGTAGAAGACAAAGAGGACTTACAGCCAAATTTCTCCTGACTTCCACATGCATGCTGTGTGTGCACTTGCACACCCACACACAAACACACATGTGCACACACATAGGAATTTATATTAAAAAGAAAAAAAGTGAAGTTTGTCTTTTGTCTGCTGCATACATGTTATGAGGAAAGTGAGTTTCCCTTATGGAAGAAAAGAACATGGAATCCAGAAGAGTACTTCACTGAGGCTGGCTGGGTAAACATCTGTCTGCCTATAGGAGCACTCTGAGGAAGCACTGGGACACCTACCTATTGAGTGAACAGATGTTAAGTCTGAAAGACTTGTGTGAGGTCTAGTACTTCTGCTTTTCCTTCATCCTCATCTATTGGAGATAGCCTGTTTCACAAGTGACTTGAGTTCAGCGTCTGGTCAAAAAGGCAGGCTGTATGGAAACTGGAAGCTCTGGGTGCTGGAGACAGCAGTGATTTAGAGGCCCTGAAAGCATGTTGAGAATAATAGGTGGCCACTTAGCACTGTTTCCTGCTAACTGGACCAGTAAGCCAGTTTCAACTCCTACAGCCAAGTCAGGCAGCCTTCCATTTTCTTCAAAACCTGTATTACTCTTTCTGTTTCATAACAGAATACCTGGAGTTTGGTACTTTATAAAGAGGTTCATTTGGTTGGATTGTGCCGGAGGTTACAGACACATGGTTCCAATGCACTGGCAAGGGCCAGAGTGTAACTAGACTGTCAGAGCATGACAGAACTGACTGTGAGCAGGAAGGACCAAGCGTGTGTTGTGATTTTGCCTTAAAGCCATCTGCTCTTGTAGGAACTAACTCACATCTCTAGACCAACATTTATCCTTTCCTGAGATGTTATCCTCATGACCTAATTATCTTACAGTGGGGCCATGTTCTAAAGGTTCCACTGCCTTAACACTACTGTACCAGGGACCAAGATATGGGAGAAAAAATTCATACAAACCCCCATGCCCTCTGAGAGCATAAGTTCCGTCAGAAGAAACCATTTTGCTCATTTATTTCTTTAAGGTCTGAGAATCATTATATAGTTGAAATATAAAGTGCTGTGAAGTTGGCTGATTGCCTTGAAGATTCTGGATTTGTAATTCTGACCTCATAAGCTTTAGGCTGTCCAGATCTCATAAACATGTTGATTCTTCACTGTGCTTGGCAGGCGAGTTGGTGCTAAGCAAGTGCTTGTCAAGTGGGTCTAGGAAGTGGCTCCACTTCCGTGGGTGATCGTGAAGAGGTTCAGCCCAGTTCTGTTCCATTCCTTCCATTTACACCTTTGGGACTGAGGTGCATCATTTGACCACTCTTCCTCGATTTCCTTTTCTGTAAAACTTATAATGACATGAATTACAATTTTGGAGGATTTTTTTTCCATTCTGTTTTTACAAGTTAAGTAAATGTTGGGCATTATTGTATCACACTGAAATAGTGATAAACTGATTGATGAACTGAATCAATCAAAACCAAAAACCGTTGCTAATAACCAGGGTGCTATTTGTGCTTCTCACCCTAATGTCCCCTGAATGTACAGAAGAGTCTACCCAACATGTGCTGGTTCTCTGGGTTGAATGCATAACCAGATGGGAGTACAGTTGTTCTCTTAATTAGGTATGAAAGATATTTTTATGCAAATGTAAAACTATACTATTCTTCTCACTAACTTGTGTAAATATCTGTTTTGAATTGATTAAGATAATTGGTTTTATTGCTATTGTTAAGAATTTTTAAACCTCTAACATGGCAGTATCAATAATGCATATAAACAAAAATCTCATGGATACGTTACCTAGTAAAAGTTTAGCAGATTTATGAAGTTAATAGGTTATGACAAACATTTTTAAAAAACAAAATCATAAAATCTGTTTAGTGAAACTTTATTCAGCTTTTAAGAAATATTTGTATTTTATGTGTACGAGTGTGTTGCCCGCATCAGTGTAAGTGCAGCCATGTTGCCAGTGCCATGAAGGTCAGAAGAGGGCATCGGATTCCCTAGAACCGGAGTTACAGATGGTTGTAAGCTGCCATGTGGGTGCTGGGAACCAAACCTGGGTCCTCTGTAAGAGCAGCCAGTGCTTTTTAGCCCCGAATTTTATTCAGGTTTTAATATACATGCACAAGTGTCAAAAGCATTGAAAGACCACCTTGGAGATTGTGATGGGCTAGGAGACAAGCTCAGGGATATATTGGAAAAGTTTGGAAACAACATGAATACCCACATCAGGGGAATGACCACATAGAATATGAAAGAGCAATACACTTGTGTGCTGTGTGTGGCACTTGTGAAAAAGAGGAAGGCACGAAGAAAACCAAAAATTAACCAACACATAATATAGTGCCTTTTGCTCTTGGACATGGGTAGATCTTAAGCTGTTTTGGAATGGGTCAAAAGGGTCCACATTGAATTCATGATGCTCCTTTGAGAAGGAGACTGGGAGATGACAGAAATTTTTACAGAAAATCTGTAACTTAAGGATTTTACACTGTCAGCTGTTGGAACTTGAGTGTTTTTATTAGTCAGTTTTATTATTGCTGTAATGAAACCTTGACATAAACAACCTAAAGGAAGAAGGCTGTATTTTGGCTCATAGTTTCACAGGGTTCAATCCTTTGTAGTGAGAAGAAAACATGGTGAGATGGAGCAGCTCACCCCGTGGCAGTGAGTAGAAGAGAAAGAGCCAAACTGGAAAAGACCAGATCAAGATTAAAACCCCTAGGGACATCCCCAGTGAGGACTTACTCCAGCCAGGCTCCAGTGCTGTCATGTGAATCATTCGCTGGATCAGAACCCTTAGACTCTGATTGTCTCTAGAACCATCCTCACAGGCACATCCACAAGTGCCCTCCACTACCTTCTGGGAGAATACCCAGTCAATCAAGATTAACCATTGCAGTGCCTATGTTGTTTGTCTTTTCTGTAACATGTAGGCAGTCTCAAAAGTGAGAGAAATAGAAATATGGGACATAGATAGTGAACAGGTTCAGTAAGTATATCAAGAAAATATGAACGAACTTTGGCGGTCAGCAAATACTTGCAGTCTTGCTACTGTGTCCATACTGTGCAGAACTCAGAAGCTGAAAGAGTCTTTTGCCCGGTAGGCATTCAGTAATTTGGGAAGACTGAAATATGTGTGTGGGGGTGGGGGGGGGAGGGGTGGATGGCTAGACTTTGGTGCTGGGGAGTGACCCAGAGCCTTGTGTGTGCTAGGAAAGTGTTCTATCACTGAGCTATATCTCCACCCTGGGAAAGTGCTATTTAAGGTTCCATATTTCCTTTACCTGGTTTATAAAAGACATAGATAATTTTCTGAGTCAGGCATGACAGTGCGTATTTACATACTTACTCACCTGTCCGTTACATCCAGGAACACTATTTTCAGGGAAGAGAAATGAGTCCCAGACTGGGGCAGTCCAGCCTGACTGAAATCAAGGGGCAGGTGAGAGGCTTCAGTGGGCAGCGTCCAGCCTGCAAGTCCTGAGCTATATTTCCTTTCCTCTCGGAGAGCCTGGGGAGACGGGAGGAGCTCAGAAGCAGCTGGGGGCTTTTGGAACAGGCAGCTGCACCTGGAGCCTCAGAGAAAAGCACCAGAGGCGGATGGGGACTAGCCACAGGAGCAGGCCTGGGTGACAGGGACAGGGCACGGGAGGGGCTGCTCAGTCGGGGGGAGAGAGCAGAGAGCTGCCGAGTAGCCACAAGCCTGTCAGAAGGGAGAGTGCTGTACAGCAGCAGCAGGAGGCAGAGATGACATTTACTAGACCTGCCAATCTCAGAGGGCAGGCTGTCTCGCCTGTCCTCAGCAAGAATCAGAGAGGAAGGAAAGTCGTAGGGCAGCTGTTGAAACAAACAAGGACACATTCTCATTCCATTGACAGAGAAGACAAAAGAATGGATCCTCTGGACAGGTGCTGTTTGGAATAGAACTCATGTCTGACTGCCCAGTCTCACATTCAGTCATACAGTTATTCATATACACAAAACAGACATGAACAGGGACCAGAGTAACTAGTTTCCAATGGAGCATCCCTTTACTAGGTGACCTCCTCAGGCAATGTCTTGGCTGTCAAGAAAGGTCTGTGGAAGTTCCCCATCCACATCACATTCCCATTAAATAAAGACTAGATCAGACCAGAATGGAGCTCCAGATCAGAAATAACAGAACTTACCTCCTAGGAGGACCAGAAGGACTCAAGTCAGTTTTGTTTGGGGGGGTCACACGGCAGTCATTCTGGAACTCTCTGGCTCTGATGAGAGAGTCATGGGCCCCTGGAATGTCTCAGGGCCACCTCCCCATAACAGTTCATCAAGCCTGGAGAGCTGGAGTGTGGCTGAACCTCTAAGTGCCGCCTCCAAATGTAATACTAGGCGAGACACACAGAGGCATGCCACATAGTGATGATCTCTCTGTCTCTCCTTCTCAGGAGTATTTCTTGCAAGCAGAGCTGACAAGTAATGTCTTGAAAACAGGAGTGGTCTGCTGCTGTGTGGGGCAGTGCAACAACACCATCCCCGTGGACACCGCGCTCACCATGAAGAAGCTGCCCATCACTTATGTACGCTCACCATCTGTAGGATCTAATTCTTTGTAGCCATTTTATTGCTCATGAGCTGTGTGCCTCTGGGTTTTGGGTGAGGAAGCTAATAGAGAGATCTGTACAACCCCTTTTAAGGGCATTTCATACAGAAAGCGTGGCAGAATGAGGTCTGTAAGAGAGATGGACTGATGGAGTCTGGACAGGTGCTGCCACCTGGCATGCTGGAACCTTTCAGTCTGGGAGATGTGGTTGTGACCACACTTCGGAGCACAGTTATTTACCTGGGGGACCTCATTCAGTTTTTCTTGGTTCTTTGTCTCTTTCTTCATTTTTTTTTTGGAGCTAAGGCTTGAACCTACAGCCTCACAGATGTTAATCATGAGCTCTGCCACTCAGGTGTATTCCCAGTCCCTAGTTCTTTATCTTTTGATCAGGTAGCTTGGTTACTGCTGTAAAGGAATCTGGCAGAGTTGAATCTACTGTAGATCAGTGCTGGGGGAGAGTTTATCTCTGCGGGTTTGTCCAGGTGTGAAAACATCAGAGCCTTGGCAGATGGGGCAGTAATTCAGCAATTTTTGAGGAGAAATCCTTGTTGGTAGATTGTTTCCTTACCTCTTTCTCTTATCTGCCGCTGCAGAGCAACAGGAAGGAGAACAAGGGTGGCTACCTTTGCCACTCCTGTGCAGAACAGCGGATTGGGCCTCTGGCGTTCCTGACCGCCTCCCCAGAGCAGGTGCACGCCATGGAGCGCACGGTGGAGAACGTAGTGCTGCCCAGGCACGAGGCCCTGCTCTTCCTTGTCTTCTGAGGCCAAGACAAGTGCGCTCACCACGATGAACGCAGAGGGGCTGTGACTCCATGATCTGCAGAGAGCCAGTCTGGGCTGGATTCCTAGTCACTGGAGACTCGAGTTCAATCACAGAGCACTTTTTGAGGACGATACCAACCAGAATTGGACCTGCCATTTCTCTGTTCTTACAGATAGCCAGTCCCCTGCCTATCCTCCATATGCATCAGGTCAGGGAAGTGGGGGACGTTCTTTTGATAAAAAATCATTTTATGTATTTAAACTTTTATTACAAGGTTTCAATTAAACCGTTGCACACTGGCATGCCGCCATGGTGTCTAGCTTCCACACTGTCCTCTAAGCTTTCTCCTCCTGTCTCCTGTTTTCTGTCTTTAACGGCTTGTCACTTTTCACATGATTTTCATGCTGAGAAGTGATGCGTGGGTAAGACACGGTCAGTCTTTGTCATTTTAGAGTTCACAGTTCACAGTTTGGGAAGTGACATCGTGCACAGAAGGAGCACAATATAACAAGTCGGACCTCCCATGCTCCCTGCTGTGCAGAAGAGATGAGAGACACTTGCAGGAGAAGTACAGGGGAGCAGCCACAGGGAGGTGGCTGGGGGAGATGGGAGATTTGTACCTGGTTTATTGTGCCCGGGCTGCCAGATGGCTGTTAGGATAAAGTTGTAAATTCTCCCAGAAACCACCAGGGAAAACATGCTCATTGTATTGATGTACATGGTTCTAATATTTTATATTTTGCCCTTTAGCAGTTTTCTGATGTGTGTGACAGGTTATTGGATGCATATGGCCTCAGCCACAGAATTCACATTATCCTTCATGTCTTCCAATATCAGATCTTAGTAGGAAGACCAGTCCAATTCCAGTTTAGAGGGTGTTTGAAGGAGCTCACACAGGTTAAAAGGCTACAGTTGTAATGTTGGCAAGACATGATGGCTATGGGCTGCACCATTGTAGGTGTAGTGGGACTAGTTACTAGGAAATGGGCAGTTCCCAGATGACCATTGACATCTCCTAGGAGCTTGTTGAGCCTAAGTTTTAAAAAGATTATTGTTTTATGTGTATGAGTGTTTTGCCTACCTGTATGTAAGAGCACCAGTGTGCATACCTGGTGCCCACAGAGGCCAGAGAGAGCATTAGATCTCCTGGAAAGGAGTTAAGGACAAGTATTAGCCACCATGTGGATGCTGGGAACCGAACCTGGGTCCTCTGGTTCAGCAAGTGCTCAACTCCTGAGCCGTTTCTCCAGCCCCGAGAGCTTCTTGGTATTAAGAAGGGTGAGCCACTTCTTAGTGCTTAGGTAGGTATGGTGACTGATAGAATCTCGGTATGACTCTGTTTTCTGGCTGGTTCTCTGTAGTAGGTTTATGTGAAAGCAATGTTGAATAGGATTGTGAGGCTCACTGAGATATCCAAGAACTACCCAGGAGGCTTTTGACAAAGAACCATGGGTTAGAAATACAAGATTATAGGCTTCAAGTTACTGCTATGGAGCTGGTAGGTAAGGTGTTAGGCTGAGGGGCTTTGTGAGCTCACACTTGGAGAATGTGAAGAAAGAGAAGCAGCAGTCAAGGAAGTAAGCTGGAGGACATAAGACTTGCACTAAAGAAGAGTGACAGCAGGTTCTAGAGAATGGTCATCATGTTGGAGCTGCCAAAAGTGGCCATCCACATCCAGTGCCCTAAAGGTGAAACGGGGTGTCCTTCCTGGATACGCAGCTTCAGTGGTGATGTTATCTGTTGGAGTTTTCTGAGGCTGACCTGGGCATGGTGGTGCACATCTGAGGCCACAGAGTCAAAGCCAACCTGTACTGCATGGGAGAGCCTGTCAGGCTAGAGGCTCGATTGCAGTGGGCTCAAATGCAAATGAGGAGCTTCTGGGAATTTGATGGATTAAATTGTATTTGATTTGTCCCCTGCCCCAAAGCCATTCTAAAATGACAGTTGAAACATTTATTTTCAAATCATAAGAGCAAAGAAAATAGATAACCATTTGGACATTGGATAGTCTATATCCTTGAGGTAGGAAACTAGCCATTTCCTTATCAGCAGAGTTCATCTAGCTCCAATGGGAACACTTAACGGTGACTTTAAAGTTCCTGTGGAAACAGATCAGACGGATTACCCAGTGGACAAGCCTGGAGGCATCAGACCTCTCCTGGAGGCTGAAGGGTAAACGACTTCAGTCAGTGCCTGCTCTTTTGTTTTTTTAAAAAAAATATTTTTATTTCTATTTCATGTGTATGAGTATTACGCTTATATGTATGTAAGTGCGTGCATGTCATGCAATTCCCCATGGAGGACAGAGGAGGACATCAGATCCTCTGGAACTGGGGTTATGGGTAGTTGTTAGCTGCCATGTGGGTGTTGGGAACTGAACATAGGTCTCAGCCAGTGCTCTTAACTGCTGAACCATCTCTCCAGCTCCAGCATTTTTGTTTTTTTGAGACAGGTCTCACTGTGTAGCCCTGGCTGGTCTGGAACTCACTATTTAGACCAGGCTGACCACAGAAGTCTACCTGCCTCTGCCTCCCATGGGCTGGAAGTAAAGGTGTGTGCCACCATGCCCAGCTCAGTGTCTGCCCTTACTTAACTGGAGCACTAAGCCAGTAGCGTGCGTGCTCTCTCTCTTTCTCTCTCTCTCTCTATGCTTGGGAGAGTAAATATTTGGTGACAAAGGTAAGGGAAATGAAAAGGCCTGGTAGAATTGTTAGAGGTGGAAAGAAGAGGAAGATTAAAGAATAACAAGTAGGAAACAAGTTTAAAAAGTTGAACTTTATCTGCCCATTAAATAAGTGTTTCAGAAAGAGAAAATAGAAAACAGGCCAGGAAGCTTGAAACAAAAGAAAAAGAAAGGAAAATTAGGTTGCAAATACAGAGTGGTTGCCCAGTGTCCACGAAACCCAGGGTCCTATCCCCAACACCACATAAACCAGGAGTTTTGGTCCATACCTGTAATCTCAGCACTCTGGAGGTGGAGACAAGGAGGATCAGAAGCCCAGGTCACCCTTGGCTGCAGAATGAATTCGTGGGCAGCCTAGACTACAAAGAACTGTCATAGAAAATAATCAAGAATGATAAGGAATTTCTAGATTCAAATTGCTCATCTGATACTCAGCAAAACCTCCTGAATATGTTGTCAAGCCACCTAAGTAATCATTACACTTGGAAACAGGTTTGAATATGTTGTGAACATTTCAGAACAATGGAAGTAGATCCAGAAACTCCCAGAAAGAAAAAAAGTCTTCAGATACTGTAACAGGAGAACCATGAAATTATTTTTTTCTTTTTTGACCTGGCTGCCTCCTACATGGGCCACTAGAGGCAACCAGAGGCTCCCTTCTGCAGAGCTGTCTCTGGGTACTTGGGTTGGGTGACGTGGGCCTTCCTCCAGTTCTCCTTGTGTCTCCTTCTGTTTATTACAACACAGAGTTGTGGCTGTCAGTTTACTTTGTGACCCTCTGACATTGGGACCTCTTAGAGAGTATCAATTGTCTTATGCTGTCTAGAACTCAGCAAGTCATCTCAAGCTTAGTGTGCTGATGAAGTGGTGAATGCGTATAAACAGGGATGGAGGATGGAGTGGAGCATATCCTGCTCTGTTCTGAGCAAGGCAGAAAACTTTGTAGTCATATAAACGAAGACTGATAAATTTGACTATAAAACAGGAGCCCAAAGGTAAGATTAAAGGCCAAATAACTGGGAAGATTATCTGCAGTTTTTTATAACAGAGGAGTAAATCCCCTAACATAGGATCGCCCCTCCCCGTGGGTGTGGGGTGTGTGTATGTGTGTGTGTGACAGGGTCTTACTATGTAGCTCAGCCTGGCTTTGAAATCCTCCTGCCTATAGTTGAGATGCTGGGATTACAGGTCACCTGGCTATGTGTGTGCTGCTGACGTTCAGACCCAGTGCCGTGAAACCAAGTATGGAAGGCCAGTGACAGGGCCTTAGAAAGAATTTACTAAGATAGGAGCGAACAGAGAATCTGCTGAAATACACTGCAAGGGAGCAGCAGGCAAGGTCCCAGAAGGGAGATGGTGCGGCTGAGATACAAAGGTTCTTTGCAGCGGCTGAGAGGGAAGCTATTTGGTGTCATCAGCGGACTCCTGTGTGGGCCCGCATCTGAGGGACAGGCACACCTCTGGTATCTTGGTTAAGCAGTACATTCCACAGCCTAAGTTGTTTTTCTTGGGAGTAGCCTTTTTTGTTTTTGCATTAAAAATATTTTATTAGCATTGATTTCTTTAAGAAGTAATGACTGGTGCACACCTTGAATCCTAGTACTCAGGAGGCAGGGGCAGGAGGACCTCTGTGAGTTCCAGGCCAGCTGGGGCTGCAGGGAGACCTGTCTCAAAAAGATCTCCCTTCCCCCAAAAGAAGTAATTACACTGGAAGACTTTCTATAGGTTGGAGAGTTTGAAAAGGGGGTGAGTAGCAAACTCATTATAGGAGCAGTGATAAAGTTCACATTATTTTTGAAGCTGATAACACAATTCTGTCAGTGATCAGTATTAAAAATTATAGTAGGCAGGGCTGGAGAGGTGGCTCAGCAGTTAAGAGCACCAGCTGTGCCGGGATTGCCGGCAGGTAGGGCGGTGGCGAAGCTGGTCCAGCCGGCCTCCTCCAGGGGCTGAGCGGGATGGTGAGTGTCACGACCCAGCCCCTCTCCACTCTGGAGAAAAAAAACCACACCGAGTTGGGAGTCTGTCTAGCAGGATCTCGTTTATTAACCATTACAAAATAACTTATATAGGGTAGGGGCGGGGCTAAAAGGGAGTGAAGGACCAATCGATCTTTGTCATGTAATCTGCAGCCAGGCAAAGTCCATTATGATAGGCTGTCAGACTCAGGTAAGGCTCTGACAGCTGCATTCTAAACGGTTGGTGATGATTGGTTGTGACAGTTGGAAACCGTTAGAAGTCTGGCCATGGCAAGCCTGCGCTAAGGCTAAGTCACGATCGTCCCACGTCAATCTGCAGCTCCCAGTGCATCGTGTGAGGACACCTGATCAGTGTCGCTCAGTCTGGCCTCGAACTCACAGATCCTCCTGCCTCTGCCTCCATCAGCTTATCCTACCGGTGTGCGCCACCATCACCGGCCCCCAGCAGCCTGCGAGAGGCCCGGAGTGGGGGCTGGCCGGCGTCCTGCCCTGCCTGGAGCTGCCGAGCCACGCTGGGGCCTGGGTGCTGGAAAGTGGCCGCCATTTTTGCCTGGGGGCCGCGTCGCACCACAGACTCAGCGGCGGCGGCCCAGGAGGGGATGATCCTCAGGAGGCTCAGTGGGGAAAGGCCGGGGTGGCCCGCGGCAGGGGGCGGTTGGCCGCACGGGGTGGGGGGCCGACCTGGTGCGGAGGTCAGCGGCCCGGGAGGGGGCAATCCTCAGGGGCTCAGGAGGGGGGGTGGATCGCCAGGGGCAGCGGCCCGGGAGGGGGAGATCCTCGGGGGCTCAGGAGGGGGTGATTGCCAGGGGCAGCACCCCAGGATAGGGCATTGGCCAGGGCAGCCGCCTGGGAGGAGGCAATCATTGGCGGTGCCTGCCACACCTCCATCTCCCAAACTGTCAGCTGCAGCCGGTGCAGTCGGCCCCACGGGGAAGTGCAAACCAGCCCTTAAAGGGCGGGCTGGAGCTGCAGGGGCCCTGGAGGCCCAACATCTCCCCCTTCTATTTTAAAATAAACAGCAGAGGTACATGACCCCTGTCTTAGGTTGTCTCCCACTCGGAGATCTTACCTGTCATTGGGTGTCATGCATCATGCTTATGATGGATCCACTCCATGACCTGTCTTAGGTTGCCTCAGTTCATCTGAGATCTTACCCGTCATTGGCCAAATGGAGAGTAGGGGAGGGCCGTTCATTAGAGGATAGCCAATCACTCTAAGTACTGGACTGCGACCTGGTTTAATTTTCTCGAGATGTTGGTGCCTTCAGTCAGAAGGAAAGGGAGAACAAGGAAGGGGCCAAGCAAAGGGAACAGAAAAGATGAAACATTATAAAAACTAGTACATAAGAAAATATCTTGAAGTTCTTGCCACCTTCTCCTTCAGATCATCCCGGATCATGCAAGCAGCACTTTTCCTGTGAAAACAAACAGATTCCTCCTTTTTCGGCAGTTAGTAAATCAAGACCTAGTCCTCAGTTGTGAGACACTCCCTGGAAGGATGATTATCATTATCCTCTGATACAGGCAGGTGTTTTAAATCTCTTGCAGGCGCCCAAATGGGTCTCTTTTCATTTTGAGGGAAGACACATCCGAACCCTCTTCCTGCTGTGAGAAGTGGGTCTGGTCCTCTCCAAGCTCCGGTTATTGGATCTCTCCATTTGACCCAGATGGAGCTATATGTAACGGATGAGGACCAATGTTTTTGAAAAGCGGATAAATGTGTGTCTTCCTTAGAAAAATTTAAAATATTTAGGGTAAACAATGCCTTTTTTAGCTGATCATGTGGGGGTAGAGATTCCTTCTGTTGCTTTTGTAATTGAGATTTAAGTGTTTGGTTATATCTTTCAACAGTTGCCTGACCTCGAGGATTATATGGGATGCCTGTGGCATATGAAATTTTCCAAATTTGGAGGAAATTGATGAAGGCTTTGCTTACAAAGCATGGGCCATTGTCTGTTTTTACCTGGTCTGGCAGTCCAAGGATGGCAAAGCATTGAAGCATGTGACTAACAGCATGTTTTGCCTTTTCCCCAGCATGTGCTGATGCCCAACAGGCATGGGAGAAGGTATCAACTAAGAGGAAAATATATTTGAGTTTCCCAAAGGGGGAATAGTAGGTAACATCTATTTGCCACAGGTTGTTGGGACGGAGTCCGCTGGAATTAGCTCCAGATGTTTGCAGTGGGGGTATTTGGAGGAAGGGCTGGCAAGATTTACAGGTTCTAACTATTTTCTTAAGGTCTTTCTCCGAAATATGTGGAAATTTATTTTTAAGGCCTCTCCAATTAACATGGGTTAATGAGTGGAACTGTGTGGCCTCAGTGACAGTGTTGTATTGACACTCTGAGGCCAAGTTATCAGCAAGTTTATTTCCCTCAGACAGGAGTCCTGGCAGGTTTTGGTGTCCTCTAAGATGTTGAAGGAAGATGGAATTAACTCTACGTTTAAGTAGAGTCCAGGCTTGGATCATCAATGGAGTGATGGGATTGGAATCAAGTTTAATATAGGATTCAACCAAGCCAGGTAGAAGGTTAACCACGTAAAGGCTGTCAGAGAACAGATTAAAAGGTTCTTTAATCTTGTCTAAAGCAAGAACGACAGCAAATAATTCTTTAAACTGAGCCGAACCCTCAATTTTTTGAGTAATGGTCTGAATGGGGACTGGTGGTTGACCTGCGTTAAAGGGAGGATATACCACCATGGTGGCTCCCATACGTCCCCCATCTGTGAAAATAGTAAGGAAGTTGGGATCAGGTTGGGACAAAAAGAGCTTAGGGGGACGCCCTCATCCCCCTAAGAGCGGGGGAAGGAGCTCATCCACTTGGGGCCATAGTGGCAATCAATTTTTCCCAAAAATCCTTCAAGGGCCATGGCCACCCGAGAATTGTTTCTCTGAAGCCAAATAAAATCAGAAATTTTAAGGGGGACAATAAGAAAATGAGGCTCTGTGCCAAATATCCTAACAGAAGTATCTCGGCCTTTAATGATGCAATCAGCAATTTGATTAGTCATGGGATAGACCCGGGGGGCTCTGCCCACTGAGAGGTGGATCCAATGGATGGGCTTACCTTCTTGAGCCAATAGTGCGGTGTATAAGGTCTCCCCAGGGAAGATATATAGAAAAATTGGTAGGCTGGTATATCTTTTTAATGATGTATTATCAATGGCTTGTTGGGCTTGGTGTAATATCTGTCTGTGGTGGGAAGATAAAATAATAGGGAAAGACAAATCAGGGCCTTCTAAAAGATCAAACAGTGGAGACAACTGTTCAGTGGAAATGGGGATCCATGGCCTCATCCAATTAATTTCTCCCAAAACCTTTTGAAGTTGAGGTAGGGTATAGGAGTCCTGGATGTGTAACTGGGGTTTAACTGGGGAAGCAGAGTCCAAGGACAAGATGGAATCCAAGATTTTAAAAGGAGGGACTGTTTGAATTTTTTCAGAGGCCACCCTAAAATTATTGGCTTGGAGGATATCCAGGCACTTATTTGTGAGGTTCTTTAAACTAGTGGGACTGGGACTGCCTAGGATAATGTCATCCATGTAAATATAAAAAAAAGTATTTGGTGTATTTTGTAAGGAGGAAAAGAGGTGAGACATAAAATATTGGCAAATAGGAGGGCTATTAGCCATTCCTTGAGGTAGAACAGTCCACTCAAACCTTTTATTTGGTCCCTGGAAGTTTAGTGAGGGCAATGAAAAGGCAAACTTTTCCATGTCCTGAGGGTGTAACGGTATGGAGAAGAAGCAATCCCTAATGTCAATAATGACAAGATGATAGGAATTGGGAATAGCGGGGATCCAAGGGAGTCTCCTCTGTGGAGTTCCAAATGAGATCATCCTCTCATTGATCTTCCTCAGGTCATGTAAAAATCTCCATGAGCCATTAGCCTTTTTTATTACAAAAACAGGAGAATTCCAGGGACTAGTGGACGGTCTAACATGTCCAAGAGAAAGTTGTAGCACTAATATTTCTAGGTGTTTTAGCTTGGGGGTAGGGAGTGGCCACTGCTCAATCCAGATAGGCTCCCCAGGTAGCCACTGGATTTGAGGTGTGGGAATATGGCGAGCAGTGGCCCTCAGGATTGGGGGTGAATCTGAGCTAGGCCTCTTTGGGTCCTCTCAAAATGGGGGTCATCCTGATAATTGGGGTGTGCCTCTTGCCCTTGTTTGGAATGTTGTTCGAACTCCCCATTGTCTGGAAGGTCCTGATACAAAGCCTTATGGTCAGTGGTTATATAGGCTTCAGTTTCTCCCAAGATATCCTGGCCCAGTAGGTTGGCAGTTAAACCAGCCACCACCAGGGGGCGCACCTCCCCGCAGTTACCATCTTGGTCTGTCCAAGTCAACCAGTCGGCCGTCTCCCATGATGTATATTGGCCGCCTACACCTAACAAGGGGGGGCCTGGGATCAAGTACCAAGAAGGAGGCACCTCTTCCCTTCTGATTACTGTACGATCTGCCCCTGTGTCAATAAGGAACCAGAAGTTTCTGTCCCCTATAGTGAGGGACATTTTGGGCCTCAGTCCAGGGACAAAGGGGACAGTCCAGTGTGTGTGTATTGTCCTCTTCCCCTTATTTAACGGGGCTGGGGATGGCCCCAAGGGGAGTTTAAAGACCCTCCCTGTATGTTAAACTTGGACTTACAATCTCTGGCCCAATGAAACCCCTTCTTGCACTGAGGGCATGGGGTGCGGGGTGTATTGCAAGGCACAGGTGGGGCTCCTTTTAGATGGTTGGGGCATTCCCTCTTGAAGTGCCCTTCTCTGCCACAGCCAAAACATGTTTGTCCCTTGCCTACTGGAACCTGCTGAAGGGCATTTACCAGGGTAGTCATCTCCTCCTGCCTGTTCAATTGTAAAGCAGCCATCATAGCTCGGGTTTGGTGGGACAAGGACCCTACATCCCTGGAGGCCACTATCCATCTTTCCATCCCTTGATTGCGCATTCCAGCACAGGCCAATTTGTGGTCAGTATTCATACCATCCCAAACCAAGGAGCGAATGAGCCTGTTGCGGAGATCTCCTGCAGGAAACTTTCTCTTAAGGCTCTTCTCCACCCGGTCAATAAATGAGGGAAGGTCCTCAGTTACCTTTTGAGTGGTACCTGAGACAGGGGATTCAGTAGGTCCCTCCTCTAGCTTTTGCCAGGCAGCTAGGCCTAAGGCACACACCTGATCTGAATATGGTGCAGGAATGGCTGCCTGCTGTAAGCCCATGGAGAATTGGTCTGTCAAGCCTGTAAGCATACCATAAGTGATAGGAATGGGAGGCTGGGTACTCTGATTATGCTCACCCTGAGCTCGACACTCCTCCTGATAATAGGCTGACCATTTTAGAAACATCAGACCAGGAAGGACTGCCTTCGCCAGTTCCCTCCAGTCATGGGCAGTGCAGGACCGATGGACTAGCCCTTCAAGCATGGTCTCTGCCCAGGGGAAATTGGCGCCATCTTTTGCCACTAACTTTCTTAGCTCTTTTAGCTCCTGGGCCTCCCAGGGATACCAAGCTGCTGGCCAGTTGCCACCAGGAGCCAAGTTGATGGGAAAAAGGTTAGTAGGGTTCCCAAAGGGGGAGGACCACATTGATAGGAGAAAGGTTAGTAGGATTCCCGAAGGGAGGGGCTGCCTCCCCACCATAAGGTGGGGGGCCGAGAGGGCCTGGAAGGAATTAACATCTGGTCCGGTGTGGGAAGGCTTTGGGGAAAAACTCCTTCCTGAAACCGGTGAAGGGTTGGGTGTAGGCTGGGGTGTAAGTTTTTCTCTGATCAAAACAGTCACCCTCTCAGGTGACTCATCTCGGGGTTTTGGGGAGGTGGGTTTGAAAAAAGACTGCCCCATAACTTATGGGGGTACACTCATCCGCAGACCGATTGGCCCGTCAGCGTTCTTCCGTTTCCTCACACGAGGCACCAGTCTGCCAGGATTGCCGGCAGGTAGGGCAGTGGCTAAACTGGTCCAGCCAGCCTCCTCCAGGGGCTGAGCGGCATGGTGAGTGTCACGACCCGGCCCCTCTCCACTCTGGAGAAAAAAACACACGCCGAGTCTGGAGTCTGTCTAGCAGGATCTCGTTTATTAACCATTACAAAATAACATATAGGGTAGGGGCGGGGCTAAAAGGGAGTGAAGGACCAATCGATCTTTGTCACGTAATCTGCAGCCAGGCAAAGTCCATTATGATAGGCTGTCAGACTCAGGTAAGGCTCTGACAGCTGCATTCTAAACAGTTGGTGATGGTTGGTTGTGACAGTTGGAAACTGTTAGAAGTCTGGCCGTAGCAAGCCTGCGCTAAGGCTAAGTCACGATCATCCCACGTCAATCAGCAGCTCCCAGTGCATCGTGTGAGGACACCTGTCAGTGTCGCAGTCTGGCCTCGAACTCACAGAGCCTCCTGCCTCTGCCTCCATCAGCTTATCCTACCGGTGTGCGCCACCATCACCGGCCCCCAGCAGCCTGTGAGAGGCCTGGAGCGGGGGCTGGCCGGCATCCTGCCCTGCCTGGAGCTGCCGAGCCATGCTGCGGCCTGGGTGCTGGAAAGCGGCCACCATTTTTGCCTGGGGGCCGTGTCGCGGCCCAGGAGGGGGTGATCCTCGGGAGGCTCATTGGGGGAAGGCTGGGGAGCTGGGAGAGGTGGGAGGTCCATTCCAGAGAATCAGTCCTCTCAAGGGCAGAAATCTACAAATAACAGAGGCCTCCCCAGGCCTCAGCAAAGGGGCAAGCCTCTGCAATGCACAATCTGGGACCTCGAGGGATGGATTGTGGGGAAAACTGAAGCTGCTACCCAACATCGGGAAGTTCTTCATGCTCTGCTTGCCTCCTCCATCAGCTACCACCAGAGGAATGTAGTGTGCCAGAGCATCAGAATCACATGAGGGGACCACAGCTCCAGGTTCATAAGAGGGACTATAACTCCCAAGGTGACAGGAGGGGACTGTATCTCCAGGTTCACAGAAAGAAACCACTGGAGGGGACCATAGTTCCAGACTGATGGGAGGGCACTACGGCCCTGGGTCACAGGAGGGGAAGAACTGTGGAATGCTAAGAGTAAGGACAGTTAACTCCCATGGACACCTTTTGCCCATTTTGTAGCCTTTCTCCAGAAACTACTGGAGCATGTTAATAAATATGAGAAGGAACAAGCCAAGGTTGAAGAGGGTATCCCCACAAAGGGGAGAAGGAGAGAGTGCCAAGGTTTGCTATAGGAAGAGCATACCAAACCACCTTGGATAGGCCCTGTGGCTCTAGGTGCAGCGTCTTGAGGATGAGCTTTATAGAATACCAGACATTCCTGAACAGAACTGTAGGTGGCTGAGAACATTTTGGCTGTAGTTGGTCAGTTTTCTTTTATAAAGCAAGTGTTTCATAAGGACCTTGTCCACGGGTATGAGAACAGGCCACCCAAGGTGGAGAGTGCTTGAGACCAAAGAAAGGCAGGCAAAATGGATTGCATTAAGAACAGTTTGCTGGGGGCTTACAGACTGGGGCATTTACTGGGCAGCAGCAAGGGCAAGCATCTTATCTGCTCAAGGCCGGGGAGAGTGTTGTATGTGCTAAGATAGACAAAGGTGGGTAGTGGCCCTCTGGAAAGTATCTGGCTGTTCTTAAAGACTGATGTGCTCAGTTGTCAGCACAGAAACAGTCTGCACACTGGTGGCTTGGATAACTGATACCTTAATGACTTGGTTTACCTTACGGAGTTTGGGAAGGTTGCCAAGGGTCATTTTGTCAGCAAAATGGTGGTTAGAACCAAAGTGACGATAGTTAGGTCAAGGTGGAGCTCTACTGCATCTCTTAATTCTTGGCAAGATAATAGATCATGTGGAAGAAAAGTGACCACGGTTTATTGCCCAGCTCAGCTATGTATGGCAGTTTCGTAGGCTTCCTTTTTCTGGAGACAGGATTCCATAGGCTCAAACTCACTAGTCCCTGAACTCCTGATCTGCCTCCATCTCCTTAGTGCTCAAATTATAGGCACGTGCCACCGTGCCCAGCTGTGTTCCTGTAGTCTTAATAATGTCTCCATCTCCATCTCCATGTGTATTAGAGGTGGAGAGTGTATGAACTTGGGATAAACTGAATCAAGCAAATCACCCTCCACAGTAGGAGGTCAGTTACAGTATCTGAAGCTAAAACATTGAAATAGAAGCCAGCATGAGCCCATGGGAAGGGCATCTTTCTCGGTGATCCTCTCCAAGGTGTCCTCCTAGGTGAACGGGTTCAAGTGCAGAAGTGTCTCAAGTTCTCCTTGATGAGGATCACGACAGGCACTCCATTCAGGAGAAGGCACGGCTGATGCGCTGCAGGCAGCTTGAAACTCAGAGTCTAGCTGATGGGAGGTAAAGAACTTTTTCATTCCTGGATACTCATCATCAGAAGCAGGAACAGAGCTCTTAACAGTCTTGATGGTCTTGTCACAGTGAAGGCTGGTTGTCTTTGCTTGAGGAGTCTATTAGTCTCCACTCTCTTTTCTGTAGCTGTGTTGACAGCTTCCAAAGCCTTTCTGCCAGCTTTTGGTAAGGCTGGTGGAGCAGTGAACATTTTGCCACTCTGTGGCATTGAAACCTACGATTTCTCATCTAAGGTCTTGACACCCGACCTCAACTTCAGCTTGTCCTTAGGGGCCACACCAGTGCCTAGTTCTCCATTATCCTTATCAAAAAGATCAGAGTAACCATGCTGGATTATTTCACATCCTCCTCACAACACAGCTCAACCAATATTGCCCAATTATTTTTATTTTTTTAATGAAGTCAGAAATGAGATCATCCAGAGAGATTGTCAAAGTTTGGGACAGAGGTTGAGTGGAACAGAAGATGCTGGCCAGCACCTGATTGGCAGGTTAAGTTAAACATTATTCTTCCTGTGGATGTGTGGGTTCTTGCTAGAAGCTTGGACGTGAGAGCAGAGATCACATGGTAAGACTAAAATGATTTTGTCAGTATGAAGGGCAAGCTGCAAGCAATGAGTCCCTCCTGTCAGGAAGTGTGGTCACTGCCCGATCTCCCCACGCTGACTCCTGTAGGGATATCTGGTCTGCTTCTGGGAGCAACTAACTGGATTACAAGGATTTGACACTTTCAGAGTCTCATCTGTGATTTATTTTTCCTCGAGCTTGATCTGTCACCTCTTCTCTAATCACCCCATTAGGAATGTGGTGTCTGTCAAGGCCGGAAGCCAAAATCTTATGAATGGGTTAGGCGAAGCAACCCAGGAGGAGGCAGGGCTTCCTGCAGCTCAGTCTCCCCAGACCTTGCTCCATGCACACGCCTTTCTAAGGTCGTTCTAAGCATTTTAGCTCACATAGGCTGCAATGGCTTCCTTAGCATTCAGAGGGGACTCTTCTTTTTCCCTTGGGCTACTTTAATTATAGATTCTTCAAGAAAATTTACAACTCCCAGAGTAGCTATACCCACATTTCTCATGTCCAACACTTTTTGTGTATTAGATGTCTTCAGAGGCTTGGCCTAAGAGGGAAGGATAGATAGAAACAGAGCTTCAACTAAGGAGTAGCCAACAGCGCATCAACATCTGTGAACCCAAACAAACCCATCTCCTCCCCCACCCCTCCAGTTCCCTGCCCGCCTCTTTGTCCTTCTTTCTTCCTCTTGCTCACTCTTTCCCACCTTCTCTCTTCCCTTCCTTCTCCTCCCTTCCTCTTCTCTCCTTCACTCTTCTCTCCTTGTTTTCACGGAATCTCACTATGTAGCCCAGGCTGCCCTTGAACTTGCAATCCTCCTGTATTGGCCTCCCAAGTGCTGGGATTATAGGTGTGTACCACCATACCTGGCTCTGTTTTTTATTTGCCTTTTGTAAATCTGTAATTAAGTCGTTCTGAATTTCTTAAAGCCATCATTTTTCTAATAGACACTTTCCTAGTCTGAATCCATGGTGAATCAGTCACTGCCAGCCTCACGCAGGAGCATAAGACTCTCTGCCTGCCTCTGCTAATCAGCCACTTACACCTTGCAGGACCTTACTTTCTAACTCCAGTTCAGTATCAGGGCATTTTATGCTGTGATTAACATAAAAGCAAACCCAGAGAGAAAGTGTGATAATTTCACTCAGAAGTCCGGAGCAGGGTGGTAACCAGAGCTCATCTTGGCAACCTAGCATCACTGGTAAAAACCCAGGAGCCTCTTCCTGTCATTGTTCAACTCAGTCTTATCCCAGGCTGTGACCAGATCTCCACAATATTTGCAACATGGCAGTATCAGAAGCAAGAAAACCATTCCCAGCTGTCCCCATCTGACCTTGCATCTCATTGGCCAGAACTGAGTCACCTGCCCATTACTGAACCAATCACCAGCAACGATGTAAAATCATAACCTTTCCTGGAGCCTATGGTGACTTCCCACACCCTTAAATGCACTGAAATTCATGCAAATAAAATGAACAGACAGTTTTCAAAAGAAGTTCAAATGACCAGTGCATAAAGAAAAAAATATCCAACACCTTTAGCCATTTGGGAAATGCAAAATAAAACTATGTTAAAATTCCGTCTTGGGGCTGGAGAGATGGCTCTGCAGTTAAGAGCACTGACTGCTCTGCAGAAGATCAGGGTTCAGTTTCCAGCACCTGCTTGGCAGCTAAGAATTGTAACTCCAGTTCCAGGGTATCTGATGCCCTCTTTTGGCCTCAGTAGGCATTGCGTCACATGGGTACACTTACATACATGCAAATAAACACCCACACAAATCAAATATTTTTTTAAAAAGATTATCTCTAATAGGCATGACCAGAATCTAACCTAATCTAGACAATCCCTTATGGGTGTACCTGATGGCTTCTCCAATGTCATTCTAGGTCCCATCAAATTGGCAGCTCCAAGCCTCATTTTTTGGCTGGTAGGAATGTAAAGTAGTGCAGTTACTATGGAAATCAATACGAAGGATCCTCAGAAAAAAGTAAAAATAGAACTGTATGAGCCAGCTATATCACTCCCGAGTGCCTGAAGGAATAGGAGCACACAACAAAGACACCTGCTCACCCAGGTTTACTGCAGCACCATTCAACATAACAACCATAACACCATAACAACCAAGTTGTGGAATCAGCCGAGACACCTATCAACAGAGGAATGTGTACACAAAGCACGTGTATACACAATGGGGATTTACTAAGCCTTAAAGCAGAGCAAAATTATGTCATTTTCAGGAGGATGGATAGAATAGAGCAGTATTTACACAAAACAGGTCAGACTTAGAAAGACAAATATCACATTAAAATTTTTTTGTACTTATTTTATGTATATTAGTGTATTGCCTGCATATGTGTAGGTGCACCCATGTCGTGCAATGCCCACGTAAGTCAGAGGAAGGCATCAGATCCCCTGGAACAGGAGTTACAGATGGTTGTTAGTCTCCATGTGAGTGCTGGGAATTGAACCCGGGTCCCCTGCAAGAGCAGTCAGTGCTTGTAACCATTGAGCCATTTCTCCAGTCCCAAATATCACATTTTTATATGTTGAATGTATATTTAAAGACACCTCCCATATAAAAACATCTTTAAAAATACATAAAATGTGGAAGTAGAAACGAGACTATTTGGCAGGGGAAAGGGAGGGACATGATTAGGTTGCATTAAGATATAATGAAACCTGCCATATGGTTCAATGAACAGAGCATATGCTGATTTTAGAAGGATGTGTGAACAGCGGGAATTCATTTCAAGAATGAATGAGCAGGAAGGCTCAGTCCATAGAGAGCTTACTTTACACCATGAGGCCATGTGCTTGACCTCCAGAATCCACGTAAAAATGCCAGGTGTGGTAGCATGGGTTTATGATCTCAGTGCTGGGGCACAGAGACAAGAGGATCCCTGGGACTCCCTGGCCAGCTGGCCTAAGCCTAATTGATGAATTCCAGGCCAATGAGAAACACTATCTCAAAGGAGGTGGGTGGCCTTCCTGAGGATGACACCCTAGGTTGTTCTCTGGCCTCCACATATGAGCATGTTCACACACACACACACACACACACACACACTCACATACTCACAAAGGGGCAGAGAAGGCAGCCACTGACACCTGATTTGCCAGTAATATACTCCCTGAAGAAATGAATCAATATTAAATGCCTCCACCTTGTAGATACTGTTAGGCATTTGGCTTTCCTATACCTGGCAATAAGAGGATGACAACTTCCTTGCAGAGGATAAAGTGGGCTCTGCAGAGGGTTGGGTTCAGGATCACTATTTAGTATAATAGTGGAAACTCAAGTTGAATCCCAGAACCGAGGTATTTGCACTGCTGGAATTAGAACGTTCCCAAGAAGAGATCACATTGGATAAAAAACAGCACAGAAGGCTTTCTGATCTGATGCTCCTTGCCAAGGAGTTCTTCACTTCTGATTGAAGTGTCCCTGTCACCACTGTACAATATAGGGTGGGTACTCAGAATTCATTCTAAGCTTTCTGTCTGTGACCTCCAAGGCTTCTTGAAGCAATAAAAACACCTGTAGCTGTGTGCAGCTCAGCTGGCCCAGGGTCACTGTCCTGAAGCATGTGGGTCCCCACTGGAACGCACTTATTGCAAAGGGGATTTTGAAGATTACTTGCTTTGTAATTAGTGCTTTGAGCTCTTTGTCCAGAGATGGGGAGAAACTACTCTAGAAAAGGAAGCACCTACATTCACTCTAAGAATGTCTATCAGAGGGAGCCAGAGATACGGGCCTAGGACACCCAAGTTTCTATTGATTGTAAGTTCTTGAAAAACCTTTGCTATTTAAGACTGCTTTGTTTCTGTTTTGTTTGACAGTTATTGAGCAATCCTTCCAGTAGCCTGCTGAAAATGGTGCTTAAACCTCAGAGTCTCCTTCTGCCTCATTTATTGTTTCCTTATTTTATGGAGGTATGTATGTGTGCTGGCTAGTTTTTGTCAACACAAACTAGAGTCACCTAGGAAGAGAGAACCTCAACTGGGGCATCTCCTCTTATCAGACTGCCTGTGGCCATGTCTGTGAGGCTTTTTAAAAAAGATACCTATAGTTCCAGCTGGCCTGGAACTTGCTATGTAGTCCAGGCTGGCCTCTCGAGTGCTGAGGTTAAAGGCATGCACCAGATCGCCCAGCTTCTGAGGCATTTTCTTGATTGCTAATAGATGCAGGAGGGCCCTGTCCTGTGTGCAGTACCGTCCCAGGCAGGTGAGCCTGGGCTGTGTAAGAATGATGACTGAGCAAGCCAGAAACAGGCCGGTAAGCAGTGCTCCTGCTGAGTTCCTGCCTTGGCTTCCCTCAGTAGTGGCCTATGATTGGGACATGTAAGCCGAATAAACCCTTTCCTCCTCACGTTGCCTCTGGTTAGTGTTTTATCAAAGCAACAGAAAGCAAACTAAGTAAGTATGCATGCGTTTATCACTCTTGACCCTCCTTCCTCAGCCCTCCCAGCTTTCGGAATACAGGTATGCCCCATCTCCACCCATCCCTTCCTACTCCATTTGCCCAACTGCTTCACCCTTTTTTCCTGACTGTAACATTTTCCTGTTTGTTTTTGCCTCTATCACCCCTCCTGTTTATAATGTGAAGAGCTGTAAATCCTGGTCTTACAGAATTCCAGAGATCTGTCAAGCCATAAGACCTGAGGGACTCAGACATCTTGGGCCTGATAGCTTGAACATGGAATGCTTTTAAAGGCTGGGAGTTCTGACATTGTGGGCTTGAGCATTCTAATACTAGTTACAGTAGGGTCACAGCATTCAAGAGCTATATAAAAGGTTGTGGTTGTTGTTGTTGTTTTTCAAAGCAGGGTCTCTCTGTAACACCAGCTGACCAGGAACTCATTACTCTCTATGTAGACGAGGCTGACTTCCATCTCAGAGATCTATCTGCTTCTGCCTCCTGAGTGCTGGGGTTAAAGACTTAGGCCACCACACTCGGCTGACTGTATGAAAGTTTTAACTGTAGAAAGTGTCACATGCTCTTGCTTGACTACTGTCTGTTGCCACCACCCACTGCTCTGAGTGCCTAAAACCAATAGTGTCTGACTTCTAAACCCTGGAACAATAGGCCCCCTGGCTCTCAGGACTTGGAGTTGTAATCTTCTGTTCTGCACAGTCTGCTCCTTAGACTTTGAACATTCAAGCATTGAGTGCTGGCAGCACTGGAAGAGCACCTCACCTACCTGTGACTTCTATCTGGTAGACAACCCCAGCTCTTTGGGACCAAGGCCATTCCTAGGCACACTCCACTGTGCTTCATTTCTTTTGTATTCAACAGCTCTGAGTATTAAGTGAGAGGTGCTGAGAGGCTCAGCTTGGGGGCCCACACTGGGGGAAACAGGGAGGAGAGATGTCAGGTTCTTAAATTAGTAGGCAATGATGTACTTCTATGATATGGAGGCTCCCCAGAATTGGAGAGGAGGGAGTCTTACATCCTGACTAATAACACGAGTAGATGTAGGGCCCTGGCCTCGCTGCATGCCTTTTTTCTCAGCTAGGTCCCCGATCAGGAACTAGCTTCAGCATGTCAGCTGCAGTTTCTATGGGAACAACTTCTGCAGTTTCTATGAGAACAACTTGACCAGAACAACTCGACCTTTAGAGACCTAACAGCAATTGCTCTGAACCAGGTGTGCGTCACATACTCAGACATTCCCTGAGAATCTGAACTTTTTACCCTCTACCAAACTCCCCGTGAAATTCCCTGCAATTAATCACTGGTACCTGCTGGGTGTATATATATGAGCACACTGCTTGAATAAATCGGAAGCTTCTCCACCATTTTGGTGTCTCTGTTTGTATGTCTTGTGCGCCTTTAATTCCTCAGCCCCTTGCCGGATAGACTTGGGTGCAGTTGTAGTGCAGGCGTTACAAGTGGAGGTTTCCACCAAGATCCAGAAAGAAGGGAGATGCTGAAGGAATGCCTGGGAAGGCTGGCCAGCACTTCAAAGTAAAGTAAGTAATTAAGGGGCGAATTCAAATGGGAGTGATAAACTCTCATGGTCTGCTGACAGACCAATTGGTTTCACTTTTACAGAAGCAGGGTGCCGGGATTGCCAGCAGGTAGGGCGGTGGCGAAGCTGGTCCAGCTGGCCTCCTCCAGGGGCTGAGCGGCATGGTGAGTGTCACAACCCAGACCCTCTCCACTCCGGAGAAAAAAACCACACCAAGTCGGGAGTCTGTCCAAGCAGGATCTCATTTATTGAAGGTTACAAAATAACTTATATAGGGTAGGGGTGGGGCTAAAAGGGAGTGAAGGACCAATTGATCTTTGTCCCATAAACTGCAGCCAGGCAAAGTCCATTCTGATAGGCCGTCAGACTCGGGTGAGGCTCTGACAGCTGCATTCCAAACAGTTGGTGATGGTTGGTTGTGACGGTTGGAAACCGTTAGAAGTCTGGCTGTGGCAAGCAGGGAGGCAAGGCCTGCACTAAGGCCAAGTCATGATCGTCCCCCGTCGGCCTGCAGCTCCTGGTGCATTGTGTGAGGACACCCGATCAGTGTTGCGCAGTCTGGCCTTGAACTCACAGATCCTCCCGCCTCTGCCTCCTTCAGCAAGTCCTACTGGTGTGTGCCACCATCACTGGCCCTGGCAGCCTGCAAGCGGGGCCGGCTGGCATCCTGCCCTGCCTGGAGCTGCCGAGCCACACTACGGCCTGTGTGCTGGACAGCAGCCACCATTTTTGCCTGGGGGCCACGCCGCACCACAGACTCATCATCGGCGGCCCAGGAGGGGGCGATCGTCATTGTTGGCGGCCCAGGAGTGGGTGATCGCCGGGGGCAGCGGCCTGGGAAGGGGCGTTGGCCAGGGCAGCCGCCTGGGAGGAGGCGATTGTTGACAGTGCCTGCCGCGCCACCATCCCCCAAACTGTTGGCCGCAGCCAGTGCAGTCAACCCCATGGGGAACTGCAACCCCACCCTAAAAGGGTGGGCTGGAGCCACAGTGGCGCTGGAGGCCCAACAGCAGGGCACTGGCATAAAGCATAAAACTGCCCGGGATTTTATAAAGACTCTTAGTAGAATGAGTCCTTGGTTTCTTGCTACAGGAACTTTAACAGTCCCTGAATGGGAACAGGTTAAACAAGACTTACAACTAACCCTTCGAAAGGAAGGTACAAATAGTGTCCCCGTTGCCACATTTTCTCTCTAGAGACTTGTCAAAGATGCTCTGCTCGGTGACAATACCAAGATTAAAGAGCAATTGACTGAGGCCGCCGCCACTTTCGCGGAGGTTCAGGAAAAAGAATCTCTTAAATCCTTGGAGGCTTCAGAAGCTTCCACCCCTGGGGACTTGTCGGAGGGTGAAGAAATTGAGGAGGAATGGTTAACCAAAGAAATCAGTCTTTTAAAAAGACAACTTAAAAAGGCAGAGGCTTTGTCTAAGAATAGGGAACCTGAGAGCAAGGACAGTGAAGAGGAAGAGTTAACTGAAATCAAGACGCTTAAGAGAAAATTTAAAAAATGGTCTCTGGAACCGCGACCACGTCCTCGAAACCCTGACTTTCAAAGTCAACCTAGATTAACACTTTCTGCCCCCTATGGTGAGGAAGGTCCTTTAAAAGGAGGAGTTCTTTTCCCGGTCCTTCAGACCCCAGACCCTCAAAATACCCAACAGTTTCTTAGAAAACATGAGCTTTAAAGACATAAAACAACTCAAGGATGCAGTATTGGCTTATGGTCCTCATGCTCCTTTTCCTGTCACTCTCTTTGAGTCATTTGCTGCGCTGTCCTGCACCCCTAGTGACTGGCTCCAGCTCTGTCGAGCGGTGCTTTCAGGTGGAGATTTTCTCCTTTGGAGGGGGGTATTCCAGGAACAATGTAATGTCACCGCAGGCCTTAATGCGGCCGCAGGATTTCCCAATAGGAATTTGGATATGCTTACTGCAGCAGGCCAGTACTCAAATTTGACTGCACAAGTAACATATGATCCTGTAGTCTATGCTCAAATAGCAGTCACAGCTACCAGAGCCTGGAAGGCCCTGCCCAATAAGGCGACTGGAGACAATTGTCCAAAATACTGCAAGGTTCCTCTGAGCCCTTTTCTGAGTTTGTTGACCACCTGCTACAATTAGCTAGCAAGATGTTTGGGGACACAGAACAAGCCATGCCTATCATCAAGCAATTGGCCTATGAGAATGCTAACAAATACTGCAAGGAGGCTATCCGTCCCCACTGAAATAAGAGCCTCAGTGACTACATCTGATTGTGCAGAGACATCGTTGGCCATCACATTATGGGACAAGTGATAGCATCAGCCATGAGAGGGGGACCTAGTGACCCTGGCACCAGGCCTAAGACCTGCTTTAGTTGTGGACAGGTGGGCCATTTCAAGAAAAACTGTCCCAAGACTACTCAAACTCAAAGACATGCCCCAGGCCTCTGTCCCAGATGCAAGAAGGGAAACCATTGGGCTAGAGAGTGTCATTTCAAAACTGATGGCCAGGGCAATCCCCTTCCCCCTCAGGGAAACGAAAGGAGGCATCCACCCCGGACCCCCCACAGCCAAGTGTATGGGGCCCTCAATACACTTGGTCATCCATGACAACTGATACCCAAACACACCCCTTTCTACCAAAGACCTCTATAGAGTCACCCAAGGAAGTTCAGGACTGGACCTCTGTACCTCCACCAGAGCACATTGTGTGTGGCCTTAGGAGAACAGTGTTGCTTTTATGTGAATCATTCTGGAGTGATCAGACAGTCCTTCGATGAAATCAGACGGAGGTTACAGGAGCGAGAAAATGGAAAAGTTTCCATCAAAGCTGGTATGAGTCACTCTTTTTTAAATCCCCCTGGCTCACCTCCCTTCTTTCAGTAATAGCAGGACCACTTTTTATTTTTGTCCTTATCATTACTTGTGGTCCTTGCATTTTTAATCGCCTGATGGGTTTTATTAAAGCTTGTTTGACATCTATACAGTTGATGATACTTAGAACCAAACAGGGCTAAAATTTCAAGGAGAATGTTTATTGTGCCTTTCTTTTTTTGTTACTAACCTTTTATATTTTTCAGCATAAGAGTAAGCCTTTGCTACATTACTGGAGTGATCACCACGATGCCTGATTCCCCTGGATTTGCCCCTGTATTCTCCCCCTTCATATGTTCAGAGTTTGTTCCTAAGGATGCTGGGTTGTGACTCGCTAGCCTCTGGTTAATTTGTGTGGCTTCTCGGTCCTAAGCCCACCACTTTATTTACAACTGCCAGAATTCGCTGACCTATGTGAAATGAGTAGCCAGAGATGGGTAAACACAAGGGGGTGTCCGCCAACGTAAGAGAGGGAATGAGCCTCTAGTTTTCCAATGACAGGTAAGACAGACACTAACATCCTTGGTGACCTAAGACAGGCGCTCATTTATTAAAAGAAAAAGGGGGACATGTAGGGCCCCGGCCTCCCGACATGCCTTTTTCTCAGCTAGGTCCCCGATCAGGAACTAACTTCAGCATGTCAGCTGCAGTTTCTATGGGAACAACTTCTGCAGTTTCTATGAGAACAACTTGACCAGAACAACTCAACCTTTAGAGGCCTAACCGCAATTGTTCAGAACCAGGTGTGCGTCACATACTCAGACATTCCCTGAGAACCTGAACTTTTTACCCCCTACCAAACTCCCCGTGAAATTCCCTGCAGTTAATCACTGGTACCTGCTGGGTGTATATATATACCTGCTTGAATAAATCGAAAGCTTCTCCACCATTTTGGTGTCTCTGTATGTCTTGTGTGTCTTTTAATTCCTCAGCCCCTCACCAGATAGACTCGGGTGTAGTTGTAGCGCAGGCGTTACAAGTAGAGCGTGAGGATTTGTAGTCAGGCACTTATGGAAGGAAAGAGAAAAGTGGATTTCTCTGTAAATACAGTACCGTATAAGTACTCATTTCTAGAACAATATTCATACACTGAATATATTCTGTTCTATGCCAGGCAATGTGAGCTGTTGGAGATGCTCTGGTTTGATGTGACCTGCTCAGTGGTGCACAGACTTTTTGGGACAACACACAAGAAGACTGCAGCTACTTTCTTTGAAGTTTGGATGCCAGAATGGGGAAACCTCAGATAGTTATAAAAGATCCTTAATGGGAAAGTGGAATGGGCAGTTAGAACCTTGGGGAGATCCTTAAATGTGTGTTCTGGCTCCTGTTCTCACTACTTTCTATTATCTAAAGAGGGGCTTGCAAAGAAGACAGCAAAAGAGTTTTATTCTTTAGTCAAGGACAAAGGGGGAAGATGAAGAGCAACCAGTGTGTCTAACTTTTTCCCCATGTCTAACATTGTGGAGGGCAAGGGATGAGGGGGACAGGAACTGAAAATTAGATTTGTAGCCAGCATGGTCACCTGGGCCAAAGGTGTAATAACCATAGGATTTTCAAATCGTTTGGAATTATGTGCACCTTGCCCATGAATCTGGGCTGGCCAATATACAACAAAGGTAGTTATATGGGTCAGTTTCTGGCCTAGCTACTCCAAGGGGCCTGACAGCTTCCACTTTGTTCTGTTTACCACGTAAACAGCTTAGCTAGCCTGAGACCACCATGCTGCGAGGAAGCCGAATCAGCTATGTGGGAAGGCTTTTTTGATTCTGATGAAACTTCATAAACTGATGACTGGTATGAGTCAGTGAGAAATGGCAGCTCATGAACCAGATGCTGTGCCCTCGCCCCACCTCCCAGATACTTGTGGTGGTTTTCCTTTACCTATGGATGAATGAGGGTCAGTTGGCAGCAGGCTTATACCCAAGACTACTCTCCTATCCTACTTCTTGTCCCAGTTCTGTTCAAGTGGTGGCATTAATTGAGCTGTGTGACCTTGGGCAAGTCAGCTTCTCTAGGCCACAGTTTTCTTATCTGTAAAATAAGCAGGTAGGAGGCTGGGGATGTAACTCAGTGGTGGAGAGTTTGTCTAGTATGTGCAAGGCTCTGTTTTTGATCTACAAAATAACCAATAAATAAGTAAGTAAATAAAACGAAGAGATGGGATTCAGTTTATGATTTTAGAAAGAGGTGTCTTAAACAGAAGAGAGAGAGGAGAAGGAGGAGGAGGAGGAGGAGGAGGAGGAGGAGGAGGAGGAGAGGGGAAATGTGTTTTTCATGCATAGCTGGGCCCAGATATACCACTGTTTAGATTGTTCTCCTCTTTAGAAAGAAGCTGGAGTTCAGTCACTTTAGACTCAACATTACTAGTCTTTCTCCCATTTCCTTTTGTGGAACATTTTTCTCTGGTAGTATTTTTAATGCATTTTAAATAGAAAATAGATATTTTATTTTGTTCATACAAGGCATTTAAAATATAAGTCATATACAACATGTAGATATAATAAACAAGGAAGTATAAATATAAATGCATACATATGTAAAAGGTCACTGAGTTCAGTTGTGTGTGTTCTGAATCCTTAAACAGAAGAACTCATGGGCTCAGTATCTTCTGCCTTTCTTGGCTCTCTTTCAATAGGCGCAGAGCATCAGGGACCAAGTTTTCGGGACCTCGACCATTGTTGACTTCTCTGTAGACATCGCCTGCGGCAGGAGAAGCCTTGGAGTGAAACAGGAGCCTCAGTTGTATTGCTGTTTCCTTGAGTGAAGTTAGAGGCTTTGATGGAGAAGATGGGACTCTCCCAAGAGAGCTCCACCTGCCTGCATTTTGGGAGGGTGGCCTCTATCCTGAGGCCAGGTGGAAGGGCAGTGGCCTTTGAGGTGCTGGAGGACGCAGGTGTGTATATGAGAGGTGCCCAGGCACAGACAGTAAGATCACACCAAGGACCAAGGACCCTTTTCTTGGTGCCCAGCTCTGTATATCTCCCCCAGGCACTCCTTAGCTAACACAGAGCTAGCTGGCTTCTACACTTCAGACGCAGCTAGGCAGGCTTCCCTGAGTTTCATAGGTCATGTGATTAGGTTCCCGCATCTTCCTCTTTGCTGCCGGCCCTCACTCACAGTCATTGGCATGGCCTCCATGGTCTCCATCTCAATGCCCGGCAGCTGGGAGGTTTGCCTGTAAAGCAGATCATTCACAGGTTTTGAAAAGAGGTCAGGACAGCTATGTAGCCAATACTTCTTACTGAACACGTGTGACAAGTACCAAGTGGATCCCAGTAGTGAGCATCAGCACTATTCCCAGTGATCTGTGTCTCTCTCAGAGCTGGGGAAACTCACAAATGTGAGTCAGATGTCAAATGTGCAGATAGCAAGTATCTGAATCCTATTTGGGTATTTCGAGCCTCATCATTCAGAGATTTACCAGCGTTGCTGGAACAGTTCATGCCACCCGCTCTCACTCTCAACTTTACCAGTCCTCTGCTCAGAAGCAGAGCACATGGCAAGGGAGGGGAAGAAAAGTAAGTGGTCAGAGCTGAGGCAGCCCATCCTTGATCATGTTGATGAAGGCAACTGCATATTCATGACTTATAGTATTAGTTCTTGAATGTGTTTTAAAATATTGTGGATAATATTGATATTTTCCTCTTATCCTAACATTTATCAGCAATATATGCCAAATTTACAAGTTTAAGAATGTAATATATTGTTCACTAAAGAGATAGTATGTATATTTCTGAACATATCCAGTAATTATTACCTCTGAGGAATATAACTCACTGTGTGGACCAGATTGGCCTTGAACTCACAGAGCTCTACCTGCCTCTGCCTCCTGAGTACTGGGATTAAAGGCATGCACTACCATACCAGACTAGGACTACAACTCTATATATAGAAATTATTTAGTTAGAACAATTTTTTTTTTTTGAGATAGGGCCTCCATGTACCTCCAGCTGGCCTGGACCTCATTATGTAATCCAGGGTGGCCTTGATCTCACAGAAATCCACCTGCCTCTGCCTTCTTAGTCCTAGAATTAAAGGTGTGCATCACCATGCCTGACCCTATAAGAATATTTTGAAAACCCTTCCAAGGTCATCATCTATTTAGCATTTAGAATTTTTGGAATTTTTAAAGAAATTCTTGAATACACACTATCTTCTGTTTATTAACTTGTAAACTACTTATGAGGTTTATGGTATTCTTACTGACTGATAGGTATTAAAAGTTTTCAAGGTTTATATGACATTTAGATAACTGGTTTTCTGTTTGGATCAATGGCAGCAATTTGGAGAATGTTCACTTATCAATTCTGAGATGCTGGTGATTGAACCCAGGGCTTTGTACATGTCAGTAATTGCTCTGTAGACCAGGTTAGCCTGGAACTCACAGAGATCCATCTGCTTCTGATTCCCAAGTACTGGGTTTGAAGGTGTGCAGCACCACGCTCAGTTCAAGTTAAATAATTTTATACTGACGTACTAGTTGATATGTTATTACTAGTAACTGCAAGTTCAGTTTCAGTCTGATATTCATTCATGCAACAATGCTGATGCAGGATCCAAGGCATATCTGTGTGAAATCAACAACCATGTCAACTGGTTACTAAATGACAGAGTGCAAAATCAAAGCTCAGATGCTGTTTGTGGTGTTAATGAAAGAATGGCAAGCATGCGTAGAGATTAGAAACACAAAAAATAGAAACACTGGAATGCCAGGAACTTGTCACAAATGCTGACATGTAGATTTTCAATTACTAGAAATATGATTTAAGAACGATGTGCGCATGTCTGTAAGGTGTACCCATATTTAATGGCTACCTCATGAGCGTGTCACAGGATGAGCTGATTCGAATTACTTTTGGTAGATGGATCTCATGCGTCACGGCCCTGTTTCTGCTGCCTCAGTTTAAATGTGTGGTCTGAGAACTGTGTGGGAAGCGGAGGGCTCCAGAGGGCTGGTCGATCCCACCTGGCTCTTGTTAGCTACTACCAGAGGAGCTGAGTATGAAAGTTTACAGTTGGGAGACGGATTCGTCCTTTGAGAGGGCACCTGAAATCTTAGGAGAGACCTCTTTTCTGGGAAGGGAGAATTTGGTCCTGTAGTCCTCCTGTGCCACTCACCTTTGTCTGAGGTACCATATCAGTAAAACCACAAACGCAACAAAACCCAGGACGACAGGTGTGGAGATGGCCACTGCAAAAGAAAAGAACTAAGCCAAAACCATGTGAGAGTCTCCGTGAAGACATTCATTGCTAAGAATTGGTAAATTCTTGGTAATACCCATTCTTACCTGGGACAAATGCCCTCTCAGCCAGTTTGCCATTATTAACATTTCTGGGGGCAGGAGAAATGGGTCAATGGTCAAGAACCCATACTGCTTTTGCCGAAGACCAAAGTTTGGTTCCCAGCACATATCAGGCAGCTCACGACTACCTATAACTCCAGCTTCAGGGTATCTGATACCCTCTTTTGGTCTCTGCGGGTACCTGTACTCACATGCACAAACCCACACACAGACACACATATATAATTGAACACACACACACACAATTAAAAATGAATCTTAAAACATTTTCTGGGTCAGTGCAACTTGATCTAACCACATCTGTGCAAAGACACCCTCTCTGCTGCTGACACTGCTGATTCAAACTTGCCCCTGGCACCCTTTCATACCCTGAATGACGAGCTTCGGGTGATGAACAGGGATGGAATAAGTCAGGAGGGACAGGAAGAGTCTCCAGATGAGAGCGGGGCTCATGGGTAGGAGCAAGAGGAAGAGAAGGCAGGACTCGAGCAGGAGTTCCTGCTAGGAAATCCTAGGCAAACGGACTTGGAAATGACGGGCCCTGTGTCCCCCAGCACTGCAGGCGATGGTCAGTCTTCACTGACAACTTGACTGTGTTTAGAACCACCATGGAAGCATACCTCTGCATGTGTTTATGAAATTTCACTTGAAGGAAAGACCCATCCTACATGTGGATGGCACCGATACATAAGCTGGGCGTGGGGTGGCTAGAAAGAAATACAAAGGGGAAAGTGAGCTGACCCTGAGACTCATCCCCGATTCCTGACTGTGGATGCAGTGTGACCGGCTGCCTTACACTCCTGACCACAGCAGGAGCCTCTCGTACTTCCACACCTGTCCTGTCAAGATGGACCATGCCGGCAAACTGTGAACCACGAATCAAATTTATTTTTGAGACTGCTGGCCTGGGACTTGCTATGTAGAGCAGGCTGGTCTTGATCTCATAGAGATTTGCCTGACTCTGCTGAAATTAAAGGCATGGGCCACTACACCAGGCTTTTGTCAGCAACAAGAAAAGTAACTAGGATAGCCAGGATTAAGGAGCAAGAAATCATTTTGTTTTCAGTTTACAATGTTTCAAGGCAGAGGAGGATTGGCGGTGAGACGGAAGGACAGGCAAGGAGTGTGCAAAGGAACACACACAGGCTTTGACTGCGTTCAAGGAGCAGCATGGAGCTGGGCACTTCTGAGTGTGAGGTCAGCAGCCAGGACCTCACCTGAGAATGAGAGGAAAGGACAGGAAGAGGTGGTCTTTTCATGTAGGCAAGGGGACTTAGCAGCTGTGGCCACTTCACTGTAACTGTGGAATCTCTGTAAAAGTCTCGTGGCTGCCTTCCATGCCAACCATAAGGCAGAACACTAGGTGAGTCACAGCCTCCCCAGGAACCCTGTCTGGGGCCCCGGACTCTCTCCCAGAGGTTGGCCAGCATACTGAAGTCATCTGAATGCAGGACAGCATAATACAGGGTGCAGGAGACACCCAGACCTCGGCTGCGGGGTGAGCTGGCGTGCTTGTCTCACTGCAGTTTGCAACAATACAGTCAGTCTCAGAGGAGTCCACGCCCCTTGACTATAATTCTACCAGAAATTTTATTCCAAGTGAATAGAAAAAAGCATAAAGGAGATTCACCGAAGTCTGTTTAAAATACTTTTGGAGATATTGATTTAAATCTCTTCTACAGAAAATCAATGAAAGCCTGGGCATAATGGCATGTGCCTGTGACTCTAGCACTTGGGAGTAGAGGCAGGAGGCCAGTATGGGATACAGAGCGAGCCTGAGGTCAAGCCTGGGCTATGAGACATACCTATAGAATAGAATACTAACCAACTTCTAAACTTATAAAGTGAATGGGTGTAAATTAGTTTGGAAAGATGTCTACAATATAGAAAAAGCTGGCTGATGTCAGGTGGAATGGTACATTCCTGCAATCCCAGCCCTTGGGAGGCCGAGGCAGTAAGTTCAAGGCACAGCTGAGTTACATAATAAAACCATCTCAAAACAAGAACAACAACCAAAAGCCCCAATAATCAAAAAATGAATGACTGGAGAGATGGGTCAGTCATTAACATCACATGTTTCTCTCGCAGAAGACCCAGTTTCAGTTCCCAGCACCCATGTCAGGTGTAACTTCAGCCGGCCTCTGCATGTACCTGCACTCATGTGCTCACACACAGACACACACATAAAAATAATAAAAAATAAATCTAAAAAATTACGTCAGAAAAAGAAAAGCTCGATGAAAACACACCCCAAGTAATTTCCAACAAGCCACAACCATGTGCATAGACAGCTCTTAAGTCTAGGGGCTGGAGGGACAGCTCAGTGATTAGGTGCACTAAAACCTGGGTTTGATTCCCAGTACTGACATGGCAGCTAATAACCAGTTCCAGGGGATCCAACACCCTCTTCAGGCCTCTGGGCATTGTACATACAGTGTACTTACATACATGCAGGCAATACATTCATATACATAGAACAACAAAAAAAACCGAGAAAAAAAAACTCGAGTATAATGGATATTGGATACTAAGTATTTTGTTGCTGTTATTGGTACTAAGTATCAAGTGATGGTAAGATTATAGATAATCTTCACTTTCACTAAAATATTTCTTTTTTGTTGCCCTCACACTTTTGTTATGACACTAATCAGGAAAAACAGAAAACATTACAGAAAGTAATTGCATAATTAAAGAAAGTAGACAACTTTTCAGTAAGTAAATAAAATAAGCACGCACAGCCAAGTTGTTACAAAAAAAATTAGGAAACACTAGACAGTAACGAAAGATATCTTTTGAGTTCTCAGACGTATCATTAATCATCATTACGACTGGGAAAGATTTCTTTAGCAGATGTGTTGCCTCCTACAGTAAAGCACGTGTCCATGCTGGCTAGTCAGCTTAGCAAGCGCTTACTGCTAAGTGATTTACTAGAAGAGGAATTGGTGTAGACAGTCGCTCTGCCTTCATGCTTCTTCCAGTTTCTTTTTGAATGGGATAAAAATCGCAGAATCATGATTAGGAAAGAAGGCTTCTAGGCCAGTGATGCCACAAAGCCATTTTCAGAGGTTTAATGTCAACCTCCTCTTCAATTCTATCAACACCATGTGGGTCAAGAAATTGAAACCAGACTTCCTGAAACAATGAATTAACAGATCACCTGCCAGGTTCACCACCCTGTTGCACTTCCTGGAGGACAAAGGAAGAGGATAAAGGAGAGGAGAGGAGGAGGGGATGATGGAGGAGAAAGGAAAATGATGATGCAGAGGCCATGAGGCCCTCTTTCCCTTAACCACGGTGTAGATTCCGTCTACGGTAGAGAAGGCAGCAGAGACAGCCATGGCCAGTATTTGGTGAGGACTGCTGTGTGTGAATATAGAGGGGGCAGTCGTTTCTTAGCAGGACCCTGACAAAACAGGCCAGTCCTGCAGGAGCAGTACCCACATCACCATGGGCACGGTGCTGAGAGCCTGAGTACGGGAAGGCAGTGCGGAAGGAAGAGCATCTGCCCCTTACTCCTGGGCTGCGGCTTCTCTTCTTTCTCTTACTGTAGAAGGCACACAATGAGAGTTGGACTCAGAACTGAGGACATAGAGTACTTGTCTACCATGAGGTCCCCAGGTTCTATCCCTAGCACTGAAAAAATTTTTAAAAAGTGTTGGGTTCAAACCAGAGATTCAATAAATGATTGCTATAGTTCAACCTTTAAAACTCCATGAATTAAAGGAAATTTAAAAATTTAAAGTGGTGTGTGTGTATGTGTGTGTTTGTGTGTGTACATTCTTGTATGCAGGTTTGGGCATGCTTGTCGCATGTGCTTGTGTAGAGGTCAGAGAGTGACTGTGGAGACCGAAGACAGCCTCAGGTGTCAGTCTTTACCTTTTCCCTTGTTTGGAGACAGGGTCTCTTGTTGTTTTCCATGGCATATACCAGGCTAGCTGGCCCCAGAACTTCTGGGAACTCTCCTGTCTCAGCCTTCTGTTTCAACTTAGGCGCATTAGGACTACAGTTGTATGCTAGCATGCTTAGCTTTATGTGGGTTCTGGAGATCTGAACTCAGGTCCTCACACTTACATGGCAAGTGCTTTTACATACTGAGTCCCAATATTTGTTTTTAAGAAGAAAGTAGTATTTCATAGTAGCTTATGGCTATCCCTGGTAAAGGATAGGTGCTTACTCTTCATTGAACAAGTGATGAGTGATGTAATGACAGGAGCAGTTCCCATCAAATGCAGAGCGCATCAACTACAGCAAATTATATCAGGTATGAAAAAACTCAAGGCGCAACAACATTCTGGAGAACAAGTTCTTTCCTTTAGTGGCCTGAGCAGAGCAGTGTTGGTGCTGTCACAGTTGGTGTGCTAGAACCGCATTTTGTAATCAGGAGTATTGAGCTAGCAAGATGGCTCAGTGGGTAAAGATGCTTGCTGCCAAGTCTGACGACCTGAATTCAATCCCTGGAATCCACATGGTGGAAAGAGAAACTACTCCTGTAAGTAGTCCTCTGACTTCTGCACACAGTAAATAAATACATACATGAACAAATAAATAAAAATGTAAAAATCAGGAGTCTTCAGTAATAGCCAAGTTGAAGAGTTATGAGATACTAATATAATTAAAGCAAATGACAAAAGTAATTGAGCCAACAAATAATTAAGATATGAAAATATAGCCCAGGTTCTTAACTATGAATTGAAATGTTAATGGTATTCATTTGCTAACTCATTCAATATTTGCCAAGCATCTGATATTGATATTGAATTAAAAAGAGCAACTTATTTATTTTTACATTTACTTATTTATGTGTGTGTGTGTGTGTGTGTGTGTGTGTGTGTGTGTGTGTGTATGTGTGGAATCAGAGGACTTGGAAGAATGGGTTCTTTTCTTTCATCCCGTGGGTCCTGGAGATAGAACTCAGTTAGCCAGGCTTTGCAGCAAATACCTTTACCTACAGAGCCATCTCACAGGCCCCAGGAGCAACTTTTAACAACAGTGACAATAATTTGTATTAACTTATTTTTAAAATTATGGACAGGAATGTATCTCAGTAGTAGGTTAGTTGTCTAGAATGTATGAGACCCTTGGTTCCATCCTTACCAAAAGACAATAAAATAAAATATTTCTTATGAGATTGGTAATATCAATAGGTTGATTAAACCATCAGCCAATTAACTAAGGTCAAGCATTGTTAATATTGCCTTACAGAGATGAGTTCAACTGATTGCTCATTCTCGAAGAAAAGGCATTTGCCCTGTGTTGAAGGGGCCAGCGAGCAGCTGCTCTGTGTGACTGCCAGGGGTGTACTCTCAGCTCTTGGGTGTTCGGGGCGGATGGCACATGTGCAACACACTTTGAAGGTGGAGTCACTAAGTGATTTTATTTTGTTTATTTATTTTAAAACTTTTATTTATTTTTATTAATTTGTATGGGTGTTTTGTCTGCACCTATGTAAGTGCACCCATGTGTGCAATGCCCTGGAGGCCCCTGAACAGTTAGTTGTTAGCTGCCATGTGGGTTTTCGGAATTGAATGAGGTCTTTTAGAAGAGAAGCCAGTACTCTTAAGCCGTGAGCCATCTCTCTGGCCCTACTAGTTGCTTTTAGAAGACTAGTATGGTTTTAATTTCAATTTATACCTTATTAAAAGACAACAAAACCAGCCAATATCCCACTTTCATCCCTCTGTCCTCTCTTACAGTTAGTTAGTGTTTCACATGTCTATACGTAAGGAAAAACACCTTATTTACATGGGGAAAATTACATTAATTTTTGCGTGTGTGTTTCTTTTCACAGAATTACCTTTGTCCATTAGGTGTTTAGTTAATGTTTATTGGTTTGCATTTCAGTGGGTGGGAAAATTTCTGACTTCTTAATTTAGTCAAAGTCATGACCTGGAAAATAGATGATTATAGCCTAGCATCTAAAACTGTTTGGAGATCTATGCAGAAGAATTTACATGCAGAATTCTACCCAATAAATATACTTGCACCTATGAGTTTTCAGATAGTTAATGTTTGTAACATAAATGAAGATGGTAAATAATCACACGTTCAAAGAAGAGACTGGCTAAGTAAATTGGGCTCAGATACATATGGTGGTATGCCATTCTGTATCCATTAATGAGAGTGAGTGGAGTTTATGTACTGATATGTAGAATTCCCAAGGTATGTCAGTGTCCTGGCTAGCTTTAATTGTCAATGTGACACAGCCTAGAGTCAACTGAGAGGAGAAGCCTTCAGGAATTTCCCAGATCAGATTGGCCTGTGGGCATGTCTGTGGGGATGTCTTGATTGTTAGTTGATTTAGAGAGCCCAGTCTACTGTGGACTGCACCATTCCCTGGCCAAGTGGTCCTAGGCTGTAAAAGAAAGCTAGCTAATAGGGCCAGAGCGATGGCTAAGTGGTGAAGAACGTGTATTACTCTTGCAGAGGACCTGAGTTTGATTTTCAGCACCCATGTGGAGTGGCTCACAACTGTCTGTAACTCCAGTTCCAGGGAATCTGACACCTCTGACCTCAAGCACCTGGATGTGCATGAACCGACCGACAGACAGAGAGACACACACATACACACTCTCTCTCACACACAACTAAAACTTAAAAAAAAAGAAAGCTAGCTAAGTGAGAGCCAGAGAGCGAACCACCAAGTAGCTCTCCTCCATGGTTTCTGATTCAAACTCCTACTTGAATTTCTGCCCTGGTTTCGCTGAACAATGGATTGTAACCTGGAAGTATAAGCCAAATAAGCCCTTCATTCCCCAAGTTACTTTTGGTCAGTGTTTTATCACAGCAACAAACAGGAAACTAAGGACAGCAGTAAATGAAAAGATGCAGAATAGTAGGACGAACACCAACCCTCTCCGAGCTCCTTCTTCCATAGCCTGTCTGGAAGGCTGTTTCCTTTCTACGAGGACGTTTTGAATCAGAGGAATTTTACTGTTCACCCTTTGGCAACTTTTGATTGTTTCTCATTTTAATTTTTGGGGGGGCATAGTGTTGCTATGTGGCCCTGATGGTCCTGGTACTTACTATGCAGCCCAGGTTGGCCTCAAACTCACAGCAGTCCTCCTGCCTCAGCATTCAGTGTGCTGAGGTTATGGATCTATGCCACCATGTCCAGCTTAACTTTCAGTCATCAGGCCATGTGCAAGATGTTAACACTTTGAAAACCAAATAAAAAACACAGAACTACGTGGAGAGGATGTGCTATGTGTCACAAAAGAAAACCTGGTTTGGCTGCTAATGACTGTTCTCTTATATCATGAATATATTTTTGTTTCCATGTCCTTGTCATTAAATGCCACTGTTCTGTGAAAAATTCTTTACTCTCTGTCTATTCTCCCCCCGCTCTCGTTTCAATCCAGAGCCTCACTAACTGGTTCTGACTGGCCTTGAATTTGCAATCCTCCTGCTTCAGCCTCCCAAGTAGTTGAGAATACACGCCTTCGCTACCAGGCCTTGTTTGTGTTTAATCATTTAAAAAATGCTGATATGTCTAAAGTCGCATTTTATGCAGATAAAATGAGACCACAAAAATGTGAACCACTTTCTAGCAGGACAACAGGAATAGAAAACAGAAAGAATTTTTGCCTATATTAAATTATAGTCATGTTCTTTCATTCTTTTTATTTTATAAGACTCATTTTATTTGTGGTGTGTGTGTGTGTGGTGTGTATGCACATATGTGCAGGTGCTCACAGAGCCCCGAAGACGGTCTAGATTACATCCCCTAGAGCTGGAGTTATAGGTGGCTATGATCTGCCTGTTGTGAGCGCTGGGAACTGAACTTCACTGCTCTGCAGGAGCAGCAAGTGCTCTGCACCACTAAGCCATCTCTCCAGCCTGAAAAGCTCATCAGACTGAGATGTCAGATTTTCTCAGACTCGCGGGGCCCCGCTCCTTTCTTGGGTGCTGGAGTTCAAGCTCGGTCTTGTGCCTGCTAAGCCCACCTCTGTCCCCCAGTCCCCCTCTGTCTCTTGTTCTTTTCTTTCTTCTCCGAACGCTCCTTTCCTCTCTTCACCCTTTTCTACGTTCCTCCTTATGTCAGTAGCACATTCTTCTTCAGACCTTAACGCTCAGCATCTTTTGTAAACAGAAATCTTTTAGATAGAGTGGTCTGGACTATTGGTGCAGTGCACAGTGCCCCATCCTGGGGATGGTCCATGCAGCTAGTGGCAGAATGCAATCTTAGTGGCGGCAGCAGCAGGTGCTTGTGGTTTCCTAGTACGCCCTGGATATGAGTTGAGCCTGCTGGGGGAGAACTGTGAGCAGTGGCTGGACCATGAAGCTCTTTTTCAGGTGCATTAACTCTCTAGTTTGAGTTTCACTAGTGCAACAGTAACAAACTAGTAGTCATGTCAAATGAAGAATCCCATAAATAGGATAGTATATAACTCTTTCTCAGATGGAGACACTTGTGAGAGCGAAAGGAGGTGCTGCCGGCGTTTGTGCTGGGTGACTGGATCAGAGGCTCTGGGTCTGCTCTGAAGTCACCCTGGCTATAGACACCAGATAAAGAACAGTACTCACCAGTCATCATTTTGGAGCTGTGTGGAGAAAGCCCTGCAGAGAAGAGAGGAGAGATAAGTCAGGGCTGGAGTCCCATGAGCACTAGCTTCTCCTGAAGCCAGAGAGATTAGCTTCTATCATAGTTCTACAAGAGCTCTGTGACTGGCATAACCAAACTGGTTTTTATCAGAAACCAAACAGTATAACATGGTGATATGCATTATCACACCTAAGAATTGCCATGCCTTGGAAGGGAGCAACTGCCAGTGGCTTCTCCACTCCACAGGCCTTGGCTCCACACTGCCACGTGTTCCTGCGAGTCTCCGTGATGCACATTAATAAGCCATGTCCTATCTGACAGGTGAGATCTCCTTCCTGGCTGTCCCCGCAGTGGGTAACACAGCACACAGATCAAGCAAGCGTGGTGGCAGGCAGAAGGTGGCAGGATGGCTCAGTCAGTCTCAGCTTGGGTGGTACAAAGTTAGTGCAGCTGCCCAGTACCATATCCTAACCCAGGGCTCGGAAGCAACACGTGAGAAAATGGCCTGTCCTTGTGTACTGCCAGAGCTGACCTGGTATCCTGGGGGAGGTGGAGGTTGTAGGCTCCAAGGTCTTTGCTGCTGTGTCAGATGGGGCTTGAGAGAACTCATGACTGCCTGTCTCTGTGGTTCCTGCAGAAGGCGGTTGGGATGGTGTCAGTCGGGAACCTGGCACAATAGCTGTCTCTGAGGCCACTGTGGTGTTTGGCTTGGGAGGTAAAGCCTCTGGCTCTGTGGGAAATTCTTAGATAGAGACATACAGATTCAGACTAGTGCCTGGACCCAAGGACCTACTCTAGTGAGCCTGTCCTGACCAGTCAGAAAACTGTCCATTAAGTGGGTTCATGTAGCTATTATGGGTCATGGGACTTGTGAAAACTCTAAGAATGTAGTTATTTATTACGGCACATGCAGAGAAAAAATCCTACAGCTCTGAGCAGATTGGGCTGTTCTCTAAAAAACCTGGTGCCAAAACACAAGTGAAATGTTTTTGCAAAAGATAGCTGGGGTGCTGGTTTCCCGTTTTAGTTTTATTCCTTTTTTCAGATAGGATCTTGTTATGCAGCACAGGCTAGCCTTGAACTCACGATCCCTCTTCTTCTGCCTTCAACTGTTTTAGGCACAAGTGCCACACCTGACTGTTTTTCATCTTGGTATGGCATTTTGAAATAAGAGGAAGCATAGACTCAGCTGGTTTGAACTCCTGAGGCGGCATCTGCAGGAAGTATTCTGATCTCACTCCCATTCCAGGAGTGGGAGATGCCTGGCTTCAGGTTCCTGTCTTGTCCCTCATTGGCAGATGGCTGCCCCTAAACTGTAAAACGACCTGCCGGTTTCCTATCCCTTTCCCATTGAAAACAGCTCTTTCACTGTGACAAATATCAAGGCTGGGAAATGTGGCAAAGCATGCTGGGTGTTTTTAGGTGTGTTTAAGCTTGGTGTATCCTATTCCCACGTTGCCTTGGCCCCCACTATGTGATAAGTGCTCATATCTCATATGCCCCTTTCCCCGAGCTGCCAGCTCTATCTGACAGTTTTTTGAGCAGGAGCCTCACTATGTTGCCCAGAGCAGTCTCAAATTCAAAAGCCTCTTTTTAGCCTCTTTGTCCTTTGAGCAGTGATCCTCAGCTTGAGCCACCTAAGAACCACCCGGAGAGCTTCTAGAGCCCCTGATTCCCAGATCTCTCCTCAGACCAAGTGGAGTCCTTCAGTGATCTCATTGTACATCCAAGGCTGGAAGCCAGCATTCATTCTGGAAGATGTGATTGACTGAACAGATCAGAATGAATCAGAAAGAGCGAAATACCCAAAGGTTTAGGAGACAAAGGGTGAAGGGAAACCACGAACGAATGGTGTGGCACTAAAACCAAGGAACTGAATGCAAAGCAGGAGTGTGTAGGATGGACTGAATATTCAAGATCTCAAATTTCCTTAACCCCGAGAGAGTGCTGAGGACACTCAGCCCAAAGATTTACTCAGCACTCAGTTGAAATATGAAACTGATCTGGGTGAGGTGGCAAGTGCCTATAATCCCAGCACTCGGGAGGCTGAGGCAAGTCGATTGGCAGTTTGAGGCTAGTCTAGGACACAGAAGGAGACCCTGTCAAAAAGGATGAGAGGAAGAGAGGAGGAGAGGGGTGGCATATATTCAACACTTCATTGTTGTATTATGATGTAGCTTTAATTATAAATTTGATAAAATCTAGACTCTCCTCAGAAGTGAATCTCAGTGAAGGATTGTCTACACTGAGTTGGCCTGTGGTCACGTCTTAAGTTAACTGGAAGAATGAGAGCCCATTGTGGGCAGCACCATCCCCTAGGCAGATGGTCTTGAATTGTGTTCGAGTTGAGAGATTGAGTTCAGCACAAGCAAGCACGCAAGCACGCCCTTGAATGTGGATGTGATGTGATTAGCGACTTGCTCTGGACACCGTGACTTTCCTGCCATGTGTGCTTAGAACCTAGAATTGTAAACTAAAATAAATTCTTCTCCATTAAGTTGGTTTTTATCAGGATATTTTATCACAGCAACAGAAAGGAAACTAGAACAAGCACTGGTGATAATTTGCTCATGATCAAAACTGGAAAGACAACTCTCCATGGGTCCTTCACATTGCTTCACATTTTGCCAGCAGAGGGCCTCATCCTCATGACCCTTTCTCTGGACTAGCTTGCCAAGGACATGTATCTAGTAAGTGCCTTGGAAGTCAAAGACAGCACCTCCCTTTGAAGCAAAGGGCAGTCATGTTTGCTCCCAATTATAAAACATTCAGGTTTTCTGAGCCCAGGCTTCTTTACCACAGTGCACAGCCTACAGTACATACAGGCACATATTTGGGCTCATCCTGCTACCCCTGTGGGCCTGAGAGACAAGTGGTTGTAGCACCTGTTCCTGATCCTTCTGCTGTATGCCACATAAAAAGCCCTTTGTCTCCCCTGTGGAAGTGCCAGCACCCATGTTATTCAAGCAGGTTAGCAAGCAAACGGAATCAAATCTCAGTTGCTTCCCAGTTCTTGACAAAGATAAGTGTCCACACCTAAATGTGGTTTGACACATTAATAGCGGATCCTAAGCCACTATGAATTATGCACACATGAGGTTATCAAATAACTTTGACATATAAACTAAGCCATTTTCAGTTTTGAATTGTGATGCTAGGACATTCTGTTGCCTGGGTTTGTAGTCGATCACCAGCAGAGGGCCATGGAGTCTGTGAGACTGGCAGAGAAATAGGGTCCTAGATGACAGTCCTTAATATTTTCCCGATATTCCTACCTTTTCCAGGAGGGGAAGGACTCTTTGGCTCTGGGTTTACCCTTGGAGTCACTACTGTGGAGGGTGGCACTGGCTTTTGGTGAGCCAGTGTGGGATCTCCTAGAGAAAGGATAATCACATGGCATTTATGATGTGAGGGCAAATCTGGGGCAGTTTCAGAACCAGCGACAAACAGAAACAACACATCGGTTTACACTGGGGATATCTGGCTTCCTAGGATAGGCTAGAGGCACAGGAAATAAGCAATCTGTCTCCCAGGTCAAATGCACAGACTCCAAATTGCTTTTCTAGTATTTCCCAAAATTCTGCACAAGTCAGTCACCAAAACTTTTCTTTTACTGGAATAGTACCTATGATATCAATTCAGTTTTATCATACTAGTTTTTCATACGGAAGATAAAGCATCACTTAACAGATTCCATTTGTTTAGAGGGAGAGAAACCCATTCCATGTGCAAGAGCCTGGGGAGCCAGTGAAGGCTGGTGGTAAAGTGGTCACCTTCAGACCAGATGAAACCTAAAGATTCCTGTAGTGTTTGGGCTCTGAAATTCTGATTACAGAGCTAAAAAATGGTTCAGTCAGTAAAGGGCCTGCCACGCAAGCACAAGGACCTGAGTTTGGATCCCAGCATATTTATTAAAAGTGGGCATGGTGGCACACGTCTGCATCGTAGCCCTGGGGCTTTAGGGGGGAGAGATGGAGGTGGGGTCTGGCTGGAGGATGTCGGACACTGGGGATGGGTCTACTTCTGGTTCTATTTTCTGCTTCCTGATCCACATGATGTGAACGGCCTTGCCTCACTTTCCCGCCAACACAGAAGCTGCTTGCTCAGCTTTGCCTTCTGTGCCATGATGGACTGTCAACCAAATAAACATTCTCCTCCCTTAAATTGTTTTCCTGTTAGGTATTGTAGTTACAGAGACACAAAAGCTAACTAATACAATAATTTCCGCAATAGTAGAAAAGTTCTAATTTTCTATTTCTGGTTCTCAAGGCCACGGCTTGTCACTGGTTTTGTTGGACTTTTCCCTTCTGTCGTACCCAGTATGGTGGACTTCTGTGGTCCTCAGCTCTGGGATGCCTACGAGCAAATGCTGGGGCTCCTCCTCCCTTCCCTCCATTAAACTGTCATCTGCTTAGACTGGTCAGGGGCAATGAAGGCTTGGTGACAGCCTGTGAGAAAACCGCACTCTTCGGGGACTGCCCATCAGATGGAGTCTGGCTCTTGTCCCAGTTCACACGTGTTCTGTGTGACGGGTACTGGCTGCTGTTGCCATGCACTGAATATGCAGTGGACGCTTGTTTAATCAGAACTCTCTTGGAAGACTATGGGTTAACCTTTATTTTTCTAGGGAAATAGAATAAGGCTTAGTATTTCTGGAAATATCACGGAGTAGCTTTCATCCCAAGATGATTTGACTTCATCCAATTGTGGGTGATTTTTTACAAAATTGATTCTTGAAACCTTCATCTTTACTCTTATGCATTGGCTGGACATTGGGTGAACAAGTCCTCTTGTGCACCCAGCCTCTTAAGTTCCAACAAACAGAAACAGTGTTTGTTTCCTACAGCTCTCCTCCTTGTGAGAGACCCAAAAAGCTCTCCCGGAAGCAAGCTTGAGCACACAGCCTTGTCTGCAGTCAAGCTTGCTATTATCATGCCAAAGCAAACACTGATGGTCTTAATAGTTAATATTTACCAAGCTTTACTTAATCCTCCTACAACCCAAAGAGTTGCCCTCAGGCTCACTTTATGATTGATCAACCAGAGTTCAAAGAGGATAAGGGTTTTGCCAAAGACACAAGACCAGTGACTGGTTGATCAGCCCCATGTGTTCCACCTCATGTGATCACTCAGTGTCCCAGTGGTGTATTTGGTCTCAGACCACAACACGGATCTCTTCGGATCCCACATTGCAGCTCCACTGTGTCTGTCCTTGGAAGGAGAGGTGGGAAACAGTACGGGGACTGGCTACTTACTGATGCACTTGAGGCTGGGAGTTGTCCAGTGGGCGACATTTGTGGTCTTGTTTAATACACACTCTGTCAAGGTGGAAGTGCCAGCTTTCCGCTTGAAACCAGAGTTACAAACATACCTCTCCCTGGAGCTCACACTGTAACTCTTGACCCGGATTTCTGCATGTTCAACAGATGTGGGAGTTGGGCACGTGGTGCCTGCAAAGTCAATGAGAGAACAGAGATGAGAACACTTGGGTTTCTTTAGGGGTATTTTCCAAGAAACTCGTGGGCAGTAGAAAATAGAGTGTTAGCCAGGGTCCAGATTATCCCAGGGGTCCCATAGGATAAATCCCAGGCTCCAAGAATGTGAACGGTGATCAGGAAGGACATCCATCATCTAGAAGTTTTCTGGGAGTTTCCTTTAAATGCTAGTCATCCGACAGAGGTAGATAATGAAGTCACTAAGGAACCCTGTCCACTACCCTCCACTTTTCACCCATCTCCAAGACACCCATCTCTTTCCACTCTGGATCAAGCTTGTTTGAAGGATGTTTCCCTGTTGTTATTGCTCAACGAGAGTCTGGACTGGAGTCCCTGTACGCGAGTGTCAACACAAGCCTTTGATTCATTCCCACAAGGCAGCGAGCATAATCATTAGGCGGGCATGCTTGGTGACTTCACTCTTCCCTGACTGCCTGCTGCTCTTACAATAAAAGCTGAAAGGCATAAGAAGTCTACAAGGCCCTGCAGGGCCTTGCCCCGTCTGCCCGACTCGCTCTCTCCGGGTCACATTAGCCTTTGGTTCCCCTTTGCCATACACCATGCTGGACCCACTTCCCCTGCACAACCTGTAGAGCACAATGCAGAATGGGCCTTAGCCAGGTCACCTGCTATGAGGAATAGAGGAATGGCTCCCGTGGGCGTGGCGCTCCGCTCTGGCTAGTTGTGATACCAGCATCTGGAAAGAACCTGCATTGAGATGATCTACCTGGGGACAGACTACGATTGGCTGCAGTTGGGACCCCACTCCATAAGGCGACTGGCTAACCAGACCTATAAGACTCCTTGCACTTCTTTGAATAAACGAGCTTGCAGCGGCTTTCCACACCTGCTTCTCACTCAGCACCTGGAATCTGTGTGTTTTGATTCCACGCCTACTCACCCTTCCCCACGGGGGAGACCCTTCATCCCCTGGAGCTGGCCCGAGTGCAGGGACCACCAACAACAGCCCACCACTGCACTCTCTGCTGACTGCACCCCACAGCACCTTCTTTGCTGACTGCAGGGACACCTGCCAAGAAAGCCTTCATTTGCTTACCTGGGAAGCCAAGTCTCACAGTTCTGTGATTCTTCCCTCTATCGCCTCTTGGACAGTTTGTATGTAAGATGTCGAAATTATATAATTAATATTGTCTTTCTATCCTCACTCTGAGCTATGTGAGGGCAGGGACCATGTCTACATTGCTCAGTCTTGTATTGCTGATTCTAGATGCCCAATAAATACTTGTTAAAAGAATGATGAGCAGATTGGGCATGAAGGCACATGCTGTTAATCCGAGCACTGGGCAGGTAGCAGCAGCCGGATATCTGTGAGATCAAGGCAGGCCTGGACTACGTAGTGAGTTCCAGGCCAGCTGGAGCTAAGCGAGACTCTGTCAACATCAAAACAAACAAAATAAAACAAGAATGATGGCAAAACTAAATCCCAAGCTGAAGAATGACTTTCTGGTATGATTTACTTCAATTGTTTTATTTTGAATGTGTAAGCAGCTTCTCTGATTCTTGTCATACTTTTGGAAGAAATTAGGAACAAGATGAAAAGTCCCAGATGGGTCTGTTTTCATGATGGCTAGAACTGAGCCTAGACTCTACTGAAATTCCAGACAGCGGTAAAACAGCTTTGCACTGTGGAAATGAGGAGTTTTCTAAGTTATTATCTGAGGTCTTAGAACAGGAGGGCTGGAAAAGTCGGCCGTTTTTGTCTCACGGCTGTCATGCTGGTGGCTTACTCTTCGTTGTACTTTCTTTTCCTCCCTCATGCCTCCTTCTGGCTCTTGGGTTGTATGGTGCTTGCCTGACTCCCTTTTAGAACATTTTTACTCACTGTATGAGCCTCAAGTTCAATTCTTCCAACTGATTTTAATTTTAAAAAATTAATTAAATAAAAATGAAATTTATTGTTACGTGGACGAGTGTTTTGCCTGTATGTAAGTGCACCATGTGCATGCAATGCCTGCAGAGGTCAGAAGAGGGCATCAGATTCTTAGGAACTGGAATTTCAGATGGTTGTTAACAGCCATGTGCGAGCCGGAAACTGAACCCAGGTCCTCTTCAAGAGCAGCCAGTGCTCTTAACTGCAGAGCCATCTCTAGCCCCATTGTTTTTGTTTTTTTTCAGACAAGGTCTCACTATGTAGCCTTGGCTAGTCTTGAACTCACAGAGATCTGCTTGCCTCTGTGCCTCCCAAGTGCTGGGACTATAGGCAGGTGCCACCATGCGGGACATTCATAGTCTTTATACTGTTCTTGATACACTATTATATTTCTGAGTTTAAATCTAAATTCAAAAGTTAAAAACTGGACAAAGTGAACAACCTAACAAAAAGCACTTGATGAGCAGCGCCTTGGTCCTGCTGTGGTATGGGTGTGTTCCCATGAACTCACATGTTGGAAATGAGGCCCCAGAGTCACATTTGGAGGTGTGACCTCTGGCAGGTAACTATGATTGGTTAAGGCACCAGGGTAAGGCCCTTATAACGGTGTTAGTGGCTTTATAAAAGGAAGAGAGACTACCTTATCGTGTGATGCCTTTTGCTATGTTGGGATGCAGCATGAGACTCATCAGAAGCCAAGCAGATACCAGTGCCAGGCTCTAGGACTTTCCAGTTTACAGAATCTTAAGCCAAATAAGGTTCTATTCTTTATACATCACTGTGTCTTAAGTATTCTATTATAGCAACAGAAAGTGAACAAAGGCTGGAACCTTGAAGTATTTCTCCTTCTCTTCTTCATGAGCTTCTTCCTGCTTCTGTCTTCTTCTTCCTCCTTTTCTTTCTTTTATTCAAGGGAGCCATCTTTTTGAGACAGGGTCTCCCGTAGCCTCAGCTGGATTGGAACTCACTATGTAAACCAGATTGGCCTTGAACTCACAGAGATCTACCTGCCTCTGCCTCCCAAGTGCTGGGACTAAAGGCCTGTGCCATAATACCTGGCCTCCTTTTCTTCTGTAGTGCTATGGATTCTACTCAGGGCTTGTACATATACACTACCACTTAGCTATACCCCGGCCTCTGAGAATTCTTCTTAGGGAAACTCTAAGATTCATTGACAGTTAGGCCAAGATTATGAATCAGTGAGAAAATTTCTCCGTTGTCTCCCTAGTTGTGGTTTCTGTCGTGAAGATTTGCCGTTTTCCTCTTTAACCACCATTTGCATCTTTCAGGGTTCCTTCTTCCACAGCCAGGGTCACGTGGTATTAATTCCACTTGTTCCACATTTGGTGCTTTTGTCATAGCCTTGTTCTCCAGGGTGAGCGCCTCAGTGCTGTATGGTGTCCTGCTCTGTTTGTATTGCCTCTTGTCACCTCAGGTCCTCCTTTTCGGTAATCCTCAGTTATGCGTATCAGATCCTTCTGTTGCTAAAATAAGTTGGGTCCAAGCCAGAGCTTCTGAGCTGGTGGATCTGAGGGACAGCCGTGAATTTGTATATCCAAGTTCCGGACAGTGCTGATGCTGCAGGTTTCAGACTGCATTTTGGGAACTACCACTCTATGTTCTACAAGTACCACATAGGAAATACTTCTTATAGCCGTCATTTAAAATGTAAAGTGGTAACAGCCTTCTCCTACCCTTTCAGGTCATGGTATTTATTCTATCAACGAGAATTTCTTTCAGACATCGGTTCTCCACACTTCTCTAAAGTTCTCTTCCAATATTTCAAAAACATTTAAATTATGCTTTTTAAAAAATTTTGTGTGTGTATGTGTGCAAGTGCACACATGCCACAGCGCATGTTCTGTAGAAGGTGGTTCCTGCTCTTCACCATATAGATCCTGGCACTGAATCAGTCATCAGCCTTGGTGGCTAGTGCCTTTATTCATCGAGCCATCTTGCCCTCCAATGCTTTTAAGGACTTTCCAGTTTACAGAATCTTAAGCCAAATAAGGTTCTATTCTTTATACATCACTGTGTCTTAAGTATTCTATTATAGCAACAGAAAGTGAACAAAGGCTGGAACCTTGAAGTATTTCTCCTTCTCTTCTTCATGAGCTTCTTCCTGCTTCTGTCTTCTTCTTCCTCCTTTTCTTTCTTTTATTCAAGGGAGCCATCTTTTTGAGACAGGGTCTCCCGTAGCCTCAGCTGGATTGGAGGCTTGATCTCTAAAATCTACACCCCACCCTGTGTGTGTGTGTGTGTGTGTGTGTGTGTGTCTTTTTAGTCCCATGGCTTCAGTTTGATGTTACTAAAGTCTCAAATCTGCACCTGTGGTACGTTGCTGTATGTTACATAGCTGGGAAAACACTTAAGAATGAAGCAATAGGGTGTGGGGTGGGGAGGAATGGTCATCAAAATAAACTCAAACAACCCTGAAACAATTGGCAACAAATCAGAATGGAGAGTCCCATAAAAAAAAAAAAATACCAGGCCTGCTCTGTGACAGAATGTTCTCTCCTTCTGAGAAAGCCTGAATCACCCATGGACCTTTGGACCTCTAAAAATGCTATTACTTCATCTGGGAAAGAGAGTCTCCAGTCACAGAGAAGTAATCCCAGGGAGTCAGGAAGTTCCCAGGGAAAATGACTAGATGAAGAGTTTGGACTTTAGTTGGTTAAACTGCATCTGATTGAACTACCCGTTCTTTTGCTTGCCCCAAGCCTGCTCTTAAGGCTGCTATCTTAGGCCTGCCAGCAGGGATCCTCTCTTCACCCCCCAGAGGACTGATAGCCCTCTCCACAGGACACTCCGAAACTTTGACGAACAAAGGAGCCTAAGAGCCTCTTCTTCACACTACCTACCCCCTCCCCACTCCACCCCACAGTTGTTCGCAGGATCACGCCCTGTCTTTACAATTGTAGAGACACATTCTGCTTGAAGCACACTTTTTCTGAGGGTTGAAGTTGCTTTAAGTTCTGGTTAATCCTTCCACATATGTGGAAGGCTCTCGGCTCCTGGGGTATAGTGAACAGGGTGTAGGGGATGAACCAGATGGATACAACTGGAGTGAGGGACATTGTCTAATTGCAGTGGTTGATACCCCTGCAGAAAAGGGCAAGGATGAGCAAGAATCAGCCAGAGGAAGAAGAGAGGCACAACAAGGGAGCACTCCAGGTCAAAGGTCAAGCATGTGACGAAGGGGGAGAAGCAGGTCACAGACTTGAGGGTTGGCACAGGGCTCAACCCAGCGATCTGTGACTTCTCAGTCCTGCTTTGTGTAGAAAAGAGTTTTCATCCCTGTCTCTCCCCAATATTACTGAAAAGAGTGAGTTGACTAAGTACAGAACCTCAAAAGAGGCAAACCTCTGCCCTCCTCCTCCTCCATCCAGTGAATGGTAGACAGTTTAATTAACAGGAAGGTCCAGGGATGGGCTCACGGCCAGACTGGTCAGCATGCTTATTTTTTCCTCTATAAATACTCAAACTCGGTGCATGAGGTTATATGATTTATCTATGACCAATGATTTCTATTTGTTAAACAAAAAAGTATGGATGAAACCAGGACATTTGCAGGAAAATGGAAGCAATTGGAGATCATTATGTTAAGCAATTAAGACAGGCTCAGAAGACAAATGCCACATTTTCTAATATAGATTCTAGATTAAATTTATGTATGTGTGTATATGTGTGTTTGCATACACACATACATAAATGTCTATGTCTGTAGGTCATGAAGGCAGCGGACTGTGCGAGGGGAGGGAATGATTTTAAGGGAGCAGAGGATGGAAGAGAAAAAAGAATAATGGCATACATCTGATAAGAACGCTGAAGAGTCTCCTCCTCTTCCCGATAACCCAGGCAAAAAGAACACAGCTGAGATGGGAGTATCTGTGAGCAAAACCTCCAGCATCAGCCTCCTCACAAACTCGGGTGAGACGACCCCACAGAAGCTGCAGAAACAGGAGTTGGAGGAAGTTAGCACAGGTCCACCCTGTGCTCATACAGGAGGTGAGAAGCAGCACCTGAGTGCCGATCATTATAGGTCGTGAGAGTCAGAGATAATTCCCTCCATGTGAATCACCTGCTCTTGGTCTTTTCACAATTTTGGGTTCCCACTGGGCTCCATCCTTGTCAGTCAGCTGATGCTCCTGCACCCTTTCATCCTGTCCTCATCCAAGCCTCCACTCAAGTCCTGGTCCATCAGCTCTCTGCAGCCCTTACTCTCTTTTTCTACTCTGGACTTCATCCATCCACTCATCCATCCACTCATCTATCCACTCATCCATCCACTTATCTATCCACTCATCTATCCACTCATCCATCCACTCATCCATCTGCTCATCTATCCACTCATCCATCCACTCATCTATCCACTCATCTATCCACTGATCCATCCACTGATCCATCCACTCGTCTATCCACTCATCTATCCACTTATCCATCCACTCATCCATCCACTCATCTATCCACTGATCCATCCACTCATCTATCCACTCATCCATCCACTCATCTGTCCACTCATCCGTCCACTCATTTATCCACTCTCCTCTTACATTTGTTTTTTGGTGTGTGTGTGTGTGTGTGTGTGTGTGTGTGTGTGTGTTTGAGATAGGATATCTCCATAGAGCACTGGCTTATCATGTAGATCATGGAGATCCATCTGCCTCTGCCTCCCAAATGCTGGGATTAAGGGCATGCACCACCAGGCTTGACTTCATTTTATCACACAATTTAATGCTTATTGCACATTTTTTCCAAGTCTGGGGATGGAATTCAGTTGGTAGAGCGCTTGCCAAGCATGCATGAAGCACTGGACTTGATCCCCAATACTGCATGAAATCAAGCCTGGTAAGCCTAGCTTGGTGACATCTTTAATCTCTGCACTTGGGAGGCAGATGAATCTCTTAGAGGTGGAGGCCAGCCTGGTCTACCTCTGGAGTTCCAGGCTAGTTGGGACTACCCAGGGAGATCCTGTCTCAAAACAAACAAACAGACAAACAAACAAACTCCCTCCCCCTACAACACTGCACCTTAAAACAAAAACAAAACAAAACAACCAGATGTGGTGGTTCATTTCTACTAATCCTAGCGTCAGGAGCTGGAAACTGGAAGGCAGCAACTCACGGGCATGGCCAATGGGAGGCTAGGGTCTTGATTTTTTTTTTTTTTCTCCAGATCTCACTACTATAGTTTCCCTAAGAAGAAGCTATTCCAATCTCAGCATATCATTCTTTAAGTCTTAATGATAGTTTTCAACCCTTCCTTTTTGTTAAAATGTTGTGACTTTTATTTTATTTGTTTATTTATTTATTTATTTAGTGTGCGTGTGTGTGCATGTGGTGTGTGTGTGCGTGTGTGTGTGTGTGTATGGATGTGTGCTGTGGCATCTGTGTGGAAGTCAGCTCATAGGTCAGTTCCCTCCTTCAACTATGTGGGTCCTGGGGATCAAACTCAGGAAGGAAAGAGAAGGCTGATTGTGTATGTTGAATGACAAGAACATTTAGTCTATTTCTCAACTAGTAATAATGTGCATGGACAAAGGCCAGAAAGAAAAAATGATTATATAAATATTTAAATGAAAGAATTAAGCAAGATGAAAGAATTAAAAGACAATCAAGTCAAAGAATACATTTGTGGGCCTGGAGAGGTGACTCAGAGGTTAAGACCACTGGCTGCTTTTGCAGAGAATCTGGGTTTGACTCCCAGCACCCACATGGTGGCTAACAACCATTCATAACTCCATTTGCAGGGGATCGGATGCCCTCTTCTGACCTCCGTGGACATTGTACAACATGGGTGCACTTACATACATGCAAGCAATACATTCATACATGAAAAATAAAAATAATAAATAAAATTTAAAAAGAATTCATTTGCAACAAATGTCAAAAAGTTAAGATTCTTAGTGTGTAAAGAACTTATTCCAAATTAATACAAAGATAAATACACTGGACTGGGGGTGTACAGTGGTTGCTCAGCATGTGCAAAACCCTGGGTTCAATCCCAAGCCCTGCAAGCAAACACCTACCATAATGGAATAATGGACAAAAGATATATTAATAGATGGTTCCAAAGGAATTTTTTTCTTTCTCCGTGTGTGTGTATGTGTGTTTTGTATAAGTGTGTGGGCACACCTGTGTGTGGATTTGTGTGCATATGGAGACCTGACATTAGGAATTATCCTCCATCTCTCTTTCGTCTTCTTCATTGGGACAGAGTCAAAACTCTCATTCTGGTTAGCCTTCTAGCCAGCTTGCTCCGGGGATTCCCTGTCTTTCCCTCCAAGGCTGGAATTATAGGTTGGTCAGCCGGTCCACTTGGCATTACATAGGTTCTGGGGATCTGAATTCTGGTCCTCATGCTTACATGGCAAGCACTTTAATCACTGAGCCATGTGCCCAATGTGTGTACATGTATATGTGTGGAGGTCAGAGGACAACTTATGGGAGTTGGTTCTCTCTATCATGTGGGTCCCTGAGTTCAAACCTAGGTTAGTAGGCATTGCAGCAAGTACCTTTATTGGCTGAGCCACCTTGCCAACCTTGTTTTTCATTTTTCAGTATGCCAGTTTGTATATCTTTTGTCAGATGTACTAAAGATTTAATTTTTAAGGAATATTTAAAATTTATTCTTTGACAAGTTCTTGTGTGTACATAATGCATTTGGATCATCCATAAGCCCCATTCGCCTCTCTTATCACTAGTCCAGCCCCTTCTTCTTCCTATGGAGTCCCCTGCAAGAGCAGCCAGTGTTCTTAATCGCTGAGCCATCTCTCCAGTCTCTGTACTTAATATTTTTGATGAAAGTATTATAATTTAAATGAAAATAATATAATATAATTGAAATTTAATTTTCCTGTGTTTGCTGTTGGTATTTTGCAAATTGATATTTAAACATATATTGACTTGGATTCTGTGACCTCTCAGAACTCATTTATCTTTATAACATTTTCGTAGAATCCATGTGGAGATAATCCTGCCTTGAATTACTTGAATACATTTTATCTCCATCATCATCTTATTATTGCATTATTTTATTTTTATTAATTTTTTTTACTTACTAGGTTTTTGTTTGTATGGGGCACACTGTCATTCTGTAACCCAGGCTGGTCGAGACTAAACTCACTATGTAGCCTGGACTTGCCTCAGACTCACAGAAATTCTCCTGCTTCAGCCTCTCAAGTACTAAGACTACAGGCCTGAGCCAACGTCTGCAGCTCAGTACTGTATTATTTTAGGGGTTGCTTTAGGGTTGTGGTTTTCCTTTTCACCTTATACTTTGTCTTCAAACGATATTATACCACATCACATATGCAGCCTAAAAACCAGAAACAGAGTTGGCAGGAGGGCACAGCCTACTGCCCAAGCATGAAGATCTGAGTTCAAATCCCCAGAAGTCATGTAAAAAATGGGTGTGGCTATGTGCATGCAATGTGTGTATGTGGGGGCAGACAATGGGATCTCTGTCAGCCTAGCTCTAGGTTCAGTGAGAGACTCTATCTCAAAGGAATAAGGCAGAGAGTGATAGAGAAGGGCCTCCAGATATTCTCCTCTGGCCTCCACACCCCCAACATGTGCTTCTCTTGTCGTACATCTTACTCTTACATACATTATATACTTCGAAACACAATTATTTTTACTGGGACAGATGATTATCTTTTATCAGCTGTGTGTTTAAAGAGACATTTATGATATACTTTTAATCACTTCTGGGTGTTTTATACTGAGAGGGCTTTGCATTATATACTCTGCTGAAAGGAAAGCCTATCTTGAGGTTGTTGTTTTTTTTTTAGCCTGAGATGACCTGAAACTCCCGATGCAGAACAGGCTGACCTCAGTCTCATAGAGGTCCACCTGCCTCTGCCTTCTGAGAGCTGAAATTAAAAACATGCACTGCCGCACCTGGCTATCTTGTGTTTCTATAGGGAATGGCCTTCAAAGATAAACCCAGAAATAGCTGAGCACAAGGTTATCAACATACTTCAGCCAACAAAAATACCAAGTGATAGCTAGTCATTTAATTCCCAAAGCTAGATGGTCTCATAATTGCATTAGCAGTAATATGTTTCATTGTAATGATAATTTTTCATCTGTATAAACCTAAATCACATCTTTTAATACTCCAACAATGATATCTCTTTATGTTGGTCCTTACATATCCAATGTAAGTCTACAGCCATAACACTCTGAACATGGAAGATCTCATGATCTTGGAAGCTAAGCAGGGTCGGGCCTGGTTAGCACTTGGATGGCAGATATCCAAATTAAGCAAATCTCACCTTGTCTGCTAGATTATAGACTGCATGATGATGGTGCATGGCTCTAGTGCTCCTTTTCCAATGCTAAGCCTAAGATGTAGTAGGCATGTTCCAAAGTTAGGAACATATAAGTACATTTAATGGATGAAGTTATGGAAACTGGAGTTAACTTACAATGACAGTGTCTTCAAAGTTTTCACACAGCCCCAAAGCACACAACAAGTCCTAACAACCATTCGCATGAAGTATAAGGATACGCCTGTTTCTATTTCCCAGAACCTGTGGATCAGGCTTCCTTGTCAAGTTGCTTTACAGAGTCATAGATGGGCAAGGAGCCCTGGCCTTCTCTTAGGTCTGGAGTTCATGAGCTTCCGTTGATCTTTCCCTCCCATTCTCTAAGCAGGGGCCTCTCATTCCCAGTAATCCATCTCCTCTCCTTATTTCCTTGTTGGAATGCCAGCCAACCCAATATTCTTCCTCATTGTATGGAAAGTACAAACTGTGCTAGCTCATTGTCCCAAACTCATCCATCTTGTTCTCTCAGGTTCATGAATCAGGTTTCCTAATCTACCGTGAGGGTCAGAAGACTGAGTGACTATAAATTGTAGATCAAATGGTAGGCGAAGAATCAACTCTATTCCCTACTGGTTGGACTCCAGGGGATATGTGCTCTCTCTTGTTTGCCAGAGTGATAGCACCTTGCTTCGGCAATTTTTTGCCACTCACTGAATTATTGCCAAAGGCCTCAGGCTCACTTGCCTCCTGTACATTCCCTGATTGTATATAGTTTGTTCTCCACACTCTTTCTGCCATGCAGCCCCAGTAAAGTACCTCCTGCACAGACCCCTCAGTGTCCAACCCCACTGCCCAGAAGGGCAGCAAGTCTTCCAAGGAGAAACAGTCCAATCACATCTACTATTTGTAATGAGTGATGCTGACGTGATTCTTTGACTATATGCCAAGGGGTCATATATGTTTATTCATTTAGTTCTAAAATACTTAAGGACATAATCCTACCCAAAGTGATTCAGCTGAAAATAAGATAGTTGAAAGGGCTATTTAATTACGAAGAGTAAGTCCCATAATCAGATGTGGTGGTGTTAATCCCAGCAACTGGAAGGCTAAAGCAGGCAGATCTCTGTGAGTTCCAGGCCAGTCAAGGCTACATAGTAAGACCCTATCACAAAAAAAACAAGTCACAACTCCAACACCTTACTTCTTAGGTGTTGAGGGTTCCCCTCTATTTTGCTCCACAGAACTCATTTTCATCCAATTATTCCTCCTACTCTGAGCAGTTTTAGAACATCAAACAAATGGAAACAACCTAAATATCCAAGAGTCAGGAGGCAGCTGAAGCTTAATCACAACTCTAACAATAAAGAATTGTTTCGCTCTAGGAGCTGTGGAGAGATAGCTCAGTGGTTAAGAGTACTGGCTGCTCTCCCAGAGGACCTAGGTTCGGTTCCCAGCACCAAAGTGGTATCTAGCAACGAGCAGTAACTCCTGTTCCAGGGAATCTTGTGCCCTCTTCTGGTCCCCTTGGGTATTGCAGGACATGGGTGCACTTACATACATACACATAAACAATTGTTTAGCTGGGTATGGGCAGACTCTGAGCATTCAGGATGCTAAGGATAAGGGGAAGGGTCACTTCTCACCTTCCACCGTGTAAGAGAGCTTTCCACCTTGTCTAAGACAACCTCTCTCTTTTGGTGTTGTCCCACTTGTGACTGTCCCAGGATTTTCCTGACTCTGCCTCCCATCTCCCTTTACTGTGCTGTGCGTCTGGTTTTTCCATGGGTTCTGGGATTGGAACTCAGATGCACATGCCTGCACAACAAACACTTTTAACCCTAAGCCATCTCCTCAGCACCCTTTTCAAGCTCACTATGTAGACCAGCGTGGCTTTGAGCTCTCAATCCTCTTGCCTCAGCCTCCTGAATGCTGGGATTACAGGTGTGTACCACCATGCTTGCTGGGAATTTACTACTGATAAGAGCTACAACATGAATGAAGTCTCAGAATAATTACTGAACTAAAGAAGTCAAACAATAAGGAGCACACAGTGCACAATTTCATGTCTATAAAGTTCTAGAAAGTGCAACAAATCATTAACAGAAAAGAGGCAAGCTGTGGCTTGGGGGCAGAGTGAGGTGCTAGATACCGGTTCTGGAGCCATAAAAACGGATGACAGATAGCTCTCCTCTCTTGATTGTGAGGATAGTTTCAAGAGTGCACAGATTTAACTAGAAACTTAACAAACTGTACATCTTAAATATATGCAGTTTACTCTGTGTCAGTTATGCACCACTAAGGCTTCTCTTGAAACAAAGAAACAGGTGCTATGTGATGGCAGTAACCCTGGTTCAAAGATCGAGACTGCACAGTGCCCGAGCTTCGGAGACCTTGTCCCAGTGTTTCCCTTGACTTCCAGGAAGACACCTCCCCTTGGCAGGAAGGACTAAAGTTACATTTCACTTTCACATTACCTAATGGAGGTGCCCAGCGGCAGGCCATTTCTAGCCTGTCAGGAGCCATTCTTTGCTAATCAACTGAGAGGAACTTATCAGGTTACCAACATAACTCAGCTTCACAGATGGAAGGTGGGAACCCAAGACTCACAGTCTCAGGAAATGAAACTTCATAAAATCCCTATGGGGCCAACCCCAGTAGCTTCTGTGAGTGGGTGACGCTCACCAACTCCCAAGGAGTCTGGATTGGGCGTCAAGTCACTGGGAATCTTGCTTTAACACACACACAGGTTAAACAGGGTTGCTTCCTCACATGGATGTCCACAGGTGACAGCCAGTGAGTGATCCCTCCTCCTCCAAACCAAGCGCGCACTTTGCAAGTATGTGTTTTTACGCACTTTTCTGGTCAGAGAGTACTACACAGTCTTTATCAGACCCTATAAGAAGGTAAAGCGTCACGGACGGGGACACTGCTCGGACTCATCTGTCCCTTCGCTTTCCTTCGAGATCACCGGAAACAAGACTCTTGAATTGCACTCATTCTCTCTTCCCGATGAGATTAGGTCTAGGCGACCCGTTTTGGATCACACCAAAAAGGATCCCCGGCTTCACGGCTACCTTCTTTCCCAGGACCACAGTCTCCCGCCTCCCCGACCATCCCAGCTCCAGGTTTTCCGCCCATTTAGAAGTGGTTTCCAGCGTTCAGATGCGCGACCTGCCCGACACACCTTATTCTCCGAGGAGCACAGTCCTTACAGTATCCCTTCCACCTCATTTGGCCTGACAGTCATCAGGAGGGATCTTTCTCCCATCAGTCCCCTCCCGGGACCCCACGCCACGAGACACCCAGAGGCTGCGCGAGTGAGCTCGCAGAGACGAGCTCACATTTCTGCAGGAACCCCAACTCTTCGCTCGGATCGCCCAGTCGGACTTCTCACCCGACCTGCTGTCCTCGCCAGGTCTCAGAAACGCCGTCCCGCGGCTCTCGGCAAGCAGGACCAGTGGCCGCGCTCGGACCTGAGCTCTCCGCGGCTGCCTCCACGTGTCGCTCCCGCCCGGCGCCGCGTCTTCTCCCGGGTCCCCGCCGGCGCGCCCCGCGATCCTCCCCAGACAGATCTTGGCGCCCCTGGGCGGATTCGGTGCGCCTCGTGCGGCGGGCGCCCTGCACCGTGCGTCCCCGTCCCGGCGACCCGCGTCCCGGTCCCGGCACCCCGCGTCCCCGTCCCGGCACCGTGCGCCCCCGTCCCGGCACCGTGCGTCCCCGTCCCGGCACCGTGCGTCCCCGTCCCGGCGCCCCGCGTCCCCGTCCCGGCACCCCGCGTCCCCGTCCCGGCACCGTGCGTCCCCGTCCCGGCGCCCCGCGTCCCCGTCCCGGCGCCCCGCGTCCCCGTCCCGGCGCCCCGCGTCTCCGTCCCGGCACCCCGCGTCCCCGTCCCGGCACCGTGCGTCCCCGTCCCGGCGCCCTGCGTCCCCGTCCCGGCCAAGGCGGCTCCCTACCCGGCGTCAGCGGCGGCCAGAGCAGCAGCAGCAGCAGCAGCAGCAGCAGCCGGGCGGGGAGCGCGGGGACGGCACAGCCCCCGAGCTGCGGCGGGGCCATGCCGCGCGTCCCCGCAGCGTCGCCGGGACCCCGGTCCCCGGCCCAGGCAGCCGGCGCAGCTCGGAGACGGTCCTGCCGCCCGGCGCATTCGCTTTCGCTTTTGCTTTAGCCCCCAGAGGGTTGCGGAGAGGTGCGGAGCGTGACAGATCCGTGACTCAGCATCCCCAGCCCTGCTTCGGATGAAACCCCGGCGCGTGCAGTGACCCCCGCCCCGCCCCCCTTCCCGAGCCGCTGCTCGGTCCCCCGGAGCGCGGGGACCCCACCTGCGCGAGCCCGGGGTCTCCGTCTGGGCCCCGGATCCTGGGGACTGCCAGCGGTCTCGAGGGCGAGCAGCTGTCCCCGCTCCTTGGGGTCCGCTTTGCAGTCTGCGCTCGCACCTCACGTCAGCCCGGTCGCTTGTCGCCCGCCTCGCTTCTGTCCTGCAGTCCTCCGACCGCAACTTTCAGTTTCCCTCTGGGTGGCCAGAGCTCGGCCATCTGCGTCGTGCCTGTGAGTGACAGCAGCGACGCCGCCCGAGCGCGCAGGGCTTTGGGCAGTGAATCATGCCCGGGCAATCTTCCCGGCGCCTTCAGGCCCCAGTGAGGGATCGCAGTTGTGGTTACCTGCCCGCGGCGGCCCTGGCGGGAGATCCACGCCCGGGCATTTTGCTGAGGCCGGGACACTTTTGCCTTGTTTCTGCTGCACCTTTCCAACCCAAGAAAATGCCAAGTATGTCAACGGGGAGAAGAGGATTAGAAAGAGGGGTTACGGGGAGAAGGAGAAAAGGAAGGAGGAGGAGGAGGAGGAGGAGGAGGAGGAGGAGGCGGCGGCAGAAATCCCTCAGTGTCTCACATTTCATTTCTTTAGACAAGGTTTTCCGAGCCTACGAAAGCTCCCCTTTTAAGGTTTTTTTTGTATGTTTTAAATTTTACTTTTCTTAGAATTTAGAGTCAAATTCCGTATTATGGAGAATCGAATCTTCCCTGGGAAAACGCAGGATGTTCAGTCAGAAAATGCCTGGATCTAAGTGTGGAATTAGGATGACCAGACATGTATGAGCTTCAGTCTGTAGCTCCCTAAATAAAATCTCCCTGGGGCCATGATGAGATGCTGTTATGGAGAGGGAATATGTGCAGATTCTGTTTGTAAAGAGTTTACTGTGTATGAATTGAAGTTATTCATCCCCTAGGAACAATGGGAAAAGGTGGAAGCTTTTTCTAAACTTGCTCCCTTTCCCCTAAGGTTAAAATCGGTACCACAGTGACTGGAGAGATGGCTCATTCGTTAGCAGCACTGGTTGCTTTTGCAGAGGACCTGGGTTTGGTTTGCAGCACCCATATGCAACTAACAATCATCTGTAACTCCAATTCCAGGGGATCTAGTGTCCTCTTCTGACCTCCATGGGCATTGCATGACATGGGTGCACTAACATACATGCAGGCAATATACTCATACACATAAAATAAAAACTTTAAAACTTGACACAACAAATGTGAAATACGAACAATAAAAATTCATAGAGGATCTGAAATCACACTTCCTAAACTCTAAGTATAATAAATGCCACCATTTTGTATGCATTGGACTTCCAAACACTTATGATGGACATTTTCAGTTATCAAAAGTAAGAAGCCAGCCATGGTGGTACACACTGTCATGTAGTCCCAGTACTTGGGAGATGGAAGCAGGAGAATCAGAAGTTCAAGGCCAGCCTGGAATACACAGTAAGTTCAGTGCAACTGAAAGCAAACTAGAACACAGGTCATCCTTAGCTACATAGAGTTAGAGGTCAGCCAGAGCTACATGAGACCTCATCTCAAAAACAGAGCAGAACAAAACTAAAGCAAAACAAAGAGTAGTAAAGTGAAATTCACTCATTTATTATCTAGTTATGCTGTTGTACAGGAAGTCCACTGTTTCATCATAGCAGGAGATACCCCCTCTGAGGCCAACCCAGATGGCGCTTCATGTCTTCTCTAAACACTTAAGCATGTATCTAGAGGTGGTACAGTCAAACGAGAAAACAATAAACAATATTCCTTACTAATATTGAACATGTTCAGAGTCTACTGAAGGCATGCTAACCATACTGAAGAAAATACACTGACTCCTGAGCTGAGCACAGTGGTACACACTTGAAATCCCAGCTCTTAAGAGACAGAGGATGGAGGATGGGAGTTCAGTACCATCCTCAGCCGTGTACAGAGTTCAAGGACAGTCTGGGCTACCTAAGACCCTCTCAACTTTCCCACCCCCCTAAGCTAAAAGATTTCTTTTTATATTCTAGGACACGGGTTTTCCCTATAGACACCGGTATCTCTGGCTTGAGCAGAGACCTAGATGGTAAAAATGGAATGTATCTATTAATCCAGTAGGGAGGGCTGATCATCCCTCAAGAAGGCAGGACCATTTAAGCCATCCTAAAGAGACAGGTGGAATAATTATCCCTTTAGTTAGGTGCTGTACTTTCCCTTCCCAGAATTCCCTCCCCACGAGCAGTCTCTTACTGAGTACAGTCATACTTTTTAAGTCTGCTCGATTTTCCAAATTACTCAGAAAAGCGTAATGTTTCCTTTTCTTCTTTCTAAGCATGCTTTCCCTAACTTTGGACTCCCTCTTCGTCTGAAGTCTCCCTGCCAGATGTCTGTCCACCATATGCTGGCCTCCACGACAGTTTAACTCAAGTGGCATGTCCTTTTCCTTCTCTTCTCATTCTCCTCTACCCGGCAGCTGCTGAGATTGAAAGCTTATCTGCCATGGGCTTTTTCTTTCTAAATTCTAATATAGTTTTCTCCTGTGAACAAACTTTGGCTTTGCTTGATTTTCAAACTTTTCCTGCCTTTTAATTCTTTTCTTTTTATTTATTTATTTCATTTTTTTTATTTGTATGAGTGTTTTGCCTGCATGTATGTAAATGTACCACATATATGCCATGCCCGGGAAGGTCAGAAGAGGGAGGGCATTGCATGGAGCTAGGGATGGCTGCCACCATATTGGTACTGGAAACTGAACCTTGGTCTTCTGCAAGAACAGCCAGCAGCCAGTACTCTTAACTGCTGAGCCATTTCTCTAGTGCTCCCTTTTAATTATTTAATTGTTGGAGAAAATGAACCTGTTCCTGTACCTCTTAGTCAGATCGCTGTTATTGTTATCAGAATCTTCTGATCTCTATTGAAATAATTTGACAAAGATTCATAGAACGCCACATAGAAGACAGGCAGAGTTTATTACAGAGTGACATGAAGGACTCTTGAGCGGACAATAGCCAGAGAGACCATTGAAGAGGAAACACCCTCGTGGGTGAATAATGAACAAGGGTCTGAGAGATCATTGTACTGATCTATATTTAGGCTTTATACTATTTCTTAAAGTTCCTGGAACAAATAATATCTTGAGAGGGGGTTTCCTTCCCTGGTGATTGATCAACCCACTTGGATACTCTTAAGGAAAGTGATGATGATATGTTTTTGTTCTTTGCCAGTAATCTCATGATCTTTTGGGCAGCTTAGAAGGTCAAGTGTAGCCCAGGGCCAGAGATAGGACCATATTCCATGCTTTTGACCAATAACCAAAGTCCTGATGTTTTAGTTCCTGGTTTTACAAGCTAATAACTATGAGGGAAAGTTTATCCTCAATGATTTACAAGTCTACTAATGCATGATTAAGTCCTTAGTAGTATGACAGACTGTGTAAACTCCATGTTCCTATGTGTGTTGGGTTCCCACGTTTCAAAAATTGCATGGCTTAACAGAACCTTGCTGTTGCACAGTTCTGGAGACTAGAAATCCAAAACGATATCAGAAGGGCTGTATTGTCGTAGTTCAACATCCTCCTCTATTATTTCAACATTAAAACGAACACCGCTCGGCTGGGGAGATGACCCAGTGGAAGTTATAGTTCATTGACAATGTACCACTTTAAAGCAAACAATCTAGTGCTTCTTAATATTTTCAAATATCATGAAGGCATCATCACCACTAACTCCAGGATATTTCTATTGCCCCTAAAAACCTACTACTTGTAGTAAATTCCCCCTCCCCAATCCCTAGAAACCACTAATCTTCTTAGCCTCTTTATGGTGGTGGTTTGAATGAGAATGTCCCCAATAGGCTCTAAGTGTTTGGACATTTTGTTCCCAGTTGGTGGCGCTGTTTTGAGAGGTCTTAGAAGGCGTGGCCATGCTGGAGGAAGCACGTCACTGGGGTGGGCTTAGAGAGTTCTTAAGCCTTGCTGGAGCTCTAGTTGCTGTCTGTTTCCTGTGCCTGCTTGAAGACATGAGGCTCTCCTTTCTACTCCTCCAGCCACCTCCTGCTGCCATGCCTCCGGCCATGACAGACTCATAATTCCTCCGAAACTGTAAGCTCAAATAAACTCTTCCTTTTTTAAGGACCCTTGGTCGCAGTGTTTTATCACAGCAACAGACATACTGTCCTGTTATATCTGGTTTCTTCCACCTGATATGTTTGAAACATCCATCCATGTTGCCATTTCAGGATTGCTTTCCTTTTCAGGACAGAATAAAATTCCACTATGATTTGGTTACTTATTCACAAGTTGATGGTTATTTGTGTTATTTTCATAGTTTGGCTATTATAACTAAAAGTCTTAGTGGCAGTGGGGTGTGCAGGCCAGGGACACAGCTCCACACTGTTACCTGCAGTGGCCTGAGGAGTTCTTTCCTGACTTCACTACAGAAAAGGTTTTCAGTATGAGCCAGTATGAAGCAGAGTTGGACTTTATTAAAAAGAAAATTCTAGGACTAGAGAGATGGCTCAGTGGTTAAGAGCTCTGATTGTTCCTGCAGAAGCACCTGAATTCATTAGTCCACATGGCGACTAACAACTGTCCATAACTCCAGTTCCAGTGGATCTGATGCTCTCTTCTGACCTCTGTGGGCATTGTGTGACACAGGTGCAGCTATCTATATGCAAGAAATATACTTTACACAAAAAATAAAAATAAGTAAAAAAAAAAGAAGAAAACTTTAAATATTTTTTTACACTTCATTGATTGATGATTGATTGTGTGTGTGTGTGCATGCCACAGCACATGTGTAGAAGTTAGCAAGGCTTGGTGGCAAGTACCTTTACCTACTGAACTGTCTTACCAGCTCCCAAGAGGGGACTTTTAACATAGATCTAAGCAGGGAGCTAACAGAAAGAGAGGTGCTGAGAGAAACGACAGCCAGGAGCCTGAGAAGCAGGAGGACTGTACTCCTCGTCTTTATAGCCTCATGTGTGACGCAGCTGGCTTCTGAAGTGATGTCTTCAAAGAATGGGAAATTTGAACGAGGACCAGGTGTGGTGGGTGGAGCATGCCTTTAATCCCAGCATTTGGGAGGCAGAAGCAGGTTGATTCTTGTCAATTTGAAGCCTTGTCTACCTGGTGAGTTCCAGGCCAGCCAGGGTTACATAGTAAAACTCTGTCTCAAAACAAACAAAAAAAAAAACAAAAAGGAAAAGAAAGGAAACTAAAATGAGGTCATAAGATGATTCATCAGATAGAACTGTAGTTGATAAGGTGACACTCTCGAACACAGGGGCGAGAAGTTTGGATGTTTCCATTGCAAACAAAAGCTGATATTCCTGTTTCCAAAATTCATGGACAGTGTCCAGGAAAGGAGGAAGGCGATGGGATTCCGGTTATGTAGTCTCACGCTGTAACCATGCTTCGTGGCTGCTATAGCATTTTGTTAGAAAACATCTTTACATAAAAGGAATATTGTCTCTATGTTGGCAATCTTCACAGTAAATGTTAATTGTGCTGGAACTCGATTTGCACCTGAGCAGAAGCTTCTACTAAACTCTGGAGTGAGGGGCTCCTTCCTCTTCCCATGTCCCCTTAATTTTACCTGTATTTTTATCATGACTCATAACTATGATGAACATGGATATACATGCTTTTGTGTGAAGAAACATTTCCAGTGTTCTTGGGTACAAACCAAGAGTAGAGCTGATGGGTCATAAAATGAATCCAAGATTCTTGATGTCTAACAAGTGACTCAGAGGGCCTCAGGGGAGCCAGGCACAGTGGACTGTGGACACGATGCATGCGTGATGACTCCATCCTTGGTTTGGGGAGATGTTAATTTAAGGACTAGGACAAGACAGTCTTCAGTGGCCTGCGAAGGGGACGTAGCTGCTGTAGCTCACCCAGTGACCCAAGGCCACGAAATTAAAGTAAGACAAATGAAGGAAAGCGAGTTCTCTCATGGAGGGAAAGTGTAGAGTGGAGAAGACAGAACTTCTCAAAAGTCAAGCAGAAAACACATCGCATTTCCTTGGTTCTGTAAATCATATAAGATTCCACTCTTCCACTTCCCCAAGTCAGAAAAAATAGAAATCATTCTTTCGCCTCCCAAGCGGCAAAGGGTTCTCTTGCCTGCCTTGAGGTTGCGTGAGGACCCAGGCCCAGGGAGTGCTCTGCATGGCTGAGATTACTTCTATGTGGCTGTGGTCTGAGCTGCCTCGTTTGCTGGGCTCAGCAACTCCACCTTCATGCCCCTCACTTCCATTCAAAGCATTTTGCCTGTCCTCAGAGTTCAAGATCATCTGGGCAGGTGGTCTCATTATTGTGGGGTGTCCTCCGAGAAGGCCCATTTCATTTTGAGCTTTTTTCCTGTATTTTGGAGACAGGATCTCCCAGCTGCCCTGGGACTTGCTATGTACACCAGATGGGCCTCCATTTCATAGAGATCCACTTGTCTCTGTCTCCTGGGTGCTGGGACTAAAGACATGCACCACCATGCCCAGCTAAGAAGGCCCATTTGGGACAGCTTGTCTGGCACCTTGTAATTCAGTCTAATAAACAGACACTAAACAATCTCTAAAGGGCATACTACCTCCAGATGTAACTCAGTATTAGAGTGCTTGACTAACAGGAGGATGTGCATTCAATTCCTTGTGCTTTAAAAGAAACACACCAAGTAAATTGCATCCTTAGAGCCAGACAGCTCCTTACCCTACAACACAAAAACTTTCTTGCTCTTATGGGAAATAATCTATTACATTTTTCCTAGGATGAGTCTTTGGTAGCAGAAATTCTCAAGAGACCAAGATAATTGTTTTTCTTTTTGTCCTTGACACAGGACTATACTATGCAGCTCTGGCTGGCCTGCAACTTACTGTGTGGACCAGACTGGCCTTGAATGAACTTGTATTGGGCCTCTGCCTCTACCTCTCAAGTACTGTTATAGACATACCCCACCTTGCCATCAGCCCAAAGGCTTCTCGATAATTGACCTAATTGTGTAAACTTGAGGCTTTATAAACATAATTTGGTCAAATGGAATAGATTTTGAATTTTTTTGTAATACGTTCATTCATTTATTTTGTGTATGTCAGGAGTTGGCTTTCCCTCTACCATGTGAATCCTGGGAGTCGAACTTAGCTCATGAGGCTTTGTAGCAAGAACTTTTACACACTGATCCATTTCATAGGTCTTGTTTTGAATTTTAAATATTTAAATATGTAAGAATAGAGTGAACTTAGCAATTTCTTTGTTTTTGAATTCAAAAGTTGTTTTTGGAATTTTTAAAAATAACATTAAAGATTACATTTATTATCATTTGGGGAGAGGCAATGGATTTATGTGCCACACAGTTCCTGTGGAGGTCAGACGACATCCCCAGGAGTCTGTTTTTTCCTTCCACAGCATGGGTTCCTGGAGTTGAACTCAGGTTGTCAGACTTGGCAGCGGGTGCATTTACCCCAGAATGATTATTTCCTTTTTAACTGACTGGAAAGGTCATTCATCTCCAGTTTTGTGCTTTGTTGGTTGAAATCTGTTCCCAGCATTTGTGACACTGAACGGACAGTAAAGGTCACACTGAAAAAATAATTGTATTCCATAGCTCTCTGAGGTCTCTGGAACCTTCAAACAACTGAATGCTATTAGCAGCCTGCTCCTGGCCACCAGTTATTTCTGTTACACCTTGTCCTTGTCATGCAGGAGTCCTGTGAATATCTGCTTTTGAGAATATTGGGAGATAGAAAACTTTTCATATTTATATATGCTTCATAGTTATATATATAGTTGGCCTCTCTTATCCAGAGGTTGCCCATCATAGATTCACCCAAGCTTCAAACTATTCAGGATGAAAGATCATGTTTTTTACCAAACACACAAAACTGTTTTCTTGTCATTATTTCTTCAAAAATATCATATAATTCCCATTTACAAAGATGTTTTATTAGGTAACTAAGTTGGGTGTTACAGGTAATCTAGACATGATTTCGGGTACCCAGCAGGGCTACATAGAGAAATGGCTCAATTATTAAGAACAAGAATTGCTCTTACAGAGGACCTGAATTCAGTTCCCACACCATTAGACAGCTTACAAGCCCTATAACGTGTGCTACAGAGGACCCAGCGCCCTCTTCTGGCCTCTGTGGGCACCTGCACGCATATACCAACAGGCTACCTGACACACTGATACAAGGTCTCTCTGTAGCCCCAGCTGGCCAGGTACCCACTATTAGGCAAACCAGGCTGGCATTTATTTCAAAGAGATCTGCCTGCTTCTCTCTCAAGTGCTGGGATTAAAGGCATGTACCACTGAAACCAGACCAGCCCTAGACATAATTTACAAAAATAAATCTTTTAACAATCAAGTATGAGGTTGGAGAGCTGGCTCGGTGGTTAAGAAGGCCTGGGTTCAATTTCCAGTACATACATGGTGGATGACACTGTCCCTAACTCCAGTTCTAGGAGATCCGATGCTGTCTTCTGTCTGACCTTCGCCAGCATTGTACAACCAGGTGCACTGCCTGCATGCATGCGGGCAATACAGTCATATACATAAAATAAAACCAATAGATGAAGCATTAAACAATCAAGTATGTAGTGGGACATCTGTAGGGTATGTGCAAATGCTGTGGCATTTTATAAAAGAGATTTTTATTTAGCATCTTTGGGGTGGGGCTATGACTCAGTTGGTAGAATGCTTGCCTGGCATGCATGAAGTCCTGGGTTCAGTCCCCAGCACGACACAAGTGGGCCTGTAATCTCAGTATTTAAGAGGTGAAGGTGGGAGGAGCAAAAGTTTAAGGTCATTCTTTGTCATCAAGTTCAAGACCAGCCTGGGCTAAGAGAAAGGAGGAAGAGAGAAGGAGAAGATTAACTGGGATAGGTTATAAACTCTGTAGTTTATCTGTTAAAAGACACACCTTTCCAATTTCACTGGTCAATCATTTGGTCGTGGGACCACCCCTAGGGAGGCAGGTTCACCTTAAATTATACTAAATATATGGGCAAAATTCCTAGTGTGTTAATGAGGTATTGAGTTTTCCTGCCTGCAGTCCCACCCCCCAGTGCCGTGATCTCTAATCCTTAGACCAGAGTGCAGCCACTGGGCCAGTTCAATAAATTTGACTAATTTAAAACATCTGAGTCTGAGTGGTCCTTCCCAGGGGCCTTAGCACCATAACAGAGGGAAGGAGGGAGGGAGGGAAGGAGGGAGGGAGGGAGGGAGGGAGGGAGGGAGGGAGGGAGGGAGGGAGAGAGAAGCTGATTTAATATAGTACTTACAGATTTGGGTATTTTCAGGGACCCTAGAACCAATATTCCATGCACACCTAGAGCAATCTGGAGATTTTACGTTTATATATATATTACCAACATGGTTCCCTTGGGGAAGATATTGGTCTCTCTCCCTACCTGGATTTTCTCATCTTTAAAATGGGAATAATAGAATCCATACAAGGGGTGGAATCATGATTAAATGAGTTAAGAAAAGATTTTGAATTGTGCTTAACATGTAACGAACCCTCAAAAATTAGATATAGTGGGCTGGGAAGATAGCTCAGTTGGTAAAGTGATTGCTGCACAAGCGTGAGGATCTCAGTTTAATCTCTAGAACCCTCATAAACAGACAGACATGGTTGTATGTGTGCTTTAATCCCAGTGCTAGGCAAGTGGAGGGAGATGGATTCCTGCAGTTTACTGGTTTAGCCTAATTGGCAATCTCAAGGCCAATGAGAGATTGTCTCAAAACACAGGAAAGTCATGGATGCTGACCTGTGGCTTCCACATATATGGGCGCACACGTACACATGCACCACCCCCCCACTCACACATGGACACACACACTCACAAAAGAGTTAGATATATAATCTGCAACAGCTAACACAGAGTGTGCTGTTCTTTGTAAACCACATATGATGCTTGTAAAGAATGATTAAAGCTATTAGGACTTGAGAAAGTCCAAGAATTATAATCCATGGCATGAAACCAGGGCCATCTGTTGAGGCATCAGGCTAGAACACAGAGGAAATAGGAGAAGGCCATGAGCAGATGGTGAGGACAAAACATCCTTGTGGAGGCGCCAAAAGCTGGAACTAATACTGGAGATCTCTTGTCACTTTCCATAGCAAGACAACACCCAGTTCCAGATGGTAGCAGAGGGCAAACTGCTCAAAGATGAGGTGGCTTCACACACCCTCCACCTCACCATTCCACGGGGAGCTGAGTGCCCTCATCTGTAGAAGAGGCTTGTTCACATGGACCCTTCCTTCAACTCGCCAAAGACTGTCTGTCTGTATTAGTTACTTTTCACATTGTTGTGACAAAATACCTGACAACGGCAACTTAAAGGAGAAGTTTGCTTTGACCACAGTTGGAAGGTCTTCCCCATCATGCTAGGGAAGGGCTATTGGCAGTGATGGTTCCATCACTGGCAGAGGGAGATTGTGGCAAGGATTTTTCACATTTTGGTGGATCAGGAAGAATAGGGCCAGATTAGGAATGATGTCAACTTCAAGGCCTGCCCCCAGTGACCTACTTTTGTTAACCAGGACAGAGTTCTAAATGTTCTCTGACTTCCCAAAACAGCTCCACAAGTTGTGACCCAGTGTTCAAATACGTGAGCTTGTGAGGTGACATTTAACACTCAAATAATAATAATAGAACTCCCATTTCTCCTTCATCTCCAGGCCTTTCTCTACCTTACATAACCCCTGGCAAGGAGAACTTGGTAGAGGAGGGACGTCTTTAAAGAGTTTGCTGCTTTAATCTTGTTTTTTGGTCAACCCCTAATTCATTTCTAGATAAAACTAGTGAGACAGTGACTGCACTTTAAGATTGAAAAGATATATAAGCTCAAGAATTATACAGAAGCATCAACCTTGAATACCTTTAAAGATTAAAAATGAGATCAGGGGAATGGACTGCATGGAATCCATCAGCTTTCCATCAGATGTCCTTGGCCTGAAATTGTACAAACAAAGCATTTGCAATGAGGTACACTTTTTGGACATTCTTTCTTTTTGATTTTTTACGCTTTTCATTTTTTCTTCTTTAGGAATTGTTGTATTTTCATTTTCATTTTCATTTTGCTATGTAGGATAATTGTAGGGCCCTAAGAAATCCCAATTGACCAGTCGGCACCTCGTGGCCCGGGAAAGATGGCACTGAGAGGAGCTGAAACAAAGACTGGCCAGAGGAGACAGGCACATACCATGATAATTAGGTGAACTAGGGGCATAAATGCCACTGGAAGAGAATTACTTCCTCCCTCGTGAACAGTGTGTGGACAGTTATAGCCTCTATGTAAAGTGAAGGCATGATCAAAGTGACCTGTAAAGCGATTGGTAGAGATTTTGCACTGTATGCTAATACCTGTGACTCTGAGCCTTTATAATGTGCCTGCTGAGTTCAATAAACGGCTTCCTGCTGTACCACTGAAAGAGATGTAACACTAAAAGAGCTGCACCACCAAAAGAGCTGACTTGCTGCATGCTCCTTTGGTCTGACAGGAACACTGGTTGCGTCTGATCGTCTCCTTGGGACAGGCCAGGAAGCTGGGAGCCGGTGAGCTGCGCACCCGATCTCCTCTTGATCCCCTCAAGGGCTCTCACCAACCGCAGGGTGAGGCCCGGGGCAATCCAAGAGAAGCAGGACAGGAGCTGTGCACCTGATCTCCTTTGCCGTCCTCTCCTGCTGGATGGGAGACAGAACCCGGAGTGAGGGAGTACACTGACTGGTGTCTGTCGTTACCACCACGAGAGAAAGCAACAGATAAGGAGCAACTTAATGGAGGGCTTATTCCAGATTCCAGGCAGAGGGGAAACAGCCCAGCATACTGAGGAAGTTGTGATGGTAAGGACACAAGATAGGTGGTCACATGGCATCCACAGTCAGGAAGCAGAAAGCGATGAAAACTGGTTCTTAGCTGGCTTTCTCCTTTCTCTGCAGTCTGGGACTGTAGCCCACAGAATGTCCATTTATTGATTGAGTTATTTGCTCTTTTGTTGTTTAGTTTAAATGTTTTGGGTGTTTTTGTTTTTGAAAACAGTGTCCTGTTCTTTTCACCCAGGCTGTCCTGAATGCTATAGTCAAAATTGGCCTGAAGCCCATGGTGATCCTCCTGCCTCAGCTTCCGATTATTAGTATTCCCCTATCAGATTAAGAGCTGGCAAAGCTCTTAAACTCTCATTCTGTAGTTGACTGCTCCTCCTCCTCCTCCTCCTCTTCCTCTTCCCCCTCCTCCTCTTCTTCCTTTTCTTCCTCCTTCTCCTCATCCTCATTGTCCTCTTTCCTCTGTCCTCCTCTTCCTTCTCCTCCATCTTTTTCTTCTTCAGGACAGGCATCAGGCCTGGGGCCTCGTGCCCCTGAACTATATCCCCAGTGTGATGTGCCTTGTTATGTTTACTGATTTACTTGCTTGTGTTGAACTATCTTTGTATCCTGGTATGAAACTTAGTTGATCATGGTATTTGATCTTTCTACCATGGTATTGAACTACTGCCGGAGCCCGCCGGCAGAAATCAAACTGCACCCAAAGTGGGGAGTGAGAATGAGAAAATGGAGAGAGAGAGAGAGAAAAAATAGGACAGACTCAGGAGGACTGTCAGTCACACTGAAGCGGCTTGCCTTTATTAAGTCCCCCCTATTTATACTATGAAATGAGCAAAACAATGGGTCAGATGTTCAAAAACGATACTAACACAGGCAAAATAACTTAAGATGTGATTGGCTTCCTTCAAAGATCTTCAGGTGACCTCAGTCTTGGGTGTAGAATAAACTTCTCCTTAGGTGTAAATCATTTGCATAATGAAAACTCCTGCTTCCAACAGCACTTCTGTGCATGAGATTGACTTCTGCCTAACCCAAAACTAGGGCATAGTTCAAGGCAGGCAAATGGCTCCCGACAAACTACATGGTTTGCTTGAATTCATCCACTACCTCTGCCTTTTACAATCTTTCTGCTCCTTCTTTCACAATGATCCCCGAGTCTTGGGAGAAGAGGGTGTGACAAAGGTGTCCCATTTAGGGATGAGCATACCACAGTCTCTTGTTCTCTACATGTTGACTAATTATGGGTCTCTGTGCTGTCATACTGTAGAGAAGAAGCTTCTTTGGTGAAAGTTGAGAGATGCACTGATCTATGGATATAGCAATAAGTCATCAGGAGTTGATTTAATAGTATGTCCATTTAGCAGAATAATGGTAGTAGAATCTTCCCTATGGCCTGTGACCTAACCACAAATTTTTGCCTCTGATAATAGTGTTAAGTATGGACTCTATCTTATGAAGCAGACCTTAAATACATTTTTTAAAAAGTGGTTGGTTACTCCCAGAACATTCATGACACTATTGCACAAGTGGGCATATGTTGCCAGGCCAGTCATTATTGTAGCCCACAGGGTTCATGGTTCGGTAAGGTTGATAATTACTTTTCTCTTCTGGTAGCATGCATAGTACTATGAGCTAGCCAGTAGAGATGAAGCTTCAAGGTCAGAACCAGCTTGAGTTCTCTATGTTCATTCTACAACTCAAGTATGTAGCATCTTCAGCAGTAGGGTTTTTTTACTGTCAAGTTCTGGAGGGTAACAACGAGCATTGGAATAGTGAGTATTGCTGGGTTGGACTTCTTACTAGCTAACCTGTGGTGTCTGGCAGGGGCATTGTCCCCATTATAGGGTAAGTCCATGTAAGCGCGCGCGCACACACACACACACGCTACATACACATACACACACACACACACACACACACATACCTGTACAGTAGTACAGGAATTGCACAACACAGGAGCACAGGCAAAACACTCACACACTTAAAAACAATAATATAAAGTATTTTATTCAAGTTACTTAACTAGGGTACTTTGTCACAGTGACAAAAAGCTAACATGTGTAGCCTTTGATGCATCATTGTCGGAGAGTTAATACTTTATTTTCTTCTTTGTTTCTTAAGGTAGATAAAATAATGGTGAATCTTATACTTGATTACATCTTAAACTTAATGAAACATAGTAATTTCTGATGTACAAAATAGCACTGAAATTGTTCTTGTTACGCTTTATTTTGTGGCATTGGAAGTCAAACCACATACCAAGCAAGTGCCTACCATCAAGTCATTCCTCCTTCAGGTCTTTAAAGTTATTTGTTTTGTTGTTGTTTGAACTCGGTATGTAGCAAGATGACCTTGTATAGCTGATCCTCCTGCCTCCACCTCCCAAATTCTGGGATTACGGCACTTGCCATCACACCTGGTTTGTACAGTGCTGGAGACTAAACCCAGGGCTACGTGCATCCCAGGCTAGCACACTATTACTGAGCTAAACCCCAGCTCCTCTTTACATGACTTTTGACAAATGCACAAATCCATACCTCAGTCACGTCGTAGGATATTTCCGTCACCACAGAAAGATTCCTGGTGTCCCTTCTTACTTAATTCTCATACTATTGTCTGGCTCTGGCAGATATTATTCGGCTTTTGTTTATCACGCATTAGTTTTTCTTGTTATAAAATCACACAAATGGAATCACACTGACTGGGGTCTTTTCTTCTGAAGCATTTGTTTTAAAGGCTGTATATATCCGTCGTTTTTTCTTTGTAACGCTAAGTAGTATTCCATTATGTAAATATAACATGTCACTTTTCTCTTTTTAACGGACATTTGGGTTATTGGGTCGCTCTGGTTTGGTTATGAACCGTGTCCTTCAAAGGCTCATGTGACTGTGTTGCCAGAGGATGGAGCTTTCCAAGTGTGACTAGATCATAAAGGTTCTGACTTCATCAGTAAACAGATTCACAGTTGATGGTGTTATTGGGAAGAGATGGGACTAGGAGGTGGGCTCAGTGGGAGCAAGTAGCTCACTGGGGCTACTTGAAAGATATGACATTTTTTTTGTTATCCTTCTTTCCTTTTTTTCTGAAAATAAGATCTCACTGTATTACCCTGACTGGAACTCGCATGGTCTTAGATTCACAGAAATTGACTTGACTCTGCCCATCGAATACTGGGTTAAAGGTGTGCACCAGGCCAGCACAACGGATACTCTCTCTTTCTCTTTGTTCTCCCCCTCTCTCCTTCCCTCCCTTCTCCTTTTCTGGTGGCCACGTGTTGAACAGCTTCCTCTGTGACAAGCTCCCAGTGGCCATGATGTTCTACCTTACCACACCTCAACCCAAAGCCTCAGAGTGGAGAAAGATCATGGACTTCAACCCCTGGATCAGTGACCCAAAATAAACCTTTCTCTTAGCTTTTGGGTAGCTTTGATAAAAGCAATGAAAAAGTGGCTAAGCCACTAATTTTGGTAATTATGAAAGTGATGAACATTTGTACAAATATGTATGTGTGTTAAAACTTCTCTTAAAATTTTGTAGGATGAGAATTTCTGAGTCACATGGTAGGAATGCATTCATTATACAATCTTGAAGCAAAATGATAGGCTTTTCCAGTCAGTTTACTCTCTTAAGAATTGTCATTAACTTTCTTCTAGAATGTCAAACATCAGGCTCTTGGCTATAACTTAGAATCTTATATTTTATATATCTTGCAGACACAGTCAGAAAGGGCAGGAGGGATGTCCTGCCGTTTTTATCCCCAAGAGACTGTGAGATAGAGGAAAAGAGGGACACAGGCCAGCAGTCAGGTCCTCCTTCAGCTTGAGTGACAGTCAAAGGTCCCAGGCCTGCAGTGTGTTGATAGGAAGGGGCTGAGATGAGTCATACCGTGTGTTTCTCTGTAGTTACACTTAGCAAATAACTGAGCCTGACTAGGTTGCTTCTACAGGGGTTGACTATGGAGATTATGAGTCTGTAGTGAGGCAAGTGGACTCCGTGACCGACACCGGTCACATGCAGCCCTGAGTGTTCCAAGAGGCTTGTCAACAGGGGATTGCTATTTGGGACAGTGTTCAGCCCCAGAGGGTCAGGTCACTGCTTACAAATTAGGCACGCTTCAGCTGAGAATCCCAACTGGGAAATCAGAGCCTCCACCTGGAGAACGCCGGGGCGTTGGTCTTGAGAGCCGTGAGCTCCCAGCACTGTGGAGCTGCAGAAGCTAATCTCCTCCTCACCTTCTCCGTGCTGACCGGAGGGAGCAGGGGAAGAAAAGGATCTCTGGGAAACAGAGTTCTGATGACATTTCTTTAGTTAGTTATTTATTTGCACATGTGTGTGTGTGTGCACATGCATGTAGATGTGTGTATGTGTGGAGGTCAGAAGAAAACTTAACAAGAATTGGTTCTCTTCTTTCAAAATGGGGAACTCAGAGGTCAAACTCAGGTTATCAGCCTTCGTGGAAAGTACCTTTACCTGCTGAGACTTCTTGCTGACCTGGAAACATCATTTTTATTAAAAAGAGACTGAGCAGTGCCTATCAGGTTTGTTTAAAGTGGATAAAATATTTTGTTTTCCTGCCCACTAGAATGAAGCTTATTACACATTCATCAAGGAAGCTGGCTCTAACTCTCTCCTGCTTTTCCCCTTCTAGTCTGCAGGACTTGTCTAACTGTGCAGCCCAGGCTGGCCTTGAACTTGTGATCCTCCTTTCTTAGCTTCCTTGGATTTTAGGCATGCACCACCATACACACCGCCTAACCAGTTCCTTCTTTGTTTGTTTTGGGCTTTTAAAATGTTATTATTATGTCAGGCATGGTGGCAAACGCCTTTAATCCCAGAATTCGGGAGGCAGACACAGGCAGATCTCTGAGAACTCAAGGCTAACCTGCTCTACATAGTGAGTTTCAAGTCAGCTGGGGTCACAGGGTGAACCTGTTTCTAAAAAGGACCAAAAAGTTTATTATTATTATTATTATTATTTTATGTGTGTGAGTGTATTGCCTGTAAGTGCACCTGTGTCGTGCAATGCCTACAGAGTTCAGAAGACGGTGTCAGATACCCTGGAACTGGAGTTATAGATAGATGTTAGCCACCATGTGGGTGCTGGGAATAGAACCCAGGTACTCTGCAAGAGCAGACAGTGCTCTTAACCACTGGGCCATCTCTCCAACCCCTTGTTTTGGATTTTATAAGCCTTGGGCTTCCTATGTAGGTAAGAATGCCCTTGAACTTACAGGCAAGTACCACTCTGCTCAGTTTATGCAGTGCTGGGATTTGAACTCAGGGTCTTATGCAAGCACTCTACTAATTGAACTACACTCCAACCCTAAATTGGGTACTTGGAAAGGCTTGAGCCATGTCAAACTTTAAATGGTTCTAGCTCCCACCACCAAAAGTGTGCCTGTCAGGGAGAAGAGATTAAATGGGGAGAGGAAATCCCCATTCTTGCTGAGGCACATCCCAGGCACTGCACATGTTGCTTCTGCTCCTACTTGTTTAAAACTTAGTTACAGATAGCTGCAAGGGAGGCTAGCAAAGGTCATCATTACCTGCAAAGAAGGATGCTGTTCTAGTTTGCTTTTCTTTTGCTGTAATACACACCATGACCAAAAGTAACTTAGGGGAGGAAAGGTTTATTTCAGCTTACACTTCGAGGCCACAGTCTATCATTGAGGGAAGTTGGGTCACAAACTCAAGCAAGAACCAGGGAGGAATGCCACTTTCTGGCTTATGCTTAGCCAGCTTTCTTATACATCCTAGGACCACCTGCCTAGGGATGGAACCACCTACAGAAGGCTGGGCCCTCCCACATCAGTCATCAGTCAGAACAGTCTCTCATAGACATGACCATAGGCCAGTTTGATCAAGGAAATTCTTTAATTGAGGTTCCTTCTTCCCAAGTGACTCTAGATTGTATTAAATTGAAAATAAAAACTAATTAGGACAGATGAGTTCTGACAAAACCTGGAGCTTTTGCTACTGATGGAAGAAGAGAAGAATGGACTTAGGCAACTATTGCAATCTCTGTAGTAAGAATTTAGTTTCCATTTGCTGTTAAATCCAAGCCTGATAATTCCATCACAATTGTACCCAAGTCTAGTTATGATTATTGCCTGAGTCTTCAAACTGTGTTGTACCTGTGATGTCTTAGTTACTTCTCTCATCACTGTGTTAAAGTACCTGACAACAGCAACCTCAGGGAGGGAGAGGTTTATCTTGGCTCACAGTTCCAGAGGGTACAGTCCATCATGGCAGGCAAGGCACAGAATAATGGCCCTGTGGCTGCAGAAGTATACTGTGGAGCTCTTCACTTGACTGAACCAGGAAGAACAGAATGAGACTGGAAGCAGGGCCAGGCTCTCATCCTCAAAGGTTTACCTCCAGTGGCCTCTGGAGGCTTCCTCTCTCTCTCTCTCTCTCTCTCTCTCTCTCTCTCTCTCTCTCTCTCTCTCTTTTTAATTCAAATTGCGTTTTAAAATTTTAAATTCATTTTTAAATGATTTTCATACAATATAATTTGAGGGTATTTAGGTCCCTTCCTGGGTCAGCACCTCCTCTTACTGCCTCCCATCCAATTTCATGTGCTTTATTATATATTAGGCTTATAGAATCTGATTTGCATCCCCAAATGTCCTTCACTGTGGCTCTGTCCACTGGCAGGCTCTGCCTCTTAAAGTTCCACAGCGTCCGAAAGCAGCCACTGCCAGCTGATGTTCAAACATGTGAGTCTGTGGGAGGCATTTCAGATTCAAACCCAACAGCCTTTTGGCAAGCGTTGCAATGTTTTCTGAAAGCTTCTCATGATGTGCTGGGTTAAAGGGCTAAGGTGAGCGGGCAGTTGGTGAGAGGCTTGTGAGTGTCTGGCTAGGCATTCAGCTGTGTTTGTTGTCTCCTGCAGCTGTGAAAGCAGAGACTAAAATTTCCTTCAATGTCTCATGGTTAGAATGTGAACTGTCCAGTAGCATCTCGTGTGTGCATAGCTGGTCAGTAGTGGTAGCACTATTTTGTGGAGCTTATCAGGCAGACATGGCCACTGGGGGTGGCTTTGGAGAATGACAGCCTGTCACAGTTTTGGGTCCCGAGCTTTCTGCTTCCTGATGCCAACACGGGAGGAGCTGGTGCCCCACACTCCGCTCCTGCCACTGTCCAGGAGGCTGCCAGAGCAGTCCTGAAGCCACGAGCCAAAGTGAACCTTCCGTCCTGTAAATTGCTTCTGCTAGGCATTTGGACACAGTAACATGCAAGTAATTAACACAAGTGTCCTTGTTTTATCTCCCATTGTCTTTGTGTTTCCTTAGAAATGTCTTTACTTTTACTACAGATCTATGAATAATCTTTCAATTTTAAGGCTTTTTTTCCTCCTTTTTCTTTCTTCTCCCCCTGCCATTTTCTTTTCTTAGACAGGGTCTCATGCCTCCAGGATTGGCCGTAAACTCACTATGCAGCTGAGGATGACACTGAATTTTTGATCTCCCTATCTTCTGGGATTATAGGCATATATCATTAAGCCCAGCGTATGAGGCGCTGTTGATCAAACCCAGGACTTTGTGCATGTTAGACAAGCTCTTTACCAACTGAACTACATCCCCCAGACATCAAAACTTACAAAATAAATCACTCTAGAGGGCTGGGGAAATGGCTCAGAGGGTAAAAGCACTTGCCGTGCAACTTTGATGACTTGATTTTAACCAGAATGTATATATTTTAGTAGATTTTTCCAGGTCTTCTTTATCTTACTAAAATTACAAGAAACCATTAAAAACTACTGAGGATCCCAAAGGAGTTTTTAATATAAATTTTTTATCTAGCAAAATTTGTCATCCTTAGAAACTAAAACTAAAGAAAATTTAAAATATCATTTATTCTTTCATAAACAAGATAAACTCATTCATTGTATGTTAACACCAGATTATGACATCATCACATATCATATAGCTTCTAGAAAATTCCACCATACACTTGTGAATTAGGCGGGAAAAGTAGGTAAACAACACCTTAGTATTATCAAGAAAAAAGTTTGATATCATAACCTCCTCTCCATACTGAGTAATGATAATAGAATTCAATTTTATGTAAGATTATTTTGGGAGAGGGGGAGGATGGCGGTGTGAAATAGTGACCATGTCTGACAGAGGCCAGTAATCTTGAGCAACTGAGGTGTAAATGCATAAGGACTGTGGTAATCCAGATGTCATGCTGTGCAGATAGACAGAAATTGGGTCATGGAACTAGCTAGGCCTGGACTCATCCTGAGAATGAGTCCAGGCTGGCCTCTGACTCACTGTGATACTCCTGCCTCAGCTTCCAGAGTTCTGGGCTTACAGATGTGTACTACCACCCATAGGTCTTAAGTAAGACTTTTTTTTCTTTTCTAGAAATTGTGGTCTGCAATTCCACTCAATCTTTCTTTGGTCAAGAGGTACTTGGGAAAGGAGTCTGACTCATACTTGGTTACATAAAAGACTGAAAATGTCTCTTCCTGACCTACTGTTTTCGTATCATCCTCTCCCTTTTTAGAAATGAAAACTGATAGTTTAAACATTTTGTGAATCCCCTAAATCACATGATGCTGTTTAACTTGAACATCTGACTCAACTGGCTTGAGAGGAAATATCTTAACCAAGAGATGCAGCAGGATCTTTCCCAGAAGCCTTAGCACCTGAAACTAATTGCTTTCAGTAGCTCTTGATGGTGGGAGTTCGCAGGAAGAGCCCAGTGGCTCACAAAGTGTGGGCCACAGACCAGGATCATCAGCACCACTTGGGGACTTAATAGAAAGGCAATTCCACATCCACTGACTCAGACACTGAGCTGGGAGCTGGGCCCAGCAGTCTGGTTTTGAAAGCCCTCCTGGTGACTCTGACTTGTGGAATTTGGGGGAATTATTTGAGGATGGCTGAGGTACCCATTCTGTAGTTAGACTTCGGTATAATCCCCCCCTTCGGTTCCTTTTTCTTTCTTTCCTCCCTTCCATAAACATTGAAAGTATTCATCTATTTTCAGTGTTTTCATGATATGTATCTGGACCTGTGCATGTAAACATCAAATAAGTGCAGGCCAAATTTAGGGTACAATTTTAGCAGTCCCAAAGAGGCCAGCTCTTAGAGGGCCTATGAATAATATATAAATAAAGCATTTTGATAAGCATAATTCATGTCCAGGACTTAGTTTAGCCTTCTGTTCCTGACATTAATCATTAGTCACAGGCCTCCAAATACCGAAGCTCTACAATTCTAAGGGCCTAGCTGCCTTGTTTTGATGTTATCCCAAGGTCATTATGCTATAGTTTCTGTTCTTTATAAATTCAAAACCGAAGCTTCAATCGATTCCCTTAGAGAACTGAACTAAGGGCATAAAGAGCCCTAGTTATGAGCCTAGAGTTTTCAAAGGGTATTCAGTAAGTGATGGGATCAGCTAGTCAACCAGAGGTTGAGAAAGGATCCACACAGTCAGGATTCATCCAGGAGAGCAGAAAGGAAGAAGAGGGGAAGGGAGAGTGGGAGGGGGGCAGGAGGGAGGGAAGAAGAGGGAGGGTGGAGGGGAAGAAAATATTCACATTAGTGCTGGGCTTTACTTAATATTTCCAAACTGGGAAGTTATACTGAAGTTGACATAAATTATCACACCACTTGAGCGTTCATCAACATATACATGGAAAAACAATAGGCACCGGTCTGAATAATAGACAGACACAGCTCTGTTAGGCCTCTCTTTCCTTTTAAAGACTTTAGAACTGCTGTTTAGAAACAAATCCTACTCTGATAGAACAGTGTGGTTTAGTGACGTCATTGCAGTTTCCTAATGTACTGTGATGTCTGTGACTTCAGAACTTTCTGGAACCCAAGAGGTCAGCAGGAGACACCTGTTGCATGAGTGTTTAACTTTGTAGACATTGCTTGTGCTTTCTGATTTCCGTTGGTTGTTCTTGGCTTCCTACCATTCTTGGTTTTCTAAATGGTTCTTCTGCTCTTCCTCCTGAAAGTGACAGAACTCAGTTAAAGGCGTATGTGTAACAGTGTAGTAGACAGTGTAGACACCATCCAAAACAACGTGAGCAGAACATTCCACTTTAATCCTAACTGAACTGCTAAATTTAGACTCTACTCCAGAGTTTTGCAACCTTCCCACCTGATGAAACTCAGCCCCAAGGACTTTTATTCCCTTCAGAAGCCCAAACTGGCAGTTCACTCAGCCTGTGCCCCGTGCTTTAGTAATTTAATTCAGTGTTCTCAGAGATAGAGCACAGGGAAACCTTCCATACCCCAGCTAACTCCAGGCTGGACAGTCCAGATATGGAGCCAAGTGGATCTGGGTGACTACTTGTCCTAGTGGGCTGTGCTTTGTGGCTAATAAGCTTTGTTCCTGCCATCCCTCCTTCTTAGACTTTTAACTTCTTCCCTCCCTCACTCCTTTCCTGTTTCTAGTACTGGGAATTGAACCCAGGGCCTTCTGCCTGCTAGGCTGCTACTACTGAACTATATAATCCCAGATCAACAAAAATATTTCAAGCCAATGCTATTTTCTTCCAGTTAGTGCACTAACTGATAAGCTGCTACAGACAGGACTTCACTCTGTTCCCCTCTGGTCCACACAGCATGGGGTTCGACACTTTGGACATGGAGACCTTCTCTCACCACCACCTTTTCACCCCTATGGAATAATAACTGCTGAACAGGAATGATAATTCGGTAGTAATTAGACGGAGTCACTGATTTGCTCGAGTTGAAACTTCTTGTTTCCAGCCAGTGCTGGTCTGTGGGATTTTCTGCAATGACGGAAATCATGCATGTGGAGGCCAGAGAACAATGTGATGTGTCATTCCTCAGGAGCCATCTACTTTGTTATTTATTTTAAGAAACATTTATTCGGGGGCTGGAGAGGTGGCTCAGCAGTTAGGAGCACTTACTGCTGTTAGAGAGGACCTGGGTTCGATTCTCAGCACCCACATGGAGGCTAACAACTATCCATAACTCCAGTTCCAGGGGCTCTGATGTCCTCTTCTGACCCCCTCAGGCATTGCATGGCATGGGTACACTTAGATACATGCAGGAAATGTGCTTATACACATAAAATAATAAAATATTTAAGATGCATTTGTTTGATTTTATGTGTATGTACGAGTTCCTGCATATGTATATGTGCACCATGTGCATGCCTGGTGCCTGCAGAGGCCACAGGGGGGCATCTGGTCCCCTGGAACTAGAGTTACAGGCAGTTGTGAGCCATTATGTGGATGTGGGAAACTCAACCCAGGTCCTCTGCCAGAGCAGCCAGTGCTCGGAACTGCCGCACCACTCTCCAGCCCCTTTGTTATTCTTTTAAGACTTATTTTTGTTATTTTTAACTATATGTATGTGTATGATCTATACAGGTGGCATCAGAGGACAGAAGTGTCAGGTGCTGGACCTGTAAGCTGGCTGCCCTACATGGGTGCTGGGAACTAAATTCCGTTCCTCTGCAAGAGCAGTGAGCGCTCTTAACCGTGGAGTCATCTCTCCAGCCCCTACTTTGTTAGTTTTGAGACAAGAGCTCTCACTGGCCTGGAACTTGCCAAGAAGGCTAGGCTGGCTGGCCAGCATGGACCCATCTGTCGCCTCCCAGCACTAACCACAAGTGTGCAGCACCAAGGTCCATGTTTTTCACATGGGTTCTGAGACTAAACTCAGGTCCTCGTGTTCACAAGGCAATCACTTTACTGACTGAACTATTTTCCCAGCCCCAGGGGAACTGAATTTTAATAGCATTTAAGTTCAAACTTAAAGATCCACAATATGGTTTTAGTTTTCTCCCAGTTCTTACATAGTTGACAAAAGCATTTCCTACCTTGCTAGGTGCTTTAGAGACCAAACAGACATGTGCTGGAACATTTAACAACCAGCTCAATGAAGATGGCACCTATTTCCATTGTGTAAATGCTCCTAACACATGTCCACTTACTAGCAGTGTAGAGGACACTTGCAGTAGCATACCATCATATGCACACTCAAGAGGATGGCAGGGGTAAATAACCACGAGAACTAAGATGGTGGTAGAATGTAGTAAAATAATTTGAAAGTGATTGTTTTCAAGTACTTATTGCCTTTACTTTTAATATAACTTGTTTAATTTTTAGCTTATGTACTTTAGGGTTTCTTTTTTTCCTTCTAGGGTATCACTACATATCCCAGGCTGGCTTTGAACTTGCTATGTAATACAGACTGGACTTGACTTCAGGATCTTCCTCTCTTAGTTGGGATTATAGGTATAGACCACTATGCCTGGCTTTGCTTTATTTTTGCTTTTTCAGTCAGGGTTTCCCTGTAGCCACAGCCGGCCAGGAACTCACTATGTAGACTATGTTGGCCTCGATCTCACAGAGATCTGCCTGCTTCTGCCTCCTGAGTGCTGGGACTAAAGGGTATGCACCACCATGCCTAGCTTTTTGCTTTAATTTTTAGACAATGACTGTACTTTACAAAAATTCATAGGGCCAGGCATGGTGGCAAACCGCTGGAACCTCAACAGTCAGAAGGCTGTGGTAGAAGGATTACTACTTGTTCAAGGATTTCAGGGTTACACAGTGAAGTCAAAGTCAACCTGGGTTACATGGTAAAACTCAGTTCATAACACCAAAACCAAACCAACCAAACAAACAAACGAAACCAATAACACAGAGGCTGGAGAGATGGCTCAACAGCAAGAGCACTGGCTTCTCTTGTAGAGGACCTGGGGTCAGTTTCCAACACCCACATGGCAGCTCACAACCCACTCATCTGTAACTCCAAATCTAGGGACTTTGATGCCCTCTTCCAGCCTCCACAGGCATTGCACAACACAGGTGCACTTACATACATGCAGGCAAGGCATTAACACACAGAAAATAAAAATAAATGACACAACAAGGTTGGAGAGATGGCTCAGTGCTTGGCACTAAGGCTGACGACCTGAATTCAATTCCTGGAATCCACACAGTAGAAAGGGGGAGTTGACTCAAAAACTTGTCCTCTGAATTCCACATGCGCCCAGTGGCAAGCATCCCCGCAAATATTAACGTTGAAAAATAAAAAGAGAAAAATTTCATCAACAAGATGAAACAAGAGTTCAAATGGCTGGAGGTGAGGATCAGGGCATTTGCCTGACATGCTCAAGGCCTTGCATTCAAGTTCCAAAACAAAAAGCAAAACATGACAGTAAATTCTTGAAAATTTAAGCTATGTGACTTAGCTATTGCAAGCCCTAGCTCCTAGTAATTCTTCCAAACAAATTCAAACACCTTTGGCTAAAATTATTTTTCAGTAATTCAGACGTAGGATCTCACACTGGGCTCCAGATGGCACCATCAGATGGATTAGATTCTAGAGCTAGGATTTTTGTTTTCATTTGCTGTTTCTTTTAAAAGATTTGTTTTATTTTTAAATTGTGTGTGTGCGTGCGTGTGTGTGTGTGTGTGTGTGTGTGTGTGTGTGTGTATACACATATGTGTGAGTGTAGGTGCCTGAATGTTTGAGACAGGCTCTTGCATGTAGCCTAGGTTGGACTCCTCAGTGCAGGAATTTCAGGTATGTGCCTCACACCCAGCAGAAGTATGATTCTTGGACAAGTTCTTAGACCAGAGGGGCCGCACTGAAATTATATTTCAGTCTCCCCAAAGACTGTATTACTGGGAAGTCTTGTGGGAACTCACACACTTTTAGGCAGTTCTTTACTTTACAACATAAACTCTAAGCATTTCCCACTCCCAAATAGCACTAGCCTCTGTCTGAGAGTTCGGATCTTCATGCTACCAAACAAAAAGGCCCTTGTCAGGTTGGTCCTCAGCCTGAGCAGGGAGAAGGGCTCTCAAGTACTGAGTACCTTCCTTGCATCACGCATCTTACATGCCTCCTGCAATCCCCAGATAAGGTGTTGAAGAAATGGGTAGACAGCCAGGGCCATGAATAATTCCTGTTACAGTTACTTGGAGAGCTCCTCATTTGCATTAGAGTAATTTCCACTTTTTGATGAACAGGAGGAAAATTAGGAGTAAACCAGATGACCAGATATCCAGCGAAAGAATGGGAGAAATCTGATTTTCTCTAAACTGAAGGATTTAAGAGCATTGGGGTTAAGAAATGGAACCATGGGGCTGGAGAGATGGCTCAGTGACTAAGAGCACTGGCTGCTCTTGTAGAGGACCTGGGTTCAATTCCCAGCACCCACATGGCAGCTAACAACCATCTGTAACTCCACTTCCAAGGAATCTGATGCCCTCTCCTGGTCTCTACAGGCACTGCATGACACAGGAGCACATGTATACATGCAGATAAAATACTCATGCACAGAAAATAAAAATAAAACAACAACAAAAAAGAAGTGGAGCTATGTCTTCTCGGGGTCTTACAGGAAATTCTACAACACGGTGGGCCAGAGCCCTGGAGGGGTGGGGTGCCCTGGTCACTTAGAAGAGGAACTGATAGTTTTAACTGTCAACCCGACCCAATGTAGAATTGCCTGGGATGGGAATCTCAATAAAGGATTGCCTAGATTAGGCTGGTCCACAGACGTTTCTGTAAGGGATTATCTTAATGTGGGAAGACTCAGCCTTAAAAGCATCCCCTTGGTTTGGGTTGAGGGGGGGAGCGAGCACTGAGTACTAGCATTCGTGTTTCATGGCTCTCTGCTCTTGACTGTGGATGTCATGTGACCAGCTGCCTCCAGCTCCTGTGCCCTGGCTTCCACACAGTGATGGACTGCAATGGAAGTGAGGTCCAGGTAAACCCTTCCTGCCTTAGGTTGATTTTGTCAGGGTATTTTATCACAGCAACAGGAAGCAAAACTAAGACAAAGACAGAATCTATGCTACTGTTGACTCTAAAGACAAGGGACTGACTTTTCTCAAAATGGTTCTACATTCTTAATTCTTTTTAAAGAGATTTTTGCTATTTTTAATTATGTGTGTCTGTGTAGGGTATGTGCACGTGCGTGTAGGTGCCCATGGAAACCAAAAGTGTCCATTCTTGCTGGAGCTGGAGCTGCAGAAGTTCTTTAAGCCACTGACATGGGTGCTGGGAATTGAACTCAGGTCCTCTGCAGGCACGGTATGTGTTCCTAACAACTGAGCCATCTCTCCAGGCCCTCTCAGTTCCTTCTTAAAAATAAATAGTTTATTTGGTGTTTTGAGACAAAATCTTATGTAGTCCAGGATGACCCTGAACTTCTGATTCCCCTATTTCATCTCCTTGAGTACTGGGATTATAGTACATTACTGTACTAGTTTTTGGGATCAAAGGTGGGGCAATCACCTTTTTGCTCTGTGTGTGTGTGTGTGTGTGTGTGTGTGTGTGTGTGTGTGTGTGATTTGTTTGAGATAGTACTTCCCAATATAGCTGAGATTGATCTGGAACCCACTATGTAGCCCAAGCTGGCCTCAAACTCAGGGTTTCCCAATGTAGCTGAGGCTGATCTATAACCCACTACCTAGCCAAAGCAGGCCTGGAACTCATGATCCTTCTGTGTATAGCTCTTGGGTGCTGGGATTACAGGTTTGTGCCACTGTGCCTGTCTGAACCTGGAGCTCACTAATTTGGCTAGACTGGCTGGCCAGCAAGCCCCAGAAATCTGCATGTCTCTGTTTCCTCAGCGCTGGCATTACAACCAAGTGCCACCATACCCAGGTCTTTTCATATGGGTTGTGGGGGTTGAACTCAGGTCCTCATGTCTGCCTGGTTAATACTTGACTGACTGATTCTCCAGCCCCACATACCTTCTTACTACCGTTGGCCTAGTTCAAGCTCTAAGCAATGCTTATGCTGCCCAGCCAGGGACCAGACTTTGGGGGTGCTTTGCCTTCTCTGTTCTTTGATTAGTTCTTACACTGTTGGACTCACCATCTCCGTCGCCAGGTGATCCCACTCAGGAGGAGGATGCTGATCAGCAGGAAAATGCAGCCAGCCACTATCAAGAGAGGGAGTTCAGAAGAAAGGCTTTAGGGGCGGACGTTGCGGGCAGCCGGAGCTGGGTGCATAGGGCAGGTAAGAAAATCCCCTAGGTGAGCAAGGGCCTCCTGAGAAGCTGGGGCCTGCCGTTTCTGATTTCTTTTCTCTGCTGCCCGAAGATTGCTTAGGAGGCTCAAGGAGCCAGGACCTAGGGCAGATGGGTGTGGAGGAAGCATCTCCAGGAAGGGGCCTGGCACTTGTCCTCTGGAGCCAATTGGCAGCTGGAAATTGAGAATGGCTCAGAGGTCAGGTGCCATTAGAAGCCTCTTCATGAAGGAAATATGGAAGCAGCGAGATAAATGCTAAGCACACTGATATCTCCTGCAAGTGTTTATACCTCCCGTGTCCTGACTTGTAAGGTTCTGGAATCTGTCTTGTCAAAGCCATTTCATCTTCAAAGCTCATGCAGCTTTGAAAGCTGTTTTTGCTTCCTACCAGGAACAACTGTGGTTGAACCATTTTCTTTTCCCTTGGTCCTGGCCTTGTTCCTCATTCAGTTGAAATGCACACAAGAGGAACTGGTTGAGACCACCTTAAGACTGAACTTCTGTGATGGTTTGTTTATGATTGTCAACTGAACAGCATCTAGAATCACCTTGGAGACAAAACTCTGGGCATGCCTGTGAGACAGTATCTAGATTAGGTCAACAGAGGTGGGAACACCCATCATAAATGCTGACAGTGCCATTTTAGGGGCTGAGGTCCTAGACTCTGTGAAAAGGAGAGTGGGTTGAGCACAAGCCTTCTTCTCTCTCTGCTTCCTGACTGTGGATGTAATTTGACCTATGGCTCAGTCCCTTGCCACCACGCCCTCCCCACCATGATGGACTGGCCTTCAAACGGTGGGTCCAAACAAACACTTTCTTCCCCAAGTTCCTTTTGTCCAGGTATTTGCCCACAGCAATTCAAAAGGTAACGGGAACTCCCAACATACTGCAACTAATTCGTTGAGTATTCAGATTCATCTTTCACCCTCATAAACATTAGTGCAAGAGGGGGTCATTTCAACCAGCCTGCCCACCTCTTGGTCTGATACGTAATTTGTCCATAGAGGAAATGACCTCACCCACCTGTTACCTGATGCTCCATCGTAAGTAAGAACGACTCCATTGTCGTGGCTGCTTCTGGGGGTTGCTGAGTGCCTATGAAGGGTGAAGGAAAGAGACACGCGTTTATGGCAAGCATGGGACCCCATGAAGCTGGACAACGTGGGGGCTTCTCGGAAGATTAGCCTCGCAGAAGCCGGGGGAAGGGCTGTGAGGGGTCGGGGAGCCAGGTCCGCCGGATCGTTTGACTCCAGTCCTGCCTGTGATTTGTCTCTCTGACACTTGCTCTAGGTTGTGTGTGTATGTGAAGGGGTGATGTGCACATTCATGTGTGCACATGTGCGTGTGCTCATGAACCTGTGCATGTGGAGGCCAGGGGTCCGTGTCTAACCTTAACGGCTTTATCTCTAACTGAACCCGAAGCTTCCTGATTCAGCTAGACTGGCCGGCCAGCGAACTCCAGGGATCTGTCTCTGCCTCCAGTTCTGGGATTATAGGCAATCACTGCCATATGTAACTTTAAAAAAATATATATATATATAGTTTTGGGGGACTGGAGAGATGGTTCAGTGATTAAGAACACTTGCTGTTCTTCCAGAGGACCCGGGTTCAATTCTCAGCACCCATATGATGGCTAACAACCACCCATAACTTCAGTTTCAGGGGATATGACACCTTCTTCTGGCCTCTGTGCGCATCGTACACACATAGTGCATTTACATGCAGGCAAAACACTCATACACATAAAATAAAAATAGTAAATAAAATATAAAGAATAAAAACAAAAAGCCCCATAGTTTTGGGGGATCAAACTCAGGTTCTCACACTTGTATGACATGCACCTTGCCGACTGAGCTGTGTCTCTGGCCTCCTTTGGTGTGTGTGTTGCTGAGGCCACACCCTAGCTCTGGAGGCAGCTGGGGTTGTCTCTTCCTCCCTGTCGTGCTCATCTGCTGGAGAAGTTTGATAGCCACTGCCTTTCCTGGCCTGATTAGTCTGTAACGGCCAAATGTCTACTCATGGAACCATTCCTCGTACCTGTGACAGTGATGGGACAGGAAGTCTCACTCTCAGGAAGAGTATCTGTACTCTCTTGGGATTCTTCTTTCCCTGGGGGAGAGAGCAAGAGAGGTGTTTGTAACCCAAGATGGAGATAGAGCATTTTACGTTCCCTCTGCCTGCTCTCTGCAGCTGGCCCTGGATGTACTCTGGAGGTCTGGCACTGGTTTGGAATGTCTGAGACACAGTTCCAAATGAGGGGCAGTGGGAAGTCATTAGCAGAGTAAATAATGGGGAATTCTGGCCCTGACAGTGGCTATCTGTGGAACTCTGAGCAACTCTTTCTTCCCAGACCTCCTACTCAGTCCCGGCTTCTGCCCTTGTCTTGGAAATGGGTCAGAGTAACACACACACACACACACACACACACACACACACACACACACACACCTCTACACACAGGTGAATCATCAAATGGAATGGGTTTGTGCCAATGAGCTTTCTGTCTTTGACAATCCTTCTATGATCAGTGACCCAGGGACTTCCCACTTCCACTTCTTACAAAGAAAGCTATTAACATGCTTTGGCCATGAGGGTGGCTCCTGGAGGTAGGTTATGGGAAAGAAACAGCATTTCCAGAGGACCCTGGGTGAAGTCATGACATGTAACAAGCGGTAATGAGCAAAGAAGCCAGGAAAACTCATGCGTGGCTAAGAAACTCTTGGCTGTAGAACTAGTATGATTTCAATTGAAGATGGATGAAGCTATCAATCCGCACAGGCTGTGGGTGTGCAGGAGTGTGCATGTGCATACCTGTTGGAGCAAGTCCTTTCCTGTACACCTGTACTGTTATCAGAGCTCAAGTTGGGGACCTGTACAGAGGAGTGTGGTGACATGGAGCTGTTCAAATGAAAGATCTACACCAAATAGCAGTAAAAGGAAGACGTGGATGGGAAGCTAGACTGTCCCTTCTGAACTAGGGGGTGGTCTTGGTGGCTGGACAGAGGTCATGGAATTGCAGGATCAGCTAGACAAGGCTCGCCAGGAGTCAGCATCCGGTGTGCTTAGGGACACTAGAGAGGCCATTGTAGCTTTGTCTTTCTTTCCATCCAGAGCAAGGGCTACCATAGTTGAGGGGTCTTTGCATTTCCCTGGGTCACTGATCACAGAAGGATTGTCAAAGACAGAAAGCTCATTGGCACAAACCCATTCCATTTGATGATTCACCTGTGTGTAGAGGTGTGTGTGGGGGTGTGCGTGTGTGTGTGTGTGTGTGTGTGTGTGTGTTACTCTGACCCATTTCCAAGACAAAGGCAGAAGCCGGGACTGAGTAGGAGGTCTGGGAAGAAAGAGTTGCTCAGAGTTCCATAGACAGCCACTGTCAGGGCCTGTTTCATAAAGGTGACACCTGGAGAGTCGAGTAGTGCTGGGGACCTTTGGACTACTTGAACTGATGTTGGAGACACTGCTTTACCTAAACTCTGGTGAAAGTATGCTGAGCACACGCAACAGCACCACTCGTCAAGAATGTCTACATCGGGAGAGCGGCGTAGACGTGTGCTGAGGGAGTCAGAGGAACGCAGGGAGACACCCCGGATCATAAGGAAAGAACCCTCTGACCACTAGTCACAATGCCCAGTGATGCTTAGCTAGTCTTCACTGTAAACATTTTTTTGCTTCAAAATAACATCCCTAGAAGTCTTGAGGATGTTTTCCCAAGACTGAGTGTACTAAGCAAAAGTCACATTGTTTGCCCTGCTTACACAGGTTAAAGCAATAAATACCCAAACAGGTGCTTGGAACCTCTGTTTCCTCCGCAGACAGCTTCCTGGTCCCCCACTAATTGAGTGTTGTGTCTTTCCTCTTTAAGGAACCCCTGCTACCCCTCATGTAGCAAAGTCGCTTTCCCAAGGTCCCGTGAATGATGAAAGAAGGAGTCTCACTTTGGTCCAGAGACTGAGAAGAACGGGGCGGACCTGAAAAGGGAGCCGCCTACCTCGAAGCCGATGGTGCTCCCTTTCATCTACACACGTGAGCCGAGGCTGAGTCCACTCTGTCTTTCCACAGATCGTTTTGCAGACACTCGTGGCAGGATGTGTCTGTAGAGCCTTGTACCCCTGGATGCACTGGTAGTAAGCGGTCTGTCCCGTTGGAACGTGGTAGATTCTTTCTGCACTTTCGTGTTCCCATGGAGGGGCCTCCCTGCAGTGGCCTGGGAGAGGAAAGGGGCATTCTGAAGGCAAGCTGGGCAGGCCACGGGGAGAGACTGCTTGCTAGGGACTGGGCCTTGGTTCTTGGTATTTTGGTGCACTCTTTTATTCGACCTTCATGCATGGAGAACCTCCCCTGGCAAGAATCGGGCCATTATCGGAAGGTCCTGAACCCAGAGGTGTGTGATGATTTCCCCCGAGTTGGAAGAGTCCCTCTCGGAAGGAGAGTCCTTAAGACTCAGGAAATAAACAAAACACACAGGTGTCAGGAAGCTCCTGAGACTCTCTAGGCCCCGTCCCACGGCTCTAGAAGTAGTAACCCAGACTGAGGGGAGGCTCTTCAGCCGTCAGTGCTGAGGCTCTTCGCGGGTAACAGTGCTAGGATGGGCTTTTTGGTGACACAGCTGCCTTTAAGTCATTCGTGTTCTTGATTTCAATAAATTCATTGGTTCGCTCAGTTAGACTTGGGTAGAATTGTTTCTTTGTTCTGTAGTCAGTGCTCTATTGGGGATGAAGAGATGCCTGTTACTTGTATACTCAGGACCTCGTAGACTTTCCAAACTCTGGTGTACCCAAAATAACCTCCCAAAACACCCCTGTCCAGATAAGAGGCAGAGTGTCCCGACCTGAGCTACCTTCTGTCCTACATGCACCTTGCATATCATAACTTGAACTGTGTTTTGGTCTCAGAATAAAATGTTACTTTAAGGTTAAGAAACTGTATGACTGTCAGAGCCTATTTGAATTGGATTTGTTTCTTTAAGATGCAAACACCCAAACTATGACAATTTATGAAATATCTCTCAGCCAGAAGCCATTGCTTGTATCTCTTTTTTTGTTGTTTTCTGGGGGTAGGAGAGGATGTCATAAAGTTCCGTTGGCTTTGAACTCTGCTTCTGCCTTGAAAGTGCTGGGGTTACAAGTGTGCACCCTACGCCATTCAGCTGACCGTCTCTTGAGTAGATCCAACAAACATCGACTCCCTGAAACCCTTTCAATAACTGTGGCGGTAATCTCAGGAGAAAAGAGGAGGAGGAGGGGGGGGGGCATTTCAGGACAAAGTTGGAGGAGAAAGGGGGAAACAACACATGACAACAATGCTTTGGCACTGGTCTTTCTTTCCCTGATAGTGGATGTTGCACGTAGAATTGAAGTAACTGAAAGTAAGTACTCAGTCAAACCCCTCATTAATCTAGGAGATCCACAGTCTTATTCCCAACCTAGTATAGCTAAACTGTTTAACTCCCTTTGCCCCAGCCTGTCCCTCACATGCCGAAGCTCAGGTTTCCATGGCAGACTGTCTCCCAGATATCAGGGCTTAATTTAAGTATTATTCATTTGAGAAAGATGTGGACAGACACCACGCTCTCACTCACATCTCGTCACCTAACCGATCAGCAGGTATCTCCTGGAGCTTTCATTTCATAAGCCTGACTGTAAGAAGCACTTGATAGCAATGGTTTTTGCAAGTCATTGTCTTGTACTTAAAAGAAAATAGGAGGAACTGCGTGAGGGCAGGGACTATTGCTCTACTCAACTTTGTTTCTTCCCTGGACACGCTCAAACTTTGTTTCTTCCCTGGCAATGCCTAGCACACAGTTATTCTCAACACACTTTGAATGAAACTCAATCTATTTGCGTGGAATTCTTAAGCCCCGAAACCACAGCCCAGTTTAGCTACTGTGAGAGTGGCTTGAGATGCTGAGCAACGACCATACCAACATTAGGCAATGGTTGTCACCTGCATGGTGCTCTGAGAGGCAAGTGACTTGCACTTGTACATGAAGAGCAGGACTGGTCTCCTCTTTTCTGACCCACGCAAATGAAGGTCAGCTCTCACCACAGCTAGAGGACACTTACTGAGACTCATCTCTTACCTGGAATGTCCCCTTGGTCCACAGACCATGTTGAACTTTGCATTTCTGTGGTTTGTTTCTCTTTCTGTTCTTCAGGCTGAGGTGTAACTTGCTTTCTTGCATTACTGTTGGCTAGAGGAATGAGGCAGATGAGTTCAGAACTGCTCCGAATAGAAAATATCTTTCACGTATTTGTATTTTGAATTAAACTGAATCTATATGAGTTGAATTCTTAAGCTCCCAAACCACAGCACAGTTTAGCTACAGTAAAAGTGGCTTGAGACCCAAGAGTCCACTGTGCCCAAACCAGAAACCTTCTAGGGGGGCAAAGGGGTCTAATGGGAGGGGAGAAGAAATGGGGTAGATATTCTGAACTCACTACAGTATATCCTTCTATGAAAACATTCTTATATGACATAGTACTATGTAGAATGTGTCTGTGTCTGTGGGTGTGGTCAGTGGAACGTACCATGTTCTAATCCCTCAGGCTGGATGAGGAGGAGCTGAGTAAGGACACAGGGTAAGTAAAGGAGCTTTAAGGCCCAAGGAGGGAAGAGCACTCAACAGCAAAGTGATGGTGTCCATCAGATCAATTCAGCTTGGAAAGCCTAGTTCTCAAAACTAGTAGACTTTGTTTATTTCTACCTTTTAAGAATTTATTAATTGTGTGTGTGTGTGTGTGTGTGTGTGTGTGTGTGTGTATGAATGTGAGTGCAGTGGCCTTGGAGGCCAGAAAAGGACAATGAATCTCCTGAAGCAGGAACTACAGGCAGTGGGGAGCACCTAATTTGAGTGCTGGGAGCAGAACTCAGGCCTTCTGCAAGAGTGCTATGTCTCCAGACATCAAATACTTTAAATACTTGCTTAATAAGTGGCTATTTAAAAGCACTAAAATCAGTTATCATGTAATTGGGTCCACAGTGTTTTGTCTGTTGGGCTGCGTGCTAACATATTATCCCTTAGTTCCCTTGGCAGTGACAGCAGGACCCACTTACAGTTGCTCGCACACTGACACTTGTTGCTCCAGGAAGAGTTCCCCAAGCAGAGCACATAGGGCAGTCCCTTTACTCTGCGGAAACCTTTCTTGCATTCACAGTTCAACATGGTGCCATTCTTGTAGGCGAGGACTTTGAATGTGGCGTAGGGGACTTCTGGTGGGTTATACAGACACATCTCTGTAAAGAGAAAGAAGTCTATTAGCCAGCTAGAGGCCTTGGCCAGACACATGTTTGACCATGTAGTGACCTGATCACACATTTCTTCACTAAGGACTGATATATACTCTATTTTCTCCCGGAAAGGAACTGAAGCTGGCACTGTGGTTCTTTAGAAAAGAAGCTTCCTTTGGCAGTGGGGACGGTTACTGCACAGATGCACAACAGGTCTCATTGCTGAGAATAAGAGACTGTTGTTTCTGCTCAGCCCTAAATGGGACGTCTCTATCACCTCTTCCTTGATTCAGGAAATATCACAGAAGAGGGGGCAGGAAGTGTGTAAAGCCAGAGAGGAAGGGGTCCAGTGTTGTTAAAGACTGTCTTCTCAGCGTGACCTGGGCATCGCACTCTTGAACTCTCCGCAGCTGTGATTATCAGCACAAGACCTGCACAAGACTGGGCCTCTCAACGTTTTATCATGGAAAAGGGAGGCTCTTCACAAGGCCCTACCCCTTCTGGAGTATTTACAGGCAGTTAATAGTTGCTAGAGGAAGAACAATCATAAAGCCTCACCACTCCTTGAGAATCTATAGGCAGTAACTAGTTACTGGGAGTAAGGGAGACATTTCTTCAGTGGTATAGCCATGGGTAAGTTGCCTATGCTCCTGTAAACAGTCCCTCACCTATGTTATTAATTTTTTAACTTAAATATTTTATTGTTGAACATGTTTAATCATCATTTGAGCCTTCAATGAGTCCTGATCATTTTTCTGGGGGATATTCTGACACTGATGGCTATAGCTGACCAGGGTAGTGGCAATTGAAAGTTGTTCTTATAAGTAACCCTAAACCATCACAATTATTAGAAAAATGCCGCAGGCTGCATAAGGGATGGAGTGATGGGGGAAGAGGAGAAGGTGAGGGAACCGAAGACTGTCCCGTCTCGGCATTCGGGGGCACATGCAGAGGCTGATACCAGCACCCACTCTGCTCATCAGGTGGCTGCTCATCATGATAGATGGGGTTTGAGGCATCAAATTGAATGGCCCAATGAATGCCTAGAGAATTGGCAAAGCATAGTTCTGAATGTATCTGTGAACGTGTTTCCAGAGAAGACTGATCTGTGTGTTGACAAGGTAAGAGGGAAAGCCCCGTCCTCAGAGTGGACAGGCACCAAGCAGCCTGTGGACTTGACTGTAACAGGAAATAACAGACAACAAAGACAAGGGAGCTCCCTCCCATCTTCCTTCCCAAACCTCTCTCTCCAGGGTGTCACTATGCAGCCAGGCTGGCCTTGACTTTGCAATCCTCCAGAAGAACCAAGTGAAAATTCCAGAACTAACAGGAACAGTATCCGAAATGAGTTTAACTATAGCCGGAACACAAATGAATAGAAACTACCTCAGTGGATGAGTACAAGGAAATTATGGAAAATGTATTGAAAAGGCCCTTAGTGGCCTGTGGAACAATGATCAAACAGCCTTATATACATTTACGTGAAGTCCTACGGGGAGAGAAATGAAAGAATTAAGCATAAACACTTTAAAGAAATATCATTGTAACATTTTTGAAAAATATTTAAATTGTAAACATTTCATGTATGCTACATGGAGGTCATCTAGTGGGACTCAGTTTTCTCCCTCCACTACGTGGGTCTTGGGGATCAAGCTCAGGTTGGCAGCCTTGGCTGCAGTATGTCTACCTGCCGAGCCATCTCTTCAGTACGTTTGTGAAATTTAACGGTAGACATGAAGTTACAAATTCAAGATGTTCACTACCCCAGACAAAACATATTTTTTAGCAAATGAGGAGCTGGAGAGATGGCTCAGCAGTTAGCAGCACTGACTGCTCTTGCAGAAGACCTGGGCTTTGTTAGATTTTGAAGAGCAGAAAAGGGGTGGAGTTTAGGGTTTAGGGATAAGAGTCAGAACCAGACCTGCAACAGGCAAGAAATGTGTCCTTTATTTCAAGGTAGTACAGCGAGGGACAGAAGCCTTCCATGGAATAAGGCATCTGCCTGGAGAGGAGGGGCAGGGTGGACTTTTACAGGAACTTTGTTGAACACAGCTGCAGGAATTTACTGGGTACCAGGGTCTGGTAGCCTTCAGTAATGGAACGTTAGGTTTTCCTTTCAAGGTTATTTTCTCAGGCAGGACAGGCTATGGCACTAAGAGAGACAGGTTGGCTCCACAAACAGCCTCCTTCAGTCCTGGGAGTGACCAGTTGATAAGGCTTGAGCCAGTCTGCCAATTTAGGGTCAGTTGACCACTTTAAGCGATTTATAGCTTTATCTCTCTTGATGGAGCTTATCCCTATCCTGTAATTCACACATTCTATCAGGTTTGGTTCCCAGAACCCGCATGGCAGCTAACAACCATCCAGAACTCCAGTTCCAGGGATTTGATGCCTTCTTCTGACCTCAGTGGACACTGCACAACATGGGTGCTTTTATATACATGCAGGCAAAACACTCATACACATAAAATTAAAAAAAAAAAGCAAGTGAATATGCAACATTGTAAGCTGCTGAAAACCAAATGTAAAGGAAACAAAGCCACAGGGAAAGATTACAAGCAGAGACAGCAGCAGTGTGGATGACGACTAACTCTGCCACAGGAACAAAGAAAAGTGGGAAAAAATGGTAAGATACAGGCAAAGTTTAAAAAACAAATAAACAACAACAAACAAACAAAAAGCAGGGGCTGGAGAAATGGCTCAGCAGTTAAGAGGACTGGCTGCTCTTGAAGAGAACCCAAGTTAGATTCCCAGCACCCAAAAGGCAGCTAACAGTTCATGATGCCAGCTCCAGGGAATCTGATGCCCTCTTCTGGCCTCCAAAGGCATTGCAGAACAAGGGTGCACTCACCTCATAAAATAAATACGTTTTAAAAATTAAAACAAACAAAAAAGCCCGGAATCCTGTTTGGACAGCTTTGGCTGCCCCTTTGATATAACTCATGGTAGAAGGAAAAGAATCAACTTCCAAAAGTTGTCCTTTGACATACACATGCTCTTGTACACACACACACACAAACACCCCAAAACTTTTTAAAAAGAAAATATAATTTACTCTTATAATGAATGAAATTAATTTAAAAGCACCAAGCATTGAAGTTCAGAAGCAGAACTGTTGGGATTCTCTTATATTAGCAGTGTGAGCACAAAATAAAATCATTTGAGAAAAGTATCTGAAAATATTAAAAATGAAGGTAAGTAGACACCCACCCTGAGGTCCAGCACCTCCTCTTCAAGGCATTTAAGAGGAGTGAAATGATTTGCATACAAAAAGACTTTTGCAAAGACTGATAACCACTCCAGGGGGTGCCTATCTGTAATCCCACATCTCAGGAAGGTGAGGCAGGAGGATTACAAGTGTGAGGTCAGGCTCGTCTTCTTTGAGAAGTCATCTCTAAGTAGAAAACTCGCCTCAAAACCAAACCCAAACCAAACCAACTCAGCAACTTAAAGACCTATCATTGTGAGGCTATCCAAATAGAGTTTGATGTATTCAGACAAATACTCAAGATGCCAGAAGAATGAACTACTGCCACACACAACACAGATAAATCTCTAAAAAGCATGCTGAACAAAAGAAGATAGTCATATTGTTTGATTACACTATATGAAGTTCAAGAAATGGCAGAACTTAGAGAGAAGTGAGAGCAGGGGTCGGAGAGAGGAGGTCTCTGTGCTGATCATACATTTGTCCAAACTGGTCAAGTAGTGCGCTTCAAGTCTGACCATACAGCTTCTCTATAATGACTTCTCTAACACATTACACATACATAATAAAAATGATAAATAAAATAAAGTCAAGCCTGTGGTTTAGGAGCTGGAGAGATGACTTGGTGGCTGTTCTACAACCATGAGAACCAGGGCTTGTGATCCCAGCACCTATGTAGCAAACTGGTGTTCTTGCAAATGCCTGTAACACCAGTTCTGGGGGTGGGGGAGGGGTGCTGGGGGAGTGCTGGGACTTGCTGGCTTCCAGCCAAGCTGAGAGACCGTGAGTCCCAGGTTCAGGAAGAGGCCCTGACTCGAAGGAACAGGTAGAAAGTGATAGAAGGGCACACCTGAGGCCCTGTGCTGGCCTCCAGTGCACTCTGGCACATGTTCCTGTACACATATGTGCATATGCCCTCACACAGACACATGCACACGTACATACATAAATCTTTCAGAATAATGTATCTGTAAACTAATCCCACTGCAACAAAATCAACGAACTTAGCAATTCTTTAGTAATTATTCATCAGCACAAGCAGTCAATGATCAATCACAGATGTATTTGGAATCTGGTGTTGTAACCATAAGCTGAAAAAAACCTCCAAGCACATACATTTGAGATATATACGTTGTCTCTGAGGCAGTTTTGCGCTCCCCCAAATTCTTCAGTGTATGATGGTGTATTTTCCAAGATAAAGCCATGGAAATTTCCACAGTTAGCATGAACCAGTCCAGCATCCCAGGAAGTCATTTGGGGACAAGGGGAAAGTTCTAGAACTTTCTACTCACAGTTTTTCCTTTCCTAAAGGAATATTTGCCAGAATGCAAACACTGTCCAGTTCTATATCTGAGTCCCCAATAAGGACCTTGCTTATAATCCTTTTCCTTGAAAGACCTTGCCAAAAGTGTTCCAAAAATTATCCCAAGAACATGAGCAATAGAAGAGTCCAGGGGAAAGGGAGTCCCGGGGATTTGTTTATTTTTTAATCTACTAGGAATAATCTGTTATTTTTAGCTCTTCTCCATCTGGCATCAAAAGAAATAGTCCAACGTGTGAAAAAGAATAAAAAATAATTTGTCTAGAAGACACTCAGAGAGGTCAGGACGGAGAACGGCAGGTGCGCCCCAGACAAGCATCTGAAATGTATCCTTTATGCTCTCATTCTGAAATGACGTCATGTGGCCACTGCCTTCATTCTCTAGTTTTACAAAACTCCCTAGGAGCTCTGAAAATATCTCTTCTGAATTCAGCCCACAGGCTTTTCTCTGCCTTTATCCTTGCTCATGTTGGTCCAGAGCCACTTCTAGCTTCTACTAGCGACTCTGAATTTTTAGAAATCATCCCATCCTCCCCAAGTTTCTCAGATCTTCTCATCCCCCAGCTCCCCTCACAGTGGTACCTGAAGCTTGCAGGGGCGGGGATGAGAAGGTAGGACAGTAGGACAGGAATATTCCCCCCCCCTGCCCGTAATTTCAAAGTATTGTTACCATTTTTTATTTAGACATTATTTTCATTTCTGAGGGTGAATTGCCCAGTGCCTATGTGGTACAGAAAATCAAGATTTTACTAACTCAGTAGGGGGATGGAGGACTAAAAATATCCAGAGCTTGAAATAAGAGGCTCCTAGGAGACTCCTAGCACAGACTCCAAGGTACATGGATGTGGCTTTGCATTTAGCTTATATACTTTTCCTCTAGGCAGAGGGTAACAGAGGCAGCCACTGGTTATCATCAGCCCCGATAATTCCAAGGGCTGGGATTCCAGACCTGCATGGAGACTGCAAACTGACTTCTTGCAGTGTTGAACATGTTGGCCATCTTATGTTAGATTCATTAAACAGAATCCCTCTTTGTTCTGTCCTCTCTCCTCTCCATCACCATCCCAGAAATGCCACCCCGATGCATCACTTTTCCTTGGGATATTTGTGGATCTGTTGTCTCCAGTAATTCCTTGAGCAACTGGAATGTAACACCAGGTAGGGGCTTCTGACTTCAGCTGATACTCTGGAAAATACTAGCAGCACAGAACAGCCAGGGGAGAATGGGTGGGGCTGAGGCTCGAGTGTGAACTGCAGATTCCCCCTTAGGCTCATATGTTTGGACATTTGGTCCCTGGCCAGAGGTCCTGCTTGGGAAGACTGTGCAGTATTTAGGAGGTAGAACTTGGCTGGAGGAGATGCATCACTGGGGGCGAGCCTTGAGGTTTTATAGCCTGGCCCCACTTCCCGTCTACTCCTTGCTTTCCGGCCGCTGATGTGATGAGATGAGCCTGATGCTCAAGCTCCTGCTACCGTGCCCTTCCTGCCATCATGGAATGTGTTCCCTTGAACTGTTAGGCAGTTCTTCTTCCTTAAAGTGCTTCTTTTTCAGGTATTTGGCCACAGCAACAAGAAGATAATACACTCAGTGAAGGTGGGTTCCCATTGTGCGTTCCCCCAACAGTGGATCGGCAGAGACCATCATCATCATGCTGGCTGCACAGCGAAAGACCAAGGTGTCTTAACCCAGGGCTAACAGTGACAGACTTGAAAAGCCGAGCGGCAGCTCTGACTGGCAAGCACCTGCTCTCTCCTAGTCACTCTCAAGCAGCTTCCCTGACTGGCAGGCACCCGCTCTCTCCTAGCCACTCTCAAGCGGCTCCATCAATCATTTTTGTAACTGTCCCGGAAGGACAGGTGTGCAGTGTTTACTGCTTGTATTTCAAATAGAAGATAGGGCGCCTGGTGAATCAGGTTGGTGTTGCCTCTCTCACCTTTCGTTCCCTTTTGCCCCAACACACAGTGACAAGATTAAGGGTGAGCATGGTGGTGGATGCCTGCAATCCCAGGACTTGTGAGGCAGGGGGATCTCTGTGAGATGGAGGCTAGCCTGTCTCCATGGGGAGTTCCAGGCCAGATGGGGTTACAGGGAGACCCTGTCCCCAAAAGAGTACAATAAAAAATAAAATAAAAAGTTAAGGAACGTGAGGGCTGAAGAGACGGCTCAGTGATTAAGAGCACTGGCTGTTCCTGCAGAGGACCCAGGTTCAGTTCTCAGCACCCACATAGTCACTAACAACCATCTGTAACTCCAGTTCCAGGGCATCTGACACTCTCTTCTGGCCTCTGAAGGCACACTATATGCATGTAGTTCACTGACTTGCTTGTAGTAAAAACAGACACATAAAATAAAAATAAATGAATTAATTAAAAAACGAGTCTGATTTGGCTCAGTGATTCCTGCCCTGATACAGAATTGTGATCCCCTTATTGGGTTTTCTGACTTCGACTCCATTCCCTAAATATAAAAGCTCCCCGCTTTTAACTCCTTCCTTTTTAGAAAGATGATAAAACCAAATTAACTTTTGTCCTGAGACAGGTGGGGTCCTTTGACCGGTTAGAAGACGCCACTGCTGGTGGGGGACAGGTGAGCGGTCTGTTCTAGACCCAGCTGGACTGAAGCCGAGCTTGCTCACAGTGGTGCATATACAAATTTCCTGGGGATGTTGTGGACTCTGCTATTTCTAATAAACTCCCAAACAGTGCTACTGCTTCCTAAGCACAGCGCTCTTAGAATACCTACGGCTTAGGGAGCGCGACCGGCTGATGCATCCGGCCTCTCTCTCTCTCCACCCTTCCCAAGGACTCTTGCTGTCTGGTGTACAAGCAGGGCCTCTGTGCTTCAGAATGTGCTTTCAGAATGGTTTGTGCTTGATTCAGGATTTAGTTGGTGGCTGGAGGAAAACTGGGCAGGTGAGGGTTTGATAGGAGATATTTGTTGTTTGTGCCCTGATGTTGAAAATGAGAACTTATCAAACCCCTGTGGCCATGTGAGTGTCATAAAGGAGCAGAAAAGGAAGAGTCTTCTAAAAGATGTGGATGGAGTTTGAGATAAGATTCTCTCTGGGTGATTCAAGGTCAAGTTGCTTTGCCTACAGCTGAGCCAACATTGAGAAAGTGACCTCATCTTTGTGCCTCTCCTTTTTCTGTCTATATAACAGGGATTGAGGGAGAAGATTAGAGTAATTTACCAGGCACAAAAGCTTCTAGATTAGCATTTACTAAGCTTTACAAGGGACTCAAGAGCATGCCACAATCTTGAGTTACTTGGTAAAGAAATGATCTGACTCTTACCCTAAAGTCATTCTCTTCTGCATCAGATCCAGTAAGAAAACCACGGATAATGACAAGGTTGTCTCCAATCCAAATCAGTGGTTGTGCAAAATAAAATACTATAGAATGTGATGAATACGTCTTTTAGCAGGATGAAAATGATCTGAGAACTGGTAGAGTCTGGTAAGAAACACTTTGGTCCTTTCTGTGAGTTGTGCAAGCCCAAAATAAGACCCAAGTTTTGTGACTCCAAGTTTAGAGCCTTCACCGTGTGCTTCCCACCCCAGTTGAGGGTTAGCTCCTGAGGAGGAATATGTCAGCTATCTAAGCTATCTGGGCACTAGGCGGTGTTTATGTGAAGTTGTGGTTCAGTTCAGATCGTTATCTACGAATTCAGAGCACTAGAGCACTTAGGCCCTCCACTTGGGTTTTTTATGTAAGAACAGCTGTAACGTCTCAGCTCTGTTTTGCCTATATGACCTCCAATGTTCCCTGCCCCCGAAAGGGAGAAACAGCCACCCCCAGTTCACACAGCAGGAGACCAAGGTCCTGAGCTGTCAAGGAGCCCAAACCATATCCCTTGAGGTGGTAGGCCAGAAACTGTGTGGAAGTGATTTTATAGCCACCTTCATTATTATTTTGAAAATATCTCACTCTTACTTTTAAGAAATTCTTTTAAATAACAAAACGTAAATGTGTTAGGAAGAAACAAGGATGAAGAGGGCAGAAGTGTGAATCTATAATTATCTTGAAGCCAAAAGTTAGAAATAAATACAAGAGCACTCTCTGTCTTTCAGTCTCTGTCTCTATTAATGACTGTTACCATCGGAGTCAGTGTAACTCTACGCTCAGGGCATTGCCCTCAATTCCACACGTTCTTCACCTTCGATGCACTCAGCTCCCCAGAGCTTCAGCCCTCTCATGCTTATGACCCGCTCCATTGATTTCCAAGACTCGCCTGCAGTCTCTTGACTGCCCACTTGCGTGGCAATAACATCTTGCCCTTTCTCTTCCTCCCTTCTCTCTGCCCTTCCACTGTGTCTTTAAAATACTGTCAAAGCATAGAACTAACTAGAGGTGAAGTCCAGCACCACCAACAAACCTTTCTTTGTTCTCTTTGGCCTAGGAGTTTTTGGTCTAACCTATGATAAGTTCTTGGCAAGAAGCATTGACTACTTCCTTGCTTTACTTTGGGTTTTGAGTCGTCAATCAAATAGCAGGTAGCCAATTCTTTTGAACTGTCAATCAGCCACATGGTCCATTGTAGCAGCTTCCAAGACATCAGCTTCTTGATGGAGCCCTCTACAGAGAATTCTGCCCCTGCCTAGGAGCCCTTAACTATTTGGTGTTTGAAAGGTAGGTAAAACAAAACAAGCCATGCGGCGGAAGGGTTTATAACAGAGTATATTAATTACTCTCCTCTTTGTCGTGACAAAGTATCTGACAAGGGCAACTTAAAAAGGGACAAGTTTACTTTTGGCTCTGAGTTTAAGGGAACAGTCCACCATGGCAGGAAGTTAAGGTAACAGGATCCTGAAGCAGCTGGACATAGTGCTAAGTGCTGGCGCTCAGCTTGCTTCCGCCTTTAACACAGTTCAGCATCCCAGCGAGTAGAATGGCTATCACCCGCATTTAGGTGGGTCCTACCACCTCAATTATGAGATCTAGAAGATTCCTCACAGACATGTCCAGGGATTTATGTCCATGATGATTCTATATCCCATCAATTGTCAATGAAATTAATCATCACAAATGCCTTGCTATATTCAGTGAACTACAAGTAGATTGTTTTGCTGGAGATGGAATTATAAGGGACAAAAATGTGAGTGCCCTTGAAATACTATCAGCAAATTAAAGATCTGTAAAATGCTCTACAAGTCTTAATGGCCACTCTGACAGCTTTTTAGTGTCCTCTTTCGAACTAACTGATAAGAGATGTAAACTTACATTATGAACTGAAAAAAATGTCTTAAAGGTTGATTGTGCCAGAGCCAGGAAATAGAGTTTATTTTGAATTCATATTCTAAGAACTTTTGAGAGAACTCTGAACTTGCTTCCTCCCTCACACCTACGTTTATACGAGAGCTAATGGGTCTCAAATCTGTGAAAATATGGTAAATACGTTGATCGTTGTTGAGCAGATGACCCTATAAACCAGTCGTGTGGCACTCCTCTGTAATCCCAGTACCCCAGAGGTAGTCAGGGAGAGGCTCAAGGTCAGCCTAGGATACATGTGACCCTGTCTCAAAAAAAATTTTTTTTCTTTGTAAATATTTGTCAGCCCTTAGCTGCCAACAATATGAAGAGCTCTGTACAGAGAACTAAGAGAGGGAGATTCATTAACTGTAAAGTTAAAGTTAAGATGATCTTTGAGACCTTTGAAGGACTTAATTCTAAAAGCAGAATTAAGTGTATAATTTGCCATCAGAAAGAAAAAAGAAAATAAAGAGAGACTGGAGAAATGGTTCAGGGGTTAAAAGCACTGACTGCTCTTACAGAGGACCTGGGTTTGGTTCCCAGCACCCACATGCAGTTAACAACTGTTTGTAACTCCAGTTCCAGGGGATCTGACACCCTTTTCTAACTTCTGTGGGCACTGCATTACATGAGTGCACTTACATACATGTAAGCAATGTACTTATACACATGAAAAGAAAAAATAAAATATTTTAAAAAGAAAATAAAGAAAACTCAATTTAAATGGATTAAAGTTACTTGTAAAATTCAGACCTATTTAAATTGAGGGAAATCTCTCTTTTCTAAAATAAAGCCCCAAAGTCTATTTTCTGTTATCTCAAGAGACCTTAAAAACATAATAACATGTCGGGGTTTAGCTAAATAGTCATAAATACACTCCATCACACTGGCCTGTGGGCATGTCTGTGGGACATTTTTTTGATTGTTAATTGAGGTAGGAGGGCTCAACCCACTGTGGGCAGTACTGTTCCTAGGCAGGTGGCCCTGGACCTGTATAAGAAACCTTCATGGACTTGAGCCAAGAAGCAGCATCTTCCGTGGTTCCCATCTCCACTGTCTTGCTTCCATGTTCCTGACTTGAGTTCTTGCCTGACTTCCCTCAAAGATGAACTATGGCCTGGAAATATAAGATAAAATCAACGTTTTCATCATGTTGCTTTTGGTCATGATGTTTATCACAGCGGTGGAAAGCAAACTAGAACAGTAGCTCAGTGGTGTTTTGTGTGCTTAGCATGTGTGAGACTCTGGGCTCAGTTCGCTTCACAAAGAAAAAGAGAAAGATGGAGAGAATGCTAACACAAAATTAGCTAAGATCAGATAGAGGTTTTTAAAAACCACTAAGAAGTTATGGTAATGTTAAATATATTTATCTTGGTCCATTTCTCTATTTCTATAATAACATACCTGAAACTGGATAAATTTATGAAGAATGGAAGTTTAATTGGCCCACAGTTCTGGAGGCTGGACAGTCTAACAGATAAGCATAAGCATTTACTGGGCTTTTGTTAAGAGGCTTCTGGTTGCCTCTTAAGTAGGAGAAGGCATTACATCAAGAGACAGAGCAAGAATTCCAGCTTGGCTCTCTCTTCTTCTTTTAAACCTTAAAGCCACCTTGGGACTCAACTCCCATGACCTATAATATGCTAATCACCTCCTAAAGGCTTAACTTCAAAATACCATCAACAGAGAGAAGGAATGTGGTAATGTAGTGTGATGGTCAGTGTTATCAGCTCAACACTTAAGTCCCCAGCCTCTGGACAGACCTGTAAGGGATTGTCTAAGAATGTCTTCAAGGGATTGTCTTGATTATATTAGTTAATGTGGTAAAACTTGTTTTAGTTGTGGGCTGACCAGTCCCCGAGCAAGGGGATCCTGGGCTGTAGAGAACAGGAGGGTAAGCTGAGTACTGCATGCAGTCAGGTTCTCTGCTTTCTGATTGTGGATGGAATGGACCAGCTTCCTCAGGATCTTGCCAGGGGTTGAAACTTCCTTGCTGTGATGGAATGTGACCTGGAATCATGAGCCAAATAAACTCTTCAGTTGAGTTGTTTTTGTCAGGGTAGTTTGTCACAGCAACAGGTAAAGAAACTAAGACTGTTAGAGATACCTGGCTCTTTCCTATATTTTCAGGAGATTGAAACCAAACAACCAGTGGGTGACTGGGGAGAGGAAGGCCATGGCTGAAGCACATTAGAGTGCAATAATAGTCAGTGATGAGCTGAGACCCAGAAGCACTGGAGTTTAGAATTAGAAAAGATACAGAATGCCCTAATGTCAAGCACTTAGTAGTGTGGTGGGAAGAAGATCTCTCTCAGAAGGCTATAAGACAAAGTTTCAGACAGGTCCTCAATCTGGCACCTAAATTAGGAGATCTGAAAGCCTTGCAACAAGCTGACGCTGTAAAAGAAGCTTCCTGCATTGCTTAGAGCTATAGGTACACAAGGGAACCATCTTACAAGTGGTCCTGCTGTCTGACCCTACTGCCCCAGAGAGGTCATAAACTGCTCCATTTTGACATCTCCAAGCCCCAAAGGGCCTTCCCTGTTCATTAACTCAATATCCGGCCATCCCAGATTCAGTGTGGACTCAGAAAATTGATTTTAACTTGGAGAGGACTTTACAGATAACAGTGCATATGGTCTGTATTGCAGAGGGAAACAGAAGGCACTTCTTACAGTCAGCACTGTTGCGCACACACACACTTTTATCCTAGCCCTAGTTGTTTTGGTTTGGTCACTTTCTCCATGCTCAGAGGCTCAGAGACATTTAGAGGATTGGCACTGGCCATGACACTCCCCAGTCCCACAGACACACTGCCAAATGGTGCACAAGCTTGGTCAGTGACAGTGGTGTGCTGGTGGCTCCCATGTGCCCAGATTCCTGGGGTTTGCACTTAATGGCAAGAATCCAGTCCTGCAATGCTCTTTGCAAAGGAAGGTGAAGCTCGGTTTCTACACTATTCTATCTAGCTTGAACTGGTTGACTGGAACAGGTTAGGAATAAGACATAAGGCCCCGTCCCCTGCACCTGGGGAACTCCAAAACTGGAAGCTGAAAAAAGCATCTCCATCTCCTAAAAAGGACTGTTTGACTTGCTTGTTTTTCTTGTTTTGTTTTGAATTTGCTTCCCTCCCTATTTATTTTTCTTGCTCTTTTATCTAACTATATCTGTTAATTATCTGGTGTGGATCTTTCTTCTCTTTCTCATGTTCACTCACTTCTCTTTTCATACTGATTCTACTTTCATTACTGTGAATCTTTTCAGTGGGTCCTGTATTATCTCTTCCACTTTCCCATGGCCGCTAGTGTTATGGATGTTGTTTTTCAGTAGGTTTTGGTTGTATGTCTGATTTTGCTTTGCTTTGAAGTCAATGATGTTACTGTTGATGCTGAAACTCAAGCCTAGCACTTTGAAAATATAGGGTGGATGCTGAGATACACTCCCCTCTCAGCTGAGAGAAATCGCACCATATTCCACCCATTACTCAGTCCTGCTCACATGTAAGCAGTATCTCAACATGAATAGTAGCGAAGACTGATGTCCCAGCCCCAGGTAAGCAAGGACGCAGGGGGAGGGAGAAGATGGGAATTGGACTCACTCCTGGATCTAACAACAGACAGAAACAGTCCAGCCGGTGTGATCTCTTCACACAGGAGAAGCACTGCCAGGGTCGCAAGCCGAGATAAAACACTTCATGTACTTGACTGACTACAACTCACGAAATCCAGAGACGCCATTCTTGGGAGTCCTATAGGAAAAGCAAGGCCCTCAGATTCTTCTTACACAGTCCTCAAAAATCAGAACCCACCAAATGCAGCGTGGGAAGCCATAGGGAAACCATCAAAAGCAACCTGATTAGAATTAAACTCAACACTATACAACAGACCCCTGTTCCAGGAATTATTATCAATACAAGGCTATCCCATAAGATCTTGTTAATTGTCAGTGTGAGAGTGGCAAATAGCCCCAGAAAATTAACTGGGATAGACTAAACTAAATCTCCAGTGTATCTGTTGGGAAAACTCCCCCTTTCCAGTTTCACTGGTCAATCATTTGCCCCTAGGACGACCCGTAGGGAGGCAGGTTCACCTTAAGTTATGCTAAATAGACGGGCAGAATACCTAGTGTGCTAATGAGGTAGTGAGTTTTTCTTGCCTGCAATCCTACCCCCCAGTGCTGTGATCTCTAATCCTTGGTCCTGAGAGTGCGGTCACTGGCCGAGTTCAATCAATCTGGCTGATTTGGGACATCTGAGTCTGAGTGGTCCTTCCCAGGGGCCATGACACCACAACATCAGCAACCTTGATTTGGTGGATATTTGTATTGTCATGTGCCCAATACATAGAAAATGCACCTGCTCAACCACACACCGAACCTTAACAAAAACCAAGGTGGTTTCTCCAAGTATCAAAGAATATCACACAGATTCATTTCAAACCACTATGTAATGAAATTAGAGGTTAGAAACAAAAAGTAAAACCACAAACAACAATAAAATTTGACACATTTTAAAAAGAAACTTTAAAGTTCCAAATAAGTCCATGGATCAAATTTGTAACTCAAAGTGTAAAATGCTCTCTGAACACGGTGAAAACAAGAACAAGTCTGTGTAACACTCAGCTAATGTGATTCCTGGAGGCCGGAAGAGCAAAACCCTGCAATAACTAACAAGAATGAGCATTGCCTCATTAAATATTTAGTTCAGGAAGTTAAAAACAGTGGAATAAACTTAGAGGCAGCAGATAAAGATATAAAGATTACAGGAAGCATTAATAAAATGGGAAAAAAATTTAAAAAGAGAGGGCCAGCCACATTAAAAGCCACTTATTCAAGCAGATTCTGAAAATAATAACCAAGAATAGAGAGCAAACCAACCCAACAAGAGTATAAAGAAGAATTGAAACTATTCATCTAGAAGAATTTGAAAAGTAAGACGGCAGTGTGAAGAATGTTGCCAATTGATTTGGAATTAGACGAAATCAGCAACTTCAAAAAACAACACGTAACTTCCATGAATAGAGGTGAGAAGCAACTGACTGGAGAAAGCTGGTGTGATGGTTCCTGTGAACTGTCAACTCGACAGAATCGAGAATCACCTGGGAGACAGGCCTCTGAAGAGTCTTGTAGGGATTAACCTGGTTACATTAGGAGACACTGAAAGATCACCAACTTGTGGGCAGGACAGTCCCTGGGCAGAGTCCTGGGCTCTATAAAATGGAACAGTGAGCTGAGGACTAGCGCCCACATTGGTGCTCTCTGCTTCCTGACTGCATGTAATGTGACCACCTGCTTCAAGCTCCTGCTGCCATGATGGGCTGTGCTCTTGAATTGAGAGCCAGAATAAACGCTTTCTCTTGTAAATTGCATTTGTCAAGATATTTCATTAGAGCAGTGAGAAAATAAACTAAAGCACTGGCTGTGGTGGTTCTCTTAGGAGGCTAAGAGAGAATGAGATAGGAGGACTTCTGCAAGTACAAAACCAGCCGGGGTTACATAGTGAGCCAGGGGTATGCAGCAAGACCCTGTCTCAAAGCAAAGAAACCAAAGAAATAGAAAACAAAAACAAAAACCAAATAACCAAGACTAAAGCCAGGCTTGGTGGTGTATACTTGTAATCCCAGCACTTGGGAGGCTAAAACAGGATTTGAGTTCAAGGCTAGTCTGGTGTACATTGAGAGACCTTGTCTTGAGAGAGAGAAAGAGAGAGAGAGAGAGAGAGAGAGAGAGAGAGAGAGAGAGAGAGAAATTTAGGAAAGAGTAGAACTGTAACTAATAAATAAATAAATTAAATCAATGATTGAAAAGAGTCAACCCAGGAACAAGCCCATGAAGCAAGTACCATTTGTTTGGTACAAACTGTTTTATGGGGTTAAATAAAGAGGCAATGTTTTCCCTTTTATAGGGTTGTTTTTGTCTTTCCATTCAACCTGCATGGCCTGTAGAGAAAATGATTATAGGACAGTCTCACAAAAAAAGACGTCAGAACATCAAATAAAATATTTGCACCGAATTCTAGTACTATACAAGAAAAATGATATTCTGGGGCTGGAGAGGAGTCTCAGTGGTTAAAGCACTGACTGTTGGTGCAGAAGATATAGATTAATCCCAGCACCCACATGGCGGCTAACAACTGTCCGTAACTCCAGTTCCAGGAGATCTGACACCCTCTTCTGTCCTCCATAGGAACTGCATGACATGGGTGTACTTACATATATGTAGGCAATACACTCATACTCATAAAATAATAAATAAAATATTTTTAAAACAAAAATTATATTCTAATCAATTAGAATTTATCTCAGCAATGATAGATGGTTTGACAGTGGAAAATCTCTCCATGTGGTTCTTTAGGGTTTTGTTTAAAGGCAGAAAATTATATGATCATATCAATAACAGAAAAAGTCCAATGATGATTGAAAGAACATTCATTAAAGACTAAAAATAAAAAATATTTAAGGTAGTTAATATAAAAGAGAAGTTTCTTAAAGAATTAAAGACACTGAAAGTGTACAGCAGACAATATTTACATGATTCTTTGAAAACACTGTTTCATGACAAAACATGGCATAATCTCTGCTTTTATTTATTATTGTATCATGTAGAATAGCTAATGCAAAGAAGCAAGTAAAAAGAAGAAAAAAGCATAACAGGTCGATAAAGCTCTTGTTTTTTAAATTTTTATTTATTAGTTTTATTTTATGTGTATGAGTGTTAGACCTGCATGTATGTAGGTGAACTTGTGTCATGCAGTGCTAGAGATGCACAAAAGAGGGTGTCGGATCCCCTGGAACTGGGGTTGCAGATGGTTGTTAGCTACCATGTGGGTGCTGGGATCCGAACCGGGGTCATCTGAAAGAGCAATCAGTGCTCTGAACTGCTGAGCCATCTCTCCAGCTCCGATAAAGCTGTTAAGAAATGGTGCTCACTTAGCAAATAAAGGGATCTATAAGCAATCGTACACATGATTAGTATGAAAAATACATAGAGCACTCTTAAAAATTAACAACTGACTCTATAAGAAAAAGGAAAAGGCTATAAACAGGAAGGCTACTTGATGGTGACTCTGCACTGTCAACATCCCTGGATTTGAAATCACCTAGGAGGCATACCTTTGCACATATCTGTTGGGATATACCCAGAAAGGTATGACAGAGAAGACCCACCCACATTCAGTGTGCAGGAGTTCTGGGCTAGATAAAAGGAAAACAAGGAGGAATCGAGCTGAGTACCAGCGGTCGTCTTTCCTTGCTTCCTGACTGTGTACTTGCCTCAAGTTCCTGCAGACACAGCTAGAGCTACTCTGAGTGCCACACCTTCCCTGCCTTGATGGACTGGATCATCAAACTGAGCCAAATGAGTCTTTCCTTCCATAAGTTGCTTTTGTCAAGTGTTTTGTTACAGCAATGAGAGAAGGAATAGATCTACAAAGATTAATGACCACAGATGACATGCTGAACATTAGCAGTAATCACTGAAACCCTGACTGTTCAGGAGACCTCACTCTGTGTGGGTCTCCTGAAATCACTGCTAAGAGATGGTGCAGAAAATGTGGGATCAGGAATATCCATAAATTGCTGATAAGGAATATAAATCAATACAGTGCTTCAAACAGGACAGTTTAAATATGGTAATAAAATTTCTGAACTGCAGTGAGCCATCTCAGTTCAGGGCAAAATTACTAAAGAAATTCTTGTAAGTGAGTATGCATGCAAGGCAGTTCATCAGTGTGACTGCTTGTTATGAAGAAAAATCAAAGAGTAATAGATTAATGAACTGTTAAAATCATACCGTAGGGGTCTAGGGATGAGGCTCAGTTTGTAGAGTGTTTGTCTAGCCTGCAGGAAGTCCTGGATTTGATCCCCAGCACCAAATATAAATGAACTTCATGGCATATTGCCAGTTATCCCAACATTAGGGAGATGAAGGCAGGAGGATCAGAAGTTCAAGGTCATCTAAACACATCTTTTGGGTACATATAGAGTTAGAGACTAGCCTTGTCCCACAATAAAAAGTGAAAAAATAAAATAATAGCTGGGCATTGTGGTGCATGCCTTTAATTCCTAAAAGCTGGAGGCAGAGGCAGGCAGATCTTGGTGAGTTTGAGGCCAGCCTGGTATATATAATGAGTTCTATGCCAGTCAGAGGTACACAGCGAGAATCCTGTCTCAATAAATAAATAAATAAAGTCAAGTAAATCCACCATTATAGAATCTTATATGATATAAAAAGAGTTTAAAGGGAGTTATGCTATAATTGAGTGGGTCTGGGGGCGTAAGGACAGTGCCCCTACCAGCTACCATTGGGCTAACAATAAGCCCAATGCCAGGAATAGATTCCCTCTTTTGAAGCCGTTAGCCAGCGGTCCTGTAGACCCTCAAAAAATACTGGCTATTGTCTTTGTTTTTGGTTATGTGTCAGAACTTAACGGTAGGACCCTATTGTTGAAGATACTATATCTGCGAGTCATAGAGCAAACAAGGAGAGATCAAGGTGGTGCTAACCCAAAGCTTCAACTCTACTGGCTCACTTTCATAATGCTGTAAGGTGATATGCTTACTGCTGGAAGAGAAAAGCAATCAACCTGACTGAGCTGTCAGCCCTGAGAGCTACAGTGACAACTGGCCTGGCGAGATATGGTCACCAGTGCGATAGTGGCATGAACATTCCCTGAAACCAGCCACTTTCTGACTCACAAGATGGAATCCACACACGTTGCTGATATCAGGCCTAAGAACCTGTGGCTAGGCAGGTATTGGGCCACAGGAGAGAGCCTACTACTATTACTGTGCTAAATGGACACAGTAATAAACTAATACCTAATGACTTATACCCACAGATTAGTGCATCTCTCGACTCACCAGAGGAGCTTCCTTATGTAGAAGATGGTGGTTTACACAGACTCACAAGTAATCAATGTGCAGAAGATAAGAGACTTCAGAGTGTTCAGCCCTGAATGGACATCCATATCAAAGTCTTGCCTCCCAGATCTCAGGGATCATTTTGGAAGAAAGAGGCAGAAAGAGTGTAAGAGCCAGAGATGGTGGATGACCACAAGGAGATGGCAGTTTCCCAACAGCAGGTCAGTCACTCATATGAGCTCACAGCAATTGTGACAGCATGGATAAGACCTATATAAGCTCCAGCCAGAAAATATCCCAGCGTAGAGTTGAGGGGCAGAGAGGTGTAGGTAAGAAGCCTGAGCCCTAGCTGAGGAACTATTGGCAACTGATAACTGCTGGGAGATGGAGAGTCAATTTCTGTTAAGTGTGTGATGCTGGGCAGGCTGACTACGCTCCAGGGGATGGACCCACACTGTAGGGCATTTGGAGACAAAAATTAGACTTGAAAGACCTTAAAAAAAAGTAGAGGACATAAAATCAGGCAGAGGGGCAGTAAGAAGGGCGCAGATAAGGGGTGGGGTCTGAATATGATCAAAATATTGTATGACGTTCTCAGAAACTCAATAAAAACATCTTAAAATAAATAAAATAATACAACAGGGATAAGCATAGTTACAATTTTCCAAGCATTGGTTTGAATGAGAAAGACAAGTTGTGAATAGAAACATTATTTCTGCTTATTAAACATTAAAACAAACAAACAGTAAACCAGCAGGCTCTAGAACTCTCAAAGGTACAACCAAATTCAAGAGGGCAGTTACCTAAGGGAAGAATGGGATTGCGTTGGACAGAGAAGGAGCTTCACCGTGTTTAAGCACATGTTAAACAGATAAAACCGAGGCAGACATGGCAGCACAGGCTTGTGATCTCTGCAGGCTGAGGCAGAAGGATCACTGGGTCAAGGCTAGTTCCGACTACACAGTGAGAGCCTGTTTCATAGTAAACAAAAACACTGGGCCTGGAGAGATGGGTCGGCAGTTAAGAGCACTGGACCAGGAAGCACCCACGTGACACTAACAACTCCAGTTTCAGGAGATCTCACACCCTATTCTGGCCTCTGAGGGCATTGTCCAATATAGGTGCACTACATGCAGGCTAAACATTCATGCACATAAAATATAAATTTTTAAACCAAAAAATAGTCTTGGCATGGAGGTGCACGCCTTTCCCCCCAGCTCTCAGGAGGCAGAGCGGCATTGTGGCTTCAAGACCAGTCTGGTCTGCTCTACATAAGCTCCAGGCCAGCAACCAGGGAGACATAGTGAGACTTTGTCAAAATAAAGAGCGTGGGGGCAGTGGAGGGAGATAAAAAGGACATGAATCCACCAAAGTGCATGAACATTTATTGAATTCTGACAGCGAGCATATGATGACTATATGAATTTTTATACCTTTCCGTAGTCTTTGAAATTTTAATCATTTAAAATATGTATGGAGGGGCTGAAGAGATGCTCAGTGGTGTTTGGTTCCCAGCACCCACATGGCAGTTTACAACCATCCTCAACTCCACCAGTTCCGGGGGACACATCGCCCTCTTCTGATCTCTGTAGCATGCAGGCGAAACACTCATACTTGTCAAAATAATTAAAACGTTTATTAAAAAATGAAATTTTCATGTCCACCTCCGAATCTTTGGGGGACTAATTCTTTTTTAGAAAGTTTTCCCAAAGGAAATGGCAAGTTTGGGCCCTTTCCCTTCCATTTATGATTACGACGTTTATTCGAGGAGAGAAGACACTCTCCCCACGTGCCCTCGCCCAGGGACACATCGCAGCAGGGAGAGGCTGAACTCCGGGTTTATTTCTTAAGTTCACTGTCTCCGTCTAGGTTCTCAATCCTCAGCAAAACTGAACAAGATAATTAAAGCTGAATATCTTCCAAGAGGAGAGAGTCTGCAGACATTTTTGTTTGTTTTTGAGACAGGGTCTCTCTATAGCTGATCTGAACTCACTCTGTAGACCAGGCTGGCCTAGATCTCGTAGAGATGCTCCTGCCTCTGCCTCCAGAGTGCTGGGATTAAGGCTTGTGCCACCATGCCCAGCTCCCAAGAAGACTGAAACTGGTGTCATTACAGCAGAATGAAAAGTCAGTTGCATGTGCCAGTGGCCCGGAACAGGAAAGGAGAAGTTATACATCACCAGTGGACCTTCGGAGACCTGCGTGCCTCCCACACCACACACTGTGTTTGGCTAGATCGAGCCTTGTTTGCTGTCTCAGCTGCTTTTCAGTGAGTTGTGGGAGGCACAGAGTGAGGATTTGGACATTTGTGGCACTGGCAGAGGTAAGATCATCTTTCCCTTCTCAAACATTGTCTTCCATTCTCCGCCAGGGCAGGTGTGGAGAAAGCCTGTGAGGCAGGGCTAACAAGTTATGCTGTGAAGACTCTGTCTTGCTTCAGAGACTAAGGAGCATTACTGGCATTAAAAAAAAAAAAAAAAAGGGCCTCTGGTTCCCTGGGAGCAGAGGGGCAGCCATGTGCTTTGGGCTCTGTCCTAATTAGCTTTCACTGTCAGCTTGACACAGCCTAGAGTCATCTGAAAAGGGAGTGTCAATTGATGGATTTCCCAGATCAGACTGGCTGTGGATGTGTCTGTGGGGGGATTGTCTCGTTTGTTATTTAATGCAGGAGGGCCCAGGTCACTGTGAGTGGCCATTCCCTAGGGAGATGGTCCTGGGCTGTGTAAGAGAGCTAGCCAAGCATGCGTCTGTGAGGAGCCCACAAGCAGCCTTCCTGCATGGTTTCTGTTTCAAGTTCCTGCTTTAGTTCCTGCCCTGCCTTCCCTTGCTGTGTATGGACTGTAATCCATAGGCTAATAGAAACCTTTCCCTCCTCCGAGTTGCTTTTGGTCATAGTGTTTTATCACAGCCAAAGAAATGAAACTAGAATGGGTTCTCAAGGCAATTGTGGATGATGTCTCACTGGTAATTAGCCCAGCTCACCTGTGACTTCTTGGTGTTACCTGACCCACAGTTTCTGAGGTTTGGCTATCCCAGACTGTGTCAAATGCTCAGTTTCCACAAACCAGGAATGAGCAACTCACCAGAAGGCCAATTGGAGAAAAACTTGTACCTCTGTCAACACTTACCACACAAACAAAAAACGAACAGTGGGTCAGGTGATCTCAGCTGGAGGATTTTGCTATTTGTTCTTTTACTTTGAAAAGAGAAAAGGAGTCAGGGAGCCCAAAGCATGCCCACAACACATGGGGCTGTCTGGTTATTTTCTAACTCCCAAGTCTCGTTGATAAACACTTCAGTACATGAAAGAGTTAACCACAAACACCACAGAATGTCAACTTGCTTAAAATTAAAGTACTATCAGATTAAAAAGCAAGAGGTGAGGAAAAAATAGCCTCCTGTTCATTCTCTGAAACCTGAAGGCAGCCTTCCGCTCAAATCTTTGAAACCCAGTTCTTGGGAAGGAGTTTTATTTTTAGTAGAGATACGCTAAATTGGCAAATCCCACCTACAGTCTTCTGCAAAGGAACAGAGTCTTCAAGAAATTTAGGTTGTATTGAAAATTAGGTTGAAGAGGGTTTCAAATAGCTATCAGTGGGTTTTCCCCTGTGTGTTTAAAGAAAGCTATGGTGATGCATGCCTGTATTCCCAGCACTTGGGAAACTGTGGCATGTGATGACTGAGTTCAAGGCCACCCTGTCTACATAGTGAATGCCAGGTCAGCCAGGAATATATAGCAAGACCCTGTCCCCCAAAATGCAGCAAGATAAACACAAAGAAAAGAGAAAAGACCAGAGACACAAACATGATGTGGGCTAACAACCTGATACCAGAAGGGAGACAGAAAACAAAGAAAAAGTCACAGAGAATGACAGACACCCAGGAGCGACAACGTCAGGCATCATCAATTCTACAGTCTAATAATTAATATTATGTATTATAATAAAACACACACAATTAAAGTATATGAAATCAGGGGCTGGAGAAATGGCTCAGCAGCTAGGAGCACTGGCTGCTATCTCGGAGAACTCAGGTTTGAATCCCAGCATCCACGTGGTTGCTAACAACTGTCTATAACTCCAGTTCCAGGGGATCTGATGCCCTCTTCTGACCTCCACAGGCATGACTTGACATGGATGCACTTACATTCATGCACGCAAAACACTCATACACATAAAATGTAAATAAATAAGTAAAAAATTATACATGCACGTGTGTGTGTGTGTGTGTGTGTGTGTGTACGTGCATGCGTGCGTGCACCCGCATGTGAATCCAGGGCTGAGGAGCTGGCTCAGTGGGTAAAGTGCTTGCTGCACAAGCATGAGGATCTGAGTTGAGATCCCCAGCACCCACATAAAGCGGGCCATGGCCCCAAGTGCCTGTAATCCCAGCACTGGAAAGCAGTGGGAGGTGGGGACAGGCACTCGCTGGCTAGCCGGCCTAGGTAATCTGTGGCTGCAGTACGCCCATGAGGAGGAAGATGCATTCAGATGCCTCAGCCTGGCCTGCTCTGGCCCACAGTTGCTCAGCATTAGCTGAACTTGAGGAAACCGTGAGAAAGGAAAGGAAAGTGATGGTCTGACTGGTGCCAGGCAGTGAAAGCTAGAAGTGGAAGACGAGCCTCCCCCATCAAGCACAGGCAGGACCTCTCCCCCATCAGCAGGATCTCTGAGGAAATTGCCCCCCCCAACTTTTTTTCTAAAAAGACTTAAAAATGTTTGTTTTGCTTTCCTTAAAACAGGGAGTTTTCTCTTCACAAAGCTCCTTTCTGTTCTAAATCAGGCTCTGAACTTAAGTGTCACTACCACAAGGACCGGAAGCAGAGAATGTGCTCATGTTCAGCTGAGTGACAGGTTTGGTGGGGTTTCATAAGGAGGAAGGAACCACAGTCTGCCCACAGTCAGTAAGTGTCACACATGCAATCCAGTGTCAAGTCACTGGCCCCAAAACTCCCGGGAAACTCTCGGGGTGCCGGGCAGGAAGAGGCTGACGTCAACCTAGGTGCTGGGGACTTCAAAGAAAACTTTTAGAAATGTTTCTTTTGCCTTTACCTGGCAACACGGTAAAAGGACTGTGCCCCGGGAACACAGCATAACACACTGCATCGTATTTTGTATATATTTATCATATATTACTTTTATAATTCGAGATATATATTTTTAAGGAAACACTGCTTCTTTGGATGGAGCTGCATCTCAGTGGTCAAGTGCTTGCCCAGCATGAATGAGGCCCTGGGTTCAACATCAACATCACAAAAATAAAAAACCCAAAACCAAAACAAAAGCCCGATGGATGGTACATGCATGTAATGCCAGCACTTGGAGGTTAAGGCTGGAAGATCCTGAGTTCAAGGTGAGCTTGAGCTACATAGAGGATTCAAGGCCAGCCTGGGTTATGTAGTCTCTTTTTCAAAAAACCAGGAGACTGAGATAGGCTTATCTGGCCAACATGCGTAAGATCCTGGATTAGATCCCCTGAGCCACAGAAGGGAAAGAGGAAGAGGAAGAGGAACAGGAAGAGGAAGAGGGAGAAGGAGAAGGAGAAGTGACAGAGAAAGAGAGAAGAAAGGGAAGAGAAGGAAGCTGGCTAAGAACATGAACTGGATTAGAAAGTTTCTTTCCTCCCTTCTTTGGAAAACTTGAGTACAGGCGAGGGCTTCACACACACAGACACTCGGGGGCATTGGTCTGTAGACAATGCCTCCAAGATTCCTGGAGCTTTGGGAGCAATGTCTCTAGTTAAAGGAATCTAAATACATTCCACCATCAATGTCCCTACCAGGAACCCTGGAGCAAAACAAAGCTGTATGACCTCCGCCCACATTATTCTGAATTCAAAACGGGAGGTGTTTGATTTTAATAATTCTAGTGCTTCCTGCTGACAAAACAACGCCCTCTACCCCACTCTATGTCCTAAATATTGGTGTAAATGACAGGTAGTCCTGGCTTGAGATGTGCTATTCTTGCAGGACTGATGAGCACCAGCCTACATGAACATCATCAGCTCTGTCTTTGCCCTTGAATCTCAGTACTTGGTCTGGGTCACAAGAGTCCAGGCTGTGTATTTCTCCTAGTGAGCTCCTGGAGGCCAAGAGTTGGGTCTTACTCAACTTTGTGCCTCTAACCCTGTGACCGATACATAGTAGTTGCTCAATGAATTATGAGGATGAATGAATGAACCCAGCACTGGACATAGAAATGATCAGAAGTCCTGCCACAGTGAGAGGCTGTTTCTTCTCCCCACATGGCTTCCCTCTTCCCTTGTCACATCTGCCAGTGCAGCTGTTTTTATTTGACCCTTGGAGGCACATCCCTATCTTTGCCTTTGTTTTTTATTACTGAGAGCACAAAAAAGCAGTTTCTGAAGGAGGTATCTATTTTGGTTCCAAATAGAAAAGAGTGGGTGACTCTGTGGGCAGAGATGGCAATTCCTGAGCAAGGTGTGGTGACTCATGCCCAGAGGTGCTCAGAATTTCCTGTTTTGTGGGCTTTGGGGGCAGACTCGGCTGCAATACTTTCTTTGAAGCAGGGTCAGAGGCATGGAAAGCACCGCAGGCTGCTCTTTGAGGGTAGAAAGGAGGCTGTAAAGGACGCAGAGTGATCCAGAGAACACAGACTTAAGGATCAGATGGGACCTGAAGAGATCCTGCCAGAGCCAGGCAGAGAGGCACACCTTTGTAATCCTAGCACTTGGAAGGTGGAGGCAGGAGGATCAGGAGTTTGATCAGCTGCATAGTAAATTTGAGGCCTGCCTGGGCTACATGAGACCCTGTTTCAGAAAAACAAAATGAGAGGCCGAGGAGATGTCTCAGTGGTGAGACATGCTTGCTGGCTAAGCATGAGAATCCAAGTTCAGATTCACCTCCAACCACATAAAATCCTGGGCATGGAGGCATATGCTCCAGTGCCAGGGCTAGGGGAGACAGGAAGACCGCTGGGGCTTGCTAACCACATAGTCTAGCTGAATTGGTGAGGTTCTGGTTCAGTGAGGTACCCTGCTCCCCGCCTCCCCCCACAGTAAGGTGAAGAGTAATAGAGGACAACACCTGACATGGTCCTCTGGCCTCCACATGTGCGCACACAAACAAAAAGGGTGGCTGTGCTGGTAGACTGAGGAGGTGCTGGGCATGGTGGCAGTAGCTCAGGCGGGCAGGCACAGACCCACTTCGCACAGTCACACGGGCACAGACCACTTCACACAGTCACACGGGCACAGACCGCTTCACACAGTCACACCGGCCAGACCCGCTTCACACAGTCACACGGGGCAGCCGCACACACCTCCTACACATGCTTATATCATCTTCTTAAAAGCAACCATGAATTTCTTGGTTAACATGGCAAACATATTTTTGACATTTAGTGGTACTTCAGCAATATAACGGCAATTTCAAGTTCTAGAACCTTCTTTGTTATGCGACATCAGCGACCTAACCTGTTTAAGCCTTGGTTTGTCAAGTATATAGTAGAGATGAGAAGAATGACCTTATTTTGAGAATTAATTTTTAAAAACATGATATTTTGACATAATACCTGAAAACCCCTTAGAAGAAACGAGTCTGAGCTCTTGTTAATCCATTCGTGTTTAAAATGTTTCTTACTTTGAGGCTTAAAACCAACAAGCCTCAGGGAAAACGAGGAGAGCCGTCAGTATTGGGCATGGCCTTGTTCTAAGCCACCAACTGCTTTTGGGTTCACAAAGTCAATATAAATATTCTCTCTGTCTCTCTGTCTCCATCTCTCTGTCTTCATCTCTCTGTCTCTCTGTCTTTATCTCTCTGTCTCTCTGTCTCCATCTCTCTGTCTTCATCTCTCTGTCTCTCTGTCTTTATCTCTCTGTCTCTCTGTCTCCATCTCTCTGTCTTTATCTCTCTGTCTCTCTGTCTCCATCTCTCTGTCTTCATCTCTCTGTCTCTCTGTCTCCATCTCTGTCTCTATCTCCATCTCTCTGTCTCTCTGCTTCTATCTCTCTGTCTCCCTGCCTCTATCTCTCTGTCTTCATGTCCCTGTCTCTCTGTCTCCATCTCTCTGTCTCTCTGTCTCCATCTCTCTGTCTTCATCTCTCTGTCTCTCTGTCTTTATCTCTCTGTCTCTCTGTCTCCATCTCTCTGTCTTCATCTCTCTGTCTCTCTGTCTCCATCTCTCTGTCTTCATCTCTCTGTCTCTCTGTCTTCATCTCTCTGTCTCTATGTCTCCATCTCTCTGTCTCTATGTCTTCATCTCTCTGTCTCTGTCTCTGTCTCTGTCTCCATCTCTCTGTCTTTATCTCTCTGTCTCTCTGTCTCCATCTCTCTGTCTTCATCTCTCTGTCTCTCTGTCTCCATCTCTGTCTCTGTCTCCATCTCTCTGTCTCTCTGCTTCTATCTCTCTGTCTCCCTGCCTCTATCTCTCTGTCTTCATGTCCCTGTCTCTCTGTCTCCATCTCTCTGTCTCTATGTCTTCATCTCTCTGTCTCTGTCTCTGTCTCTGTCTCCATCTCTCTGTCTCTCTGCTTCTATCTCTCTGTCTCCCTGCCTCTATCTCTCTGTCTTCATGTCCCTGTCTCTCTGTCTCCATCTCTCTGTCTCTCTGTCTCCATCTCTCTGTCTTCATCTCTCTGTCTCTCTGTCTCCATCTCTCTGTCTTCATCTCTCTGTCTCTCTGTCTCCATCTCTCTGTCTTCATCTCTCTGTCTCTCTGTCTCCATCTCTCTGTCTTCATCTCTCTGTCTCTCTGTCTTTATCTCTCTGTCTCTCTGTCTCCATCTCTCTGTCTTTATCTCTCTGTCTCTCTGTCTCCATCTCTCTGTCTTCATCTCTCTGTCTCTCTGTCTCCATCTCTGTCTCTATCTCCATCTCTCTGTCTCTCTGCTTCTATCTCTCTGTCTCCCTGCCTCTATCTCTCTGTCTTCATGTCCCTGTCTCTCTGTCTCCATCTCTGTCTCTGTCTCCATCTCTCTGTCTCCCTGCCTCTATCTCTCTGTCTTCATGTCCCTGTCTCTCTGTCTCCATCTCTCTGTCTCTATGTCTTCATCTCTCTGTCTCTGTCTCTGTCTATGGAGACTGGTCTACTCTTTATGCCTTTTAAATGAAGAAAATACTTGCCTCTAGATAACTCCCTTTTGTTCTTTCATGCACTGCTCTTTCTTCTTCTGGGAGAAACCATTCAACTGCTGCTAGTCCAGTCATGCCAGCCTGTTCCTTCACAGCATCCCACTTGAAGGGACCCCCAAAAAGCAGAGAAAGCAAGTCAAGAGCCTCGGACCACACCTTTCCGAAGAGCCAGATCTACCAGGTAGCTCAGGATGTGAGCAGTTCCGGTCAGCATCTTCCCCCTTCTCTCCGCCCATCTTCCTGTCAGTGCGGGCCTCTAGCCACCCGCCTGTTAGTGCCTTCGAGTTCTTGCTGCTGCACCTGTTCTGCATTCGGGGTGCCTGGAACTGGCCTGAATGCTGCTCAACAAAACTCTGTGAGCTGGTAGAGTAGAAGTGGGCCACGGATTCTGGCCTTGGGGTATGAGGTAGTCAAGGATGGGTCAGGGGAAAAACTTAGATATAGGTGCAGAACACTCAAAGCACCTCTGACTGTATCTAAGGGTGTCATATAGTACTGGCAAGGCTGGCCAATGGTCATCATGTCAAGGAAATATACTAGAGGGCTGGAGGGATGGGTCAGTGGTTAAAAGTACTGGCTGCTCTTGCAGGGGACCTGGGTTTGAATCCAAGCACCGACATGGTGGCTAACAACCATCTGTGACTCCAGTTCCAGGGACTCCAGTGCCCTCTTCTGTCCTCCACAAACACTGACTGACATGAGTTCACTTATATACATGCAGGCATAGCACTCAAATACATAAAATAAATATTTTTTAAAACGAAATAATACTAGAGGCCACTAACACCTGCAGGCTCAGGAGGGTCAAACTAAGAGACATTCAAAGTCTTTAAAAAACTTTTTAAATTTTAAATTGTGTGTGTGCGTGTGCATATGTACACATGCGTGCAGGTACCTGAGGGGACCAAGAGGCATCATGCTGGAGTTACAGTGGTGGTGAGCTGCCCAACATGGGTGCTGGGGATTGAGCCCAGGTCCTCTGGAGAGCAACAGGTGCTCCTAAGTGCTGAGCCATCTCTCCAGCTCCAAAGTCTTTTTCTGTCTGAGCAAAAGTATTATTGTGTGTGTGTGTGTGTGTGTCTCCTCATGTGGGTACACAATCTCTGAGAGTCTTTCCTAATTATCCAGGCAACATCCTGCTCTCTGTCTTCTGACCACTTATGGTATTCATAAGCTGTGCTGTACAGGCCTTGCAACTTTTGATTGACATTTGATCTTTTCTATGGTCGCTTCTCATTTGAATCTCAAGTTCTGTGTGGGTAGGGGCAGTACGTGTTTCTTCTGCTACATGAGAGCATGCTTTTCAGAATGGGGGAAGGGAATCTATGTACTGACAACACGGACCTCATGTTGGAGCCTGAATGAACCTCAATGTCAAGTAACAAAACCCAGATCCAAACAGTATCTGTTTTATAACAAAATCCTCAGCTGTTTGGTAAAAGTTTGAGAAGTATTCCTTTATTTTTTGCTTATTTGCTTTTAGACAGGGTCTCCTGATAGCCCCAGCTGGCCTGGAACTGAAACTCCCTATGTAGACCAGGCTGGCCTCGATCTCACAGGGATACACCTGCTATCTCCTTTCAAGTGACTCCTCTATTCTTATTGAATAAAAATGAAGCAATGGAATTAGACCAGCATGGAAATAATTTGGGGCTTTTCCTTCCCTTTCTTTGTTCAAAACAGAACCTTACTGTGTAGCTTAGGGCTGGCCTCGTTCCTCTTGTATCAGCCTCTAAAGTGTAAGGATTACAGGTGTACACCACCAGACAGGCAGGGGCCATCATTTTGCTTCTTAAAGGGTTAGTTAGGTTTCAATCCTAACTGCATCTTCAATATTTTGAGGAACGTAAAAACAGTGTCATTGTTATGTCTGATTCTTTTCTCCAGAGAGTCTGACTTTATTGGTCTTAAGCAGTCCCAGACATCTCTTCTACAAACAACCCAGATGCACATTCTAATGAGCAGCTGGGGTTGGGAAACATTTGTTCCAGAGGTATTCCCCGGTGGGACTCGTGTTTTCTTATTGCTGGGGCAAATCCCAGGATGACCACAAAATCAAATAGCCAAAAACTATCTGGGCCATATTAGAATAGAAAATACCCAACATTTTTCAGAGATGACTGTATTGTTGTTTTCCCTGCAAATGGGGGAGTCCTCCTTGAAAACCTGGTGGGGAACTGGTATGGGATATTGACTTTCTCTTAGAAGCTTTCAAGATAGGAATCACTCAGAAGATGTTTCATCTTCACTGTTTGAGAACAAGGACTGTGCCTCTCTTCATCCCTAGCTTCCTAAAACGTGAATGGGAAGACGGATGAAAGAATTGTCACTGAGAGTCGGGATAAAGATTCACAAGAAATACTGGGCTACTATTTAAGAGGCCTGAATTAGTCCAGCTTTTCTTTGAAACCAGTCCGGGAATGAAAGATTTAAAGCTTCTTTGAAGCAATCAGTTCAATAAAGACCCTCTGTTTTCCTCACAATGAACGGTGGGATAAAGAGAAGAGAGACAGGCCCACTCCTTGTGAGCAACATAGTCATTATCTGAGGGAAGAAATTATTTAACAAACAACCTGTAGAAGACCTCACCAAAATGTAGTGCTGTTTCTGCCGTAACACCCACAACTGCACCAACACAGAAGCGGTTATCTTGTTGCAACATAGGGCAGCGCCTTTTGGGTGTTGGAAATAACCTACCACGTGATGTCAGGCTTTGGTCTGTTCATACCTGGTGATCTTTCAACCCTGACCATGTTAGGCATGTCTTCAGTCGGGAAACGTTTTCATTTCCAAAAGTACCCCAGCTGCATGTGGCTTTTTAAACAGAACCTTTTTTCTTATATTTCTAGAGTTCTTGGCATAAAGGATGGAACTGGAAGGGGATTTCAAAATCTCTGCATCGACCTTCTCCTTTTACAAATATTTGTCAAAACCATGACCTTCCTGTCTTGCCTTTGATGCTCCTGAAATGTCACTCGAGGAATTTGTTCTGCATTCCCCCTTTTCACAAAGTTCACTTTCCTCCTGATTCTGTTTCCACTGACCTCAGGCGGTGTGCTCTATTTCCTAAAGGAATTCTCTATCAACTGATAAAAATTTGGTTCATCATCGGACAGTGAGATGAACAGGGTGCTAACCTAAACAGCTACCATGTTAAGTGAGGCATAGTTTACCTTCATGGTGGTCATGGAGACCACAGGAATGATTTCCACAAGAAATTACTCAAAAGTATCCAGAATATTTGAAGGTTTTGACAAAAAAAAAAAAAGAAGAAGAAGAAGAACAAAAATTCCAAGAATTCGGGGCTGAAGAGATGGCTCCGTTCATAAAGTGCTTGCTGCATAAACTTGAAGACACAAGTTCAGACCCCCAGAACTCACATAAAAACTGAGGGTTGTGGTGCACGTCTATAGCCCCAGTGCTGAGAAGGCAGAGATAAACAGATCCCTGGGGCTGCAGGCCAGCCAGCCTAGCCAAATCATATAGGTCTGGGCCAATGAGAAACTCTCTCTAAACAAAAGAACATCAACCACCAAAGTGAATGACATCAGAAGAGTGATATCAAGGTTGACTCCAGACCTTCCTACTCAGGCACACATGCTTGCCTGCACATCTACTCAAACACACACAAATTGTAAGAATCCTTGCCTTTGAGATGACTGGATTGGTAGAGCTCTTAAGAGCACACAACTGGAGTCACTTGCTCTTTATAGAATTGTAAAGCTTCCAGTTCTCGAAGCTTAAAACACAGCATACGCACAGGTCACGTGTCAAGGTGCCTATTTAAAACATACTGTTTTAAAGAAAGTCATGAGTATTTTGTTAAGTGTTTCCTCTGCTTAGCAAATAGACTCCAAGGTCTAATTTGAAGATGAACCAAAGTAATAGTAGCTATAATACTCTGCATCCAGAGAAACTGAAGGATCATATGTGAAGCCTTAACACATTTTAGATGGGAAATTCTAGTGTGGGCAGTAACTTTTACCAGAAGGGATGATTAGACAAACATATCACCTTAATGGGTTTCCACACCTTTTGTCTTTTGAATCTAGAGGGATGAAGATTTAATTACAGAATTCCTAGAATGAAAGAAAAATGATCAAGGGACATATAAACTCTCAGAATTTCCACAGTTCTGAGAAAGGTGCCTTTAATAACCTGCTGTCTTGGCAACATCAGGGAGAATTCTCTTTTTAACCACATCCCAAGACCCAGTAATATAGAGACGAAAAACACCCAGGTTGACTAATACATCCCTTGTACCACAGCACAATTTTAAATGGTGGCTTTGGAAATTTTCAGAATGAAAATCTGCCTTATGAATCAGCTAGAAATTGCATCTGTTGACAAGTCTGTTTGATTTTGTTAAAGACCTCTTACCCCTAAAGAATAGAAAGACTTGTTTATTTTTAAGACTGGGTTCTACCTGGAGAAAGAAACCCTGAAATAAGATTATTTCTTGTCCTGGAGTAGTTTCTAAATCACCTGGTAATCCCAGAAATTCAACCCATTTGGTTCTTTTTGACCACTGGAAATTCAGTTGCCTCTTGATTGAACTACTTTAAGAGCCTTATGACCTACTCTTAAACCTGACCTCCCTCCACCTCTACTCTTAGCAAGAATCACCCATGATCTTGTTTGCAGAAGAAAGAAAGAGGATGAGCTGGGTTTGTCTTGGCAACTGTTTGATATTCTGAGTTTTGGTTTCTTCTATAGGTTTATGGCACCCACAGTGCAAAGTGGCTATAATAAGTACTGTGATGAGATTTGTGTGTCTGGAGTGTTAAAAGTACTCTATAAATGGTACTATCTACAATTTTCAAGTAGTTTTTTGTTCCCTATCAAGTGGAATGAAAATGTTTTAACTTGTAGGTTGGGAATGTAGCTCAGGGATAGAGTGCTTTTCTCTAGTGCTCAAAGCCTTGAGTCTCTATGCCCAGCAGTACAGGAAAAGAAAATATTTGAGCTTCCTATCCAAGGTTTTGGTTCAGTCCTTTGACCCCATTCCCATCTCTCTATTCTCTACCCGGTATCACCATATCCTTATCCAGGGCAGGGGATGAAGGGGACCCCTTCCTGACCTCTAATGCACTGCTGTGTCTTGGCTCCTGTGTCTTCGCTATCTGAAATCTTCATTTATGGAAATTCACCAGTCCCCGGGCTCCATTTGCTTGCCACCTTCTTTGATGGCCCTGTACTCCTGTTGATCTAAACAAAATTCCAACCTGTATTACTGTTATTTCTGCATGCCTTCTTCTCCTGACAAGGTGATGTATCACTTAAGGATCAGGACTAGGTCACGTTTGCTTTTGTATTCCCTACAATATTGAAGATAGGCATAAGAGATATTGGACAGATCTTTTGAAAACTGGGTGAATGAAAGACTGAATGATAATCCACCTGCCTCCCTGCGTCATTGTTATCAAGACCATTCTGATCGCTAGATTAGTCACTCACAGCTCATAATAACATGTTTACTTGAAGTGGTCCCTCAAGGATAGAGCATCCTTGATGGTAAAAGACCTTGGTTGTTCTGACTGGAACTGACCTGGCAAAAGCGTGGTTGAGGGAAAAATGCCACTGGGGGAGAAATCACAAACTTGCAAAAAAAAAATCACAGCAACCTTAACTCTGAAGTGAGGATGGTCCCACAACAGGTCACTACAGAGCTCAGTAGAATGTGGCCACTTGTCCCCAATTTAGACATCAAACTATTTGTATACATCATTATTTTTTCTCTTCTCAATACATTTTTTTCTGGAGCCAGTTAAGAATCTGTTTCTAGAAATTAAGAATATGAAATTGTAGACTTTCAAAAATATATTTTCATATCTCTCTTTCTGAGTTAATAAGAGAAGACTGTATTTAAAAATTCACAATTAAGACAGGTGGTTTATGGTCTGAGTTTGTGGTTTTTATTTCTTAAAATAATATCTGAGAAAATCCATGATGATGAAATTCAAAAGTTGCATGTATGTCCTCATGTACATACAGCAGAAATACACAGAAACTGGGAAAAGTCATGCCCTAAAACAAGTACATTTATATTTTCTAAAATTCCCATAACATTGCACTTATAACGAGCTTCCACAATATTATTCCTGAGGGAGTAAAACGAAGTATACAACCTTGAAAATAAATGTTTTTGAGATCTTAAATTATCCCGGTATTTGTGAGTTAGATGGACTGACAGAGCTCTCCGGTGGTTTTTTAGAATTATCTGGTATTTGGAGTTGAGGGTGCAGTGGAAAACTAAATTTATTGAAGAATAAAAGAAAATGTATTAGCTGGACATGTAGGCATAGGCTTGTAATCCCAGTGCTCAAGAGGTTGAAGCAGGGGGATCTGCAGTCTGAGGCCACCTTGGGTTATATAATGAGTTCCAGTCTAGCCTAGGCTACAGAAGAGAGTAGTGAAAACAAGCAAACGAAAGCCAAGCACATTAGAGCACACCTGTAATCCCAGCATCTGGAGGTAGAGGCAAAGGGTCAGGAGGTCAAGGTCATCCTTGGCCTCATAGTGAATTTGAGGCCAGCCTGGGCTGTATAAGAGTCTGTCTTAAAATACCCCAAACTAAAAGAGACTATGAGTAAAAAGAACCTCTTGTGCTGTTCTAAGAATCCTTTATGGACTAGGAGCGACTGAGGCAAAAGATGAGGCCCTGGTGCTCCCCAAACAAGAGGTAGAGCCCAAGTTTCAACATCTCTCTTGGGGTTTTCTACCTTACTCTGCCCTAGTTTTGTGACTGGGGAGCCGCAGCATCCCAAGATTTCCAAGATTCCCAGGCCCACCCCGGCCCCTTACCTGTCAGACAGCCAGGCACTATGGTGAATGAGAGTAGCCCCAGCATCAGCAAGCATGGCTCCATCTCCATGGCACTCGGGGTCAGGTTGGGAGGATGAAGAGGATGAGGTCTTCACAGTGTACTGCGTCTGCCTTTCTTGCATCCACTGGGAAGATGCCAGAGAAAAAAACTCAGTCCACTCAGGCTGTCATCTTGTTCAACTGTCCAATGTCAATGACAGGACTTGCTCTATTTAAGTATTAGACTGGTCTTTTCAGCAGGAAGCTGTGCCTACTCTGTTCTGTGATCTCATATAGGAAGTGTTTTTTTGATGACAATATAGTTTGCGGTAATTTTTCAAACCAATTTTTTTTCTTTTAAGTTCAGTTGCTGGGAGGTGTGGGCTGGGGTTGGTGAGAAGGATCAGACTTCATTTATGAATCCTTTCTTGAGCTTCACCCATAAAAGGAAAGGGAGATTCCCCCTGCTGTGGAAGGAGGGGTGAGCAAGCACTTCTTGGCAGTGGTCTCTCAGGATTTTGTCTTCCCCCAGCCTTGCCGATCCCCCTAAGAGGGCTCAGGAGGGGCCACCAAATATGGAGAAGTAAGGTCACTCAGTGTGTGGAAGGGCAGCCTTGGCCACAGATGGCCATTTCATTTAAAGTGGCCAGATGCTGGAGCTGTCTTAGAAGTCTAGCTGGCATCAAGGCTGAGCCTCCAATCTTCAGATCATAGCAAAGAAAACAGCAAAATGACTGATACTCAGAATTCATGAGTAATTAGTAAGATTTATAATCAGTACTGTCATTTTATAAGCTATTTTGCCACCAGATTATTTTTCTTTTCATGGACCTACTAACAGCAAGCATTGATTCTAAACTTCTGACATTTTAAAATTGTTGTAAAACTCAATCTTGCTTATTGATTTGTGAGACCTCTCCTCTGGGTTTGATGCTATAGTCAACTATGGTTGGTATATAGAAATTTGTTACCATGAGCAATCATGAAAATTATGGTCAAATCTAATTTTTAGAATAGTAGAAAGCCGGCAGAGACATTGAAAAAAGGAAAACTGCCCAGAAAGCAAAGGAAAACCTGATCCAGGACAAATCATCTCTGCTCATTAACCACCCAGAAAAAGAGAACAGGCACTGTGAAACGAGGTGAGTAGAGTTTGAAAAAACATAGCGAAGGATAGGCAGTGTGCTTATCAAAGTGTGATGAAAGTCTCATGTATATATTTATGTATCTCTGTGTGTATGTAACTCTAGGGGGTGTTAGGGATTAGAAATTATAATCTGCTCCAAACACAATTTATCAATGTAAATTACTTTGCAATAGCCATTTCTCATTTTTTAAGAAATTCCAAGTTGATTATTCATTTTCACTTTGAAATAATAGAACTTATTGCTTGATTGAGAACTGTGCTAAACTCTTTCAGTTGTATAGCAAAGTCAAGTATAATTGTCTGATATAAAAATGTTTTAAAAATCATCAGCTGCAACCTGTCCCTTGACATGACGGAGACTGACAGCAGCTCACCAAAATTGTTCCCTCTTTTCTTCTCCATCGCATGAATACGATGCACTTCTTGGCATCCCATATCTAAGCGTGGTCATGTGATGAAGTTCTTGCCGTAAAACTAGAGAAGTGATGTTTAGCACCTCTACATAATTTAACTGGGAAACCCTGGCTTTTCTTTCTTAATGGCTGAAATGGCTATGATGGGACTAATTTGGAAAACCAGGAGTTAACAATGGTGGTAATGTGCTCAGCTTGGTTTCTAGATGCAAGTAGCATAACTCCCTGCAACTCACAATACACACACTCACTTCAATGAGAAAACCAAAAACCCCTCTTGAACATTAAGATGTATTATTATTTTTTATGCCCGCCTATCCTGATTAGCATAATTAATCTCAAGAGACAAATCAACCTTCCCTTGCCGTTGTATCTGTGATGCCGTCTAAGAAAGCAGACATGTTTAAGGGTGGATTAAAGGATGGATTTCCACTTTTCAAATCATGTGAGAACAGCAACAGTCTGTTCTTGACAAACGCATTTTGTGAGCTTGTAACCAAGAAGGTGTCACTCATCTTTTCAAGGTGTGGAGGCTCTGTGCCAGTCCACTTAACCACAAATCTAGCAAGACAGTTCCATGCTGTTTGGTCCATATGTTTATAAACACATCTTGACATGTGAACCAAGACATTCCTGAAGCTGCGTAAGCAAAATGGCAGAAAAAGTGTCTAAGTACCATTGGAGAGTATTAATTTTGTACGCATGGGATTTCTTTTTCATTTATTTATTTTTATTTTATGTGTATAAGCGTTTGCCTGCATGTATGTATATGTACCATGTGTGTGCAGTGCCTGCAGAGGGCCAGAAGAGGGCATTGGAGACCTGGACCTAGAGTTACAGGTGGCTGTGAGTCACCATATGGGTGCTGGGAACTGAATCTAGGTCCTCTGGAAGTGTAGCAAGTGCTTTTTAACACTGAGCTATAAAAATATTTTTTTAATCACAAAGCCCCCACAAGTTTTCTGGGACAAACAGGAGGACCAACTCCAAGTGCTGAGATGAACCAAAGTAAAATAATCTAGTTTACTTTCACAGTTTATACTGGTTTGTATTGCAGTTGAACTCAGACATAATGTACTGACCTTGAGTTTCCTAGTTGAAGCTTAATTGAACTATGTAGAGATATTAGAGCAGGAGAGAGGAAAAGAAAGCAGATCCATCAACTGTGTATCACCACATACTGAGGCTATACAGAGGACCATGCCTCAGTATCTGTGGGAGACTAGCTTTAGCACTCCTGTATGGGCACCTAAATCTGTAGATGCTCAAATCCTTCTTGTAAAGTAGCATAGTATCTGCTACTTAAAGTCCTCCCAGACTTTAAGGCTTCTATAGATTACTTAGACCTAATACTATGTAAGTTCTGTTTAAATAAGTTGTGCTGTGTGGTTTAGTGACTTGTGACCAACAAAAGAAGTCTGCATTTGCTCAGTACATGAGCAAGTTATTTTTTAATATTATGACAGCAGATCTGCCCAGAATGAGCTCATGATTAAAATGGGAAAACTGAATACAATTTTCCCAGGTGGGCCTTTGCAGTTCATTATACTCTGTCGTAACACCACACCCTCCAAAATCCACCTTTTACCTCCAGTCTAGTTGCTGATAATTTTTTGTGTGTGTGAATAAGACCCCTTTTGAGGATCTAATGAAATTTTGGGTTCTTTCCCCGGGGAAAATGCATGTCAGTATCTAATCAGCAAACCTACAGACAGTTCACTAGATGGCTGTTAGCTGCCATGTGGGTGCTGAGATTCAAATCCGGGACCTCTGCCAGAGTACTCAGTGCTCTTAACCATCAAGCCATCTTTCCAGCTTCATATGTTCAATGTATTTTCGAAATCATCACTCAGTGGTACACATGCATATGAGTGTTCAGTCATGATTTATTAAGACACATGAAAATGAACACATAACTTGCACATAGTAAAACCATTTCAGATAAATCCTTTCGAGCACATATCAAGGTTTTGTTTCAAACCTACTAGAAAGAGGTGATTTCCACTAAGTCCAGTTCAAATATTTCTTTCCTAGCAGATACAGGAAGAAAAGGTATCTAGACCACCTCGATAGATTAAGAAAGAAACATTTGATTAAAGGTCACTAAGTTCTTCCAGGACAGATGGTCACACTATATAAGCTGAGTCTGAGCTTATCAGGAAACTGCTTGACTCTATCATCAGAAATGTTTGGTATTTCTCAGAAGAAACTGCTCGTCATAGCACCAAGTCTCTGACCCAGATTGCCTTATCTTGGGTTAGAGATGATGCTTCTCTTCCTGACAGTAGCGAATGCTAACAATCAAAATGAAGCAGAGAGGAGAAATTTAGGAAAGGAGAAATTACTGAGTGGATCTGGTCAAAAAAGACCTAAGGATGTCCTTGAAGGATGAACGTAGCCTTAGTAAGTGGGTACTGAGGTTGAATGCCGTGGTCAACAGTCAATCAGAAGCACAGTTGAGCGGGAGGATATTAGAAGGCAGGTTCAAAAATGTCAGTTAGATTAAGGGTGAAGAAGATTTGGAAGGACAGAAGATGTTTGGATCTTAGCCCCTGGACATGTGGGGAGGCATCCTCCAAGTGATGATGACATAATTGGCCTGGTGTGTGTGTGTGTGTGTGTGTGTGAAGAAGAAATTTGCAGGGGAGATGGAGGCATTGAAATGCTAAAACACTCTCTAGGCAAGAAATAATAAAGATCTAAATAAGGTGACAAAAATCCAAATAACACAGAGGCTTGCTGCAGAGCGTTTTGTAAAGGAAAAATTACAGTTTTTAATACCTGAATATTAGGTATAATAGGAACGGAAGGTGGAAAACAGAGGTCTGAGCTTTGGTTTGAGTTCAGTTAGTCAAATGAATGGGTAGGTCTAGGTGTCCAAGGCAGGTATTGGGTGAGTCTCATTTATGAATAGGATTATTAGGGTCCACTTGGGTTGTTCTCTCATTTCCACTGTACTGAATGGTCTTTAAAGATAGGAACTTTGCTTCTGGCATTTCCTAGTCACAGGAGAGTTTGGCTTCCTTATCTCTCCCCCAGCACACTAAGAACAGCTTCTTTCTCCTCCTCCTCTTCCTCTTCTTTTTCCTTTTTTTTTTTTTTTGGCAGAAAATCCAGATAGTCTCAAACTTGCTATGTAGACCAGAAAATCCAGATAGTCTCAAACTTGCTATGTAGACCAGGCTGACCTCAATCTCACAAATATCCACTTGTCTCTGCCTCCCAAGTGCTGGGACTAAAAGCATGTGCCACCACACCCGGGTCTCCCCTCCACCACACTAACTTTTAGCACAGTTTGTTTATCAGCATCAGGACTGGCACGGAAGAAGTAAAGGAATGGAGGGAGGCCAGTGGTGAGAGAGGCCGGGTGCCTCCACTCACTGCTCTGTCCTCCTCTGACTCTCACACTTTGTCACTGCATCAGTCCCAAAGAGCACAGAAAATCCATGAAAGGAAAAAAAAAAATGGCGCGTGAGGGACCAAATGAAATAATGAAAGTGGAGGAATGAATGGGGCAGGGACGACTGAACACGGGGTGGTGGGCTCTGCTCAGGGTGAGTACCTCGACGTCTTCTTTGTTGTCGGTTTTTGTCATTGGTCTTTTTTGAGACAGGGTCTCCCTGTAGCCCCAGCTGGCCCGGAACTCCCTATGTAGACCAGGCTGGCCTCGATTTCACAGAGATTCACCTGCCTCTACTTCCCAATGCTGAGATTGGTGTGTACCACCATACCCAGCTTAATGGGTACCATACATTTTAAAAAATTTATTTGTTTTAGGGGCTAGAGATATGACCCAGCGGTTAAGAGCACTGGCTGCCCTTCCAGAGGACCTGGGTTCAATTTCTAGCACACACATAGTGGCTAACAATTGCTTGTAACTCCAGTTACAGGGATCTGACTTCCTCTTCTGGCCTCTGTGGGCTTTGTACAATACAGGTGCACTTACACACATGCAGACAAAACACTCATATATGTATATGTAAAATAAAAATCAATCAATCAAAATAAAATAAAATTTATTCAATTTAATTTTATGTGTATGTGTGAATACACATGCATTCAGCATCAAGGGGGCCGGGCTTAGAGAGTTCTACAGCCTTTCTGGGTCTCCAGTGGCTCATTGCTTCCTGGGCTTGCTTGAAGATGTGAGTGCTCAGCTTTGACGTCTACTCCAGCCACCTCTGCCACCATGCCTCCCGGCTGTGATGGTCTCTTACTCCTTTGAAATCGAACGCTAAATAGCTCTTCCTTTGATAAGCTTCCTTGGTCAGGATTTCTATCACAGCAACAGCAGAGTGACTGATACATATGTATCAAATGGTTGGGCTATTTTTTCCTTTTTGAGACAAGGTTTCCCTGTAGCCCCAGCTGGACTGAAACTTGCTATATAGACCAAGCTGGCCTTGAACTCACAGAGATCTGCCTGCCTCTGCCTTCCAAATGCTGGGATTAAAGGCATGTGCTACTAAACAGTTGGGCTTTTTTGTTGTTTGTTTCGTGCTGGGGGTTGAACCCAGAGTCTTTTTAATTCCCTGCACAGATCTGTCACCAAGCTACAAGCCCCCAGTCCCAAAACATCCTGTTTGTTTTTTTTTAATTGAAACATAATACTTATACCTACTTTATGAGGTGCAGTAGAATTAGGGACATTCGAATACTTCTCTAGCTATTTTGAATGCATAACAAATTGTTATAGACTGTAGTTATCCTACCATGCCACAGCACGCTGGAACTGCATTTCCTCTCTAACTGTATTTTGGCACCCATGATCTACCCTTCAAAAATATCTTTTTAATTCTTTCATCGTTGTTTTCAGGTGTTAGGACATGGCTCAGGACCAGGGCATAGTTCAAGGGTCGAGTGCTTGCCTAGGATGTGTAAAGCTCCGGCACTGTGATCCCCAGCACTCCTCCCCTCTCTTTCCCTCCTCCCCTCCCCCTTTCCAAGTCATTCTTAACATGCTAGGCAAGAATTTTCACAATGGACAAAATGGAAGCGGGTTGAACAGATAGCTTACTGAATAAAATACTTGCTGCACAAGTGTGGAGACTGGAGAACTCAGAAAAGCCAGGTGGGCCACTGGGCTCACCTGTGATCACTGCACTCAGTGGGTGGAGATGGGGTCCCCACGGGCAAGCTGCCTAGCTAGACTATTCACATCCCTAGCTCAGGGTTAACTGACTTGCCTCAGTCAATGAAATGCAGAGTGAGTAGGAAAATACCCAACTTCAACCTTTGACCTGCACACACATACACACACACACACAAGTGCACAGCATCCCACACACGCAAACATGCATACACACATGCATGCATACACATACACACGTAAAAAATGGACTAATCAAAAGAAAAATGGTGGACGGACATCAAAGTAGAGCTGAGGAAGAAAGGTGGGCAGGGACCAAGGTGGGGGACAAGGACTGGAGCACTTTGGAGGCACAACCTAAAGAGCAAAATAAATTCTAAAAATCATTTGATGAAAATAGTTCACAATTTACTTTGCAAGGTTAACACTTTTCCCCAACATTCCAAAAAGTTTTAGCTAAAATTCCTCCCTTACTCAAGAATTTTGGAGTTGAATTAGCCTTGAGGATGTGCTGAGATGCTTGCACACAGCTTTCTCTGTGAGCCAGGAAAAAGGAGGAAGCCAGGGACTCACACGCTCGCTCGCTCTCTTCCTTCCCAAAGTGTGCTCCTGTCCTATTCACTGTTTACTAACGTCTTCGTCACTGAAGTCCGAGGGAAGGGAAAACTAAAGTCCAAATCAAAGCATTTCACGACGGACAACAACTGACTGAGCACCGTCAATGAAACCAAGAGTTACGCTGGAGTCTGAAGTCAAGGAGTGAAGACTCGGCCCTTGCTCTGATTGTGGCCAAAGAAAAGGGCCCTTGAAAAGGGAAGTGGCTGTTCATTGATCCTTGACGCTGTCAGACTTGCCCTGCACTGCTTGGGCGACCCCACATGAAAGCAGTCTTTCTGGAGGAGCCGCGTGCTCGCCTGTGGTCTCAGAATTAAAAGGGAGGAGGAGCGTGGGGGAGGGGAAGAAAAGAGGAGGCGAGAGGCGAGAACAGAGAAAAGGAAAGGAGAGGAGGGAAGGGACGAGGGAAGGGACGAGGGAAAGGAGGAGAGAGGACGGCAGACCCGAAGGGAGAAGAGAGGGCGTGTGAGGGGAGCAGAGCAAGGACCCTTTGTGTTCTTGGAGGGTGGCAATGTGACCACAGTGGTTACAGAAAGCCTCATCACGTATGTATTTGACGTATCTGTTAGATCTAAGTTAGAGGTAGTTTCCAGCCTCTGGGGCGCCAAGCCTTTATTTCTTACACGTGGGCTTGAATGTCCATGAACATTCTCACAATTTCACCTTCACACAGTTCATGAGTTTGTGCTTGTATCTTTTAGTAATATCTACTTCAGGAAAAACTGCTTGAGGATCCAGGAACTAGGTGCTCTGCCAGAGTGTGAAAATGCAAAAATGAATAAAAAAGGAATCCTGCTCGCCAAGAACTGATAATCTAACTCTAGGGATGGGGCGGTGGGTCAGAAAAGCCTCTATTAGCTGCAAAGCCTGTTAAATGGATAGCCCCAGAGGAGCCAATGAGAGCACTGAGCAGAGGAGGGGGCATGCAGGTCTCAGTCCTTGTCAGGTGGCTGGTGGGTGGAAAGCTGGTGTCTCTGTGGTTGATGACTTCCACTGTTGGCAGGTATATGGGAACACTTCAGATTCTGTCCTATTTGGCACCAGACAAGCAGGCTTCTCTCTCTCACAACGGTGTTAAAGAGAACACTGCTGCCAATTCTGTGAAATCTACAGGTGCATCCTGTTATTGTGGCTCGGAGTTGAATTTCTCAGCTTGTAATTTCCACTAGATTTTACTAGACAGGGTCCTGTGGAAAACCAGAATCCACACTGAATCAAGTAATCCTCTACACAAATGCTGAGTTCCCAAGGAACTTTTGACCTGTGAATTGCTCCTCTGATGAAAGAATGTCTGAAAACCACTGATTTGTAAGAATCCTAAACTCGGTCTTCCACACTAAAAATTGAAATTGAATTTGATATCATTTGTAGCTTATGCTAACCAATCAGATTCCTGTTCCTCGTGTGAGTGTGTGTGTGCGTGTGCGTGTGTGTGTGAGCAGAGTCAGGTTCTTTTGTTGTACAGCAAGCACTTCACCTACTGAGCCGTCTTCCAGCCCCTGTTCTCCTTTTCTGTCTGGGTGTTGGCTGCATAGATATCAACCAAAGCTGCCAGATCCCATCTGTCTCGGCTCTAGCTCCAGCATGGATAGTAGTGTAGCCTAATCATTCAAGCCAGCAGAGATCAGCTCTGCACAGGTCCTGAGCTCTGAGTCAGTGGGCTTCCTTGAGGTGAACAGGCCTCCACCATGCATTTGCATCACCTGTCACTTGCCTTGTGACAGGCTCAAGGCCGCATGGCCCAATGACCTTCGACTGAATTCTCTGAAACCATGAGCCAAAATAAATCTTTCCTCCTTTTAAGTTTACTTTATCAAGTATTTTATCACAGTGACAGAAAGCTAACACATTGGGGTGGTTATTTAGACAGATAACTTTTAAAGTGGTTCTCCATATAATCATTAACTAATAATCATCAACAGATACTGAGAATCTATCATGTCCGAGGTATCAGAATAAAGAAGTGATGTTGGGAGATAGATCCTTCTTTTTTGAAAGATATGGAGTGCAGGTGAAATGATTAGGCATGTATCCAGAGATATACAACGCAGTCATAAATTGGCTATGTGTCTTGGGAGTGATGGGAAAGTTCTCTTAAGTTTGTGGACACCATTCCTAATGAGTTTCATGTAAGCAGGAGTTTCATAACCGCAAAGAGATGCAGTGTCTTCATTCGTAAATGGAAATCGTGACAGTACACCAGTTACATATGATGGCTGTAGGAAGTCAAAAAGAAAACACATTCAAAATGCCCGGCACAGAGCCTATCAGGTAAGTGCTTATTCCATGCTACTGATTAGTTTCCATCTTAGGGATGTGGATAAAGTTGCAGCTCAGAGAAGAGAGCCCTTCCAGAGAGAATCCAGATAGCGCAATAAGTGCGACTTTTTTGAGGAAGTGGTATTTGGGGTGAACTTTAAAAAGCAACAGGGAAGTAAATACAATCAAAGTACCTTATACGCGTGCCTGAAAATGACACAAACTCAGTGCTTTGTATAATAAATATACATTAATTTATTTAAAAGAGTGAGCAAGAATTGGAATCATCAATTCTTTGGCGACAAATAAGAAGAGAAGGAGCCATTTGAGGGAATAGTGAGTGAGGGGCTGGACTTTGTTTTGTTTTGTGGCAACAGAACATGAAGGAGAAAAGTGGAGAGCTAATCTTGCAGAGGCAGGCTGGGACAGGTTAGAGATATTTTTGAATATGGGATTAAAGAACTGGTGGTTAATTTCAAAGGCATTATGGGCATTCCTAAGATAAGAAAGTGGGAAACGTGTTCCTCAGCAACATTTAACTGGAAGTCATGTCTGAGACTACAGGAAGTGGGGCTGGGGCCACAACAGTGGTAGAACACTTGCATATTGTGTGCAAGGCCCGGGAATCTATCCACAGCGGTGAAAATAAGAATAAAGAGGAGCAGGGAGGAATGCTTGGGTCAGCGAGGCAGAGGGAAAGCTCTTGGCATACAGACGTCTAGACCAAACCCACACTGATTCAGAGTTCAGGACCTGTGCCCCATGGAGTCATCGGAGCTGATCGCTGCTGGCTTGAATGATATCTATGCAGCCAACATCCAGACAGGAAAGGAGAACAGGGACTGGGAGACGGCTCAGTAGGTGAAGTGCTTGCTGCACAAGCACAAGGACCTGAGTCTGATCCTCAGAACCCACATAAAAAAGCTGGGGTGGACCTATTACCCTAGCACTGCAGAGGGAGAGGCCGGATGATTCCTGAGACTTACTAGCCAGCCAGTCTAGCCAACCTGGGCAGCTGCCAGTTCAGCAAGAGACCCTGTCTCAAACACTAAGGTAGAGCGTGACTGAGGAAGACACTCAGTGTCAACCTCTGGCCCTCAAATTCATGTACACACACGTTCAAAAACGTCAGTGTGCACCCATGCACACACACAAACACACACAGGCGCACGTATACCTCCTGTAAACATTGCTGCACTGGGGAGGAAGGCTTCAGCACAACGCAGGGGCTATTTAAGATCCAATCCATAATAGGTTTGTACTTTATGGAACAGGGTTTGAGAAAAAAATATCACTCAGTTGTGACATATGTGGGTCTAAAATTATATATATGCTGCCAAGTTTTGATGGACACCTTCAGTGATGCTGGATAGTCAGAAGGTTCAACATAAATCCAAAAAATCAGATGCTATTGGCCTGCTCATGTGAATTACTTTCTCTTACTCGCCTCGTCTTTTGAGCACCTGTGACAAGAGGACAGTAGTAAACCGTCCATCTATATCAGGTTCTGAGGAACTTTGTCCACCTCTGGAGACATTAAATTTCCCTCACATCTTTTTCTACTTCTATTGTCAAATCTTGAGAAAATAAACAAAGCAAAAACCAAAACCAAACAGGGACTTTCTGGGTAATGTGGCCAGAGGATTGAGGCTAAAGTTTTTCATGCAATACCTGTAAGATTAAAAGAAAACATGAGAAAAGTCACCTCAGAAGCTCTGCTGAACCCATAAGTAGTAACATGGCAAATGGTTCAATTCATAGAATCCAAATATCTGTTCCATTCGTTGTGGTAGAGTGGTGGCTCAATAATACCTGGAATCAATGGCATTCATTTTTCTGAGAATCTGGAAACTTTTTGGGTTGAATAACCTCATTTTTTTCTTACCTAACCGATTGTGAGATATTCTTTATTTGGTGTAGGAAGAGGCGGATTCCATTAAGCCCAAGTGAATTAATCCATGGTAGTGGAGAAAGGGCAGAGTCAGCCTTCCTACCTTCCTTCCTTCCTTCCTTCCTTCCTTCCTTCCTTCCTTCCTTCCTTCCTTCCTTCCTTTCTTCTTTTGTTGTATAGTATTATATATTGTTTTGAGACAGGTTCCCATGTAGCCTAGGCTGGCCTTGAATTTGTTATATAGTCAAAGACAGTCTTGAATTCTTGCTCCTCCTGCCTCCATCTCCAAAATCTGGGTTTACAGAGAATTTCCACCACATCCAGTTCAGAAAGAACAAATTTCTAATGGTCTCTCCTCTCTGCCTTTTTCTGAAAACAAAACAAAACAAAACAAAACAAAAAACAACTTCTGCTATCATAATCCACATTTCCCCACGTTGTTGACAAGCTTGTCTATTTTAGACAAGGAACAGATTTCCTCACTTTCTGCTCGGTTTTGAAGCTTTGCAACCCTTATTGTTTTTAAGTACTTACTATGTGCCAAGTGCATATTAAATGCTGGCATAATAGGGAGAACAAATGCACACAAAATCCTTGCTGTTATCACTGTGGCATATCAGTGAGGGTGAAGCAGGCAGACAAGAAGCCATAAAATGAATGTGCAATGAAGTGTTCCATGGTGATTGGTGATAAGCACTACAAAGAGAAACAATGAACGTCAGTAGGCCAGGCCAGAGACTGTATGGAGACAGTGCTGCTGTGGGAGGAGGGAGAACAGTCTCTCAGAGAGGGCGGTGTTTGTGTGGAGACCAGGATGAAGCAATGATGTGACCACTTACTGAACTAGAGCTGAGAAGAAGCTGGTTGGGGGTTATGAGAAAGATATTCAGTCAAGAGTTCTGGTTTTGGCTGTGGAAGCCGGCATCTAAAGTGGAGATTCTGGGATGGGGATACAGCTCAGTTCATGGAGTGTTTGCCAAGCATAAACAAAATCCTGGGCTTAGTCTCCAGCACCACCAAAAAACCTGGTGTGGTGGCAAGCCTGTAATCCCAGCTCTTGGCATATCCCCAGGAAGATCAGAAGTTCAAGGCTGCCCTCTGCTACATGAGACCCTGTTCCCCCAAAAGAAAAGAAAAGAAAAGAAAAGGAAATACTGTGTACGTGTTGGGATGAACACCTTAATGGAGAAAGGGGGCTGTCATGTGGTAGGAAAAATATCCTTCTTTCAGGGAAGAACACCCCAGAGCAAGGAGTTCAGTGCATCTAATGTTCCAAGAGTAGCAAGCAGCCTGGCTTAAGGAGATAAGCCAGGCACAAAGGTGCAGATGCAGATGGGAAAGGTAGGCAGAGACTGGATCATGTCAAGATTTGTAGGCAGGTCAGAAGTCTGGGATGCTACTCTGTGTTGGAGGGATGCTGCTGGTATATGAAAGCAGAGGAGGAACGCACTCAGGCGATTGCGGTTGCCCAGTCCAGGGGACGGTGGTGAGGCCTGAGGTCACAGCAGGGAGATGGTGAGCAACAGTCCTTTGATGGTTCTGTTTTTAAAGTACAGTCTTCAAGGACTGAGGATGTAGCCAATGATAAGAGTGCTTGCCTGGCATGCACACATACAAACACACACACACACACACACACACACACACACACACACACCCCTCATAGAACTTGCTTCATGGACTGGGAGGAGGTATGTGTAAGGAAAATAGAGGAATCAAGTATGACTCAGTTTGGCGAGTTCTCGGTGAGAGATGCTGCTGCTTGCCGAGCTAGAGCTAAGCAGAGACTGGTCTAGGGTTAGAGGAAGACAAAGAACCACAACTTTGTTTCTTGCCATGACAATTGGCATCTAACCAGAGATAGCGGTGTACATGCTGGATACATATAATCTCATTGGAAAAGTTGTACTCAAAAAGGGAGCAGAAATGGAAGAATTAGAAGACTTTTTTAAGAGCAGATGTGGGTGAATAGCAAATTGAGTGGATGGTGCAAATTTCACATCTATCTCCTGCATACAGATTACTTGTGTGCAGCCTTCCCCATCATAGCAGGTCAACTGATCAACCCACATTGCCACACCAATATGATCTCTAAAGCTGAGATCATTAGTATATACGGTGTGTGGTGAGAATGGACTTGGTTGTACATGAAGTACATTGAGGTGTTGAGACGGTATTGTCCCGTGCTAGTGTTTTGTAATCTTAGGTGATTCTTAGAATTCTCTGGATAAGCTTAGCATCCTTATGTCAGGTTCTGTACACAGAGTTTCAGACTCAGTCTGTGTGGCCTAGAGCAGAGGCATCAGCAAGTTCTCAAAGATTCTCAGATAATTTTAAAATGTAGTCTCTACTGAGAAGCATGGCTCAAGCCTTAAATGAGATTTGATATTCAAGACTAGGGCTTGGGAGATGGCGCAGCTGGTAAAGTTCTTGCCATACAAGCATGAGGATCTGAGTTCAATCCCAGAACCCACTTGACCAGCTATTCTAGCCTCCTTAGAGAGCTCGAGGCCAGTGAGAGACGCTTAGAACAAACACAGCTCCTGAAGGTAGGCGCTTGAGAATGTCTTCCTGCCCCTGTGAGCTTTCTCATACACAGACATGCACATGTGAGCACACACACACACACACACACACACACACAGCACGAGAGTAGAGGGGGATGTGGTTTGATTTTTTCAGAATAACAGTAGTGCCTACTAAACCTCAAAGACAGCATTTTAAGGAATATGTAGTTCTATTTAAAGGAGGTGGAGATTTTTACAAGGATATAGGCGTTTTCCACAGGATCCAAGGATGTCTTGTGCTAAGGTAGCTTGGGGCATTGGAGGAAAGTAAGGAGGGGCTTTTAATGAATGAGTATTCAATGACTCTGCCAAGAGTCTCAGTCCTGTTGATTCACATTCTCAGGGAGCATGTGACTAGCCATAAATAACCATAAATTTGAAATTCCTCAACCAGGGCCCATTTCTTATGGTTTCTGATGGAGTCAGACTCACTATCAAAATAGCCTGAACATACTCAAGTGTCCTTTGAAGCAGCTAGCTGTATAAAGGGCCTTGGTTACACAGTATGACTATTGTTACACAGGAGTGTGTGTGTGTGTGTGTGTGTGTGTGTGCACATACAAGCATAGAGGTAGGCATTTTTTTTGAGAAGGGGTCTCCTATAACCCCAACTGGCCTAGAACTCACTAAGTAGACAAGCTGGCCTCATCATAGAGACCTGTCTGCCTCTGCCTTCTGAGTGCTTTAATTAAAGGCAGGGGAAACCATACCTAGCCCAGGATGGGCAGTCCTTAAGGACAGTGACTCTGGGCTGAATAGGTACACATTAGAGAAGAATAAGAGTAATTTGGAAATGTAAAAGAAAGTCTATAGATCAAAGAACGAAGCCAGACATGACAGTGTATGCCTGTAATCCTAGCACTTGGGAAGTCAGATGCAGGAAGATCACTCTGTAGTAGTCTAGGCTGCCCTGGAACTTACTATATAACCTAGGCTGGCCTCAAACTCACAGTAATATTCATACTTTGGCCTCCCATGGGATGGTGTTATAGGCATAAGACACCATGTCTGGTACCACATCTGACTTCTGATGGTATAGTTGTGGGCAGTGTTGCCAAAAAGGAAAGAAAATTAAATGGCTGAACAAGGAATTGTAGAAAACTAAGGTTTCAAAAGTTAATGTGTGCTGGTAGTTGACACAAACTAGAGTCATCAGGGAAGAAAGAACCTCAACTAAAAAGTTTCCCAGATCAGACTGGCCTATGGTAAGACATTTTCTTCAATTACTATTTGACATAGGAAGGTTCAGCCCACTGTAGGTGGAGCCATTCCTAGGTTAGGTACGTGGGCCTGGGCTGTAGAAAAAAAATTTAGCCAAGCAAGCCAGAGGAAGTCGGTAAGCAAGCCAGTAAGCAGCATTCTCCCATGGTCTCTGCTTCTGTTCCTGCCTCTAGGCTCCTGATTTGAGTTCCTGTTTTGGCGTCCCTCGATAATGGACTGTCATCTGCAAGCCAGATAAACCCTTTCCTCCTCAAGCCGGTATTGGTCAGTTTTTTATCACTATGGCAGAAAGCAAACTAAGACACAGTGATTAGGAAAAAAAACCAGGAGGAAAAACTCAATGTGGGTGTTTATAAGATATGGCGAGACACGGAAGGCGTCTTGGAAGTGAATCATGGGAAGATGCCATGTTCAAACTGAACTGGAGTTTTAAAGGGGAGAGAAACGCCACCAAGCTAAACTGGTGGTGGTACAGAAAGCAAATATGTGAGCCCAATTCTTTTAGTTTTTGCCAAAGTGCAGGTTTTTGTATTTTTCTTTGGAAGAACTAGTTGGGCTCATGGTGCTGGAGGCCAGGATGTCTAAGACCATGGCACCAGAATGTTCTGAGCTTCTTGTGAGGGCTTCAGCTCAAGGCAGAAAACAGAAGGGCACGCAGGGGAAGAGACAACATGATAGAGGCAGCCTCACTTCATAACATTCCGCTCCCATGAGAACAGTATTAGTCACTTCTAACTGCCTAGCCGCCTCGCACAGGTTCCCGTCTCCCAGCACCACCACAATGGCAGTCATTTCAACATGAGTCTTGAGAGCACAAAGCACATTGAACCACAGCACTGTGAAGTCCCAACACTGTGTGTATACCAGAAAAGATTTGGCACCGAATAAGATGCTGGAGTCCAGAGCGCCTTTCCATTAACAGTATGTGATTCTATGAAGTGGTTCAATTGCATCCTCTTCCTTCGTTCTAGACCGCACAGAGGCAAAGAGGCAAGTCACCTTATGGCTCCTGACAGTCCCATTCAGGGTGTGAAGAAGATGTTTCAGATTTGCTTTCTTTTCTGGCATGATGTCCATGTTCAGATAGACAAAACAGCTTTCTTCGGAGCACAGAAAACCTACACCCCAAGGGAGAAAAATAATAAATTATGATTTTCAACCTTTTGTAATAGAAATGACATTTAATTTTGCTCAACGAAGAAGCCTTAAATAAAAAGGAAATGAAAGGAGGGAAAGAAAAATAACTGAGAGGGGAAAAAAATCAAGAAATTCACCGTGCTTGCTGTGCTTCTCTGAAGGTCACACTCAACAGATGTGTTGATAAGGACATCCTCTTTGGCACACGAGGTCTTTCTGCATGATGACATAGATAGGTGCTGTTAGTTACAGAATTGCTGCTCTACCTTGAATTGTACTGGTAGGTGGAGGTGAAAGAAACCCAAGCAAAGCCTTCTTTTTTCCCCTGAGGTCATCTTCATCACTTTCCTAATCACACATTTACCTGCACTCAGGCTGCCTAAGTTCAGGCTTCCTGCTATGAAACAATTCTCTGGCTTAAGAAAGCAAGTTTTAAGGTCCATGGAGGGAGATCATCAGCCTTAGCGAGGAAGCTCTTGCTTCTGTTTTGCTAAGTAGACACCAAACTGCCTCCTATATTTATATGTACGCCTAGAGTGGTGCTGGGCCGTCTTTGCACAAAGAAATGTCTTTGCTTCACTGCAATGGGCAAGGATGACTTCAGAGACTCATAATTGGTCAAAGAATGGAAAAGAAATGACTGTTGAATGCCACAAATGGAACATCTATATTACCTGTTCTAGTTTGCGTCCAGTCGCTGTGACAAAACACTTGGACCAATACCAACTTGGGGAGGAAAGGGATTATTTTATTTTATATCTCCCAGGTCACAGTTAATCACTGAGGGAGCCCAAAGTAGGAATTCGGGGTAGAAACCTGGAGACAGGAGCTGAAGCACAGCTCATGGGGGAACACTTCTTACTAGCTTGCTCCCCTGGCCCATGATCAGTCTGCTTACTTATACAAACCTGCCCAGGGGTGGCACCACCCAGAGTGGGTTGAGCCCTCCCACATCATGCACCAATCAAGAAAATACCCCACAGACATGGCCACAGGTCAGTCCAATGAAGACAATCCCCCAACTGAGGCACCTTCGACCCAGATGTGTCAGGTTGACATCTAAAACAGCACATCACCCGTACCAAGGCTCAGAGAAAATTATGTGGGAAGAACGTGCGAGCCGGAGGAAGGGGTAGGGCCCTGTGGATGCTGCCTTCAGTCATGGCATGGGGTGCGCTCTTGAACTCACTGCAGCTGTGATTTTCTGCACAAGATTAGGTTGGTCCACATCCCTGTCATGGAAGGGAGAAGGGCTCATGAAGTCCCACCCTTCCCTGAGGATCTATAAGCAGCTCGCATTGCTGGGGGAGGAACAGACATTTTCTTCAATGGTAAGGTTCCTGTACTCCTGTATAACACTCCTGACTCATGCTCCTGTCAGCAGCACACACACACACACACACACACACATACACACATGCACACGACACATGTACAAGAGACACAGAAATAAGAGACTTGTTGGGGCAGGGAAGAGAATAAGCGTGTGTGGGAGGGGCCGAGAGAGCTCAAAGGGGTGGAGATGATCATGATGAGACCCATGACTAATGTGCGATACTTAAAATGTTTTTGGTCTTTCTTTTTGAGACAGGCTGTAGTCCCAGCCTCTGCCTCCCAAGTGCTAGGATTAAAGGCCTACACTGCAACTTTTTAAAAAGAAAAAGAAAATGGGTTTTGAAATAAGAGAGTGGCCCACAAGGAATGGTTATTTGCAATTAATAGACTAGAAAAAGAATTAAGATTGCATTCTGTATTCCAATGAAGTCATAAAATTCACCCAATAAATCAGCGGTCCACAACTGAATTTATAATTAAATAGATGGAGAACAAATAGATGAGTTAATAAAGTCTGTTGTTAAATAAGGCATTTTTAGGAGTCTAAATACTATGCATGTATCCAGCATGGAAAATTCTAAACCTTGGAAGTAAATGCCCTTCTGAAATGAAAACCCGCAGAAGAACGTAACTCCCCAAAGAGGCAGTAGTAGAAATTTTTAATATTGTCATGAACATTTGGAGAAACCTGAAAACGCATGTCCAATGAGCACCACGTGTGTGCAAGTGAGGGGCAGAGATAGAACATGAACGTCACTCTCAAACACTTAAGTCTGATGAGTTGTCGGCAGCTTGTTGAAAGAAAACAAGACTGAGGGAAGGAAAATGATCTCTAAAGCGTTTCTGCAAGGCATCTCAGAAGAAAGACAGCTGCTACGAGAGAAGATGCTCCATCTCTCCAACGTAAGTCCTTCACTGCTTTGCTACTGGATGAGGATGATACAGAGGAGGGTCTAGTGGTCAGTTCAAGATAACCTGGTTACTGACTAGCCTTGAATAGTCTTGTTTTATCCTCCTGAGTTCCAAATGATCTTCTGCACTTTCCTCTTGTTTATTATTCTTTTAAAGGAAGTCAGGGTAGAGACAAGAAGTGAACAGTTTTATGGCATCTAGCCTTTGATTGGATGCAGCGTATCCTGAATCATTGGTGGGTCTTTACCATTGTGGATGAATGTAGCAAGTTATTAGTCACAAATGTCCAGTGTTTGCCACTTTCATAAAATGAAGGTAGTTTAAGGTTATTGGTATATGCTCCTTCTAACTGATCTCTATAGAGCTATTCCTTTGAGAGAAAAAGGAAGCAAATTGCAGCTGGTCCCCATCTCCGAATGTGTGTGAGGTGTTCTTTGGCGTATCTCAGTGTGCTGTGGCATACTCACTCACTCCCCCATCTGACCTACTTGGGGTTTCTTCAGCCCACAGGGCCCATTATGTACCTTGTGCCCATTTGCATAGGCTATTTTTTAAAGTAAAAATAGCAATTGAAAGACCCCATGTCTGTCTACCAGGATGATACAAAGGTGAGTGTCCTCTGCTCTCTCCAACTCATCTCTAAATAGTTTCAACACCTTTACTTTGAAGTTGTCTTTTATGTTTTTTAATCAGAAGACTTGGTTAATGGGGCTAGGGAGATGGCTCAGTTGGCAAAGTGCTTGCTGAACAAGCTTGAAGACCTCGGTTCAAATCCCCAGCACTCCTGTAAAAAGCTGGGTGTGGCAGTGTGTGTCTGTAATCCCAGTACTGATGGGATAGAGACATGTGGGCCCCTAAAGTGCCTGGCCAGCTTGTCTGACTGACCCGGTGAGCAAGAGACACTGTCACAAATGATAAGGTGTGTAGAGTGACTGAGGAGGACACCTGATGTTAAGCTCTGGTCTCCACAAGTAGACACACACACACACAGACACACACATGCACTTACCCACTCACACTCACTTCTTCTGAGGCAAGGTCTTACTATATAGGCCCAGGTTTGACTGAAACTCATCATTCTTTTTGGCTTTCTGAGTCCTCAGATTCTAAGCATGCGTCACCACATCAAGCTTCATGCATACATATATGTGACTTTGTATTGGAATAGTTATCCAATTCCTCCATTGTAAACACATTTGGAGTATTTAATAAATTGTTGTTCAAAGAATTAATTAGAATTAATTTATGGTTTACAGAGTTTCACTGGAATAAGAAACGCAGAGAGATCTGTGCTTGGAGCTATCAAGGAGAGCGAGGTAGGAGGTCCTAGAGATGAATGTGGTGCATATTAGAAGCAGAGAATGACTGAGAGATGAGATTACAGAATTCCAAGAGCAAACTGTTAACTGGATCCAGATGTTCTCCGCTGTTTTGTTTCCTTTTTTTTCCCTCTTTCTTGGCTGCCTTTTTCTTCTTGAATGTTCTTTTTTTCTGTTATACTTATGCTCCTGTTTCAGTTGCTTTTCTCATTGCCCTGACAAAATACCTGTCAAAAGCAACTTAAGTGAAAAAGGATTTACTGTGACTCAGAATTTCAGTCCGTGGCAGGGAAGGCATGGTGGAGTTCATTGT